>CM060913.1:83981059-85339809 GCA_030737875.1 Allium sativum | reverse complement strand
AATAATAATAACAATAATCGAAAGAGAAATCGAGGGAATGACTCTCAGAGAAGATCCCGGCCCAGACCATTTGAGAGCTTCACACGTTAAATGATACGTTGAAGAACATCTTCCTGGATACATATAATGTCCTCCAATACAAAAGGCCTCCTCTGAGAGATTCTATAGAAAAGGAGCGTGAAACTGGAAAATTCTGTCTTTTTCACCAGATCCATGGTCATTCCACAAACGAATGTCATCATTTGAGAGACGTGGTTGAAAGGCTGCTCCGAGAAGGGAAGCTTGATGAGTATAAGGTGGCTCCTAGGGACAGGGGGCAAGCCGCACACAAGCCCTGAACCAAAGCCAACCAGCTGGCAAACCAACGGCTCAGCAAAAAGGAAAAAAATATTGTTATTAATACCATTGTTGGTGGACTTCATCTGGCAGGACATAGTTTCAGAGCTATGGATCAGTACGTGAACGCGGATAAACAGCACCTTGAAGTGGGAGAATGTAGCAGTCCTGAAGATAATGCCCCATTTAAGCAACAAAAGACAATGTCTGATGACGTCATATTTCGTGAGCGAGAGAGTATTGGAGTCTACTCCCCAACTGAAGATCCATTAGTGATTACCGTTACCTTTGGTCCAGCTATAGTCAATAAAGTTCTAGTGGATAACGGGAGTTCAGTCAACATTCTGTTTAAGAAAACATTCGACCAAATGAAACCCGAGCCGAAGGATTTGAAACCATGCGAGGGTTGGATACGTGGATTTAATGGAGCCTCGACCGCTCCAATGGGATATGTGGAATTGTCAGTAACCCTTGGGGAAGGAGAACGCCAGAGAGTGAGAATTCTCCCCTTTGTCGTCCTCAACATAGAGTCGCTGTACAATGCCTTTTTAGGCCGACCGGCCCTAGCCAAATTCAGGGCTTGCATTGCACCTTGGTGCCTGTTGTTGAAGTTCCCCATGGATGTCGGCATAGGCGTAGTCAGAGGAGATCAAGTTGTTGCACGAGCATGCTATATTGCAGAGCTGAAATTGGTCCGCAAAGGAAGAGATGTAGAGACCAAAGGCACTTCCTCCTCTGCAAGGGAGGAGGCGTCATAGCAACTAAAGAAAATAACTGAAGGAGGGTCGCCCAGAGAGTGACCCGAGGACATATATCCCAGAGAGGATGAAGAGCCTGGGGGAAGAATGGCGACTCCCAATGAAACAATTGTGGATGTACCAATCGATGATAGTGACCCAGAGAAGGTCCTGAAGATTGGATCCCAGTTGGACCCCCTTCGAGCCAGAGAATTGATGAATTTCCTAAAAGCTAATTTGGATATATTCGCCTGGACCCACTCGGATATGTGTGGGATATCTCCTTCGATTATGAGTCATTCGTTGAGCATCAACCCGAAGCATCCTCCTATCAAACAGAAAAGACGAATGCTAGGCCCAGAGAGGTCCGCTGCCTTGAAGGAAGAAGTCAAAAAACTGAGAAGTAACGGGTTCATCAGAGACTCAACATACCCGGACTGGATTTCAAACCCAGTTTTAGTATAAAAAAATGGCCAACGGAAAGTGGCGCACATGCATTGACTTCTCAGACTTGAATAAAACCTTCCCGAAGGATAGTTTTCCGCTACCTAGAATTGATCAACTAGTAGATTCGCCAGTAGGCCATGAGCTCCTTTCTTTTATGGATGCCTACTCGGGATATAATCAAATCCCCATGCATGTCCCGGACCAAGAGCATACTAGCTTCATCACAGATTTGGGACTATACTGTTATGTAGTAATGCCTTTCGGTTTGAAAAATATCGGTGCTACATATCAGCGATTGGTGAATAGAATGTTCTACAACCAAATCGGGAAAACGATGGAAGTTTACGTTGACGATATGTTGGTAAAGTCGAGACAATCATCCGACCATACTACCGATTTAGCAGAGATGTTTGGGATTCTCCGGAAATATGGGATGAAACCGAATCCTTTGAAATGTTCATTTGGGGTAGCATCTGGAAAATTCCTAGGGTTCATTGTCAGCTCGCATGGAATCGTGATTAATCCGGATCAAATTGCAGCAATCCGAAATATCCAAGAACCAAACCAGATTAAGGATGTTCAAAGCCTCGCTGGAAAAGTGGCGGCGCTGAGTAGGTTCATCTCCAAAGCTACAGATAAATGCATCCCATTTTTCGAGCTCATAAATCGGGGCAAACGCAACTTTAAATGGACTCCTGATTGTATAGAGGCGTTCCAGAACCTATTGAACCATTTGGAAAGACCCCCGATACTGTCTAAGCCCATAAATCACGAAGATTTATTTTTATATTTGGCGGTGTCATCCCATGCAACCAGTTCGGCTTTGGTGAGAGAGGAAGATAAGGTGCAAAACCAGTGTACTATGTGAGCAAGAAGTTGGCGGCAGCTGAGCGAAACTACCCAAGAATAGAAAAGCTTGCGTACAGTTTGCTGATCGCATCTAGGAAGCTTCGCCACTACTTCCAGGCTCATCCCATTACTGTTTACACTGACCACCCGCTTAAACAAGTATTGCAAAGGCCAGAAGCATCAGGAAGGCTACTCAAGTGGAACATTGAGCTAAGTCAGTTTGATTTGAATTTCCAGCCCCGAAGGTCGATAAGGGGGCAAGTGCTTGCGGACTTTATAGTAGAATTTACCATCCCAGTGGATGATGTAGTAAGCCAAGAAGACGATCCGCCAAAGTTGCTCCTCGACCCTAATGCTTGGAAACTGTGCACTGATGGAGCTAAAAACGACAGACGATCTGGTGCTGGAGTGGTGCTTGAGACTCCAGAAAAACGACTAATATACTACGCCCTTAGACTAGAGTTCCACGCCACTAATAACGATTCCGAGTATGAAGCTCTAATTGCCAGGTTGAAGCTTGCGAAGGAATTGGGGATAACAAAGCTAGACATATTTTGTGATTCCAAGAAAGTCATGAATCAGGTCACTGGAGAATTTCAGGCCAAAAGTCCGAGGCTGATATCATATTTGGAAAAAGTAAAGAAGTTACTGGATGATTTTGATCACCACAGCATATCTCACATTCCTCGAGCAGAGAACCAAAAAGAAGACAAGTTGGCAAAGATGGCTAGTTCCGATAATCCAGAAGATACGGAGCTAGTCCCGATTGAAGTACTACAATTCCCTAGTGTAGATCAGATGGAAATTGATCTGGCACTAGATATTGAACCCGAGAGGGAATCATGGATGACCCCTCTAAAGAATTTTCTGATGAATGGGACACTTCCTACAAAGATAAGTGAGAGGCGTGCAATTATTCGAAAGGCTTCCAGATATGTTCTGCAGGGCGGGGTCCTATACAGACAAGGATTCTCAATGCTCCTCCTCCGGTGTATCGCCCATGATGATATCAAACGCTTATTACAAGAAGTACATGAAGGTGAGTGTGGAGATCACACAGGAGGACAAACGCTATCAAAGAAAATATTAAGGTATGGCTATTTCTGGCCAACCATAAATAAGGATGCAGCTAAACACGCACGATGTTGTAATGCTTGTCAGAAATTCTCTAAGATACCTAGGGCGCCATCTAGCCAGTTGAAGATAATGACGAGCCCTTGGACTTTTGCTATGTGGGGGATTGACATTATTGGGAGCCTTCCCATAGCAAAGGGTGGAGCAAAGTTTGCTATTGTGGCAGTGGATTATTTCACCAAATGGGTTGAAGCAGAGCCATTAACCACAATTACGACTAAGTGAGTGATCAACTTTGTCGTTAGGAACATTATATGCCGATTTGGGATCCCAAAGGTCATCATAACAGACAACGGAACCCAATTCGATAGCGTTGAGTTCAGAGATCTTTGCCAGAAATACCACATCGAGAAAAGGTACACCTCTGTGGCTCATCCGCAATCGAACGGACAAGTCGAAGCAGCGAACAAAGTGATTAAATCCATTCTGAAGAAGAGATTGAAGCGGGCCAAAGCCATGTGGGTTGATGAGTTACCCTTGGCACTGTGGGCCTACAAGACAACGTACAAGTCGGCGACGGGTCACACCTCCTTTTCCCTCGCTTTCGGAATCGAAGCAGTTATCCCGGTAGAGTTAGAGGTACCATCTCATCGAGTCACTTATTATGACCCAATGACCAACAATGAGCTGCTCCTTGAATCCCTGGACATGGTTGAAGAAAAAAGGGATGAAGCTGACTTACGTGCCTTGAGGCATAAGCAACAAATAGCTCGGTATTACAACAAAAGAGTCCGAGCCCGAACATTTGAACCCGGAGACTTGGTTCTGAAGCGCGTCTTTCCACCCCTAGTACATATGAGCCCTAAATGGGAAGGACCGTACTCCATTTTACGAAGGCTTGATAATGGAACCTTCAAGCTATCAACCGTGGATGGAGATGAAATCCCCAGAGTGTGGAACACCCGGCATTTGCGGCTTTATCTGACGTGAAATTGTCAGTTTTATTCTTTTGTTTTATAGGACCATGTAAAAAGGCTCGACTTGCCTAGAACAGTCTGGTTACTTGAACAAAAGATTATAAAGTGGATGTTGGTCAAGATTCGACCGAACCACTATAAAAACATCGTGTGTCATTTACCTTTATTGCATTATTTCTTATCTGCTTTATCTCGCTTAACATAAGTTATTTCCATTTTTGGATTTGTCATAAACTATGCAATGATCACAAAATGCCTATGACAAGGTGTCTTCTATCGGATAGGAAGGCGAACAACAATCGAAGTTCCAAATGTGCGAAGAAGTAAATAAAACTATCATCTACACTCTAACTCGCAATATTGGAGAAAGAGTATAAAGGACGCAAAGATGACGCCCACAAGGCGTGAAGGTGCACCATGATAAAACCGCCTTGGCAATACTCCACCCTGCTGAAGGATCGGGAGAGTATAAAGGCGCTAGAGACTTAGCGCCCCCAGAACTCCTGCCCCGCTAAAGGATCGGTGAGCAGCTTAAGAACCGAGCTCGAACTCTAACCCGCTGAAGGATCGGGAGAGTATAAAAGCGCTAAAGACTTAGTACCACCTGAATTCCTACCTAGTCGAGGGATTGGGAAAGCATAAAGGCACGATAACGAATGCCAATCAAGGGTTCCTATCCCGTCACACAACAGGAAAAGGGAATGAGAATAGAGCCCGAACCCCCCGTTTCTAGGAACAGGGGGCAACACACATATGACTCTAATCAACCATTAATAAGCCCTGGCCAGGCTTCGTATTAATGATTGATTGGAGGCATATACATATATACTTGTGCAGTGCATCATATACCCTTGTGCAGCGCAGCACAAAAATTTCAATTTTTTACTATTAGAATTACCTATAGTTATATCTTAGCATAGTTACGATATGAATATTGGTGACTAAAGGCGATAAGTTAAACTTGCAGGTCTGCAAATTTAGTTCCACTTTCATGTGACTGGTTTGTCTGGAAGGGAAACTCTTGTCCGTATCACAGGTGGGACGAAAGTCAAGGCTGATACAGATGAATCATCCCCTTACATTGCTATACTTGCTGCTCAAGATGTTGCACAGAGATGCAAGTAACTTGGGATCACTGCATTGCAATTAAAGGCAACGGAAACCAATTTTCATTTACTAGATGCAGGTCTACAAAACGAAACAACTAAACAAAAGTGAGGGTCATTCTCACAACTACATTTCTTGTCCATTGGAAAGCCTAAAAGCAAAATATGAACTAACAACTGCATCCTACTTATGCTTGGGGGACTATTTTGACTTCTTATCCTTCTTTTTTTTCTCCAACCCCTCCTTATCAGCGTCAGAGCGATCACCCTTCTTCCTCTTCCTCTTATCAGAAGGAGGATCCTGCGGAAGGCTGGAAGGCTGGGATGCAAGCTGTGCAGTTATTGATTTAGCAGAGAGTTTTATGATCAATCCTGTTTTGGGGTCAACCTCTAAAATAGGAAGCACATCCAGAGGGCCCTGCTCCTCTTTCTTTAAGGCCAATTGCTTCTCTTGCCTGGCCTGCCTGTCAGCCAAGGTCTCATCATCATCATTTTTGACCTCCTCAGTGATGATGACCTCCTCTTCGTCATCTCCGTGGCACCATCAGTGTCTTGCAAGGCAGCAATGACCTTAGCATCCGCAGGAGCGTTAGTGCTGGATACCACGGGTGCCATGGTGACCTTCTCACTTACTATGACCTCGGTCTGCTTAGGAGTCTCAGAAACTTCAACATCAGTACCCGTGGAAACGTCAACTCTCTCTGCCTCTGTCTTCTCTTCTGCATTTTTCTCAGCCAACCTGTCATCTGTATTATTAGAAGCATATGTTATTAACTCGGGAGAAAATGTGGTCTTTTCAATTGGCTGCTCCGCAAGGCGATGACAAGTTACAACTGCTTTTACGAGTTGTGGAGAAAATATGGAAATACCTTCAGCCGACCCTTCATCCAGATTAATAGCAGAGGCTTCAACAGCTGAAGGATTTGGGGGCAAGAGAATCAACGGATCATCAGGGTTGTATTCCTCAACTCCGGAGGCCTTGGGCTCCGTCGCCGAGCTCGAGCCTTCGTCAACTTTATCTTTGCCCTTAGCCTTAACTTTCTCCCTCTCGATCTCTTCTTGGATCAAGCGTCTGCCTTTCTCCAAAGCTTCAGGTTCTTCACCTCTGAGAAAGGTCTGCATCAGCTGGTTTTCATCAATCTCATCGACCTTCAACCACTGCTTCTCGTCCTCGACAATTGCATCCCATACATTGGCCAGAGTAACATGATAGTCTGAGATCCAAGATATGTCTCAAGTCTTAATGACTTGACCGAAGAAGTCGAACAATAGTTCCTCAAAACCAGCTATCTCTTTCTCATTTTCGGCAAGCTTATCAGCAGCAGCGGTGGCCGATTCAAGAGCATTGTTGGCGTTACTTTCAGCGAGAGCTGTACGCTCCTCAGCTTGGATAAGTTGATCATTTAAATCTTCTTTTCTTTTCTGGCAAGAGCGAGACTGTCTTTTAAGCTCGCCTTGTCTTTCTCCCAGGCAGCTTTCTCAGCAGCAAAATGTTCTTGTGCTGTTTTCAGCTCAGTGTTAATGGCCCTAAGATCCTCCACTTCCTTCTTCAGAGCCACACGTTCCTCGTTGTTGGAGTCAAGCTCACTGCGAAAATGCGTCCTGGCACTTTCTAGCTCTGACTTGTAATTTTCTGCATCTCGCCGAGCTAAAGCCAGTTGGGCCTGTGCATCCTCTAGTTCATTTTCTATTTTGGTCCTAGCCCTAGCATCGTTCTCAATTTTCACTTTGAACCTAGCCGCGTCCGTTTCTAGGCGACAGATGACATTTGAAAGATGAACGGCGTGCCTCTTCATCACACTATATTGTTTAGCCACATGGCACACGTACCCTATCACCTCTGTGTCCCAATCCTCTGGGATCGGTTCAAGATTCGGGACGAACATCATCCTCTCAAAGAAAATATCAGGGAATTGCTTTCGTAAGTGCTCGAGTCTGGCCTGAATTTCGAAATGGGGTCAACATTCTGTGCAGCAGTAGTATCCAAGCCATGCTTACTAGAGGAAACAAGAGACGCCTTCCTCTTCTCCACGATCTAACCCTCATCTTTGTTCTTGTCCTCTGGCTTATTGTGTTTTTTAGAAGACTAGGCGTGAGAAGGCGTACTTTTCGGAGGAGTCAAATTTTTAGGAAGTTGCTTACCCCCCGCAAGGGGGCAATGGACGATTGTGAGGTTTTCCAGAACCTTGCTTTGATGGAGATCGAGACCGTGTAGAATAAGATTGATGAGGGTCGCGGGGCCGGTGACTATCTCTTCCCTGACTATCACTGCGAGCATGCTCGGGATTTGAATGAAGACTTGGTGTGCCCTCACGAAGCGAACGATAAGAATAAGACCGTTTACGAGGCATCTCACCTGCAAAGGAAACAAGTATATATATTAGAACCATGAATACCAGTGGTGTAAAAGTGTGGTGACAAGTGGTGCATGTGAATTGTGCATCCCATGTAATCCCCCCTAATGGACCAGGGCCCGGAGTTAGGCTCATCTGTGTGATTTCTTTTTCTCCAACTGGAGCATTCGTTTCCTCAGGGATAGGAAAAAATAGCTCCCCTCTGAAGTCTTCTGGGGTATAGAAATCGTCTAGTAAATTAAAGGAATCTTCAATTCCCCAAGTATTTGTTCCTCCGTTAACTCATCCTGAGCGTTAGACTTAACTGGTGGTGAAGTTTTTAAAGGACACTGCCCCTCAGAGGTCGGGACCTCCTTTGGCTCGTCAGTTCGCCCCTCATCTCCTTCGTATACGTTTAGATCTTCATCACCCTGATTGATCATCGGTGAAGGACTCTTGCAGAGGTTGGTTGTCTCCACAACTTGAGAAGTTCCTCCTCCCTCGGTCGGAGGCACATACTTGTAGGGTTTGCCACCCGCTCCAAGTCTGAATCTTATATCTAGAAGACGGTGTTTGTGAAGGTTCTCATCGGTGATACATTTCTTGATTTTTAAGATGTCAGACTTGCTTTTAAGAAGGCGGGATAGTCGATCATTATACACTGAGCCTTCTATCTTGGGGAAAGTGTGACCTGCACAAAGAAAGGAAACATATTAGCGTTTGTGTTATCTAATTAAGTCACTCATCCAGCGGCTTAAAACTCACTTGATTTAAACCACCCTGCTTGTAGTTTTATATAAAACCAATCAGTTTTGGGATCCCCTATATTGCTGTAACCATCAGACAAGACCTTCCTGTTAGCTATTGATTCGAAGAAGGAGAAGTTTGGAGTCGCTGTAGAACGATGCTTGAAAAGATAATAGAATTTCAAATCTTTAAAAGTAAGCTCAGTCTGCAGGATTTCCGCATATGCAATATATAGGGTGTATAAGGCTGCGTAGGCATTGGGATGAAGCTGCATAGGAGAAATACGCAATCGTTTTAAGACCTCAATGACGATTGGTGGAAATGGAGGAATTGCTCCTACCCAACACATCAGCCTACTAACGGTCATATATCCTGGCGGGGCCAAATGGGGTCTCTCATCATTTCCTGGAGTCTTAACGTCATCCCAGGATATCCTGTGTCTCAAGCATATTTTCTTAAGCTTTACATCGTCTACTTTGGAAGCCAGGGAATCCATGAACTTCTAAATTTCCTTAACACCAGGGATCTTATCCGAAGCTCAGTCATCTACTTCGGACTCCTCTTCAAGCGAGGTACTCTCAGATGAATTTGATTTTGTCTCTGCCTCATATTCGGATTCAGAATCCTCACCCTCTGGATTAACTGGAGGAACATCAGAATTGGGATATTCCGACAACTCCAGGTTTGCCTCTACCTCAGATCTTTTAGAAGAGCGTCTATCTGACATAGTTGTGTTGGCGAATAAAAATCAGAACACAATTACCCTTGGACCCCGTGTATGTGCAAGTGCTCGTGTGTGCAAGTGTGTATGATACTGGAAAGTAAAGTCATAAAGCAAAATTAGATAAGCGCAATGAGTATGCTGTTAAGTTATGTTGTGGATCAGTTCAAGAAGTCCATCTTGAAGGCCCTAACCTAACTGTTCAAAATATTGTGATAACGATGCATTGTTTAAGTTTAAGTATGTATGGGATTGTTGACTAGCCCGGTTCATAAGAGATGCTGGGATCGGATCGTGGGAAGCATATCAGATCGAAGGGAGTGGATCGCCTATTTGCTTTTTTAGATCGTAATGCAGCGCGGATCGGAATTCATAGGCAGATCGTGAAACCCTTATGCTCTACTTTAACACATGACGCCACGAACTAACCTTTTCCATCCCTGCGATCCGATCCATTAACTGACTTCACACCACGCGTTCTCTCCTGATCCTTATATATCCACGAACCGATGTTCTTTCATTTCCATGATCCGATCCGCTAATCAAATTAACACTTCATCTCCTCTCCTACCGCCTCGCCATCACCACGAACCCAAACCTCGCCCATGAGTCGAACTGGCCAACTCCTTACTCTTCTCTTCTCCTTTCCTACCATGAACCCGAACGCCTAAACCCATCGACCAGTCGCCTCTAAAGCCTAGAATACCACAAAAACTCCGCCACTCTCTCCTCTCAAATCAGTGAAAACTAGAGAGAAATGAAAGCGAAGATGTATTAAAGCCTTGTTAGCATGATTACCTATTTTGTTTTAACTTAAATCGGGAGAGGAAATCGCGAGTTAGGGTTTGAAAGAAAAGATCGAATACTGGCGGCGGCAAACAGAAGAAAGAAGAAGGAGAGAAGATGGAGGAAAGGTCGGATTATATAGGCAAACCCGCGACCGTTAGTATCCCATTTTTTGTCCCATTCGGACCGTGGAGCCTGGTAGGCTGCAGACCCGAGCCCAACGAAGAAAAGGGAGGCTGCTCCCTCAAACGACTCGTGACTGAAGTAGGAAGGCCCATCGTGTTTTGTAAGGGAAGCCCAAATGATCACCAATCCGAAACGAATGTCTCGTCTCACGAACCGTGGGATGTTTCGGTGATCCAACTCGATAAACAATTGCTGAAATTGAATACTCATAAATACTTGAAGATTCAAAAAATTTACCTGGTAATTTGATAATGATATCTTCGAAAGCTCCAAAGATGAGAACTATCCAATGAACAAAAAGATGATTGAAGATTTAACGTTATATTTATACTGATCAAGGAACACGACTTCCTGAAGTTGTGCGACGTTTCAAACGGACACAATCCTTAGTTCACGTCGCTCTATGAAAAGATAGTTCAGTAATTTAGAAGCATGTTCCATCCTTGATAAAACATACTTCGAAGGGGCAAAATGTTGGCAAGCTTTTTTGGACAAAGCCACCAAGATTCAAACGCAAGTCTGAGATGAAGTTTCGCTTGAATAAAGGCCTTAGCCCAATCTCGATCGCCCCCGTCACCTCGATTCGATCCGTCCTCTCCTCTTCTACGCTATCCGATCCAAGCCCAGAAGATGCGGTGAAGGCCATGACTAAGTCCACCACGATCCGCAAACGCAGAATCTTGCGACACCTGTCCACAACTGCCATATTGACCCATTCTTCATCAAGCTACGAATCAGCCTGAGACTCTCGGGATTTGTGCCACGTATGACCATGATCCGCCTGTATAAATCAGCTATAAATAGCCTCAGACTTGGCATTTTTGAGGATCTTTGGCAATGGTGAGTTCTGATTCCACCATTATCATATCTCCATTATTTCTGTTCAAAGTTTGCTGAGTGAACCAACATTGTAAAAGTGAAATTGAGTGAAATATCATTGATTGTACCTGAATCTGAAGTATAATCATAGATATAAAGTGGACGTAGGCTCGTTAACGCTGAACCACTATAAATCTTGTGTCTTTTCTTGCATTTTTCTGATAATTATCTTCACATATTAGAACAATTTGGGTGTTAGAACCATTTTTGGATCTAACAGAATATAAATCAAATGAGATTTTTCCGACGTTCGGAATATATTATCGAATAAGGGATTATTCGAAAGAAGGTTATGCATGGGAGTCGATTATATTAGTTTTCAGGAAAATATTATTTACTTTCCGTTTTAATCAAAAATGTAATATATTATTAATTAGTAGTTTATATATTCAGATTAATGAATAAAATATATTTTAAAGTTAAATATTTCAAAGACATGAATTATTTTCGTAAAAGAAGTAAATTCTTAACTCGAGTTCGGAAGTTACGAGAATGAATATTTTGTTAGTGTTCGAAATTGTGAATTTTATCTATTTCAAAGTTAATAATGTTGCTCAGTTATGGTCTGGAAGGTAAATATACTCCAACTTGATTGACTTCATTGTTGACTAAGAAATGGGTAATGTTCGATAGCAAGAGTTGGTCAAGTAAATAAGTTAATAAGTGTCAACGATTAGTGGAAGTAGCAATGTTTTATTTAACAACTGCTTTAATTAAAATAACGAATTTAAAAATGTTTCCCCCTGAGAATAAAGAAATTTTCTATAATTATAGAAAATAAATATGGTAATTGGAAATGTTTTTAAAGGATCGTGAGAAGCTAACGCATTGTGATAAATTAGAATGATAAGAACTGAAGAACAATAAGCTGCACGTCGAGAACGAAGGACAATAGAATGTAAGAGAAGTGGATTGGTAAATTGAATTCGATAGTTTCATAGTGATTTGATAAGAAATTAAGAAATGAATTTAAGGAATTAGAAATTGATTGGAAATTAGTTAAGTTGAATAATTTTCTGAGTGTTGACCTGATGTTGGTTTCGGCCTTCGGGTTGTGTAACAACCCGAAAATCTGGGCCAGTTTAAATTTTTTATTTTGGCAATTTTAGCGAATTTTGAATATTTAGAAATAGATTATTTTAAATAGTATCGACCAGAAAATTTATTTTGAATAGAATTCGACGTATATATTATATACATCGTCATTAGAATATAAATATTTTATTTTAATTATAAATAGAATTGAAAATGGCGCGGTAGTTCGATAATTCGATTTCAAACTTCAATTGAATGTACCGGGTGCAAAACAATCCGGATTTTAGAAAAACCAAAAACATTAGGATCTATTTGAGAATATCTTTCCAACGAATCCGACAAATCGAAATTTCGTAGTGGGAATCAAAAGATGTGCCCAGTTGAAAATTTTGAATAGTCGCTATGGAACTCAGGCCCTTAAAAATGGAAATTTTGCAAACGACCTCGGATTTCGACGAAACCACTTTTGTTGGGTCCGTGATGTCAAATTATTGCTAGATTCCAAATTTCATAATTTTTCGAATCAATATGTGAGCGTGGCAAAGGAAAACGCGTTTGACCTGTTTTAGTTGATTTTAATCGACTGGAAAATGGCCATTTTTCTAACAGTCTCAGAATTCGACGAAACTAGTTTTGTTAGGACCGTATCGTCAATACGAAGCTAGAAAATATTTTTCAAGAGTTTTTAAAGTTAGTATGTGACCCCGGTAAAATGAAATGCGCGTTCAAATTCAATGTATAGAGTTATATGTTGGTTTTGACGAAAACTGATCGAAACGATCGAATCAGCCTACGATACATATCCCATTGTGTTCGGAATGGGGGTAATTAGCTAAGGACGATAGGCGGTGGGCCTCGTTTAGAGGTCGTACGTAAAAGTCAACTTTTTGAATTTAAAATTAATTGAAAATTAATTTCCTCTGTCCTCTCTTTATCCTCTCTCTGGCCCCCCCTTTCTTTCAAAAACGAATTACAGAAAAAAAAGCATATCGATGCCGCCCCCCCAATCGACCATCGCGACGCCGCCAGGGGCCCCCCAACCACCGCCGCCTTCCCTTACCTCCCTCCTTCCCCTTCTTCCTCCGCTTCTCTTTCCCCCTTAAACCGCCCACACCCGGAGCAAACCCGCGCCGCCACCCTGCCTTGACCACCGCCGACCTCGCCCTGAACCACCTTCGCACCCACCAGTCCCTGCGCCTCCTTCTCCTCCCTCCCCTTCACCGAGCGCAGCCTCCCCCGCCTCTTCCCTTCACTGCAACAGCCCCCCTCCTCCTTCCCACTGTAAGCTTTTAATTTTATTCATTTTCAGTTGTTTATTTAAAGATTTTCAGTGATGTTTAATGATAAAAAGGCGGGATTTTTATAGAGTGTTAATGAAGAAAAGATTTAATTTTCAACGTTAAAAAGATTGGATTTTTATTTAAATAAAGAACCGATTTTTAGATTTGCTAAGAAGTGATTTTTATATATGTATTGAAATAAAAATATGATTTTTATAATATAAAAAGTTTAGAAATATAGTTTTTATATTGTATAGATAGTAAAGGCGAAATCTTTAGAAATGAAAAGGCGAAATCTTTATATAGAGAATAGCGAAATAAAAATAGGATTTTTATTTATTGAATAACAAGGTAAGAAAATTAGATTTTTCTATATTGAATAACAAGGTAAAAAATTAGATTTTTCTATATTGAATAGCAAAGTAAAAATTCGATTTTTATATATTGAATAGCAAAGTAAAAATTCGATTTTTATATATTGAATAGCAAAGTAAAATTTTGATTTTTATATATTGAATAGCGATGTAAAAAAAAAAATTCTATTTTTATATATGTAGTGGCTACGGGCAGCGAAAGTGACAAAAAGGCGAGAACAGTGAAGACTTCTATTTAAGAAGAGTCGAGATGATTGGATTAGCTTTGGTGAGAACTTCTCACCTTTTAAAATTTCTTTTTCTAGTTATATCTATATACTAGGATGCAGACGGTGTTTAGTAGCACCCGACACCATCGTCCACAGACCATGGACTTGTTTGTTTGGTTGTGTAGTTGGTTAGATTGTTTGATTTGAATTTGATTGTTTGGTGAAATAGAATGGATTTGATTGATGTGTGAATGGCGTGGGCCTTCACTAGACCAGGGATAAGGCTAGGCATCGTCCCGTTTCTAGTATCGTGCCGTTATGCCGCCGAAATTTTCTAAAATAAGTTAGAAAAATAAAAATATCATTTTTATTTTGTAAATGAACTGAATAGAAATTCATGTGATAAAATAAAATATTTTATCGTTAGAAATATAATTTTTAACGTGAATATGAATATAGTGAATGTGAATAAATAAATATTCATTTACAAACCGGACGGTTTGTTTATGTACACCTATTTGAAGGACATTGATTGGGACGATAAATTTTACACATCGCCCAACTGCACAAATAAAATCTATGTTGGATTGTTTGAAACCCCACACGGGTATTGGGATAAAATACGGCATACACTAATCCCAGTAATTAGTTATTGTCGATCGATGGATTGACAGGCTGTTATAAGCGTTAGATATCTATATTTGATGCTTATACAGTATAGTGCACTTTGGATGATGGTTGATTATTTATCGTTGATATTATATACATGTGTTGTATGGAATCCATATAATTAACTTTATATGGTAATTGATTGGGCCTCATTCCAATTTAGAAGATAAAGAATATTATAATATAAAGGTTCATGTGTTGACTGTACTCATCCGTTGAGATTAGTCATGTGTTGAACGAAATATTTTCACAATAAAATTTACATCTTTATATTATAAAGTAAAGGTTCATGTGTTGAATGTACTCATCCGTTGAGATTAGTCATGTGTTGAACGAAATATTTTAACAATAAAATTTACATCTTTATCATATATAAACTTAGAAACTAATTGTAAAATAGATGAGATGAGTGGTCTCCTGGATATTGATCTGATGTTGGTTTCGGCCTTCGGGGTTAATATTTAGGGAATCGTTCTCTTACTAATTTACGGTTGGAGTCTGATTTTAAATCAAACGATAGATACCATAATTTTTATAAAATATATTAAATAACAAAAATAGTCACACGTGGACAATACTCATTCGTTGAGATTAGTCGTGTGTTAACAAAAATAAATATTCATTTGTTGAATAGAATAACGGAATTATTGAAATATATAAAGCCGTGTTGATTAGAGTTGCGCTATTTTGACGCGAACGATATTTATATCGATTATATTCATTTTTAAATTCGAATTGAATTGAATAGATAACGAATTTGATTTGAATTAAAACAAGTTCGAATTGAATTGAATAGATAACGAATTTGATTTGAAAACGAATTCGAATTGAATTGAATAGAAAACCAATTCGAATTGAATTGAATAGAAAACCAATGTGAATTGAATCGAATAGAAAACCAATTTGAATTGAATCGAATAGAAAACCAATTTGAATTGAATCGAATAGAAAACCAATGTGAATTGAATCGAATAGAAAACCAATTTGAATTGAATCGAATAGAAAACCAATTTGAATTGAATTGAATAGAAAACAAATTTGAATTGAACTGAATATAAAAACGAATTTGAATTGAATTGAATATATAATGAATTCAAACTGAATTTAAATTTGAATTGAATTGGAATGAATTTTAAAACGAATTTATAAGGAAAAATTCAATTTTGATTTGAATTTGAAATAAAGGTTGAAATTGTTTTTGAAACGAATTCAAAACTATTTATAAAATTCGTTTTAAATAAAAATCAACGAAATATATTTTATATATATTATATATATAATATAATGGCCTGAATAGAACGCGCTGCGCCGCGGCAGTTCGTGAATTTCGACCATTTATTTCAAACGGACATTACGGGAGATCCGACCGTCGGATTCTCCTAAAACCAGAACCATTGGGTTCGTATCGAAAAGAGCTTTCTAACGAATATTAGAAATTTGAAATCTAACGGTTGGATTTGGAGATACGTCCAAATCAAATTTGAAAAAGGTCGCTGTAAGTGCAGTTCGATGGCCGTTGATGGAAATCTACTGTACGGGCCTTGATAAAATTATTAAAAATAGTAATAATTTGTGTAGAATCATAAGAAATGATTTGGGGAAAAATTGGGATGAAAAACTCCATATTTAAAAAGATAAAAATAGATTTTTATCGAAATGAACTAGTTTTGAACTAAAATTAAAACCCATTTATTTTTTTTAAATAAATTGGATTTGAAATGGGTTGTAAATAAGAATTAATTTGAGGGTTTATCGTGAAGGGTGTTTTAAATGACACTTGTTCTTTAACCCGATAAATAAATAGAAAATGATTTGGGTTTGTCGTGAACTGTGTTTTAAAAAGACGTTAGTTCTTTAACCCAGTAAAAGGGAGTTTTAATGAATCTGCAATTAGACTGAAATGTGAATTGATAATCTAAATTATCAAATTTAGAAATTGAGCGAGAATGGAGGATTACCAGTTTTGCTTCATGGGATGAATAGGTTGGGATTGGGAAATAAAATAAATAATTACTTCGGTGTGGTTCGCTAATCTCGACTAGTTTGGAAAACTATAATTTGGTTTAATACGACATCCAAAGGAAGATTAAAGGATAAGTTTTAAAGAATTTATCTTGGATAAAATTAATGGGAACCTTTCCCTAAGAATATGAAATTTAGAAACTAGCTGTGGGTTAGCTAAGAAGAATGGTTTCCTGGGTATTGATCTGATGTTGGTTTCGGCCTTCGGGGTTAATATTTGGGAAATTGTTCTCTTGTTGATTTACGGTTAGTGACTAATGAATTGGAATGAGGCGTATGTTGTGTTTGTGTAGCATTTGGTTTAATATACGCGGGTTGTTTAGAAAGGCCGGGTTTATACCCATTCTGAATAACCGATTCGACGATATGTCGAAGATGAAGACGGTGGTTGAAGACCGGAAGTCTTCACATCGTTTGGGTGATTACTGATGATCTTGATTGGGCTTTACACCCAAGATGAGGGAATTAGTTGGTGGTCGTCCAGACGTACTTGGTGATCGATGGATATGCGAGGAAAGTGCCTCCGGTTTCGTTCAGACCCAGAACGAACTTGTAAATGGATTGTGTGTCTGACATTGGATTTTATTCTGTGTTGATTGATTTCTGTTAAATATATATTTGTTTGGCGGCGGAGAATTTATTCTCTTGCTTAACGCCCTTCTCTGAGACGTACGAGCTTAGAGGTTATATATTGATAGATATCAATCGCATGGCATGAATTGCCTGTGTGGCATGCTGAGTTGCATGGATCAAGGCTTCTGTTGAAAAGCAAAGTCTTGTGGTTGATGATCAAAGCACGGCCTACGTGGCAGCTTTGTGTATAGCATGGATTCACGAGCCTCACACCTCGGTATGAGTTAAAAACGGCATACGGACTGTTGGGAGAACACGACGTTTCTTTCTAGCTTTGGTGGTGTCAGTGACTTACCAGCCCTGACATTTATATACTTTTCACCTTTGTGGTTGTTGGAATGAGGCGCCTCGATTATAGGTCTGTAAGGACCGAGAAACGTGTGTTCAGGAATAATTAATCCTCAAACGTAAGAGAGGACCGGCCCAGCCGATTCCAGGGTTACCCAGAGTGTGTAGTCCTGAGGCATTTGCTAGAGTGTCTCGAAGCGGAGAGGAGCTTGCCCCTTGCCTCGACTCATGACGGAAATCCAATTTCCAATACGTGTATTGCGGTTTTAATTGTAGAACTAGTATTGCGACATGATAGATGGTACCCATGCCACCTATGATTGATATTTATGATTTGAAATGTTTTGACACTATACACTTATAATAGTATCAAATGATTTGTTTTAAACGTATCAAGCATGTTTGGCTATTATAAGGGAAAACCCTATCCTCCGGCTCGCGTTGCATTGTGTGATGGGACCTGGTTCTTATAATAGCTTCATTTTTCGAAAAAACATTGCGTTGTTTATTCTATGCACCGGTATTCTTGGGAGGAAACCCGTTCCGTGTTATACGGTGTGGTCCCTTGAATTACTCTCTTTTAAAGTAAAGTCTTTAAATAACTGTTTTAGTTCTCACACCAGTCACATGACTGACCTGGAGTTTATTGTTTTAACCTAAACTCTGGGTGCCCCTATTTTCAGCACGGGCAGCTAGTAGTTTTGGTTTTGCAGATTTATATTCACAGGATCCTGATTTATAGCTGGGACGATGCTCAGAAAGCTCTGTATCCGTGCATTACTTTCAGTTGTGTTTTATATTGTTTTTCCGCTGCTGTGTAATTTATTGTAATCTCTGATATTTATCGAATGTAATTTATTCAATTATACTCTGTATATTCTTGTATCTGATGGAATTATTGTAATAGCAATGAAATGTTCTTCCATCTGCGTTCATTTGTGTGTTGTTCTCAAAGTATCCGCTCCTTCCTTCACGGGGAAGTAACGGGTTCTCACATTTGGTATCAGAGCTTTGGTTTACAGAGCTCGAGAACAAGACACATTAGAACCATACAAAAGAATTCATCAGATATTAGATTAGTAATATCCGATTAGAATGACTCGTTAGAGATAGGATCAGTAGCATCCTAGAACGAGTGTGAAGAGTATATTTTTCAAATGAAAACAATTTTGTTTTGAAATTTAAATCGTTTTATACGTATTCGAATAATTGTTTATTTTGAATTTGGACAATCCGATATATATAGATTTTGCATATACGCGTCATGAACGTATATTCGAAGTTTTAATATATTGGATAGATATAGAATTACACTCTAGTCGCTCGGAGATGATTTTGATGATGGAGCTCCATCACCAGTATTTATTTTCGTGTTTCGAAGGTGTGATTTCTATATATTTCCATTAGACTGGTGTGAGAACCAAAACTTATATAGATAAATTTATTTGTTGTGATTTGGCATCAAAAACATGATTTTCTGTCTATATATATACAAAATTATGAATTTGAAACTCTAATTCACTAATTGATTGATGTTTGTGTTGTTTGTTTATTTGTTTGATAATTTTGAACCATTTTGCCTAATTGAATCAAATATTGGACTGTATTGAAAATTGGTCACATTTGCTTGCATATACATGCACTTACATTGAACAGGTCATAGCAAGGAGGCTAGAGCAGAGAATAAAATTTGTTTGCCCGACAAATAGGTACATGTTTACTATAATTTACCGTTTTGTTTGGGTGATGATGATTTTATGAGCCTATTGGCTAGCCGCTTGGCTTTTTCTTTTTCTTTTTGAGATCAGAAGGCCTTTATGGCAATTTCGGGATTTTCCTGTGGCTCCCGGTGCAGGGGAGGTTATGGCGAAATTTTTCGAAAATTTAAGGTGTTAGCCAAATTTTTGAAGAATTTGAAAATTCTCAGAAACTGAAAAGTTGGAGAATGGAAGCCAGATCGGACGTAGAGTTGATTGATCAAACCACTTTCGACTTTATTCCTTTTCGGGGACGAAAAGTTTTAAGTGGGGGAGATTGTAACAACCCGAAAATCTAGGCCAGTTTAAATTTTTTATTTTGGCAATTTTAGCGAATTTTGAATATTTAGAAATAGATTATTTTAAATAGTATCGACCAGAAAATTTATTTTGAATAGAATTCGACGTATATATTATATACGTCGTCGTTAGAATATAAATATTTTATTTTAATTATAAATAGAATTAAAAATGGCGCGGTAGTTCGATAATTCGATTTCAAACTTCAATTGAATGTACCGGGTGCAAAATAATCCGGATTTTAGTGAAACCAAAAACATTAGGATCTATTTGAGAATATCTTTCCAACGAATCCGACAATTCGAAATTTCATAGCGGGAATCAAAAGATGTGCCCAGTTGAAAATTCTGAATAGTCACTATGGAATTCAGGCCCTTAAAAATGGAAATTTTGCAAACGACCTCGGATTTCGACGAAACCACTTTTGTTGGGTCCGTGATGTCAAATTATTGCTAGATTCCAAATTTCATAATTTTTCGAATCAATATGTGAGCGTGGCAAAGGAAAACGCGTTTGACCTATTTTAGTTGATTTTAATCGACTGGAAAATGACCATTTTTCTTACAGTCTCAGAATTCGACGAAACTAGTTTTGTTAGGACCGTATCGTCAATACGAAGCTAGAAAATATTTTTTGAGAGTTTTTAGTGTTAGTATGTGACCCCGGTAAAATGAAATGCGCGTTCAAATTCAATATATAGAGTTATATGTTGGTTTTGACGAAAACTGATCGAAACGATCGAATCAGCCTACGATACATATCCCATTGTGTTCGGAATGGGGGTAATTGGCTAAAGACGACAGGCGGTAGGCCTCGTTTAGAGGTCATACGTAAAAGTCAACTTTTTGAATTTAAAATTAATTGAAAATTAATTTCCTCTCTCCTCTCTTTATCCTCTCTCTGCCCCCCCTTTCTTTCAAAAACGAATTACAGAAAAAAAAAGAAAAAAAAAGCAAATCGACGCCGCCCTCCCCCCAATCGACCATCGTGACGCCGCCAGGGGGGCCCCCAACCACCGCAGCCTTCCCTTACCTCCCTCCTTCCCCTTCTTCCTCCGCTTCTCTTTCCCTCTTAAACCGCCCATACCCGGAGCAAACCCGCGCCGCCACCCTGCCTTGACCACCGCCGACCTCGCCCTGAACCACCTCTGCACCCACCAGTCCCTGCGCCTCCTTCTCCTCCCTCCCCTTCACCGAGCGTAGCCTCCCCCGCCTCCTCCCTTCACTGCAACAGCCCCCCTCCTCCTTTCCACTGTAAGCTTTTTATTTTATTCATTTTCAGTTGTTTATTTAAAGATTTTCAGTGATGCTTAATGATAAAAAGGCGGGACTTTTATAGAGTGTTAATGAAGAAAAGATTTAATTTTCAACGTTAAAAAGATTGGATTTTTATTTAAATAAAGAACCGATTTTTAGATTTGCTAAGAAGTGAGTTTTATATATGTATTGAATTAAAAATATGATTTTTATAATATAGAAAGTTTAGAAATATAGTTTTTATATTGTATAGATAGTAAAGGCGAAATCTTTAGAAATGAAAAGGCGAAATCTTTATATAGAGAATAGCGAAATAAAAATAGGATTTTTATTTATTGAATAACAAGGTAAAAAAATTAGATTTTTCTATATTGAATAACAAGGTAAAAAAATTAGATTTTTCTATATTGAATAACAAGGTAAAAAATTAGTTTTTTCTATATTGAATAGCAAAGTAAAAATTCGATTTTTATATATTGAATAGCAAAGTAAAAATTCAATTTTTATATATTGAATAGCAAAGTAAAAATTCGATTTTTATATATTGAATAGCGAAGTAAAAATTCAATTTTTATATATTGAATAGCGATGTAAAAAAAAAATTTGATTTTTATATATGTAGTGGCTACAGGCAGCGAAAGTGACAAAAAGGCGATAACAGTGAAGACTTCTATTTAAGAAGAGTCGAGATGATTGGATTAGCTTTGGTGAGAACTTCTCACCTTTTAAAATTTCTTTTTCTAGTTATATCTATATACTTGGATGCAGACGGTGTTTAGTAGCACCCGACACCATCGTCCACAGACCATGGACTTGTTTGTTTGGTTGTGTAGTTGGTTAGATTGTTTGATTTGAATTTGATTGTTTGGTGAAATAGAATGGATTTGATTGATGTGTGAATGGCGTGGGCCTTCACTAGACCGGGGATAAGGCTAGGCCTCGTCCCGTTTCTAGTATCGTGCCGTTATGCCACCGAAATTTTCTAAAATAAGTTAGAAAAATAAAAATATCATTTTTATTTTGTAAATGAACTGAATAGAAATTCATGTGATAAAATAAAATATTTTATCGTTAGAAATATAATTTTTAACGTGAATATGAATATAGTGAATGTGAATAAATAAATATTCATTTACAAACCGGACGGTTTGTTTATGTACACCTATTTGAAGGACATTGATTGGGACGATAAATTTTACACATCGCCCAACTGCACAAATAAAATCTATGTTGGATTGTTTGAAACCCCACACGGGTATTGGGATAAAATACGACATACACTAATCCCAGTAATTAGTTATTGTCGATCGATGGATCGACAGGCTGTTATAAGCGTTAGATATCTATATTTGATGCTTATACAGTATAGTGCACTTTGGATGATGGTTGATTATTTATCGTTGATATTATATACATGTGTTGTATGGAATCCATATAATTAACTTTATATGGTAATTGATTGGGCCTCATTCCAATTTAGAAGATAAAGAATATTATAATATAAAGGTTCATGTGTTGACTGTACTCATCCATTGAGATTAGTCATGTGTTGAACGAAATATTTTCACAATAAAATTTACATCTTTATATTATAAAGTAAAGGTTCATGTGTTGACTGTACTCATCCATTGAGATTAGTCATGTGTTGAACGAAATATTTTAACAATAAAATTTACATCTTTATCATATATAAAATTAGAAACTAATTGGAAAATAGATGAGATGAGTGGTCTCCTGGATATTGATCTGATGTTGGTTTCGGCCTTCGGGGTTAATATTTAGGGAATCGTTCTCTTACTAATTTACGGTTGGAGTCTGATTTTAAATCAAACGATAGATACCATAATTTTTATAAAATATATTAAATAACAAAAATAGTCACACGTGGACAGTACTCATTCGTTGAGATTAGTCGTGTGTTGACAAAAATAAATATTCATTTGTTGAACAGAATAACGGAATTATTGAAATATATAAAGCCATGTTGATTAGAGTTGCGCTATTTTGACGCGAACGATATTTATATCGATTATATTCATTTTTAAATTCGAATTGAATTGAATAGATAACGAATTTGATTTGAATTAAAACGAATTCGAATTGAATTGAATAGATAACGAATTTGATTTGAATTGAAAACGAATTCGAATTGAATTGAATAGAAAACCAATTCGAATTTAATTGAATAGAAAACCAATGTGAATTGAATCGAAAACCAATTTGAATTGAATCGAATAGAAACCCAATTTGAATTGAATCGAATAGAAAACCAATGTGAATTGAATCGAATAGAAAACAATTTGAATTGAATTGAATAGAAAACCAATTTGAATTGAATTGAATAGAAAACGAATTTGAATTGAATTGAATATAAAAAGGAATTTGAATTGAATTGAATATATAATGAATTCAAATTGAATTTAAATTTGAATTGAATTGGAATGAATTTTAAAACGAATTTATAAGAAAAAATTCAATTTTGATTTGAATTTGAAATAAAGGTTGAAATTGTTTTTGAAACGAATTCAAAACTATTTATAAAATTCGTTTTAAATAGAAATCGATGAAATATATTTTATATATATATTATATATATAATATAATGACCTGAATAGAACGCGCCGCGCCGCGGCAGTTCGTGAATTTCGACCATTTATTTCAAACGGACATTACGGGACATCCGACCGTCGGATTCTCCTAAAACCAGAACCGTTGGGTTCATATCGAAAAGAGCTTTCTAACGAATATTAGAAATTTGAAATCTAACGGTTGGATTTGGAGATACGTCCAAATCAAATTTGAAAAAGGTCGCTGTAAGTGCAGTTCGATGGCCATTGATGGAAATCGACTGTACGGGCCTTGATAAAATTATTAAAAATAGTAATAATTTGTGTAAAGTCATAAGAAATGATTTGGGGAAAAATTGGGATGAAAAACTCCATATTTGAAAAGATAAAAATAGATTTTTATCGAAATGAACTAGTTTTGAACTAAAATTAAAACCCAATTTTTTTATTTAAATAAATTGGATTTGAAATGGGTTGTAAATAAGAATTGATTTGAGGGTTTATCGTGAAGGGTGTTTTAAATGACACTTGTTCTTTAACCCGATAAATAAATAGAAAGTGATTTGGGTTTGTCGTGAACTGTGTTTTAAAAAGACATTAGTTCTTTAACCCAATAAAAGGGAGTTTTAATGAATCTGCAATTAGACTGAAATGTGAATTGATAATCTAAATTATCAAATTTAGAAATTGAGCGAGAATGGAGTATTACCAGTTTTGCTTCATGGGATGAATAGGTTGGGATTGAGAAATAAAATAAATAATTACTTCAGTGTGGTTTGCTAATCTCGACTAGTTTGGAAAACCATAATTTGGTTTAATACGACATCCAAAGGAAGATTAAAGGATAAATTTTAAAGAATTTATCTTGGATAAAATTAATGGGAACCTTTCCCTTAGAATATGAAATTTAGAAACTAGCTGTGGGTTAGCTAAGAAGAATGGTTTCCTGGGTATTGATCTGATGTTGGTTTCGGCCTTCGGGGCTAATATTTGGGAAATTGTTCTCTTATTGATTTACGGTTAGTGAATAATGAATTGGAACGAGGCGTATGTTGTGTTTGTGTAACATTTGTTTTAATATACGCTGGTTTTTCAGAAAGGCCGGGTTTATACCCATTCTGAATAACCGATTCGACGATATGTCGAAGATGAAGACGGTGGTTGAAGACCGGAAGTCTACACATCGTTTGGGTGATTACCGATGATCTTGATTGGGCTGTAAATCCAAGATGAGGGAATCAGTTGGTGGTCGTCCAGGCATACTTGGAGATCGATGGATATGCGAGGAAAGTGCCTCCGGTTTCGTTCAGACCCAGAACGAACTTGTATATGGATTGTGTGTCTGACATTGGATTTTATTCTATGTTGATTGATTTCTGTTAAATATATATCTGTTTGGCGGCGGAGAATTTATTCTCTTGCTTAACGCCCTTCTCTGAGACGTACGAGCTTAGAGGTTATATATCAATAGATATCAATCGCATGGCATGAATTGCCTGTGTGGCATGCTGAGTTGCATGGATCAAGGCTTCTGTTGAAAAGCAAAGTCTTGTGGTTGATGATCAAAGCACGGCCTACGTGGCAGCTTTGTGTATAACATGGATTCGCGAGCCTCACACCTCGGTATGAGTTAAAAACGGGATACGGACTGTTGGGAGAACACGACGTTTCTTTCTAGCTTTGGTGGTGTCAGTGACTTACCAGCCCTGACATTTATATACTTTTCATCTTTGTGGTTGTTGGAATGAGGCGCCACGATTATAGGTCTGTAAGGACCGGGAAACGTGTGTTCAGGAATAATTAATCCTCAAACGTAAGAGAGGACCGGCCCAGCCGATTCCAGGGTTACCCAGAGTGTGTAGTCCTGAGGCATTTGCTAGAGTGTCTCGAAGCGGAGAGGAGCTTGCCCCTTGCCTCGACTCATGACGGAAATCCAATTTCCAATACGTGTATTGCGGTTTTAATTGTAGAACTAGTATGGCGACATGATAGATGGTACCCTTGCCGCCTATGATTGATATTTATGATTTGAAATGTTTTGACACTATACACTTATAATAGTATCAAATGATTTGTTTTAAACGTATCAAGCATGTTTGGCTATTATAAGGGAAAACCCTATCCTCCGGCTTGCGTTGCATTGTGTGATGTGACCTGGGTCTTATAATAGCTTCATTTTTCGAAAAAACATTGCGTTGTTTATTCTATGCACTGGTATTCTTGGGAGGAAACCCGTTCCGTGTTATATGGCGTGGTCCCTTGAATTACTCTCTTTTAAAGTAAAGTCTTTAAATAACTGTTTTAGTTCTCACACCAGTCACATGACTGACCTGGAGTTTATTGTTTTAACCTAAACTATGGGTGCCCCTATTTTCCGCATGGGCAGCTAGTAGTTTTGGTTTTGCAGATTTATATTCATAGGATCCTGATTTACAGCTGGGACGACGCTCAGAAAGCTCTGTATCCGTGCATTACTTTCAGTTGTGTTTTATATTGTTTTTCCGCTGCTATGTAATTTATTGTAATCTATGATATTTATCGAATGTAATTTATTCAATTATACTCTGTATATTCTTGTATCTGATGGAATTGTTGTAATAGCAATGAAATGTTCTTCCGTCTGCGTTCATTTGTGTGTTGTTCTCAAAGTATCCGCTCCTTCCTTCACGGGGAAGTAACGGGTTCTCACAGGTTGATACTTAAGGAGTTGTTGTCTTGCTAATTTACAGTCGAAGGATGTGAATTTGAAGGAGTAATAGAACGTGAATGAGAAATTTGTTATAAGATAAAGGAAAAAAAATCTAGAATTCTAGAAGTGGTAAAGATTTGAATTAAGTACTGAATTGAGAAATTGGAAAATTGTGTAATTGAAGAAAATTAGAAGAAAATTTAGTTGGAACCAATAAATTCACAAATGTGTTTGAAAGGATATTAATTATCTGAATTGGATAAGAGATCAAAAATGAAATTCTGAAATTGGGATGGAATTTGAGGATATTTGATATGGAAGTTCAAAGGCAGACAGATGTTTCTTAGTGGAACTAACCATAATCATTGTGTTTGCTGCAATCTATAGTCGTAATAATGGCGTAATCCATAGAGCGGTGAAAGCTTAAGGGTACATATGTTTTTGAGGGACCCAGGCGTAATCATTGTATACATGCGGTCCACATGGCATGTCAACAAGTGAAAGAGATGTAACCGCTAGAGTTACTAAAGGTAGAATGGAGCCATACGATGTTAAGATATCTTAGTGATATGGAGCCACCTGTTTGATGCAATACTGAGTCTTCATGACTGGATTTGTCTTCATGACTTGATGTGTCTTTGTGACTTGATTGATCCTCATGTTTTGATCTATTTTCGTGATTTGTTTTCGAGACCTTGAGATAGAGTAGTCAACACTCAGGGACCTCAGTTTTTCCTTTGAATCCGAAATATTTTCCGTTAATCTGTCCATGACGAAATTCACAGGGAACTGATTTCCTACGGATACAGATGTTTTCTGGGCGATCCAGACGAAACCATTGTGTATCTGCGATTCATGAACAATCAACATATCAATATCACATTGGTACTTTCCATATCTGTTTTTGAAAGAGAATTTTTGAAATATTTTCACTGGAAGTTGAAACAAGGATATTTAGTACTTGGTGATTTTAGTTGTGCGCTTGGCCAGCGTATGCCTAACATCTGTAAAAACGACAATGGACATGTCAAACTTCGAGTTATCAAATATTTTCAAATCAACAATTTGAAATTAAAATGTACTTAACTGAATAAATTAAGAAAAAGGATTTCAGAGTGTTTTCAATTCTATAGCCTTGGAATAATAATACGAATATTTTATGTATAAAAGATTGCGGATTTTGGAAAATTTTCAAGTCGACAATTTGCAACATAAAGAAGGGATGTTATTTACACTCTTCAATGAGTGTTGGAGAAAAAATTAAATGGATTGAATGTAAGGAGATTGGGTTAAGGGTTGCTAAGCCTAGACCCATTACAGTTGGAATGATGGATAAGTAACGTTGACATATGATGTTTACAATGAAATTTGAAATAAGTTGAGATGTATAAATTCAACCTATGCAGAAATTGAAATTTAAAAAGAGATTGGTTTTGGGAAGGAATTATCTGATTTTGAATCTCTTGAGATTGGATAGAATGAGAAATTGGGAGATATCTCAAATAATTTGAGATAGACAAATTGGTCTAAGAAATTTGAATATAGTTGGAAAACAGGGGAAATAAATAAAACCCGATTCAGAAGATAAAGAAAATTGTGTTATAAGGAAGAAAATTTGATTTTCCAAGTTAACTAAATCACTGTTTCAAATCTCGCAAATATCGCCAGAGATCTCCTCCGAGATCGTTTTGGGCTCATTCCGAAATGAAACACCAAATATCACTCATAATCTCCTTTCGAATATATCGCCCGAGATATTGCAATATCGAATGATATATCGACCGAGATGAAATACTGGAATATCGTCCGAGATTTTAGTTTTTTGGTTAAAATTTAAATATGTGCCTGAACTAGAACAATAATTAAAACTTCAAACCTAGCCATGATAATCCTTTATTATTTTACATTTTACATGTTAAATGATCATATTGTATGTTCATATATATTCTACAATGCTCATGATTTTCATATTCGTCTTTTTTACGTACATGTCACCTATGAAATTATGTATTTTATGGTCTATTAATGCTGAATTTTTTAATGTTTTGGATCCTTTTAATGTTTAATGCCTAACGATATTTATGTTTTAAGCATATTATGATTTAGAGTATGAATGATTGTTCACAAAATAAAGAATAATAAAGTTATTTTGCAATTCAAGTTTAAGTTACTATGTTTTTAATAGCATTCACTAAAATCATTTTGTATAAATATCATTTTTCAACATACCATGTACCCCGAGATTGTTCCGATATGAACTTTTAGACCCAAGATGGAAATTGATCGACGCTAGTCTATGAATTAGAAAAGCGCGACATTTGTAATAAATTCTGCAAGCATACAGGCGTGTAGCATATAGGTCGAACACAGGGAGGTTTAATTAAAAATTATTATTTATTTTTTCTTGGGCGTGTTAGACTAAGCTGGAGGTTGATTTTTTTCGCAAAGCAAAATAAAAACTGAAACTACGAATAAAAGGTGCAATTAAATTCACTACAGATTCGAATCTAATCGGATCTGTAATAAATTCAATGATTAAAATAAAATAGAACACTGGAAATAAAATTGCAGAAAAGAAATCAACAACTGAAAATAAAAACTAGGATTACCGCTGAATCTAATCAGACGGTCAATCACTAGTAAGAAAAATAGAAGCAATAGCAAATTGTGTTCTAGCAAATCTAATTGACTAGACAACACAATATGCCATGGAAATAAAATGCAGAAACTAAAGAAAAGAAAGCTTTATTACGACTGAAAGAGAGTACAGAAAAATGAATGAATTTTTACAATGGTTACATCACATATTTATAGATGAGAATGGGAAAACCCTAATTAGGTCTATGAATAAATGGGCCTCCTCATTCATGAATATTTCTTGCCTTCCTTGACTAACTTGATTGGAGAAAATCTGGGCATATCATGGTAAATATTTTCCATATCTTTCAATTTTCCCATGTGGCTTGATTGATAGAAGATTGCATCTAATTAATTCTTCCAAACAAGGACGCTTATCAGACTCCAAAGGCAATATAAGATAAAATCTTCAAAATTGGTTTTTCTTCTTGGCAACAATTAAATCAGAAATTCTTCTAATTGAAATTGACTGATTTGAATTTAATTCCATGATGAGAATATGGCTATTGCTGAAATGTTAATTGGTGCACATCATAAATACATACACATGAATATGTGTATGTATATAACATAACACTAATCCAAATATTCCTCAAAGCAAAGGGGCCAGTGTGAACGCGCTCCGTTTCTTTGGCAAAAAGTGAGCTTGACGGGGTTCGAACTCAGGTCTCTTAGCACCAATTCCTATGCCTTTACCAGTGAGCTACTACTTCTTTTGCAATTGAAATGAATTTGATGTGAGGAAGTAGCTCTTTCTTGTAGTTGGTCTTTGATTTGAAATGAAGGAGGCATTTCTTGACATCCTGTAAAAACATACAAAAGTAACCAAAGTATCATTTATTTATTTACAAAAGATAAAGCATAAGAGTAATAAAATAAACACTTTTCAGTGTCAATCAAATACCCCCACACTTATCTTTTACTCGTCCTCGAGTAAAACAAAAAATGAAAAACTAAACTAGATAGGTCACACTTTCGTTGGAAACACGATTGCATTGAGCGTATGCAACAAGCCGTTAAACCTCTAGGTGTCCCTAGTAGGATGAGTGGTGTCTCGTGAGGGTTTTCAGTGGATACTACCCACAAAATCCAAATGCAGTATGCTATGATTCTAATGAAACTACATGAATGCAATATGCAAAAATAAAAGCGAACAATGGCAACACGACTTATTTCAGGAAAGTGGTACAACAAATTAAGTTAACAATTTCTAATCAGTTGATTTTATTTTAGATACCTCGACTTGTCACAAATTTTCAATATAAATCAAGTTTTCAAATGTTAAATTCCAGTTTGGCCAGTTAGTTCAGTCGATAACATAGTGCAGCCATGAAATAAATTCTTAGTTTGCTTGGCCCAGTTTGCAAAGTGGTATTCTAATTTTCTCATGTATGGCTAGTCAAATCAATAAGGTCAAGAAGTGTTTGGGTATCATCGCTTATTCTTTATTCTATAAAATTTTAAGATTTATGATTAAGTACATACACCTAACAAAAATGACCAAGGTTTACCACCCATGCACTGCCTCGCGGACTAACGGAGAGTAGGTAAAGAGCTTGGCGGATTGTGCAGGCCGACTTTGACTTTGTCAACAACGTGTCGGTAATCCTTAGGTGTCCAATCTCATAAAATGAGACCAAGATATTCCGACTTTGACTTTGTCAACAACGTGTCGGATAGAGCTTGGCGGGTTTGCACACCAACGCTCGATATACAAGCAATGTTGGATACCCTTGGATTACTATTATTATTATTATCGAAAATATAAGCACAAAAAGAGAGTTACGCGAATTCAACTTAACACAACTTAGTCTTAAAGATTTGAAAAGCCAATATAAGTATTTTAAGTCCTCCACTTATTTAAACAAAGTCTACAATATAGAATAGATTTCATGGCCATCACCTAAGAATCTCCCTATGTACCGGTTACACTATTATCCCTCAAAATTAAACTTTTCATTATATTTCCTATTCGATCTAAGTTGAGAGAGAAAAATACTATCAACTGGCTAAAAATTGTAAACTTATTTTGTTGTATCAATTGAAAATGAGTCGTGTTTCAAAAAAAAAAAAAAAATTTATGGTATGTTACTACGATATAAAATGTATGATGGTCCTACTTAAATGGCTGAAAATAAAAAGAAATAAAAACAAAGAAAAATGAAAATGGATGAAATGCAGACTCCCCCCCACACTTGATTCAGACAGTGTCCCAACTGTCTAAGGCAGAAAAACAAAAAAAAAATTAAAAAAAATGAAAAAGAAAAATAAAAGAAGAAGAACGTGTACCACCTGATTTCATGGTGGATGATCATGCATATCGATAGAGTCGTCTTCGTCATATTGCTCGAATTCCAAAAATGGTTTCAGTCGTTGACCGTTTACTTTGAAGACTTTTCCATCCCTAGGATTTTCAATTTCAACCGCTCCATGAGGGTATACTGTTTTCACGACATAAGGTCCAGTCCATCGAGATCTGAGTTTCCCTGGAAACAAGTGAAGTCTAGAGTCGTATAAAAGAACTTTTTGACCTATGTTGAATTCCTTACGAAGTATGTTTTTGTCGTGTTGGGCTTTGGTTCTTTCTTTGTAGATTTTCGCATTTTCATACGCCTCATTTCTTAATTCCTCTAATTCAGAAATTTGTAACTTCCTGTGTGAGCCGGCTTTTTCTAAGTCAAAGTTCAAAAATTTTATGGCCCAAAGAGCGCGATGTTCTAATTCAAGAGGTAAGTGACAGGCCTTTCCAAAGACTAATCGATATGGTGACATCCCTAGATTGGTTTTATAAGCAGTGCGAAAAGCCCAAAGTGCATCAATCAGTTTTACAGACCAATCTTTTCTATTGGAATTCACGGTTTTCTCAAGAATTTGTTTGATTTGTCTATTGGAAACTTCTACTTGCCCACTCGTTTGTGGATGGTAGGGGGTCGACAGCTTGTGTGTGATTGAGTATTTCTTGAGCAAGGACTCAAAAGCACGATTACAGAAATGAGTGCCATTATCGCTAATGATAGCTCGAGGTGTGCCAAAGCGTGAAAAGATGTTTTCTTTGAGGAATTTGACAACAACCTTGTTGTCATTGGTTTTCGTCGGAATGGCTTCAACCCATTTTGAGACATAATCTACCGCAAGCAAGATGTAATGATTCCCAAATGAATTAGGGAATGGTCCCATGAAATCGATGCCCCAAACATCGAATAACTCAATCACTAAAATGGGGTTGAGAGGCATCATGTTCCGCTTAGAGATTCTACCCGTTCGTTGACATCGCTCACATTTAGAACAAAATTCGAAAGCATCACGGAAGAGTGTGGGCCAATAAAAACCGCTTTGCAAAACTTTTGCCGCAGTTTTTCTTGCTCCAAAATGACCGCCACAAGCATGGTCATGTGAGAAGGAGAGAATACTTTGGTGTTCATGATCGGGCACACACCTTCGAATGATTTGGTCTGGACAGTATTTGAAAAGATATGGGTCGTCCCAATAGAAGTTTCGAACTTTCGAGAGAAATTTTTGTTTGTCATGTTTCGACCATTCAGCGGGCATTTGTTGTGTGACAAGATAATTCACAATGTCAGCGTACCAAGGGGTGTTAGAGATCGAAAGGAGTTGTTCGTCAGGAAAATAGTCATCGATTTGGGTGTCGTTATCATTTTCGTGCACAATTCGAGAGAGATGATCAGCTACGACATTTTCAGAACCCTTTTTATCTCGTATTTCTATATCGAATTCTTGAAGAAGAAGAATCCAACGAATCAAGCGGGCCTTGGCATCCTTTTTAGAAAGCAAATATCGTAGGGCAGCGTGGTCAGTGTAAACTATGACTTTGGATCCTATGAGATATGGTCTGAATTTCTCAAGAGCGAAGACAACTGCCAAAAATTCCTTTTCAGTAGTTGAGTAATTCAATTGGGCCTCGTTTAAAGTTTTGCTAGCGTAATAAATGACTCGAGGGAGTTTATCAATTCGCTGACCCAAGATGGCTCCAATTGCAAAGTCAGAAGCGTCGCACATAAGTTCAAAGGGTTGAGTCCAATCAGGAGGTTGAATGATGGGAGTTGTGGTCAAGAGTGATTTAAGAGTTTCAAAAGATGTTTTGCACTCATTGGAAAATTCAAACTTTACGTCTTTGGCAAGTAAATTCGAGAGAGGTTTTGAAATTTTTGAGAAATCCTTAATGAATCTTCTATAGAATCCTGCATGGCCAAGAAATGAACGAACATCTTTGACAGACTTAGGAGGAGGTAAATTAGCAATCAAATCGATTTTGGATTTATCGACTTCTAGGCCATCTTTGGAGACGACATGACCTAGAACTATCCCCCTTTTTACCATAAAGTGGCATTTCTCCCAATTAAGCACGAGTGATTTCTCCTTACAACGCTTAAGGACGAGTTCTAGATGAGTGAGACATTGGGAAAAAGATGATCCATATATTGAAAAATCGTCCATGAATATTTCCAAGAATTCTTCCACCATATCAGAGAAAATACTCATCATACACCTTTGGAAAGTCGCGGGGGCATTACAAAGACCAAAAGGCATGCGACGATAAGCAAAGGTTCCAAAGGGACAAGTAAAGGTGGTCTTATGTTGATCTTCTAAAGCAACAGGAATTTGGTTATAGCCAGAGTATCCATCGAGAAAACAGTAGTACTCATGTCCCGCTAAGCGTTCGAGCATTTGGTCAATAAAAGGCAAGGGAAAATGGTCTTTTCGTGTGGTTGAGTTAAGCTTTCGATAGTCGATGCACACACGCCATTTGGTTTTGATTTTTGTTGGGACGAGTTCATTACTGTCGTTTTTGATCACTGTGACTCCTGACTTCTTTGGTACAACTTGTACCAGACTCACCCAAGTACTATCAGAGATGGGATAGATGAAGTTATTGTCTAGACATTTGATTATCTCCTCCTTGACCACTTCTCTCATGTTTGGGTTTAATCGCCTTTGAACTTCACGGGTGGGTTTAGCCTCATCAACTAAGTGTATGCGATGTTCCACAATTGATGGGCTAATTCCTTTTATATCGCTAATTTCCCACCCCAAGGCGTCCTTATTTTCCCGTAAAATTCCCAAAACTTTTTCTTCTTGGTCTTCGGTAAGATCAGAGGCCAAGATTACGGGAAAAGTTTGTGATGGGTCCAAGTATGCATACTTAAGGTCTGGTGGCAAGGGTTTGAGGTCTAACTTAGGAAGTTCTTGTGTATCAACATTGGTTAACATTCCTTGGTTAGATTCAGGTGACGAAGTGTCGGAGTCAAGAATTTTGTTTAGTTCAGAAATGTATTCGAGTTCGTCGAAATCAGAGTCGAAATGGTCAAGACACATTTTCAAGGCTTCAGAAGTATCACTAGAGGTTTCATCAACTGTGGTTTGAATCATGTCAATTTCATCGATCTCGAAATCCCTAGGTTGCTTGTTGAGATTAAAGATGTTTAGCTCAATGGTTAGGTGCCCGAAGGAAAGTCGAAGCTGACCATTCCTACAATTGATGACACCATTAGAGGTTGCTAAGAAAGGGCGTCCTAAGATCAATGGTATTTGAACGTTGGGATGTGAGACAGGCTCTGTTTCTAGCACTATAAAATCGACAGGGAAGTAAAACTGCTCGATCTGTATCAAGACGTCTTCGATAATTCCCAATGGCTTTTTGACAGATCGATCGGCTAGTTGAAGTGTGATGTTTGTTGGTTTAATCTCCCCTAGTCCAAGTTGACGATAGACAGTATAAGGAAGAAGATTGACACTGGCACCAAGGTCAAGGAGGGCACGAGAGATGTGAGTGTTTCCTATTTTACAATCAATCGTAGGGCAGCCAGGGTCTTTGTACTTGACTGGGGCAAGATTCGAAAGAACAGAGCTTGTGTTTGCAGTTAGAAAGGCGGTTTTTGGGACATTGGTCGCACGTTTTTGTGTGCACAATTCCTTAAGACATTTGGCATATTGAGGGATTTGTTCAATGGTGTCTAAAAGAGGAATGTTCACACGGACTTGTTTGAAAATTTCCAAGATTTTATCGAAATTTGCAGCTTTCTTCTTATTATTGAGTCTATGAGGAAAAGGAGCTACTGGTTTTTCGATTCTGGGATGAGTTTCATCATTCGAAGAAGAAGGTGGTAGGGGTGTAGAAGATGAAATGTTGGGATTGCCAACATTAATTTTCGAAGGTGGGTCGGGTTTGCCGACGCTGGGAGAAGAACTGTTGGGATTGCCAACATTTAAGGGAACTTGAGGTTTAGAAGGATTGGCATTCGAAGCCAATGGGTGGTCATCAAGGTTAGGGGTTGAGTTAGAAAGTTCGTCAGGGTCGTCCACGTTATTATCAATCCTCTTTCCAGATCGAAGGGTTGTAATAGCATTGACTGGATTATGGTTTTCGTCCTCACAAGAATTTACAGTACGAGAGCTATATTTTGGATTCACCTCAGGTTGACTAGGCAACTTTCCTTTCTCGTTATTTTTCGCTAGTTCCTTTATCATATTCATTATTTGTTCCATTTGTTTTTCTAAACGCACAATGTCTGGTGACGGTTAAGAAGATTGAGATGATTGGTTTGATGATTGAAAATTGGGGTGCCTATAAGGTTGTTTGGATTGAGGTATAGCTTGAGAGGTTTGAGAATTGGGGTGTGGACCTTGGTAATTCGGATTGGGAATAAAGGGTTGCACGTGAGATGGGTTAGCCGAATTATTGGGGTTCGACCAAGAAAAATTTGGGTGGTTCCTCCAACCAGGGTTGTACGTGGATGAGTACGGATTATTTTGAGATATGGCATTGGCTTGGTCTTGCGAGTAATAGTGGGGTAACCCTTCTCCGGTTTGAGGAGTTTGATTTTCTAAAGGAATTTGACTTGGGTCCACAACATGCACTCCTCTAGTAGAAGTACGAATGGGAACTCGAATCGATTCCCACTGCATGTCCTTTTCAGAATAATCTTCTAAGAACCGCCAAGCTTCATCGGCTGTTTTAGACATAAAATCTCCTCCACACATTGATTCTAGTTGAGTTTTAGATTGATAGTTAAGCCCTTCATATACAATTTGACACAAGTTGTCTTTTAGAATTCCATGATGAGGACAACTATACAGTAGTTGGTTGAATCTCTCAAAATATTTTGAAAAAGTTTCCCCCTCATTTTGACAAAATTGATTTATCTCAGTTCGGATTTTGAGAGTTTTATGGAAAGGGAAAAACTTTTTCAAAAATGCAGTGACAAATTCATCCCAACTTCTTATGGAATGTTTTGGAAGAGAATTTAGCCATCTTTTAGCGCTTTCAAGTAGTGCAAATGGGATTAGCCTTAGCTTGATCGATTCGTTAGACAATTGTTGCATTTTTGTTGTGGACGCATACAATTCAAATTCACTCAGAAATTCATAAGCATTTTCAGACCCAGTAAATTTTGGTACCCCTTGAATAAAGGAATGTTTCAACTCAAAATTGTTTCCTTCAGCTGGTGGGAAAACGATGACAGAGGGTTGGACGGTCCTAGTTGGATAACATCGTTCACGAAGAGATAAGGGTCTATCCATCTGAATATTGAGATTTTGAAAATTTTGATTCAGATTTTGAAAATTTTGATTCATTTGATTGTGATCTATCTCGTTTTGAAAATTTTGGTTTATTTGAGAACCCCTGGGAGAGTTGTGAACACTTTTTTCACTCATTATTGTTAGATGCAAGCACAAAAATCATCTACAATGAAATTTTCTGTCCTTAATAGCTCCTAACCCAAAATTATATAGTGACACGTTTGATTACTTAGATCAAAAGATTTCTTAGCCAGTTAACGGGCAGGAGTTATCGGTGCACCAGGAATCACCCTAGCAATGCAGCCGAAGGTTTAAGTACCTTCAGAGTAACAACCGATATAATATTTATGAATCACCGTAATATTTATAAACGGTTATTTCTCTGCCGTAGTCTAGACACCAAGAAATAATTCGTTCTAAATGAATCAACTGTCAAAATACAATTAAGCCCTAGATGAGCCCGTGACTCCCTTAAGTCCAACGTCTAACCGTTATTATTAGTCAGATTCTACGATGAAATGCAATTTGTGGGCTAAGGAAAGGGTGATGAAATCCCCCACCTTATGTGAATTGGGGTATTGCCCTTAACAAAATGAATAAAAATTGCAGAAATAACAACAATCACACAAATCAATTGCAGAAATTAAAAATTGTACATTCAAAGCCGCTGCCCCTGCAGAAAATTTTACAACAATTGTCGATATATTTTTTTTCTTTTTGCAGCAGAGCACCTGTAGAGTTTTTAAAAATTTCTCACCTTGATCGGCAGTCCCCCAGTGAAATTGGGTAGCGCTAGCGCGTTGACACCCCCACTTGGTGTGCAACCGCTCCAACCCATCTGAATCGTCCGCTGCTTTCTGTTGTTGTCCCCTTCTTTAATTGCTTGACTGCGCTGCGGCACGGGTTCGACGCTAGTCTATGAATTAGAAAAGCGCGACATTTGTAATAAATTCTGCAAGCATACAGACGTGTAACATACAGGTCGAACACAGGGAGGTTTAATTAAAAATTATTATTTATTTTTTCTTGGGCGTGTTAGACGAAGCTGGAGGTTGATTTTTTCGCAAAGCAAAATAAAAACTGAAACTACGAATAAAAGGTGCAATTAAATTCACTACAGATTCGAATCTAATCGGATCTGTAATAAATTCAATGATTAAAATAAAATAGAACACTGGAAATAAAATTGCAGAAAAGAAATCAACAACTGAAAATAAAAACTAGGATTACCGCTGAATCTAATCAGACGGTCAATCACTAGTAAGAAAAATAGAAGCAATAGCAAATTGTGTTCTAGCAAATCTAATTGACTAGACAACACAATATGCCATGGAAATAAAATGCAGAAACTAAAGAAAAGAAAGCTTTATTACGACTGAAAGAGAGTACAGAAAAATGAATGAATTTTTACAATGGTTACATCACATATTTATAGATGAGAATGGGAAAACCCTAATTAGGTCTATGAATAAATGGGCCTCCTCATTCATGAATATTTCTTGCCTTCCTTGACTAACTTGATTGGAGAAAATCTGGGCATATCATGGTAAATATTTTCCATATCTTTCAATTTTCCCATGTGGCTTGATTGATAGAAGATTGCATCTAATTAATTCTTCCAAACAAGGACGCTTATCAGACTCCAAAGGCAATATAAGATAAAATCTTCAAAATTGGTTTTTCTTCTTGGCAACAATTAAATCAGAAATTCTTCTAATTGAAATTGACTGATTTGAATTTAATTCCATGATGAGAATATGGCTATTGCTGAAATGTTAATTGGTGCACATCATAAATACATACACATGAATATGTGTATGTATATAACATAACACTAATCCAAATATTCCTCAAAGCAAAGGGGCCAGTGTGAACGCGCTCCGTTTCTTTGGCAAAAAGTGAGCTTGACGGGGTTCGAACTCAGGTCTCTTAGCACCAATTCCTATGCCTTTACCAGTGAGCTACTACTTCTTTTGCAATTGAAATGAATTTGATGTGAGGAAGTAGCTCTTTCTTGTAGTTGGTCTTTGATTTGAAATGAAGGAGGCATTTCTTGACATCCTGTAAAAACATACAAAAGTAACCAAAGTATCATTTATTTATTTACAAAAGATAAAGCATAAGAGTAATAAAATAAACACTTTTCAGTGTCAATCAGAAATCCGAGAGAACTCCCGAGTTAGACTCATCTCGCCCGAGTTCTCCCCGATACGAGATCTAGTTTGTAAAATCCCCGAGACGAAACGCGACCGATATCCGAGATTTAAAACCTTGAATTGAATATGGTCGATGACTTAAATATAGATGTTTAAATTAATTGTGGATAAATTTCACGCAAATATGAAAATTGGAAGTATACATTGATATAATTCTAAGGATCTTTCCTTTTCGAGGACGAAAAGTCATAAAGTGAGGAAGATTGCAACGTCCTAGAAATTTCAACCATTGAAATATAAATTTAATTAAAGATTTAATTATTAAGAATCGTTTATTATATTGATCCTCGAGTTCAAATCAAATATATGGTTTTGGTATATGAATTGAATTCAATATTTAAGTCAGTAATTGAGAATAAAATATTTATTGTTTAATATTTGGATTGAATTTGGTTGAATATTCGAATTGGATTTGTAATTCGATTGAAAAATATAAATGGTTGAATTTAAAAATAAACGTAATCGGCATTAAATGAATTGTAAATTTTATTGAATTAAATATATAGAAATCAGCTTGGATATGTGTGTATATTGGTACATATAAAGATATGGAATTTAATGTTTCAAATTTGGAAACGTGTGGAGTTGTTAATGGACAAATAAGATAAAAATCAGTGAACCGATAACTAACTTAAAAAATAAAATATAATTGTACATAAATGGAGTCGGATTACAATTAAATTAATTTTATTGAATTCAGAACATTGAAACAAAGGGTTACATATAAATTTTGTTGTATTTGGAGACTTTGTTTGCGGTATGGATTCAGAACGTTACACGGTGGTTCGCGGTAAGATTTAATTTTTAATTTATAAACAAGTATAACCTACACTAATTAAAAACTTGGTCGACCTACGTTTGAAAAACACAGTTACCCTAAACCTACCGATTTCGACGTTGTTCTTATCTCTTTGTTCCTTCTATAAATTATAGTCCTTGTTTCCTGTTGAGTCAAAGCTTCAAGGGTTGTTTTGATTTATGACAAGAAGAAGCTTCTACATCGACAAAAAGAAGACAAGATGACTTAGAAGTTGATTATTTAGAGTAAAAAATGTTAAAATCTATCCTCAAATGATCATACTTCTAATTGCTTTAAAATATTTCTTATAAAAGCATTTTTTTATGTATATGACCGAAAACATGTCAACCTACAATTTTTTATAGGTCAACAGGTTTTTAAATTGTAACGGTCAAAAATAGGTCGACCTACAAATTTTTATAGGTCAACAGGTTTTTGAATTCCAACGGCTAAAAACATGTCGACCTATAAAATTCTATAGGTCAACAGGTTTTTGAATTTTGACCGTTATATTGAAAAGTCATCTTCTTTCTTCAAGAGTTGCATCCATTTTTCTTCATGAATAATCACTCCTTTTAGATGCATCTTTTCGTCAACAATTGCAACCTCTCGATTTCTATAAATACATGAGTTTGCAATCATTCAAATCACCGAATTTACTCTCTATTTTCTGATCTATCTTGCATTATTCTTTTCACTCAAAAAGCACTCAAAAGCATTCAATAATCGTTTGAATCACCAAGCATATTTCATACACTTGTGATTCAACTCGATATTTTACTTCCTAATCTTACTAAACATCAAATTACATTTGAGGATAAGATTATAGGAAGGGTGTACTCAATTGTTGACAAATCAGTGTTGAAGGAAGAACACATTCAAAGTCAAAATCTTATTATTGTTGAAGTCCTCGGTGTTGTAAGAGGCAAGTGTTGAAGCCCTCGTGTTATAAGAGGCAAGTGTTGAAGTCCTCGTGTTATAAGAGGCAAGTGTTGAAGTCCTCGTGTTATAAGAGGCAAGTGTTGAAGTCCTCGTGTTGTTAGAGGCGTGAAATCCCGTTCGGCTGCTCGGGTATTGTAAACCTGTTTCCTCCGGGTGAAGTGAGGTTGTTGTTTAGTGAAAATCCAGATAGAAGTCTGGGACTGGACGTAGGACGGTGCTCCGAACCAGTATAAAAATCCCTGGTGTGATTTTTCCTATTTACTGCATTTGCTATACTTGCTTATCTGTGATATTGCTTCTGTGAGATCTTTTTACATTAAATATTTACTTGCATAACTATTGTAAATATACAAGTTAGTATATCACATACTTTCCGCATAGCCATATTATAGATCCTGCATAAGTCGTGCAAACCCGACTTTTCAATTGGTATCAGAGCGTGGTCATCATATAACCGTAACACAGTTATTTGATATATTCTAGTAATATGGCAAATAACGCAAGCACTAGCACTAACACTTACACTGAAGGTCAATCTACACAAAGACCTCCTTTCTTTAATGGCCTAAACTATAGTTATTGGGCAACACGTATGGCTTTTTATATGCAATCAACAAATTATGATGCTTGGAATGCTACTCAGAAAGAAATAGTTAATCCAACAACTGAGTATGCAGAATGGACTCCTACTGAGAAAACAGCAGCAGCTGTAAATGCAAAAGCAATAAATATGTTGTTTTGTGCATTAGACCAAAATGAGTATAACCGTGTTAGTATCTGTACCACTGCTTATCAAATTTGGCAAACACTAAAGACCACTCATGAAGGTACTAACAAGGTTAAACAAGCAAAAATAGCTTTGTTGAAGAGTCAATTTCAAAATTTCAAAATGAAGTCAAATGAAACAATCAATGAGATGTACTCAAGATTTCAAACAATTCATCATGCTCTCATTGGTTTAGGACAAAAATATTCTGACTTTGATGTAGTTTCAACAATCCTACATTCACTGACTAATGAATGGGAAGGAAAAGTATTAGCCATAGAGGAAGCTAATGATCTTTCTACCATGAAGCCAGATGAATTGATAGGAAATCTAATGTCCTATGAAGCAAATTTACAGGCTAGAAGAGAACAAAAAGAAGAAAAGAAAAATGTTGCTTTTCATGCCGGAAAAGATGAAGACATTTCAGACTCTGAAGATGAAGACTTAGCACTTATTGCAAAAGGTTTTAAGAAGTTTTTGAAACAAAGAAAGGCTAGTCGATACGACAAAAAGAAGTTTGGATCAAACAAACCATCTTCTTCAACTATGGAATGCTTCAACTGTCACAAAAAGGGACATATGCATAAAGATTGTCCAGAGAAAAAGAAGAAATTCGAAAAATTCAAGAAAGACAAATCGAAGAAAAGAGCATTCTCAGTAACATGGGATGATTCAGACTCATCTTCATCGGACAGCGAAAGTGAATCAGACACTGAACAAGCAAATGTATGTTTTATGGCAACAGAGGATGAGGTACAAATTCCTACTTTTGAGGATATGCTTGATATTTATGATAAATTAATGTTTAAATTTAAAGATACAAAACATGAATTAAAAGAAGTCAAAGCAATGTTGAATAGAGCAGAACTAGAATGAGATATGTTAAAAGATGAAAAGAAAATATTAGAAGAGGAACTAGAAAAGGAACAAGAATCGTCTTCTAATTCTAATTCTCAACTATCTCTTTTAACTCAAGAAATTGAAGTTCAAAAAGAGAAGAATGATATTCTCATTGCTGAAAATCATGAGCTTAAAGCAAAAGTCAAGATTCTAGACCTTGAAAAAGCTAGTTTACAAACAAAGTTAGATAACATCTCTAAAAATGTTTCTAACTTTAACAAAGGTCAAGAAAATTTGACTAAAATTATTGAGAATTCACAATCAGTTACTAATAAACAAGGATTGGGATATAAGAAACAAGTTATCAAGAAACATCTTGGTAAAAGAAAAAGGAAAAATAAGGTAGTGCAAGAAACTGAAGCTAAGAAAAATCTTAGTCTATTATATTCCAAAACAAAACCGATTGTGAAACCTCAAAAGAAGGATGTTAAATTTATAAGAGTATGGGTTCCTAAAACAAATAATAGTTTGATTAGGAACAAGTACATTCAAAATTTTTTAAGTACTGTGCATCATAATCCAAATTATTTATATAAAGGGGATACCGGACCCATATGGGTTTGGACTCCTAAGACCTAACTCATAGGACCCTATAAAAAAGTGGGTACCATGGACTTAATATTATTTTTTGTAGGTCCCACTTAAGAAAAGAGGAAAATGGATTCTGGACAGTGGTTGCTCGAAGCATATGACTGGAGACAAGAGCATATTAACAAATATTACATACTTTGATGGAGGCTCAGTCACTTTTGGAGACAATTCAAAAGGCTTCATCATCGGCAAAGGCGATGTGAGCAATTACGGTACTTCTAATTTACCTCTTATTACTAATATCATGCTAGTTAAAAATCTAAAACATAACTTACTAAGCATTAGTCAGTTATGTGACAAAGGGTTTACGATTTCCTTTTCAAATGACAAATGTAACATACTTGACCAAGATAAAAATTTAGTTTTTGAAGGCTATAGAGACAGAAATATATATATTTTAAATATGAATTTTAATCAAAATTCAAATATGTGCCTTATTGCTAAGGAAAATGATCCATGAATATGGCACAAACGTTTCTGTCATATAAACTTTAAAACTATTGACAAGCTAGCTAAAAATGATCTAGTCAGAGGTTTACCAAAACTGAGTTTCAAAGTTGACAATCTTTGTGACGCATGTCAAATTGGAAAACTAACTAAGTCATCATTTAAATCTAAGAAAGTAATCTCGACATTACAACCACTTGAACTATTACATTTGGATTTATTTGGACCTACTCAAATACAATCCATAAATCATAGTCGGTATGTATTTGTAATCGTTGACGATTATTCTCGATATACTTGGACTATGTTTCTTAAAAATAAAAGTGACACTTTTGAAAAATTCAAATCTTTCGTCAAACGTATTCAAAAATCGAAGGGACTTAAAGTAAAAAATATAAGAAGTGATCATGGCGGAGAGTTCGAAAATAATGAATTTGAACATTTTTGTGCAAAGAAAGGTATATCACACAATTTTTCCTTTCCTAGAACTCCACAACAAAACGGGGTTGTAGAACGGAAAAATCGAACGTTACAAGAATGTGCAAGAACATTATTAAATGGAAGCACGTTACCAAAGCATTTTTGGGCAGAAGCTATAGCAACTGCATGTTATGTTTTGAATCGAGTTTCCATTCGACCTCTAACTAAAAATACACCATATGAATTATTTAATGAAAGAAAGCCAAATATTTCATACTTCAAAGTTTTTGGTTCGAAATGTTTTATTTTAAACACGAAAGATCATCTTGGTAAATTTGATTCAAAAGCTGACGAAGGAATCTTTGTTGGTTATTCAGATCATAGTAAAGCTTATCGTATATTCAATAAAGGAACCAAAATTATCGAAGAATCACTTCATATATCCTTCGATGAATACTATCAGTTTCCTAATATAAAAATTGATGATGACGAAAATATCAATATAAATGACACTGTTGTCACAAATGAGGATTCTGACTCTGAAATTATCAACGATATTTCTCAACCTCTTGAGATAGTTTCTCCAACTAGAATAAGATCTCCTCCAAGAATATTGAGAGATCATCCGGTTCAAAATATAATTGGAGAAGTTTCATCTCAAATTAGAACTAGAAGTCAACTTAACCAAATGGGACATGTTGCATTCATTTCAAACATCGAACCTAAGAATCCTAAAGAAGCTGCTACCGATGAATATTGGATCATTGCTATGCAAGAAGAACTTAATCAGTTCGAACGCAATGATGTATGGGAACTTGTTCCAAGGCCATCCGATCAATCAGTTATCGGAACTAAATGGGTTTACAAAAACAAAGTTGATGAACAAGGAAACATAACTCGGAACAAAGCACGGTTAGTAGCTCAAGGATATAATCAAGAAGAAGGTATCGATTATGAAGAAACTTTTGCACCTGTCGCTAGACTAGAAGCAATCAGAATTCTTCTTTCGTTTGCTTGTCATCATAATTTTAAATTATATCAAATGGATGTCAAGAGTGCGTTTCTAAACGGTTTTATAAAAGAAAAAGTATATGTTGAACAACCACCCTTATTTAAACATGAAAAATATCCAGATCATGTTTTTAAGCTTAAAAAGGCTTTGTACGGTTTAAAACAAGCACCACGTGCCTGGTACAAACGACTACGAAGTCATCTTATCGACTCTGGATTCCAAATAGGAAAGGTTGATCAAACATTATTTATTAAACATTCGCACAAAGATATACTTGTTGTTCAAATATATGTGGACGACATAATCTTTGGTTCAACAAATGAGAGACTTTGTAAGGAATTTTCAGATATCATGACCAAAGAATTTGAAATGTCACATATGGGAGAGTTATCATACTTTCTTGGTCTTCAAATTAAACAACTTCCAAATGGTATTTTCATAAACCAAGAAAAATATTGTGAAAATCTTGTTAAAAGATTCGGACTTGAAAATACTTCCGGAAAACCGACTCCTATGAGTACAACTAGTCATCTTGAAAAAGATAAAAGTGGGAAGAGTGTAGACCAAAAGACGTATCGAAGTATGATAGGTTCTCTCTTATATTTAACAGCTAGTCGTCCTGACATTATGATGAGTGTTTGTTTGTGTGCACGTTTTCAAGCTGATCCCAAGGAATCGCATTTACGAGCAGTGAAACGAATTATTCGATATCTTAATAACACCAAAGATTTCGGTCTTTTCTATCCTAAGGATTGTGCATTCGAATTAGTATCATATAGTGATGCTGATTTCGGAGGATCACGAACGGATAGAAAGAGTACAAGTGGTACGTGCCATTTCATTGGAAAATCACTTGTTTCTTGGTTTAGTAAGAAACAAAATTGTGTTTCACTATCGACATGCGAGGCAGAATATATTTCAGCAGCTTTGGCATGTACACAGATTATATATATGCAACAAACACTTAGAGATTTCGGTATGAACTTAACAAACTCTATTATATATTGTGACAACACAAGTGCAATAAATTTATCCAAAAACCCAGTTAACCACTCTCGAACTAAGCACATTGACATTCGACATCATTTTCTAAGAGATAACATTGAAAAAGGAAATATAAATCTTGAATACGTTAATACAGAAAACCAACTAGCTGATATATTCACAAAGCCTCTACTTGAATCAATTTTTGTCAAGTTACGTAGAGAGCTAGGGTTGGTTTCCAGAAAAGAACTCGAAGGATAATATTGTTTAATATAACAAGAGTTCGTATTTCTTAATCAGAAACCAATGACTTTTCTTTTTACTATATATAGCAGAGAGTTTTTCTACGGTAAAGCTAATACAAACCATCTTTTTATTTTCCTTAAAATAGAAAACTCTCTCTATATAATTGCGTTTTGTTTTTGAGTGCTATCAGACAAACATTCTCTCAAAACTCTTATATATTTTCTTTTACCTCATGGCACACGTTTGTGAAAAATGTGCCGAAAACTCCCACATTTCAATCACGAGTTCCGAACCAACGGAACATAACTCCCCAAAAACACCAGAGCATCCACCAGGTTATCATCAACCATCTCGAACGCCAGGAACCACGCCTACTCCTAAGAGAAGCAAGAAAGTTTTATTTTGCTCTCCCCGAACCAAAGAAAAGATCGACGAAATACATTACTATTAGCAACAAATGTTTTACGAGCAAAAACTCACGACTTCACGTTTGACGTACCTCGAACGATTAGCTTCTCTCTTCTGTGGTTCTGACAGGCATGGCGTACATGAACCAATTCCTATATCAACATCTTCACGAACTCCAAACTCTTGGGATAGAAATTATCAAAACAATGAAGGAGCTAGTGAGAGATACAATCCTTGGGAACCAAAGAATCCATGGGAGCCAAGAAGATAAATTCTTTGCATTTAGAGTTTTTCTGAAAATAAATTCGTATTTGTTTTGTATTCACTTTTGTTTTGAATAAAATTTTGTTTTTTATTATATAAAGTTTATATATTCTTCACATCATTTGGTAAAAACAAAATTAATCAGTACCTGTCGACCGCCCCAATATTAGCCTGTCGACCGGTCCAGTTATACAACGCTACCATTTTTCAACCAGAAGCTTTAACGGTCGACCGCCAGGATTTTTCCTGTCGACCGGTCTAAACATAATTTTTGGTTTATATTTTCCAGAAAGTAAACCTGTCGACCGCCTATATTATTCCTGTCGACCGGTTTTATATAAAAAGTATCACACATACTTCCAGAACTTTTACCTGTCGACAGCCCCTAACCTACCTGTCGACCGCCTTTCGTTTTTGTTCATATCCCTGTTAGACACGTCGGTTTTCCTTTTTTGATTAAATACATCCCTTCATTACAATCCATCCATTCATTATTTAAAATCCTTACATCTCTTCATCAAACACCCTTATTTATTCATTCTCATCATCTTCTAAATCCATAACTCTTAAGAATTTTTCATAATCTCTCCTCTTTAAAAACATAATCTATTAGAAATCTTCAAAATCCCCAATCTCTTCAATGGCTCCTAAGCATAAGAAGTCAAAAACCACATCTTCTCAAGCCCCTGTTCAACCTATTGATACTCAAATCAAGCAATGGCTTATGGATCCTCTTGCTGTGACTAGATGGAACAAGATGAAAGACTATACAATTCACCACGGATCCTTTCTCAAATTCTCTGATTTCGTCCTTTACGATATTAGTGAACTATCAAGAAGAGCGGGTATAAAGTCTCTACTAGATTTTGAAGACAATAATGTTGAGATAAGTCATACCTTGATAAAACTTTTTTATGCCAATCTCAATTTAGACAAATTTAAACCCCAAAACTCGGATAATTGCTTATGGTCCGTAGTCTGTGGTCAACACGTCTTTCTTTCCAAAGACCGGATGGCAGAAATACTCCGAACCCACAACGAAGGTATTCAATTTGGTAGTGATTTTTGCCCTATACATATTCGAGATAAAAATAGTCACCTTTTTATTGAAGACCATAAGTCAAGTATTAAGGGTATCAATCTAAGACCATCGGCCAGACTTCTCCACCTTTGTATCACACACACTCTTCTTCCAAGGACTGGTAACTTTGATGCAGTGTATAGAGAAAACTTTAAAGCCCTGTATGCCATTTTTGCAAATATCAGGGTAAATTGGATAGACATGATTTTCGATGAGATTGTGATGGTAAATAAACGTTCAAGGCCACACTTGTTTTATAACGAGTATATCATGCGTTGTCTCATGGAATGTGGCGTAAGATCTCCCGTATCTACAATATCAATACCAAAATGTATTGATAAAGCATCTAAAAATAGGATGAAGCTACCGATTCCTGCTATGAGTATTATTCCGTTTGAACACTATGTTGAACAAGGTCCTCCACAAACATCTTCTTCTCAAATCCCTAGGCAAAGGCCTGAAGATGTTACAATTCCGCCTCCTACTACTTCGACTAAGGAAACTCTTGAGCAAATTGCACGTAATCAATTCTTACTCGAAGCTCGACTAAAACGTACCGATAATAAACTCGACCGCTTGGACACCAAACTCGATAAGCGGTTCAACAAATTAAAGTCTTTCTTCAGTACAATTTGGGAAGCAATCTCTTGTGCTTCAACTTCCGCAACCCTTGCTCAAGATCCCGGAAAACGACCAATGCCACCTACTTTTACATGGTCTTCCTCTGAAGAAGGTACTAGCTCTGGAGCAAGTACTCAACATACTCGTGGTCATGGAATGTCGTATATTGAAGAAGAAGCTCATGACGATATTGAAAAGGACGATGATAACAGCGACAATGAGGAACAAGAGGAGGAAGGAAACAAAGATGACGAGGACGATAATGATTCGGACTGGCCTTCACAATAGTCATCTCATATTTATCTTTTAACCTTTTAATTTGCTTATGTATTTAACTATGCTACTTCCTGGTACTTCTGGTGTGTTTATTTTGGTTTGGCTTGTAATATATGTATTTCGTTCTATCGTTTATTCATGTGTTATTGCTTAGTCTTATATATATTGTTGTAATCACCCTTTTTGTCGATGACAAAGGGGGAGAAAATATTACTAACAAATGCCATGCAGATTATATAATTCAGGAGGAGCATATATACAGGGGGAGCAAATATACAAGGAACAATACCTTATTAAGCCATGTTGTCATCAATCAAAAAGGGGGAGAATGTTGAGTCAAAGCTTCAAGGGTTGTTTTGATTTATGACAAGAAGAAGCTTCTACATCGACAAAAAGAAGACAAGATGACTTAGAAGTTGATTATTTAGAGTAAAAAATGTTAAAATCTATCCTCAAATGATCATACTTCTAATTGCTTTAAAATATTTCTTATAAAAGCATTTTTTTATGTATATGACCGAAAACATGTCAACCTACAATTTTTTATAGGTCAACAGGTTTTTAAATTGTAACGGTCAAAAATAGGTCGACCTACAAATTTTTATAGGTCAACAGGTTTTTGAATTCCAACGGCTAAAAACATGTCGACCTATAAAATTCTATAGGTCAACAGGTTTTTGAATTTTGACCGTTATATTGAAAAGTCATCTTCTTTCTTCAAGAGTTGCATCCATTTTTCTTCATGAATAATCACTCCTTTTAGATGCATCTTTTCATCAACAATTGCAACCTCTCGATTTCTATAAATACATGAGTTTGCAATCATTCAAATCACCGAATTTACTCTCTATTTTCTGATCTATCTTGCATTATTCTTTTCACTCAAAAAGCACTCAAAAGCATTCAATAATCGTTTGAATCACCAAGCATATTTCATACACTTGTGATTCAACTCGATATTTTACTTCCTAATCTTACTAAACATCAAATTACATTTGAGGATAAGATTATAGGAAGGGTGTACTCAATTGTTGACAAATCAGTGTTGAAGGAAGAACACATTCAAAGTCAAAATCTTATTATTGTTGAAGTCCTCGGTGTTGTAAGAGGCAAGTGTTGAAGTCCTCGTGTTATAAGAGGCAAGTGTTGAAGTCCTCGTGTTATAAGAGGCAAGTGTTGAAGTCCTCGTGTTATAAGAGGCAAGTGTTGAAGTCCTCGTGTTGTTAGAGGCGTGAAATCCCGTTCGGCTGCTCGGGTATTGTAAACCTGTTTCCTCCGGGTGAAGTGAGGTTGTTGTTTAGTGAAAATCCAGATAGAAGTCTGGGACTGGACGTAGGACGGTGCTCCGAACCAGTATAAAAATCCCTGGTGTGATTTTTCCTATTTACTGCATTTGCTATACTTGCTTATCTGTGATATTGCTTCTGTGAGATCTTTTTACATTAAATATTTACCTGCATAACTATTGTAAATATACAAGTTAGTATATCACATACTTTCCGCATAGCCATATTATAGATCCTGCATAAGTCGTGCAAACCCGACTTTTCATTTCCTTCTTTCAGCAATTTTTTTCCCTAAATCTTTTAATGGCCGAAGCCAATTTCCTTTTCCCTAATCCTTTTTTCCCAAAAATTTGAATGTAGCTTCCAGCCCTTCCCTAATTCGCAATCGCTCCTCTACCATGCCTCAAATCATCGTCGCCACAAATTGAATCACCATCAAAATCACCTGAAGCCAAATCGTCACACGCGCTTTCCTCAGAAATTCCACTCCAACAACCACAAGTTGTTATTTTTCTGCTGAACTCCAGCACTGCGAGGGAAACTCGGGCCTGCGGTTGTTCATCGCTGCCAAGCTCGCTCCAGTAAGAATGATGCCGCCCCAAGCTCGTTGTTGCCACCAACTATGCTTTGTTTAAGGGGAAAATCGGCCGTAAGGTGAGTTTCTTTTGGAACTCACGATTAATTGTAATTTCAAGTAAATTGATTTCAATGTTTTTTTTATCCTGGGTAGTTGAACTCTAAAAGTGTTGTGTTGATAGTAAGCTGCTATTATGTTAGAAGCTGAAAACTCCGTAGTTTTACCTTGTTTGCTGCCTCCATGCTTTAAGTATATAGTTTGAAGCATTTCCTATTGCCAAGTACCGTTAACTTGAAATTGACCTGTTTGCAAAGTCTGAAACATAAGTTAGGAATTTTATGTGTTTATATATATATATATATATATATATATATCCATGCATGTGTATTGCAGTTGACATTTCATATAAGAGGTATTATGTGAAATCGGTCACGGTGGCCTCAATTTACAACTATGGGAGCATTTCAGATTTTGTTTCTATATGAAGATATATATATATATATATATATATATAAGTGTGTGTGTGTGTGTTCTGATGTGTTGCATGAAAATAGTTACCTAAAACCATGCTTTATTAAACCTAGTTATACTATGGAAAAAGAAATAAAACCATGCTTTGTTCAACCTAGTTATACTTGGAAAAAGAAATCAAACCATGCTTTGTTAAATCTGGTTATACCGTTCTATATGAGAAAGAAAGAAAACTTGGAAAAATTTAACCTACTTGCCCTGTGTTGATTGTTCACGCATGGTCCCTTACCTGTTGGGGCTGCTGCATACCGTGTTGACATGGTGCACTTTTATTGGGTAATTTTTTGCAATTTAGTAATCACTTGCCCACATTTTTATTTCTGCAATATAGTTGAATTTAGAACCAAGTTAACATAACAGAAATGGATGTTTTTACTTGCCAAACTGAAGTGTTCTATGACGACCCCAAACCCTCGTTCCACGATGGCAAGGGTAATCTTTGGAATATAACACATAAACAAATAACAAAAGAACAAAAATATATAAATACACTAGATAATGTACAACAGAATGCACTGGATAAATACTAATCATCAGAGTTGCACAGTATACAGGATCATACTTAGTACAAAATACAGTTCAGCTTTATATATAAAATGTCTACAGCGGAATCAAACATAATATACATAACAGGAGCTGAACAACATAAAAAGAAGTGATAGAATCCATCTTCAGCTCCATAGATATCCAGAAAGAGCCTGTTAAAACCTGAATACAAGGCTACCCGTGTAGGAAATAGGGCACCCGAGTTTGCAAGTGAAAAAAACTACGAGTCAATCATGGGACTGGTATGAGAAATCTACTTAACTTATTTTATAATATGGCCAATCACAGGACCACGTCGCTAACGTGGTATGGGTTTACTCCATTGGATTGCCAGTGCTTAAAATAAGTAAATCATTTAAACATCGCAATGCTTTTTACAAAAATGAAGCCATTGTAAGACTCAGTTCCCATCACACAATGCAACGCAAACCAGAGAATAGAGTTTTACCTTATAATGGCCAAAATATGCTTGATACGAATAAAACAAAAGCATTTGACATTATTACTAATGTTCATATGTTTCAAAAACAATTTCAATCATAAGTATCAATCATAGACGGCATGGGTACCATATATCATGTCGCCATATATAGGTATACAATCAAAACTGCACGATGTCGTATTTGGAAATTGGATTTCCGTCATGAACCAAGGCAAGGGATCTTCCTTACCGCTTCGAGACAATCTAGCCCATGTCTCCGGACCCAGACACAGGTGAGCCCTTGGATCGTCAGGGTCGGTCCACACGGAGTGGATTAAAATGCCTGAACATTGTGTTTCCCCGCCCTATGGGGCTTAAACTGGTCATATCCCGACCAAACCATCGGCTTCGAAGAGACCAAAACAACTGAGGTGCCTCGCTATCCATCATCCACATAAATAAAATGTCAGGCTTGCAAAACGCTGACACCACTCCTAGCTAGAAGGAACCCTGAAGTCCTCTCCCGTTTCTGGTTCATACCAGGGTATGAGGCCCGCGAATCAACGCTATACACAAAGCTATTCTATTTAAGTCGTGCTTTGATCATCAACCACAAGGCTTTGCTTTTCAACAAAAGCCTTGATCACAGCATCTCTACATGCCACGTTGCCAATCTACAACGTCAGTCACACATCCATTTACAAGTCCGTTATGGGTCTGAACGAAACCGGAGGCACCTTATTCCTCCCCCCATATGTCCAATACAAGAGAGAGGTCCTCGCACATCCGAACGATCAACAAGTACGTCCAGACAACCACCACTATAACCCCTTCAGGGCAGCAACTCCCATCAAAGACATCAGTAGCCATCCGTTCGATGTGAAGATCATCAGTCCTGCACCGTCTTCATATCTTCAACTTCTAATCGTCGACCAATTATTTGAAATGAGAATTAACTCGGCCTTTTCAAATAATTTATGTTTATTTAGAATTTCAAATCAATTCATTTCCGTGGTTAAATTATTTGACATCCATAATTCAGTTCATTAATGTAATTTTCATGTCAAACACATTCAACCATCAAATATCCAATAAAACGGGTAAATTCGGTTTATTTCCATTCCATATCGTTTATAATATTTTATAACGATTTGTTGCTATTTTTATTTATTTAAAAATAGCCCATTTATTTAAACGATGCTTCAGGCCATAACGTGACCATGGCGTTGTTTTCCTTCAGATTTGATTTACACATATCTTAAAATCTAACTGTTGGATTTTTACAAATTTTATATCATTGCAAAGATCTTTTCAAAGCGGACCCAAAGGTTCCAGTTTTGGGAAAATCCGATGGTCGGATCTCCCGGTACAATCATTTAAAGTTACGATTTCAAAATACGAACTGCAACGTCATTATTCGATTTAATTTAATTATATATATATATATAAATATAATCCATTCTGGCGTTGTTTTTATTCAGATTTGAATTAAAAATTTCACACAATCTAACCGTTTGATGTTTACAAATTAGGTATCTTGGAAAGATATTTCCAAAGTGGACCCAACGGTTTCGGCTTCTGGAAAATCCGATGGTCGGATCTCCTGGTACAATCGTTTAAAATCACGATTTCAAAACCCGAACTATAGCGTCGTTATTTGATTTATTTTAATTATATTTATATATATAAATATAATTCGTTCTTCGATTTCCAAACCATTTTCATTTCATATATGTGATAAAAATAATATTTTTGTCCAATAAATATTTATTTCAACACATGACTATTTTTAACACTTCATATATATAATAAAAATGTGATTTTTATTGTCAAAACAATTTATTTCATGCTTGAATATTTTTAGCGATTCATATATATAATAAAATTGTGATTTTTATTGTTAAAACAATTTATTTACATGAATATTTTTAGCGATTCATATATATAATAAAAATGTGATTTTTATTGTTAAAACAATTTATTTCAAACATGAATATTTTATATACACGAATGTATTTCAACACATGAATAAAATTCAAACACATGAATATTTCAGAAAATTTTGGCAGCGTAATGACAGGGTAGTTAAAACTGGCACTGTCCCGAGTACGGCTTCTCGCGCTACCTTAAAGCCTCGCATGTTTTGACAAGGGGGATTTCAATAATCTAGTTCGCACGCAGGCGAATTTTCCCACAAACTAATCCTATTTGGTTTCAACCATAATCAACAAACAACCATTCATAATATTCACCAAATTTCACGTCAACCAAAATCCAAACAATCACAACCAATATTTATCGTCCATTGTCCGTGGACGAGGGGAGTGTATATATATATATATATATATATATATATATATATATATATATATATAGACGTATATAAATATATTTCAATTTCATTTCAACTCCATTCAACTCACATATGATTTTTACAACGTATATATAACTTATACATCGCACATATAATTTATACAACGCTTATATAGCTTGTACATCGATTATACAATTTATACATCGCCATTCCATATCATTTTGAATTTAGAAATCTCACATTGGGTTCCACTCCTTCAAAAATTGTAGGAAGCTCCAAAAATTCTCCGGTCTCTTCTAGAATGTCTAAGACGTCCTCACGGTCCCCGTGTCCCTTATTTCACTGGATTTCGACCACATAGCAAAAAGATATGATTTTTATAAGTTTGCAATGCTTTTATTTGTCCAAATCAGTTTAAATAAACCAAAGCCGTACCTTTCAGAAAATGGTTCAAAACTAGGTTTTGAATTTTCGTGCAAACGGTGAAGCGATAGGACGATCGGCCTTCGCAGCGATGAAGAGGGAGGAGAGGCACGCTGGCGCCAGGGGGTGGCGTGTAGTTCGATGCACGTTAGGAAGGGGCACCGGCGGCTCGAAGTTCTAGGCTTTGGGGGCTTCGATCTCCTCCGATACTCCACGAAAAAATACACAGTAGGTATGGATTTGAAGAGGATGTGAAGCTCTAAAAATTCTTCAACTGGAGTGGAAGAAAATTCGGAGTGTGGAGGGAGTAATCGAAGGGAGAAGGTAGCAAAGGGGTTACGCCGTTCATCGCGATACGTGGAGAGAGAAAGTCGATTTTTTTTATTTTTTTAACTAATGAATGGAATTTTCTGATTCACCGATATTTATATAAATTCTAAAAATATCTGTTTCTCCAAACTAACTCCAATTCAAACCCAATGATTGTCGTCCCTAGCTAAATACCCCCATTCCGGACACAATGGAATATGTTTCGTAAGTCAATTCGACTGTTTCAGTCAGTTTTTCTTCAAATTAAAATATAAAACATTCAAACATGGATTTGAACGTAAATTTCAATTTGCCGGGGCCACATATTGATTCCAAAAATTCCAAAAAAAAATATGGTTATATTTAGACGATACGGCCCCAAGAAAATTAGTTTCGTCGAATTTGGAGACCGTTTGAAAAATAGCCATTTTCTGGTCGATCCAAATTGACTGAAATTAACCAAACACATTTTCTTTTGCCACGCTCACATATTAACTCCAAAAATTATGGAATTTGGAATCTAGCAATAATGTGTCATTCCGGATCCAACAAAAGTGGTTTCGTCAAAAACGGAGGTTGTTTGCTAAATGTCTATTTTATGGGCTATATAAACTCCATAGCGACCTTTCTGAAAATTCATTTGGCCATAACTTTTGATTCCGGCTATGAAATTTCGATTTTTTAGATTCGTTAGAAAGATATTCTTAAATAGATTTAAATATTTTTGGTTTCACTAAAATCCATTTTATTTTGCATCCTGTACAGTCAGTCAAAGTTCGAATTCAAATTTTCATACTACCGCTCCATTTCCAGCTCCTTTTAAAAATAAATTAAATATATTCACTATAACTTCGATTCAAAAGAATTTTTTTGTCATTACTATTTAAAATAAATTATTTTAAATATTCAAAATTCATTAAATTAGCCAAATTAAAAATTTTAAATTGGTTTTGATTTTCCGGGTTGCTACAATCTCCCCACTTAAATCTTTTCGTCCCCGAAAATGAACGAAGCTGAAAGTTGTTTAACTAACCAAATCAACTCTCATTCTGGCTTCCATTCTTCAACTTTTCAGTTTTGAAGAATTTTCTAATTCTTCAAAAATTTGGCTAACACCCTAAATTTTCGAAAAATTTCGCCATAACCTCCTTTGTACCGGGAGGGGTTTGGAAATTTATTGGGCCGTATTAGGTACCCAATAAATCCTAAAAAGCATACACATATTAATAGTGATATATTTCGGTGTCCACAGGGGAGTGTGTATAGATCATAAATCTAGAGAATAAATTCTCGTCACCCTATAAATGGTTTTTTGTGCCTTAATGACTAGCGAGACGTGTTTATTGTCATCTCCAGACCCGTGTGGGGTTTCTATAAATTTGGCAATTTTACCGTTATATTTTATATAATCCATATTAGTCTTTGTTTCCACCTGTAATATAGTCATCGCCATACAAGCCTCTCGCTTGTATGGTAAATCCTCAACCTTGTCACACAAGCTCCAAATGCTTATGTGGTATATGATAGGGTATGCTATCTTCAGGAAGTATGCCATGTAGTGTAGTTCAAAATTAATTGTTACTATCTCATGGCGACGTTTGTTATTTCACATAGAATAACCAGCACTCTGCATCCAATGGCATTACAGGATTTGATATATAAATAAAATTGCGCATCCAACTCTTTAAGGTTTACCTATTTGTCGGGCACACAAATAAATTCTTTACTCAATAGCAAATCCATTAACCTGTTCAAACATATATAATGTACATGCATGTACTTCTATCTATTTTCAAATCAGTTCAATATTTGATTTAATTGCATAAATTTACCTTCATTCTCTCATTGGGTTTATTATTCCAATGTTATTAATTAAACTAACAATCACACAACACAACTAGCAATCAATTTATTAATTAACTTTTCAAATATATACAAATTAATTCATATACTCTTTTAAAATCATCAGACTATGTAATTAAAAAATTTACATCCATGAAAAGGAAATAATAGCAAAGTATAGAACAAAACGGAAATGCAAAATATGGTAAATGTACCTTGCACCAGAGTTAATCAGAGATATCCACCCTGCAATTGGGATAGGCTTTCTTAACGCTCTCCTCATTTTACCAAGTATAGTCTCGTGGATCTCCACTCCATTGCATTTTGACTAAGTGAACCTTCTTGTTCCTCAGCTCTTTAGTTTCTTTGCCAATAATCTTTATCGGCTCTCTCCTCACTACCAATTCTGGAGTAATTTCCAAATCATGTTGCGCGGCTTCTTCCACGACCAAGTCTGGATCATGCACATGCTTTCGAAGTTGAGATACGTGAAACACATCATGTACTCCAGGCGACCAATTAGGCAATTGAACCCTATAAGCGAGAGTTCCAATCCGTTCAAGTATAGGAAATGGACCAATAAATCTAGGACCCAACTTCCCTATTTTGCCAAATCGGACTACTCCCCTCATCGAAGAAACCCTTAAATACACATAGTCACCAACAGAAAAAGACAAATCTCTTCTTCTCGAATCTGCATAGCTTTTCTGTCGGCTTTGAGCTACTAGCAGTCGCTTCTTAATGAAATCGACTTTGTCTGAAGCTTCGCGAATCATATCGGGTCCCAATAAAAGTCTATTGCCAGTTTCAACCCAACAAGCGGGAGATCTGCACGGTCGACCATACAATGCTTCGAATGGTGACATTTTCAGGCTCGCTTGGTAGCTGTTGTTGTATGAGAACTCAGTCAAATGCAAGTGGTCTTCCCATGATCCGCCAAAATCAATAACACAAGCCCGCAATAAATCTTCTAGAATATGATTCACCCTCTCAGTTTGGCCATCTGTTTGAGGATGATAAGATGTGCTCAAGTTCAGTTTTGTTCCCAATTCTTCTTGGAATGCTTCCCAGAATTTACTAGCAAAAATCGGGTCATGATCACTAACGATACTCATGGAAACTCCATGTAGTTTAACAATTTCTTTAAAATAAATCTGTGCCAGACTCTGAGCGGTTCTATTCATCCTGACAGGTATAAAGTGGGTGGCCTTCGTCAAACGATCTACGATCACCGAAATACTGTCATTTCCTCTTTGAGTTCTGGGAAAACCATCTATGAAATCCATAGAAATTTGTTCCCACTTCCAACCTGGAATTTCCAACAGTTGCAACAATCTGGCGAGTTTCTGTTGATCGCTTTTGACTTGTTGACAAGTAGAACACCGGCTAACGTACAAGGAAATGTCTCTTTTCATAGATCTCCACCAGAAAGTGCATTTGATATCATTATACATTTTACTCACTCCTGGATGGATACTAAGTTTGGATTTGTGACCTTCATCCAACACTTCTTTCTGAAGCTCAGAAATGTTTGGAACACAAATTCAGCCTTTTAACCTTAGAATCCCTTCGTTATCAATCTGAAAACTCGAGGGCTCGCCTTTTTGAATTCTCTCTCTGATCTTCTGAATGAAGTGATCATCCTTCTGAAGAGAAGATATGTTATCAATCAATGAAGGCGCGATTATAAGATTGGTGATGATTACATTCTTTCTGCTGAGCGTATCAGCCACAACATTGGCTTTCCTCGGAGTATAAAAATATCAAGATCATATGTTGCGAGGAATTCTAGCCAACGCTGCTGCCTCATTTTCAGATCTTTCTGGGTGAACAAATGCTTCAATGATTGATTATCAGTATATAATTCAAATTTCCCACCCAATAGATAGTGCCTCCATATTTTCATAGCAAATACGATGGCTAACAATTCAAGATCGCGAGTTGCATAATTCTTCTCATGTGGCTTCAACTGACGACTAGCATAAGCGACTATTTGTCCTCTTTCCAACCAAGATCTTCTTTAGAAGCATCTGTCCAGGCTATCAAGTCTTGATTGCCATCGATAATTGTTAACACTGGAGCAATTGTGAATCTTAACTTCAGCTCTTGGAAAGCTATCTCACATTCCGGAGTTCAACTGAACCTTGAATGTTTCTTAGTAAGCTTTGTTAAGGAACTAGATATCTTCGAAAAATCTTTAACGAACTTCCGATAATAACTAGCCAACCCGAGAAAACTTCGGACTTCTGTGCATGTAGTTGGTGGCTTTCAATCTTGAATAGCAGTGATTTTACCTGGATCTACAGAAATTCCTTCCTTTGATACGACGTGGCCAAGAAACTTGACTTTTTCTTGCCAGAATATACATTTTGGAAAATTTTGCCTTTAAAACATTCTTTCTCAGAATCTCTAACACTTGTTCCAAATGTTTTGCATGCTCACTCTTTGACTTAGAGAAGATCAATATGTCATCAATGAAAACCAGTACGAAATTATTCAATACTTCTCTGAATACTCTATTCATTAGATCGACAAAATAAGCTGGAGCGTTACATAAGCCGAACGACATTGCTAACCACTCGTAGAATAAATCTGGACCTCTGAATGCTGTCAAAGGAACACACTCTTCGGCAATTCGTAGCTGATGGAAACATGTAGCTAGGTCCATTCGTGAAAATACTTGCACGCCATTCAATCGATCCAATAAATCATCAATTCATGGCAATGGATATTTATTCTTTAATCTCTGCTTACTCAAGTCACGATAATCCGCACATAACCTGAGAGTATCATCTGACTTTGGGACAAACACCACTGCTGCTCCCCAATCAGAGAAACTAGGTCTGATCAGACCCTTCCATACAAGCTGTCGAGTTTAATTGTCTAACTTCTCTTTTTCTTTCAAGGTTATCCTTCGAATAGCATGAAGTACTGGCCTTACGTTCAGAATTAAAGCGATTTTGAAATTAATTTCTCTACGCGGAGGTAAGCTAACAACTTCTTCAAACACATCCGCATAATTCTTAACGATAGGGATATTTTCAATGTCGATTGGAATATTCTATGGGACGACAGGAATAGGTTCTAATTGAGCAGGAGAAACATCCAGAGCTGACCAAAAGCCTTTTCTATCAGAATTCAGACCTTCACATGGAATGGTTATATACTCCCCGAACTTTGTTTTTGCCTTAACAACTCTCTCGGTGCATTTAACGTCAGCTTCATACTTGGTTAACCAATCCAATCCTAAAATAAAATTGAATTCGGTGAAGTTCATGACGATCACGATGGTAGGGAACCGATAACGGGAAAAAGAGACAGGCACCCCACAAATCCAACTAAGATTGAGGGAACCCCTAACCGGATTATGGACAGTCATGGTTTTTTTAAAAGCTTTTTCAATTTCAAATCCAATTTCTTAACCGCATTACTTGCAATAAAGGTTCTTGATGCACCTGTATCAAACAGTACATTAACTAGAATATTCTTGACAGTAAGCGTGCCTTTTAAAACATCTGGCCTCGCTTGACTGACTGAGGGTGCTGAAGTTTCGGCCACTTCATTTACTTGTACTATTTCAGATTTCCCTAATAGCTGGTAATTCTTCTCAATATGACCCGCCTGGTGGCAATGATTGCACTTCCTATTCTCTCGACCCTTCTTATTGGATCTTGATCCAACATTTCTTTCTTTCTTTCTTCGAGGATTTGCAATTCCCTTGAAAATGCCCTTGCTTCTTGCATTTATTGCATATGGCAGTCGTTACTGGTTCTTTCTTAGATCTAACCTTTTTCCTATTGATCCTAAGCTTCTTTCTGACCCCAGACATCGTATTTGTCTCAGCTGTGCACTTGTCTCTGGGCTATCAGTTTCAAATTTCCTTTTATTGTTAGAACTGACTTCCTCTTCATCGCCCAAAAGACCTTGCTTATCAAGATCTTCATAGTGATAAGCCATGTATATCATTTCAGAAAAAGGAAGTTTCATATGTGCAGTTACCCAATTTTGGTACTTTCTTTGAAGCCCGTTAATAAACCTCAAATTCTTCCTCTTAGGATTCTCAATTAGCTCGGGTGCAAAACGAGAAAGTCTGCTGAATTTATCCAGATACTCCTGAATGGTCATATCCCCTTGTATCAAAGAGTAGAATTCATCATATAGCCGATTAGTTGCTTCCGGAGGAATAAATCTTTCATTGATTTTTTTTTTGAATCTATCCCAGGTAATATTACCTCTTGGATCATCCTTAGTAACAGCTTCCCACCAGATTAAATCTTCGTCTTTGAGTGCCCAAGATGCCAGTAATCTTTTCTGATCATCTCTCAGCTTTGAACCTTCAAAAAATTTCTCAGTAGAGCACATCCATGCTTGTGTTTGAATAATGGATCCATTGCCCGAGAACGGTACTCCACCCAGATTTCGATACTTCTTTAATAGATCTTCAATATCTGGTTCAGACCTACCTCTTCTACTTCTGCCACTCATTTTTCAATGTCTGCAAATAGCAGACAAAGTGTCAGGCCAACAGAAAAGGTATTTTAAAGCATAGAGACATATACTTGAATATAAATGTATCTACCGGGGTGTATTTCATTCTGCTATACTCATTCTAGGATATTACTGATCCTATCTGAAATGAGTAATCTGTCTTAGAACACTACTGGTTCTATCTCTAACGAGTTCGTTAATATGTTATATTCCAGAACTAAGCTTAACCAAAGCTCTAATACCACGTGTGACGACCCCAAACCCCCGTTCCACGGTGGCAAGGGTAATCTTTGGAATATAACACATAAACAAATAACAACAGAACAGAAATATATAAATACACCAGATAATGTACAACAAAATGCACTATATAAATACTAATCATCATTGTTACACAATATACAGGATCATACTTAGTACAAAATACAGTTCAGCTTTATATAAAATGTCTACAGCGGAATCAAACATAATATACATAACAGGAGCTGAACAACATAAAAAGAAGTGATAGAATCCATCTTCAGCTCCATAGATATCCAGAAAGAGCCTGCTAAAACCTGAATACAAGGCTACCCGTGTAGGAAATAGGGCACCCGAGTTTGCAAGTGAAAAAAACTACGAGTCAATCATGGGACTGGTATGAGAAATCTACTTAACTTATTTTATAATATGGCCAATCACAGGACCACGTCGCTAACGTGGTATGGGTTTACTCCATTGGATTGCCAGTGCTTAAAATAAGTAAATCATTTAAACATCGCAATGCTTTTTACAAAAATGAAGCCATTATAAGACTCAGTTCCCATCACACAATGCACGCAAACCGGAGGATAGAGTTTTACCTTATAATGGCCAAAATATGCTTGATACGAATAAAACAAAAGCATTTGATATTATTACTAGTGTTCATATGTTTCAAAAACAATTTCAATCATAAGTACCAATCATAGACGACATGGGTACCATATATCATGTCGCCATATATAGGTATATAATCAAAACCACACGATGTCATATTTGGAAATTGGATTTCCATCATGAACCAAGGCAAGGGATCATCCTTACCGCTTTGAGACAATCTAGCCCAAGTCTCAAGACCCAGACACAGGTGAGCCCTTGGATCGTCAGGGCCGGTACACACGGAGTGGATTAAAATGCCTAAACACTGCGTTTCCCCGCCCTATGGGGCTTAAACTGGTCATATCCCGACCAAACCATTAGCTCCGAAGAGACCGAAACAACCGAGGCACCTCGCTATCCATCATCCACATAAGTAAAATGTCAGGGCATGCAAAACATGGACACCACTCCTAGCTAGAAGGAAACACATGTCCTCCCTGAAGTCCTCTCCCATTTCTGGTTCATACCAGGGTGTGAGGCCCGCGAATCAACGCTATACACAAATCTATTCTATTTAAAGCCATGCCTTGATCATCAACCACAAGACTCTACTTTTCAACAAAATCCTTGATCATAGCATCTCTGTATGCCACGTTGTCAATCTACAACGTCAGACACACATCCATTTACAAGTCCGTTCTGGGTTTGAACGAAACCGAAGGCACCTTATTCCTCGCCCCATATGTCAAATACAGGAGAGTGGTCCACGCACATCCGAACGATCAACAAGTACGTTCAGACAACCACCACTATAACCCCTTCAGGGCAGCAACTCCCATCAAAGGCATCAGTAGCCGCTCATTCGATGTGAAGATCATCGGTCTTGCACCTTCTTCATATCTTCGACCTCTAATCGTCGACCAATTATTTTAAATGAGAATTAACTCGGCCTTTTCAAATAATTTACGTATATTTAGAATTTCAAATCAATTCATTTCCGTGGTTAAATTATTTGACATCCATAATTCAATTCATTAATGTAATTTTCATGTCAAACACATTCAACCATTAAATATCCAATAAACCGGGTAAATTCGGTTTATTTCCATTCCATATGGTTTATAATATTTTATAACGATTTATCGCTATTTTTATTTATTTTAAAATAGCCCATTTATTCAAACGACGCTTCAGGCTATAACGCGACCATGGCGCTGTTTTTCTTCAGATTTGATTTACACATATCTGAAAATCTAACCATTGGATCCTTACAAATTTTATATCACTGGAAAGATCTTCTCAAACCGGACCCAAGGTTCCAGTTTTGGGAAAATCCGACGGTCGGATCTCCCAGTACAATCGGTTAAAGTTACAATTTCAAAATAAAAACTACAGCGTCGTTATTCGATTTAATTTAATTATATGTATATATATAAATATAATCCATTCTGGCGCTGTTTTCATTCAGATTTGAATTAAAAATTTCACACAATCTAACCATTGGATCTTTACAAATTTGGTATCTTGGAAAGATATTTCCAAAGCGGACCCAACGGTTTTGGTTTTGGGAAAATCCGATGGTCGGATCTCCTGGTATAATCGTTTAGAATCACAATTTCAAAACACGAACTGCAGCCTCGTTATTCGATTTATTTTAATTATATATATATAAATGTAACCCGTTCTTCGATTTCCAAACCATTTTCATTTCATATATGTGATAAAAGTAATATTTTTATCCAACAAATATTTATTTCAACACATGACTATTTTTAACACTTCATATATATAATAAAAATGTGATTTTTATTGTCAAAACAATTTATTTCAAACAAGAATATTTTTAGCGATTCATATATATAATAAAAATGTGATTTTTATTGTTAAAACAATTTATTTCAAACATGAATATTTTTAGCGATTCGTATATATAATAAAATGTGATTTTTATTGTTAAAACAATTTATTTCCAAACATTAATATTTTATATACATGAATGTATTTCAACACATGAATAAAATTCAAACACATGAATATTTCAGAAAATTTCGGCAGCATAACGGCAGGGTAGTTAAAACCGACACCGTCCCGAGTACGGCTCCTCACGCTACCTTAAAGCCTCGCAGCTTTTGACAAGGGGGATTTCAATAATCTAGTTCGTATGCAGACGAATTTTCCCACAAACTAATCCTATTTGGTTTCAACCATAATCAACCACTCAACAATCAACCATTCATAATATTCACCAAATTTCACATCAACCAAAATCCAAACAATCACAACCAATATATATCGTCCATAGTCTGTGGACGAGGGGTGTATGTATATATATGTATATGTATATGTATATAAATATGTTTCAATTTCATTTCAACACCATTCAACGCACATATGATTTTTACAACGTATATATAACTTATACATCGCACTTATAATTTATACAACGCTTATACATGAGGTGTACAACGCTTATATAGCTTATACATCAATTATATGATTTATACATCGCCATTCCATATCGTTTTGAATTTAGAAATCTCACATTGGGTTCCACTCCTTCAAAAATTGTAGGAAGCTCCAAAAATTCTTCGGTCTCTTCTAGAACGTAGAAGACGTCCTCACGGTCCCAGTGTCCCTTGTTTCACTGGATTTCGACCACATAGCAAAAAGATATGATTTTTATAAGTTTGCAATGCTTTTATTTGTCGAATCAGTTTAAATGAACCAAAGTCATACCTTTCAGTAAACGGTTCAAAACTAGGTTTTGAATTTCCGTGCAAACGGTGAAGCGATAGGACGATCGATCTTCGCAGAGATGAAGAGGGAGGAGAGGCGTGCTGGCGCCAGGGGGTGGCGTGCAGTTCGATGCACGGAGGAAGGGGCGGTGGCAGCTCGAAGTTTTGGACTTTGGGGGCTTCGATCTCCTCCGATACTCCACGGAAAAATACACAGCAGGTATGGATTTGAAGAGGATGTGAAGCTCTACAAAATCTTCAACTGGAGTGGAAGCTAATTCAGAGTGTGGAGGGAGTAATAGAAGAGAAAAGGTAGCAAAGGAGTTCTGCCGTTCATCGCGATACGGGGAGAGAGAAAGTCAATTTTTTATTTTTTTAATTAATGAATGGAATTTTCTGATTCGCCGATATTTATATAAATTCCAAAAAAATATCTATTTCTCCAAACAAACTGCAATTCAAACCCAACGACTATCATCCCTAGCTAAATACCCCCATTCCGGACACAATGGAATATGTTTCGTAAGCCCATTCGACTATTTCAATCAGTTTTTCTTCAAATTGAAATATAAAACATTAAAATATGGATTTAAACGTACATTTCAATTTGCCGGGGCCACATACTGATTCCAAAAATTCCAAAAAAATAAATTTGGCTATGTTTAGACGATACGGTCCCAACAAAACACGTTTTGTCAAATTTGGAGACTGTTTGAAAAATGTTCATTTTCTGGTCGATCCAAATTGACTGAAATTAACCAAACACATTTTCTTTTTCCACACTCACATATTAACTCGAAAAATTATGGAATTTGGAATCTAGAAATAATTTGACATTCTGGATCCAACAAAAGTTGTTTCGTCGAAAACGGAGGTCGTTTGCAAAATGTCTATTTTTACGGGCTATATAAACTCCATAGCGACCTTTCTGAAAATTCATTTGGCCATAACTTTTGATTCTCGCTATGAAATTTCGATTTTTAAGATTCATTAGAAAGATATTCTTAAATAGATTTAAATATTTTTGGTTTCACTAAAATCCGTTTTATTTTGCATCCTGTACAGTTAGTCAAAGTTTGAATTCAAATTTTCAAGCTGCCGCGCCATTTCCAGCTCCTTTTTAAAATTAAAATAAATATATTCGCTATAATTTTGATCCAAAAGAATTTTTTTTGTCGTTATTATTTAAAATAAATTATTTTAAATATTCAATATTCATTAAAATAGCCAAATTAGAAATTTTAAATTGGTTCTGATTTTTCGGGTTGTTACATGTTCTTCTTGTGTATAGTTGGGATTACACTTTTTTTGCTAAGGCTATTACTACACTTAAAGGTTGGGATTACATTTGTTTTTTTCCTAAATTTTATATAAAAAAAACTATTGCTATTGGTTTATCAATTGGATCACTAATGCTACTGGTTTATCATAATTAAATTGAATGATGTGCATTTAACAATTGGATGCATGCAAATTGGACCACTAAGGCTCACATATTTTCTAAACTATCATACATGACCTTGCTTCACATTAGATCTAGACCGCATGTACATGTTGCGGTAACCACTATCCCCTATAATGTTTTGAGAACTTGAATATGTCATTTTAAAAGGTGCATTGCCACATATTATTACTGAAATTTACTTAGCCACACATTGTTACTGCAATAAGCACTTGGATCACTAAATACCTAATGCTATATTTAAACTAATACTACCTTGGTTGGCTAAAGACCTGATACTATATTTAAACCGATACTACCTTGTTTTGTTAAAGACCAGATGCTATACTGAATCGCATATTCTGGTTTATAAATGGTTCATGCGTCTTAGTAACAATATGTCTACATTGTCCCATTCATGTGTAACCTGATTGTAAGTGGCTATAATCAGCATCACCAATGTTGTGCCTATGTACTGAACTGAGCGTATGTAAACATTTCCTATGATATATATAAATGAAACAACATTACCATTACACATGGTTGGTTATGCAAATTACCCTATACTGCTGGTTGGATTGATCTAGATACTAGCTTTTCCATGTTTAATGGCCTGTGCATTAATATAAAATGGAGTTGCATTATGTCTTATATTAAAAATCTGAACTATCTAGTGTACCCTCATCTCGTTTTAGTATGTATATATATATATATGGAAATATTTGTATTTGGCTTTGCTGTTGTCTTGATCCATATTAGCACTTTTTGTCACATACGCAAAGATTAAATTCGAGTGGATAATGTCCGTGGTATATACCATACCCAATAGAACTGCACGCAGAGAGTTGTTAATGATTGATGCACTAAAATGGTTGGTCCCCTTTATTTTTGCCGAAATAAGTATTGTTCCTTTGCTGTTCACATTCAATAATTGATGTAAAAGTTGACATATACCCCTTGTTACACGCTTTGCACTCTGAAATAATATTGTGGGTTGTTTTCCTTTACAATGCTTAAGTGGAAACTTTTTCATGAATACTAGTGGAGAACTGTACATATTTCCTTCTATATTTATGCATTTTAGAGTATGTTCTGTATTAGGTAAACCAAATTCTTATAAGTAAACCCAATTGGAGTATATTAAACCATACACTCCAGTCTTGTTGCATCTTGAAATATGTAGTGAGGAATATTTGTGTATGTAAATAATCAGTGTTGTAGTAAATCATTGAGTTGTAAATCGTTTGAGTCAGAAATTTGTACTATTTCATTTGTTGGAATAAAATAATTTATTTAATAAAACACTGTTTGAATTCAAGTTTCGTGCATTAGTATCCTGTTAAATGAATATTTGATCTTGTTTGAGATGAAAAAGTGTTTCCATTGAATTTAAAACTATTGCCATTGGAAGGTGAAAGTGTTACTATAGATAATGTAGGGCCCACTTTTAAGTAAAATTAATATCTGCGGCAACACCATGAAAATGTTGTCATTGGATCGCAAAGGTGTTTCCTTTGACTCCATGGCAATGCGGCAAAATGCAACACCAAGAAAGTGTTGCCATTGATAAGTATTTTCCTATAGCAACATTTTTTGGTACTTCCTGCATCACTTCTCTGGTGTTGTAGTATGCAATCTATAGTGTAGTGAATGGTCATCGAGTCAGACAAGATAGTTTTGTGCAAAGATGGAATGTATATAGGAAGATGACACTTATGTGATGGCCTATTTAAGGCAAATGTAGTCGTAGTTGGCAATAAACCTATGTATTTTGATTATGTTATTAATAAAATTGAACTTTCTTATTTGCTTGAGCATGAAATTTTATTATGGCATGACAAATTAGGACACATATATTTTCAAAAAATGAAAAATTTTCAAACTTGAAATTAATTCTAAAATTCTAAGTGGATAAAAACTACAAATGTGAGATATGTGTAGAAGCAAAAAGGGTCAAAAAACCATTTCATACGTTGATAGAAGCACCGAACTACTAGGTTTGGTTCATACTGATTTATGTTATTTCAAATCTTTACCTATAAGAGGTCGAAAAAGGTACTTTATCACATTTATAGATGATTATACACGATATTGCTATGTATATCTTTTAAATAGTAAGGATGTAGCAATTACATCATTTATAAAATATAAAGCCGAGGTAGAAAATCAGTTAAATAGAAAGATCAAGATATTGAGATCTAATTGAGGGGGAGAATATGAATCACCATTTGAATAATTCTGTGCAGAAAATAGAATAATACGTCAAACTACAGTTCCATATTCACCACAACAAAACGGTATAGCCGAGAGAAAAAATAGAATGTTAAAAGATATGATTAACGCAATGCTTGTAACCTCTGGTCTGCCACGAACTTGTGAGAGGAAAATCAAATATGTATACTTGCATTTTAAACAAGGTTCCTCACAATAAAATGTAACAACCCAGAAAATCAGAGCCAATTTAAAATATTTATTTCGACAATTTTAATGAATTTTGAATATTTAAAATGAATTATTTTAAATAATAATGACGAGAAATTTATTTTGAATAGAATTATAATGTATATATTTATAAAGATCATCGTTAGAATATAGATATTAATTTTTAATTATAAAAGGAATTGGAAATGGCGCGGTAGTTTGAAAATTCGATTTCAAATTTCAAATGAATGTACAAGATTCAAAATAAACCGGATTTTAGCGAAACCAAAAATATTAGAATCTATTTGAAAATATCTCTCCAACGAATCCGAAAAATTGAAATTTCATAGCAGGAATAAAAAGTTATGCCCAGTTGAAAATTCAGAATAGTCGCTATGGAATTTTGGCCCTTAAAAATGGAAATTTTGCAAACGACCTCCGTTTTCAACGAAACCACTTTTGTTGGATCCGGAATGTCAAGTTATTGCTAGGTTTCAAAATTCATAATTTTTGGGATTAATATGTGAGCGTGGCAAAAGAAAACGTATTCTGACAGTTTCAGCCAATTTGGATCGACCAGAAAATAGCCATTTTTCAAACATCTTCAAATTTGACGAAATTAGTTTTGTTAGGATCGTATCGTTAATACGAAGCTATAAATAATGTTTCTAGAATTTTTAGAGTCCATATGTGGCCCTAGTAAATTGAAATGTACGTTCAAAATCAACATATAAATTTATATTTTGATTTTGGCGGAAACTGATTGTAACAGCCGAATTGGGTTACGAAACATATCCCATTGTGTTCGGAATGGGGGTAATTAGATGGGGACAACAATCATTGGGTTTGATTTGCAGGTTGTATCGTTAAACAGGAATTTTTAAATCAAAAGGCTTAAATAAAACAAAATATTAATATAATATAAATAATAATTCCTTTTCTCCTTAACCCCACTTTTTCCTTCGTTGACCTCAGAAATCGATCGAGATAAAAAAGGTGGAAGCAACCATCGCACCACGCCACCGTCGCGTTGGCTCACCGCCGCCCTTCCCCGCGGCCTGCCACCGCTCCGCTCACCCCACCTCCTCTCGCACCCTTGCTTCGCTCTCCTCTTCCCTCTGGAACGCTAAACCCTAACCCTCCTAAAAAACCCCAAATCGAAGAACCAGCGGGCCCCACCACCCTGGCCCCATACATCACCACCGCCGCCACCCTAATGGACACCGCGCCCACCTCAGCACCCCCCTCCTCCTTCCTCCGATTGCAGTAAGTCTTTATAATATTTACTTTTATATAAAATTCAATTTATATATATATACATGAAATCTGAACATTTTTTATAGAGAGAAAGTTTACATTTTTATAGAGATAAAGTTTACATTTTTATTAAGAAAAAGATTATATTTTTAATACAGAAAAAAATTATATTTTAAATGTAGAAAAGTTTATATTTTTATTTGTGAAAAGATTAGATCTTTATTTATGAAAAGCTAGGATTTTTTTTATTTATCATAAAAAGATTTGATTTTTATAAATAAAAAGATTTGATTTTTATAAATAAAGAGGTTTGATTTTTATAAATGAAAAGGTAAGATTTTTAACATATGAAAGACGAGATTTTCAGCATATGAAAGACGAGATTTTTAACATATGAAAGCTTCGATTTTTAAAATATAAAGATTTGATTTTTGAAATAGAAAAGATTTGATTTTGTTTATTTGAAAGGATAAGATTTTTATAATGATGTAGCAAATATATAAATATATTTTTTATAAGGAAGTTAGCGAAATAAAAATATAATTTTTAGCGAAGTAAAAATATATTTTTTAGCTATGTAAAAATTTGATTTTTATTGTTCGAATGGCAACATAAAAATATGGTTTATATATGTGAAGCGAAATAAAAATTCGATCTTTATATAAGATGTAGAAATATAAAAATATAATTTTTATATAGAAAGAAGCGTTGTAAAAATCTATGAAGTAGAAGTAAAAATATGATTTTTATTTATTGGAATGAAGCGATAAAAATATGATTTTTATATATGAACAGCGTGAAAAGGATGCGTTGGAATTTCGAACAAATCCAGACCGTTCAGAAATAGAGAATGGAAGAGTGGATCCCAAAGGTGAGAACTCCTCACTTTTATTTTATTTTCTAGTTGAAATATATACTAGGATCTAGACGGTGCTTAGCAACACCTGACACCCATCGTCCACAGACTATGGACGACTTGTTTGTTTGTTTGATTTTGTTGTGAAAGTTGATTGTGTGATGTGGAATGGAATAAAATATTTTATAGTTAAAAATATTTTATAGTTAAAAATATAATTTTTAACGTGTGTATGAATTAAATAAATATTTATAAATAAATCAGATGACTTGTTTATGTATACACATTTGACTGATATTGATTGGGATGATAAATTTTACACATCGCCCAACTGCACAAATAAATCTGTGTTCGTTGTTTGAAAACCCCACACGGGTGTTGGGATGAAATTGGACATACATTAATCCCAATAATTAGCTGTATGTCGATCGATTGATTGACAGGCTGTTATAAGCGTTAAATATTTATATTTGATGCTTATGCAGTGTAGAATGCACTTTGGATGATGGTTGACCGTGTTTGATTGTTGTTATATACATGTGTGTATGAAATCCATATAAATCACATTATATGGTAATTAACTGTGTCTGATTCCAGTTCAGAAAGAATGAATACTTTAAAATAACGAATATTTTAAAATAATATTCAGTAAAAGATCAAAATGTGATTTTGATGTCCGATTTGGGATGGACACAAATATATTTAAATATATAAAGCCGTGTTGATTAGATTGACGCTATTTTGACGAGAACGATATTCATATTGATTTTATTCATTTAATAATGAATATTCAAAAAGAAATGATTTCGAAATATAATATTTTGAAAATATTATCATTTACATATTAATGATGTAGAATATTCAATTTTGATTTAAATTTGAATATGAAGTTGAAATCGTTTTGAAAATGAATTTAAAACGATTTATAAAATAGGTTTTAAATGGGAATCGATGAAATATATATAATATATGTATTATATATATAAAATGGCCTGAACAGAACGCGCCGCGCTGCGACAGTTCGCGAATTTCGACCATTGACTTCGAACGGACATTACGGGAGATCCGACCGTCGAATTCTCCTAAAACCGGAACCGTTGGGTTCGTATCGAAAAGAGATTTCTAACGAATATGAGAGATTTGAAATCTAACGGTTGGATTTGGAATTATGTCCAAATCAAATTTGGAAAATGTCGTTGTAAGTGCAGTTCGATGGCTGTTTATGGAAATCGACTGTACAGGCCTTGATAAAATTATTAAAAATATCAATAATTGGTGTAGAATCATAAGAAATGATTTGGAAAAAATTGGGATGAAAAATTCCATATTTTAAAAGATAAAAATAGATTTTTATCGAAATGAACTAGTTTTGAACTAGAATTATAATTCAATTATTTTTAAAATAAATAAATTGGATTTGAAATGGTTTTAAAAATAACCAGAATTTCCAATATATAAATTGTAAATGGATTTGAATCGAAAATGTCTTTGGAATATTTCGATGTTGGATTTCGTGATTATAATGATATTGTTATGGAAATTTGAAAGATATATTTATATCGTTCTTTCCAATACGATATTTGTTGGTCATAGAATTTGATATTGAATATAAGACGATATATTTTCTATTCAGAACCTTGTATTTAATATCAAATGGGATTTGGGTTTATTGTGAACGGTGTCTTCACTAACACTGTTCTTAAACCCAATTGAGAAAATATTAAATCTTTTTATTTAGATTTAATGAAGTATACCAATTAATTAATATTTAATTGGAATTGAATTGGAGTTGATTTTTGGGTTTATCGTGAATGGTGTTTTAAATAACATTTGTTCTTTAACCCGATAATTAATGGATTGTGAATTGGGTTTGTTGTGAACTGTGTTTTAACGACATTCGTTCTTTAACCCGATTTACAGTGAAATGTGATTTGGAATTTATAAATCTTTTGTTAAGATTTAAAGGAGATTTTCCAAAGTAAAGTTTTCCAATTTAATAAAATTAATTGGAATTGAATGGAATTCGATTTGGTAATAATCGAGGTGAGCTTCTGTAGAGGAAGACTGTTAATATATATGGAATTTAAAAGGCCTTACCGTTATTCCATTTATATTATCGGTTGGATATGGAAGTTCATATCGATTATATATATATATATTGATCTGTTTTCCGTGAAGATTCCATGGTTAATGGAATGAGATTTTGGGTTTATCATGAACTGTGTTTTAAATGACATTAGTTCTTTACCCCGTTAAAGATAAGATTTATTTCTTAACTTTGAATAATCATTAAGTAATGATTTTTGGAAATTAAAACTGAATTAGAGTTTTAATGAATCTTTAAATAGATTGAAAGGTGAATTTGATAACTAAAATTATCAAATTCAAGAAATGATCAAGAATGGAGTATCACCAGTTTTGCTCCAAGCGATAGTTAAATTTTTAATTAGATTTGAACGTGAAATGGTAATTGAATTTACTGATAACATCGTGGTGTTAGATATGAAGTATTACCAGTTTTACTTCATGGGATGAATTGGTTGGGGTTAGGAAATTTAACAAATGATTACTTCGGTAAGGTTCGCTAATCTCGACTAGTTTGGATAAACCATTATCTGGTTTGAATTGATATTCAAAAGAGGATTAAAATTTATCTTTGATAAAATTAATGGGAACCTTTCCCAAAATATAAGGATATTTTAATAAAGGAATATTCTGGATTGGAAAGAGGCGTATGTTGTGTTTTATAACACTTGTTTTTTGTATAAACGAGTTATTCAGAAAGGCCGGGTTTATACCCATTCTAAATAACTGAATCGACGATAAGTCGACGATGAAGACGGTGGTTGAAGACCGGAGGTCTTCACATTGTTCGGATAATTACTGATGATCTTGATTGGGATGTACACCCAAGAGGAGGGAATCAGTTGGTGATCGCCAGACGTACTTGGAAATCGAAGGATATGCGAGGAATAAGGTTTCTCCAGTTTCGTTCAGACCCAGAACGAACTTGTAAACGGATGTGTTTCTGACATCGGATTTCACTCTGTGTGATTGATATACATCGGTTGCATAGCGTGAATCACCTGTATGACATGCTGAGATGCAAATGATCAAGGCTTCTGTTGAAAAGCAAAGTCTTGTGGTTAATGATCAAAGCACGACTTTAATATAGCGTAGCCTTGTGTAGCGTTAATTCGCGAGCTTCACGCCGCGGTGTGAACCAGAAACGGGAGAGGGCATCAGGGAGGGCATGCGTTTTTTTCTAACTAGGAGTGGTGTTTTGGGTTTTACACACCCGGACATTTTACTTTTGTGGATGATGGATAGCGAGGCGCCTCAGTTAGACCGGTCTATGCGGAGCCGATGGAGTCATTTGGCTCATTTACGCCCTATAAGGCGGGGAAACGCATGTTCAGGCATTTTAATTCAACCTTTGCACTTCGGGTGGACCGGCCCTGACGATCCAAGGACCCACCTGAGTCTGGGTCCTGAGACATGGTAGGCTGGATTGTCTCGAAGCAGGCTCGGACGATCCCTTGCCTCGGTTCACAGATGGAAATCCAACTTCCAATACGTGACTTTGCGGTTTTGATTGTAGAGCCTAGTATTGACGACATGATATATGGTACCCATGCCGTCTAGGATTGATACATTTATATTTGAAGTTGTTTTATACACTATGCACTTATAGTAGTATCAAATGATTTGTTTTAACGTACCAAGCATGTTTGGCTATTATAAGGGAAACCCTATCCCCCGGCTTGCGTTGCATTGTGTGATAGGACCTGGGTCTTATAATAGCTCCATTTTTCCAAAAAGCATCGCGCTGTTTTGTTATATGCACTGGTACTCTTGGAAGGAAACCCGTTCCGTGTTATACGGCGTGGTCCCTTGATATATCTGATTTAAAGTAAAGTTTTAAATAACTGTTTTAGTTCTCACACCAGTCACATGACTGACCTGGAGTTTATTGTTTTAACCTAAACTCTGGGTGCTCCTATTTCCGCAAGGGCAGCTAGTAGTTTTGGTTTTGCAGATTTATATTCATAGGATCCTGATTTACAGCTGGAACGATATTCGGAAAGCTCTGCATCCATGAATCTTTTTCAGTTGCGTTTGTATTATTTTTCCGCTGCTATGTAATGTATTGTAACCTCTGATATTTAATAAAGGTGTAATATTTATTCATACTCTGTATATTCTTGTATTCTGATGTAAATTGTTGTAATAAGCAATGAAGTGTTCTTCTGTTTGTGTTCTGATTTGTCGTGTTCTCAATTCAATCCAGGCTTTCCTTCTTGGGGAAGTTCGGGTCGTCTCATAAAACATGAAAAATTCCATATGAGATATGAAAAGGACATAAACCAAGCTTTAAAAACCTCAAAGTGTGGGGTGCTTGGAAAAATACCAGTTCCACCTCACAAGAAGGTCAAACTTGGGCCAAAAACTGTAGAGTGTTACTATCTTGGGCCAGCCCAAAATAGCAGTACCTACATATTTTTGGTATTCAAGTCTGATATAACTGATATCAATGTAAATACAATCACTGAATCAAGAGATGCCTCATTCTTTGAAGATGTGTTTCCACATAAAAGGAATGAAAGAAATAATGTCCCTAAAAGGAAAAGAGAAGAATCTATTAAATCACATGAAGATGTAACTCCTCATGAGATTGAGGAAATTGAACCAAAAAGAAGCATAAGGGCTAGAACTTCTAAGTCATTTGTTTCGGAATTCTTAACATATATGTTAGAAAATGAACGTCAAATGTACAAGGAAGCAATGTCATCTTATGAATCTTCATGTTGGAAAGAAGAAATCCAAAGTGGGATCGATTCAATTCTAAGTAACAAAACTTGGGAAATAGTTGATATTCCACCTGGAATAAAACCTATTGGCTATAAATGGATTTTCAAGAAGAAAACGAAACCAGATGGCTCTATCGATAAATATAAAGCCAGATTAGTAGTCAAAGGATATCGTCAAAAAGAAGGTATATACTTCTTTGTACTTATTCATTGGTCACACGAATGACCTCTATAAGAAAGCTAATAGTAATCACATCCATCTATAACCTTGAAATTCATCAATTGGATGTTAAAACATCATTTCTAAATGGAGATCTTGATGAGAAGATCTACATGGAGCAACCTAAAGGTTTTATTTCCTTGGAAATGAAAATAAAGTACAGTGACTAGTCAAATCACTATATGGACTAAAGCAAGCTCCAAAACAATGGCACGCAAAATTTATAGTGTCATGCTAAAAATTGTTTGTGTATAAATGAATGCGATAATTGTGTTTATTATAAACAAGTTGGACAATCATACGTGATGATTTGTATATATATATATAGACGATATGCTAATCTTTGGTCTGATTACCCAAGCAATAGAGACCATAACGAAAATGTTAATTAACAATTTCGACATGAAAGACTAAGGAGTTGTAGACATTATTTTGGAAATCAAAATAATAAGAACATCTAATGGAATTGAATTATCTCAGTCACACTATGTAGACAAGGTGATTAAAAGATTCAAAAAAATTGAAACTAAAGAAGTACAGACACCTTTTAATCCATCAGAAGTACTGCATAAAAACATTAATAAGAGTATAATGCAACTGGAATACTCTCGTGTAATAGGATGTCTCGTGTATTGGAATGGCCAGCAAATCCATGCTCTTTGAGTTGAATAAATACATCACACGTCCAATCCAAATCGCATAGAAATACGAATCATTATGAATGAAGAAGAAAAAGATAGAAGAACATAAATAACAACACAGAATCTCACATCGTAGCAGAATAAAATAATATATATATATATATATAACAACTTTTGAAATACAAAATTTGCACTTACATACATCATCAGAGTACAATACAACACAGCGGAAAATAAACAGTAAACATCTAACGTTGAAGCCTCCTGCTTCATGCTTCTCCAAGGATATATGTAAACACCTGAACTACTTGACTGCCCGAACAATTTTGGGCACCCAAGAGTTTACGTAAAACAAAACAAAATAAACTCTGGGTCAGTCATGGGACTGGTGTGAGTAAACTCCAAACACTTGGTTTAACTCTTAAAAATCCTATTAAAAGAAAGGATAAACGTAAGACCAATCCACACATAAATACGGATGGTTTTTACCTTACAATAACCCAAAATATTCATTAAAATCAATACTATTCTGATATTATACTAGTGTCTAAATCAAGTAAGTATCAATCTAACAGAACGCTTGCATTTCACACTCTACATACATAGTATACAATTAAAATCGCGAGCGCTTATTGGGCAATGATTCCCAACTATGACAAGGTATGGAACCACCTTCTGATAGTGTATCTCCATAGGGGATTACACTGGGTTCAACAAGAACATCTTGCAACCCGGCCACACATGACCGACCATTCATTTCGCTTGAGTGTATCGAATGTATATCACAACGGTTACAACCGTTTTCCCGAAAGGGACAACATCGATGGTTTAAAGAAGGAAATAAATTTTCTCTAAATAGGTGATAATACACCCTGATTGGGAGCTACCCAGTTAGCCATGCTGCCTGCCCGATTTCTGTCATTTTCCGATTGTTGAGGCTTGAGGCTATGTTTACTTACCTTACATTGATAGCACAATCACTTTGAATGCCACATTGTCAGATCCTTTAATCACTAATTGATTTGCATAAATATAATCTGGATATTATACTAAGAGAATAAATTCTCTACCACTATATGTATATTTGTACAGACCAACCTATGCGATTTTTGGAAATACTCTGTCAGATATTCGTTCATACAAGTTCGTTCCGGGATTGAACGAAACCGAAGACACAATTTCCATTAATCCATCTTAGGCAATTTCTACCTAGGATTAACAAAAAATCTATTACACTTTACTCCATCATCGATTGTCTTCATATAATCTGATTCACAATGCAACCGCCAATACGAAGTGATTCTTAGATAATAATCCAACCGGTCTCTCCATATTGATAACGATATTGGCTAATACTTCAATAGTCGGTTATTTAACTATCGAAGAAAAACAAGCATTCATCCAAAGCATCAAACTATCACTGGGCCCCTTAATCAATATTCCATTAATTAAATTTATCATTTCCCAATTTTTCTTCAATATCTTTACCCAGATATTTCTCCAAACCTGTTTAGCCTCTCACGATTCTTGGAAAACATTTCCATATATTCACAAATCACTATTCCTGCACATTCATCAGTCCCTAACTGTAAACTAGCAAGAGAACAACTCTCTAAGTATCAACCCCGAAGGCCGAAACCAACATCAGATCGACACTTAGGAATTCATTCAACTCAACTAATCTCCAGTCAGTTTCTAATATCCTTAACTCCATTTCTTAACTTCTTATCAACAAAATCATTTCACTTTGCAAAACGTTTGCTTTTAAACCATCATTCACTTTAAAACGTGTATACATTTCTCCTTCCAACCTCTCAAGATTTAATTTCATAAATTCCCTTTTTTACTTATAAAATTTCATTATACGCTTGTTCTCTTATTAAGTACTATATATAATTGATAAGTTGATTTCTAGTTATCAAACTTTCTTAAATTTTTCTATCTCCTTAAATTTCGGAAAAATTTCGCCAGCGTCTCCTTTGTACGGGTCACTCGGTACAACTGCAAATCGCCTCTCCAGGCCCTTTCCATTTAAAAAGAAAATCAAAAAGCCAAGTGACTTACCAAATAGGCTCAAAAAACCTCATATTCAATTGAAATACTTACCTCTTTGCCGAGCATTCAAATTATTTCTCTTCATTCACTTCATTCCAAACCTGCTTAACATATATCTAACCATTCCCAATTTATTCCAACTCAACCCAATTGTTTTTAATTCAATTTTCTAATTCAATCTCTAATTATCTCTTTTGCCTATTGTACTTTTTATTTGAACATATCACATTCATGCATATTTTTAGTTTGCTTATAAATCTATCGAATGCCATTTCCAACGCAAGTTTCATACTCGATTTCGAATATAAATTCTTCACTTATCTAAAGTCCAATTTCGATCCAAAACTCCACTAAATAATTATTATTCTAATTAGTTAACTTTATTCAATAATTAAATATCTGATTACTGTTTGAAAAATCAATTCACTTACTCCAATTTAGTTCATATTTATTTTATAATTCAAGTCTGGGTCTTTCTAATGGATATCTAAGTTTTATTTGATTAAAATCCTTTTCTAATGGAAATCTAAGTTTTATTTGCTTAAAATCCTTTTATAACTTTAAATAAACCATTAACAGTTTAATAATGATTATAGCACTGTTTTTCTGGAAATTTGATTTTGAAATAACTCAAAATCTATAAGGAGAAATCCATATTTTTCTCTTCCATTAGAAAAATATTATTAAGTCGGTCCTGATGATTCTTGTTTCAAAGAATTTCGACTTAAATTGAGTTCTATATACTAAATTGAAGTTCGAAACGTCAAATTACAAACATTCATGATGTGGGGAGCTCGTTTTAATTATATTTAAATATAAACGTTTAAACTTCATTTATTAATAAATTTCAACTCCATTCTTATATATTTTAATATATATATATATATATATTAAACTTATTTTCCCAATCCAACTTAATATTTCTGATTATCCCTAATCATTGATTTTTTTTCATAATTCAGTTATAAATTTATTTATAATTCAATCTTCTAGACTGAATTCCAATTCCCTTTTCAAATTCACATTTGAATTTACATTCCCTAAATTATCCAATGATAATTTATTTCACTTCCTTTATAAACTTTGTTTATAAATGAACTGGTTGTTTTTATTATTCAAAACAAGTTAAAATTTCCTAGTCCATTCGAAATTCAAATTCTAATTTAGAAAAATAGATTTTTCCCATTTAAATCTCAAAATTCCTTTTCAAAATATTTTTATATATCAATATCTAGAGCCAGTGATATTCAAACATCCAATTTTCAATCATAGGTTTTCTAACACATCATATATGATAATGTATATGAAAACAAACAAATAATAAATTTCGAGAAATCCAATTGGATCCCTCCAACCTATTTTCCTGCATCCACAGATGTCAGCCAACATAAATAGTACCCATCCTGCTTCAAGACAGGATATCACGATATAGAAGGTCATCCACTATGTATATTGTGGGGCGCATAGGATCACCCGCTAATGGTACTGCGGAAAATATCCAATATATATATATACATACATATATATATAATAACGACAACCACCAAGCCTAATACAACTAATATATATATATATATATATATATATATATATATATATATATATATATAATAACCACAATTGATCAACAACTATTCAACGCATCCAAACAACCAACAAACAATATATAAAAATTATATATATTAAATAAAGATTCATTTATAATAAATTATAAATGAATCCAGAGCGTGAGTTTACTCACTTCGATTTGCCTTTGCCAAATTTCCCGTTTAATTCCATATTGTTGCATCTACGAATTGACTTAAATGAATTGTTTTTATACCTATGATTATTTAATTTTATTAATCGATTACGGTATTACTAAATTAACTAAACTAAAAATAAATAATTATTCTTTGTATTTAAATTTTGTAAAAAGGTATATCTTATGGTCTTGCAAAGTACTCGACAAACTACGAAGAATGCTCCCAAAATCACTAATCCACTCTACTGGAAACATCCCAATAATTGTCCTACACCATTCCGGTATTTCCTCTAACAACTCACAATTAGTCTCCATTTTTTCCTCTTCCCTAACACCCACTGTCGAACTGCTTGCTACATCACTCGGATTTGATACCAACTCCACACAATGTCTCCGCAAATCATAAGCGTTCAATAAACAGAAAATCCTCAAACCAACAGCCCATTTCGAACTATTGTTGAGGTTCCACCATCCCTAGAAATTACTGATCGAACCGCAACCTCATGTGTTCACCGTTTAACTTCTTTGCCTCAATCCCTAACTCCTAAGCATCACCAAACATCACTCGATCAACCCAAAAAATCGTGACTTTAATACTAATGCGACAATCAATGTCGCAACCCTTCAAACCTCACTACATCAACCCATGATCGCCCCGACCTCGCAGTTTTCCATCGAAGACCCAATCCCAAGATCGAATTCTTGACATCGCTGCCCTAAATCAATCATTAGAGAATTTAAATCGCACACCTTTTTCTTGAAACCTAACCAATTGGATCTCTTGTCTTCATGCGTGCGCGAGCTAATAGAGCGGTGTTAATCGCGATTGGATTTGATCTCATCGAACTCGATTTAGAATTGTTGAACGGAAAATATCGCATCCATTTTTAGTTTTTTTGAAGAAACGGAATTCCTTACTATTGGAAGTATAAGTCGCGACCACTATTGAAGCTTTTGACTTCGAATTGAGGAAATAAAAATGCGGCTTATTTATTCATTGCTTGGAGAAGAAAAACAAAGAAGAAGCGAAAATAGAAAGGAGCGAACAGGGGTATGCTCGTGTTCAAATAGGTGGAAGGGGGAAAAGATTGTACGCATGCCATTAAATCGTGTTTTCCTTAGCCTTGAACATGGGGAACAAATGGAATATGAAGTGAAAAAAGAAGGCAGTAGCTAGGTTAGGCTCTCAGAATAAACTTCAGTAGGAAGGAAAGTATTTATTTTAATATTTTTATATATTGATTTGAAACTGATGCGAATTTATTCAATTTAAATTATCACGTAATTTCGAACCCATGTTTGAGCGCAACAACTAGCATTCCTAGGGTTATACCACTATTCTAAACTCTCTGGAATGAGTTTCGAAGCCTCATTCGATCGTATGGAGAAGATATCAATTTAAATCGATAAATTAAATTAAAAAAAAATTAATTCCTTAATAATAAAATATTATTATTATCGCTTATAGTCAAATACAATTTATATTCATCATCTGAATCGTTTCGATTCAGTTTTAACTTCAAATTCAATTATTTATCGTTTTCGTGTTATGATAATTCTATATATCCAAAATAATATCTTATGCAATCATTAAAACGTTAAACTCCATATAAAAAACCATTTATATTATCGATTCAACATTTAAACCAATATTAAATGTTTAAAATTAATTGACCAAAAATCTGGGTTGTTACGTATATCTCATGAATTACACAAGACCAGATATAGCTTATGCAGTAGGTTAATTAAGAAGGTATACAAGCAATCTAGGGAAGGAACACTAGAAAAAACTAATGAGAGTGCTTGGATATTTGAAAAATACCAAAAAAGTCATCTTAGAAGAATATATTGATGCGGACTGGATTGCTGATTCAGAGGAATCAAAGTCAACAAGTGGTTATGTATTCACCTTAGCAGAGGCAGCAGTGTCATGGAAATCTACTAAACAGACATGCATAACTCAATCCACTATGTAATCGGAGTTCATCGCTACAGATAAAGTAGGCGAATAAGCAAAATGGCTTTGTCACTTTTTAGAAGTTATTTTGTTCTGGTCTAAACCTGTATCAGTCATATGCATATAATGTGATAACCAAGCAGCGTTAAGTAGAGCGCAATACTTTGTATATATTTGAAAGTCGTGACATATTCGTAGACGCCATAACACAGTTAGGCAGTTACTCTCAAATGGAACTATTTCCATAGATTATGTGAGAACAAGTGATAACCTAGAGGATCCATTTACTAAAAGTTTATCATGAGAGAAAATTGATTGTGCATTGAGGGAGATGGATTTAAAAGCCTAAACCAACAAGATTATCTTATACGGAAACCTATCATAGCGATTGGAGATCCCATAGACTAGGGTCAATAAGAAAACTAGTTATGAATAACTCAAGATGTGATGCATTTGATTAGACATAGTCCTACTCCATTCCTATGGTGCACAATATAAATGCATGCATACAGAAGTATTACAAGGTTAAAACTATGTTTTTTAATGATGGCCATATCTTGAAAATAACAAGTGGAGTATATGTAGGATATTTTTAATGGTTGCGATCACCTATGTTATCATGAGTTGGGTCAGCTCTATGAGGATTTTAAAAGGCTTGAATTCTCTATAACACTTGCAAAACCAAAAAAATATTCAGGACCAAAAAGAACACAACCAAGAGATTGGATGAGAAGGGAATCAATGCTTTGTGAAACTTATTGTCTGGATATACATTAAAGGCCAACAGTTCAAGGCGAAATAATTCACCGATTAGCCAAGTAGATCCTATAAGTTTTAACTAGGGAAAGTTCAAAGTAAAATATCCAATTATCCACGATAAAATGTTATTCCATATGTACTCCGTAATGTTACACTTTGTGCGGGGGAGAAGTATAAAATCATTCATGTGGGGATTATTGGAATTCCTTTGATTTGAATGAAATATAATAGTCTCACATCGTCAAAATTATGAAAGCAATTTTAGTATATCATTAGTTTTCACATGAAGGGATGGAGGCCTTAAGGCACACAAATGTTTGTTTTATTGCGAGGAGGGAAGATACGCTTTCACCACCACACATGCACGCATTGTCGCCGTCCGTCCGATCGAACAGAACCGGGCCGAGTCGAGTTCGGGTTTAGGTCTACATGACCTTAGTTTTTTCTGAGCCGACTCTTAACGGTTCCCTACCCCAGGATGAAAACTGGCAGATGCAGTGCGGATTAGTTCGGGCACTGGTCAACTGAAAAGACATGAGCAAATGCGATTTCTAAAAATGGGTAGATGCGATCTGTTTTGGCGAACGGGTGCGACTGCTAGGCGAACAGGCATGACCAACCCGTAGACATATAGCAGGCGCGAGTTTCAAAACGGGTGCAAACCATTAATAGCAGCAGCGAAATGCAGACGGGTGCGACATCAAACGAAGAGGTACGGACGTGACTATACGGAGAGGTATGGTGCGACCGTTCGAAAGAGATACAAACTAAGTATAAATAAGGAGGAAAACCAATCACTTTCCTCACTCATTTTTTCTGAATCTGAATTTCTTCCTTATCTCTCTTCTTTGCCACATTTATATCAACATAAACATAAATCACGGAGTGACACACTATTACGATCTCGTGCAGAATATATCTGTTGTATCTTAGGAGAATTTTGAATAAAAATTCTTAAGGAAGTTGTTACGACAAGCCTTAGACGATATCCTTGTTAGATTTCTAGTTTATTTGTATATTTAAATATGTTTTTTATTATCTTTCTATTGTGAACGTTCTACAATTTCTAAAAATAGTATAACGTTGTTCTTATAAATTAATTACTATATACTTATTGCTAAAATTAGTTAATATAGAATTACAGAGTAGTGGAAATCTATTTGATAAGCTTGTGGGACGAGTTTATAATTAATTGCTATATGTTTTGATATATTAGGCGTATAACATATGTACATCAAAATCAAAATCATTTGACATATATGCATTTTGGACACTATAAACAAAAAATAAAACAAATGGGAAGCTATAAAATTGTCATTAAACAAGGAACTCCATATTCATCTAACATAGACTGATAATATAAAAACGACGATGGAAATTGAGGAATATGTGGAAAGTTGCACCCATACACGCTAATTGCGTGGAACCAAAATCACCCTCTTACACCGCATATTTCCTCCTACTTAGCCTCACAAACCCGAATATGCAAATAACCAAAAAATGATGGAAATAAATACAAAATACAGTGAAAAATAGCAAAATCTATGTGCACAAGAAATAAATAGCAAGTACAATCGAATTCGCAATGAAAATTTAAGGAACCAAAATTCACCATTGTTTTTCAACTAGTGGAATTTTGCTTTGATGAAGAATGCAATGGGTAAAAAGAGAAAGGTGGAGGACAAAAATTTGACAACGATATTGAATTTTTATTTTGAAGCAGCGAAATTTAGAAAATAGGCAAAACATAAGGGAGAAAAAGAGGAAGTGTGGTACACCTTAAAGGGACACAAAGAATAATCTGGAAAAAAATATGCGATATATGATCAATGATGAAGATAATTTTTGATAGAAATTATTTCTTACATGTTAACTATTGTCTTTCCATTAATCAACATTTTTGAGTTGGGAAGATTTAATGATGTGAAAATTGGGCAAGGAAGCATTTGCTAGAAAAAAAATCAAGTATCGAGTTAAATTAGCTATAACATGAAAGTTAATTATTTACCGAAACATGTTGAGACATTTGTACATGTTTTTTTGGGGCTTTAGAAAGTTATTTTAGCTTGTGACAGTAAGTAATCTTTTCTAACAAGCGATTTTGGTAAATAATAAAGTGGAAATTCGACTCGCGTCCCTATTTTGAAGTTTCATGCGAAGTCGTTCCACTACAACAAATTCACCATATTACAACAGTGGAAAAAAGTTGTAAAAGACTTTTTACAATGGTGGAGCCACCGTCGTCTATGAAGAAGTTGTAATAGACTAAAATCTTTTACAACTTTTTTGCACCGTTGCGACACCGTTGTAATATGTATATTTTACAACTGGTTTTCACCGTTGTAATAAACTATATTACAACTGTTATGCACTGTTGTTGTTATAATTTTTACAACTGTTTGTAACAGTTGTGATATATTTTATTACAGTTGTAACTGACAATTGCATTTTAAATTCAAACACGTAACATATGACCAGTTATTCATATATAACAATAATAAAAATATAATTCATATACCAATGCAACAAATATAACTAACTTGGATTCATTCATATATGTTAATAATCATAGTATTCGATCAAAATACAATACATACCCAATAAAACAATCTAAAGCAGTGATTAACATTACCAACTAATCAAAACTTAATGATCTGCTCCTCTATTTCATGCCTAAGTTTGCACAGCAGCTAATCAAAACTTGAAGATCTGCTCCATCTCTCTCTCTCTCTCTCTCTCAAGTAATCATCTAAAGAGTTTAGTTAGTTTTGTTTGAAGCTAATTTCAAAAGCACAGTCTTCTTCAACATCAAGCAGTGCTAGTCCAAAATCTAATCCGTTCCTCAAGCTAGGATATGCTTCTTCGTCTAGGCATTCCATGATTGATTTTGAGTTTAGCCATGTCCGATCCTCCTCCTCCTCTTCCCCTTTTAAAAGGCTAAGTACCTGACTCATCTGTGGTCTAAGTCATGTTGTACGTGTAACGCACGGAGATGAAACCTTTATCATTCTTCTTACTTGCTTCTCTTCAAAAATACCATTAATTTTTGATCCAAACACTCACTCAGATCTCCTCTTTCTAGACTTGGTATGGCCTGACATTAACAACATGCACAAAATTAACTATACCCAGACTTACAATACCAAGAAATATAATTAACAATGAAAGATATATCATACCCACATAACTCAACTCTCTTGGCCTTTAGGACTGTCATCGGAAATTGGTTTTCTACCACTCAATAATTCAAGCAAAACAACACCATATGCATAGACGTCGTTTTTACTGCCGACTTTACCAATGAAATATTCAGGCGCAAGATATCTATCAAAAATTAAAAATATATTGTCAATTAGGTTGCTGGTCAAAATGCATGCTAATATAATGATAAAATCAATAAAATGACATACCCAAAAGTCACTACAATTTCATTTTGAGTCTCAGACAAAGAATTCTTTGGTGCCCATACAGCCAGTCCAAAATCAGACAACTGCACACATGTAAAATTCCTCGTTTAATATGTATGAGGTAGTTTGGGAAAACAAAACTGGTTATTGATTAGAACGTAATTTAACCTACAATTTAGCTAGACATCCTCTGTAAACTCAACTATTGTCACCTTATCCAATCAAATAATCTATTCAAAATATCATAGAAACTTTTATAACAACAACAAAAAAAGGTTTTAAAAGACATGCCAAAATCTAAATTGTAGAAAAGTACATTTTGAAAAGTAGTTGGTCGCAAGCTGTAACTCCTCGTACTGAAACCATTTGCAAGTGGAGGAATTTTTACTAAGAATGATTCCTACTTGTTAATTAAATCTAAAGTGGGGGTTTTAACGGACAACGATGAATGATCCGGTAAGTTCATGACCAATTGAACCACTTACATTTTTCGAGCTTTGATTTCTTTTGTCATTTCCATGTTTGCAGTTATGGGTTCCATTTGGCAAGGCTGTATATAATAAGGAAAAATGCCAAGCAACAAATTGCGTTTCAAGACTATAATTTTATACGGTAACATCACTTGAAAACAAGCAAACCTGCATCTGAAATGAGGAATTCAAAATCAGGAAAGCAAGACAGAAGCATGACCTGAAAGCAAATCTACACCCGAAATAAGGAATTCAAACCGAGGAAAGCAAAAAAGTAGCATTACCTGAAAGCATTGTTATCAAGACCGGACCGAGCCTCCGATTCAACCTCAAGAACCGTCGACTGATGATCAGTCCGGTCCGGAGGCGCTGGCAGCCGCAATTTTCTCAAAACCATTGTCGAAGCCTAAAAACCATTAGCGAAGTCTCTAAAATTACAAAGTAACACTGCAGTTCCATTTCCTTCCTTGTTCACTTCTCCACCATCATCAGAATATAACCCTAATTTCGCACCCAAATTAATTTGCATACTTGATTCAGCCTATAATTTCAGTTGCCGCATCAAATAACAAGCTATTTGACCAAATAATCTTCAAATAGCATGATTCAACCTTTGATTTCACCTGTCAAGGACCAACGGTCTGACCGACTGGACCACCGGAGCCGGTGGCCGTGCGCCACCACGGCTGAGATGACGGTCCGGTATTCATAACTGTGCTTGACAGCAAAAATCGCAGTTTTTTTTTCTTTTTTCATGAATTCAAAATGAGTAATTTGTGGGAGCGTCTCTTTCTTCATTGCGATGGAAGAAGAAACGTGATGGCAAGAAAGAGAATTCTAGGGACAACTGTAATTGAAAACCTTGGGAAGGAACGAAAAGTTGAAGCCAATTTTTTTGATTTGGAGGCAAATTTTTGCTTTGGAGCCAAAAATTCCAATGTGGAGCCAAACGTACATAACTTAATTTTTTTTATATATTTTGCCATATGATGGTATTCATGATCAAAGAAAAAATCAAATAAGCGAGAAATACAGATCATCAAGAAATAACATGAAAAATAAGAGAAATTATCTTCCTAACCATTCAAAATAACATATAATTGAAGCTGCTGTGATACCCAAAAATATTAAATATTGCTATGACCATCCGATTATTAAGTATTAATTTCTAATAGTAATTAATTATAATTAGTATTAATTTGTAAAGTTATTATTGAATATTAATTATCAATTATTCTTAAATGTTAATTTTATTAATCATTGAATATTAGTTGTTATTAAATTTAATAAGTCTCTATTACAACAAATAGAAAAAAGAATTACTGAAAGTAAGTTTAAACAACTTTTTATTAAATTATTAATTATCAAAAATTAATTACTAGATATTATTTATTACTTCTTAATTTTAAATACTAATGACTAATTCTTATTTATTTATTTTTAATTTATAATAATAATACATAATTATTATTTATTAATTATTATATAGCGAAAAGAAATTATTAATATTAGTTATTACATATTTTCATATAAACTATTTATTATTATTATTAAACAATAGTTATTTAGTATTAATATTAGGTATTTTTTTGTAGTGTAGTCATATATTACAACAGTTAAAAATAAAAGTTGTGATAGACTTTTATTACAACTGTCAAAATAACACAGTTGTTAGAAATAAGTTTATTACAACTTTTCTGGAAAAAAGTTGTAAAAAAAGTTTATTACAACGGTGATTTTCCCACCGTTGTAAAATTAAAGTTGTAATATGGTGTTTTTGTTGTAGTGTTCCTTCTGATAAAAAACTTACGTCTTGTTTTTATATTGTGGTAAGATTATTCCTAAAATACCCATTTCATTCACGCGCATCATTTGATTTCATTTTCTGTTTTGATTTTAACAAAATTTATACATCAGCAATGATTTTAACAAAAATGAAATATAAAATAAAAAACATTTTTTTTAAAATTGTTGCTGATACATCAACAATAATTGACAATTATTGTTGTTATGTTAGCAACAAATCAATTCTTGCTGATGTTTTTAGCAAGAGTGACAATTGTTGATGATATGTCAGCAACAATTATCAATTGCATCAGCAATTCTGAAAAATTAATTTTTTTTTTAAACTATTGCCGATATATTAGCAATCTATTAAAAAATAGTAAACCAGGAACTTTTTAATCTCTCTGCTTTGTTCTTTGTCTTATCTCTTCTCTCCTTAGATGTCTCTAGATATCTTTTATTATTTCAAAGGCTCTAGATATCTTTCATTAATTCTTTCATTTCGTGGATCTTATTTCATGCAGCAAATTAATAATTAAACGGACATAGTCCAACACACCTCTTTGTCTTCCAATTAAAAGGACATAGCCGAAGTAACCACACCTCCGTTTTCATCCATTTTCCCAAAACAAAACACCACTGTTCCTCTTGCAATCCACATTCCCCATTAGTAATTGTTATACCTTGGTTTCCTATCATTTTTTCTATTAAGATGCGATTTTCATTATATAAGGCAGTCTAATATTTAAGTTTGTTACAATTTCTCATGTTTTATTTACAGAACTCGATCATACTGAATTGTTCTGCAACCTCATGTTGCATTGTACTACTACCGAAGAACAACAAACAGAGGGCTTTCAAGCTCGATTGGGATTTATATTTGATCAAAAATTTATGCAAAATCAAAACAATAGGTATCAAATCTCTTTCTTCTTCCATTAACCTACCTACGATCCGTGAATCTAGATTTAACATTCATCCTTGATTGATACTAACTGTTTAAAGCTTACGCTTTTTTCTTATCAGTACCAATTGTCCTTAATTTCCATTTTCTAGGTTGCATGGGAAATTGATTCTCTCAAATTATGCAAATTCGTCTTTAGATTTCCATTGTTCTTTTGAGGTTACTCTTCAATATTATGGTCTTTGATTCAATTGGTATGAATTGTAATTCCAACTGATTTTGGTAGTTTACGTGCTTATCGTCCTTCATTTGTCAAGATACCTTTTTGGATCTAATTTCAAGGTACGGTAACATATCTTACCATAAATTCTTATATTACAAGCATATTTAGTATGCTATTTTCTGCTTTTTATATTTTTTATTTCTATTCATATTTATTGGAATATTCTTCTTTCAAACATATATTAGTTGAAAATAAAAACTTGTTACTCAACTTACATTTTGTAGATCTAGCCGCTTTATGTAGTTTAAGTTCTCTATGTTTAGGCAGCGGTTTTCTTTACATCTTCATCCAATAGAGTGTTTCTTTTCCTGAGCTAAGCACTTAGTATATCACATTCATGAATTTATCGTATTCTAAATTCGTATGATGGGTTATTTTTATCCAGCTTTTGGAATGTATGGAGTTGATTTGTTGTTGTCGATGATTCATAGTTGAGGCTTTAATTGAACGACAATTGCATCAGGTAAAGTTTTATGCTTGATGTTAGGTAATTTTTTCAGCCATGCACACAAATTTTGGTCTGATTCCAATTTACAACTATGATGCAAAATGAACAAATAAACGATTCTTTATTTCTCTTGGTAATTTGACCGACCCTTAAGGTCATTACTATTGTTACATATATGGATTTGTATGCAATATGCATACCAGTATTGTGAAAAATGGTTTAGTTATATTTATGACCCAATACATCTTAATTTTAGTGGTTATTATATGCATGAATTTACCATTGTTTAACATCTGGATCTTTTGAACCAGAATAAATACGGTTTAATTTTTGGCCTAGGTTGTTTAACTTTAGAACTTTATCATTATGCTAATTTATTTCTACTTGGCCAAAAGATGACTTTTTCTACACTACAACACATTGCAATTTTAACAGTAAGTTATGTATGGTTAGGTTCTTGGTGTGTAGGCGAAACATTCTATCTATTGTGTTTGGTTTTTACTAACCTTATCATTCTAGTCCTATTCTCCTGAAACATAGAGATATTGGTGCATGCTTATTTACGTTTGTGTGTGCGCATGCGTATTTTTGTATGTTTATATGTATTTGTGTCCGCACGTGTCTTTAGTTTTCTATGGTCATGTTCAAAGTTCATTGTTTCCTACATCAACATTGTTATATATATCAAATTGTATATAGTATAGACTGTCTATTAATATTTTTCCTGTACTTTTCCCAGTGAACATGCCTAAAAGTTCCTTCTTTGCAACATTTTGGATTCAAAAATTTTATGCATTGGTTATAGAGCCTAAGCAAAAGGTTATTATTTTATTATTACTATCCTTTTATGGAAATTAGTCACTTCTCTTTAATTTTTCATATATATATATGTATGGCAATTTACTGTATTACTTTGCAGACATTGTTTTACACTATTTTTACTGCTAATGTAATTGTTAATTATCTTCATACTATATAATTTGAGTTTGATGGTTATTTTAATATGCCAAATACGTAGGATATGGGTCTTTTCACTTATTACAGGCCTATTGATTGCTAAAAGCTATACTGCTTCATTGGTTTCTGCTTTGATCCCTTGCTACTGTGCCTCACAAAGCAAAATGCTCAGGTAGAATATTTTTCCTATTAATGGTAATATCTCCTACCTTCTAAAATTCAAATATTACAGATAAATGCTGAAAAAGTTTAAACTAAGTATGAACTTTAGATAAAAGGTTAAAAGTTGCATTGCCACCGTGGTGAATTGCATTAAATGATTTGATATTGTCTTCTCTTTGCTAAATTTTCCCTTCAGCCTTCCCATGCATATATCCTTGCTCAAAACAAAAGAAGCTGGAGTATGTATTTGTCATTTCCACACTGCCAAAATTCATGACTCAATCCACTTTGTAACGACCCAGTTTTTGTCGATCTTGATTATCCGATATGCAACACATATCGAACATCAAGAGTTGAAAATATCGGATGGTTAATGAAAGAAATTAGAGGGTGAGAATAGATAAGGTAGAAACTTAGAATAGAAGAAGAAGAAGATACAACATCAGAGTAACACGAATCTCACAATGGAACGAACAACATATAATAGATAACATATCCCTGAAATAAAATCAGTATATGTATACAATAACATTATCAGAGTACATCACTTACAACACAACGGAAATAACTATAGCTATATAATCCTGAAGCCTCCTGCTCCAAACTCTTCCAGTATATCTGTAAATCCCAACCACTTGACTGCCCGTATAAAATTGGGCACCCAAGAGTTTAGGGAAAACAAAACACGATAAACTCTGGGTCAGTCATGGGACTGGTATGAGTAAAACAGTTTAGAACAGTTTGAACCATTAAACGATATCTCATAAGACCACGCCGTGAAAACGGAATGGGTTTTTCCCTTATGAGAATCCAAAATATCTTTATATCAAAAACCTTTTGATATTATAATAGTGTCTATCAACCATAATATAATAATCATCTAGCAGAAACACTTTCATCTCACGTTCTACATATATAGTATACAATCAAAACCGCAAGAACATATTGGGAAATGGATTTCCAACTATGACAAGGTATGGAACCACCTTTTACTAGTGTACCTCTAGAGAGGAATACACTGGGTTCAACAAGAACATCTTGCAACCCGGCCACACATGACCGACCACTCATTTCGCTTGAGTGTATCGAATGTATATCACCAACGGTTGGGATCAGCAACCGTTTCCCGAATGGGACAGCATCAACAATAGATTTGAAGTAAATGAAACTCTAGATTAGGTGATTATACACCCTAATAGATGGGCCTACATAGCCATGCTGCCTGCCCGACTTTTTTCATTTACCGGATGTGAGGCTAGAAGCTACTCTTATCTTTTACATGCCATATCTTCATTCACTTAGAATGTCACATCGTCATACTCGCCAAATCGCAAATTGATTTATCCAAAATTAACACGGGTATACAGCTAAGAGAAACGAATTCCTCTGCCACCAAACGTGAATACGTTTGAAGAGATTAACTTATGCGATCTATTAGATATACTTTGTCAGACCTTCTTCCATACAAGTTGTCCTGGGACTGGACAAACCGAAGGCACTATTCAGTATATCCATCTTAGGCACTGTTATCTAAGATTTATACAACAGCCCTTGCACTTTACTCCGTCTTCAATTATCTTTGGCATATATGATTCGCAACGCTTATGCCAATACAGAGTGGTTCTTCGAATAATAATCCAACCGGTCTCTCCATATTAACAACGTTAAAATGGTCAAAACTTTGATAGTCTGTGATTTAACTATCAAAGAAAACACGTGTGCAAACAACAATATTATTTCCAAGTGGAAATTATATCGATTAATCATCAACCATATGTATATATATGTATTTCCTTATTTTCTATGTTTAGAAAATATATGTTATTAACACTGGAAAACATTTCCATGGCTTAATTTTGTATCACTATTCTTCCACATCTATCAAACCTTAACTATAAAATAACAAGAGAACAACTTCCTAAGTATAAACCCCAAAGGCCGAAACCAACATCAGATCGGTACTCAGGAAACCACTCAACTTATTAATCTCTAGTCATTTTCCAATTTCTGTTTAACTCCATTTTGATTAACTATGTTCGATTAACTCCTTTCGATTAACTTGATTCGATTAACTCCTTTATTTATTTTCTAAATAATCCTTTATTCTATTTATTTTACAAATAAATAATCCATTATTCTATTTATTTTACAAATAAATAATCCTTTATTCTATTTATTTTACAAATCTTTTTCCTTATCTTTGTTTTACAAATAATTTCCTTTTTAACTCTTTGATTTTATAATTATCTCCTTTTATAAAATCCTTTTCCTTTTATATATAAAATCTATTGATTTTATATAAAAAAATTATTTTCAAAATACACTTTGAAAATCCGATTTTTACATTCCAGTATTTTTTTACGGTGTTTAGAATACCAAATAACCATGATCGATATCGTTCAAATACACATAAACAACCACAGATTTTATATCACATCATATATTACAATATATGAACAGAACAGTATTATAAATATTTACATATTGAGGAACCCAGTTGGGTTCCTCCAATCTGTTTCCCTGCATCACAGATGTTAACCATATAATTAACATCGATTTCATTTCGATATGAAATATTCTGCTAAACATAATCAATATTTGATTAACGATTTATATATATATATATATCGTTATCAATGATTTCAATCAATACACAAACAATTCAACCAAATAGTTAACACACAACAATCAGTCATCATTTATCAGTTCTAAATATACGTTATAAAAATAGAACTGTTCAGAGTTGGTGAGTTTTACTCACATTGGACGATTATTGTTAATAACGATAACCATCGCTCGATTTGATTCAGACGGACAATTAATTTTGCTATAAATTGTAACGGGTTCAGATGGACTTCCTTTCAGTACCAATGTGTAGTGTCCGTCCATACGATCCCAATGCGACAGACGATTCGAAATTCTGATACTGCATGCAGAAGATATTACATTGTAAAGTTAATACACTATTTAATCCAATTTAAACTCAACTCTAATTTTACTTGTTAGGCCTCACCTTACCATTTCGGCCCACATCTGCCCACGACCCATTTGTTCAAACCGCACATCTCTCTCTTCCTTCAAAGACATACGAACCCGATTCCAACAGCATTGTCTTCCACATAACAACTCCTGCTCCTCATTTGCCAAATCTTTGCTTCCACCTTACTAATCGATTTCAACACGAAAATCCAAAACAAAATCACCGCACTTATTTCTTTCAGTGCTTTCCTCCTCCCTACTCCTTGCATGTAACTCGCATCACTTTCCCTTCTTCCTGCTCCAGAATAAACCCGCGGCTACTGCTTATACACCATAGCCGACCTTCCTTCAACCCATTTTCCCATCACACTTTTAACTTAAAATTGAATAAAAATACCCAAAATTCATAACATCAAAATCTCTTTCACCGAATACTCATTTTGATAAACTCGATCTCTGTAATCCTCTTGCGTCGAACAGTGTGTCTACCACTATGAAGAAGTCGCGCATCCCCTTTGATGATCGAATGCCCCAGATTTTTGCCAACCCCTGCTATTCTTCCTCACAAGCTCTAATACGCTACTTACATCATGAATCAAAAGCTATATCGTTCCTAAATCGTAACCGTAGTTCGGAGGACAAAAATGAGCGTCCACCAATCATGACCGAACACAAAAAAATGGGCACCAAATCAAAGAGCTACCCCATGCGAATCCAAAGAATCTGACTTTGTAATTTATTGGATTTTATTTTCATTTCTTTTGATTTTTAAAGCTGGCGATTTTTTTTTGTGTACGAAGGATTTAGTGATGGCGGAAAATGACATTTAAATTAGGTTAGAAGAAGGTAGGTATTTTATAATGTAATTTGAACTTGAGTATGTGGTTGCAAAAAAAGAAGACGTGGCCCTTTTATGTTCACAATTTTTGTATTAGATATTTTATTTTTATTTATTTTTGCTTTCTAAAAATTCGTGTGATCACACACGATACCCAAAAATTACGAAAATGGACATGCAGCTACAGTTCAACATTACAAACCCAACGAAACTGATTTCGTCGAATTCCGACTTCGTTTGCAAAACTGGCTATTTTTAAAGCTCTAAATAACCCTTTTAAATATATAAATATATTTAAATATAATTAAATTAAATATTTATAAATAAATATTATCGTATATATTCACAACAGAATATCATACAGCTCAGGAATATTCCTATATGAATTTCCAGCTCGATATTTCAAATCCCGATTTAATTGATCTTTGATTTATAATGAAATTCCTTATATATCTCGTTATAAATTATAAAGGAATTCCATAGCGACTTTTCTAAAATTTGATTTGGACATAAATCAAAATCTACACAATGAAATCCCGAATTTTCTCTTCCATTAGAAAAATATACTTCACCAGCTCCATACGTTTCTTGTTTCATAGAAATCCGACTTAAAACGAATCATGTATATTTAGTTGAAGTTTAAATCGCAAAATAGCGAACTACCGCGCCATTTCGAGCTCGATTTTAATTATAATATAATTATACGTTCAACGATCGTTATTTAAATATATTCGTCAATATAATTCAACTCTAAACTGAATTATATATTTTAAATAATCAACTTCACACTATATTGTCAATTCACTATTTTCGACTATTTCAGAATTAAATATATTATTTAATTATTATATTTAATTAAATATTCATTCTTATTTAATTTAATGACCATTAATTCCTCTTAATCACCTTTTAAATAATTAAATAAATTAATTATTATATCGCTGAAAATGCGGGTCATTACATTCTTCCCCACTTAAAATAATTTCGTCCTCGAATTTGCTAAGGTAGAAAACAAACCCTATCGACCGGTTAGAACTTAGTTGTTCACTTCTTAATTTCAGTTTTCAACTGAACCAATTTAATTTCAGTTTTCAACTAAACCAATTTAATTTCAGTTTTCAACTGAACCAATTTAATTTCAATTACATATTAATCCATTTCTATCAACGAATATTTTCAAAAATCCTGAAAATTTTCTAACACCCGAAATTTCTGAAAAATTTCGCCAGCACCTCCTTTGTACAGGTCAATAGGTCGAACTCCAACTCGCCTCTCTAGGCCATCTTCAACCCAAAAGAAAATCAAACAGCCAAGCGGCTTGCCAATTCGGCTCATCAAAATCTCATACCATATGAAATATAAACTTGTACCTTTTTGTCGGGCATATCAATATATCCCTTGCCTCTGTTACCAATTCAACATATACCAATATCATTCCAATCAAAATCTGATCAATTTATCCCCAACACAACCATTCGCTTACCCCAAGCCAAATTCAATTTCAAATCAAAGTTCTATTCCCGATTTTCAAATTCTTAACTCATCAATCCAATACCATTTCAGATTTTATCTCACAATTCAAAATCTGATTCTACTTGATATATCGTATACAACTCAATTTCCAGTTAATTGGTTTCAATTCAGTTCCAGCTTGGTTTCACAAATTTCTATTTAAATTTGTTTTTTATTCAAACAGTCTCTTCCTGGGATTTTTTAAACAGTTTACTCTTTTCAAAAATCAAACTTCCCTTTCAGGATTCAAAACAACTCATTTTCCCAAAACAATTCGAAATCAATATCCTTGGTAGTAATCCGTCACTTACAAACTCGAAAATGAACACTGATGATGCTGCGCAGTCATCATTAGAATTATTTTCCAGCAATCGAAGCGAATTCAATACTATAAAACCATTTCTAAACATTTCCACTTTGAAATTCATTTCAAAATATAATTCATACTGCTTGTGAAACAATTTAAAATCTCCCAGGATCTTAAATTTTCCTTATTTTTAATCCAAATCCATTTACAAACACTTATCCAATTTTCCAGAATTTTAATTCAATTTCTGGTTTAAATTTCAGATTAAATTCGCTTCGTAACACTTATACAAATTCAACTTGGTTATATATATAACCATTTTACTTTTATAATCTTACTCGATTATATTAACAACCAATATATCCAATATATTATAATCATTTCAATATAAATCCTTTATATCAAAATATAATTTGGGTAAAATTATTTCGTTTACCCTCTTTCCAAAACATACCATGACGGTTCATCGTATTCGAGTGTTTATTAACTCATACCGATACAGTGGATCAAACTGATCAACCAGAACACATAAACAACTCAACCTATAAATCTCCACAATATAAAACCATTTTATATAAAATAACAAATACGTTCACTCGTGTATATACACTCAAACTCAATCTTGGGTATTGCTAACCCTATTTCTACTGAGTCACGCCACAAAGCCAAAGTAATACTTAACCTTAAGCTCTTATACCAACTGTAACGACCCAGTTTTTATCGATCTTGATTATCCGATATACAACACATATCGAACATCAAGAGTTGAAAATATCGGATGGTTAATGGAAGAAATTAGAGGGTGAGAATAGATAAGGTAGACACTTAGAATAGAAGAAGAAGATACAACATCAGAGTAGCACGAATCTCACAGCGGAACGAACAACATATAATAGATAACATATCCTTGAAATAAAATCAGTATATGTATACAATAACATTATCAGAGTACATCACTTACAACATAGCGAAAATAACTATAGCTATATAATCCTGAATCCTCCTGCTCCAAACTCTTCCAGTATATCTGTAAATCTCGACTACTTGACTGCCCGTATAAAATTGGGCACCCAAGAGTTTAGGGAAAACAAAACAAGATAAACTCCAGGTCAGTCATGGGACTGGTATAAGTAAAACAGTTTAGAATAGTTTGAACCATTAAACGATATCTCATAAGACCACGCCGTGAAACCGCAATGGGTTTTTCCCTTATGAGAATCCAAAATATCTTTATATCGAAAACCTTTTGATATTATAATAATGTCTATCAACCACAATATAATAATCATCTAGCAGAAACACTTTCATCTCACGTTCTACATATATAGTATACAATCAAAACCGCAAGCACGTATTGGGAAATGGATTTACAACTATGACAAGGTATGGAACCACCTTTCGCTAGTGTACCTCTAGAGAGGAATATTCTGGGTTCAACAAGAACATCTTGCAACCCGGCTACACATGACCGACCACTCATTTCGCTTGAGTGTCTCGAATGTATATCACTAACGATTAGGATCAGTAACCGTTTCCCGAATGGGACAACATCAACAATAGATTTTTAGAAGTAAATGAAACTCTAGATCAGGTGATTATACACCCTAATAGGTGCGACCTACATAGCCGTGCAGCCTGCCTGACTTTTGTCATTTACCAGATGTGAGGATAGAAGCTACGCTTATCTTTTACATGCCACATCTTCATTCACTTAGAATGTCACATCGTCATACCCACCAAATCACAAATTAATTTATCCAAAAATAACACGGTATACAGCTAAGAGAAACGAATTCCTCCGCCACCAAACTTGATACGTTTGAAGAGATCAACTTATGCGATCTATTTGATATACTCTGTCAGATCTTCTTCCATACAAGTTGTCCTGGGACTGGACAAACCGAAGACACTATTCAGTATATCCATCTTAGGCACTGTTAACTAAGATTTATACAACAGCCCTTGCACTTTACTCCGTCTTCAATTATCTTTGGCATATATGATTCGCAACGCTTAAGCCAATACAGAGTGGTTCTTCGGATAATAATCCAACCGGTCTCTCCATATTAACAACTTTAAAATGGTCAAAACTTTGGTAGTCTGTGATTTAACTATCAAAGAAAACACGTGTGCAAACAACGATATTATTTCCAAGTGGAAATTATATCGATCAATCATCAACCATATATATATATATATATATATATATATATATATCCTTGTTTTCTATGTTTAGAAAACATATGTTATTAACACTGGAAAACATTTCCATGGCTTAATTTCGTATCATTATTCTTCCACATCTAGCAGACTCTAACTATGACCTAACAAGAGAACAACTTCCTAAGTATAAACCCCGAAGGCCGAAACCAACATCAGATCGATACTGAGGAAACCATTCAACCTATTAATCTCTAGTCAGTTTCCATTTTCTGTTTAACTCCATTTTGATTAACTATGTTCGATTAACTCCTTTCGATTAATTTGATTCGATTAACTCCTTAATTTATTTTCCAAATAAATAATCCTTTATTCTATTTATTTTACAAATAAATAAATTTCCTTTTTAACTCTTTGATTTTATAATTATCTCCTTTTATAAAATCCTTTTCCTTTTATATATAAAATCTATTGATTTTAAATAAATAATTTATTTTCAAAACACACATTGAAAATCCCCTTTTTACATTCCAGTATTTTTTTACGGTGTTTAGAATGCCAAATAACCATGATCGATATTGTTCAAACACACATAAACAACCACATATTTTATATCACATCATATATTACAATATATGAACAGAACAGTATTATAAATATTTATATATTGAGGAACCCAGTTGGGTTCCTCCAACCTGTTTCCCTGCATCACAGATGTTAACCGTATAATTAACATCGATTTCATTTCGATATGAAATATTCTGCTAAACAGAACCAATATTTGATTAACGATATATATAAATATATCGTTATCTATGATTTCAATCAATACACAAACAATTCAACCAAACAGTTAACACATAGCAATCAGTCATCATTTATCAGTTCTAAATATACGTTATAAAAATAGAATTGTTCATAGTTGGTGAGTTTTACTCATATTGGACGATCATCGTTAATAACGATAACCATCGCTCGATTTGATTCAGACGGACAATTTATTTTGCTATAAATTGTAACAGGCTCAGATGGACTTCCCGTCAGTTCCAGTGTGTAGTGTCCGTCCATACGATCCCAACGCGATAGACGGTTTGAAATTCTGATACCGTATGCAGTAGATATTACATTGTAAAGTTAATACACTATTTAATCCAATTTAAAATCAACTCTAATTTTACTTGTTGGGCCTCACCTTACCATTTCGGCCCACATCAGCCCATGACCCATTTGTTCAAACCGCACATCTCTCTCTTCCTTCAAAGACATACGAACCCGATTCCAACAGCATCCACTTCCACATAACAACTCCTGCTCCACATTTACCAAATATTTGCTTCCACCTTACTAATCGATTTCAACATGAAAATCCAAAACAAAATCACCGCACTTATTTCTTTCAGTGCTTTCCTCCTCCCTACTACTTGCATGTAACTCGCATCACTTCCCCTTCTTCCTGCTCCAGAATAAACCCGCGGCTACTGCTAATACACCATTGCCGACCTTCCTTCAAGCCATTTTCCCATCACACTTTTAACTTAAAATTGAATAAAAATACCCAAAATTCATAACATCGAAATCTCTTTCACCCAATACTCATTTTGATAAGCTCGATCTCTGTAATCCTCTTGCGTCGAACAAGGTGTCTACCACTGTACAGAAGTCGCGCATCCCCTTTGATGATCGAATTCCCCAGATTGTTGCCAACCCTTGCTATTCTTCCTCACAAGCTATAATACGCTACTCACATCATGAATCAAAAGCCATATCGTTCCTAAATCGTAACCCTAGTTTGGAGGACAAAAATGAGCGTCCACCAAACATGACCGAACACAACAAAATGGGCACCAAATTGAAGAGCTACCCCATGCGAATCCAAAGAATCTGACTTTGTAATTTATTGGATTTTATTTTCATTTCTTTTGATTTTTAAAGCTGGCGATTTTTTTCTGTGCATGAAGGATTTAGTGATGGCGGAAAATGACATTTAAATTAGGTTAGAAGAAGGTAGGTATTTTATAGTGTAATTTGAACTTGAGTATGTGGTTGCAAAAAAAAGAAGACGTGGCCCCTTTATGTTCACAATTTTTGTTTTAGATATTTTATTTTTATTTATTTTTGCTTTCTAAAAATTCGTGTGATCACACACGATACCCAAAAATTACGAAAATGGACATGCAGCTACAGTTCAACATTACGAACCCAACGAAACTCATTTCGTCGAATTCCGACTTCGTTTGCAAAACTGGCTATTTTTAAAGCTCTAAATAACCCTTTTAAATATATAAATATATTTAAATATAATTAAATTAAATATTTATAAATAAATATTATCGTATATATTCACAACAGAATATCATACAACTCAGGAATATTCCTATATGAATTTCCAACTCAACATTTCAAATCCCGATTTAATTGATCTTCGATTTATAATGAAATTACTTATATATATCGTTATAAATTATAAAGGAATTCCATAGCGAATTTTCAAAAAATTGATTTGGACATAAATCAAAATCTACACAATGAAATCCCGATTTTTCTCTTCCATTAGAAAAATATACTTCACCAGCTCCATACGTTTCTTGTTTCACAGAAATTCGACTTAAAACGAATCCTGTATATTTAGTTGAAGTTCAAATCGCCAAATAGCGAACTACCGCGCCATTTTGAGCTCGATTTTAATTATAATATAATTATACATTCAACGGTCGTTATTTAAATATATTCGTCAATATAATTCAACTCTAAACTGAATTATATATTTTAAATAATCCACTTCACACTATATTGTCAATTCACTATTTTCGACTATTTCAGAATTAAATATATTATTTAATTATTATATTTAATTAAATATTCACTCTTATTTAATTCAATGACCATTAAATCCTCTTAATCACCTTTTAAATAATTAAATAAATTAATTATTATATCGTTGAAAATGCGGGTCATTACATTCTTCCCCACTTAAAATAATTTCGTCCTCGAAATTGCTAAGGTAGAAAACAAACCCTATCGACCGGTTAGAACTTAGTTGTTCACTTCTTAATTCCAGTTTTCAACTGAACCAATTTAATTTCAATTACATATTAATCCATTTCTATTAACGAATATTTTCAAAAATCCTGAAAATTTTCCAACACCCGAAATTTCTGAAAAATTTCGCCAGCACCTCCTTTGTACTAATAAATAGGTCATACTCCAACTCGCCTCTCTGTGCCATCTTCAACCCAAAAGAAAATCAAACAGCCAAGCGGCTTGCCAATTCGGCTCATCAAAATCTCATACCATATGAAATATAAACTTGTACCTTTTTGTCGGGCATATCAATATATCCCTTGCCTCTGTTACCAATTCAACATATACCAATATCATTCCAATCAAACTATGATCAATTTATCCTAAACACAACCATTCACTTACCCCAAGCCAAATTCAGTTTCAAATCAAAGTTCAATTCCCGATTTTCAAATTCTTAACTCATCAATCCAATACCATTTCAGATTCTATTTCACAATTCAAAATCTGATTCTACTTGATATATCGTATCCAATTCAATTTCCAGTTAATTGGTTTCAATTCAGTTCCAACTTGGTTTCACAAATTTCTATTTAAATTTATTTTTAATTCAAATAGTCTCTTCCTGGGAGTTTTTAAACAGTTTACTCTTTTCAAAAATCAAACTTCCCTTTCAGGATTCAAAACAATTCATTTTCCCAAAACAATTCGAAATCAATATCCTTTGTAGTAACCCGTCACTTACAAACTCGAAAATGAACACTGATGATGCTGCGCAGTCATATCAGAAATTTTTTCCAGTAATCGAAGTGAGTTCGATACTATAAAACCATTTCTAAACATTTCCACTTTGAAATTCATTTCAAAATATAATTCATACTGCTTGTAAAACAATTTAAAACCTCCCAGGATCTTAAATTTTCCTTATTTTTAATCCAAATCCATTTACAAACACTTATCCAATTTTCCAGAATTTTAATTCAATTTCTGGTTTAAATTTTAGATTTAATTCGCTTCGTAACACTTATACGAATTTTTCTTGGTTATATATATAACCATTTTACTTTTGTAATCTTACTCGATTATAATAACAACCAATATATCCAATATATCATAATCATTTCAATATAAATCCTTTATATCAAAATATAATTTGGGTAAAATTATTTCGTTTACGCTCTTTTCAAAACATACCATGACGGTTCATCGTATTTTAGTGTTTATTAACTCCTACCGATACAGTGGATGAAACTGATCAACCAGAACACATAAACAACTCAACCAATAAATCTCCACAATATAAAACCATTTTATATTGAATAACAAATACGTTCACTCGTATAAATACACTCAAACTCAATCTAGTGTATTGCTAACCCTATCTCTACTGAGTCACGCCACAGAGACAAAGTAATACTTAACCTTAAGCTCTTATACCAAATGTAACGACCCAGTTTTTTTATCTTGATTATCCGATATACAACACATATCGAACATCAAGAGTTGAAAATACCGGATGGTTAATGAAAGAAATTAGAGGGTGAGAATAGATAAGGTAGAAACTTAGAATATAAGAAGAAGAAGATACAACATCAGAGTAACATGAATCTCACAGCGAAACGAACAACATTTAATAGATAACATATCCTTGAAATAAAATCATTATATGTATACAATAACATTATCAGAGTACATCACTTACAACACAGCGGAAATAACTATAGCTATATAATCCTAAAGCCTCCTGCTCCAAACTCTTCCAGTATATCTGTAAATCTTGACTACTTGATTGCCCGTATAAAATTGGGTACCCAAGAGTTTAGGGAAAACAAAACAAGATAAACTCCGGGTCAGTCATGGGACTGGTATGAGTAAAACAGTTTAGAACAGTTTGGACCATTAAACGATATCTCATAAGACCACGCTGTGAAAACGGAATGGGTTTTTCCCTTATGAGAATCCAAAATATCTTTATATCAAAAACCTTTTTATATTATAATAATGTCTATCAACCACAATATAATAATCATCTAGCAGAAACGCTTTCATCTCACGTTCTACATATATAGTATACAATCAAAACCGCAAGCACATATTGGGAAATGGATTTCCAACTATGACAAGGTATGGAACCACCTTTCGCTAGTGTACCTCTAGAGAGGAATACACTGGGTTCAACAAGAACATCTTGCAACCCGGCCACACATGACCGACCACTCATTTGAGCGTATCGAATGTATATCACCAATGGTTGCGATCAGAAACCGTTTCCCGAATGGAACAACATCAACAATAGATTTTTAGAAGTAAGTGAAACTCTAGATCAGGTGATTATACACCCTAATAGGTGCGACCTACATAGCTATGCTGCCTGCCCGACTTTTGTCATTTACTGGATATGAGGCTAGAAGCTACGCTTATCTTTTACATGCCACATCTTCATTCACTTAGAATGTCACATCGTCATACCTGTCAAATCACAAATTGATTTATTCAAAAATAACATGGGTATACAGCTAAGAGAAACGAATTCCTCCGCCACCAAACGTGAATACGTTTGAATAGATCAACTTACGTGATATATTAGATATACTCTGTCAGACCATCTTCCATACAAGTTGTCCTGGGACTGGACAAACCGAAGGCACTATTCAGTGTATCCATCTTAGGCACTGTTATCTATGATTTATACAACAGCCCTTGCACTTTACCCCGTCTTCAATTATCTTTGGCATATACGATTCACAACGCTTATGCCAATACAGAGTGGTTCTTCGGATAATAATCCAACCGGTCTCTCCATATTAACAACGTTAAAATGGTCAAAACTTTGATAGTCTATGATTTGACTATCAAAGAAAACACGTGTGCAAACAACGATATTATTTCCAAGTGGAAATTATATCGATCAATCATCAACCATATATATATATTTCCTTATTTTCTATGTTTAGAAAATATATGTTATTAACACTGGAAAACATTTACATGGCTTAATTTCGAATCACTATTCTTCCACATCCATCAGACACTAACTGTAAACTAACAAGAGAATAACTTCCTAAGTATAAACCCCGAAGGCCGAAACCAACATCAGATCGATACTCAGGAAACCATTCAACTTATTAATCTCTAGTCAGTTTCCAATTTCTGTTTAACTCCATTTTGATTAACTATGTTCGATTAACTCCTTTCGATTAACTCCTTTATTTATTTTCTAAATAAATAATCCTTTATTCTCTTTATTTTACAAATAAATAATCCTTTATTCTATTTATTTTACAAATCTTTTTCCTTATCTTTGGTTTACAAATAATTTCCTTTTTAACTCTTTGATTTTATAATTATCTCCTTTTATAAAATCCTATTCCTTTTATATATAAAATCTATTGATTTTATTAAATAATTTATTTTCAAAATACACTTTGAAAATCCCCTTTTTACATTCCAGTATTTTTTTACGGTGTTTAGAATACCAAATAACCATGATCGATATCGTTCAAACACACATAAACAACCACATATTTTATATCACATCATATATTACAATATATGAACAGAACAGTATTATAAATATTTATATATTGAGGAACCCAGTAGGGTTCCTCCAACCTGTTCCCCTGCATCACAGATGTTAACCATATAATTAACATCGATTTCATTTCGATATAAAATATTCTGCTAAACATAATCAATATTTGATTAACGATTTATATATATATATATATATATATATCGTTATCTATGATTTCAGTCAATACACAAATAATTCAACCAAACAGTTAACACACAACAATCAGTCATCATTTATCAGTTCTAAATATACGTTATAAAAATAGAACTGTTCAGAGTTGGTGAGTTTTACTCACATTGGACGATCATCATTAATAACGATAACCATCGCTCGATTTGATTCAGACGAACAATTTATTTTACTGTAAATTGTAACAGGCTCAGATGGACTTCCCGTCAGTTCCAGTGTGTAGTGTCCGTCCATACGATCCCAACGCGACAGACGGTTCGAAATTCTGGTACTGTATGTAGAAGATATTACATTGTAAAGTTAATACACTATTTAATCCAATTTAAACTCAACTCTAATTTTACTTGTTGGGCCTCACCTTACCATTTCGGCCCACATCATCCCATGACCCATTTGTTCAAACCGCACATCTCCCTCTTCCTTCAAAGACATACGAACCCGATTCCAACAACATCGTCTTCCACATAACAACTCCTGCTCCTCGTTTACCAAATCTTTGCTTCCACCTTACTAATCGATTTCAACATGAAAATCCAAAATAAAATCACCGCACTTATTTCTTTCAGTGCTTTCCTCCTTCCTACTCCTTGCATGTAACTCGCATCACTTCCCCTTCTTCCTGCTCCAGAATAAACCCGCGGCTACTGCTAATACACCATAGCCGACCTTCCTTCAGCCCATTTTCCCATCACACTTTTAACTTAAAATTGAATAAAAATACCCAAAATTCTTAACATCGAAATCTCTTTCACCCAATACTCATTTTGATAAACTCGATCTCTGTAATCCTCTTGCGTCGAACAGGGTGTCTACCACTGTACATAAGTCGCGCATCTCCTTTGATGATCGAATGCCCCAGATTTTTGCCAACCCCTGCTTTTCTTCCTCACAAGCTCTAATACGCTACTCACATCATGAATCAAAAGCTATATCGTTCCTAAATCGTAACCCTAGTTCGGAGGACAAAAATGAACGTCCATCAAACATGACCGAACACAACAAAATGGGCACCAAATCGAAGAGCTACTGTAACACCCCACGTTCATTAATGTCACTCACAAAGGGAATGCATTAACTTTCATGGAGGTTTTAAGTGAATATAGAACAGAAAAATTTCAACAAGACAGATAATAAGTAGTACTTGGAAATCTAAAACTTTATTTCATTGCAGCGGAAATTAAACATGTTTGTTACATCATAAAACCATAAATCAGAGTCAAGTACAATATCCATCTTGATAAAACAAAATACATAACCCCAATACATAAATAGCCATTAAAGAAGATAACAAGCTGGACTTTACTTCAGCGGTCCTAATTTCCCAAAGAGAGATAAAGCAATCCAATCAAACTCCGCTAGAGCTGGGCCCACACTGAGGACCTGGTGGGGGAAAAAGATAGAAATGGAGGGGGTCAGACATAAAGTCTGGCGAGTATGATAATTCTAACAGTACTATTATCATAATAATTAGACTAAGGCATAAGCTGGAAAACAAGGAAATGTCTATGAACTATTGGGTATGGAAGAGCAGATAAAGATAACGTTAAAGGCACACCTAATTACTAACGAATAATTACTACACTGCACCACACCAATCACCCTAAAGGTTGATCCCACTTGCTCCACTTAGAAATTATATAAATAGCTTCGTGTACCCCTAGCTGACTACATAGGTGCCGCCTGCCCCTATCTCCGCTAGGTGTACCCCACTACCCACTTTCGATCGGCTCCATACTCCTAAATACCCGTGCTGGCCCCACAGTGGGGTGTATCACTCCCCTAAAGTGGCAACCCGATACAACTTGAGAATGCACGGCTTATACCTACACGATGCAATAACGTCTTACCTACCAGCCCGGGTCCACACACGCATATGAAACCCGTTGGACTTGCGTTGCCACCGCTACCCCGTTTGGCCTCTTATAGTCAAACCCAGTATGCGTGTCCCGTCCTCGACTTGGGTCGAGCCCACAAAGATACGTTTGGGTTACTGGTTGAAATGGGCCCCCACAAGCTATCCACCTAAGCTTGTCCCCACTAGTATATCCCACTTAACCCTCTTAGTCATGTTCATTTACATGTGTGTTTGGTTAAGTCTTGCTAATCGTATTTCAAATGCCACTAAAGGCACTCACTAGATTCCTCATGCCACCCAAGGCACCTACTTAACCTCCATGTCCCACCTTACATGTTTATCTGGTTAAGTATTTCTTAATTCATTCAGGCCATAACCTCATAAAGACCTCTCACATTAGACCGGCATTTATGGCAGCTGGATTTGCCGGGCGGGTCCGAGCAGTCTTACACCCTAAAAGAGTCTAACCCCGTGTCTTTACAACTGTTATGCTTTAATTTGGGCCTAGGACCTCTCACATTGGGCTGACATTTGTGACTACTGGAATATGTCACAAACGAGTCCAACCTCGTGTCCTAAGCATTGATTATCACTTATAATCTTTTACCCCAGTTTTAAATATATCCCTATTCAAATCATTAATTACTTCCAATTTTAATGATGTCCATAATTGATTCAATTACGGCCATCCACTTATGGTATGCAAAATCATATCAATTGCACCCCAATTTCTTAATATTAAATCCTTAATATTACCCCTACCCCACGTTATACGTTCGTTTATTCAACGCAGAATATACGTTAGACTCGAATAGTCTAACTCATAGCACAAAGATAAATAATCACAACATATAGACAAATAAAATAGACCTAATCATAATAGGGGTGAAACTTGCATAAAACTACACATGTCATGGATCTAAAGGTGTCAACTTGTTTGGTAAAATGTCACAATTTACATAATATGATCATATTCCAAATTCATGTATGGACTTGCATATGTGGTTTAGGCAACATAATGATGGTGTGAACTAGCATCTAACACATAGAACTCACACATGTCATAGCATAATTCTAGATCTAAATAGATGTCATGGCATATGTTCATAATCTTTACTAATCAATCTAAACTTGCATACATGATTTGTCATATAGATCAACATAGCCCAAACATTATGATTTGAATAACATGAACTAATTAGCATAGATAATAACATCATGACTTTATAACATGTATGATTTATCACAACTTAGCATAGAAAATTATAACATATACAATATCATCATAGCATGATTTACAACATATAGGATATCATCATCACATAACATAGGATTTACAACATACAAGATAGCATAAGGTTTACAACAACATATATGACAATTCACATCATTTTCTTATGATCCATATCACATCTTAATCTAATTAATTTGCTAATAATCTTGTTAAGATCATCATACTCACAATTATAGAAGAAAGAGAGTCTTGATTTGCTTTAGAGTTGAGTAGAATTAGAATTTTGATTAGCTTTCTTCCTTCTTAGTAGGCGGCAGCTACACTGAGTTCCATGGCGACGGTATGACGGTGGCTATTCTATTTTTCATGTGAATTAGAGTGGGAGACTACCTAGGTATATATAGAGTTTAGGATTTATTTAGACCGTCAGATCAACTCAGAACTAACCTGAACCGTTAAATTTGCCAACTCTGCCCTAAAGACACATCAACAGCTCAAGATTGGGCTCAGTCAAACCCTAGCCGCCTGGACTAGGTCGACACCCAGGTCGACTGCGCAGTCGACCTGGTCCCTAGGGTGTCGACTGCCCAGTCGACTCCCCAGTCGACCTGGGTGCTGGGCAAGAAATTTCCCGCCTAGCTTGTTGGACTTCGAATTTTGAATTTTAATTTTTCTGAAATCTGTTTTGAATTTTCTGAAAATTCTGATGGCCATATCTCCTTCATACGAAGTCCAAATCACGCAAACTCGGACTCTATTTCAACCAGAATTCCGAGACGAACACAATGGTGCAACCCGTTTCCCACAATTCTCACGTCTGAGATTAGTTATTCTTTAATTTGTGAATATTAATATTAACAGAATTATGGCGTGTTACATTCTCCCCTCCTTAAATGATTTCGTCCCCGAAATCTTCAAGTCAAGAAGAATGTATATCCTAACATCCAATCGTCCATCTACTCAACCATCAAACACAGGCATCCATTGTCCTTATAGACTTCTAATGCTTTCATGTTTAAATGCACAGTGTGTATATGTCCATATCTAATGCAAAATCGGGCGGTCCACTGATTCAGTTGACCTCCTTAATGCAAATCTTGATAGTGCCATGCGTCCATTATGTATGCGAAAGAACCCTATCGATACATATTATTTCTACATGTGTGCACAAAAATTCACCAAAATGCGGTATCCATATGATAGCACAACCATTATACATCCATTTTACTAAATACATCCATTTATATGCAATATGCAATATGAAGTGACTGAGCCGATCTAGTGCCTAATAGTGTGTGTATATGCGTCCACGAGCAACCACTAGCAAACACTTGCATCCACTTTGCATCCATCATACATAACATGTCTCAAACACATGTTTCAACCATAGGATTATCCTAACTAAAGGTCAAAGATACTAGCGAGAGGATACTCTAAAGGTAAGATAAGTACAAGCTAAGCGATAAAGGAGAAATTAAAGGACATACACTCAAAAAGAAAAGGGTACAACGAACGCATCTTCGCTTCCGTCTCCCAAGTAGCGTTGCTCTCATCATCTCCCCATTGCACTTTGACTAGTCTGACCTCTCGATTCCTCAACTTCTTGATCTCCGACCCAAGAATGCGCGTAGGAGCTCGTCGAATCATCGCATCACGCTCTATCTCCACCTCTCTAAGCAAGCTAGGCTCTACCACTTCCGCGGTCTCGTGCAAGCACTTCCTCAAATGCGACACATGGAATACGTCGTGTACACCACTAAGTCTCTCAGGCAACTCCACTCTGTACGCCATCTATCCAATCTTCTCCTTAATAGGAAACGACCCTACAAACCTTGGTGCTAATTTCCCAATGGACCCAAAGCGAATGACATTTCGTAATGGAGACACTTTGATAAAGACCATGTCCCCAACATCAAACTCAAGATCTGTCCTCCTTTTGTCTGCATAAGATTTCTGCCTATCTTGCGCCGTCTTCATCCTCCTTCGAATCAAATCAATCTTCTCCGAAGTCTCTCTAATCATATCGGGCCCAAGTAAGATCTTATCCGTAGATTCCCACCAACATGTAGGTGAACGACAAGGTCGTCCATAAATAGCTTCGAAAGGTGCCATGCCAATGCTAGATTGAAAGCTGTTATTATATGCGAACTCTACCAATGGAAGATGCTCTTCCCATGTACCCCCAAAGTCTAGGATACATAGCCTCAAAAGGTCCTCTAGAATGCGATTCACCCTCTCAGTCTGGCCGTCCGTCTGAGGATGATACGCGGTGCTCAAACATAACTGAGTCCCTACCGCCTCTTGCAAGCTTCTCCAAAATTCGCTAGTGGAAATAGGATCGCGGTCGCTCACTATGCTAGAAGGAACACCGTGCAAACGAACTATTTCTCGAATGTATACGGAAGCTAACCATGGAGCAGTCCTCTTATTCTTCACGAGAATGAAATGGGTGCTTTTAGTAAGTCTATCTACTATAACCCAAATCCCCGTATTACCCTTCCTTGATCATGGTAACCCATCTACAAAATCCATCGAGACACTTTCTCACTTCCATAGTGGAACCTCCAATGGGTGAAGCAACCCACCGGGTTTCTTTTGCTCCGCTTTTACTTGTTAAAACACTAAGCATCTAGCGACATACTCGGCCACATCCCTCTTCATACCGGCCCAAAAGAAAACCCGCTTCATGTCTTTGTACATCTTGTCCCCGCTGGGATGAATGGTCATCTTCAAATGATGTGCTTCGCCAAGAATAGCCTTCCTCAAACCTTCGTCTCGAGGTACACAAAGTCTACTATCCCTACGTAACCAACCCTTATCATCTAGGGTATACCTACGGAGATGGCTTGATGACTCCCCTCTTTTGAGTTTTTCTACTAACTCAACCAACTGTGGGTCGTCTCGCTGTGCCTCGCCAATCCGTCCCAAAAGCGTAGGTCTAACCTCTAAGAATGCTAACAAACCGGGTACGAAGTCAATGGAAGGTGTAAAGTCAAACGTAGAAATGAACTCTAAATTTTGCCGCTCAACAAACAAAGGACTTAAGGATAATCTTTTTCTACTTAAGGCATCGACCACTACGTTACCCTTGCCAGGGGTATATGCTATTTCGAAATCGTAGGATGCTAAGAACTCCATCCACCTTTGCTACCTTAAGTTCAAGTCCTTCTGAGAGAATAAGTATTTTAGCGATTTGTGATTAGTGAATAATTCGAATTTCTCGCCAAGAAGATAATGACGCCAAGACTTAAGCGCGAAAACAATAGCGGCCAACTCTATGTCATGTGTAGGGTAATTTCATTCATGCACTCTCAACTTCCTTCCACCATAGGCTATTACCCTTACCTCTTGCATTAGGACTGCGCCTAGTCCTGTCCCACAAGCGTCAGTATAAACGGTAAATGGCTTACTCCCATCTGGCAATACTAAGACTGGGGCTGAAGTCAAAGCTCTCTTCAAACGTTGGAACGCATCATCACAATCTACGTCCCACTCGAAGACTAGGTTCTTCTTCGTCAGGCGCGTTAATAGAGCTGATATCTTTGCGAAGTCTTTGATAAACTTCCTAAAGTAGCCAGCCAACCCCAAGAAACTCCTTACTTCGGTAGCATTTTTAGGGACTTTCCAATCTTGGATGGCCACCACCTTCGCGAGATCCACAGCTATCCCTTCTTTGGAAACCACGTGCCCTAAGAATCGCACTTCCTCTCTCCAGAAGTGACACTCAGTAAATTTAGATTTAAGGTTATGCGCTCGTAGAGTCTCCAACACTTCCCTAAGATGTAGGGCATGCTCTTCTTCATTCTTAGAAAAGATCAAGATGTCGTCTACAAAGACCACCACGAATTTGTTAAGGTACTCCCTAAACACCCTACTCATCAAATCAACAAAGTATGCGGGGGCGTTTGTCAAACCGAAGGGCATCACTAGCCATTCATAGAAACCGTCCGGAGTCCTAAAGGCAGCCTTGTCTACGCTATCCTCAGCCACTCTCAATTGATGGAAACCAGTGGCTAAGTCTAACTGCGAAAACACTGAGGTGCCAACTAACTGATCGAAGAGATCGTCAATCCTCGGCAGTGGGTGTCTGTTCTTCTTAGTAAGCTTATTAAGTTCTCTATAGTCCACACACAGTCTAAGGGACTCATCCGCCTTCGTGGCAAATACTACTGGAGCACCCCACTCCAATGTACTATGTCTTATGAACCCCTTCTCAAGAAACTCCTTTACTTGCTTATTGAGTTCCCTCCTTTCACGAGGAGCCATGTGGCGTACTGGCAAAGATACTGGTTTTGCATTATCCACAAGATATATTCGAAAATCTATCTCCCGCTTTGGAGGCAAGCCCTTCACCTCCTCAAACACATCCAAGTATTCTCGGACCACTCTAACAGATTGTAGATTCTCCACAGACGCGTTAAGCGATTCTAGATAACTTAGCATAACAGAATTTATGGGATTACAAAAGATTTCGAGAGTGTTACCAAGGCGAGTCATGAGCCTAACTGCTCTCCTTTCACAATCAAGAACGGCCTCATTTCTGGATAACCAATCCATTCCTAAAATTAGCCCATAGCCCGTGAAGCCCAAAACATAAGCATCACATCTAAACTCAACGCTAAGTATAGAAATTTTCAAATCCAAACACATCATGGACAAATAAGCTGAGCCCCCAATTGGATTCGAAACAACTAAGGGATCCTCTACTAAACTGGTGTTTAAGTGCAGTGATTCAACTAATGAGGTAGAGATAAATGAATGCGATGCACCCGAATCGAATAAGGTACAGACAGGATGATCAAACAGAAAAACTAAGCTTTCAACAGAAATGGTTCTACCTCCTTCTTGCAGCGGTGGGACTGCGAGAGCCTGAACTTGTCCCCTTGCCTGCCCTGGTGCCATAAGAGCCTGCACCTGTCCTCCCGAGGAAGACCCTACCCTCTGCCCCTTCTTTGGGTAGTCCTTCACTAGATGTCCCGCTTCACCACAGTGAAAACAGCCAGTCTTCTTTTTCTTTCGGCAATCCTTGCTGAGATGGCCTGGTGTCCCACAGTTAAAGCATCTTTTCTTTCCTTTGCCATTATTGTCTTTACCACCCTTCTTGTTTTGCTGTTGTGGTTTCTTCTGATCCCCTTTCTTCTCGGGTGCCTTATTAGCATTAACGCCTTTCTCCTCGTGCATGAGTGCCATGTCTACTAGCTTCTCAAAGGTGGCCCCCATAGGGATGTGGGTCATAGCCAACCCTTGCAACGGCTCATTCAAGCCATTAACGAACCTCAGAGCCTTCTTCTCCGGCGTGTTCACTAAGTCCAAGCCAAACCTTGCTAACTGATTAAATTTGTTGACATATTCTTTCACTGATGAGCTTCCTTGCTTTAATGTCAAGAACCTTTCCATATATAGATTCTCTTCTGCCCTTGAGAGAAACTTTGCCTCAAACCTACGCCTGAAATCCGCCCAAGAATCAACAGGACGCTCCCCATTAGTGACCTCCCACCAAAACGAGGCCTCTCCCTTCATTAACCAAGCTGCTAGTTTGACTTTCCTCCCTTCTTCTACTTCAAAGATTTCTAGCAATTCTTCCACCTCCTTAAGCCAATCCCTAGCTTCCACAAACGTTTCTGACCCTTGAAAAGGTTTTCCACCCATAGCCTTAAATTCCTTGCATGTCTTTGCAAAAGTATCAACGCGAGGAGGAGGAGGAGCGGGTGCAACTGGTGGTGGAGGAACATTGGCTGGACCTGCAGCGACCCTAGCCTCTAATAACCTCCTATACCATCCTGGTATTGTTACACCATCCGGAAGGTTAAGATCTTCAGCCATGCTGAAACGAAAAAGGAAAGATTCAAAATAGAGAATTCGAAAGATAAAGATATATGGCTATTGGGGGTTATGTTTTTCATAAAAACTTTCCTCTTTAAATTACTCATCAAGACATGTTTTTAAAAACACTTCTTCCAAAAATACTTTAGAAAAATAGTTTTTCTAAAATTTTTATTTGTTCGGGTAACCTTAAGCTCTGATACCACGTGTAACACCCCACGTCCATTAATGTCACTCACAAAGGGAATGCATTAACTTTCATGGAGGTTTTAAGTGAATATAGAACAGAAAAATTTCAACAAGACAGATAATAAGTAGTACTTGGAAATCTAAAACTTTATTTCATTGCAGCGGAAATTAAACATGTTTGTTACATCATAAAACCATATATCAGAGCCAAGTACAATATCCATCTTAATAAAACAAAATACATAACCCCATTACATAAATAGCCATTAAAGAAGATAACAAGCTGTACTTTACTTCAGCGGTCCAAGTTTTCCTGTAACACCCCACGTCCGTTAGTGTCACTCACAAAGGGAATGCACTAAGTTCTGTGGAGCATTTAGGGTAAAAGATGCAGATAAATTACAAGACAGACAGAAATTAAACAGCGGAAAATAAAACTTTGCTTTATTGATAAAATAGTTTGTACAATGATTTCTTTACAATATCAGAGTATCATCTGTCTTACAAAATAAAGAAGCATAAAACAACATTTATATTCCCCTTTTTAGCAAGAGCCAGCCATAGCATCTGAAAAGAGAATCCAAGCAAAACTTCGACAAATCTTCAAGCTGGGAAAGAGTGACAGTTCAACTTAACCTGAGCTATACTATTCCCTCCTTTACTACCTGGGGGGGGGGGACGGAAGAAAAGAAGACGAAAGAAAAACAGAGTCAGACATAAAGCCTGAGTAAGTTCAGTAACTTCTAGCATGTGAACATCGAAAACAGAACGACATGAATTAACTGAATACAAGATAACACCATGATGATAGGATCGGCAAGATTAACACAGGATATGCTAAGACAAGATAAACAAGATATGCTCTAATACTTTCGCCGCTTCGCTATTTCCTTGTTATACTGATTTCTATATCTCTGCACTGCCTAACTAGTGTACCAACTACTAACGATAACGTGATCCCAATCCCTGTATTTTCCATTGCCTTCAGGCATACATTTATTATTTATTACCTAGATCTAATCTAGGGTTTTCTATCAAGTGCTTTCTAGATTCAACTAGAGTTTACGCTATCTGCTGAACGCTTCTCGGATTCAGGATTTATGCCACCTAGTCCAACTAGGGATTATGCTACCTGACGAACGATGCCCCCAAGTCTAGGACACACTACCTAGAGTGGTATATGTTCCTATACTTCCCCACGCATGTATCGCGAATCATTATCGCTTGTCTAGATGCACATGTCCTGTAATGTGCGGCCCGAGTCCTGTGGCAGGGCAAATCAAGAAACACAGAACTCAGTCGGGAGCTTTCAGATATCTGCCGATGCAGATGCTAAGGTCTGTTTTTATTCCAGTGGCTATGGTCCCACTCGACCCTTCCCTCAACTAATGAAAGGCACACCTTGAAAAATGAGAACTATACGCAGGCCCCCCTATGCCCCACTGTCCTATGGCCATCCGCAACCATAACTAGATAGCAAGTATATGGTCTTTTGGAGTTCTCCACCTTTCCGCTTCACGTATCTCGATTGACTGAAGATGGATGGTAGACGACGAGTTGCTATCACAGGGCTACCGGTTTCTCGCCGAATCACGCTGGTCCATCCTAGTCTTTAGGTTGCCATATTTTGCAACCAAGGCATACCCTTGGTTCTTCTAACGCAGACCTTAACCTCTGTGAGCCCAGGAGGATCATCTGCAGCCTCACAGAGGGATACCAAGAGTACCCTCAAGTCCCCTCGAAGCCTCGGGCTTCATAACCCAATTCATTGGAGCCTTCTCAGACGGACATTCGCTCCTTCCCGTGTTATACTAAGAATTACTACTTAGTTTTACTAACTAAGGTTTACCACTTAATTTCCAGAATCGTTGTTTTCTTAACTAAGGTTTACTACTTAGCTCCTTTTAACTAAGGTTTACTACTTAGTTCTCTTTCCCGTCAATTTGGATTGGTTAAGTGTCATTAGTCAATTCAAGCTAACTTAACCCTCTTCATTTATCCTGATAAACTGGTTAAGTGTTATCAATAATTCATGTTGACTTAACCTTACCACAAACCAAGTTATATTGGTTAAGTATTTCTTATTACTTAACCCTACCCATTCACCCTGTATTGGTTAAGTGTTCCTTTTTAACTTAACCTTGTCCGTCTGTTTTAACTAACATGTTATTAATGGTTAAGTATTATCCCTTCATGTTTTAAACTTAACCCTATTCCTTTATTACAATCTGTTGGTTAAGTGTTCAAGTTTACTTAACCCTACGGTCTAGCCCAGCTAACATATCAAATTGGCTAAGTGTATTGAATTTTACTTAACCCCAACCTCTAGTCCAGTTAATATGTTAATTTGGCTAAGTGTATTAACTTTACTTAACCCCACCTTCTAGTATAGTTAACATGTTAATTTGGCTAAGTGTTTTCTTAGTTACTTAACCTCTACAAATCTTGTCTTGTTACCATGTTAAGTTGGTTAAGTGTCCCTATGGACTTAGCCCTCCCATTCTAGCTTAACTGTGTTAAGTTAGTTAAGTGTTCCTATGGACTTAACCCTCCCATTCTAGCTTAACTGTGTTAAGTGTCTGCATGAACCTAACCCCACCCACCGGTCTGGTTATCCTGTTGAATTGGTTAAGTCTCTTAGTTAACTTAACCCTACCATTCTTCTTCTAGCTTTAACTAAATAAATTAAAGCCGCTACCACTCACATTAGACAGATATTGTTGCGATTACTGGATGCGCCGGATGGTTCCGGGCAGGTTTACATCGCAACTCGGTCTAACCTCGGGTTAGGCATATTCGTGTTTCTAAGTTCAAAGGGTTTTAACTAAATTTCAAACCAGGTTTTGAAAGTAACCATCTCGTCCGTCGGATCAGTTAGGGATAGCCAGGGAGAGCAAGAAACTTGTATTTTCCAAACCCAAGCCTAGACACTATCCTCTCGGTCACCCTAGAACTTTCTGGTGTGTTATTAAAAGAGATGTCGTTAATAAACCTTTAATTTGTATAAATTTACATTTTCTCATTTAAGAAAATGTAAATTGTCAACATTTATTCTTATGGCCCATTTTCCCCTCTATCTCATATTTATGCTTTTTGGTATGTAAACTATTCCAAATCAAGTGTCACTAACCATGATTTTGCTAAACCTGACAATTACTCCCAATTATGGCCAATTCAAATTTATGCCGATATACTTATTATGCCAAATTAGCTAATCCAATTCTGATTTAACATTCTAGTTCATGTCAAACTAGACTTATTATTCTAGTTCACACTTCATGTAAATGCTAGATTTACAAGTCAATACTAGATTCAAATTACACATCCTATAATTCATGTCAAATTTATCCAATTTGCATTTCTATGAACATGCCATAATACATGTTCCCAATTTATTCCAATTTCCAAGTTTAAAACTACGTTTTAGTAAATTTCATATTTTGCCCAAATCGTATTCCCACCGTTCGTATAATCGCGATTCAATCTAGATTATAGATAAATCTAGATTTGTAGAAAATAAGGAATGAACCAAAGATGCTATGAAAAAGATAGACATAATAACTGGCATAAAATGATAATTTACTAATTACAGACCTAACGAATTTCACTGAAATTGATCTAAAACATCGAAGACCTATAGGTCTGAAAATCTTATGACATAAAAAGGGTTGAATAATGACGTTGGTTCAAGAGCATGGGTTGACCTAACTTAATAGGTAAATTCCCAAGATCTAAAACCAAATAAAACCAAGAATAGACAGAATAGATAATCAGGTTTAGACCCAATTTCACAGCCACAAAACTTAAGCAACACTTTCCTAGTCATGAATCATAGGTGTTTAATCACAGGTGTCCTTATTATGTCATAGGCAATAGTTTATGTTTCCTAATCAAAGGCATAGGCTTAGTCAAGGAAATAATTCTCGTAGTCACAGTCACAGTCATAGGCAGTGTTCATAGTCATAGGCAATGTTCATAGTCATAGGCAATGTTCATGGTCATATGCAATGTTCATAGTCATAGGCAATGTCTAATTGGTCATTGAATCATAACAGTTCTTAATTAGGTCCAAGGATATAAGCACTGATTCGAATAGAAAGAATTGGCATACTCTTTTATTCCTTTAATTTCATGTCACGAAAAGAGAAAACGTTCAAATCTAAAAAGTAACCGACTTACAGAGATTATATTAGATTCGTAGAAAAACAGTCGTTGCAGTCGTTTGAATCTTCACTTGAAATCCTAGCTTGACTTGAACCTCTTCTTGAAAGTCTTGAGCAGCATTTCCGCGTCTTGAATTTTCGTATTATTTTCTAATTTTTATTTATTTATACATTTTCTCAGAGGCAGCATAAGGATAGAAAAGAATTGTGAATAGAGAAGGGGACTAGGGTTGTTTATATAGTGTAGAAGTCAATGAATTTGGTCAGAATGGCGTACGGATACAGAACAACGAACCAGGCTGCAGATTTGGAAAAAGCGGGGAGGGGGGGTCGACCCCCAGGTCGACTACCCAGTCGACCAGGGTGCCCCAGGTCGACTACCCAGTCGACCTGGGTCTTGGGCGGGAAAATTCCCGCCCAGCCCAATCTGGGTCTGATTTTGAATTTTGAACTCGTTTTCTGACCTGTTCGAATTTTCAATCGAATTCTGAAACTTCTGAAAACCATAACTCCTTCATACGGAGTCCGATTAACGCAAAATCGGACTCTATCTCATGCAGAATTTTGTGACGAACGCAATGGCGTAGCCCGTTTCCCTTTATTTTGATTTTAAAATTTAATTCTGCATTGATTTGTGAATCCTAGTGTTACAGAATTACGGGGTGTTACATTCTCCCCCACTTAAAAGGATTTCGTCCCCGAAATCTTCAAGTTAGGAAGAATGTGTCCTACCATCCAATCACCCATCTACTCAACCATTCAATCACAGGCATTCATTGTCCTTAAAAGATTTCTAATGCTTTCATGTTCATATGCATAGTGTGTGTATATGTCTTTATCTAATGCAAAATCAGGCGGTCTACTGATTCAGTTGACCTCCTTAATGCGAATCATGTCAGTGCCATGCGTCCAATCATGTACGCAAGCATCCCTAGTTATGTAAATACTACATGTGTGCATAGCCATTCATCCATATGCAACATCCATATGATAACATATCAAGTTCAACTTACAAACAAATACATATCTGTAAATGCAATATGAAAGCGTCCGAACTGATCTAGTGTCTAATACGTATGCATATGATCCACGAGCAACCATTAGCAACCACTTGCAACCACCAACCATAACATGTTTCAAACACATGTTTACATCCATTGGCTTCTACCTAAGGATCAAAGATACGACCTAGAGGATATACTTTGGAAAGAGAGAAACTATTATGCGTAAAGCTCCTACAGAAAAAGAAATCAAGGATGCACCCTTAAGGAAAAGGGTATGTTGCTAGTATCTAGCCTTCTTGAGCTTTACTCCACTGTATCTTAACTAATTTGACTTCACGATTGTGAAGTTTCTGACCTCCATTTCCAAAATAAACAAATGTCAATTACGGTACCAAGTGTATGTACTAAGATGATTAGAGGCCTCCCTCTTATCCACCATGCCACAACTATAAGGGTCGAAAGGTCACTACGTGCTTTTTAGAGTGCCCGCCACAACTATTCTTCTCTCACGCGAACCATCCCAGTCGAGCTCGACATTCCTTAAGTACAAGCCCCAAAGGCCTAAACCAATATCAGACAAGCACCCAAGGAATACCTCCTCCGAATTTAGACGATCTACGTGAGATGATATAAGCAAACTCGATAGCTATTCTCAAATCCCTACTAACCAAAAATAAACTAGTCGGACCACCAATTGGATTTGAGACTCTAGTGGGATCTTTCTACTATACAAGCACTATGGTGCAGAGACTCAACTATGGAAGTGGATATGAACAAATGCGAAGAGCTAAAACCAAAGGAAAGAGTACTAACAACAAAACTAGATTCTCCCAACAGAACTTTACTACCTTTCTCCCAGGTATGCTTGGTGGCGAAAGTATGTACTTGTCCTTCTGAAAATCTTATTCCTCGTTCTTGCCCTTGTCCTTAATTATATGCCGTATCATACCCTAGTAAAGATACTTCCTCTTGTCTTAGGTTTTATAATTTCTTCCTCCTTCGTGAGCTAAATCTACATCCATGAATTCCTCATCCTCTTCCGTGTGTAACCATGTTGACAAATATCTCGAAAGCTTCTTCCATCGTACAGAAAACCCTATAAGCTTGAAAGAAAACTGGTCGTAGGTGAAACAACTACGGCTATGGATGGAATCCAGGCACGACTTCGCCTATCGATGAGGTTACCTCCCAGAAAGCCAGGAGCCCCAGAGACTCAAGAAAGAAGGAGTTAAGAATTCAAACAGAGGAAGAGAAGATAGTGCGTATGGCTTTGGGGAATATGCCTTTAAAACAAATCTTTTCTTTTGAAAATGCTTCTTTTAAAACCGTTTTGAAAATAATTTTTCAAATCCTTTATCTGATCTGGTAACCTTCAGCTCTGATACCACGAGTAACACCCCACTTCCGTTAGTGTCACTCACAAAGGGAATGCACTAAGTTCTGTGGAGCATTTAGGGTAAAAGATGCAGATAAATTACAAGACAGACAGAAATTAAACAGCGGAAAATAAAAATTTGCTTTATTGATAAAATAGTTTGTACAATGATTTCTTTACAATATCAGAGTATCATCTGTCTTACAAAATAAAGAAGCATAAAACAACATTTATATTCCCCTTTTTAGCAAGAGCCAGCCATAGCATCTGAAAAGAGAATCCAAGCAAAACTTCGACAAATCTTCAAGCTGGGAAAGAGTGACAGTTCAACTTAACCTGAGCTATACTATTCCCTCCTTTACTACCTGAAGGGGGGGGGGGGACGGAAGAAAAGAAGACGAAAGAAAAACAGAGTCAGACATAAAGCCTGAGTAAGTTCAGTAACTTCTAGCATGTGAACATGGAAAACAAAACGACATGAATTAACTGAATACAAGATAACACCATGATGATAGGATCAACAAGATTAGACAAGATTAACACAGGATATGCTAAGACAAGATAAACAGGATATGCTCTAATACTTTCGCCGCTTCACTATTTCCTTGTTATACCGATTTCTATATCTCTGCACCGCCTAACTAGTGTACCAACTAGTAACGATAACGTGATCCCAATCCCTGTATTTTCCAGTGCCTTCAGGCATACATTTATTATTTATTACCTAGATCTAATCTAGGGTTTTCTATCAAGTGCTTTCTAGATTCAACTAGAGTTTACGCTATCTGCTGAACGCTTCTCGGATTCAGGATTTATGCCACCTAGTCCAACTAGGGATTATGCTACCTGACGAACGATGCCCCCAAGTCTAGGACACACTACTATATGTTCCTATACTTCCCCATGCATGTATCGCGAATCGTTATCGCTTGTTTAGATGCACATGTCCTGTAATGTGCGGCCCGAGTCCTGTGGCAGGGCAAATCAAGAAACACAGAACTCGGTCGAGTGCTTTCAGATATCTGCTGATGCAGATGCTAAGGTCTGTTTTTATTCCAGTGGCTATGGTCCCACTCGACCCCTCCCTCAACTAATGAAAGGCACACCTTGAGAAATGAGAACTATACGCAGGCCCCCCTATGCCCCACTGTCCTATGGCCATCCGCAACCATAACTAGATAGCAAGTATATGGTCTTTTGGAGTTCTCCGCCTTTCCGCTTCACGTATCTCGATTGACTGAAGATGGATGGTAGACGACGAGTTGCTATCACAAGTCTACCGGTTTCTCGCCGAATCACGCTGGTCCATCCTAGTCTTTAGGTTGCCATATTTTGCAACCAAGGCATACCCTTGGTTCTTCTAACGCAGACCTTAACCTCTGTGAGCCCAGGAGGATCATCTGCAGCCTCACAGAGGGATACCAAGAGTACCCTCACGTCCCCTCAAAGCCTCGGGCTTCGTAACCCAATTCGTTGGAGCCTTCTCAGAACGGACATTCGCTCCTTCCCGTGTTATACTAAGAATTACTACTTAGTTTTACTAACTAAGGTTTACCACTTAGTTTCCAGAATCATTGTTTTCTTAACTAAGGTTTACTACTTAGCTCCTTTTAACTAAGGTTTACTACTTAGTTCTCTTTCCCGTCAATTTGGATTGGTTAAGTGTCATTAGTCAATTCAAGCTAACTTAACCCTCTTCATTTATCCTGATAAACTGGTTAAGTGTTATCAATAATTCATGTTGACTTAACCTTACCACGAACCAAGTTATATTGGTTAAGTATTTCTTATTACTTAACCCTACCCATTCACCCTGTATTGGTTAAGTGTTCCTTTTTAACTTAACCTTGCCCGTCTGTTTTAACTAACATGTTATTAATGGTTAAGTATTATCCCTTCATGTTTTAGACTTAACCCTATTCCTTTATTACAATATGCTGGTTAAGTGTTCAAGTTTACTTAACCCTACGGTCTAGCCCAGCTAACATATCAAATTGGCTAAGTGTATTGAATTTTACTTAACCCCAACCTCTAGTCTAGTTAACATGTTAATTTGGCTAAGTGTATTAACTTTACTTGACCCAACCTTCTAGTCTAGTTAACATGTTAATTTGGCTAAGTGTTTTCTTAGTTACTTAACCTCTACAAATCTTGTCTTGTTACCATGTTAAGTTGGTTAAGTGTCCCTATGGACTTAGCCCTCCCATTCTAGCTTAACTGTGTTAAGTTGGTTAAGTGTTCCTATGGACTTAACCCTCCCATTCTAGCTTAACTGTGTTCAGTGTCTCCATGAACCTAACCCCACCCACCGGTCTGGTTATCCTGTTGAATTGGTTAAGTGTCTTAGTTAACTTAACCCTACCATTCTTGTTCTAGCTTTAACTAAATAAATTAAAGACGCTACCACTCAGTCTAACCTCGGGTTAGGCATATTCATGTTTCTAAGTTCAAACGGTTTTAATTAAATTTCAAACCAGGTTTTGAAAGTAACCATCCCGTCCGTCGGATCAGTTTGGGATAGCCAGGGAGAGCAGGAAACTTGTATTTTCCAAACCCAAGCCTAGACACTATCCTCTCTGTCACCCTAGAACTTTCTGGTGTGTTATTAAAAGAGATGTTGTTAATAATAAACCTTTAATTTGTCTAAATTTACATTTTCTCATTTAAGAAAATGTAAATTGTCAACATTTATTCTTTTGGCCCATTTTCCCCTCTATATCATATTTATGCTTTTTGGTATGTAAACTATACCAAATCAAGTGTCACTAACCATGATTTTGCTAAACCTGACAATTACTCCCAATTATGGTCAATTTCAAATTTATGCCGATATACTTATCATGCCAAATTAGCTAATCCAATTCTGATTTAACATTCTAGTTCATGTCAAACTAGACTTATTATTCTAGTTCACACTTCATGTAAATGCTAGATTTACAAGTCAATACTAGATTCAAATTACATATCCTATAATTCATGTCAAATTTATCCAATTTGCATTTCTATGAACATGCCATAATACATGTTCCCAATTTGTGCCAATTTCCAAGTTTAAAACTACGTTTTAGTAAATTTCATATTTTGCCCAAATCGTATTCCCACCGTTCGTATAATCGTGATTCAATCTAGATTATAGATAAATCTAGATTCGTAGAAAATAGGGAATGAACCATAGAGGCTATGAAAAAGATAGACATAATAACTGGCATAAAATGATAATTTACTAATTACAGACCTAACGAATTTCACTGAAATTGATCAAAAACATCGAAGGCCTATAGGTATGAAAATCTTATGACATAAAATGGGTTGAATAACGACGTAGGTTCAAGAGCATGGGTAGACCTAACTTAATAGGTAAATTCCCAAGATCAAAAACCAAAGAAAACCAAGAATAGACAGAATAGATAATCAGGTTTAGACCCAATTTCACAGTCACAAAACTTAAGCAACACTTTCCTAGTCATGAATCATAGGTGTTTAATCACAGATGTCCTTGTTATGTCATAGGCAATAGTTTATGTTTCCTAATCAAAGGCATAGGCTTAGTCAAGGAAATAATTCTCATAATCACAGTCACAGTCATAGGCAGTGTTCATAGTCATAGGCAATGTTCATATTCATAGGCAATGTTCATAGTCATAGACAATGTTCATAGTCATAGGCAATGTCTAATTGGTCATCGAATCATAACAGTTCTTAATTAGGTCCAAGGATATAAGCACTGATTCGAATAGAAAGAATTGGCATACTCTTTTATTCCTTTAATTTCATGTCACGAAAAGAGAAAACATTCAAATCTAAAAAGTAACCGACTTACAGAGATTATATTAGATTCGTTGAAAAACAGTCGTTGCAGTCGTTTGAATCTTCACTTGAAATCCTAGCTTGACTTGAACCTCTTCTTGAAAGTCTTGAGCAGCATTTCCTCGTCTTGAATTTTCGTATTATTTATACATTTTCTCAGAGGCAGCATAAGGATATAAAAGAATTGTGAATAGAGAAGGAGACTAGGGCTGTTTATATAGTGTAGAAGTCAACGAATCTAGTCAGACCGGCGTTCGGATACAGAACAACGAACCAGGCTGCAGATCTGGAAAAAGTGTGGGGGGGGGGGGGGTCGACCCCTAAGTCGACTACCCAGTCGACCTGGGTCTTGGGCGGGAAAATTCCCGCCCAGCCCAATCTGGGTCCGATTTTGAATTTTGAACTCGTTTTCTGACCTGTTCGAATTTTAAATCGAATTCTGAAACTTCTAAAGACCATAACTCCTTCATACGGAGTCCGATTAACGTAAGCTTAGACTCTATCTCATGCAGAATTCCGAGACGAACGCAATGGCGCAGCCCGTTTCCCTTTATTTTGAATTTAAAATTTAATTCTTCATTGATTTGTGAATCTTAGTGTTACAGAATTACGGGGTGTTACATTTCCAAAGAGAGATAAAGTAATCCAATCAAACTCCGCTAGAGTTGGGCCCACCCTGAGGACCTGGTGGGGGGTTAAAAGATAGAAATGGAGGGGGTTAGACATAAAGTCCGACGAGTATGATAATTCTAACAATACTATTATCAAAATAATTCGACTAAGGCATAAGCTGGAAAACAAGGAAATGTCTATGAACTATTGGGTATGGAAGAGCAAATAAAGATAACGTTAAAGGCACACCTAATTACTAACGAATAATTACTACACTGCACCACACCAATCATCCTAAAGGTTGATCCCACTTGCTCCACTTAGAAATTATATAAATAGCTTCGTGTACCCCTAGCTGACTACATAGGTGCCGCCTGCCCCTATCTCCTCTAGGTGTACCCCACTAACCAACTTTCGATCGGCTCCTTACTCGTGGATACCCGTGCTGGCCCCACAGTGGGGTGTATCACTCCCATAAAGTGGAAACCCAATACAACTTGAGAATGCACAACTTATACCTACACGATGCAATAACGTCTTACCTACCAGCCCGAGTCCACACACGCATATGAAACCCGTTGGACTTGCGTTGCCACCGCTACCCCTTTGGCCTCTTATAGTCAAACCCAGTTTGCGTGTCCCGTCCTCGACTTGGGTCGAGCCCACAAAGATACGTTTGGATTACTGGTTGAAATGGGCCCCCACAAGCTATCCACCTAAGCTTGTCCCTATTAGTATATCCCACTTAACCCTCTTAGTCATGTTCATTTACATGTGTGTTTGGTTAAGTCTTACTAACCGTATTTCAAATGCCACTAAAGGCACTCACTAGATTCCTCATGCCACCCAAGGCACCTACTTAACCCCCATGTCCCACCTTACATGTTTATCTAGTTAAGTATTTCTTAATTCATTCAGGCCATAACCTCATAAAGACCTCTCACATTAGACTGGCATTTATGGCAGCTGGATTTGCCGGGCGGGTCCGGGCAGTCTTACACCATAAAAGAGTCTAACCTCGTGTCTTTACAACTGTTATGCTTTAATTTGGGACTAGGACCTCTCACATTGGGCTGACATTTGTGACTACTGGATTTGCCGGGCGGGTGCGGGCAGGTTTATGTCACAAACGAGTCCAACCTCGTGTCCTAAGCATTGATTATCACTTATAATCTTTTACCCCAGTTTTAAATATATCCCTATTCAAATCATTAATTACTTCCAATTTTAATGATGACCATAATTGACTCAATTATGGCCATCCACTTATGGTATGCAAAATCATATCAATTGCACCCCAATTTCTTAATATTAAATCCTTAATATTACCCATACCCCACGTTATACGTTCGTTTATTCAACGCAGAATATACGTTATACTCGAATAGTCTAACTCATAGCACAAAGATAAATTATCACAACATATAGACAAATAAAATAGACCTAATCATAATAGGGGTGAAACTTGCATAAAACTACACATGTCATGGATCTAAAGGTGTCAACTTGTTTGGTAAAATGTCACAATTTACATAATGTGATCATATTCCAAATTCATGTATGGACTTGCATATGTGGTTTAAGCAACATAATGATGGTGTGAACTAGCATCTAACATATAGAACTCACACATGTCATAGCATAATTCTAGATCTAAATAGATGTCATGGCATATGTTCATAATCTTTACTAATCAATCTAAACTTGCATACATGATTTGTCATATAGATCAACATTGCCCAAACATTATGATTTGATTAACATGAACTAATTAGCATATATAATAACATCATGACTTTATAACATGTATGATTTATCACAACTTAGCATAGAAAATTACAACCTATACAATATCATCATAGCATGATTTACAACATATAGGATATCATCATCACATAACATAGGATTTACAACATACATGATAGCATAAGGTTTACAACAACATATATGACAATTCACATCATTTTCTTATGATCCATATCACATCTTAATCTAATTAATTTGCTAATAATCTTGTTAAGATCATCATACTCACAATTAGAGAAGAAAGAGTCTTGATTTGCTTTAGAGTTGAGTAGAATTAGAATTTTGATTAGCTTTCTTCCTTCTTAGTAGGCAGCGGCTACACTGAGTTCCATGGCGACGGTATGACGGTGGCTATTCTATTTTTCATGTGAATTAGAGTGGGAGACTACCTAGGTATATATAGAGTTTAGGATTTATTTAGGCCGTTAGATCAACTCAGAACTAACCTGAAACGTTAAATTTTCCAACTCAGCCCTAAAGACACATCAGCAGCTCAAGATTGGGCTTAGTCAAACCCTAGCCGCCTGGACCAGGTCGACACCCAGGTCGACTGCGCAGTCGACCTGGTCCCTGGGGTGTCGACTGCCCAGTCGACTCCCTAGTCGACCTGGGTGCTGGGCGGGAAATTTCCCGCCTAGCCTGTTTGACTTCGAATTTTGAATTTTAATTTTTTTGAAATCTGTTTTGAATTTTCTGAAACTTCTGATGGCCATATCTCCTTCATACGAAGTCCAAATCACGCACACTCGGACTCTATTTCAACCAAAATTCCGAGACGAACACAATGGCGCAACCCGTTACCCACAATTCTCAAGTCTAAGATTATTTATTCTTTAATTTGTGAATATTAATATTAACAGAATTACGGGGTGTTACAGCTACCCCATGCGAATCCAAAGAATCTGACTTTATAATTTATTGGATTTTATTTTCATTTCTTTTGATTTTTAAAGCTGGTGATTTTTTTCTGTGTATGAAGGATTTAGTGACAGCGGAAAATGACATTTAAATTAGGTTAGAAGAAGGTAGGTATTTTATAGTGTAATTTGAACTTGTGTATGTGGTTGTAAAAAAAAGAAGACATGGCCCCTTCATGTTCACAATTTTTGTTTTAGATATTTTATTTTTATTTATTTTTGCTTTCTAAAAATTCATGTGATCACACACGATACCCAAAAATTACGAAAATGGACATGCAGCTACAGTTCAACATTACGAACCCAACGAAACTGATTTCGTCGAATTCCGACTTCGTTTGCAAAACTGGCTATTTTTAAAGCTCTAAATTACCCTTTTAAATATTTAAATATATTTAAATTAAAAATTTATAAATAAATATTATCGTATATATTCACAACAGAATATCATACAGCTCAGGAATATTCATATATGAATTTCCAGCTCGATATTTCAAATCCCGATTTAATTGATCTTCGATTTATAATGAAATTCCTTATATATATCGTTATAAATTATAAAGGAATTCCATAGCGACTTTTCTAAAATTTGATTTGGACATAAATCAAAATCTACACAATGAAATCCCGAATTTTCTCTTCCATTAGAAAAATATACTTCACCAGCTCCATACGTTTCTTGTTTCACAGAAATCCAACTTAAAACGAATCGTGTTTATTTAGTTGAAGTTCAAATCGCCAAATAGCGAACTACCGCTCCATTTCGAGCTCGATTTTAATTATAATATAATTAGACGTTCAACAGTCGTTATTTAAATATATTCGTCAATATAATTCAACTCTAAACTGAATTATATATTTTAAATAATCCACTTTACACTATATTGTCAATTCACTATTTTCGACTATTTCAGAATTAAATATATTATTTAATTATTATATTTAATTAAATATTCACTCTTATTTAATTCAACGACCATTTAATCCTCTTAATCACCTTTTAAATAATTAAATAAATTAATTATTATATCGCTGAAAATGCGGGTCATTGCACACTTTCACATTCCATTCCATGTAATCATTTTTTTTATTGTCCTACTGTATCTCTAGATCGCGTGGTAATAATTCCAAGTTTAATACGCAATCTATTCATTTACAGGGTTTTTTACTCCATTCTCATCTTGGGTATGTCGCACTACAGACTTTTCCATACTATAAAATATTTGGATTGTAACGACCTGCAAATCCGTACCATTTGAATTCACCGAATACAACTCACGTCCAACCCAAATTGCACGAAAATACGAACCATAAATAGAAAGAAGTTAGAGGATGAGAAATAGAAAGATAGAATATAAGAATATAAGAAAATAGATAGAAGATCGAACTGAACAACAACACAAAATCTCACAATCACAGCTGAATAAAATATAATACATAAACAATCATTCTTGAAATACAACTGTATTTGAAGTTACATACATCATCAGAGTACATCACAAATACAACACAAAAGATAAACTCTAAATATTTAACAGTAAAGCCTCTACTCCAAGCTCCTTCAGATAAATCTGTAAAATCCTGAACTGCTTGACTGCCTGTACAAATTTGGGAACCCAAGAGTTAAGGGAAAACAAAGAAAAATAAAATCTGGGTCAGTCATGGGACTGGTATGAGTAAACGATTTAAAACAGCTTGATAAATAAAGGATATCTCATAAGACCACGCCGCAAAACGGAATGGGTTTTCCCTTATGAAAATCCAGAAATAATTTGGTTTAATTTTCAAAACGGTTTGAAAGAAAAGATAATCGTAAGACCGACCCATACATAGACATGGATGGTTTTTACCTTATGATAACCCAAAACATCTTTATATAAAAACTCGTCTAATAATAATGTCTATCAATCCGCAATTATATAATCATCTAGCAGAACGCTTGCATCTCACGCTCTACATATATAATATATAATCAAAAACCGCAAGTGCTTATTGGATAATGGATTTCCAATTATGACAAGGTATGGAACCACCTTTCGATAGTGTATCTCTAGAGGGGAATACACCGGATTCAACAAGAATATCTTGCAACCCGACCACACATAACCGACCACTCATTTCGCTTAAGTGCATCGAATATATTGTTACCAACGGTTGGAAGCTTCCCACCATTTCCCGAAAAGAGAGAACATCGAAAGAATAAAGAAGCGAATAGAATTTCTATAAATAGGCGACAGTACACCCTAATTGGGAGCGACCAACTTAGCTATGTTGCTTGCCCGATTTTTTTCATTTCTTGGTTGTGAGGCTTGAGGCTGAACTTACCAGGAGATATAACACGTCTTCATTCACTTTGAATGCCACATCGTCAAACCCGCAAATTCACACATTGATTACCCCAAAAATACCACGGGTATAAAGCTAAGAGAAACGAATTCCTCCGCCACCAAACGTAAATATGTTTGAAGAGATCAACTAACGCAATTTATTAGGCATACTCTGTCAGACATTCATCTATATAAGTTGTCCTGGGACTGGACAAACCGAAGGCATTATCCTGTAAATCCATCTTAGGCAATTTCTACCTAGGATTTGACCGAATAGCCCTTGCATAACACCGTCTTCAATAATCACTGACTCGTATCGTATAAATTGAATCGAAGTGGAATTTAGACTTCGGTTTCTTTGAAAATGACAAAAAAAAGGTCCAGATTTGATAGTCGGTTATTTAACTATCAAATATAAAATAAAATAAACAAGTGTAACTCCATTGGATCTGCTAAGCTTCATTCAAATAAATTAAATTGTTTACTATTCAAACACCAACTTGTTTATATATTTATTCGAAAACATAAGTATTCATAACTTGGAATATTCTTATTATCAATCTTACGAGATAATCTCACTCTTGAATATAGCTGGAAACAGTATTCAACTCTAACACTCATTTTGAATACAAACTAGTACTATCTATCGGATAACAGTGAAATCGTTCAAGTTGGGGTATTTTAATTACCTCTCAGACCTTGAGTCGAAATCATTTTTATATTTAAGAATCGTAAGTTTAATATCCGAAACATTTGACAAACCAGAATTTGTTAATCCATTCGATTCCCAAATCTTATACCATTTCAAAACAACGTTGTTGTTTTGGAAACATTTAACAAGTTAACTTCGTTAACTTAAATATTAAATCGGGAAATTTAATCCAAATAAACCACCTTGATTTCTTTATCCTTTTATAATCAAATTATCTTACTTACTTACTTAATTAAAGATTAATTAAGTTAAAACATTTCATCTTGGATAATTTATCAAAATTTAAATTACTCTTTAATTGTACCATTATCCTACTAAAATCTATTAATTTAAAACATTTTCAAATTTTAAACAACCATTTATTAAAAACCTCTTCTATTAAATTATTTGAAACCAATTAATTTAATAATAAATTCCCATTTAAACAGTTGATTTACATCAAACAAATTGATTAACTGATTACGATTAATCTTCCCTTTTTAAATTAATTAATAATATAATTAATTTAAAATAATTCATTTAATTATTTTCTTAAAAACAATTTATATCCAATTATTAAAAATCAAGTTTATTTCTGAGTAACTTTAAAGAAAACAACTTAGCAGTTCCAACAATATATAATAGATATTATAACAGACGACATTCAAGTCATTAATCCAATTTACACCAACAAACATGTAAATACAATTCAATATTTTCAACTGGTAATATAATAACCCAACAACATATATTTGCTGAATAAATATGTCAAACAGCTATAATAGCAGAACGGTGTTTATTTCTGCCAATAGGGTGTTCAAATAATTTAGTCAATACATTTATAGTGGAACGGTGTTTATTTCCGCTAACAGATGTCGATACATAATTACGATTAACGTAATTATAACAAATTAATTAATCACACAAATTCTGAATTTACTGGATTACATATCATTGTTGGTCAATGGTGTATACGTTAATTTAGTTAAACGACTAAATTTATGTTTAATAAATTTTAAATCCCCTTTAATTCATTTAAATTAAAGCTCAATAATTACGTCGAGTTACCTATATATACCATCACTACACATATATGAACCAGAACTATCCGATCATAAGTTATTGATCTAGCTTATATATATATTCATTAACATATATATATATATATGTAAACTTAAAAAACTCCTTTCTTTTTTATGAAATGGGCCGAGCCCAATTTAGAGCAGCCCATACCTATGTAATTTTATATACCGATATATATATATATATGTGTGTGTGTGTGTGTGTGTGTATGCGCGCGCGTGTGTGTGTGTTTATCTAAAACTTAAATTAAATTTAAACTTCACATTTTTTTATATACGGGCCAAGCCCAGGCCCATACTTACCCACTTAAACAAAGACTCACACACCCATTTAAATGCCCCAGGCAGCGAATTTTATGTCACACATTCATTTCCTCTATTCTATCCTTTCTTCCGGCCTTCTTTTATTCTTTATGTATCTTTTTTTATATATACAAAACGACACTAGTCCGAAACCCATTTGCAATTGTCTTTATTTCGCTTTCCCACGGTTAGTAGGGATACTCAAATGGCTTCAATACATAAAACTTTCAGTATCGTAAGGAGCAGCTGCGCAGACTAGTAATAGTTATCATTTTCTATCACTCAAACCATGCTTGATCATTTTACCAGGAGACTTCAAATATGGGTGAACATCACCTACCATAAAAATAGAAAATCTGCTGAATGATATTATACCAGTGTGATGAGCCTGCCATGACTTCTTATTTTGACAATCTGTTTTCAGGAATGGTACCGAAGCATGGATACCCAAAACAGAAGCATTCACTATCTTCTCTTCCTATTTTGGTTAGCTCTTTCCTCCCATTTCTTTCCTCTTTCATGGTTTTACCATTTTTCTTGCTTTACGTTTTGTTTTTACTTTTTTCCCTACTTTTTAAATTTTCCCTACCTAATCTGTTATTTTCAAACCAAATTAGAGAAACCTGGAAAGTCAAAAACTGAAAATCAAGTTCTTTTCCCCTACTTTCCTTTTTTCGTTACTTTTCTGTTACAATACAAAACATTTTTTCTATTTATTCAAGCCCAGGTTCAAAGGCAACTAACCCACGCAGAACATAGAAAAACCCTGTGCTCTATTTATTTCTCCCAGTTCTCTTCCTTCCGACATTTCATCTCCGTTTTAAAAGCTTCAGGCAACCAAGAGCCCAACCACTTCTTAATTTTCCGAAGTTAGGGTTTTATTTGAAGAACTAAACAAGGTGTGTGGTTTGGTTTTTGTTTACATTCTTCTATTTGTTTATTTCTAATCCTCCTTCCAGATGAAGATATGAATTATACCATACACCCGCGAGTGTTTATGTAATAACCCGGAAATTCCGAGCCAATTTAAAATATTTATTTTGGCAATTTTGATGAATTTTGAATATTTAAAATGAATTATTTTAAATAATAACGACGAGAAAATTATTTTGAATAGAATTAGAACGTAAAAATTTATATAGATCGTCGTTAGAATATGAATAATTATTTATAAATATAAAAGGAATTGAAAATGGCACGGTAGTTTGAAAATTCGATTTTAAAGTTCAATTGAATGTACAGGATTCAAAATAAACCGGATTTTAGCGAAACCAAAAATATTAGAATCTAATTGAGAATATCTTTCCAACGAATCCGAAAAATTGAAATTTCATAGCGGGAATCAAAAATTATGCCCAGTTGAAAATTCAGAATAGTCGCTATGGAATTCTAGCCCTTAAAATGGAAATTTTGCAAACAACCTCGGTTTTCGACGAAACCACTTTTGTTGGATCCGTGATGTCGAGTTATTGCTAGATTCCAAAATTCGTAATTTTTCGAATCAATATGTGAGCGTGGCGAAGTAAAACGTGTTTTAATAGTTTTAGTCAATTTCGATCGACCAAAAAATGGCCATTTTTCAAACGATCTTGGAATTTGACGAAATTAGTTTTGTTAGGACCGTATCATCAATACGAAGCTAGAAACTATTTTTCGGGAATTTTTAGAGTCAGCATGTTGCCCCGGTAAATTGAAATGCGTGTTCAAATTCTATATATAGATTTATATTTTGATTTTGACAAAAACTGATCGAAACGATCGAATCAGCTTACGATACATATCCCATTGCATTCGGAATAGGGGTAATTAGCTATGGACGACAGTCGGTGGGTTCGATTTCGATTTCGAAATAAAAAGTTACATTTTGAAATTAAATAAATAAATAAATAAAAAATAAAAAACCCTCCCTCTCTCCTCCTTATACCGTTCAGCCCCCCCCCCCTTCTTCAAAGGAAATCCATTTTTATAAAAAAGAAGAAGAAAAAACTGCACCCTAGCACGACGCACCCCATCACGCCGCCTCGCCCCTCCACCATGCTAACGCCACCACCTACCTCTTCCCCTCTCTCACCTATTCAACGCAGCCTCTCCCTTCCTCCTTTAACCCGATACCCACGCCCTAGCAGCCCCTAGGACTGCCGCCACCCCATGTTGGACCTCCATGAGGCCCCCGCCGTGCTCCAGCACCCCACCGCCCTCTCCTCCGACAACAACCCCGTCCGTAGACCCTCCCCTTCTTCTCTCACTCCCTCTTTTTCCCTAAAACCCGAACCACCACCCAAAACCGCCACTGTCCGTCAGCAGCTCCACCCTGTGCCCCAACAAGCATGCCTCTCCCTTCTCCAACAACGGAAACTCTAAATTGTATGCTTTTCGATTTTTATTTCGTTTATAAAAAAAAATCCGATTTTTAGCATTAATAAAGTTCGAATTTTTAATAGCATAAAAAATTAGGAATTTTAACATAGTAAAGCTTTGATTTTTAATTAGAAAAAGCTTTGATTTTTCATTATATAAGGTAAGGATTTCTAACACCATAAAGGAGTGATTTTTATATGCGTGGTAAGAATAAAAATAAGATTTTTATATTATAAAGAGAATAAAAATATGATTTTTATATTTTAGAAAGAATAAAAATATGATTTTTATATTATAGAGAGAATAAAAATATGATTTTTATATTTTAGAAAGAATAAAAATATGATTTTTATATTTTAGAAAGAATAAAAATATGATTTTTATATTAATAGAGAATATAAAAATACGATTTTTATATTATATAGATAGTAAAAATTCGATCTTTATATAAGAAGTAGAAATATAAAAATATAATTTTTATATAGAAAGAAGCATTGTAAAAATATATGAAGTAGAAATAAAAATATGATTTTTATTTATTGGAAGGAAGCAATAAAAATATAATTTTTATTATGAACAGCGGGGCAAGGACTGCATTAGAATTTCAAACAAATCCAGACGGTTCAGCAGTTCAAAAGTAAAACTGGCGGAGTGGAACTCCAAGGTGAGAACTTCTCACTTTTAATTTAATTTTCTAGTTTAAATATATACTAGGATGCAGACGGTGCTTAGCAGCACCCGACACCCATCGTCCACAGACCATGGACGACTTGTTTGTTTGATTGACTTTGTGGTGAAAATTGATTATGTTGTGGAATGAAATAAAATATTTATATGGTTAAAAATATAATTTTTAACGTGTATATAAAATGAAATATATATTTATAAACAAATCAGACGATTTGTTTATATACACACATTTGACTGATATGGATTGGGACGATAAATTTTACACATCGCCCAACTGCACAAATAAATCTGTGTTTGATTGTTTGAAACCCCACACAGGTATTAGGATGATATATGACATACATTAATCCCAATAATTAGCTGTATGTCGATCGATTGATTGACAGACTGTTATAAGCGTTGAATATTTATATTTGATGCTTATACAGTGTAGAACGCACTTTGGATGATGGTTGATTGTTTATCATCATTGTTGTATACGTGTATTGGATGAAATCCATATAATCAAATTATATGGTAATTGACTGTGTCTGATTCTAGTTCAGAATTATCGAATATTTTAAAATAATAAAGTGAATATCGAAATGTGAAGCCGGGTTAAGTAGTTAAACGCCATTTTAACACGAACGGGAATTTTGTCAATTTTATTCGTTTTATAATGAATATCGAAAAGTGATTTCAAAATCGAATGTTTTAGAAATGAAATTCGAATTGAATTGAATAGAGTTTGAAATTCGAATTAAATAGAAATGAAATTCGAATTGAATTGAATAGAAATGGAATTCGAATTGATTTGAATAGAATTGAAATTCGAATTAAACTGAATAGAATTGAAATTCAAATTAAATTGAATAAATTGAAATTCGAATTTAATTGAATAAAATTTGAAATTTGAATTGAATTGAATTTAAAACGAATTTATAAGGAAAAAATTAAATTTTGATTTGAATATGAAATGGAAGTTGAAATCGTTTTTGAAACGAATTTAAAACGATTTATAAAATTCGTTTTAAATGGAAATCAACGAAATATATATTATATATATAATATAATGGCCTGAATCGGACGCGCGGCGTAGCGGCAGTTCGCGAATTTCGACCATTGATTTCGAATTGACATTACGGGAGATCCGACCATCGGATTCTCCTGAAACTGGAACCGTTGGGTTCGTATCAAAAAGAGATTTCCAATGAATATTAGAAATTTAAAATCTAACGGGCGGATTTAGAGATATGTCCAAATCAATTTCAGAAAAGGTTGCTGTAAGTGCAGTTCGATGGCCGTTTATGGAAATCGACTGCCCGGGCCTTGATAAAATTATTAAAAATATCAATAATTTGTGCAAAATCATAATAAATGATTTGGAAAGAATTGGGCTGAAAAATCCCATATTTGAAAAGATAAAACTGTATTTTTATCAAAATGAACTAGTTTTGAAATGGAATAATAAATCCAATATTTTTAAAATAAATAAATTGGTCTTTAAATGGTTTTAAAAATAACCGGGATTTCCAATATATGAATTGGAATGGATTTGAAACGAAATTATCTTCAGAATATTTTGATATTGGATTTCGTGATTGTATAGATATTGTGGAGGAATTTGGAAGATATATATATATCTTTATTCCAATACAATATTTGTTGGTTTCAGAATTTGATATTGAATATAAGCTGATATATTTTCTATTCAGAGCCTTGTATTTAATATCAAATTGGATTTTGGGTTTGTCGTGAATGGTATCTTTAATAATACTATTCTTGAACCAAATATAGCTAAGAAAATCAGAAATTAACTGGAGATTAGTTAAGTTGAATGGTTTCCTGGGTATTGATCTGATGTTGGTTTCGGCCTTCGGGGTTAATACTTAGGGGATTGTTCACTTGCTAATTTACTATTAGAGACTGATTGGATTTTGGGTTTGTTGTGAACTGTGTCTTCAACGACATTCGTTCTTTAACCCGATTTACAGTGAAATATGATTTGGAATTTATAAATCTTTTTATTAAGATTTAACGGGAATTTTCCAAAGTAAAGTTTTCCAATTTAATATATTTAATTGAAATTGAATTGAAATTGGTCTTTGGGTTTATCGTGAACGGTGTTTTAAATAACACTGGTTCTTTAACCCGATTAACCATGGAGTAAAGGAAATCAGAAATTAACTGGAGATTAGTTAAGTTGAATGGTTTCCTGGGTATTGATCTGATGTTGGTTTTGGCCTTCGGGGTTAATACTTAGGGGATTGTTCACTTGCTAATTTACAGTTAGAGGCTGATGGAATGGAATGTAATTTTGGGTTTATTGTGAACCGTGTTTTGAACGACATTGGTTCTTTAACCCAGTTAAAGACAGGATATAGTTTGAATTGAAGTCCAAAGGAATATTAAAGAATAAATTTTAAAGAATTTGTCTTTGATAAAATTAATGGGAACCTTTCCCAAAGAATGTGAATATGTGAATAAAAGAATATTCAGAATTGGAATGAGGCATATGTTGGGTTTTATAGCACTTGTCTATTAAATACACGAGTTATTCGGAAAGGCCGGGTTTATACCCATTCTGAATAACTAATTCGACGATAAGTCGAAGATGAAGACAGTGGTCGAAGACCGGAGGTCTTCACATCGTTTGGATAATTATTAATGATCTTGATTGGGCTGTAAACCCAAGAGGATGGAAATAGTTAGTGATCGTCCAGACGTATTTGGAGATTAACGGATATGCGAGGTATAAAGTGCCTCCGGTTTCGTTTAGACCCAGAACGGACGTGTAAATGGATTGTGTGTCTGACATTGGATTTTATTCTGTGTTGATTGATTTCTGTTAAATATATATCTATTTGGAGGCAGAGAATTTATTCTCTTGCTTAATGCCCTTCTCTGAGACGTACGAGCTCAGAGGTTATATATCGATAGATATCAGTCGCATGGCATGAATTTCCTGTGTGGCATGCTGAGATGCGGTGATCAAGGCTTTTGTTGAAAAGCAGAGTCTTGTGGTTGATGATCAAAGAACGACCTTTGTGGCGTAGCTTTGTGTAGAGCGTTGATTCGCGAGCCTCACACCTCGGTATGGGTTAAAAACAGGATACGGACCGCTGGGAGAACACGACGTTTCTTTCTAGTTATGGGTGGTGTCGGTGTTTTACTAGCCCTGACATCATTGATTATTATACCTATGTGGATGTTGGATTGCGAGGCGCCTCGATTATAGGTCTGTAAGGACCGGGAAACATGTGTTCAGGAATTGTCAATCCTCAAACGTAAGAGAGGACCGGCCCAGCCGATTCCAGGGTTTACCCAGAGTGTGTAGTCCCGAGGCATTTGCTAGAGTGTCTCGAAGCGGAGAGGATCTTGCCCCTTGCCTCGACTCATGATGGAAATCCAATTTCCAATACGAGATATTTCAGTTTTATTTCTAGAGCCTAGTATTGGCGACATGACAGATGGTACCCATGCCGCCTAGGATTGATATTTATGATTGAAATGGTTTTGACACTATACACTTTTAATAGTATCAAATGATTTGTTTTAAACGTATCAAGCATTATTTGGCTATTATAAGGGAAAACCCTATCCCCCGGCTTGCGTTGCATTGTGTGATGGGACCTGGGTCTTATAATAGCTTCATTTTTGCAAAAAGCATTGCGCTGTTTATTTATATGCACTAGTATTCTTGGGAGGAAACCCGTTCCGTGTTATACAGCGTGGTCCCTTGAATTACTCTCTTTTAAAGTAAAGTTTTAATAACTATTTTAGTTAGCACACCAGTCACATGACTGACCTGGAGTTTATTGTTTTAACCTAAACTCTGGGTGCCCCTATTTTCGACACGGGCAGCTAATAGTTTTGGTTTTGCACATTTATATTCACAGGAACCTGGTTTACAACTGGGATGATATTCGGAAAGCTCTCTATCCGTATATCTCTTTCAGTTGTGTATTGTATTATTTTCCGCTGCTATGTAATGTAATTTATATCTCTGATATTTCTCTGATGTATAATATGTGTTCATACTCTGTATATTCTTGTATCTGATGGAATTGTTGTAATTAACAAAGAAATATTCTTCTGTTTGTGTTCTGATTTGTCGTGTTCTCAACTCAATCCGTGCTTTCCTTCGCGGGGAAGTTTGGGTCGCTTCTGTTGGTATTAGAGCTCTGGTTTACAAAGATCGAGAACAAGGCACATTAGAACCATACAAAAGAATTCATCAGAGATTGGATTAGCAATATCCAATGAGAATGACTCGTTAGAGATAGAATCAGTAGTATCCTAGAACGAGTGTGAAGAGTATGTTTTTAAAATGAAAACAAATTTTGTTTTGAAATTTAAATCGTTTTATACGTATTTGAATATTTATTTGTATTGAATTTGGACAATCCAATATATAAAGATTTTGCATATACGCCTTGCAAACGTATATTCGAAGTTTTAATATACTGGATAGTTATAGAATCACACTCTAGTTGCCTGGGGATGATTCTGATAATGTTGCAGCGTTATCAGTATTTATTTTCGAGTAACGAAGGTGGGAATTCTATATATTTCCAATTGACTGGTGTGAGAACCAAAACTAGATAGGGCTTATTGTTGTGATTAGGCATCAAAAATGTGATTTCTGACTATATATCAAAATTATGAATTTTAAACATTAATCAACTAATTGATTGATGGTTGTGTTGTATGATTATTCATTTAAACCATTATGTGAATGAACAACGAATTTAGGCCAAATTGAACCAAATATTTAACTGTATTGAAAATTATTTGAAATTGCGTGCATATACATGTGTATAATTTGAACAGGTCATTGCAAGGAGGCTAGAGCAGAGGAATAAAATTGTTTGCCCGACAAATAGGTACATATTTATTGTATTTCATGGGTTTTTGATGATTTTATGAGCTGCTTGGCTGCTTCTTTTTCTTTATGGATTGGAGAGGCCTGTATGGCAATTTCGGGATTTTCCCGGTGCTCCCGTGCAGGGGAGGTTATGGCGAAATTTTTCGAAAATTTTGGGTGTTAGCCAATTTTTTGAAGAATTTTGAAAGTTCTTAGAAACTGAAAAGTTGAAGAACTTAAGCCGTAAAGAAAATAATGAAAGTTGAGTTGATTTGTAAAACAACTTTCAGCTTCGTTCCTTTTTGGGGACGAAAAGTTTTAAGTGGGGAAGATTGTTACAACCCGGAAATTCCGAGCCAATTTAAAATTTTTATTTTGGCAATTTTGAATATTTAAAATGAATAATTTTAAATAAAAACGACGAGAAAATTATTTTGAATAGAATTAGGACGTATATATTTATATAGATTGTCGTTAGAATATAAATAATTATTTATAAATATAAAAGGAATTGAAAATGGCGCGGTAGTTTGAAAATTTGATTTCAAAGTTCAATTGAATGTACAAGATTCAAAATAAACCGGATTTTAGCGAAACCAAAAATATTAGAATTTAATTGAGAATATCTTTCCAACGAATCCGAAAAATTGAAATTTCATAGCGAGAATCAAAAGTTATGCCCAGTTGAAAATTCAGAATAGTCGCTATGGAATTCTAGCCCTTAAAAATGGAAATTTGGCAAACGACCTCGGTTTTCGACGAAACCACTTTTGTTGGATCTGTGATGTCGAGTTATTGCTAGATTCCAAAATTCATAATTTTTCGAATCAATATGTGAGCATGGCAAAGTAAAACGTGTTTTAACAGTTTCAATCAATTTCGATCGACCAAAAAATGGCCATTTTTCAAACGGTCTCGGAATTTGCCGAAATTAGTTTTGTTAGGACCGTATCGTCAATACGAAGCTAGAAACTATTTTTCGAGAATTTTTAGAGTCAGTATGTGGCCCTGGTAAATTGAAATGCTCGTTCAAATTCAATATACATATTTATATTTTGATTTTGACGAAAATTGATCGAAATGATCGAATCATCTTACGATACATATCCCATTGTGTTCGGAATGGGGGTAATTAGCTATGGATGACATTTGGTGGGTTCGATTTCGAGTTCGAAATAAAAAGTTGCTTTTTGAAATTAAATAAATAAATAAAAAATAAAAACCCCTCCCTCTCTCCTCCTTATACCATTCAGCCCCTCCCCCCTCTTCTTCAAAGGAAATCAATTTTTATAAAAAAAGAAGAAGAAAAAACCACGCCCTAGCGCGACGCACCCCATCACGCCGCCTCGCCGCCTCCATCATGCTGGCGCCACCACCCACCTCCTCCCCTCTCTCTCCTCTTCAACGTAGCCTCTCCCTTCCTCCTTTAACCCGAAACCCACGCCATAGCAGCCCCTACGACCGCCGCCACCCCCTGTTGGACCACCATGAGGCCCCCGCTATGCTCAAGCACCCCACCGCCCTCTCCTCCGTCCACAACCCCGTCTGTGGACCCTCCCCTTCTTCTCTCACTCCCTCTTTTTCCCTAAAACACGAACCACCACCCAAAACCGCTACTGACCGTCAGCAGCTCCACCCTGTGCACTAGCGAGCACGACTCTCCCTTCTCCGAAAGCAGAAACTCTAAATTGTAAGCTTTTCGATTTTTATTTCGTTTATAAAAAAATCCGATTTTTAGCGTTAATAGAGTTAAAATTTTTAATAACATATAAAATTAGGAATTTTAACATAGTAAAGCTTTGATTTTTAATTATAAAAAGCTTTGATTTTTCATTATATAAGGTAAGGATTTCTAACACCATAAAGGAGTGATTTTTATATGTGTGGTAAGAATAAAAATTTGATTTTTATATTATAGAGAAAATAAAAATATGATTTTTATATTTTAGAAAGAATAAAAATATGATTTTTATATTACAGAGAGAATAAAAATCTGATTTTGTTATTTTAGAAAGAATAAAAATATGATTTTTATATTTTAGAAAGAATAAAAACATGATTTTTATATTAATAGAGAATATAAAAATACGATTTTTATATTATATAGATAGTAAAAATTCGTTCTTTATATAAGAAGTAGAAATATAAAAATATAATTTTTATATAGAAAGAAGCGTTGTAAAAATATATGAAGTAGAAATAAAAATATAATTTTTATTTATTGGAAGGAAGCAATAAAAATATAATTTTTATTATGAACAGCGGGGCAAGGACTGCATTAGAATTTCAAACAAATCCAGACGGTTCAGCAGTTCAAAAGTAAAACTGGCGGAGTGGAACTTCAAGGTGAGAACTTCTCATTTTTAATTTAATTTTCTAGTTAAAATATATACTAGGATGCAGACGGTGCTTAGCAGCACCCGACACCCATCGTCCACAGACCATGGACGGCTTGTTTGTTTGATTGACTTTGTGGTGAAAATTGATTATGTTGTGGAATGAAATAAAATATTTATATAGTTAAAAATATAATTTTTAACGTGTATATAAAATGAAATATATATTTATAAACAAATAGGACGATTTTTTTATATACACACATTTGACTGATATGGATTGGGACGATAAATTTTATACATCGCCCAACTGCACAAATAAATCTGTGTTTGATTGTTTGAAACCCCACACGGGTATTGGGATGATATATAACATACACTAATCCCAATAATTAGCTGTATGTCAATTGATTGATTGACAGACTGTTATAAGTGTTGAATATTTATATTTGATGCTTATACAGTGTAGAACGCACTTTGGATGATGGTTGATTGTTTATCGTCATTGTTGTATACATGTATAGGATGAAATCCATATAATCAAATTATATGGTAATTGACTGTGTCTGATTCCAGTTCAGAATTATCAAATATTTTAAAATAATAAAGTGAATATTGAAATGTGAAGCTGTGTTAAGTAGTTAAACACCATTTTAACACGAACGGGAATTTGGTCGATTTTATTCGTTTTATAATGAATATCAAAAAGTGATTTCAAAATCGAATGTTTTAGAACTGAAATTCAAATTGAATTGAATAGAGTTTGAAATTCGAATTGAATTGAATAGAGTTTGAATTTTCGAATTGAATTGAATAGAGTTTGAAATTCGAATTGAATTGAATAGAAATGAAATTCGAATTGGATTGAATAGAAATGGAATTCGAATTGATTTGAATAGAATTGAAATTTGAATTAAACTGAATAGAATTGAAATTCGAATTAAATTGAATAGAATTGAAATTCAAATTGAATTGAATAGAATTTGAATTTTGAATTGAATTGAAATGAATTTAAAACGAATTTATAAGGAAAAATTCAATTTTGATTTGAATTTGAAATGGAAGTTGAAATCTTTTCTAAAACGAATTTAAAACGATTTATAAAATTCGTTTTAAATGGAAATCGATGAAATATATATTATATATATATTATATATATATATAATATAACGGCCTGAATAGGACGCGCCTCGCAGCGGCAGTTCGCGAATTTCGACCATTAACTTCAAATTGACGTTACGGGAGATCCGACCGTCGGATTCTCCTGAAACCGGAACCGTTGGGTTCGTATTGAAAAGATATTTCCAATTAATATTAGTAATTTAAAATCTAACGGTTGGATTTAGAGATATGTCCAAATCAATTTCAGAAAAGGTCGTTGTAAGTGCAGTTCGATGGCCATTTATGGAAATCGACTGCCCGGGCCTTGATAAAATTATTAAAAATATCAATAATTTGTGTAAAATCATAATAAATGATTTGGAAAGAACTGGGCTGAAAGATCCCATATTTGAAAAGATAAAACTATATTTTTATCAAAATGAACTAGTTTGAAAATGGAATAATAAATCCAATATTTTTAAAATAAATAAATTGGCCTTGAAATGGTTTTAAAAATAACTGGGATTTCCAATATTTGAATTGGAATGGATTTGAATTGAAATTATCTTCAGAATATTTCGATATTGGATTTCGTGATTGTACAGATATAGTAGAGGAATTTGGAAGATATATATATATTGTTATTCATATACAATATTTGTTGGTTTCTATTCAGAGCCTTGTATTTAATATCAAATTGGATTTTGGGTTTGTCGTGAATGGTATCTTTAATAATAATGTTCTTGAACCAAATATAGTTAATAAAATCAGAAATTAACTGGAGATTAGTTAAGTTGAATGGTTTCCTGGGTATTGATCTGATGTTGGTTTTGGCCTTCGGGGTTAATACTTAGGGGATTGTTCACTTGCTAATTTACGGTTATAGACTGATTGGATTTTGGGTTTGTTGTGAACTGTGTCTTCAACGACATTCGTTCTTTAACCCGATTTACAGTGAAATATGATTTGGAATTTATAAATCTTTTTATTAAGATTTAACGGGAATTTTCCAAAGTAAAGTTTTCCAATTTAATATATTTAATTGGAATTGAATTGAAATTGGTCTTTGGATTTATCGTGAACGGTGTTTTAAATAACACTGGTTCTTTAACCCGATTAATAATGGAGTTAAGGAAATCAGAAATTAACTGGAGATTAGTTAAGTTGAATGGTTTCCTGGGTATTGATCTGATGTCGGTTTCGGCCTTCGGGGTTAATACTTAGGGGATTGTTCACTTGCTAATTTACGGTTAGAGGTTGATGGAATGGAATGTGATTTTGGGTTTATCGTGAACCATGTTTTAAACGACATTAGTTCTTTAACCCAGTTAAAGACAGGATGTAGTTTGAATTGAAATCCAAAGGAAGATTAAAGAATAAATTTTAAAGAATTTATCTTTGATAAAATTAATGGGAACCTTTCCCAAAGAATGTGAATATTTGAATAAAAGAATATTCAGAATTGGAATGAGGCGTATGTTAGGTTTTATAGCACTTGTCTATTAAATACGCGAGTTATTCGGAAAGGTCGGGTTTATACCCATTCTGAATAACTGATTCGACGATAAGTCGAAGATGAAGACGGTGGTCGAAGACCGGAGGTCTACACATTGTTTGGATAATTACCGATGATCTTGATTGGGCTGTACACCCAAGAGGATGGAAATAGTTAGTGATCGTCCAGACGTATTTGGAGATCAATGGATATGCGAGGTATAAAGTGCCTCCGGTTTCGTTCAGACCCAGAACGGACGTGTAAATGGATTGTGTGTCTGACGTTGGATTTTATTCTGTGTTGATTGATTTCTGTTAAATATATATCTGTTTGGCAGCGGAGAATTTATTCTCTTGCTTAACGTCCTTCTCTGAGACGTACGAGCTCAGAGGTTATATATCGATAGATATCAGTCGCATGGCATGAATTGCCTATGTGGCATGCTGAGATGCGGTGATCAATGATTTTGTTGAAAAGAAGATTCTTGTGGTTGATGATCAAAGCACGACCTTTGTGGCATAACTTTGTGTAGAGCGTTGATTCGCGAACCTCACACCATGGTATGAGTTAAAAAGGGGATACGGACCGCTGGGAGAACACGACGTTTCTTTCTAGTTATGGGTGGTGTCAGTGTTTTACTAGCCCTGACATCGTTGATTATTATACCTATGTGGATGTTGGATTGCAAGGCTCCTCGATTATAGGTCTGTAAGGACTGAGAAATGTGTGTTCAGGAATTGCCAATCCTCAAACGTAAGAGAGGACCGGCCCAGCCGATTCCAGGGATTACCCAGAGTGTGTAGTCCCGAGGCATTTGCTAGAGTTTCTCGAAGCGGAGAGGATCTTGCGCCTTGCCTAGACTCATGATGGATATCCAATTTCCAATACGAGATATTTCGATTTTATTTGTAGAGCCTAGTATTGGCGACATGATAGATGGTACCCATGCCGCTTAGGATTGATATTTATGATTGAAATTGTTTTGACACTATACGCTTATAATAATATCAAATGATTTGTTTTAAACGTATCAAGCATTATTTGGCTATTATAAGGGAAAACCCTATCCTCCGGCTTGCGTTGCATTGTGTGATGGGACCTGGGTCTTAAAATAGCTTCATTTTTCCAAAAAGCATTGCGCTGTTTATTTATATGCACTGGTATTCTTGGGAGGAAACCCATTCCGTGTTATACGGCGTGGTCCCTTGAATTACTCTCTTTTAAAGTAAAGTTTTAATAACTGTTTTAGTTCTCACACCAATCACATGACTGAACTGGAGTTTACTGTTTTAACCTAAACTCTGGGTGCCCCTGTTTTCGACACGGGTAGCTAGTAGTTTTGGTTTTGCAGATTTATATTCACAGGAACCTGGTTAACAACTGGAATGATATCCGGAAAGCTCTGTATCTGTATATCTCTTTCAGTTGTGTATTGTATTATTTTCCGCTGTTATGTAATGTAATTTATATCTCTGATATTTCTCTGATGTATAATATGTGTTCATACTCTGTATATTCTTGTATCTGATGGAATTGTTGTAATTAACAATGAAATGTTCTTCTGTTTGTGTTCTTATTTGTTGTGTTCTCAACTCAATCCGTGCTTTCCTTCACGGGGAAGTTCGGGTCGCTTCAGTTTATATACAAAAAGTTTTCTCCATCAAATACATAAATCAGTACCAGTTTTTTTAATAGTAGAAGAAAAATAGTTAGCAACTGTTCACCACACACAACCTTATCAATGTGTTTGTAGTGCTTTTATTTGTTTATAGTTTGACATGAACTTCGAATTTGACCAAAATCCATGCATTCAGAATCATATGTATATATACAAAGGTGAATTTGCACCATACACATATATATAACAGTTATTGAATAAATGAATATGTTTATTCATTGTTTCATTGTTTATATGAATTTCTGTGTTTTAGTTATGTTTTGATATGAAGTTGTGAATTAACTAACTATACATATATTCATTATAATATCATAACATAATTAGTGATTAGTTTACCCACTGCTGTTTTGCCCACCACTTCATACATTTGTTTCCATTGCCAGGTTTTGACAATTCAGGTTTGTCGACAAGAAATACATTATATGAATTCATATATAGATGTGTGTGTATATATATATATATAAATATATATTTACTTAACCTATAAAGATTTGTGAAGAAAGGTTTACTCACTTTTGTCCATTGTTTCCAGCTATAAAATTCCAAGTTTCAAGTTCTCTGTTTTCCAGGTTTTTTTTCCCAAAAAAATGCTCTATGTTTTCATGATCCTTAACTTGGGTTTTCTTCCATCTAGTTTCAGTTTTGTCTACCACTATATATTCCATTTTAATGGTTGCTTTGTGTTTGTGAATTATGGGATGGCATGTGTGTGTATTATAGATGCAACAAGATACTTGCACTTGAAATATGAATTAAGGGACATGCTTTAAATGTGATTAGAAAGGGATGGCCATAGGTTATAACTATGTGCATGAGTGATTGAATTGATTAAAAAGGGATGTTGCCTAAGGATAGAAGCTGGTACTATACAACTTAATACAGATAACAATGCAATCTTCCATAATGTAAATAGTAGGATACAGGTAGGGTTTGAAGGTTTGCTAGCTGCTGTGTAGCTGTGTCCTATACTTCTATTGAAATAACAAATGCATGGCACGTAGAAATGAACTACACGTATATATATATCCATGTTCTTAGCTTGTAAATTTTACTTCTCTAGAATTGAAAATGCACGACCCTGAAATGATGATGGACATATCTTTGTACCAACCATGTGCTAAAATGCATTAAACTCAAACTTGGCTACTAAGCAATGCAAGACATTACTATTTTTATTTTATAATATAGGGCTAGTTTGTCACTTTAATGTCATGTCCCCTTTCATGTTCCTTATATGTGAAGTAATATTCTTATATATTTATTAAATAAAAACCCAATATTATATTTACATTTATTTAAAACAAGTTTAATTGCAAACTAAATGTTAAAACAACAATACTTGTAAAATATTTAAATATACAAGTATAAATATACACTTAAGAAATTTAAATAATTATTATTCTATTTTCTAACGTATTTAAATTTAATATTATCTATATTTTTTTAAACAAAATTTAAAATACTTAAAAATACAAAGCAAAACGATACAATATTCTTTACGACTTTTATTTACGTATATACACTGGTTAATACATTTTAAATCATTAAAATATATCATGGGAATTTCCTAATATTTGTTACTCATAGTTTATTATTTAAATCAATTATTAAAAAATTCAAAATAAACTATATTACAAAAGCAATCAAAAACCAGGATGTTACAATCTACCCCCCTTGAAAGAATTTCATCGTCGAAATTGATGAGTAACGAGGAGATTGCAGTTATATCTATATTCATAAACTTAAAGACAAACATGGGTCATCCCCTAGCAATCATCACAAACAGGGCATCTAAAATACACAAGAAATATTTCACGACGATCAAAATAGCTAATACATCATCGATTATCTATTCATTACAGTTATTTTCATAATTAGAAATATTTATTACTACAGCTGGAATACATTTCCAATTATTGTTATTCTTCAATCATCAGTTCCTGACTGTAAATCGGTAAGAAAATAATCCTCTAGGTATCAACCCCAACATCAGATTAACACTTAGAAAATCATTTAACTTAACCAATCTCTAGTTATATTCCAATTTCTTAAGTTCAGTTAACTTTTCAGATTCCAAATCCAAATTTTTGATTTTTATTCCAAACCAGATTGAAATCATATATCTTAATTCCATTTTTGAATTCAAGACTTTTGAATTTTCCCAAAACATCCTAGTTTGCTTGCTTTATTTGTATATTCCTTTCTTATAAAAATTCAATTTGGTTTAATATAACCATTTAAATTTTTATAATCTGGTTTGATTATAATAGCAACAATCGACACATCCATATATAACAATAATTTCAGAAAATTATTATTTTACAACAAAATATAATTTTGGGTAAATTATTTTATTTACCCATCTTAACACAACACTGTGTCGAATTACTCAGTTCAAGTGTTTACAAATACTTTTCGATAAAGTGTGCACCCTGTATCGATCAGAATTTTGAAACAACTCGACAAACCAATCAACACATTATAAAAGTAGCTTGATATCAATTAACAAATACGCGCTCAAATATATACACTCAAACTCAATCTGGGGTATTACCGACCCCATCTCTATTGAGTTATGCCACAAAGACAAGGTTATTACTCAACATTTAGCTTTGATACCAAGTGTAACGACCCACAAATCCGTACTATTTGAATTGACTGAATACAACTCACGTCCCACCCAAATTGCACGAAAATACGAATCATTAACAGAAAGAAGTTAAAGGATTAGAAATAGAAATATAGAAAATTAGAATAGGAGAAAATGGATTGAAGATCGAACTGAACAACAACAAAGAATCTCATAATCGCAGCGGAATAAAATATAATATATAAATAATCATTTTTGAAATACAACTGTATTTGAAGTTACATACATCATCAGAGTACATCACAAATACAACACAGCGGGTTGAACTCTAAATATCTAACATTGAAGCCTCCTGTTACAAGCTCCTTCAAATAAATCTGTAAAATCTTGAACTGTTTGACTGCCCATGCAAATTTGGGCACCCAAGAGTTTAGGGAAAACAAAGAAAAATAAACTCTGGGTCAGTCATGGGTCTGGTATGAGCAGGGGTGAGCATTATTTGGTTAAACCAAATTAACCAACCAAACCAATTTATTTTGGTCGGTTTGGTTTGGTTTTGAAATTTGATTTGTTTGTAATCGGTTTGAAAAAATATTTAGTTCGGTTATCAGTTTAACCAAATTAACCGAACTTTTATTATATTTTCAAAATTATCGATGCTATAATAAATATAGCATGTAAGTTTAGTTATCTAAGTAAATTTTAATCATCACATATGTGTCAAAATTACTTTTGAAAAGCGTCTGAATCTTACATAATAATTTCTTAATCATATATTTATATATAAAAATCAAATTATAGTTAATATTACAAACATAAAGTCTAAAATATTTCTAGTTCGGTTAAATCGGATAACCAACCGAACCAACCAAACTTAATTTGGTCATTTTGGTTTGGTTTTACTTTTGATCGGTTCTAGTTTGGTTGGACAATTTTCAACAATGGATAAACCAAACCAATCAAACGCTCACCCCTAGGTATGAGTAAACAATTTAAAATAGCTTGATAAATAAAGGATATCTTATAAGACGACGCCGTAAAAACGGAACGGGTTTTCCCTTATGAAAATCCAGAAATAATTTGGTTTAAACTTTCAAAACGGTTTGAAAGAAAAGATAATCGTAAGACCGACCCACACCTAAACATGGATGGTTTTTACCTTACGATAACCCAAAACATATTTATATCGAAAACTCGTCTGATATTATAATAATGTCTATAAATCTACAAATAAATAATCATATAGTGGAACGTTTGCATCTCACGCTCTACATATATAGCATACAATCAAATACCGCAAGCGCTTATTGGATAATGGATTTCTAACTATGACATGGTATGGAACCACCTTTCGATAGTGTATCTCTAGAGGGGAATACACTGGGTTCAACAAGAATATCTTGAAACCCGGCCACACATGACCGACCACTCATTTAACTTGAGTGTATCGAATATATTGTCACCTACGGTTGGGAGCTACCCACCGTTTCTTGAAAAGGGACAGCATCGAAAGAATAAAGAAGTGAATGAAATTTCTCCAAATAGGTGACAGTACACCCTAATTGGGAGCGACCCACTTAGCCATGTTGCCTTCCCTATTTTTGTCATTTCACGGTTGTGAGGCTTTAGGTTGAACTAACCAGGAGATATAACACGTCTTCATTCACTTTGAATGCCACATCGTCAATCCCGCAAAATCACAAATTGATTGCCCCAAAAATACCACGGGTATAAAGCTAAGAAAAACAAATTCCTCCACCACCAAACGTAAATATAATTGAAGTGATCAACGTACGCAATTTATTAAGCATACTCTGTCATACACTCATCCATACAAGTTGTTTTGGGATTGGACAAACCGAAGGCACTATCCTGTAACTCCATCTTAGGCAATTTCTACCTAGGATTTGACCGAATAGCCCTTGCATAACACCGTCTTCAATAATCTGTTGTATGTGACGTAGTTGTATACACAATTATATGATTTTTGTTTGATGATAACAACCAACTAAATATTATTTTAAATGTGTTTGTTACTGTACTGTTCTTTATATACATCACAAACAGGAATATAATATTTATATTTAAATAGAATACGATTGTACAGACATTCATATATTCATACAGTATTTTATTTAGATTGAATATTATATTTCAAACATTCAAACAGTACAACTATTTATAATTCCACTATTTATTCAATTCACATGAGATTGTACTTGTAAATAAACTAAATATGATACACAAGTTTGTTTGAACATAATAAAATATTTTATTTCATTTAAATTTTTTATTACAAATATCAGTAAAATTTTCTATTTTTCTATTCATCAGCTCATCACTACAACATTGTCACTCAGTTATACAATTTTATATATACATTTCCATTGACTCATATATAGACACTCATACATTTCACTGTCTATACACGTCTTCTGTCTTCAGTCTTTACAGCTCACAGTCAGTCTAGTTATCTGCTTACTTGTCACAAACAGAAACACACACAGTAATCTTGAACAGAAATAATTTCATGTTCAAGCAAATATTATTTTATTTTTAAAATTTATTTTCCTTAGAATTTTGGTGTGTTTATCATCATTTTCATGACTTGATCTAATATGTATATATTTCTAGTACCCACTAATCAGTCTCAACACACTACACCGGTTTGCTGATCAGAACCAGTTGATTCTGAACAACCACAAAGCAGTGTAGAGGTCTGTTGGTATATATTCGAATAGACACACACACACACACACATATATATACATGTGTATATATATACATATATGTATACATACATGTCAACATGGTCAGATTAGCAAAATGGAGCAAATGAATACAAGCTAATATGGTCGAGCATCAAAACACAACAGTGAAATGCATAGCCAACTCAACATCAAAACAGCAAACTCAAAGTGCAACAAGAATGCCAAGAGTACACAGCAAATTCATGAAGCAGCATAATCATGGTAGAGTACAGTGGTAACATGCAAGCAGTGATGATACATAAGGTGGCAGGTAATATGGATCAAGTTGTGTATACATGCATAGAACAATATATCATGGAATGGATCAAGCTCAATAACATGGTGCAGCTCATCAATGTAAAGTATATGGACAGGCAGCATGGTGTACAAACAGGTACAACAAAGTACAGGAAGTACATGGAAACAATGCAACAAAGTGAAGAACCAAACAAGCCGAGAAGCTCATTTTCATGTATACTCGAGCACATATGCACAACCAGGTTTCAATGCAAGGTTCATGGTTCAGAAATGGTCATACAAACACAGGGGCTCAACATATATGCACAAAGAATCAGTTTCAGTAAAAAGAGTGTCAAGCTAAATGTCGAGCAAGCATGAATGGTGAATAAGGTAAGATCAAACCAGCATCAAAGTGAAAACTCAGCACACGGCCAAACATAAATATATATGAAAAGATGAAATATATTCAGGCCAATCAAGGTCATGTGAACAGCATGAAAATGGAACAATCACAAAAACAAGCAAGTCTCATTTTCAGAATATACAATAGTGCATCAACTTCAAGACAGTGAAATGATGAGACAAACATCAACATGCATATGGCAGTTTTAATATACAACAAAGCAGTCAAGACTCAGCAAATCAGAGAACCACCTTTGCATTTTCATGGCATTTTTTTCAAAGGAGTGTTCACATGTGCAATACAGAGAAGCATTTATTTATTTTTGGCAAGTGTCATTGGTGCTCATAATACAAAAGCTAAATTACAGCAGCTTTTTAATCACAGTGGAATTTTGGCAAAAAATTCATAGCTCATGAAATCAGGTCGTGTTTTGTTTCGGAAGGTCTTTGTCAATGAAATCAGAAGTTTAATTTCTGGCAATTCCTAAATGGTTTCGTGAAATCACAGTGGACAAATTTGAGGCAAGTGCTAAACTGTTTCCAAGAATTCAACATTCATTTTGGTAAGAATAATTTAATACGTTTCCAGAAATCACAATACATCTTTAGAAAGTGATAAACTATTTCCTGATTTTAGAAATATTCTTTTAGACAAGAATTCATCTTGGATAACACCAAAAAAAAAAATCAGAGCAGCAATATTTGAAAACAAAACACATTTTTTGGCCACAAGTATTTTTATTTCCAAAAATTCTCAATTCATAAAGGCCGAGTAAATCTAGTTAGAAATTACACAAGGGACAAATTCGATTTGGGGAATCATTGAAGGCCAAAATCACGCATGAACCAACTTGGCAAGTTTTCTTATACACAGAGAATCAATCTGGAAAATAACGCAACAATTCCAGGCTCATTTTTTCCATTCAAAGTCAAGCAAATTCAGGCAACAAATCAAAACTAGAAGCACACAATAAATCAGCCAAAACATCTCTACGAAATCAGAGACAATAGGGTTTTATTTTAGCCCTATAAACACCTATCATCACTGGTGTTCATGTATCGAAATCCAAAAAGAACGATTCAAAGAATTTAGGATAAAATTACTCACAAATTTTTTAGGGTTTCGACTGCCAGAGAAAAATCCCAAACCGATTGATCAAATCCATCAAAGCACTGAAAGCATCCTTCGATTCAAGGCACCATTGAACCAATTTCATCATCGGACCAATCTGGATTTGGGAAGATTTGAGAAAACCCTAGCTTTCTTTCAGCCGTTGCCACTTTTATTCCATTAAGGAAAGAGAATGAGACATATCAAATGTGGGTGCACCAGCTTTGAAAGGGGTCGGCTAAGTTGTTAAGCTAAAGGGGAGTTTAATCTCTTTAAACCTAGGGTTTCTACTTTTTTTTGTTTTTATTTTTGTATTTTTGATTTGTAAAACAAACGAAACAATTTCTAGTGTCTGTAAAATACTAGGGGATTCAGTTAGGGGTTTAACTGACAGTTTCTAGAGTCTGTAAAATCTGGGATTACGGATTACAGGGTTGTAATTTGGGAAAATCCGGCCTAAGGGATATAGGTGAGTCTAGGGTTTTGAGCGTCGGGTTTGTACAGGAGCAGGGAGTGCGAGTTTACAGTGTATGTAAGCGGGATCTGATAGTAACTCCTAGTAGAAACCTTAGAAATGCAGAAGTAGACAGGATATTACCGAAGCTGGGTATATCTTGTGTCATTTACTTTCTGCATTTCTATTTCTGCTATATTCTACGATCTGTGAATTTTTTAATAACTCTCTAAAATTCAATAAACCTTATTCACCCCCTCTAGGGTTAATCTAGATCCAATAAGTGATATCAGAGCAGGTTATTTCATTAACTCTAGAGTAATAGTGATCCCTAGTTGTCAGTCTTCTGAGAGTCTGTCTAATGATATTCCAATAATTTTCAATGGAACAGATTTTCAAATTTGGAAATCTAAATTCAAATTATATTTAAAATCCATTAATTTTGAATATTGGAATATTATTGAAAATTTGGGAGATATGTTAGATAAGAAGAATAAGGTTTTGAATGCTTGTGTTATGCATAGTATTTATTCCTATCTTGATAATGATCAATTAAAATTTATCTCTCATTGTTTAACTGCGCAGGATATTTGGAAAACTCTCAACATGCTGTATGAAAAATCTGACATCTGCTCAAAACCCTCAACAGCCTACTCAGATTCAGATGTGTGCTTAACTGGAGCCATTAATGATGAGTCAGACGATGGAGATTTTTCATTTGAAGAATTGGTTTCTCGTTGTAATGATTTAACTAAATCTGTAAATTATCTCCAACGGAAAAACAAATTTCTGATATCTAGAAATTCTGAGTTGATCAGCAAAATTGATGATTTGGAATAACAACTTGAATATTTTAAAAATTACTCAAATTCAGATTGCAAAAATTGTTTGAAATTGGAAACCAATCTTGTTCATCTCAATAAACATATTCGAAAGTTTGAAAAGGAAATTCTGATCTAAAAAGAAAACAAGATTGAGTTATCAAGTTTGAACAATTTTCTACAAAAGGAATTTGAAATTTTTAAGGCTGATATGTATTCCAAATTTGAAATTGCTGAAAAGGAGAATTTGTTGAAATCTGATTTGATTTTGAAAGAACTTAAAAACGAAATTGAAAATTCCAAGAAATTTGAGTCTGAAAAACAAAAACGATTTGAATCTGAGATCTTTGAGTCCCAAGCCAAAATCAAATTACTTGAATCTAAAAATTTGGTTTTGAAACAACATGATATTGAAAGGAAGATCACTAATAATCGATGTTCTGGTTTATTAAAAGAAAACATTGATCTTAAATCCAAAATTCAACGATTAGAATCAACTTTGGATAAATTTTCTAAGGGGGAAAGTCGTTGAATATGTTGTTGCAAAATCAAGTTTCTATTGGCAATAAATATGGTATCGGCTTTGGGAAAAATAATGTTTTTGAAAATATCAATTCAAATGGTTTTAAAAATCCCTCAAGTTGCTTCAAGAAGGACAGTTTTGAAAAGTTGTACTCTGGATATTTCAAAAGTTTTTTGAATCACAAACGTGTAAAGAAATTGTTTGATAACAGTCTATCTAATCCATTTTGGACCCCAAAAAGAAACAAAGTGAATTCATATAAATTCTAATAGATTTGGGTCCCTAAAAGAACTTTGATAAGTTCTGATGGATTGTTATACAAACAGTTTTGGGTACCAAAACATAAGAAAACAATTGAGAGTGGTTTTACAAATTTTGTTAGTCTACTCGATCCTATGAACTGTTAGGTACCAGTGGAGCTGAGGAACTGCTGTGCAAAAAGAAATTTGAAATCAAGCTGGTTAGTCTACTCGATCACATACGTGTATATGTATACAAATATGTATACATACAGGTCAACATGGTCAGAATAGCAAAATGGAGCAAATGAATACAAGCTAATGTGGTCGAGCATCAAAACACAACAGTGAAATGCATAGCCAACTCAACATCAAAACAGCAAACTCAAAGTGCAACAAGAATGCCAAGAGTACACAGCAAATTCATGAAGCAGCATAATCATGGTAGAGTACAGTGGTAACATGCAAGCAGTGATGATACACAAGGTGGCAGGGAATATGGATCAAGTTGTATATACGTGCATAGAACAATATATCATGGAATGGATCAAGCTCAATAACATGGTGGAGCTCATCAATGTAAAGTATACGGACAAGCGGCATGGTGTACATACAGGTACAACAAAGTACAAGAAGTACATGGAAACAATGCAACAAAGTGAAGAACCAAACAAGCCGAGAAGCTCATTTTCATGTATACTCGAGCACATATGCACAACCAGGTTTCAATGCAAGATTCATGGTTCAGAAATGGTCATATAAACACAGGGGCTCGACATATATGCACAAAGAATCAGTTTTAGTAAAAAGAGTGGCAAGCTAAATGTCGAGCAAGCATGAATGGTGAATAAGGTAAGATCAAACCAGCATCAAAGTGAAAACTCAGCACATGACCGGACATAAATATAGATGACAAGGTGAAAATATACTCAGGCCAATCAAGGTGATGTGAACAACATGAAAATGGAACAATCACAAAAACAAGCAGGTCTCGTTTTCAGAATATACAATAGTGCATCAACTTCAAGACAGTGAAATGATGAGACAGACATCAACATGCATATGGCAGTTTTACTATCAACAAAGCAGTCAAGACTCGGCGAATCAAAGAACCACCTTTGCATTTTTATGGCATGTTTTTCAAAGGAGTGTTCACATGCAATACAGAGAAGCATTTATTTATTTTTGGCAAGTGTCATTGGTGCTCATAATACAAAGCTAAATTACAGCAGCTTTTAATCATAGCGGAGTTTTGGCAAGAAATTCATTAGCTCATGAAATCAGGTCGTGTTTTATTTGGAAGGTCTTTGTCAGTGAAATCATGTAACGACCCGGAAAAATCTGAGCCAATTTAAATTTTTGTATTTCTGCAATTTTAGTGAAATTTGAATATTTGAAATGAATCAATTTAAATAACGACGATGAGAATTTTTTTTAATAGAAACAGAACGTACATATTTATATAGATCGTCGTTAGAATATAAATATTTATTTATAATTATAAAGGAATTGAAAATGGCGCGGTAGTTCGATAATTCGATTTCAAACTTCAAATGAATGTGCAGGATTCAAAATAAACCGGATTTTAGCGAAACCAAAAATAATAGAATCTAATTGAGAATATCTTTCCAACGAATCCGAAAAATCCAAATTTCATAGCGGGAATTAAAAGATATGTCCAGTTGAAAATTCAGAATAGTCGCTATGGAATTCTCGCCCTTAAAAATGGAAATTTTGCAAACGACCTCGGATTTCGACGAAACCACTTTTGTTGGATCCTGATGTCAATTTATTGCTAGATTCCAATTTTTATAATTTTTCGAATCAATATGTGAGCGTGGCAAAGGAAAACGCGTTTGACCAGTTTTAGTTGATTTTAATCGACTGGAAAATGGCCATTTTTCAAACGGTCTCAGAATTTGACGAAACTAGTTTTGTTAGGACCGTATCGTCAATACAAAGCTAGAAAATATTTTTCTGAAATTTTTTGAGTTAGTATGTGACCTCGGTAAATTGAAATGCGCGTTCAAATTCAATATATAGAGTTATATGTTGATTTTGACGAAAACTGATCGTGACGATCGAATCAGCCTACGATACATATCCCATTGTATTCGGAATAGGGGTAATTAGCTATGGATGATAGGCGGTGGGCTTCGTTTCGAGGTAGAAGTAAAAAGTCAACTTTTTGAAATAAAATAATATAAAAATCTCCCTTTCCCCTATTACCTCTCAGCCCCCCTCCCCCCGTTCATTTCACAATCGAAATTAAAATTAAAAAAAGACGAAGAGGGGGGAGGAGCGCCGTCGCTCCTCCCATCGGAGCGTCGTCGCTCCTCCCATCGGAGCGCCACCGCGCCCTAGGGCGGCGCCGCCATCCTTCTCCCCTCTCGAACCACCTCCCTCCGCCGTGACTTCGCCGCTGGGCCCCCCCCCTCTTCGCCGCATCGCTCCAGCCCTCCCCCCTTTTGCAGTCGAACCCTAAACCGCCTCCCCCACGCGTTAAAACCCCAAACCCGCCAAGACCCTAGCCGCCAGTCGCCTCCTGGCCCACCGCCGACCACACCCGAGCCCCCCTCCGCCAGCTACAGCGTCCAGACCGTGAACGACGGTGAAAACCCCCCTCCGCTCCTCCTTAAAACAATGTAAGCCATTTATTTTATTTTATTTTGTTTTGTTTAATTAATTTTTGCAGATAAAAATCTGAATTTTTATATGAAGAAGGTTTACATTTTTATACGAATGAAATTGTTATAAAGATGAGATTTTTATTTAGATAAAGTTCGGATTTTTAACATAAGATAGAACTGATTTTTATTTGCATAAAAAAAACGATTTTTATCATGATAAAGGGGTGGTTTTTATCATAACAAAGATGTTAGAAAGGTTAAAAATATAATATTTATATCATAGAAAGGTTAAAAATATAATTTTTATAATATAGAAAGATTAAAAATATAATTTTTATAATATAGAGAAGTTAAAAATATAATTTTTATACTAGTGGCATAATAAAAATATGATTTTTACTTAGTTAGAGTATTAAAAATATGGTTCTTGTTAAAGTACAAATATAAAAATATAATTTTTATATAGTTATGATAAAAAAAATTCAATCTTTAATATTGAAAAGGAGAAATCTTTATATTTGAAAAGGCGAAATCTTTATATAGAGATTGGCGAGAGAAAAACATGATTTTTATAAGGTAATGAAGATAAAAATTTGATTTTTTATAATGAAGAAGCGGATATAAAAATGTGATTTTTATATGTGTAGTGAATACGGAAGACGAAAGTAACAAGGGCGAGCACGACGAAGATTTTCCACATATGAAGTGTCGTGGAGTTGGGATAGCTTTGGTGAGAACTTCTCACTTTAAACTTTCTTTTCTAGTTATAAATTATATATTAGGATGCAGATGGTGTTTAGTAGCACCCAACACCATTGTCCACAGACCATGGACTTGTTTGTTTGGTTGTTTGGTGATTGATTAGAATATTTGTTGAAATTTTGTGGTGTGAATAATGAAATTGATTTGATTGATATGTGTATGGCGTGGGCCATTACTAGACCGGGGATAAGGCTAGGCCTTGTCCCGTTTCTAGTATCGTGCCGTTATGTCGCCGAAATTTTCTAAAATAAATTACAAAAATAAAAATATCATTTTATTGTGTAAATGAACTGAACAGAAATTCATGTGTTGAAATAAATATTTTATCGTTAAAAATATAATTTTTAACGTGTGTGAATAAAATAAAATTCATTTACAAATCAGACGATTTGTTTATGTACACTGATTTGACTGATATTGATTGGGATGATAAATTTTACACATCGCCCAACTGCACAAATAATATTCAGTGTTTGTTGATGTGAAACCCCACACAGGTATTGGGATGATATTTGACGTACACTAGTCCCAATAATTAGTTGTGTGTCGATCGATAGGTTGACAAACAGTTGTGTTGTGCACTTTGGATGATGGTTGATTATTTATTGTTGCTATTATATACATGTGTTGTGTAGAATCCATATAATTAACATTATATGGTAATTGATTGGGCCTCATTCCAATTTAGAAAATAAAAAATATTGAGAAATATATATTCATATGTTGAAGTAAAATATATATTCATGTGTTGAAAATAAAATATATATTCATGTGTTGAAAATAAGATATATATATATATATATATATATATATATTCGTGTGTTGAAAATAAAATATATATTCATGTGTTGAAAATAAAATATATATTCATGTGTTGAAGTAAAATATATATTCAGGTGTTGCAAGTACTCATGTGTTGAGAATATTCATGTGTTGAAAATTTTTTATACATTCATGTGTTGAAGAAAATATTCATTTGTTGAATAAAATAATGAATTAGTTGAAATATATAAAGCCGTGTTGAGTAGATATGCGCCATTTTGACGTGAACGATATTTATATCGATTTTATTCGAATATCGAAAAGGAAGTGATTTCAAAATATAATGTTTTGAAAATATTATCATTGATGATATGGAATATTCAATTTCGATTTGAAATTGAATATGAAGTTGAAATCGTTTTGAAAACGAATAAAAAAACGATTTATAAAATATGTTTAGAATTGAAATCGATAAAATATATATAATATATATATTATATATATTAAATGGCCTGAATAGAACGCGCCGCGCCGCGGCAGTTCGTGAATTTCGACCATTGACTTCGAATTGACGTTACGGGAGATCCCACCATCGGATTATCCTAAAACCGGAACCGTTGGGTTCGTATCGAAAAGATCTTTCCAATGAATATTTGAAATTTGAAATCTAACGGTTGGATTTGGAGATACATCCAAATCAAATTTAGAGAAGGTCGCTGTAAGTGCAGTTCGACGACCGTTATTGGAAATCGACTGTACGGGCCTCGATAAAATTATTAAAAATATTTATAATTTGTGTAAAATCATAATGTATGAATTGGAAAGAACTGGGATGTAAAATTTCACATCTGTAAAGATAAAAAAAATTACCGAAATGAACTAGTTATGAACTAGAATTAAAATCCAATATTTTTAAATAAATAAATTGAGTTTTAAATGGTTTTAAAAATAATCAGAAATTGATATTGGATATAAGCCGATATATTTTCTATTCAGAGCCTTGTATTTAATATCAAATGGGATTTTGGGTTTGTCGTGAACCGTGTTTTAAATGACGTCAGTTCTTTAACCTAGTTAAAGATTAAGACTAAGTGGAGTTTTAATGAATCTTTAATTAGATTGAAATGATCGAGAATGGAGTATCACCAGTTTTGCCCCAAGCGATAGTTAAATCTTTAATTAGATTTGAACGTGAAATGGTAATTAATATTTACTGATAATACCGTAGTGTTAGATATGGGGTATTACCAGTTTTGCTCCATGGGATAAATAGGTTGGGATTGGGAAATAAAATAAATAATTACTTCGGTGTGGTTCGTTAATCCCGACTAGTTTGAAATGATATTCAAAGGAAGATTAAAGAATGAATTTCAAAGAATTTATCTTTGATAAAATTAATGGGAACCTTTCCCTAAGGATGTGAAATTTAGTGACCGATGAATTGGAATGAGGCGTATGTTGTGTTTGTGTAGCATTTGTTTATTATATACGTGGGTTATTTGGAAAGGCTGGGTTTATACCCATTTCGAATAACTGATTCGACGATAAGTCAAAGATGAAGACGGTGATATGCGAGGAAAGTGCCTCCGGTTTCGTTCAGACCTAGAACAAATTTGTAAATGGATTGTGTGTCTGACACTGGATTTTATTTTGTGTGATTGATTTATATTAAATATATATCTGTTTGGCGGTGGAGAATTTATTCTCTTGCTTAACGCCCTTCTCTGAGACGTACGAGCTCAGAGGTTATATATTGATGGATATCAATCGCATGGCATGAATTGCCTGTGTGGCACGCCTAAGTGGCAAATGATCAAGGCTTCTGTTGCAAAGCAAAGTCTTGTGGTTGATTATCAAAGCACGGCCTACGTGGCCAAGCTTTGTGTATAACGTGAATTCGCGAGCCTCACACCCCGGTATGAGTCAAAAACGGGATACAGACCCAAGGAGTGCACGACGTTTCTTTCTAGCTATGGGTGGTGTTAGTGCTTAAACTGGCTGACATTTATATACTTTTCACCTGTGTGGTTGTAGGGATGAGGCGCCTCGAATATATATGGCGATAACTGACACTTAGTGAGCCGACGTACTGACCATTATATATATAGGTTCTATAGGATCGGGAAACATGTGCATAGGAATAATTAATCCTCAAAAGTAAGGGAGGACCGGCCTTGGAGGTTCCATAGGATCATAGTGGGATCCTGAGACATTTGTTAGAGTGTTTCGAATCGGAGAGGAGCTTGCCCCTTACTTCGACTCATGACGGAATCCAATTTCCAATACGTGTCATTCGGTTTTATTTGTAGAGCCTAGTATGGCGACATAGTAGCATGGGATGCTATGCCGTCTATGATTTATACATTATGATTGAAGTTGTTTTATTCACTTATAATAATATTAAAAGATGAAATTTCGCATATCAAAGCATTCTTTGGCTGTTATAAGGCAAAACCCTATCCTCCGGCTTGCGTTCGATTGTGTGATGGGACCTAGGTCTTATAACAGCTTCATTGTTCTTTATTTAGCATTGCGCTGTTTGTTTAAGCACTGGTATGCTTGGGGTAAACCCGGTTCTGTGTTATATGGCATGGTCCCTTGATTTACCGAACTTTAAAATAAGAATTAATAACTGTTTTAGTTCTCACACCAGTCACATGACTGACCTGGAGTTTATTGTTTTAACCTAAACTCTGGGTGCCCTTATTTTCCGCACGGGCATCTAGTAGTTGGGTTTTGCAGATTTATATCCATAGGATCTTGGTTTATAGCTGAAGTGATATTCAGAAAGCTTTGTATCCGTGTATTTCTTTCAGTTATGTTTTGTATTATTTTTCCGCTGCAGTATTGTATTTAAATCTCTGATAATTATGAAATGTGTAATATTTATTCATACTCTGTAATATTCTTGTATTCTGATGGAATTGTTGTAATAAACAATGAAATGTTCTTCTGTCTGTGTTTTGTTTTGTCTTGTCCTCATGGCGATCCGTGCTTTCCTTACCGGGGAAGTTACGGGTTACTACAAATCAGAAGTTTAATTTCTGGCAATTCCTAAATGGTTTCATGAAATCACAGTGGACAAATTTGAGGCAAGTGTTAAATTGTTTCCAAGAATTCAACATTCATTTTGGCAAGAATAATTTAATACTTTTCCAGAAATCACAATACATCTTTAGAAAGTGATAAACTATTTCCTGATTTCAAAAATAATCTTTTAGACAAAAATTCATCTTGGATAACACCAAAAAAAATCAGAGTAGCAAAATTTGTAAACAAAACACATTTTTTGGCCATAACTATTTTTATTTCCAGAAATTCTCAATTCATAAAGGTCGAGGAAATCTAGTCAAAAATTACACAAGGGACAAATTCGATTTGGGGAATCATTGAAGGCCAAAATCACGCATGAACAAACTTGGCAAGTTTTATTATACATAGAAAATCAATCCAGAATATAACACAACAATTCAAGGCTCATTTTTTCCATTCAAAGTTGAGCAAATTCAGGCAACAAATCAAAAGTGGAAACGCACAATAAATCAGCCAAATCATCTCTACGAAATCAGAGATAACAGGGTTTTATTTTAACCCTATAAACACCTATCATCACTGGCGCTCAAGTATCGAAATCCAGAAAGAATGATTCAAAGAATTCAGGATAAAATTACTCACAAGTTTTTTAGGGTTTCGACTGCCAGAGAAAAATCCGAAACCGATTGATCAAAGCCATCAAAGCACTAAAAGCATCCTTCGATTCAAGGCACCAATGAACCAATTTCATCATCGAATCAATATGGATTTAGGAAGATTTGAGAAAACCCTAGCTTTCTTTCAGCCGTCGCCATTTTTATTTCATTAAGGAAAGAGAACGAGACATAGCAAATGTGGGCGCACCAGCTTTGAAAGGGGCCAGCCAAGTTGTTAAGCCAAAGGGGAGTTTAATCTCTTTAAACCTAGGGTTTCTACTTTGGTTTGTTTTTATTTTTGTATTTTTTATTTGTAAAACAAACGAAACAATTTCTTGTGTTTGTAAAATACTACGGGATTCAGTTAGGGCTTTAACTGACAGTTTCTAGAGTCTGTAAAATCTAGGGTTACAGATTATAGGGTTGTAATTCGGGAAAATCTGGCCTAGGGGATATAGGTCAATATAGGGTTTTGAGCGTAGGGTTAGTACAGGAGCAGGGAGTGCGAGTTTACAGTGTCTGTAAGTGGGATCTGATAGTAACTCTTAGTAGAAACCTTAGAAATGCAGCAGTAGGCAAGATTTTGCCGAAGCTGGGTATATCTTGTGTCATTTACTTTCTGCATTTCTATTTCTGTTATATTCTATGATCTGTGAATTTTTTAATAACTCTCTAAAATTCAATAAACCCTATTCACCCCCCTCTAGGGTTAATCTAGATCCAACAAGTGGTATCAGAGCAGGTTATTTCATTAACTCTAGAGTAATGGTGATCCCTAGTTGTCAGTCTCCTGAGAGTCTGTCCAGTGATATTCCTATTATTTTCAATGGAACAAATTTTCAAATTTGGAAATCCAAATTCGAATTATATTTAAAATTCGTTAATTTTGAATATTGGAATATTATTGAAAATTTGGGAGATATGTTAGATAAGAAGAATAAGGTTTTGAATGCTCGTGTTATGAATATTATATATTCCTATCTTAATAATGATCAATTAAAATTTGTCTCTTATTGTTTAACTGCATAGGATATTTGGAAAACTCTCAACACGCTGTGTGGAAAATCTGACATCTGCTCAAAACCCTCAACAACCTACTCAGATTCAGATGTGTGCTTAACTGGAGCCATTAATGATGACTCAGACGATGGAGATTTTCATTTGTTCTCGTTGTAATGATTTAACTAAATCTGTAAATCGTCTCCAACGGAAAAACAAATTTCTGAAATCTAGAAATTCTGAGTTGATCAGCAAAATTGATGATTTGGAATAACAACTTGAATATTTTAAAAATTATTCAAATTCAGATTGCAAAAATTGTTTGAAATTGGGAACCAATCTTGTTCATCTCAATAAACATATTCAAAGTTTGAAAAGGAAAATCTAATCTTAAAAGAAAACAAGATTGAGTTATCAAGTTTGAACAATTTTCTACAAAAAGAATTTGAAATTTTTAAGACTGGTATATATTCCAAATTTGAAATTACTGAAAAGGAGAAATTGTTGAAATCTAATTTGATTTTGAAAGAACTTGAAAACAAAATTGAGAAATCCAAGAAATTTGAGTCTGAAAAACAAAAACGATTTGAATCTGAGATCTTTGAGTCCCAAGCCAAAATCAAATTACTTGAATCTGAAAATTTGTTTTGAAACAACATAACATTGAAAGGAACATCACTAATAATTGATGTTATGATTTAATAAAAGAAAATAGTGATCTTAAATCCAAAATTCAATGATTAGAATCAACTTTGGATAAATTTTCTAATGGGGAAAATTCGTTTAATATGTTGTTGCAAAATCAAGTTTCTATTGGAAATAAATATGGTATTGGCTTTGAGAAAAATAATGTTTTTGAAAATATCAATTCAAATGGTTTTTAAAATCCCTCAAGTTTCTTCAAGAAGGATAGTTTTGAAAAGTTGTACTCTGGATATTTCAAAAATTTTTAATCACAAACGTGAAAAGAAATTGTTTGATAACAGTCTATCTAATCCATTTTGGACCCCAAAAAGAAACAAAGTGAATTGATATAAATTCAAACATATTTGGGTCCCTAAAGGAACGTTGGTAAATTCTGATGGATTGTTATAAAAACAGTTTTGGGTACCAAAACATAAGAAAACAATTGAGAGTGGTTTTACAAATTTTGTAACTCGATCCTATGAACTGTTAGGTACTAGTGGAGGCTGAGGAATTGTTGTGCAAAAAGAAATTTGAAATCAAGCTGGTTTATACTTCTGTTTCATTTACAATTCCTCCAGCCAGGATTTGTTGAGTTAGAGATTCTGATTTACATTGGATTCTGGTATGATCTCTAAAATTACCTTTGTAAATATTCTTTTTTTTTATTTTTTGTTTATTTCTCCTTCTGTCCCGTCTGTTTATTTTTCTTTGTTTTCTTTTTTTTTGATTTGTCACTGTCATATCTTTGTAGCTTCTTGGGCTTCATTAACATCCAATTGCAGAATTCATATTTTTCTGGAAATCTGCTTCATTCGAATAAAACTCTAATGTTTTAATCATTTTCAGATCTTGAATCTAAACTTGTAAATATCTGCAATTGATTTGAAGTTTATTTCTGATTTCTGAATTCCTAACAGTGTTGATGTTTTCATGTCATATCTTGAACACTATTAATTTTGAATTCTAATTTTTTTTGAAGATCTGAATATTTAATGAAATTTCATACACCTCTACTGTTTTGTGTTTCTTCTAATTCATTTTAGAAAGGCTTGAAATAATATACTCATTACAGCACACCAATATTTATCAGTTGTGATAATTTCATTATTTTTTAGATTAGCTTGGATATTTTGATTTTTCCTTGAATTACAGTGATACATCTAGAAATTCATCTTATATTCATGATCATCATGGTTCAAATTGATTTGTTTGAAATCATCTGAAATTCTTGATATTTTGAATATCTCACACCTCTTAAATTTTAAATTATCAAACTTGTGTGACTGATTCATTATATCTCAAACTTGACATTGATTCAAGTGATTTCAAATAAATTATTTTTAATTTTTTTTGTATCATGAATACCTCTCAAACTTGATGTAAATTATCTGAATTTTCTTTGGGCTTGTCAGAAATAATTTGGAAAAATTCTTTAAAAATCCGGTCTTGAAACTCACTGTTATTTCATGATTATTTGATTTGAATATATGTTTGTATAAAATCATTTGAAATTATAGATTTATTGAATCACACACATATCTTAGATTTGAAATTTATAATCTGATGTGATTGATTCATTAAATCCTGATTTTTCAATTTTCCTCAAATGATTTAGAATAAACTAAATTTTATAATCTTGGATCATGGAATATATTTTGTGACCATCAGTAACATTTTCTTACAAGTCTGCTGAGCTATTGGTTTCTGTGATGCTCTGATACTGCTTTTGAAAATGATCTTAGATAACTACTTGTTTTGACTAAAATTGACTGCTGCTGAAATATTTTGCTTGTCATGTCTGCTTGGACCTTATGATTGAATTTCTGTTTGTCTGTGATATCCTGGTTTGTCTCTGGTGTTTTGTTACAATCCTCATTAATAGGGACACCAAGTGGTATCAGAAGTGCCTTATATTTGTCTCACCCATCTGTACTTAGATTCTAATCTTCACCTTGTATAGATCCACACACTCTTTTTGCCTTGTACAAATTTTTTCCTCTTGATTTGTATTGATCTTCATATCCCTCTTGTAATTGATTTTCAATTCCAAAATTATTTATTGATTATTCATTCAGAAATTGAAATCTATATCCAAATTGAACTTTATTTAAAATTCATAAAAATTATTAATAGATTTTGAAATTGTGATGAATTGTGACTGCAGTATATTTCACAAAAGTGGAGATTTTATTTAGATTTTCATGATGGTTGAACATATATTATAATATCTTTGAATTGGCAATTTTTTCATGACCATCTCCTTTATCTATCATCTTTCTGCCATCCATGATAATTTTACATTAATGTGGAGATTAGTATGTTTTAAAATCCTTTAGAATAAACAATGGAAATATTTGTAATAGAAATGGGACTATGTTATTATTCAGAATTAGTGATAATTGAAAATTTTCAATGATCCCAGTACAATCGAGCATATTTCATAATATAATTAATTTAGAAATTTATTTCACAGTCCATCTCTGTACCTACCCCATTTTCAATCATTCATATATTGGTTTTATATACTGAGGAGTCTTTTCCTTTAAATGCTGAAAATAATAAATATAAATAATATACAAGTGTGTCTCTAACCTCATTTAAAAATCCAAGCTTTGGTCATGCATGGTTAAGAGATAACTTATAATTTAAGCTGCGACTGACCTCATTTAAAAATCCAAGCTCTAGTTATGCGTGGTCAGTGTGCTCTTAAATAAAAGATAAAGAAAAGTGAAAAAAATTGTGCTATAAATAGAAATTAATCTGAAATTCTCCTTGGTGTATAAAAACCAGCCTATCAATCCATCTTTCTAATCTGTGAAATGTGTTAATATTTTATGACGTATTATGATTTGTTGATTGATAGTTATTGGGATTTTAGAGTATTTGATTTTGTCACTTAAATTGAATCATTAATTATAGTCCAAATCTGTCACTGTTTTTTGAACTTCATTTTTATAAAATCTTATGAAAATTACTGGAAATCATATTTTTGTAACTCTCTCCATTATATATAAATTTCATCGTAAACCCGTCATTCTCTGCAATGTGAAATAAGCCACTAATTCTTAGAATATTATGATTTTTGTTTGACTGATTGAGGTTTATGATGATCGTTCTTCCTCTTAAGCTGAAATTATATTTTTAAGTAATTTTTCATCTATATTTTAATTTCTGTGTTCTTTTGATGATAACAAAAGGGGGAGAATGGGTTGAGATTTTGATTTATGAGTGAATATTTTATAAATATTCTTAATTTGGAAAAATTCATTATTTATTCATTCATTTCACTCATGCACAATTATAGGGGGAGTTTCTACTGTAGGGGGTGCAAATAAATAGGGGGAGTTCAATATTCACTGTCAAACACATTTATTGTGCTCAAAATCTTTTATTTGTTTGTCATCATCAAAAGGGGGAGATTGTCGTATGTGACGTAGTTGTATACACAATTATATGATTTTTGTTTGATGATAACAACCAAATAAATATTATTTTAAATGTGTTTGTTACTGTACTGTTCTATACATACATCACAGACAGGAATATAATATTTATATTTAAATAGAATACGACTGTACAAACATTCATATATTCATACAGTATTTTATTTAAATTGAATATAATATTTCAAACATTCAAACTATACAACTATTTGTAACTCTACTATTTATTCAATTCACATGAAATTGTACTTGTAAATAAACTAAATACGATACACAAGTTTGCTTGAACACAATAAAATATGTTATTTCATTCAAATTTGTTTATTACAAATATCAGTAAAATTTTCTATTTTTCTATGCATCAACTCATCACTACAACATTGTCACTCAGTTATACAATTTTATATATACATTTTCATTGACTCATATACAGACACTCATACATTTCACTGTCTATACATGTCTTCTGTCTTCAGTCTTCACAGCTCAAAGTTAGTCCAGTTATTTGCTTACCTATCACAAACAGAAATACACACAGTAATCTTGAATAGAAATAATTTCATGGTCTAGCAAATATTATTTTATTTTTAAAATTTATTTGCCACAGAATTTTGCTGTGTTTCTCATCATTTTTCATGACTTGATCTGATATGTATATATTTCTAGTACCCACTGATCAGCCTCAACACACTACACCGGTTTGTTGATCAGAACCAGTTGATTCTGAATAGCCACAATATAGTGTAGCGGTCTGCTGATATATATTCGAATAGACACATATATATGTATACACACACACATATACACACACACACACAAACGTGTGTATATATATATATATACATATATGTATACATACAGGTCAACATGGTCAGATTAGCAAAATGGAGAAAATGAATACAAGCTAATGTGGTCGAGCATCAAAACACAATAGTGAAATGCATAGCCAACTCAACATCAAAACAACAAACTCAAAGTGCAACAAGAATGCCAAGAGTACACAGCAAATTCATGAAGCAGCATAATCATGGTAGAGTACAGTGGTAACACATGCAAGCAGTGATGATACACAAGGTGGCAGGGTATATGGATAAAGTTGTATATACATGCATAGAACAATATATCATGGAATGGATCAGGCTCAATAACATGGTGGAGCTCATCAATGTAAAGTATATGGACAAACAGCATGGTGTACAAACATGTACAACAAAGTACAAGAAGTACATGGAAACAATGCAACAAAGCGAAGAACCAAACAAGCCTAGAAGCTCATTTTCATGTATACTTGAGCACATATGCACATCTAGGTTTCAATGCAAGGTTCATGGTTCAGAAATGGTCATACAAACATAGGGGCTCGACATATATGCACAAAGAATCAGTTTCGGTAAAAAGAGTGGCAAGCTAAATGTCGAGCAAGCATGAATGGTGAATAAGGTAAGATCAAATCAACACCAAAGTGAAAACTCAGCACACGACCGGACATAAATATAGATGACAAGGTGAAAATATACTCAGGCCAATCAAGGTGATATAAACAGCATGAAAATGGAACAATCACAACAGGTCTCATTTTCAGAATATACAATAGTGCATCAACTTCAAGATAGTGAAATGATGAAACAGACATCAACATGCATATGGCAGTTTTAATATACAACAAAGCAGTCAAGACTCGGCAAATCAAAGAACCACCTTTGCATTTTTATGGCATGTTTTTCGAAGGTATGTTCACATGTGCAATACAGATAAGCATTTATTTATTTTTGGCAAGTGCCATTGGTGCTCGTAATACAAAGCTAAATTACAGCATCTTTTTAGTCATAGTGGAATTTTGGCAAGAAATTCATTAGTTCATGAAATCAGGTCGTATTTTGTTTGGGAAGGTCTTTGTCAATGAAATCAGAAGTTGAATTTCTGGCAATTCCTAAATGGTTTCATGAAATCACAGTGGACAAATTTGAGGCAAGTGTTAAATTTTTTCCAAGAATTCAACATTCATTTTGGCAAGAATAATTTAATACGTTTCCAGAAATCACAATACATCTTTAGAAAGTGATAAAGTACTTCCTGATTTCAGAAATATTCTTTTAGACAAGAATTCATCTTTGATAACACCAAAAAAAAAAATCAGAGGAGCAATATTTGAAAACAAAACACATTTTTTGGCCATAAATATTTTTATTTCCAGAAATTCTCAATTCATAAAGGCCGAAAAAATCTAGTCAGAAATTACACAAGGGACAAATTCAATTTGGGGAATCATTGAAGGCCAAAATCACGCATGAACGAACTTGGCAAGTTTTCTTATACACAGAGAATCAATCTGGAATATAACGCAACAATTCAAGGCTCATTTTTTCCATTCAAAGTCGAGCAAATTCAGGCAACAAATCAAAAGTGGAAACACACAATAAATCAGCCAAATCATCTCTACGAAATCAAAGACAATAGGGTTTTATTTTAACCCTATAAACACCTATCATCACCGGCGTTCAAGTATCAAAATCCAAAAAGAACGATTCGAAGAATTCAGGATAAAATTACTCACAAGTTTTTTAGGGTTTCGACTTCCAGAGAAAAATCCCAAACCGATTGATCAAAGCCATCAAAGCACTGAAAGCATCCTTCGATTCAAGGCACCATTGAACCAATTTCATCATCGAATCAATCTGGATTTGGGAAGATTTGAGAAAACCCTAGCTTTCTTTCAGCCGTCGCCATTTTTATTCCATTAAGGAAAGAGAACGAGACATAGCAAATGTGGGTGCACCAGCTTTGAAAGGGGCTGGCCAAGTTGTTAAGCTAAAGGGGAGTTTAATCTCTTTAAACCTAGGGTTTCTACTTTTGTTTGTTTTTATTTTTGTATTTTTTATTTGTAAAACAAACGAAACAGTTTCTAGTGTCTGTAAAATACTAAGGGATTCAGTTAGGGGTTTAACTGACAGTTTCTAGTAAAATCTAGGGTTACGGATTACAGGGTTGTAATTTGGGAAAATCTGGCCTAGGGGATATAGTTCAGTCTAGGGTTTTGAGCATAGGGTTAGTACAGGAGCAGGGAGTGTGAGTTTACAATGTCTATAAGTGGGATCTTTACAGTGTCTATAAGCGGGATCTGATAGTAATTCCTAGTAGAAACCTTAGAAATGCCGTAGTAGGCAGGATTTTGCTGAAGCTGGGTATATCTTGTGTCATTTACTTTCTGCATTTCTATTTCTTCTATATTCTGTGGTCTATGAATTTTTTAATAACTCTTTAAAATTCAATAAACCCTATTCACCCCCCTCTAGGGTTAATCTAGATCCAACATAATCTATGACTCATATCGTATGAATTGAATCGAAGTGCAATTTAGATTCCGGTCTCTTCGAAAACGACAACAAAAAGGTCCAGATTTGATAGTCGGTTATTTAACTATCAAATATAAAGTAAAATAAACAAGTTTAACTCCATTGGATCTGCTAAGCTTCATTCAAATAAATTAAATTGTTTACAATTCAAATACCAACTTGTTTATATATTTATTCGAAAACATAAGTTTTCATAACTTAGAATATTCTTATTATCAATCTTACGTGATAATCCCACTCTTGAATGAAACTGGAAAAAATATTCAAGTCTAACACTCATTTCGAACACAAACTAGTACTATCTATTGGATAATAGTAAAATCATTCAAGTTGGGGTATTTAATTACCTCTCATACCTTGAGTCCAAATCATTTTTATCATTAAGATTAATAAGTTCGATATCTAAAATATTTGACAAACCAGAATTTGTTAATCCATTCGATTCCCAAATCTTAAACCATTTCAAAACAACGTTGTTGTTTTGGAAACATTTAACAAGTTAACTTGGTTAACTTAAATATTAAATTGGGAAATTTAATCCAAATAAACCACCTTGATTTCTTTATCCTTTTATAATCAAATTATTTTATTTACTTACTTAATTAAAGATTAATTAAGTTAAAACATTTCATCTTGGATAATTTATCCAAATTTAAATTACTCTTTAATTATACCATTATCCTACCAAATCTGTTAATTTAAAACATTTTCAATTTTTAAACAACCATTTATTAAAAACCTCTTCTATTAAATTAATGGAAATCAATTAATTTAATAACAAATTCCCATTCAAACAGTTGATTTACATCAAACAAGTTGATTAACTAATTAACATTAATCTTCCCCTTTTTAAATTAATAAATAATGTAATTAATTTAAAATAATTCATTTAATTGTTTTCTTAAAAACAATTTATATCCAATTATCAAAACTCGAGTTTATTTCTGAGTTACTTTACAGAAAAGGGCTTAGCAATTCCAACAGTATATAACAATTATTATAATAGACGACATTCAAGTCGTTAATCCAATTTACACAAACAAACATGTAAATACAATTCAATATTTTCAACTGATAATATAATAACCCAACAATATATATTTGTTGAGTAAATATGTCAAACAAGTATAATAGCAGAACGATGTTTATTTCTACCAACAAGGTGTTCAAACAATTTAGCCAATACAGTTTATAGTGGAGCAGTGTTTATTTCCACTAACAGATGTCGATATATAATTACAATTAACTTAATTATAACAACTTAATTAATCACACAAATTCATAATTTATTGGATTACATTTCATTACTGGTTAATGGTGTATAAGTTAATTTAGTTAAACGACTAAATTTATGTTCGATAAATTTTAAATCACCTTTAATTCATTTAAATTAAAGATCAATAATTACGTCGAGTTACCTATATATACCATCAACTACACATATATGAACTGGAACTATCCGATCATAAGTTATTGGTCTAGCTTATATATATGTATATTCATTAACGTACCTATATATATAGGTTAACTTAAAACACTCCTTTCTTTTTTATGAAATGGGTTGAGCCCAATTTATAGCAGCCCATATCTATGTAAATTTATATACCGTTATATATATATATATATATATATATATATATATATATATATATGTATATGTATATGTATATGCGTGCGTGTGTGTGTGTTTATTTAAAACTTAAATTAAATTTAAACTTCCCACATTTTTTTATATACGGGGCAAGCCCAGGCCCATACTTACCAACTTAAACAAAGACTCATGCACCCATTCAAATGCCCAGGTAACAAATTTTATGCCACGCATTCATTTCCTTTATTCTATCTTTCTTCCGGCCTTCTTGTATTCTTTACGTATCATTTTTTATATATATACAAAAAGACATTGGTCCAAAGCCAGTTTGCAATTTTCTTTATTTCGCTTTCCCACGGTTAGCAGGGATACTCAAATGGCTTCAATACATAAAACTTTCAGTACCATAAGGAGTAGCTGGGCAAACTAGTAATAGTTATCACTTTCTATCCCTCAAACCATGCTTGATCATTTTAACAGGAGACTTCAAATGTGGGAGAACATCGCCTACCATAAAAATAGCAAATCTGCTGAATGATATTATACCAGTGTGGTTAGCCTGCCATGACTTCTTATTTTGACAATCTGTTTTCAAGAATGGTACCAAAGCATGGATACCCAAAACAGAAGCATTCACTACCTTCCCTTCCTATTTTGGTTAGCTCTTGCCTCCCATTTCTTTTCTCTTTCCTGGTTTTACCATTTTTCTTGCTTTAAGTTTTTTTTCCTACTTTTCAAATTTTCCCTAACTAATCTGCTATTTTCAAACCAAATTAGAGAAACCTGGATAGTCAAAAATCGAAAGCACAAGTTCTTTTCCCCTACTTTCCCTGTTTTGTTACTTTTCTGTTACAATATAAAACATTTTTTCTATTTAATCAAGCCCAGGATCAAAGCCAACTAACCCACGCAGAACAAAGAAAAACCCTGTGCCCTGTTTATTTCTCCCAGTTCTCTTCCTTCCGACACTTCATCTCCTTATTAAAAGCTTCACACAACCAAGTGCCCAATCACTTCTTAATTTTTCCGAAGTTAGGGGTTTATTTGAAGAACTAAACAAGGCGTGTGGTTTGGTTTTTGTTTACAGTCTTCTATTTGTTTATTTCTAGTCCTCCTTACGGATGAAGATCTGAACCATACACCCACGAGTGTTTATATACAAAAAGTTTTCTCCATCATAAACATAAATCAGTACTAGTTTTTCTATTAAATAGTAGAAGAAAAACAAGTTAGCAGCTGTTCACCACACACAGCCTTATCAATGTGTTTGCAGTGCTTTTATTTGTTTATAGTTTGACATGAACAATGAATTTGACAAAAATCCATGCATTCAGAATCATATGTACAGATACAAAGGTGAATTCGATCCATACATATATATAACAGTTATTGGATAAATGGAAATGTATACTCAATGTTTCATTGTTCATATGCATTTCCGTGTTTTAGCTATGTTTTGATATGAAGTTCTGAATTAACTAACTATACATATATTCAGAATAATATCATAACATAATTAGTGATCAGTTTACTCACTGTTGTTTTTCCCACCATTTCATTCATTTGTTTCCATTGCCATATTTTGACGATTCGGGTTTTTCGACAAGAAATACATTATATGAATTCATATATAGATGTATGTATATGTATATATATATACATATATATATACACACTTAACCTATAAAGATTTGTGAAGAAAGGTTTACTCAATTTGGTCCATTGTTTCCAGCTATTCAATTCCAAGTTTCACGTTCTCTGTTTTCCAAGTTTTTTTGTTCCCAAAAAAATGCTCTATGTTTTCATGATCCTTAACTTTGCTTTGCTTCCATCTATTTTCAGATTTGTCTGCCACTCTAAATTCCAATTTTATGGTTGCTTTGTGTGTGTGAATTATTGGATGACATGTGTGTGTATTTATAGGTGCAATAAGATGCTTGCACTTGAAGTAAGAAGTAAGAGACATTCTTTAAATGTGATTAGAAAGGGATGACCACAGGTTCTAGCTGTGTGCATGAGTGATTGCATTGATTAAATAGGGATGTTGCCTAAGGATTGAAGTTGGTCTTATACTGTTTAATACATATAACAATGTATTCTTCCATATGTAAATAGTAGGATACAGGTAGGGTTTGAAGGTTTTCTACCTGCTGTGTACCTGTGTTCTATAGTTCTATTGAAATAACAAATGCATGGCACCTAGAAATGAAGTACACGTATGCATATATAGCCATGTTCTTAGCTTGTAAATTTTACTTCTCTAAAATTGAAAATGCACGGCCCTGAAATGATGATGGACATATCTTTGTGCCAGCCATGTGCTAAAATGCATTAAACTCAAACTTGACTACTAAGCAATGCAAGACATTACTGTTTTAATTTTATAATATAGGGCTAGCTTGTCACTTTAATATCATATCCCCTTTCATGTTCCTTATATGTGAAGTAATATTCTTATTTATTTATTAAATAAAAACCCAATTTTATATTTACATTTATTTAAAACAAGTTTAATTGCAAACGAAATGTTAAAACAACATCACTTGTAAAATATTTAAATATACAAGAACAAATATATACTTAAGAAATTTTAATAATTATTATTCTATTTTCTACAATATTTAAATTTAATATTATCTATATTTTTTAAACAAAGTTTAAAAAACTTTAAAATACAAAGCAAAATGATACAATATTATTTACGGCTTTTATTTACATATATGCACTGGTTAATACATTTTAAATCATTAAAATATATCATGGGAATTTCCCAATGTTTATTACTCATAGTTTATTATTTAATTCAATTATTAAAATAATTCAAAATAAACTTTATTACAAAAGCAGTCGAAAACCAGGACGTTACATGGAGCCAAGTTACATGGAGCTAAGGACAGGTGGTTACCTATGAATTTGTTCTTGATTGGCAGGTATATTTATCCAAGCATAATACTTCGGTTATTTTTTTTACCCTTATATTAATTATCATTCTCATGATAACGTGAATGAATGATTATCTAATTCAGTTATATATTTTATGTTCTTAATCATTTAATGTTTATTGTCTAACTATTTTGGAATAATTTTAGTATTGCAGTTTTGCAAAAGCATGTGCAAAGGTTATTTTGGATTTCATGCACACAAGTTGCTTGCTGAAATGCGAACACTAACAATATTAAAAATAGGTACATTCCCAGGTTAAACATCTATTATCTAACAATTCTGAATAGTTTTAGTATTTGCAGACTGGGATAAGAACATGTAAAGGTTGTTTCCAATTCCATGCATTCGAGTTATTTGCTGAAATATGAACTCTTAGGGAAACCGAAATGACCATCCATCAAAATTGCAAACTTAAATATGAATAGAAATATATCAAGAACAATGTCCAAGACAAACAAATCAAAGAAACCAAACACTGTTGGAAAAGGCCGACTGACCCAAGTTCAAATCGTGTTCTTAGTGGGGTGATACTTAGAGGATCACAACTACTCAGCTGCCCTCAATTATTTCCGCTCTGAAGCTACTGATATCTTTTCCAAGATCAGGAGAAAAGAAGCGCCGAAGGGTTTAAAGGGGTTAGAAGACATATTAGATGAGTATATAAAGTTGGAGGCAGAGAAGCTTTTGGTTTATCAGGAAAAAAGCCGGATTGAAAGTGCATTTCAAAGTTTACAAGAAGTGATGAATTACCTTATGCCTCCATTGCAGTCTGTAACACCCCGTGTATTCTATAACAGTGAAATTGACAAATTAAAGTATAATTAATTCCAAATCAAAGAATTAAGAGAAACGGGATACGCTATTGCGTTCGTCTCGGAATTCTGCTTGGGATAGAGTCCGAGTTTGCGTAAAATGGACTCCGTATAAAGAAGATATGGCCTCCGGAAGTTTCAGAATTCAGTTTAAAATTCAAACTGACAGAAACAGCTCAGAAATAAAATTCGAATTTCAAAAATCGGGCCGGATTGGCCAGGGCGGGAATTTTCCCACCCAAGGCACACAGGTCGACTGGGTAGTCGACCTGGGCTACCCAGGTCGGCTGGGTAGTCGACCTGGGGCACCCAGGTCGACTACCAAGTCGACACGGGGGTCGACTGGGGAGTCGACCTGGCCTCTACGCCAGGTCGAACCCAGCCCCCCTGGCTGGCCTGGTCTGTGCTTGGCCGAATTTCTGAGCCTTGCCTTGTCACTAGGGCTAGGTGTCAGCTCCTGATTGGTCTCTCCTTCAAACGAACGGCTAATATTAATCCAAGCTCCATCGACGGTTCTAATCAATTCACAAACTCTATAAAAAGGACCTAAGACTCCACCTAATTCATACAAATAAAAATTAGAATGAGACCGTCATGCTGCTGAGGAAAGACTAGAAGTAGCCGTCAAAATTGAGAGACGATTAGGAGACAATTCAAAAGCCTAAAGCAACGACAACTAAATCAAAACAACGCCTACAACAAAGGATAGCATCTTCAAATTCAGAAACCTGAATTGAAGATTCGTCATACGTTGTAAGTAGAGTGCTATTCCGATGTGAATGAATAATTGTGTTTTGATTTGTGTAAAATGAGAAATGGAATTGTGCTTAATTTGTGGTGATGATAATTCATAATTGTACGTTGCTATGATTCTAATTACGAATCAATTTGGGATATTGTGGTATAACGATGTTAGGCCTATTGGATATTTGCAAGTATGTGATTCATGTTGAAAGTTAACAACTATATGTTTGTGGTAGTTTATTTCAACACCTATTGGATAATTGCAAGTATATGATTCATGTTAAATGACTACATGTTTGTGGTAGTTATTTGAGATTCATGCAAGTATAAGATTCACTACTATGCCAACATGATGTACATTTTTTTTATGATCACTTTTAGTGTGTAGTTGGATTCAATTAAGTATTATGGTTTATATGAATTTATGTTGGAATTGGCATCATGGTTCAAGTGTAAAAACCATACTTTTGTATTAGTGACAAAAGCAAGCATCTTTGTGAACTTGTATTAATTCTATGAACATGACTAAACTATGTTTGGTGTTATGCCTAATTGAAAACATGTTTTAGGCCTATGTTGTTATCAAAATCATATGATGATATATGTGACACATAATTACGTTAGATTTACATTCCAATTGCAAGCTTACATGAATAGATTAAAAACCATGATTCAAGTTTAGGTTTGTTTATACCATGATTACATGAATAGATTAAAAACCATGATTCATGCTTAGGTATGTTTATGCCATGATTACATGAATAGATTAAAAACCATGATTCATGTTTAAGTATGTTTATGCCATGATTATATGCTATTACAATGCAAGTTCACAAGTGCCTAATGCATGTTAATTAGACCGTTATATTGCAAGTTCATGCGTTCACACTCCCCTTTTGATGTTACTTAGAATATATAAACACCATGTTCTAAGCCTCCCCTTTTTCATGTGGCTAAGTTGGGTTTAAATGTTAAACCCAACATATGTTATATTGTAGCGAATGTATAAAACGGGGGTAATGATGTTTGGGTTAAAATATAAACATATATGTTGGCATGTTTGACGCATTCCAACGACCTTGAAAACAATTAAGTGGTATAAGTTAATTTTACTCAATAAAGATGGAATTTGAATAATGGGCCGCAAATATTTACATATAAAAAGAAAAGAGACAAAATATGTAAAGTTAGAGAATACGATGTGTTTAACCCGAGGTTGGATTGAGTTGTGATGTAAACCTTCCCGGAACCGCCCGGCTGTCCAGTAGTCACAACAATACCTATCCAATGTGGGTGGTTAAACATTGAGCCCAATAAAGACCCGAGGTTAGACTGAGTTGTGGCGTAAGACTGCCCGGACCCAACCGGCAACAGTCAGCCACAACAATACCTGTCTAATGTGAGAGGTCGTGGCTTTAATAAGACAATTAAGGCTGGGTCAGGATTGATAGGATTAAGTAAATTGAATTAATACTTAATCAAAATGGAACATGCTAAACTATACAGACTGATTGGGGGTTAGGTTTACAAAACACTTAACCAACTTAGCATGTTGGCTAGAAATAGAAAACCTAGTAGCGGGGGACCCTTTTCAGCAGTAACCCTACAAGGTGTATCAGGATACCCTGAACTAGGCAGGGTGGGGCACGATTACTGGGCTGACTATAAGAGGTCAAATCGACGGCGGTGGTGCAGCAGTGTAGGTTCTAACGGGGTGTTGGCGTCCACACACTCCGGCACAGAAAAATAAGGCACTGGGCACCAGTAGTATACCTGTGCATTCTAGAATTGTGTCGGGCCGCCACCATGGGACTTGATACACCCCATGGTGGGACCAGCATAGGTAACTACAACATCGGGGGCCGTAAGACACATGTAACTATGCAAGTAGGAGCCGATCATTAGAAATGGATCACTTCACCCTAATTATGGGGTGCCTGTTGGGAACTAGTTTATATGGATGCAGAGATTAATATGGGGTACGATAGTATATTCGACTCTCGACAACTTAACTTAGTTTATATTGCTTTCCCACTTCCAGTTTATACTTATCATGCCCAATTCTTTATTCATAGACTGAATAGTCCTAGACTTACTCAGGCTTTATGTCTGACTCTACTTTTCTTTCGTCTTCTTTTCTTTCGTTTCCCCCCTAGGTCCACAGGGAGGGAATACCGCAGCTTGACCAGTTTTCACATCCAGCTTGAAGAGAAAGAATGTATTGCTTGGATTTCTTTCGTTTTGGACTATGGCTTTGGATTGCAACTATGGGGACTTATGCTGTTTACTTTTGTTTTTATGCTTCTTTAAGTTATGACATCAAGACAGTTATGAAAATGTAATGGTTTTTGGAAGTATTGTAAGACAATTATGGCATGGTTTGTGTAAACACGTATTTTGATGGAATAAAAGTGCTGTTGTTTTCCGCTGTTCAAAAATATGTGTATTTATATCTGTCTTATGTATCTGTGACTTATACTTATAAACCTCCACCAAAATTAGGGCATTCCCTTTGAGAGTGACCCTAACGGAGGTGGGGTGTGTCACTTGATATCAGAGCATAGGTTTACCATATAAGATAAAAAGTTTTGAAAATTCATTTCTAAAAAGAAAATTTAAAGAAGCATTTTTAAAGATAAAATGTTATTTTATTTTTAAAAAAAGGCATAGTCCCCCAAAGCTATAGGTACTATCTTTTATCCTTTGTTTTGAATCTATCCTTTTTGTTTCAGCATGTCCGAAGAACTTAACTTGCCAGAGGGTATACCAATACCTGGTTGGTTCAGACGATTCTTAGAAGCAAGGGCCAATCAGCCAGGTCCCACTATTCCTCCTCCCCCAGCTGCAGGAAATCATCCAGCTGCAGCAGCACCTCTTCCTCCACCTCCTCCGGGGGGTAATACTTTTGCTAAGATATGTAAAGATTTTAAAGCTATGGGAGGAAAGGACTTTCATGGAACTAAGTCCTTCGTGGCAGCCAGGAATTGGCTGAAGGAAACCGAGGACTTATTTGTCATCTTTGAGGTAGAAGATAGGCAGAAGGTACAACTGGCAGTATTGCTACTTAAAGGCGAGGCTTCCTACTGGTGGGAAGTCACCAATGCAGAAAGACCAGTGGAAACATGGGAGGACTTTAGGGCAAGGTTTGAGGCTAAATTTCTCTCAGAAGCTGAAAGGAGTCTTCAGTTGGAAAAATTCTTATTTCTTAAGCAAGGGAATATGACAGTCAAAGAGTATATTAATCAGTTCATCAGCTAGCTAGGTTCGGACTGGACCTAGTCAACACTCCACACAAGAAGGCTCTCCGCTTTATCAAAGGATTGAATGAGCCATTACACAGTTTGGCCATGACCCATAAACCCATGGGAGCTACGTATGAAAGGTTGGTGCAGATGGCATTGCTGATCGAAGAGGATAAGGGCAAGAAGGAGACAAAGGCAGAAAGCTCTCAAGGGAAGAAAAAGGGTTTACAGCCTAAGAAGACAGACTTTAAGAAGGGCGGGAAAGACAACAAAGAGAAGAGGAAGTGTAATTTCTGTGGCAAAGTGGGGCACTTAGTGAAAGATTGCCGGAAAAAGAAGGCCAAGATGAATGGTGGGTGTTTTTCTTGCGGTGAAACATGCTATATGGCTAAGGATTGCCCAAAGAAGCGAGGGCAGGGGCAGAGGGCTGGATCCACCTCAGGGGCACAGGTACATGTGCCAGAAGCGCCACCTCTGCAACAACGAGGTATAAATACTTCTGTAGAAAGTGTGGTTTATCTTTATGATCACCTAGTTCGCACTTTATTTGATTCTGGCGCATCACACTCCTTTATTTCATCTACTTTAGTAGAATCTCTGCACCTAGAAACTAGTATGGTAGAGGACCCCCTAATTGTTTCAAATCCAATCGGGGGCCCGGCTCATTTGTCTATGATCTGTGTGGGATTGAAAATTTCTATTCTAAGCGTAGAATTTAGATGTAGTGCCTTTGTTTTGGGCTTCTCGGGATATGGTTTGATTTTGGGCATGGATTGGCTATCGAGTAATGGTGCCATCCTTGATTGTGAGAAAAGGGTGGTTAGGCTTCTGACCCAACACGGTAACACTTTGGAAATTACTTGTAATCCCTCGTATGCGGTTATGCTTAGTTATCTCGAATCGCTAGATGCTTCTGTTGAGGATTTGCAATCGGTTAGAGTGGTCTGTGAATATCCGGATGTCTTCGAAGAGGTGAAGGGCTTACCTCCGAAGTGGGAGATAGACTTCCGCATATATCTTGTAGATAATGCAAAGCCCGTTGCGTTGCCCGTTAGACACATGGCTCCACGGGAAAGGAAAGAGCTCAGTAAACATATTAAAGAGCTTCTAGAGAAGGGGTTCATTAGGAGGAGCATTTCAGAATGGGGCGCTCCAGTGGTGTTCGCTACAAAGGCGGATGGTTCACTCCGTCTGTGTGTTGACTATAGGGAGCTCAACAAGCTAACGAAAAAGAATAAGCACCCTCTCCCCAGAATTGATGATCTGTTTGATCAGCTTGTAGGAGCGTCTGTTTTCTCCCAACTCGATTTAGCGACCGGATTTCATCAGCTAAGAGTGGCTGAAGATAGTGTCGATAAGACAACATTCAGAACCCCAGACGGCTTCTTTGAATGGCTTGTCATGCCTTTCAGCCTGACAAACGCACCCGCTTACTTCGTGGACCTGATGAGTAGGGTGTTCAGAGATTTCCTCAATAAGTTCGTAGTGGTCTTTGTAGACGATATCTTGATCTTCTCAAAGAGTGAAGAAGAACATGCTCAGCACTTAAGGGCAATCATGGAAACTCTGCGAGTCCATCAGCTAAAAGCCAAATTCTCCAAATGCCACTTTTGGAGAGAGGAAGTGAGGTTCCTTGGGCACATAGTATCCAAAGAAGGGTTAGCTGTGGACCCTGCTAAGGTAGTAGCGGTACAGGATTGGAAGACACCAAGGAATGCAACTGAGGTCCGAAGTTTTCTAGGACTAGCAGGTTTCTACCGAAAATTCATAAGGGATTTTACGAAAATCTCAGCCCCGCTCACAAGGCTAGCAAAGAAGAATCTAGTGTTCAATTGGGACTTAGATTGCGAGTTTGCTTTCCAACGACTAAAAAGGGCTCTTACAACAGCCCCAGTTCTGACGTTGCCAGATGGAAGCAAGATGTTCACAGTTTATACAGATGCATGTGGGACAGGACTAGGCGCTGTCTTAATGCAAGAAGGAAGTGTAGTAGCTTATGGCGGGAGACAGTTGAAAGTGCATGAAAAGAACTACCCGACCCACGATCTTGAGTTAGCTGCCATCGTCTTTGCACCCAAGTCTTGGCTACACTATCTCCTAGGTGAGAAGTTCGAACTTTACACTGACCATAAATCGTTGAAATATCTTTTCTCGCAGAAAGATCTTAACTTGAGGCAATAGAGATGGATGGTGTTTCTTGCCTCGTACGATTTCGAGATCTCCTACACTCCGGGCAAAGGCAACGTAGTGACAGACGCATTGAGCCGAAAGAAACTGACCCTAAGCCCGCTGTTTGTTGAAAGACAAAGCCTAGAGTTTATAGCCAGCTTTGACTTTAGGCCCTCCTCCGATTTTGTACCGGGCTTGCTAGCATCTCTCGAAGTACGCCCGACTTTAGTGGACTCAATAGGGACAGCACAACGCGAAGACCCTCAGCTTGTGGAAACGATTGATAGGCTAATTAGGGGTGAGACTTCAAGTCACCTCAACAGATACTCCATCAACGATAAGGGTTGGCTAAGGCGAGACGAAAGGCTATGCGTCCCACAGACAAGGGATTTAGTAAAGACGGTTCTAGAGGAAGCACATCACTCCAAGATGACGATACACCCAGGCGGAGATAAAATGTACAAGGACATAAAGAGAACTTTCTTTTGGAGCGGCATGAAGAAAGACGTGGCAGAATTCGTTTCAAAGTGTATGGTTTGCCAACAGGTTAAGGCGGAACAGAAGAAACCCGGCGGTCTGCTCCATCCTCTAGAGGTCCCACAGTGGAAGTGGGATAGCATCTCAATGGACTTCATTGATGGGCTGCCTAGGTCTAGAAGAGGAAACACTAGCATTTGGATAATAGTGGATAGGCTTACTAAAAGCGCCCACTTTTTACCTGTCAAGAGTAAAAGAACTCCCTCATCCCTAGCATCTCTTTATCTCAAGGAAATTGTTCGACTCCATGGAATACCATCCAGCATTGTTAGTGATCGAGACCCTATCTTCACAAGTGAGTTTTGGCGAAGTCTGCAAGAAGCGGTAGGCACACAGTTATACTTGTGCACAGCCTAACATCCCCAAACCGACGGCCAGACAGAAAGAGTGAACAGAGTTTTGGAGGACCTTTTAAGACTGTGTGTCCTTGACTTCGGAGGGACGTGGGAAGACCATCTTCCTTTGGTGGAATTTTCCTACAACAACAGCTACCAAGCCACCATCGGAATGGCGCCCTTCGAAGCTTTATATGGAAGACCGTGCCGATCACCCACTTGTTGGTGGGAGTCTACTGATAAGCTCATACTTGGGCCAGATATGATCCGAGAGACTTCAGAGAAAGTAGACTTGATACGAAGAAGGATGAAGACAACCCAAGACAGACAGAAATCCTACGCCGACAAGAGGAGGACCGACCTTGAATTTGAGGTTGGGGACAGAGTTTTTCTTAAGGTATCTCCACTAAGGAACGTTGTTCGTTTTTGAACCACGGGGAAGCTAGCACCAAGGTTCGTAGGGCCATTTCCTATCATCGAGAAAATTGGGAAAATGGCCTACAGATTAGAGCTACCCGAAAAACTGGTCGGAGTTCACAACGTTTTCCATGTTTCGCACCTCCGAAAATGTCTACATGAATCTGCTGAAGTGGTAGAGCCAAACATCCTAGAAGAAGCTGAAGTGGAACGCGAAGCAACCGTGAGGAAAGTTCCAACACGCATCATAGGAACTGAAGTGAAAAAGCTACGCAACCGCGAAGTCAAGCTCGTCAAAGTTCAGTGGAGCGACGCCGAGGAAGACGCAACTTGGGAAACTGAAGCTAGAATACGCGCAGCCTACCCTTTTCTTTTCGAGGGTACATCTTTGATCTTTCTTTTTCCTTAAGTTGCGCTTTTATCTATCTTTTTAGGTATATCTCCTCGACCTTATCTTTTAGGTAGAAACCTTTGGATGAAAACATGTAATTGAAACATGTTATGGATGATGGTTGCAAGTGGTTGCAAGTGATTGCTAGTGGTTGCTCGTGGTTGCATGTACACACACAATCTAGGTTTTAAATTGGCTCAGTCACTTCATATTTCATATGCATATATGTATTTATATTCGTATATGGTTGAAGTTTAATGTGTTGTCATATGGATGTTGCATTTATATATGAATGATTGTGCACTCATGTAGAATCATGAATAGGAAGATTTGCATACATAATGGATTCATGACACTTACATAATTTTCATTAAGGAGATCAACTGAATCAGTAGGTCGTCTGATTTTGCATTAGATAAGTACATGTACACACACTTCGCATATGATCATGAAGCATTAGAAGTCTTTTAAGGACAATGGATGCTCGCGTTTGATGGATGAGTAGATGGATGTTTGGATGTTAGGATATACATTCTTCCTGAACTTGAAGATTTCGGGGACGAAATCCTTTTAAGTGGGGGAGAATGTAACACCCCGTGTACTCTATAGCAGTGAAATTCACAAATTAAAGTATAATTAATTTCAAATCAAAGAATTAAGGGAAACGGGATACGCCATTGCGTTCGTCTCGGAATTCTGCTTGGGATAGAGTCCGAGTTTGCATAAAATGGACTCTGTATGAAGAAGATATGGCCTCCGGAAGTTTCAGAATTCAGTTTAAAATTCAAACTGACAGAAACAGCTCAGAAATAAAATTCGAATTTCAAAAATCGGGCCGGATTGGCCAGGGAGGGAATTTTCCCACCCAAGGCACCCAGGTCGACTGGGTAGTCGACCTGGGCTACCCAGGTTGACTGGGTAGTCGACCTGGGGCACCCAGGTCGACAACCAAGTCGACACGGGGGTCGACTGGGGAGTCGACCTGGCCCCTGAGCTAGGTCGAACCCAGCCCTCCTGGCTGGCCTGGTCTGTGCTTGGCCGAATTTCTGAGCCTTGCCTTGTCACTAGGGCTAGGTGTCATCTCCTGATTGGTCTCTCCTTCAAACGAATGGCTAATATTAATCCAAGCTCCATCGACGGTTCTAATCAATTCACAAACTCTATAAAAAGGACCTAAGACTCCACCTAATTCATACAAATAAAAATTAGAATGAGACCGTCATGCTGCTGAGGAAAGACTAGAAGTAGCCGTCAAAATTGAGAGACGATTAGGAGACAATTCAAAAGCCTAAAGCAACGACAACTAAATCAAAACAACGCCTACAACAAAGGATAGCATCTTCAAATTCAGAAACCTGAATTGAAGATTCGTCATACGTTGTAAGTAGAGTGCTATTCCGATGTGAATGAATAATTGTGTTTTGATTTGTGTAAAATGAGAAATGGAATTGTGCTTAATTTGTGGCGATAATAATTCATAATTGTACGTTGCTATGATTCTAATTACGAATCGATTTGGGATATTGTGGTATAACGATGTTAGGCCTATTGGATATTTGCAAGTATGTGATTCATGTTGAAAGTTAACAACTATATGTTTGTGGTAGTTTATTTCAACACTTATTGGATAATTGCAAGTACATGATTCATGTTAAACGACTATATGTTTGTGGTAGTTATTTGAGATTCATGCAAGTATATGATTCACTATTATGCCAACACGATGTATATTTTTTTTATGATCACTTTTAGTGTGTAGTTGGATTATATTAAGTATTATGGTTTATATGAATTTATTTTGGAATTGGCATCATCGTTCAAGTGTAAAAACCATACTTTTGTATTAGTGACAAAAGCAAGCATCTTAGTGAACTTGTATTAATTCTATGAACATGACTAAACTATGTTTGGTGTTATGCCTAATTGAAAACATGTTTTAGGCCTATGTTGTTATCAAAATCATATGATGATATATGTGACACATAATTACGTTAGATTTACATTCCAATTGCAAGCTTACATGAATAGATTAAAAACCATGATTCATGCTTAGGTATGTTTATGCCATGATTACATGAATAGATTAAAAACCATGATTCATGTTTAGGTATGTTTATGTCATGATTATATGCTATTACAATGCAAGTTCACAAGTGCCTAATTCACGTTAATTAGACTGTTATGTTGCAAGTTCATGCGTTCACACTCCCCTTTTGATGTTACTTAGAATATATAAACACCATGTTCTAAGCCTCCCCTTTTTCATGTGGCTAAGTTGGGTTAAAATGTTAAACCCAACATATGTTATATTGTAGCGAATGTATAAAACGGGGGTAATGACGTTTGGGTTAAAATATAAACATATATGCTGGCATGTTTGATGCATGCCAACGACCTTGAAAACAATTAAGTGGTATAAGTTAATTTTACCTAATAAAGATGGAATTTGAATAATGGGCCGCAAATATTTACATACAAAAAGAAAAGAGACAAAATATGTAAAGTTAGAGAATACGATGTGTTTAACCCGAGGTTGGATTGAGTTGTGATGTAAACCTTCCCGGAACCGCCCGGCTGTCCAGTAGTCACAACAATACCTATCCAATGTGGGTGGTTAAACATTGAGCCCAATAAAGACCCGAGGTTAGACTGAGTTGTGGCGTAAGACTGCCCGGACCCAACCGGCAACAGTCAGCCACAACAATACCTGTCTAATGTGAGAGGTCGTGGCTTTAATAAGACAATTAAGGCTGGGTCAGGATTGATAGGATTAAGTAAATTGAATTAATACTTAATCAAAATGGAACATGCTAAACTATACAGACTGATTGGGGGTTAGGTTTACAAAACACTTAACCAACTTAGCATGTTGGCTAGAAATAGAAAACCTAGTAGCGGGGGAACCTTTTCGGCAGTAACCCTACAGGGTGTATCAGGATACCCTGAACTAGGCAGGGTGGGGCACGATTACTGGGCTGACTATAAGAGGTCAAATCGACGGCGGTGGTGCAGCAGTGTAGGTTCTAACGGGGTGCGGGCGTGCACACACTCCGGCGTAGAAAAATAAGGCACTGGGCACCAGTAGTATACCTGTGCATTATAGAATTGTGTCGGGCCGCCACCATGGGACTTGATACACCCCATGGTGGGACCAGCATAAGTAACTACAACATCGGGGGTCGTAAGACACATGTAACTATGCGAGTAGGAGCCGATCATTAGAAATGGATCACTTCACCCTGATTATGGGGTGCCTGTTGGGAACTAGTTTATATGGATGCAGAGATTAATATGGGGCACGATAGTATATTCAACTCTCGACAACTTAACTTAGTTTATAGTGCTTTCCCACTTCCAGTTTATACTTATCATGCCCAATTCTTTATTCATAGACTGAATAGTCCTAGACTTACTCAGGCTTTATGTCTGACTCTACTTTTCTTTCGTCTTCTTTTCTTTCGTTTCACCCCCTGGTCCACAGGGAGGGAATACCGCAACTTGACCAGTTTTCACATCCAGCTTGAAGAGAAAGAATGTATTGCTTGGATTTCTTTCATTTTGGACTATGGCTTTGGATTGCAACTATGGGGACTTATGCAGTTTACTTTTGTTTTTATGCTTCTTTAAGTTATGACATCAGGACAGTTATGAAAATGTAATGGTTTTTGGAAGTATTGTAAGACAATTATGGCATGGTTTGTGTAAACACGTATTTTGATGGAATAAAAGTGCTGCTGTTTTTCGCTGTTCAAAAATATGTGTATTTATATCTGTCTTATGTATCTGTGACTTATACTTATAAACCTCCACCAAAATTAGGGAATTCCCTTTGAGAGTGATCCTAACGGAGGTGGGGTGTTTCACAGTCTAATTTAGGTGTCAATTCCAGTATTGGATCTCCTTCTCAAAATCACATGGTATATGGATCATTCATCAATCCTGCACCAACAACTGCATGTACAAGTTCAGACTACAGAATAAGTTCAATTCCAGTATCCAGTTGTTCATCAGGAGAAAAAAGAAAATCTCCAATAGCTGCTCCAATTCCATCTGATTTATGAAGAAGCATCCTGCTTCAACCAAAAAAAATTCATGCCATAGATGCTAACACAAGCAGCATGTAAGTTAACACAGAGAAAACTGCAATTCAAGCATCTTCTGCTGTAACAACCTGCATTCTACGTATCGGAAGATCGTAGAATATTTATTTCTTTTTCATACGAAGTCGTATGGTCATGTAGAGTTGGGGAACGACTATTGGAGTCATTTCCAATGTTCATGATTTTTATAGATTTTTAAATGACCATTTTGCCCCTAGCTGATCTTGTTTCGGCCATAACTTTTGATTGGAAAGGAGTTTTGACCTGAAACCACTTCTATTGGCTTCAGATGATGGATTACCTTTCCGTAGAGTGGTCACATGTGAAAAACGGACTTACCGTTTGGGAGATATGGCTGAAATAAGGTTTGGAAGGTGAAAAATTGCTTAACCGGGCCAAATAGGGTGATTAGTGAATGGGCCCATAACCCATTTCGGAATTAAGGTTATGGAGAGGCTGAAATGAGTTAGGTTTTCATTCAATTTCAGTTTTCTAGCCGCCACTTACCTCTAAGAAACCCTAATAATGGCCTCCAACCTCTAAAACACCTCCACATCACTTTCTACTTGAAGATTAAGCTTAGCAACATCAAATCAAGGCGGATTAGCACCAAGATCGAGGAAGAGCTGCTGTTTAGTATTGGGATTCACACCAAATCGGAGACTTATTTCAGATCTAAGGTTTATTTGTGGCTAAGGTGAGTGATTTGCGTAGTTCCTCACTAATTATGGTTAATTAAGGGTAATTAGTGTTGATTAACGAATTTATACATTAATAAATTCTGGAAAAATATTTATAAATTCTTAAATAATGTTTTAGACCTCTGATATGAATTTGGGTTAATTTGGTTAAGTTTTGTTAATCCTATCATTAATTATGCTTGAATATGCTTTAGGGAAAATATGGGGTTTTGACTATGTTTGATTCATTTTAACATATCAAGTTGTTGTTTTGGTGTTTGTGGTCACTTCTATTTGTTGCTATGACTGTATGGTACATTTTGTGATTGTTTAGAATAGTTAGAATGTTCGAAAACGCCGTCGAATGGCGCAAAACAGTTGCTGGAAGAGTTGCAGGAAAGTGTGCAGAAAATCGGATCGCCCTACCCGATCACGATTCCTAACCCCGACCTGATCCACTTGTGGTGATGAAGGCCGACCCGGACCATTGTACCTGGCTTGGAGAAGGAGTGTCCTTCCTGAACCGATACGCCTCTCGGAGCATATACCACCCCGATCCGACCCGTATGGCTACCTCCGACCCGTACCGGTGTATAACGACTGGACTTGGAGGCTACGACCCGAACCGCCATCAGATGAAGACCACGATTTGAACCATCACGAACTGGAGCATGGAGCACGACCCGAACCCGATGGCACCCTCCGATCCGATCCGAGGAGCTTGTCAACGAACCGAGATGTTAAGCACGACCGGGTTTGTATCCGAACCGATCCGGTGGTAACTAATAACCCGAGATGCAAAGGTAGTCCAAATAGGAAGTTAGAGCTCAGGATCCAGTTGGGAACCAATGAGTTCACTTCATGATTGGGCTTTGCCGCGGGACGTGTGCTAAGGAGTTGTCGACGTTCATTACTTCGATTCACCACTGAAAAAGAATGATGGACTACATATCAGTGCAATATAGTCATTATGACTCGAGGGGCAAAGTGATCGTAGCAGGACTACGTATCAGTGCAGTAGAGTCGCCATGACTCGAGGGGCAAAGTGATTGTAGTAAGACTATGAGCCAGTGCAGTGGATCCATTGTGACTCCATGGGGCGGAGTGGACATAGTAAAGGATTAGTAAGGCTATGAGCCAGTGCAGTGGGGTGTGTACGACTCCATGGGGCAAAGTGGACATAGCGAAGGATTAGTGGCTATGGATCAGTGCAATGAAGCCGTTGTGACTTCATGGGGCAGAGTGATCATAGCAAAGTATTGGGTGATAGAAGTGGTGGATATCGTATGCTTTACGCACTGAGTGAGAGATGTGAGGATGGTTGCTATGCCTGATTGTTTTCCATCTCTATGACATGCACACCCCACCCCCGTATGCTTGTACGCCATATGTTAGTGTCACCTTAGAGTATTGTACAATATGTAGTGCTAACTCTTTGGTTGCAGGTCCAGGTTCAGGTATGGTTTAGTATACCTGTTATTGTTCTGTTTAGCTTCTTATTGCTCATACCAGACTTTTGTCTGACCCAGAGTTTTATGTCTCTTCTTATTACTCTGGGTGCTCCTAAACGAGCAGACTAGAGATAGGTTAGCTGGTGATGCACGAGTAGCTGATCCGAAGACGAGAAGGAGGCTTCCACGTATGATATATATATATATAGATATTCTCCCTGTGTCGTGGGTGGTTACTACTTGGGCATTAGTAGTGTACCTCCCTTATCTTGCTTTTGCTTTTAGAGACAGTTTGAAAAGTTGTAACAATGATGATGTGGAACATAAGCTGTATTTGGATTTTCTGCTGCTATGATAGTTTGTTTCCAGCTTATGCATTGTCTCGCCTGTTTTGTGTCAAGTATATGTTATGATTATATTTTATCCCATGTGCTGTGAGACATATTACAGGTTCTTTGTTGATCCTTCGTCTTCTTTCTTTTCTTTTGACGACCGTCCCATGCTAGCTGGACATGTGTACAACGCACATTTGGAGTAAATGTCAGTTGTTGCGGGGCGGGCCGTCACATTTAGTATCAGAGCTCTAGGTTGCGTAGTTAACCTAGGGAAAGTCACTAGGGAGAGATAGTACGTATATGAGAGCGCGTATTTTTGATTACTTTGGTTTTCAAAATCTATATAGATATATATACTATTAGTAGTATAAGGATGAAGTCGTACTGCACTGGCAGCACTATGGAAATGGCTAATTGTTTTCTCTTTACAGATTCGACGATGAGCCGAAATTTAAGAGGTGCTGGTAGAGGAGCCAACAATGGGAATGCTCCTGACATGAGGACGATGTTCACTAACTTCATGAGAGAGATGCTTAGGGATGTTCAGGGAGCAGTTCCCAATGCCAATAATGGTGATGGTCCAGTAGTGCAGGCGCCTAGGGCCGATTTTGCCAAGGTGTGCAAGGATTACACTAACCTTGGTGGGAAGCCTTTCCACGGAACGGAGTCGGCCACGGATGTTCAGGATTGGCTGGATAGTTATGACTGTATCTTCGACGACTTGGGTATCGAGGATGCGATGAAGAGAAGGCTAGTGTCTCGTCAGCTGCAAGGGTGAGCGATAAATTGGTGGAATGCTATTAAGACAGCCACTCCAGAGGATCAAGTTACTTGGGATCAGTTTAAGGCTCGCTTTAGCGACAAGTTTATCCCGGCTGCTCAGAAGTCAAAATTGTTTAGGAAGTTCTTGGAGCTTAAGACGAATGGTAGGGCAGTCTCGGACTATATTGCTGAGTTCGACACTTTGTCGAAGTATGGATTATCCCTTATTGATACTCCTGAGAAGAAGAATGAGAAGTTCAGTACTGGTTTGGATGGATACTTGGGGGAAAGGCTTATTAACCACATCGATGAGACTTTTGAATCGATTGTTGGGAAAGCTTTGAGATCAGAGAGTCTTTACCCTAAGTCAAAGACCGAGGTTGCATCTGCAGAAGAGCCAAAGCCGCAAGCAGGCGGTGGAGGCAAGAATAACTCTTAGAACAAGAGGAAGCAGAACCAAGCTAAGGATGGCCAGAAAAAGAGCAAGAAAGATGTTGAGTGCTTCAGCTGTCGTAAGAAGGGCCATTATGCCAAAGAATGTCGGGCCAAGCCAGCGGATAGGAAGTGCTACAACTGTGGCCAAGTGGGACATCATAAGGATAAATGTCCACAACCTCTTAAAGAGAAGCAGATTGTGAAAGAATATGCTATCAATGCTGTTCCTTCTTCGTCGAATGCCCCAACTGCGGCAGAGAAAGGGAAGAATATCATCATTCAAGGTATGCTTTCTATTTATGATGTACCCGTTCGAGTATTGTTTGATACTGGGGCTTCTCGTTCCTTCATATCTAGTGACCTGATAGATAGGTTAGTACTGGAACCCGAGATAGTCGATAGACCGTTGGTTGTGACGAACCCGATGGTGGTTCGACTAACCTTAGTATGATTTGTCGAAACCTGGTCTTATCGAGTCATGGAGGTATGTTTGTTTGTGATTGCTTTCTTTTGGGCTTTACTGGGTATGGCATTATATTGGGAGTCGATTGGCTCCAAAGATACGAGGTGGTGGTAGACTGTGAGGGCTTTTTGGTGACAGTTAGAGCGGATGATGGGCGGAGGTTAGTGTTTGGTAGTCTACCTAGTGATGGGGTAATGGCTAGTTTTATAAATTCCCTCGACATCTCGCATGATGATTTGTTAGATGTGCCCGTGGCTGGCCATTACCCGGACATTTTAGAGGAAGTGACCGGACTTCCACCACACCGAGAGATTGAGTTCCGTATTGATTTAGTGAAAGATGCCATACCTATAGTGATGCCACTTCGTCATATGGCGCCAAGAGAGCAGCGAGAGCTCGGGGTGCAAGTAAGCGATCTTTTGAAGAAGGGATTTATTAGAAGAAGTGTTTCCCAGTGGGGATCACCAGTTGTGTTTGCCACTAAGGCAGATGGTTCCCTTCGTTTGTGTGTGGACTATCGCGAGTTGAATAAAGTGACAAGGAAGAATAAGTATCCCCTCCCACGGATAGATGATTTGTTTGATCAACTGGAAGGGGCAAGAGTGTTCTCCCAGTTGGACCTCGTGACAGGATTTCATCAGCTTCGAGTAGCAACTGATAGCTAAAACAGCATTTCAGATGCTGTCTGGATTTTATGAGTGGTTGGTCATGCCATTTGGGTTGACCAATGCACCAACAATCTTCGTGGATCTTATGAATAGGGTATTCAGGGATCAACTGAATAAGTTTGTTCTTGTGTTCATAAACGACATCCTTGTTTACTCTAGGACAGAAGAAGAACACAAGGGACATTTGAGGATAGTACTGGAGATGTTGAGGAAACACCTACTGAAAGCGAAATTTTCTAAGTGTCACTTCTGGAGGAGGGAAGTTAGATTATTGGGCTATGTTGTTTCAGAGAATGGCATTGCCGTGGACCCTGCGAAGGTGGCTACAGGTACGGGATTGGTCTACGCCCAAGAATGCAACTGACGTAAGAAGTTTCTTGGGGTTAGCTGGATATTATCGTAAGTTTATCCAGGACTTCTCCAAGATAGCGGCACCGTTGACTCAGTTGACTAAGAAGAATCAAGCCTTCATCTGGGACGGAGTGTGTGAAAATGCATTCAAGAGTCTAAAGGAAAAGTTGACGCGTGCGCCGGTGTTAGTCATTCCTAAAGGGAATGAAGAGATGACGGTATACACAGATGCTTGTGGTACCGGATTAGGTGCTTTATTGATGCAAGGAGGTTGGGTTGTAGCTTATGCTAGTCGGAAACTGAAACCGCATGAGAAAAGGTATCCTACCCATGATTTGGAATTGGCAGCGATCGTGTTTGCGCTGAAGATGTAGAGACATTATCTCTTGGGAGAAAGATTCGAGTTGTTTACCGATCATAAATCGTTAAAGTATCTTTTCTCTCAGAAGGATTTGAATCTCCGTCAGCAGAGATGGTTAGAGTTCTTGGCTTCCTATGATTTTGATATCACATATACACCAGGAAAGGGCAATGCGGTAGCTGATGCATTGAGTAGAAGACATGCCAGTTTAGGGGCTATGTTTCTGGAATGGAAGCAACTGGAGTACATCGCGGGGTATGATTTCAGACCAAAGTGCAAATTAGATCCAGAGATGTTAGCTAGTTTGACGATCAGACCCACTTTGATTGAGTGGATTGGTTCCAGTCAGAGGGACGATCCTAATCTATTAGAAATCCTCCCTAAGTTAGAGAAGGGAAATGATGAGGAGATGAATTTGTATGGGCTTGATCGGGAAGGATGGCTTCGGAAGAATGGAAGACTAGTTGTACCCAACGTGAATGGTTTGAGAGATGAAGTGCTTAGAGAATGTCATCACTCAAAACTGACCATACACCCCGTTGGTGACAAGATGTATCGAGACATGAAGCAGACTTACTATTGGGAAGGGTTGAAAAGAGACGTTGGGAAGTTTATATCCAAGTGCATGAATTGCCAGCTAGTTGAAGCTGAGCAAAAGAAGCCTAGTGGGTTGTTGCAACCATTAGAAATTCCCGAATGGAAATGGGAACAAGTCTCGATGGATTTCATAGATGGTTTACCAAGAAATAGATCGGGACATGATAGCATTTGGGTAATTGTGGATCGATTGACCAAAAGTGCAAGATTTATACCAGTTAAATCGACCAGAACGGCAGCTAAGTTAGCAGAACTGTATGTGAAGTGGGTAGTGAGATTTCATGGAGTACCTAAAAGCATTGTGAGTGACCGAGACCCGTTGTTTACTAGTGGGTTTTGGAAGAGCTTACAAGAGGCTCTAAGGTCAGAATTATATCTAAGTACCGCGTATCATCCTCAAACCGACGGTCAGACGGAGAGGATGAATCGTATATTGGAAGATCTCTTGAGAGCTTGTATATTGGATTTTGGTGGATCGTGGGATGACCATTTGCATCTAGTAGAGTTCGCATATAATAATAGTTACCAATCCAGTATCGGTATGGCTCTATATGAGGCTTTGTACGGAAGACCGTGCAACTCACCGTCATGTTGGTTAGAAACCGGTGAGAATTATGTGCTTGGACCAAAAATGATAAGAGAAACCTCAGACAAGATTAAGACCGTTCGGCAACGAATGAAGGCTGCCCAAGATAGGCAGAAAAGTTATACCGATAAAAGGAGAAGAGATTTAAAATTCTCCATTGGCGACTTGGTGTTTGTCAAGATTTCTCCATTAAAAAGCGTGATTCGATTCGGTAGGAGAGGCAAGTTAGCACCAAGATTTGTTGGTCCATTCCCAGTCCTCGAACAAGTTGGGAATTTGGCGTATAGAGTTGACTTACCAGAGAAGATGGCGGGAGTTCACAACGTATTTCATGTTTCCCAGCTAAGGAAGTTCATGCACGACCCAGATATGACTATTTCACCTGATCAGTTAGAGGACTTCGAAGTGGAACCCGAGGCAGTTGGGAACCGCAAGCGAATTCGTATTGTCGAGCACGATACGAACCAACTTCGAAGGAAAGCGGTGAAGCTAGTCAAGGTTCAGTGGGGTGAGAACGAGAATGACTGTACTTGGGAGACAGAGGAGAGCATTAGAAAGGCGTATCCAGAACTCTTTGCCTGATAAGGTTTTCTTTGCAATGTAGTTATTCCGCATGCTAGAATAGATTTGTTTTGCGTGTTTAATTGTTGTTTTATGGCTGATAGGCATGCGGGACTTTTTGTGTGTTTTGGTTAGGGAATTTCGGGGGCGAAATTTCTTAAGGGGGAGAATGTAATAACCCGCATTCTACGTATCGGTAGATCGTAGAATATTTATTTCTTTTTCATACGAAGTCGTATGGTCATGTAGAGTTGGGGAATGACTACTGGGGTCATTTCCCATGTTCATGATTTTTGTCGATTTTTAAATGACCATTTTGCCCCTAGCTGATCTTGTTTCGGCCATAACTTTTGATTGGAAAGGAGTTTTTACCTGAAACCACTTCCATTGGCTTCGGATGATGGTTTACCTTTCCGTAAAGGGGTCACATGTGAAAAACGGACTTACCATTTAGGAGATATGGATGAAATAAGGTTTGGAAGGTGAAAAACTGCTTAACCGGGCCAAATAGGGTGATTAGTGAATGGGCCCATGACCCATTTCGGGATTACGGTTATGGGGAGCTGAAATGAGTAAGGTTTTCATTCTATTTCAGTTTTCTAGCCGCCACTTACCTCTAAGAAACCCTAATAATGGCCTCCAACCTGTAAAACACCTCCAAATCACTTTCTACTTGAAGATTAAGCTTAGCAACATCAAATCAAGGCAGATTAGCACCAAGATCGAGGAAGAGCTGCTGTTTAGCATTGGGATTCACACCAAATCGGAGATTTATTTCAGATCTAAGGTTTATTTGTGGCTAAGGTGAGTGATTTGCATAGTTCCTCACTAATTATGGTTAATTAAGGGTAATTAGTGTTGATTAGCGAATTTATACATTAATAAATTCTGGAAAAATATTTATAAATTCTTAAATAATGTTTTAGACCTCTGATATGAATTTGGGTTAATTTGGTTAAGTTTTGTTAATCCTATCATTAATTATGCTTGAACATGCTTAAGGGAAAATATGGGGTTTTGGCTATGTTTGATTCATTTTAACCTATCAAGTTGTTGTTTTGGTGTTTGTGGTCACTTCTATTTGTTGCTATGACTGTATGGTATGTTTTGTGATTGTTTAGAATAGTTAGAATGGTCGAAAACGTCGTCGAATGGCGTAAAACAGTTGCTGGAAGAGTTGCAGGAAAGTGCGCAGAAAATCGGACTGGATCGGATCACCTACCCGATCGCGATGCCCATCCCTGACCCGATCCGCTTGTGGTGATGAAGGACGACCCGGACCGTTGTACCTGGCTTGGAGAAGGAGTGTCCTTCCCAAACTGATCCGCCTCTCGGAGCATATACCACCCCGATCCGACCCGTATGGCTACCTCCGACCTGAACCGGTGTATGACGACTGGACTTGGAGGCTATGAACCGACCCACCATCAAATAAAGACCACGATCTGAACCACCACGAGCTGGAGCATGGAGCATGACCCGAACCCGATGGCACCCTCCGATCCGATCCGAGGAGCTTGTCAACGAACCGAGATGTTAAGAACGACCTGGGTTGTATCTGAACCGATCCGGTGGTGACTAATAACCCGAGATGCAAAGGTAGTCCAAATAGGAAGTTAGAGCTCAGGATCCAATTGGGAACCAATGAGTTCACTTCATGATTGGGCTTTGCTGCGGGACGTGTGCTAAGGAGTTGTCGATGTTTATGACTTCGATTCACCACTGAAAAAGAATGATGGGCTACATATCAGTGCAGTAGAGTCATTATGACTCGAGGGGCAAAGTGATCGTAGCAGGACTACGTATCAGTGTAGTAGAGTCACCATGACTCGAGGGGCAAAGTGATCGTAGTAAGACTATGAGCCAATGCAGTGGAGCCATTGTGACTCCATGGGGCAGAGTGGACATAGTAAAGGATTAGTAAGGCTATGAGCCAGTGCGGTGGGGTCTGTACGACTCCATGGGAAAAGTGGACATAGCGAAGGATTAATGGCTATGGATCAGTGCAATGAAGCCATTGTGACTTCATGGGGATGAGTGATCATAGCAAAGTATTGGGTGATCGAAGTGGTGGATATCGTATGCTTTACGCACTGAGTGAGAGATGTGAGGGTGGTTGCTATGCTTGATTGTTTGTCATTTCTATGACATGCACACCCCACCCCCGTATGCTTGTACACCATATGTTAGTGTCACCTTAGAGTATTGTACAGTATGTAGTGCTAACTCTTTGGTTGCAGGTCCATGTTCAGGTATGGTTTAGTATACTTGTTATTGTTCTATTTAGCTGCTTATCGCTCATACCAGACTTTTTTCTGACCCAGAGTTTTATGTCTCTTCTTATTACTCTGGGTGCTCCTAAACGAGCAGACTAGAGACTGGTTAGCTGGTGATGCACGAGTAGCTGATCCAAAGACGAGCAGGAGGCTTCCACGTATGATATATATATATATAGATAGATATTCTCCCTGTGTCGTGGGTGGTTACTACTTAGGCATTAGTAGTTTACCTCCCTTATCCTGCTTTTGCTTTTAGAGATAGTTTGAAAAGTTGTAATAATGATGATGGGGAACATAAGCTGTATTTGGATTTTCCGCTGCTATGACAGTTTGTTTTCAGCTTATGCACTGTCTCGCCTGTTTTGTGTCAAGTATATGTTATGATTATATTTTATCCCATGCACTGTGAGACATATTACATGTTCTTTGTTGATCCTTCGTCTTCTTTCTTTTCTTTTGACGACCGTCCCATGCTAACTTGACACGTGTACAGCGCACATTTGGAGTAAATGTTGGTTGGTGCGGGGCGGGCCGTCACATCTGCTTACATTGATTCTCTTTATTCAGAAATTCTTGCAGCAGGGAATCCTCCTCCTAATGCAATTATCTCCTCTAAAATACTTGTAACTAGCCCTATAAAGGAAAATACAGCCACTCAATTGAAAGAAGCCACCAAGTCTCAACTTCTCCTTTAAAGAAGTTAAGCCCATGGAAAATGAATAAAAGAGAACATGTTAAAGGAAGGTTGGATTTTGACAAGTCTTGTGATCTATAAAGCTCAAACATATAATGTTACTTCTCAGGAGTCTCCTTTGCTGAATAATTTTGCTAAACCTTAGAGTAATTATGACTTTGAGCTTCCTGATTTTAGTTTATTTGAGGAGGAATTATCTAAACTTTTGGGTGATTTTTATGTTAACTTCTGTCAACCTCTAACCATTTCTCAGTCTTCTCCTAGCCGGGATCATGCTACTGCAAGGGACAACAAAGTTGATTCTACAAAAGGACCTGAACAACAAAAATTGTGATTCTTTGACTACTAAAAGGAGTACAACTAAGTGTATAATTATTTCCAGCCCATGCAAAGCTAAAGGAACTATACTGAAGCAAACTCAGTTACCCTAAAAATCTTAGATTGTGTTCAATTCATGATCTTGCTTTGGATAACTAATTATGTAAATCTAGTATTTCCATATAAGCTTACTTATCATAGCTATATACATAAATACATTGATGTTATTTAAAAAAAATGAAATGACCATCCATAGGTTACTAATTTTAATTTTTTTCTTATGTCTACATTAAGCACATGTCGAGTGGATTTGCATTTCAAAATTAAAACCATGTTCTCATGTGACCAGAAACAAAATTTGTTGATAAGAGATTGAGTGTTGTTTATGTCTCAATTTTTCTTTGAAAAAACGAATTTCCAAATATCACTTCCACCTTAAATGATGGGTGTGGTATATGTTTTTATTGATTGTAACAACTAATAAGATTATAGTGTATGACCTGAAATACACATGATGATATTTGTGCAACAAAAGTATATAGAATTTTAAATAAGTAAGTGACTTTTGTATGATTATCAATATTTAATATATGATGTACATTATGAATGATTATTAGGAAACAAGTATAATATGTACTAATAAAACTGGTAAGTCTATGAATACTGATTATAAATTGGTAATGAAGATCAGATATCATGATTCATTAAGTGAATGAAAATGTCTCACCATTTTACACGAAAATAAAACAACAAAGTGAATACTTAGAAATTATGGTTTTTAAGCACAAATGGATACGTGCTACAAAAGATAAAGAAATGAAACATCAAAGTTCAAATATTATATGTAGTATTATCATAACAAAGATGTCGCAGCATAAAATGACCTTAATTGGTTGTCCAGACCATACATAGGCTTACCCAAATAGGAAAAGTACATTTTTAGTACTATTATATGCAAACTCACACATGTTGTAACACCCCGTAATTTTAAAACGGAACATAAGAGATAATTAAAGAATAATTAATTATTAAATGAAAAATTAGGTGAAACGGGTTACGCCATTGCGTCCGTCTCGGAATTCTGCTTGAGATAGAGTTCGAGTTTGCGTAAAACGGATGTCGTATAAAGGAGATATGGACGAACGAAGTTGGGCAGAAAAACCGGAATCAGGCCAGAATACACTCGCGCACTTGTGAAGTGCGCCAGAACAAAAACGCATTGGTGCACCTGCCAAGTGCGCCCATACCGAGGGCCATCCACCACATAATTCGTGAGTGTTCTGTGACGACGTGTCTTGTTCTGATTTGCTGGATGACCTGTCTTCGAGCTGTGTGACTCTGATGACTCCTAGGTTGATCTATAGGCTAGAATTAATCCTAGACATCTACATATACGTAGCTAAACCTAAACCCTAACATCATAACCCTAAAACTATGGTGCCGTCATGATGTTCGTCTACAAGCTAGCCTAAGCCTCCATTCATCTACCCCAAACTAGAGAATCAAATTCAAACTAGGAATCAATTAGAAGAACTAGAGAATCAAACGTCTATATCAAAGGATAGCTTTTCAAATTCAGAAATCAGATCCCAGAAATCAAGATCCGTCCTCTTTCTGTAAGTAGAGTTATTGTTTAGATGTGAACACCTAATAAGAAATCATGACTGTAATAACTGGATCTAGAACTATGCCTATTTCTATTCGTGCCTATCCTTTTGTTGATTCTGAATTGCCTATCCCTATGAGACTATTGTGATTGATGTAATGACACCTATCGTGCATGTGAGACTATTGTGATTTATGTAATGACACCTATCGTGCCTATGAGACTATTGTGATTGACATAATGAAACCTAACATGTCTATGTGATTGTTGGATTGACAAAATGGAACCTATCATGCCTATGGGACTGTTGTGATTGATTTATCATGTTCTACATCCTATGCCTATGAGACAATTGGACTAACACAATTGAACCTACCATGCTGTATATGCAAATTTCATGATAAGTTACGTTCATACATGCTTACATGTTTAGATCCAAGCTAGTACCCATGTTTAAGATCTATAAAAGTTCATGCTTATGCAATTAGACCTATGCTAGTTCGCACGTTAATTGGATCTAATTTAAATGCAAGATCACGTTCATTGCTTAATTAGGTTTATGTCGTTCTATCCCAAATTTATACTACGCATGTTAATCTATATTGTTTATGCCTGTTGAAATTTTACATGTCCCTGTAATGACCCGTAGAGCCGCAACATCAGAGTTGACTATATACATCATACGCCTAACCCAAATATCACGAAAATACGAAACATTTTTTTTAGAAGAAAAAGATAGAAGAAGAACAGAAACAACAACACAGAATCTCACATCGCAGCAGAACAAAAGATGATATATCATATCTTTGAAATACAAAATCTTAACTGTATAACATACACTTATCAGAGTACAACACTTACAACACAGCGGAACAAAACTCTATATAACTAATGCTGAAGCCTCCTACTCCAAGCTTCTTTAGATAGATCTGTAAAATCCTGAACTACTTGACTGCCCATACAAATTTAGGCACCCAAGAGTTTAGGTAGAACAAAACAAAATAAACTCCGGGTCAGTCATGGGACTGGTATGAGTAAACAGTTTAGAACAGTTTCAGAAAACTAAATAATATCTCATAAGACCACGCCCTATAACACGGAACGGGTTTTTCCCTTATGAGAATCCAAACACTTGATTTAACTTTCAAAATCCCTTTGAAAGGAACGATGATCTTTATATCAAACTCTTTTGATATTATAATAATGTCTAAATCAAGTAAATAACAATCTAGTGGAACGTTTGCATCTCACGTTCCACATATATAATATACAATCAAAACTGCAAGCACGTATAGGGTAATGGATTTCCAACTATGAAAAGGTATGGAACCACCTTCCGCTGGTATATCTCTAGAGGAGAATACACCAAGTTCAACAAGAACATCTTGCAACTCAGCCACACATGACCGACCACTCATTTCGCTTGAGTGTATCGAATGTATATCACCAACGGTTGGGATCAGCAACCGTTTCCCGAATGGGACAGCATCGACAATAGATTTTTAAAAGTAAATGAAACTCTAGATCAGGTGATTATACACCCTAATAAGTGCGACCTACATAGCCATGCTACCTGCCCGATTTCTGTCATTTACCGGTTGATGAGGCTTGAGGTTACACTTTATCATCACATCAGATTCACTTCGAATGCCACATTGTCAGATCCATCGAAAATCACTAATTGACGTCTACAACAGTACATTACGTGTTAGCTAAAGAATTTTCCTTTTCCGCTTCCACTCTTGGTATGGTTGAAGAAATCAATGTATGTGACCTTTCTGGAAATACTCTGTCAGACATTCGTCCATTTACGTTCATTCTGGGATTGAAAGAAACCGAAGGCACAATTTCTACTAATAGAAAAAGTCCTTGCACTCTACTCCGTCTTCAATTTTCTTTGGCACATATGATTCGCAACGCTTATGCCAATACAGAGTGGTTCTTTGGATAATAACCCAACCGGTCTCTCCATATTGACAACGATGGTTAAAAACTTTGATAGTCTGTGATTTAACTATCGAATAAAAACAAGTGTTTCGATAGTCGATGATTTAACTATCGAAGAAAACAAGTGTTTCGATAGTCGATGATTTAACTATCGAAGAAAATAAGTGTTCATCCAATTATCAAACAATCACTTCTCTATTTCTTTATCAATATTTGTTAACCAAATAATTTCAATAACCATATTGGCCTTTTACGTTATTTGGAAAAAAATTCCGAATATCGCCTTCCTTTATTTTCTAAACTTAGAAAATATATACTATTTATAATCGGAAAATATTCCAATTTCTTATCTCTTTCCTGATCTCGTTTATTTCTATACTTAGGAAATATTCTGTAACAACCCGTATTTTCAATAACCTGTTATAACATAAATCGAGGCAGAATTTAATTTATAAATCTGAATCAAGGTAAATGGGCTATGCCATTGCGTTCGTCTCGGAAAAATTCGCGAAATAGAGTCCGAGTTTTCGAAAATCGGAGTCCGTATGACCTGATTAAGGCCCAACGAAGTTTTCAGAAAATTTCAAAGTAAAAACAGATTTCAAATTCAAGTTTGAATTTGGAAATTAGGTCAGATTGGGCCAGGCGGGAAAATTCCCGCCAAAGCACCCAAGTCGACAGCCCTGTCGACTTGGGAGTCGACTTGGTTGGACCCAAGTCGACAGCCCTGTCGACTTGGTTCAGCCGGGCAGTTTTGCCTGGTGCACCATTTTGGGGTTTTGGTTAGGTTTTGGGGCCAGATTCGGTTTTGAGGGTTGAGATTGGAACTAGGGTTTAATCCTAAGGCTAGAACTAATCCTAACCTCTATAAATAAGACCCTAACCTAACCCTAAATCATCATTATTCATTCAAGTAACTAAACTATGGCAAAATCATTCCTCTCATGGCCTCCACTCTCTTCATAAAATTCTAAATAAATTTCTATGAGAGATTTTCCATGCATACAAGTGTTTTCAAGCTTGTATGAGTATCATTAGCTTGCATTCAAGTCAAGTTTCCATATTTACATCATAAAGCAAGGGTTTTGATCATTTTTGCTCAAGGGTTTTTCTATTGGAGCTTGCATTTTGGGTTTATTTGATTGCATAAGGGCTTTGTCTCAATCTTACATTTGCTTACACTCATTTGAGTCTTCATAAGCATTGTAAGCCCTTTTCTACTTTCATATTTAAACTCTAAAGTTAATGAATGATGCAAGTTGTGTTTGATCATTATGATATGCAAGTTTACTATGATGTGTTATGCAAGTCTATCATGTTATGTATGCAAGTTTGCTATGTTATGATATGCAAGTTGCCATGTTATGTTATGCAAGTTTGCTATGTTATGATATGCAAGTTGCCATGTTATGTATGCAAGTTTGGGTTGATCATCTTACTCATGTTATCATGTTATGCAAGCTTATCTTGGGTTTTTGAGCCTAAAGCTTCAAGCTTTATGCTAAAGGTTGCATTTTGGCAACATGTAAGTTATCATATCTCTTATGATAACTTGCATGTGAGGCTAAATGCGAACTTATGGCCATTTCTACATGTCATTTATCACCATATATCACCAATATGCTAAGTTTGGTTTTATGCATGCTTTTGAGGCCTAAAATGTAATATGCAAGTACATGAACAAGTGTACATTTCATATGCCACCATGTTAAACTTGTGGCTTCAACACCTTTATGTCATGATTATGCCAAGTTCCCTCTTTCTATCCTTTATGCGCTATTGCGATATGTAAGCGATGGGAATGCGTTTGGGGTTGGGTAAACTTAAAAGACATAAAAACATAAGATTGGGAATTTACCTATTAAGTTAGGTCTACCCATTGGGAATTTACCTATTAAGTTAGGTCTAACCAAATTCTTGAAAACTTGTAACATGTTTTGGAAACATGATGGACATGACACTTAGAAAATATAAGTGTGACCAACTCGAGGTTGGGTTGAGTTTGTAGCGTAAACCTACCCGGAACCGACCAGCTTAACTAGTTGCTACAAACAATAGGACCCAATGTGAGAAGTTGGTCATGTTGTACCTTGAACCCGAGGTTAGACCAAGTTGTGGTGTAAAGCTACCCGGAACCGACCGGCTTAACTAGTAACCGCAACGAAGTCTAATGTGAGAGGTTAAGGCACATTAATTAATTAATGCCTCATGATTAGGGTTTAAGTCATGGTCCACTTAATACTTAATCAATGCGGGCTTGGTAGATTAATCAGGGTTAAGTCGTGAACTCATCGTTACACTTAACCAAGTTAATCCATGATTAGCAAGAGGGTTAAACCGTACTTAACCCACTAGAAAATCCTAGCAATGGGGGTCCACTCCAGCAGTAATCCCAAGTTTGTATCATTAAGACCCTAGGGACTAGGCTAGGGAGGGAGCACGATTACTGGACTTGAGGTAAGTGACCAAAAACGACGGCAGAGTGGTACGCCGGTGTAGTTCCGGGCGGACTATGGTCGTGCACATAGTCCGAAGCCGGGGAAAACATGCACGGGTACCAGTAGATCGAGACTGTGCACTTATGTTTATGGTGTCCAGGGGTTGACACCCTAGGGCTTGATACACCCGACGGGAGACCCTGCCCGGTCTGACTACAATTATGTTTGGGCCGTATTGACACCAACACGTGACGAGTTAGGCTTATAGGGAGCCGATCGACTAGACCGTTTGGTTAGACCTCGTATTAGGGTCACTCCATGTTATTGGACCTCGTATTAGGGTCACTTCATGTTATTGGACCTCGTATTAGGGTCACTTCATGTTATTGGGCCAAAGCTTGGGCCAAGGGATCAATACATGTTTATTTAAGTCATATTAGTTTGCTAGTACGCCTGTGGTGCAAAAACCTTAAACCTGATTATGCGATGACACCTTTTATCTATCATGCCAGTATGTAGTTATCCTTATGTTCATCTCAGTTTTCATCATGCCAGTTAACTTTATCAGTTTACATTGATTGTAGTAGGGCTTACTCAGTCTTTTTGACTGACCTGTTTTTCTTTCGCCTCTTTTCTTCCGTTCCCCCCCCCCCCCCCAGGTTCTCAGGGTGGGAATATTGGAGCTTAGTTTGGATTTCTGATCGCTTGCTTGTGGGATTTTAGCTCATGTACGGTCTTGACATGAAGCTAGCTATGGTTATCACTTATTTTGGAGATAATACTTATGTATTTCAGTTTTTCAGTGATGTTGTTTTTATCTAGACTTGTTTATTTGGAAAATTGACATTATGTTGTACCAGACTTGTTTTGAAATGGTATGAAATCTTCCGCTGTTTTATCTATGTTATTTACTCTGTTTACATATATACATATGTTCTTGTTCTGCCTTGATATATCATTATGCATGTTTACCCGATTCAAACGCCCCTCCAAAGTCAGAGTGCTTGCAAGAGACACCCTGGCGGAGGTGGGGTGTTACATTTGGTATCAGAGCATATGGTTTACGAGAAGGAACAAAAAAAAAAGGGTTTTTAAGACTTTTGGAAAACTATTTTCAAAACCAAGTATAAAGTATTTTCCCAAAGAAAAGTCTAGTTTATTTTAAAGGCTATTCCCCAAAAAGCCATTAGCAAAAAAATTCCTTCGTTTTTCTCCATTCTGAATCTATCTTTTTCTTCGTTTTCAGTATGGCCAATAACTTTGCCATTCCGGAGGGAGTACACGTACCTGTTTGGTATAGGAGACTTTTGGAGGCTAGGGCGACCGAAGCCGGCCCCACAGATGTTCCTCCTCCTCCTCCAGTAGTTAATGTTCCTCCTCCTCCTGTCGCTGAGGTTCCTCTTCCTCCTTCCCCTCAGCATCCTCAAGCTGACTTCGCAAAGACTTGCAAAGATTTCAAAGCAATGGGTGGCAAGAACTTTCAAGGCATTGAGACTTTTGTAGAGGCCAGAAATTGGTTGAAAGAGGCCGAGGATTTATTTGCTATCTTTGGGTTAGACGATCAGAGGAAGATCTTGTTGGCGGTTTGGCTTATGAAGGATGAAGCCGCTTATTGGTGGGAAGTCACCAATGGTACTAGGCCTGTTGAGACTTGGGCTGATTTCAGGGCAAGGTTCATGCTTAAGTTTCTATCTTCTGCTGAGGAGAATCTGCAAATGGAGAGGTTCATAACTTTGAAACAAGGATATATGTCTGTCAAAGAATATGTGAACAAGTTCAATCAGTTAGCTCGTTTCGGCTTGGATATGGTGAGTACTCCTCAGAAGAAGGCTCTTCGTTTTGCTAGAGGATTGAATGAGCCGTTGCAGGGATTGGCTATGTCACATATTCCCCATGGGGCCACGTTTGAGAGCTTGGTTGATATGGCATTACATCAGGGAGATGTCAAGAAAGAGATCAAGATGAATGATACTCAAGCCAAGAAGACTGATTCCCAGTGGAAAGGAAATCAGGGTAATCCAAGTGGTCAGAGCAGTCAAGGCAATCAGAACAAGAACAAGAGTCAAGGCAACAAGGGGAACAACAACAAGGGCAATAACAACAAGGGGAAGTGCCATTATTGCGGTTCAGTTGGGCATCTTATTAAGGATTGTAAGAGGAGGAAAAGGAAGAATGGCGAATGCTTTTTCTGTGGTGAGACTGGACATTTCAGTAAGGATTGCCCGAAGAAGCAAGGGCAAGGTCAGGGTCAGACTCAGCGTGCTGGACCTTCAGGAGGGCAAGTTCATGCTCTCAATACCGCTCCAGTTCCCGATCGAGGTAGTATTTCTGTTGAGAGCCTTGTATATATTTCTGATTTTCCAGTTCGTACCTTGTTTGATTCTGGTGCATCGCATAGCTTTATCTCATCTGATCTTGTTGATAGTTTGCACCTTAGTACTAGCTTGGTAGATGATCCCGTCTGTGTCTCAAATCCTATTGGGGGTTCCGCCCATCTGTCTATGATATGTGGGGATTTGAGGATCTCTATACTGAGTGTAGAGTTCTTGTGTAGTGCTTATGTTCTTGGTTTTAGGGGATACAGATTGATATTGGGCATGGATTGGTTGTCCAGATATGGAGCCATCCTTGATTGTGAGCATAGGGTTGTGAGGCTCGTGACTCGCCTTGGAATCACCCTAGAAATTTCTTGTAATCCGAGAGGTCCCGTCATGTTGTGCTATCTTGAATCACTCGACTCATCAATGGAAACTCTTCAGTCTGTGAGAGTGGTTCGAGAGTATCCGGATATTTTCGATGAAGTTAGGGGGTTGCCCCCTAAGCGAGAGATTGATTTCCGCATTTATCTGATGGATAATGCAAAGCCGGTTTCTTTGCCCGTTCGGCACATGGCTCCACGTGAAAGGCGGGAGCTAAGTAAGCAAGTGAAGGAGTTGCTTGAGAAGAACTTCATTAGACGAAGTATATCTGAATGGGGAGCGCCTGTGGTATTTGCTACTAAGGCAGATGGTTCTCTCCGACTTTGTGTTGACTATCGAGAGTTGAATAAGCTGATTAAGAAAAACAGACACCCGTTACCGAGGATTGATGATCTCTTTGACCAGCTTATCGGTGCTTCTGTTTTCTCTCAGCTTGATCTTGCTACTGGATTCCATCAGCTCAGGGTAGCTGAAGATAGTATAGACAAGACTGCGTTCAGAACTCCAGATGGATTCTTCGAATGGCTTGTCATGCCATTCGGCTTGACTAATGCACCCGCATATTTCGTGGACTTGATGAGTAGGGTGTTCAGGGAGTTCTTGAACAAGTTTGTTGTGGTCTTCGTAGATGATATTCTGATCTTCTCTAAGGATGAGGAAGAGCACGCAAGGCATCTCGTGGAGGTGATGGATACGCTTAGAGCGCATCAGTTGAAGGCCAAGTTCTCCAAGTGTCACTTTTGGAGAAGGGAAGTTAGATTCCTTGGGCATATAGTATCTAAGCAAGGCTTAGCGGTGGATCCCGCTAAGGTAGTTGCAGTTTAGGATTGGAAGACTCCAAGGAATGCAACCGAAGTAAGAAGTTTTCTAGGTCTTGCAGGCTTTTACCGGAAGTTCATCAAGGACTTCGTGAAGATTTCCGATCCTCTCACTAAATTGACGAAGAAGAATTTAGTTTTTGCTTGGAGCATATAATGCGAGCTTGCTTTTCAGAAGCTCAAGAGAGCTCTCACATCAGCACCTGTTCTAGCTTTGCCCGATGGAGGGAAGTTATTTACAGTATACACCGATGCATGTGGCACGGGGTTAGGAGCTGTTCTGATGCAAGAAGGAAGAGTGATATGCTTTGGCGGTAGACAACTCAAAGTGCATGAGAAGAATTATCCCACTCATGACTTAGAGTTGGCAGCAATAGTATATGCACTCAAGGCTTGGCGCCATTATCTTCTGGGAGAAAGATTTGAGCTTTATACCGATCACAAGTCATTGAAGTATCTCTTTTCTCAGGAGGATCTGAATCTGAGGCAACAAAGATGGATGGAATTCTTGGCGTCCTACGATTTTGAGATAGCTTATACCCCTGGCAAGGGGAAATGTGGTAGCAGATGCATTGAGTAGAAAAAGGTTGACTCTGAGTCCTCTATTCGTTGAGATGAAGAATTTAGAGTATGTGGCAACCTTTGATTTCACTTTGGCTATTGAGTCGATGACCGGTTCTTTAGCATCTCTGGAACTCAGACCTACCCTTCTTGATCAAGTTGGGGCTTCGCAGAGAGAAGACCCTCAGATAGTTGAGATTATGGATAAGATGATTCGAGGAGAGGCGTCTAGTCATCTCGCTCGATATTCTATTGACGACAAGGGTTGGCTGAGGAGAGACGGAAGGTTATGTGTTCCAATGGTAGAAGATTTAGTAAGAAAAGTTCTTGAGGAAGCGCATCGCTCTAAGTTGACTATACATCCGGGAGGAGATAAGATGTATAAAGATATGAAGCGCATTTTCTTTTGGCCTGGGATGAAGAAGGATGTGGCAGAGTTTGTTTCTAGATGTATCATTTGCCAGCAAGTTAAGGTCGAGTCGAAGAAGCCCGGTGGGCTATTGCATCCTCTAGACGTTCCACTATGGAAGTGGGAGAGTATTTCCATGGATTTTATCGATGGGCTACCAAGGTCAAGGAAAGGGAATACGAGCATTTGGGTTATTGTGGATAGACTTACGAAGAGTGCTCATTTCATTCCGGTGAAGAGCAAGAGGACCGCATCTTGGCTAGCGTCCGTATATCTTCGTGAGATTGTGAGACTACATGGAGTCCCTTCTAATATAGTCAGTGACCGTGACCCAATTTTTACAAGTCAGTTCTGGAATAGCTTGCAAGAAGCTATGGGCACGAGGTTGAATCTAAGTACGGCTTATCACCCACAGACGGACGGTCAAACCGAAAGGGTGAATAGGGTACTCGACGATCTGTTGAGGCTTTGTATTCTGGATTTTGGTGGTACTTGGGAAGACCATCTTCCTCTTGTTGAGTTTGCATATAATAACAGTTATCAGGCAAGCATAGGGATGGCACCATTTGAAGCTTTATATGGGAGGCCGTGTAAGTCGCCTACATGTTGGTGGGAGACTACAGATAAGCTTATACTTGGGCTTGATATGATCAAAGATACATCCGAGAAGGTCTAGTTTATTCGGAGACGGATGAAAGCGGCCCAAGGCCGACATAAATCCTATGCTGATAAGCGAAGAACTGATTTGGAGTTTGATGTTGGGGATATGGTTTTCGTGAAGGTTTCTCCTTTGCGGAATGTGGTCCGATTTGGAGCCGTTGGGAAGTTAGCACCGAGGTTTGTTGGACCATTCCCTATTATAGAGAGGATCGGGCAGATGGCTTATAGAGTGGAGTTGCCTGAGAAGCTTGCCGGAGTACACGATGTTTTTCATGTCTCGCATCTCCGGAAGTGTTTACATGAATCAGCAGAGGTAGTTGAGCCAAGTGTTCTGAAAGATGTGGAAGTGGAGAAAGAGGCTACCTTGAGGAGATCTCCGATTCGTATCTTGGGGACGGAGACCAAGAAGCTAAGGAATCGAGAGGTCAAGTTGGTGAAAGTTCAATGGGGTGAAGCCGAAGAAGACGCAACTTGGGAAACCGAGGAGAAGATGCGTGGGCTTTATCCATTCCTTTTTGAGGGTACACTCTCAATCTCTTTTCTTTGTTAGCATATCTTTCTCTTTGCTATCCATGTTTATCTAGTTTATCGTGTTAATCTTGTCATGAGAACCTTAGGTAGAAACCCTTTGGATGAAACATGTGTTTGAAACATGTTATGCTTGGTGGTTGCAAGTGGTTGCAAGTGTTTGCAAGTGGTTACTCGTGGATGCATTATACACATTAGGCACTAGATCGGCTCACACACTCCTCATATTGCATATGCATGAGTGTTTACACTTATTCATGGATGAAATTTTTGTGTTATCATATGGATGTATGTTATGTGCACGCATATAGATGTTATACATTATGTTAGGAATTGCATACATATGGATTCATTTCACTAACATAATTTGCATTGATGATATTTGCATTAGATAAGTACAAATACACACACCTTTGCATATGTTCATGCAACATTTAGAATCTTGTAAGGACAATGATTGCTCGTGGATGATGTTTTGAGTAGATGGATGTTGGATGGTAGGATACGTTCTTCCTAACTTGAAGATTTCGGGGACGAAATCCTTTAAGGAGGGGAGAATGTAACAACCCGTATTTTCAATAACCTGTTATAACATAAATCGAGGAAGAATTTAATTTATAAATCTGAATCAAGGAAACGGGCTATGCCATTGCGTTCGTCTCGGAAAAATACGCGAAATAGAGTCCGAGTTTTCGAAAATCGGAGTCCGTATGCCCCGATTAAGGCCCAACGAAGTTTTCAGAAAATTTCAAAGTAAAAACAGATTTCAAATTCAAGTTTGAATTTGGAAATTAGGTCAGATTGGGCCAGGCGGGAAAATTCCCGCCAAAGCACCCAAGTCGACAGCCCTGTTGACTTGGGAGTCGACTTGGTTGGACCCAAGTCGACAGCCCTGTCGACTTGGCTGTCGACTTGGTTCAGCCGGGCAGTTTTGCCTGGTGCACCATTTTGGGGTTTTGGTTAGGTTTTGGGGCCAGATTCGGTATTTAGGGCTGAGATTGGAACTAGGGTTTAATCCAAAGGCTAGAACTAATCCTAATCTCTATAAATAAGACCCTAACCTAACCCTAAATCATCATTATTCATTCAAGTAACTAAACTATGGCAAAATCATTCCTCTCATGGCCTCCACTCTCTTCATAAAATTCTAAATAAATTTCTATGAGAGATTTTCCATGCATACAAGTGTTTTCAAGCTTGTATGAGTATCATTATCTTGTATTCAAGTCAAGTTTCCATATTTACATCATAAAGCAAGGGTTTTGATCATTTTTGCTCAAGGGTTTTTCTATTGGAGCTTGCATTTTGGGTTTATTTGATTGCATAAGGGCTTTGTCTCAATCTTACATTTGCTTATACTCATTTGAGTCTTCATAAGCATTGTAAGCCCTTTTCTACTTTCATATTTAAACTCTAAAGTTAATGAATGATGCAAGTTGTGTTTGATCATTATGATATGCAAGTTTACTATGATGTGTTATGCAAGTCTATCATGTTATGTATGCAAGTTTGCTATGTTATGATATGCAAGTTGCCATGTTATGTTATGCAAGTTTGCTATGTTATGATATGCAAGTTGCCATGTTATGTATGCAAGTTTGGGTTGATCATCTTACTCATCTTATCATGTTATGCAAGCTTATCTTGGGTTTATGAGCCTAAAGCTTCAAGCTTTATGCTAAAGGTTGCATTTTGGCAACATGTAAGTTATCATATCTCTTATGATAACTTGCATGTGAGGCTAAATGCGAACTTATGGCCATTTCTACATGTTATTTATCACCATGTATCACCAATATGCTAAGTTTGGTTTTATGCATGCTTTTGAGGCCTAAAATGTAATATGCAAGTACATGAACATGTGTACATTTCATATGCCACCATGTTAAACTTGTGGCTTCAACACGTTTATGTCATGATTATGCCAAATTCCCTCTTTCTATCCTTTATGCGCTATTGCGATATGTAAGCGATGGGATTGCGTTTGGGGTTGGGTAAACTTAAAAGACATAAAAACATAAGATTGGGAATTTACCTATTAAGTTAGATCTACCCATTGGGAATTTACCTATTAAGTTAGGTCTACCCAAATTCTTGAAAACTTGTAACATGTTTTGGAAACATGATGGACATGACACTTAGAAAATATAAGTGTGACCAACTCGAGGTTGGGTTGAGTTTGTAGCGTAAACCTACCCGGAACCGACCGGCTTAACTAGTTGCTACAAACAATAGGACCCAATGTGAGAAGTTGGTCATGTTGTACCTTGAACCCGAGGTTAGACCAAGTTGTGGTGTAAAGCTACCCGGAACCGACCGGCTTAACTAGTAACCGCAACGAAGTCTAATGTGAGAGGTTAAGGCACATTAATTAATTAATGCCTCATGATTAGGGTTTAAGTCATGGTCCACTTAATACTTAATCAATGCGGGCTTGGTAGATTAATCAGGGTTAAGTCGTGAACTCATCGTTACACTTAACCAAGTTAATCCATGATTAGCAAGAGGGTTAAACCGTACTTAACCCACTAGAAAATCCTAGCAATGGGGGTCCACTCCAGCAGTAATCCCAAGTTTGTATCATTAAGACCGTAGGGACTAGGCTAGGGAGGGAGCACGATTACTGGACTTGAGGTAAGTGACCAAAAACGACGGCAGAGTGGTACGCCGGTGTAGTTCCGGGCGGACTATGGTCGTGCACATAGTCCGAAGCCGGGGAAAACATGCACGGGTACCAGTAGATTGAGACTGTGCACTTATGTTTATGGTGTCCAGGGGTTGACACCCTAGGGCTTGATACACCCGACGAGAGACCCTGCACAGTCTGACTACAATTATGTTTGGGCCGTATTGACACCAACACGTGACGAGTTAGGCTTATAGGGAGCCGATCGACTAGACCGTTTGGTTAGACCTCGTATTAGGGTCACTCCATGTTATTGGACCTCGTATTAGGGTCACTTCATGTTATTGGACCTCGTATTAGGGTCACTTCATGTTATTGGGCCAAAGCTTGGGCCAAGGGATCAATACATGTTTATTCAAGTCATGTTAGTTTGCTAGTACACCTGTGGTGCAAAAACCTTAAACCTGATTATGCGATGACACCTTTTATCTATCATGCCAGTATGTAGTTATCCTTATGTTCATCTCAGTTTTCATCATGCCAGTTAACTTTATCAGTTTACATTGATTGTAGTAGGGCTTACTCAGTCTTTTTGACTGACCTGTTTTTCTTTTGCCTCTTTTCTTCCGTCCCCCCCCCCCCCCCCCCAGGTTCTCAGGGTGGGAATATTGGAGCTTAGCTTGGATTTCTGATCGCTTGCTTGTGGGATTTTAGCTCATGTACGGTCTTGACATGAAGCTAGCTATGGTTATCACTTATTTTGGGGATAGTACTTATGTATTTCAGTTTTTCAGTGATGTTGTTTTTATCTAGACTTGTTTATTTGGAAAATTGACATTATGTTGTACCAGACTTGTTTTGAAATGGTTTGAAATCTTCCGTTGTTTTATCTATGTTATTTACTCTGTTTACATATATACATATGTTCTTGTTCTGCCTTGATATATCATTATGCATGTTTACCCGATTCAAACGCCCCTCCAAAGTCAGAGTGCTTGCAAGAGACACCCTGGCGGAGGTGGGGTGTTACATATTCTTTATTATATTTCCAAGCTTACACTTATTTGGGTTAAAGCGGATGTTGTGTAAAACATCGTTACGACAACCCAAATACTATATTCAACTAACTCGTATCCAACATTGATCTTCGAGCCTGAAATCTTACTATTTATTTGTTAATAATGAAATCAATCAAGTTGGGGTATAACTACCTCTCAGACCATGACTGAATAACATTTACAACGTCAAAACAGATATGACTACTTACTCGAATAATCAATACCATACAACTACATATTCACTTTTAAACACGTATACACTTCCTCTTTCTATTCTTACGAGATTTTATTCTTATACTTCCTTTTTGATTTTACTATTCTATTTCTAAGTTCGTTTCCTTATCGACTTCTATATATATCGATACGTTGATTTCTAACTATCAAATTATCTTAAAAATATTCTAACTCCTTAAATTCCCGGAAAAATTCGCCATAACCTCCTTTGTATCGGGAGCATCGGGATATTTCAAATAGCCTCCCATGGCCCTCACCAATCCAAAAAGAAAAAGAAAAGCCAAGCGGCTAGCCGATACGGCGCATAAAATCTCATATATGAATTAAATACATACCTTTTTGTCGAGCACTCTATCTATATACCTTCATTAACCCCATTCCAAACCTGTTTAACATATATCTAACTATTTCCAATTCATTTTAATTCAATCTAGTTGTTCTTAACTTAATTTTTTAATCTATTTGTTAACTGGCACTTTTGCTTATTTCATTTAATAATTGAACATAACATGTTCAATATATTTTTAAACTTGGATATAACTCTTTGAATCTCAATTTCAATCTAAGTTTCATATTCGATTTCGAATATGAATGTACAAATCTCTTTCCTTGTTTAAAGCCCAATTTCATTTCAAACTCCATTTAAATTTCTATATTCAAATCTATTTTCAAACTCCATTTGAATTATATATTCCAATTCCCATTTCAACTCTATTTGAATTCTGTATTCAAATTCCATTTCAAACTATTTGAATTTTATATTCAAATTCCATATTTAAATTTCTTTATTCAAATTCCATTTGAATTTCTATATTCAAATCCCCTTTCCAATTTTCTTATTTAAATTCTATGTTTAAATTTCCTTTATATTTCTATATTCAAATTCTACTTCACTTTCGATATTTAAATTCTACTTTTGAATTTCCTTTATATTTCTATATTCAAATTCTATATTTGAATTCCATTGGAATTTCTATATTCAAACTCTATTTGAATTTCTATATTTAATTTCTATTTGAATTTTATTTATTCAAATTCTATTTCACATGTCTCTATTTCAATTCCTTTTGAAATCGATATTTCTACTTTTGGAAAATAGATTTCCCTTTTCAATTTCACACTTGTATTTTTATTTCTGAATTATCCAATGATAATTCTTTTCACTTTATTTATAAACTTCGTTTATAAAAGAACTATTTATAAACTTCGTTTATAAAGGAACTACTTGTTTTATTTCTTTTTAAAACAAGTTAATATTTAAAATCTATTTAAAAATTCAAATTCTATTTTAGAAAAATAGAATTCCCCTTTTAAATCTCAAACACCCCTTTCAGGGTATTTTTATAAATTTACACTTAGGCCCAGTGATATTCAAACAACCAATTATTTATTTCAGGTTTCTAACACATCATATATGATAGTATATATGCAAACAGATAAATAAACATATAATATTTTTTTGAGGAATCCAGTTGGATTCCTCCAACCTGTTTTCCTGCATCCACAGACGTTAGTCAACATAGTAATACCCATCCTGCTTCGAGGCAGGATATCGCGGTATGAAGGTCATCCACTATCATAGCGTGGGGCACATAGGGTAATCATCCGCTATTGGAACTACGGGCATCCGCTAATGAGACTGCGGGAATCAATCCAACCATTAACCCAATATATAGATAATAGTCAACCCTAAATAACTATATATATATATTTAAAACAAGCAGAAAGCATTCAAACAAGCATAACAATTATTCTTAACGATATAAAAATAATTCTAAACAAACAGGTGAGATTTACTCACCGTTTTATTTCTCGAATATCCAGTAAATTTCCAAAATGTCGTGTCTACTAATTCATCTTGAATGCATCTTCACCTAAGATTATTTTTATTCATTGATTAACGACTATTTATTTAATTTACTACTAGTAAACAAATTAATTAACAATTCTATGTATATTAAAATTTCGGTAAATCATATACCTTTTATTTCCATTTTATCCTAACCCATTTGCCATTAGCAACAAGGCAGTAAGCTTCCCTTCTCAGCAATAATCCAAAACCCGACAATTTGATGTCCTTCCTTTCAATTTAGTTAACAACTTTGAACCAAATTTTGAACTTCATCTTTCTTTTATGAAACTGCCTTGTCATACAAATCCTCCCACATTCATCGGAAGGCTTTTACCCCAGACATTTTCTTTCCTTAAGGCTATTGGTTTTACTATAATTAATAAATTAATTACTTAAATTTAAAGAACTAATTTACTGTATAGATTTAAATAAAAAGGGGAAACTGATTTTACCTTAATCTTCCCCTCTTTAATTCACTCATCACTAGAAATGTAAAACAAGCGACGTCAATCCTATCTTCCAACCATACCAACCCCGACTAACATCAACAGACTCTATCACCACCATTCCTGTATCATCCTTCAACTTGATCGACATCACTCAGTTCAACTCAGTCCTCACATAACAGATCTGAGACCCTTCGCAACTCTTGTTCACGCATGTCTCCTCCCCTGACATGGACGAGGCCAAAAAGGAAGCGCTCGAGCCCACCATTCGCTATCGTTCAACTGTCGAACTAATAAATCCTCAACCATTTGCAAATGCACCCCTTCGGACCTTGCCATCGAACTCATTTGCTTTCCAGCGATCAACACCATCACAAATTCCCTTTTCTGACTCCTCCGGTAGTAGCAGCGTGACTCGAGAAAACAAGGGCTACAGGAAATAATCGAGCCCAACCTAATACAAATCAACGCTACTTCTGAATCGTGCTTAGCAAAATCGAAGCACCAGATTTGAAATCGAATTTGATTTTGATAACTTTCTGCTTTTCTTTTTTAAGGTGGGTTTGAACTAGTAGAAATTGTTTGAGAGGAGAAGGACAGGAAGGTCGCGTCTTTGCTCCACATCTGAAGCTCGACCGGTTTTCATTTGAGATTGGAATTGGGGAGGATTCAATTCTTTGCTTCTATTTTGTACAGAAGATGGAAATGAGAAAATAAAAAGGGGTTGGCACGATTCTTATAGGGGAATGAAATGGAAGGGAATGCTCCACATTGATTTTGCTTTGGTGGTTTTAAATTGAACAACACGCCATTTCTTGGTTGCCTTGTTGCTTTGTTTAAGTCCATTAAAAAGGAGAGGAATTATAATATTTTTTTTTAATTTAATTTGTTTAAAAACTGTATCCTTAAAATTTAGATAACCCTTGATCCTGAGCTCCTTTCTGAACCCAACAAGTGGCATTCCTACGGTTTAACCACCATTCCGACACACTGGGATAAGTCACGAGGTCCATTTCGATTGTCTGGAGCAGATATTCAATTTAAATTGACATAATTTAAATTTCAAACCATTTAAATTCTTCGATAAAAATATCATTATTATTATCGTTTATATTCGAATTAGAATTTCCACAGATCATCTGAATTATCTTGATTCAGCTCTAACTTTGAATTTATATATTTATTGTTTTTTTTCCTATTCGTCAATTTAATATATTCGATTTTAAATCGAAATCGATTATTAAATTGATAACTTAATATAAAATTCCATTTATATTATCCACCCAATATTTAAATCCGTATTAAATATTTAAAATTAACCCATAAGAATCTGGGTCATTACAATCTTTCCCACTTAAAATAATTTCGTCCTCGAAATTGCTAAGGTAGAAAAAGTGCTACAAACCCATTTATCTTTTCAAAACTTATTTATGTTGATACTCAACATTTCAAACTTCCTTACGTAACTCTCTTTCAAATAAATCCCTATTCGATAACTCCTCCTTCGAATAACTATATTCGATAATCTCTCTTTTGAATAACTAGATTCGAAAATCTTTCTTCGAATAAACTATATTCGATTTACTCTATTCAATTTACTCTTATCAATTAACTCTATTGGATTAGCTCTTTTCACTTAACTCCTTCCAAATAAGCTATATTCGATAACTCCTTTAACTTTATTCGAATAAACTATATTCGATTAACTCATTTAATCCTATTCGAATAACTAATATTTGATTTAACTCCATTCGCTTGACTCTAGATTGCAGCGATCACAATGGTTACGCCCGATCCCCTCAGGAAACATCCGACCGCCCTAGGCTATCTGTAGCCCTGCGAGTTACGCTAGCAGTCGTACGAAATGGCAACTTATCATGAGTAACTATGTTTGACTAACTCTATCTCAATAACTATATTCGATCAACTTAAATTGAATAACTAACATTCAATTAAATCCTAATTCGATTAACTATGTTCAATTAACTCTATCTGGTTAACTCTTAATTTGAATAACAAATATTTGATAAATTCTAATTGAATAACTAATATTCAATTAACTCTATGGATTAACCCTAACTGATTAACTCTAACTGATTAGTTCTTACTCTAATCGATTTATTCTAACTCTAATCGATTATTTCTAACTTTAATCGACTTCTCATATTCGAATAACTCCTATTGGATAACGTTTATTCATTTATAAAGATTTACTTTTAGTAACGGTTCTTCACTTTATAAATGTTCTCTTTAATAACGTTGCTTCACTTATACAAGTGTTGTGTACCCCCTTCTATTTAAAACTATCGGTGTTAAAAACCAATATCTCTTCTCTATATAAGTTCAGACTTATATATTCCATTTATTGAATGATAAATATTTAATTTAATTTATAAACTGTTATTTATAAATTAATCTTTTATATTTATCTGTTAAAACAGATTTCCATTTTCTATTCATCTTCTAAATATTCCTTTGATTAAATTCTATTTATTTAACAAATAAATATCTCATCTATAACATTCTATTTATTTTCTATGAATAAATATTTCCATTTAATCTATTTGTAAATGTTTTACAAATATTTCCTTTTAAATTCTATTTGTAAATGTTTTTACAAATATTTCTCCTTCTATTTGTTTGCACATAACTTCCTTTGTATTTGTTTCACAAATATATTTCCTTTATATTTGTTTTACAAATATATTTTCTTTTATATTTGTTTTACAAATATATTTTCTTTATATTTGTTTTATAAATATATTTTCTTTTTAACTCTTTTGGTTTTTCCTTTATTCACACCCAATTCATATTTCATTCACATTGATTTTACTCAATTTATTCATTTCGATCCATTTAACTTACTTAAGTTAAATTTAACTTCAATCATTCAAATTCCCAAGGTTTATTTCAAAACTCCTTTGAAGTAATATAAATATATACATATATTTATCTCTATCTCAAATTCAAAACATTTGAATTTTCAAACAACTTGTTTTTTTTTCAAACAAATTTCCATCAAAAACTTTTCTAAGGCAGCAATTCATCACTTAGAAACTCGAAACTAAACACTGATGATGTTGCGACCATCATCTGAATTATTTCCCAGCTACTGAGTGAGTTCAGTGCTATATTACTTTATATTCATTCAGAGAAATATTTTCCATACTCCCAGGATTTTAAATTCTGAATTCTAGGTGGAATTCAATTTCAATTTATCACATTTGTATATTTGATTTCATATTCAAATTCCATTGTTTATATATATAACTATTTCAGTTTTTATAATCTAATTTGATTATAATCCTAACAATCTACCCAACCATTTAAAATAATATCGTGTCCAATCTTCTGTTCAAGTGTTTATAAACTCCTATCGACATTGTGGCGTCCCACGATTCGGTCAGAATTCATAATTCACCCAACAGACTAGTCAACACAATATAAAACAGTTTTTATATCAAATAACAAATACCCTCTCTCGTATATATATACACTCAACTCATTCTAGGGTACTACTGATGCTATCTCTAATGAGCACATTCCAACAAGCCTAGGTATTCGCTCAACCTAAGCTCTGATACCAACTGTAATGACCCGCAGAGCCGCAACATCAGAGTTGACTATATACATCATATGTCCAACCCAAATATCACGAAAATACGAAACATTTTTTTTGAAGAAAAAGATAGAAGAAGAACAGAAACAACACAGAATCTCACATCGCAGCGGAACAAAATATAGTATATCATATCTTTGAAATACAAAATCTTAACTGTATAACATACACTTATCAGAGTACAACACTTACAACACAACGGAACAAAACTCTATATAACTAACACTGAAGCCTCCTGCTCCAAGCTCCTTTAGATAGATCTGTAAAATCCTAAACTACTTGACTGCCCGTACAAATTTAGGCACCCAAGAGTTTAGGTAGAACAAAACAAAATAAACTCCGGGTCAGTCATGGGACTGGTATGAGTAAACAGTTTAGAACAATTTCAGAAAACTAAATGATATCTCATAAGACCACGCGTATAACACAGAACGGGTTTTTTCCCTTATGAGAATCCAAACACTTGATTTAAATTTCAAAATCCCTTTGAAAGGAACGGTGATCTTTATATCAAACTCTTTTGATATTATCATAATGTCTAAATCAAGTAAATAACAATCTAGTGGAACGTTTGCATCTCACGTTCCATATATATAATATACAATCAAAACCGCAAGCACGTATTGGGTAATGGATTTCCAACTATGACAAGGTATGGAACCACCTTCCGCTGGTATATCTCTAGAGGAGAATACACTGAGTTCAACAAGAACATCTTGCAACTCAGCCACATATGACCGACCACTCATTTCGCTTGAGTGTATCGAATGTATATCACCAACGGTTGGGATCAGCAACCGTTTCCCAAATGGGACAGCATCGACAATATATTTTTAGAAGTAAATGAAACTCTAGATCAGGTGATTATACACCCTAATAGGTGCGACCTACATAGCCATGCTACCTGCCCGATTTCTGTTATTTACCGGTTGATGAGGCTTGAGGTTACTCTTTATCATCACATCAGATTCACTTCGAATTCCACATTGTCAGATCCATCGAAAATCACTAATTGACGTCTACAACAGTACAATACGTGTTAGCTAAAGAAGCTTCCTTCTCCGCTTCCACTCTTGGTACGATTGAAGAAATCAATGTACGTGACCTTTCTGAAAAAACTCTGTCAGACATTCGTCCATTTACGTTCGTTATGGGATTGAACGAAACCGAAGGCACAATTTCAATTAATAGAAAAATTCCTTGCACTCTACTCCGTCTTCAATTTTCTTTAGCATATATGATTCGCAACGCTTATGCCAATACAGAGTGGTTCTTTGGATAATAACCCAACCGGTCTCTCCATATTGACAACGATGGTCAAAAACTTCGATAGTCTGTGATTTAACTATCGAATAAAAACAAGTGTTTCGATAGTCGATGATTTAACTATCGAAGAAAAGAAGTATTTCGATAGTCGATGATTTAACTATCGAAGAAACAAGTGTTCATCCAATTAACAAACAATCACTTCTCTATTTCTTTATCAATATTCGTTAACCAAATATTTTCAATAACCCTATTGGCCTTTTACGTTATTTGGAAAACATTTCCGAATATTGCCTTCCTTTATTTTCTGAACTTAGAAAATATATACTATTTATAATTGGAAAATATTCCAATTTCTTATCTCTTTCCTGATCTCGTTTATTTCTATACTTAGGAAATATTCTTTATTATATTTCCAAGCTTACACTTATTTGGGTTAAAACGGATGTTGTGTAAAACATCGTTACGACAACCCAAATACTATATTCAACTAACTCTTATCCAACATTGATCTTCGAGCCTGAAATCTTACTATTTATTTGTTAATAATGAAATTAATCAAGTTGGGGTATAACTACCTCTCAGACCTTGACTGAATAACATTTATAACGTCAAAACAGATATGACTACTTACTCGAATAATCAATACCATACAACTACTTATTCACTTTTAAACAAATATACACTTCCTCTTTCTATTCTTACAAGATTTTATTCTTATACTTCCTTTTTGATTTTACTATTCTATTTCTAAGTTTGTTTCCTTATCGACTTCTATATCTATCGATACGATGATTTATAAATATCAAATTATCTTAAAAATATTCTAACTCCTTAAATTCCCGGAAAAATTCGCCATAACCTCCTTTGTACCGGGAGCATCGGGATATTTCAAATAGCCTCCCATAGCCCTCACTAATCCAAAAAGAAAAAGAAAAGCCAAGCGGCTAGCCGATACGGCACATAAAATCTCATATATGAATTAATTACGTACCTTTTTGTCGAGCACTGTATCTATATACCTTCATTAACCCCATTCCAAACCTGTCTAACATGTATCTGACTATTTCCAATTCATTTTAATTCAATCTAGTCGTTCTTAACTCAATTTGTTAATCTATTTGTTAACTGGCACTTTTGCTCATTTCATTTAATTATTGAACATAACATATTCAATATATTTTTAAACTTTGTTATAACTTTTTGAATCTCAATTTCAATCTAAGTTTCATACTCGATTTCGAATATGAATTTACAAATCTCTTTCCTTGTTTAAAGCCCCATTTCGATTCAAACTCCATTTAAATTTCTATATTCAAATCTATTTTCAAACTCTGTTTGAATTATATATTCCAATTCCCATTTCAACTCTATTTGAATTCTATATTCAAATTCCATTTCAAACTATTTGAATTCTATATTCAAATTCCATATTTAAATTTCTTTATTCAAATTCCATTTGAATTTCTATATTCAAATCCCCTTTCCAATTTTCTTATTTAAATTCTATGTTTAAATTTCCTTTATATTTCTATATTCAAATTCTACTTCACTTTCGATATTTAAATTCTACTTTTGAATTTCCTTTATATTTCTATATTCAAATTCTATATTTGAATTTCTATATTCAAACTCTATTTGAATTTCTATATACAATTTCTATTTGAATCTTCTTTATTCAAATTCTATTTCACAAGTCTCGATTTCAATTCCTTTTGAAATTGATATTTCTACTTTTGGAAAATAGATTTCCCTTTTCAGTTTCACACTTGTATTTTTATTTCTGAATTATTCAATGATAATTCTTTTCACTTTATTTATAAACTTTGTTTATAAAAGAACTATTTATAAACTTCGTTTATAAAGGAACTACTTGTTTTATTTCTTTTTAAAACAAGTTAATATTTAAAATCTATTTAAAAATTCAAATTCTATTTTAGAAAAATAGAATTCCCTTTTTAAATCTCAAATACCCCTTTCAGGGTATTTTTATAAATTTACACTTAGGCCCAGTGATATTCAAACAACCAATTATTTATTTCAGGTTTCTAACACATCATATATGATAGTATATATGCAAACAGATAAATAAACATATAATATATTTTTGAGGAATCCAGTTGCATTCCTCCAACCTATTTTCCTGCGTCCACAGCGTAAGGCAACATAGTAATACCCATCCTGCTTCGAGGCAGGATATTGCGGTATGAAGGTCATCCACTATCATAGCGTGGGGCGCATAGGGTAATCATCCGCTAATGGAACTGCGGGCATCCGCTAATGAGACTGCGGAAATCAATCCAACCATCAACCCAATGTATAGATAATAGTCAACCCTAAATAACTATATATATGTATATATAAAACAAGCAGAAAGCATTCAAACAAGCATAACAATTATTCTTAACGATACAAAAATAATTCTAGACAAACAGGTGAGATTTACTCACCGTTTTATCTCTCGAATATCCAGTAAATTTCCAAAATGTCGTGTCTACTAATTCGTCTTGAATGCATCTTCACCTAAGATTATTTTTATTCATCGATTAACGACTATTTATTTATTTAACTACTAATAAACAAATTAATTAACAATTCTATGTATATTAAAATTTCGGTAAATCATATACCTTTTATTTCCACTTTCTCCTAACCCATTTGCCATTAGCAACAAGGCAGTAAGCCTCCCTTCTCAGCAACATTCCAAAACCCGACAATTTGATGACCTTCCTTTCAATTTAGTTAACAACTTTGAAACAAATTTTGAACTTCATCTTTCTTTTATGAAACTGCCTTGTCATACAAATCCTCCCACATTCATCGGCAGGCTTTTACCCCAGACATTTTCTTTCCTTAAGGCTATTGGTTTTACTATAATTAATAATTTAATTACTTAAATTTAAAGAATAAATTTACTGTATAGATTTAAATAAAAAGGGGAAACTGATTTTACCTTAATCTTCCCCTTTTTAATTCACTCATCACCAGAACTGTAAAACAAGCGACTTTAATCCTATCTTCTAACCATACCAACCCCGACTAACATCAACAGACTCTATCACCACCATTCCTGTATCATCCTTCAACTTGATCGACATCACTCAGTTCAACTCAGTCCTCACATAACAGATCTGAGACCCTTCGCAACTCTTGTCCACGCATGTCTCCTCCCCTGACATGGACGAGGCCAAAAAGGAAGCGCTCGAGCCCACCATTCGCTATCGTTCAACTGTCAAACTAATAAATCCTCAACCATTTGCAAATGCACCCCTCAGGACCTTGCCATCGAACTCACTTGTTGTCCAGCGATCAACACCATCACAAATTCCCTTTTCTGACTCCTCCGGTAGTAGCAGTGTGACTCGAGAAAACAAGGGCTACAGGAAATAATCGAGCCCAACCTAATACAAATCAACGCTACTTCTGAATCGTGCTTAGCAAAACCGAAGCACCAGATTTGAAATCGAATTTGATTTTGATAACTTTCTGCTTTTCTTTTTAAAGGTGGGTTTGAACTAGTAGAAATTGTTTGAGAGGAGAAGGATAGGAAGGTCACGACTTTGCTCCACATCTGAAGCTCGACCGGTGTTCATTTGAGATTGGAATTGGGGCGGATTCAATTCTTTTCTTCTATTTTGTACAGAAGATGGAAATGAGAAAATAAAAAGGGGTTGGCGCGATTCTTATAGGGGAAGGAAATGGAAGGGAATGCTCCACATTGATTTTGCTCTGGTGGATTTAAATTGAACAGCACGCCATTTCTTGGTTGCCTTATTGCTTTGTTTAAGTCCATTAAAAAGGAGAGGAATTATTATATATATATATATATTAAATTAATTTTTTTAAAAATCGTATCCTTAAAATTTAGATAACCCTTGATCCTGAGCTCCTTTCTGAACCCAACAAGTGGCATTCCTAGGTTTTAACCACCATTCCGACACACTGGGATAGGTCATGAAGTCCAATTCGATTGTCTGGAGCAGATATTTAGTTTAAATTGATATAATTTAAATTTCAAACCATTTAAATTCTTCGATAAAAATATCATTATTATTATCGTTTATATTAGAATTAGAATTTCCACAGATCATCTGAATTATCTTGATTCAACTCTAACTTTGAATTTATATATTTATTGTTTTTTTCCTATTCGTCAATTTAATATATTCGATTTTAAATCGAAATCGATTATTAAATTGATAACTTAATATAAAATTCCATTTATATTATCCACCCAATATTTGAATCTGTATTAAATATTTAAAATTAACCCATAAGAATTCGGGTCATTACAGTCACTTTCTTTTCCCTTTTGTTTATAAGTTAGGCTAATTTGCGAGCCTAACAATCTATGTGAATTAGCGAACGAATAACGGGGGAGATGTTGGGGAAAAATATTAAACTACATGCTATTGGCATAGTTTGGCTCATAATCATGTAAATGATTAGTAGCATGAAATGGTAGAATTTGTATACCTAGAATTATTGACATAATTTAGAGGGTAAATGGGGCATGACTTGAATTGACAACACTGGTGGATAATTTACATATAAACATAAATTGTAAATATGTAAATTAATTAAAAGTTGAATATGCCTAACCTAAGGTTAGATTGAGTTACGGTGTAAGACTGCCCGGAACCGATCGGCACATCCAACAACCGTAAAAATATAGATCTAATGTAAGAGGTTAGCGCATTAAGCCCAAAAACTCGAGCTTAGATTGACTTGCGATGTAAGACTGCCCGGAACCACCTGGCACATCCAGCGACCGCAACAATATAGATATAATGTGAGAGGTTGGTGCTTTAATGAATGAATTAAAGCTAAGAAACAAGACATGCCAAGAATGGTAGGGTTAAGTTAACACAAGAAGGCAACACTTAACCAATGTAACATGACAAGTGGTAGGGTTAAGTTAACACAAGAAGACAACGCTTAACCAATGTAACATGACAAGTGGTAGGGTTAAGTAACACAAGAGGGCAACACTTAACCAATGTAACATGACAAGTGGTAGGGGTAAGTAACACGAGAGGCAACACTTAACCAATGTAACATGACAAGTAGTAGGGTTAAGTAACACAAGAGGGAACACTTAACCAATGTAACATGACAAGTTGAAGGGTTAAGTAACACAAGAGGGCAACACTTAACCAATGTAACATGACAAGTAGTAGGGTTAAGTTAACACTTAACCAATGAACGAGTGGTGTTAAGTTAATGGGCAACGCTTAACCATTATAATATGATGAATGAACATGGTTAAGTTAATAGGAAACACTTAACCAATTACAACGTGTTGAATGAGAAGGGTTAAGTTAATAAGAAACACTTAACCAACATGACATGACGTGTGGATGGGTTAAGTTAACTTGAATGGATGGATAAAAGTTATCCAATTTGGGAGGTATACGAATAGACCCTAGGAAACCCTAGTATCGGGGACCCATTTCAGCAGTAACCCATATGGATGTATCGCATTACCCTGAGCTAGGCATGGTGGGGCACGATTACTGGGCTGATTATAAGCGGTCAAAATAGCGGCAGGTGGTGCAGCAGTGTAGTTCTAACGGAGTACGGGCATGCACGTGCTCCGGCGTGGAAAAGCAGGCACTGGGCATTAGTAGTATACACTGTGCATCTGGAATTTGTTTCAGGTTGCTATCATAGGGATTGATACACCTTATGGTGGGACCAACACATGGTATCTGCACGCAAGAGAGGGCCGACTGACACAGACAAAAGGAAAATTAATACAAGTAAGGAGCCGATCGATAGGGTAGTAAGGGTACATCTAACATCTTCATGGCAATTAGGCTGGTTGAGGTAAGATCCTCATACTAGATGTACACCTGAAGGCTACAACAATTGCGGGTTGGGATCACCTTATTTTATAACATAAGATACTAGTTGGGACACTAGTAGGGGATACGGATCCTTTTTCACAGGATACTAGTTGGGACACTAGTAGGGAATACGAATCGTTCATTAAAAGACACTAGTTAGCATGCTAGTTGGGTGGTGTAGAGAAAATGGGAAATCATAGAAAGAACCGTAGCGCATTCATTGTATCTTACCTTGTCATATCTAATGATCATCATTAATTGTCTTGCTATGCTTATTATCATGGTTATATCTGGTATTCAGTTTATTCATATCATGATCTTTTTTCCTATTTACATGCTGAATAATCACTGGACTTACCATACTTATGTCTGACCCGTTTTCTTTTGCCTTCTTTTCTTCTGTTTCCCCCCAGGTTTACAGGGAGGGAATACTACCACTTAGCTCAGTTTTCTTCCCAAGCTCGAAGATAGACGATGTATTGCTTTGGACTCTCTGTTCCACTGCTATCTCTGACTCATGCTTTATTGGGGAATATCATTATCATTTTATGCTTCTTTATTTTGTTAAACAAGACAGATGCTTTGTTGTAATAGGTATTGGAAGACAATCTTTGTACAAGCTGTTTTATCAAAGCTGTTGTTTATCAATAAAGTAAAGTTTTATTTATTTTCCGCTATTTAAAATTTTTCTGTTTTTTAATTTATCTGTTCTATACAATCATGACTCTCCACTGAAGTTAATGCATTCCCTTTGTGAGTGACCTTAACATAGGTGGGGGTTTACACGTGGTATCAGAGCTGAAGGTTACTAGAACAGATAAAGGATTTTGAAACCCGTTTTCAAAAAAAAATTTATAATGAAATATTTTTAAAAACAGGTTTTAAAGAAGCGTTTTTCAAGAGAAAAGTATTGTTTTTAAAAAGGCATATTCCCCAAAGCCATATGCACTATCTTTCGATTCTCTATTTGAACCTCTTCTTCCTTTCTTTTCGCCATAGTTTCGTAGGCATACGACACATGTCGAGGGCAAAGTATTGCCCAACCTCTATCTGTAGCCGCAGTAGTTTCACCTGCGGCTAATCCTCTTTTCAAGCTTTGTAGCTTGCTGTGCGATGGAGGTAGTTTCGAGAAACTTGTCAACAAGCTACAAAAGGATAATAAGGATAAGAGTAAGGGAGTTTGGGCTAAGGAGCACAAGCCCAAGGATAAGAAGCTTGTCGATATGGCTTAATCCTCGCAGAAGGAGAACGGTGAAAAGAAAGAGGCCAAAGTGGAAGAATCACAAACAAGGATTGGAATATAAGAAGGGTGGAAGAAATAATAGATTCCGCGACAAGAGGAAGTGCCTTTTCTGTGGTATAGCGGGTTATTTAATTGTAGGAAGAAGAAGACATGTGGTTGTTTTCAGTATGGTGAAGCAGGGCATCTTATCAAGGATTGCCGAAGGACAAGGACAAGGACAAGGACAAGGGCAAAGGACATAATCTTCTAGCGGGCAATTGCATGCTCTCACTGCTAGTGTACCTAAGAGAGGTAGGAACGTTTCTATTGAGAGTTTAGTTTTTCTTTTCAATCATCCTGTTAGAACTTGGTTTGATTCTGGCGCTTCACATTCTTTTCTATCTGCTTCCATAGGTGAGTCTCTGCACCCTAGTACTTGTATAGTAGAGGATCCCATTATTGTCTCAAATCCAATTGGTGGTTCGGCTCGTTCATCTATGATTGGTTTGGATTTGGGAATATCTATACTAAGCGTTAAGTTTAGATGTAATGCTTATGTTTTTGGTTTCATGGGCTATGGGTTGATTCTAGGGATGGATTGGTTATCCAATAATGGTGCCATTCTCAATTGTGGAGGGAGGGTAGTTAGACTTTTGACTCGTCTCGGTAATACCCTCGAAATCTCGTGTAACCCTAAGGGTTCTGTCATGCTTAGTTACCTAGAATCTCTTGATCCATCTGTTGATAATTTGTGATCCGTTAGAGTAATCCATGAGTACACATATGTCTTTTTTAAGGTTAGGGGTTTTCCCCCTAAAACGTGGGATAGACTTCCGCATATATCTAGTTGACAATGCAAAGCCAGTTGCATTACTTTACAACACATGACTCTAAGGAAAAGGAAGGGCTTAGTAAACAAGTAAAAGAGTTACTTGAGAAAGGGTTCATAAGGTGGAGTATTTTTGAATGGGGTGCTCCAGTAGTTTTCGCTACAAAGACGGATGGTTCACTTCGCTTATGCATAGATGATATTTTAGTTTTCTCTAAGAGTGAGGAAGAACATGCTTTTCATTTAAGAGAAGTCATGGATACACTTCGAGCACATCAACTTAAGGCGAAGTTCTCCAAAATGTCATTTTTGGAGAGAAGAAGTAAGGTTTCTAGGACAAGTAGTATCCAAAAAAGGGATAGCAGTAGATCCCGCAAAATTAGTTGCGATGCAAGACTGAAAGGTCCCAAGGAATGCAACAGAAGTAAGAAGCTTTATTGGACTAGCGGGTTAATACAGGAAGTTCATTAAGAACTTTGCAAAGGTATTAGCCCCACTTACTAGATTAATGAAGAAGAATCTAACCTTTGCTCGGGATATTGATCGTGATGTCGCTTTCCAACTATCGAAGAGAGGGCTCTTACAACGGCCCCAGTTTTGACTTTTACCTTACGGTAGTAAAAGGTTTATGGTATATACGGATGCATGCGGCATGGGACTAGGCGCCATTTTGATGTTAGAAGGAAGGGTAAGGTCGTAGCGGATGCCTTAAGAAGAAAAAGGTTGACTTCAAGTCCTCTTTATGTGAAAAAGAAAAGTTCAGAATACATATCAACCTTTGATTTTAAAAACCTTCGGTTAAGTTAGTAGTTGGCATCGCTAGGAGGAAGACCTACGCTTTTGAATCAAATAGGGACTTCACAAACAAAAGACTCTCAAATAGTTGACGCAGTGGATAAGTTAAGTAGAGAAGAGACCTCTAATCACCTTAATAACTACACTTGGTAACATGGTTAGCATCTGTTTATTTTCAAGAGATAGTTCTTCCACATGGAATAACCTCTAATGAAATTTGGAAGACCATTTGGAAGACCTTTTGAGGAAATTTTAGTATGACACAACAGAAGTTGTAGTGCCGAGTATACTAGAAGGAGAAGGGGTAGAATGAGAGGCGACAGTGAAATGAGTTACAACTCATATTTTGGAAATAGAAATTAAGAAGCTAAACAATGGATAAGTTAAGACAGTCAGAGAACAATGGAGTGAAGCTCAAGAAGATGTCTAACGACCCGTATTTTTGACCGTTTAAGAATCGACAATAAGCCACACATGTCGACCCAAACCAATCGCAAATGCAGGTAGTTATTGGGAAAAGAAGAAAAAGAAAGAAAGAAGAGAAAGACAATTAACAGAATCTCACAGCGGAAGGACAACATATAATAAACAAATAGCAGTTAAAAACAGTGGAAATATATATACATTGACTATAACCTTCAATGATTATCAGAGTTACATATACATACAGCTGTACATAATAAGCAGCGGAAAAATAATGCAGCGGATATACATATGTATAGATATATACACCAAACTTCGTCTTCGTCCTCCAAGGCAAGGAAATCTTCGCTAACTGCAATATCTGCTGACCCGAGCATATTGCATAAAAGAAACACAACAAACACTCGGATCAGCACTAAATCATCTCATATTAGTCAAATTAAAATACGAAATAACATCAGTATCATGGGTGCAGTAACTCAAGAGATGTTACGGGATTTTCCATCTCTCGAGGATCCGTTAAACTAATACATACGTAGTATAATACGCTATTATGATAATGTCTACTCAGTAAAGTATAAATACTGAAAATAGCGTAAGCGGGATTACCATATTACCCTTACGCGGTTTATAGGCATCAACGGTCTATACAGTACCGTAAATTCACCGTACTGGTGTTATCAGAGGGTACTCCATAGAAGGCAATGCTAAATCAAAATCGTATGGGCTCGATATGGATATATATGACAAGGCACTCGAGGCAATGCCCAGGGTAGGATTCTACCAATTGCACTCCCGGACCGGTGGTAACGCATAGCAGCCACTACCGCCCACCTCGGAACACACTCCCATAATCATAAAATTAAATGGGCCCAAATCATCATCATCATAGTCATATAAATAGCATCGAAGAAGTGTGTCCGATCAAAGGCGCTAACCTCAATTAGTCACGGTATAGCTCCTGTTTTAGTCATTTCAATTCTGACCCGAAGGTCAGGGCTATTTCGTTATCGTACATCTTCTTCGATTCAATAATCGCCTCCAAGTCATCATACTCATTCTGGATACGTCATAACGTTCACAGTTGTCAAAGTGGTATCGACACTGACAGAGAGTATGCCTTATGTCGACTCTGGTCTCTTTAACAACCAACGCTTACATCTTTTCACATCGGTCGGTTCTTTTATATTTGAAAGGTTCGCTTTCATATCAAAATATCATATTTTGTTTCGAACCAATTTATATTCAAATAAAATAAAATTTCATATCAAAATATCATAAATCATCCCAAGCCGATTTTTATTCTAAATTAGAATATATCCCATACCATTATATTATAATCATATAATATTTCCAAAACGAAATATTCAAATAGAATATAATTTTGCCTCAAGGGTTTCCAATTATCTCGGATTCTCATCTCAACTCCATTTGAACCAGTGGTTCAAACTCAAGCATTTCCATTCGGAAGAATTTAAAATTTGAGAAAATACTTGTAAACTAAATGTTCATATAATAATAATAATAATAATAATAATAAATTTTTATAAAATAAATATATATAAATGTATATATATAAAATATAATAGTTAAGATAAATTAGTAATTTAAATATTATATATATACTTAAAATAAGATTTACTAGAAACCTTTGAAAATGAATTATAAGTAAATTATTTAAATACAATAGTATTAAGTAAAAGTAATTAATAGTTTTAAAGCTAGAATAATTATTTAGAATCAATGCATAAATATTAAAATAAATTTCTCAAATCAAAACCTTTCTTCCTTCCAAATTTCAAATACTTGAATTTATCCTCCGGTCTCAACGGAGTTCATTTAGTTCCCTATCTCGTTTCAACCTTGTTCAAAGCAACTACTTGATTTCAAGAGTTCCGAGATATATATATTCCAACTGGGTTAAAACAACTCAGATACTCTTGATTTCTAATTTCCCCAACATTTGATTTCTATAAGAATTTTTCCTTCTAATCCAACTATTATTTTGGAAAGTTTCAATTCCTATTCAAACCCCAATTTAGATATTTCTATTTTGGTTTGGAAATTTCCTTCAACCCTTTTTATCATCATCCCAGTTCAGAATCTTTAAAGAATTCAAAAATCGAGTATCGACACATTCTTTTATGTGAAATTCTATCAAATAAAATTTCAAATATTAAAATCATTTAACCAACCGATGTCTGTATATAATTATCTGTCCAACGGCCAAGTGATTTTAAATTTAAGTTTCTCGATACTTCAGGGATGGATCTATCATTTCAATCCAAATCAGGGTCACAGAGATTTATCATTTCACTCTGTGTTCTTAATTCATTTTTATCGATAAATCCCGGGTTCATTAGATGCCCGCAACATCAAGGGTACAAATGAGATTTATCGTCAAAACCAACATGCAATACGATATACTGAATATGGGCATAAGCAGTGTCAATATCAACAGTAATAAAATCCAACCAAACATCCATCACATCATTCCATTCAACTGATCAGCATTAACTGTTCCAGGATTAACAAGGGTTCGAATTTCAACTAGAGATTTAAATTAAATTAAATAACTAATCATTTACTTAGATTGCATGTTAACACACTTGCATGTCAAATTTAAACAACACATCAACAATCCAATGCAACCATGCAACCAAACTTATTTCATAATTTAATTCAATAAATATGGGAATAATTCAGTATTTCGTGAGCGAAGAATCACTCACCTTTGAGTCCTTAGTGGATCGGACGTCCAACTAAGGGCCAAAATTTGACAGTCTCTAAACACAGCAAGGTCAGTGCCAAAACGTCCGCAATTCCGCCACGATCCCAACGCAACAAACCGCGTCCAAATCCGAGTTAATATGAAGAAGTTATCAGCATTTAACCATTTGGATTTAAATATATATAAAATTAAATAAAATAATTCCTCACCCACTTACGACCTGCCACGTCAGCACCCCCACTCTTTCTTCCCGCTCCGTTCCCTTTCCACACGTTGACCCGCATGAAACCCAAATAAAGCCCACCTTTGACCGACCGCCTGAGGAGATTCCGGCCTCCATCTGCCCGACGACCACATGCAATCGAACGCCTGGACCAAGCCGCCTCTTCCTGGCCAACGACGAGCTCTCCGGAGGATGCCACGGCCAGCGCGACTCAGATCAACGGAAATAGGGTTTTCAACCCTAAACTCGAAATTCCGGCGGACCCTGGCGTTATAGGACCTCCGACCAGCTTCCCGGAACTCCCGACGATCCTCTCCAGCAAACCCCCAAATCAATTTCATCAATTGAAGCCTGGATCGAAGATTCCCAATTTGACTTCATGAATTTCGAAAATAAACACTTTTGACCGCGATTTCTGGTCAATCCGCTCAATGCATGTCGAAATAAACTGTAGATCTGAGTTCTACAGGTTGAGAGCTTCGATTTAACATATAATAAGCTATGCTTTGAGGAGATTTGAATTTCAAGTTGGGATTTTTATTTGAATCTAGGTTAGAAATTTGATTTCTGCCATTGAAGAGAAAGAATAGGTAGATAGAGTTATACGTGAAGTGAGAATGAGTCGGTGAGGTGGATGGATGTGGAGTTTTATATATATATATATATAAGGCCCAAAAGAGAAATAACCAAATTATCCATTTACACTAATCTCGTTCACATTTCCTCTCGTACGATCACACGGTAAGTCGGATTGTAACGCAAACTGAAATCCTAAAATAATTCACCGTTCCGGTTTTGATGGCGCCAGTTTCGTCGAATTCCGAGACAGTCGCCAAAACCGCTAAATTTCACAGTTGATAAATAAATAAATATTCAAAATTCATTTAACTGTTTTAAATTCGATCTAAATATCCATTAAATTCAAATTTAAGTCAAATTATAACTTATATAAATTTTATAAACAAATTCCTTCCATTTCAAATCTAAATTTGAATTTAAATTTGAATTACAGTTATTATTACCCAACTTAGAATTCTCCATTTCAAGTTAAATTCGAATTTCCAATTTAACTAAATAACTCAAATTATTTAAAAAAAATGTGAATTTTCCAAATTTCACAAATTCTAAGTATAAACTAAATAAAAATCTATTTATACTCCATTCAAATAATCATCACCATTATAATCAACGAAATTTGATTTGTATCTAGTATCTTCCCATTTTATTCTTTTTAACTTGAAAATTTAAATATACAAAAATTGTGGGATGTTACATTCTCCCCCACTTAAAAGCTTTTCGTCCTCGAAAAGAAAACGAAACGAATTTAAACACATATCTATTTCAAATTCATACTTAAAATAGTATTTATAAAATAAGTTATAAAGTTGTAAACTCATAAATTTTCTAACTCCCGAAATCACAGAAAATTTTGGCAGCATCTCCCCTGTACGGAGAGCTCCGGAAAATCACGACATATATAAAATCCCAATATACATCTCATCATTCGATGAGGCATCCCAAAAATGGGGAAAAACAAAAATATAAAACCACCAAAACTTTGTAACACAGTTACGTACCTTTCTTTAGCGTTTATTTGCATTTCTATTACCTTAGCATTTAGCGTTTGTGCAAGCGAGCTTCGAAGCGTAGCGCACACTCCTTACACCTGTTACAACTCGCATACACATGAGATTCAAGCATATATACAATATATAGCAATTGTATACAACTTAGACAACATATATCAACATTTCAACTACAAATCCAAAATATTCATAACAGGTCAGCGAACAAACCAGGTTTATCACTCACTAAAGTTGGAATTTGACTAAAACATACTAGACAAAAGTTGTAGCGTTTATTTCAGGCTTTCCAAATTGTCCGGACTCGTCGGATTCGGATAATTTGTTCAAAAGTTATGGCTATTTTAGTGAAGGCGAACATCTCAGCCCGTACACTGAAAAATGCAGATCTGAATTGTTCAACCCAGTTTTTAACCCTCTAAACATCAGAATTTGACTCATCATATTAAGAGAAAGTTTTAGTTTACATTCTGGCCTTTCCGAATTGTACTCGCACATCAAAATCCGATACTCGGTTAGAGAGTTATGGTCAAAACAATATCGATATTCAGTTCAGATTTTTATTTTCTGCGCATACGACTTTGACTAAATCTTAAATTTCAACATGTAGGCTTGAAAAATCTGATGAGGCTCTATTCATGACAATTCTAGTTCAGATTCTAAGGTTTCTGAAAAGTCCAGAATCGCCCGATTCTGATCATCCATACAAAAGTTATGCTCATTTTGTTTTAGCTTATTGAATACTTCAAATTTACGCATCAACCTTGACTCATTTATTTTGGAACTTCCAACTTTCGGATTCTAAATTTTCTAATTTTAAGTTTTCATCATTCCAAAACTAGTGGTCACTTCTTTATTCAAGAAATGAATTCATATTCATTTGCTTATTCAATCTCGATATATTTCTATTCGCTTCATTTTCAAGCATTCAATTTCAAACAACATTGAATTCTTTTTTAATGTTTCCAACCAACTCGATTTAAATAAAACATAATTTCATAAATATAAATTAAGTTGCCACTTCATTACTTATTCAAAGTTACTTTATCCTTTTGCGTTGAATAATATCTTGTTTACCCACATTAGCTTAACCATTCACTTGAACTAGTTCGGATTCATTTATTCTGAACTAGCTCAAGTTCATTCACATTCACTCCTTTCACTTGTGTCTGCATCTCGCTATTCTTATGTTGGTACTTCCTTCATATATTAACCACTCTCTTCTTCACCTATCTAAATTTAATCTTCTTAGTTCAAAGTCCTTCCGATATTCTAATTTAACAAATTAGACTTGGTTTACATTTTTATCACCTTATCTCATATTCTAAACCTCAAGTTTATTTCAGTTGCTCCCTCATTTGGGTTAACTTCGAATCTATATAACGGGTTAAGGTTCGTCATGGTTTTATATAAACCATTTTTATTTCATCCCGTTTATTAACTCTACTTGACTCGCCTACTCATCACTTACTAATATGAGTCAAATTTTTCTTATATAACCAAAGTTCTGTATTGGTTCTAGACTGACTTATTAAAATTTTCCAAGTCAATTTCATTTTATTGAATCCATCAACTCGAACTACGATTTCCCAAATTCGGATTTAGAATTCGTTAACTGTTATTACTCCGTATAAGCCAATTTTATATTTGCACCATATTATTCATGTTTGGCACTTCGATTCAAATCTTAATCATTTTCTCTCATCCATTACTTTTCTTTTTATTTCAAGTAGATCCATAATTTTAATTAAATCAATGTTGTTCATGATTTTAAATTTAGACTTAGTCTCCAATCATCATTACTCACTTCCTTAAGTTAAACCTTTTATAAGATTTCCATTTCTAAACTTATATATTAATAAAGTATATATGAATATATAAATTCCATAGCGCTATTTCTAAATTTTAATTTAGTCATAACTTACCATTTATAAAGTAAAAACTAAATTTCTTACATTCATTAGAAAGATATGGTCAATTCGATCCTAGAGTTTCTCGTTTTATCCAATTCTGACTTATATTGAATTTTATATATTTATTCAAAGTTAGAAATCGAATTTTCGAACTACCGCGCCATTTCAGGCTCGTAATATAAATTTTATAAATCTCGAATTCAAAATTTCGCTTTAAATAGATTTATAGTTGTTATTAGTTGAGGTAAACTCAATACTCGATTCCGGATTTTCAAGTCAAGTTTAAAATAACATACATATATACTTATATAATTTATAAAAAAAAACTTACCATATACAATTTTAAAACCAAATCTTTGGTCATCAAAGAACTCAAAATTTAAATTCTGGTTTTAAACTCAAATTCATCCTTCAAATATTATATATTAATACCTTTATATAAAGTTTATATTATATGGAGTTAAATTCAAAATCCTTTGTCAAAACTGATTTTATAATAATCATTGAGTGGTCTCTCCCCCACTTAGACTCTTCGGAGTAACATCGATAATGTGTGCACTCATTACCGACATCGTTTCTAAGGTCCAAGGAGGGATTATACCACTTTGAATAATTTTTAAAACCATTTCTTTTCGATCATACCTAAAATATAGTATTATTTAAAACTTTGGCAACTATTTCCAAAGATACCCCAGGATCAAGTTTCAAGTTCATTTATATTTAAATCTCAATCTTTCTCACCAAATTTTATTTTGGATATCATTTCATTTTCAAATTGTTCTCATATATCATTTGAATTTCCCTTATAAAATTTATTATCGAATCAACCATATTAGGTAATAGCTTAAAATTACCACCTACTAAAACGATTTCACATATACTTGAACTAATATTATATTTGATATATAAATATTTAGAATATGAATGAAAACCATATTATGTCGATCCATCCTGTTCGATTATTTATAAATTCCTATCGATACGATGGCATCCCATATATCAACCAGAACCCATTAATATTCAACAGAACAAGCCAACACAATAAAAACCATTTTTATATAAAAATACAAATACGCTCTCTCATATCACTCAAACTCATTCTAGGGAATTACTAACCCCATCTCTAATGAGTTAATTGCCAACAGAGCCAAGGTTATCGCGAACCATCGCTCTGATACCAACTCTAACGACCCGTATTTTTGACCGTTTAAGAATCGACAATAAGCCACACATGTCGACCCAAACCAATCGCAAATGCAGGTAGTTATTGGGAAAAGAAGAAAAAGAAAGAAAGAAGAGAAAGACAATTAACAGAATCTCACAGCGGAAGGACAACATATAATAAACAAATAGCAGTTAAAAACAGTGGAAATATATATACATTGACTATAACCTTCAATGATTATCAGAGTTACATATACATACAGCTGTACATAATAAGCAGCGGAAAAATAATGCAGCGGATATACATATGTATAGATATATACGCCAAACTTCGTCTTCGTCCTCCAAGGCAAGGAAATCTTCGCTAACTGCAATATCTGCTGACCCGAGCATATTGCAATAAAGAAACACAACAAACACTCGGATCAGCACTAAATCATCTCATATTAGTCAAATTAAAATACGAAATAACATCAGTATCATGGGTGCAGTAACTCAAGAGATGTTACGGGATTTTCCATCTCTCGAGGATCCGTTAAACTAATACATACATAGTATAATACGCTATTATGATAATGTCTACTCAGTAAAGTATAAATACTGAAAATAGCGTAAGCGGGATTACCATATTACCCTTACGCGGTTTATAGGCATCAACGGTCTATACAGTACCGTAAATTCACCGTACTGGTGTTATCAGAGGGTACTCCATAGAAGGCAATGCTAAATCAAAATCGTATGGGCTCGATATGGATATATATGACAAGGCACTCGAGGCAATGCCCAGGGTAGGATTCTACCAATTGCACTCCCGGACCGGTGGTAACGCATAGCAGCCACTACCGCCCACCTCGGAACACACTCCCATAATCATAAAATTAAATGGGCCCAAATCATCATCATCATAGTCATATAAATAGCATCGAAGAAGTGTGTCCGATCAAAGGCGCTAACCTCAATTAGTCACGGTATAGCTCCTGTTTTAGTCATTTCAATTCTGACCCGAAGGTCAGGGCTATTTCGTTATCGTACATCTTCTTCGATTCAATAATCGTCTCCATATCATCATACTCATTCTGGATACGTCATAACGTTCACAGTTGTCAAAGTGGTATCGACACTGACAGAGAGTATGCCTTATGTCGACTCCGGTCTCTTTAACAACCAACGCTTACATCTTTTCACATCGGTCGGTTCTTTTATATTTGAAAGGTTCGCTTTCATATCAAAATATCATATTTTGTTTCGAACCAATTTATATTCAAATAAAATAAAATTTCATATCAAAATATCATAAATCATCCCAAGCCGATTTTTATTCTAAATTAGAATATATCCCATACCATTATATTATAATCATATAATATTTCCAAAACGAAATATTCAAATAGAATATAATTTTACCTCAAGGGTTTCCAATTATCTCGGATTCTCATCTCAACTCCATTTGAACCAGTGGTTCAAACTCAAGCATTTCCATTCAGAAGAATTTAAAATTTGAGAAAATACTTGTAAACTAAATGTTCATATAATAATAATAATAATAATAATAAATTTTTATAAAATAAATATATATAAATGTATATATATAAAATATAATAGTTAAGATAAATTAGTAATTTAAATATTATATATATATATACTTAAAATAAGATTTACTAGAAACCTTTGAAAATGAATTATAAGTAAATTATTTAAATACAATAGTATTAAGTAAAAGTAATTAATAGTTTTAAAGCTAGAATAATTATTTAGAATCAATGCATAAATATTAAAATAAATTTCTCAAATCAAAACCTTTCTTCCTTCCAAATTTCAAATACTTGAATTTATCCTCCGGTCTCAACGGAGTTCATTTAGTTCCCTATCTCGTTTCAACCTTGTTCAAAGCAACTACTTGATTTCAAGAGTTCCGAGATATATATATTCCAACTGGGTTAAAACAACTCAGATACTCTTGATTTCTAATTTCCCCAACATTTGATTTCTATAAGAATTTTTCCTTCTAATCCAACTATTATTTTGGAAAGTTTCAATTCCTATTCAAACCCCAATTTAGATATTTCTATTTTGGTTTGGAAATTTCCTTCAACCCTTTTTATCATCATCCCAGTTCAGAATCTTTAAAGAATTCAAAAATCGAGTATCGACACATTCTTTTATGTGAAATTCTATCAAATAAAATTTCAAATATTGAAATCATTTAACCAACCGATGTCTGTATATAATTATCTGTCCAACGGCCAAGTGATTTTAAATTTAAGTTTCTCGATACTTCAGGGATGGATCTATCATTTCAATCCAAATCAGGGTCACAGAGATTTATCATTTCACTCTGTGTTCTTAATTCATTTTTATCGATAAATCCCGGGTTCATTAGATGCCCGCAACATCAAGGGTACAAATGAGATTTATCGTCAAAACCAACATGCAATACGATATACTGAATATGGGCATAAGCAGTGTCAATATCAACAGTAATAAAATCCAACCAAACATCCATCACATCATTCCATTCAACTGATCAGCATTAACTGTTCCAGGATTAACAAGGGTTCGAATTTCAACTAGAGATTTAAATTAAATTAAATAACTAATCATTTACTTAGATTGCATGTTAACACACTTGCATGTCAAATTTAAACAACACATCAACAATCCAATGCAACCATGCAACCAAACTTATTTCATAATTTAATTCAATAAATATGGGAATAATTCAGTATTTCGTGAGCGAAGAATCACTCACCTTTGAGTCCTTAGTGGATCGGACGTCCAACTAAGGGCCAAAATTTGACAGTCTCTAAACACAGCAAGGTCAGTGCCAAAACGTCCGCAATTCCGCCACGATCCCAACGCAACAAACCGCGTCCAAATCCGAGTTAATATGAAGAAGTTATCAGCATTTAACCATTTGGATTTAAATATATATAAAATTAAATAAAATAATTCCTCACCCACTTACGACCTGCCACGTCAGCACCCCCACTCTTTCTTCCCGCTCCGTTCCCTTTCCACACGTTGACCCGCATGAAACCCAAATAAAGCCCACCTTTGACCGACCGCCTGAGGAGATTCCGGCCTCCATCTGCCCGACGACCACATGCAATCGAACGCCTGGACCAAGCCGCCTCTTCCTGGCCAACGACGAGCTCTCCGGAGGATGCCACGGCCAGCGCGACTCAGATCAACGGAAATAGGGTTTTCAACCCTAAACTCGAAATTCCGGCGGACCCTGGCGTTATAGGACCTCCGACCAGCTTCCCTGAACTCCCGACGATCCTCTCCAGCAAACCCCCAAATCAATTTCATCAATTGAAGCCTGGATCGAAGATTCCCAATTTGACTTCATGAATTTCGAAAATAAACACCTTTGACCGCGATTTCTGGTCAATCCGCTCAATGCATGTCGAAATAAACTGTAGATCTGAGTTCTACAGGTTGAGAGCTTCGATTTAACATATAATAAGCTATGCTTTGAGGAGATTTGAATTTCAAGTTGGGATTTTTATTTGAATCTAGGTTAGAAATTTGATTTCTTCCATTGAAGAGAAAGAATAGGTAGATAGAGTTATACGTGAAGTGAGAATGAGTCGGTGAGGTGGATGGATGTGGAGTTTTATATATATATATATATATAAGGCCCAAAAGAGAAATAACCAAATTATCCATTTACACTAATCTCGTTCACATTTCCTCTCGTACGATCACACGGTAAGTCGGATTGTAACGCAAACTTAAATCCTAAAATAATTCACCGTTCCGGTTTTGATGGCGCCAGTTTCGTCGAATTCCGAGACAGTCGCCAAAACCGCTAAATTTCACAGTTGATAAATAAATAAATATTCAAAATTCATTTAACTGTTTTAAATTCGATCTAAATATCCATTAAATTCAAATTTAAGTCAAATTATAACTTATATAAATTTTATAAACAAATTCCTTCCATTTCAAATCTAAATTTGAATTTAAATTTGAATTACAGTTATTATTACCCAACTTAGAATTCTCCATTTCAAGTTAAATTCGAATTTCCAATTTAACTAAATAACTCAAATTATTTAAAAAAAAATGTGAATTTTCCAAATTTCACAAATTCTAAGTATAAACTAAATAAAAATCTATTTATACTCCATTCAAATAATCATCACCATTATAATCAACGAAATTTGATTTGTATCTAGTATCTTCCCATTTTATTCTTTTTAACTTGAAAATTTAAATATACAAAAATTGTGGGATGTTACAAGATGTGACTTAGAAGACTAGATACGCGCATCATACCCTTTTTGAGGGTAAATCCTTGATCTCTCTCTTTTTCTGTAAAGTTTATTTGCATGCTAGTCTTTATCTTTTAAGTATATCCTCTCAGTCCAATCATCAATCCTTAGGTAGAAGCCAATGGATGTAAACATGTGTTTGAGACATGTTATATTTGGTGGATGTAAGTGTTTGCTAGTGGTTGCACGTGGATGCATATACACACAAATTAGGCACTAGATCGGCTCCGTCACTTCCATATTGCATATGCATGAGTGGAATTTTATATATATGGATTGAAACCTGATGTGTTGTCATATGGATGTTGCATTTGAATGTATGGTTGTGCACTCATATAGAAATGATATGTATCAATAGGGTTCTTTTGCATACATAATGGACGCATGGCACTATCATGAATTGCATTAAGGAGGTCAGCTGAATCAGTAGACCGCCTGATTTTGCATTTAGGTAAGGACATATACACACACTATGCATATGTTCATGAAAAACATAAAAACCATTTTAAGGACAATGGATGCCTATGATTGAATGGTTGAGTAGATGGATGTTGGATGGTAGGATATACATTCTTCTTAACTTGAAGATTTCGGTGACGAAATCCTTTAAGTAGGGGGAATGTAACACCCCATAATTTTAAAACGGGACATCAGAGATAATTAAAGAATAATTAGTTATTAAAAGAAAAATTAGGTGAAACAGGTTATGACATTGCGTTCGTCACGGAATTCTGCTTGAGGCAGAGTCCGAGTTTGCGTAAAACGGATGCCGTATGAAGGAGATATGGACGAACGAAGTTGGGCAGAAAAACTGGAATCAGGCCAGAATGCACTGGCGCACTTGTGAAGTGCGCCAGTACAAAAATGCACTGGCGCACCTGCCAAATGCGCCCATACCGAGGGCCGTCCAGCGCAACATTCTGGAGTGTTCTATGATGACGTGTCTTGTTCTGATTTGCTGGATGACCTGTCTTCGAGCTGTGTGACTCTGATGACTCCTAGGTTGATCTAAAGGCTAGAATTAATCCTAGACATCTATATACACATAGCTAAACCTAAACCCTAACATCATAACCCTTAAACTATGGTGCCATCATGATGTTCGTCTACAAGCTAGCCTAAGCCTCCATTCATCTACCCTAAACTAGAGAATCAAATTCAAACTAGGAATCAATTAGAAGAACTAGAGAATCAAACGTCTACATCAAAGGATAGCTTTTCAAATTCAGAAATCAGATCCCAGAAATCAAGATCCGTCCTTTTTCTGTAAGTAGAGTTACTGTTTAGATGTGAACACCTAATAAGAAATCATGACTGTAATAACTGGATCTAGAACTATGCCTAATTCTATTCGTGCCTATCCTTTTGTCAATTCTGAATTGCTTATGCCTATGAGACTATTGTGATTGATGTAATGACACCTATTGTGCCTATGAGACTATTGTGATTGATGTAATGACACCTATCGTGCCTATGGGACTATTGTGATTGACATAATGAAACCTAACATGCCTATGTGACTGTTGGATTGAAAAAATGGAACCTATCATGCCTATGGGACTGTTGTGATTGATTTATCATGTTGTACATCCTATGCCTATGAGACTATTGGACTGACACAATTGAACCTACCATGCTGTATATGCAAATTTCATGATAAGTTATGTTCATACATGCTTACATGTTTAGATCCAAGCTAGTACCCATGTTTAAGATCTATGTAAGTTCATGCTTATACAATTAGACATATGCTAGTTCGCATGTTAATTGGATGTAATTTAAATGAAAGACCACGTTCATGAGCTTAATTAAGTTTATGTCGTTCTATCCCAAATTTATACTACACATGTTGATCTATATTGTTTATGCCTGTTGAAATGTTACATGTCCCTTTCTTTTCCCTTTTGTTTATAAGTTAGGCTAACTTGTGAGCCTAACGTTCTATGTGAGTTATGCGAACGGATAACGGGTGAGACGTTGGGGGAAAAGTATTAAACTACATGCTATTGGCATAGATTGACTCATAATCATGTAAATGATTAGTAGCACGAAATGGTAGAATTTGTATACCTAGAATTATGGACATAATTTAGAGGGTAAATGGGGCATGACTTGAATTGACAACACTGGTGGATAATTTACATATAAACATAAATTGTAAATTTGTAAATTAATTAAAAGATGAATATGCCTAACCCGAGCTTAGATTGAGTTACGGTGTAAGACTGACCGGAACCGCCCGGCACATCCAGCAAGCGTAACAATATAGATCTAATGTGAGAGGTTAGCGCATTAAGCCCAAAAACCCGAGGTTAGATTGAGTTGTGGTGTAAGACTGCCCGTAACCGCCCGACACATCCAGAGACCGCAACAATATAGATCTAATGTGAGAGGTTGGTGCTTTAATGAATGAATTAAAGCTAAGAAACAAGACAGACTAAGAATAGTAGGGTTAAGTTAATACAAGAAGGCAACACTTAACCAATGTAACATGACAAGTGGTATGGTTAAGTTAATACAAGAAGGCAACATTTAACCAATGTAACATGACAAGTGGTAGAGTTAAGTAACATAAGAGGGCAACACTTAACCAATGTAACATGACAAATGGTATGGTTAAGTAACACGAGAGGGCAACACTTAACCAATGTAACATGACAAGTAGTAGGATTAAGTAACACAAGAGGGCAACACTTAACCAATGTAACATGACAAGTTGAACGGTTAAGTAACACAAGAGGGCAACACTTCACCAAAGTAACATGACAAGTGGTAGGGTTAAGTTAACACTTAATCAGTGAACGAGTGGGGTTAAGTTAATGGGAAACGCTAAACCAATATAATATGATGAATGAACAAGGTTAAGTTAATAGGAAACACTTAACTAATTACAACGTAATGAATGAGAAGGGTTAAGTTAATAAGAAACACTTAACCAACATGACATGACGTGTGGATGGGTTAAGTTAACTTGAATTAATGGATAACACTTAGCCAATTTGGGGGGTATACGAATAGACCCTAGGAAACCCTAGTAACGAGGACCCATTTCCGCAGTAACCCACATGGATGTATCACGGTACACTGAGCTGGGCATGGTGAGGCACGATTACTGGGCTGATTATAAGCGGTCAAAATAGCGGCAGGTGGTCCAGTAGTGTACTTCCGACGGAGTATGGGCATGCACCTGCTCCGGTGTGGAAAAGCAGGCACTGGGCATCAGTAGTATACACTGTGCATCTAGAATTTGTGTCGGGTTGCTATCATAGGGATCGATACACCTTATGATGGGATCAACATAGGGTATCTACACGCAAGAGAGGGCCGACTAACACAGACACAAGGAAAATTAATTCAAGTAGGAAGCCGATCGATAGGATTGTAAGGGTACATCTAACATCTTCATGCAATTACACTAGTTGAGGTAAGATCCTCATACTAGATGTACACCTAAAGGCTACCACCATTGCGGGGTTGGGATCACCTTATTTTATAACACAGGATACTAGTTGGGACACTAGTAGGGGATACAGATCCTTTTTCACATGATACTAGTTGGGACACTAGTAGGGAATACGAATCGTTCATTAAATGACACTAGTTAGGATGCTAGTTGGGTGGTGCAGAGAAAATGAGAAATCATAGAAAGAACCGAAGCGCATTCAGTGTATCTTACCTTGTCATATCTAACGATCATCATTTGTTGTCTTGCTATGCTTATTATCATGGTTATGTCTGGTATTCATTTTGTCCATGTCATGATCCTTTTACCTGTTTACATGCTGAATAATCACTGGACTCACCAGACTTATGTCTGACCCGTTTTCATTCGCCTTCTTTTCTTCCATCCCTCCCCCCTCCCAGTTTACAAGGAGGGAATACTACCACTTAGCTCAGTTTTCTTCCCAAGCTCGAAGATAGACGATGTATTGCTTTGGACTCTCTTTTCCACTGCTATGGATGGCTCATGATTTATTGGGGAATATCATTGTCATTTTATGCTTCTTTATTTTGTTAAACAAGACAGATGCTTTGTTGTAATGGGTATTGGAAGACAATCTTTGTACCAGCTGTTTTATCAAGCTGTTGTTTATCAATAAAGTAAAGTTTTATTTATTTTCTGCTATTTAAATTTTGTCTGTTTTGTAATTTATCTGTTCTAAACACTCATGACGCTCCATTGAAGTTAATGCATTCCCTTTGTGATTGACCTTAACGGAGGTGAGGTGTTACACAGGTATATGTATATGTATATCTGCATGTGTTGATTTGTGCGTGCATACATATATATTCTCGCATGATGCTTGTATTATTATTTTTATTCATTGGAGTTTACCCATTTGAATTATCTGAATTAGGTTTTCTATGTTTGGTAGCTCATATCAATATATTAACCGTGTTAAGAAGTTCTTATGACGTGGTATACATTTCAAATTCAGACGAGCATCCAATGTATTTTATTTTATTTTACTAGTATTTGCATAACATATAAAACTACCCACTAAAGGGACTTGATTGTACGTATCCCAAGCTAACTAATTGTGGATGATTGGAATCATTATAGGCGATCGAAGCCTCAAGTTCTATAGTCGATTAGGCTGAGAGAGCCACAAGTTGTAAAAAATAATTATTGAAGCTTAAATGAATGCAATGATGGATGAATATAGCTGATGTAGAATTTTTCTTTTGAATCTATAATAATATTATTTCTTCTGTCCTAAAAATTTATTCCCATATCACGCCTTCATCAGTACAGCACGCCAGCCTTATCACTCATCTTACTCCATCAACTCTTCTCTTCAGATATCATTCTTATTTTGTTTAAGATTTTCATAGTCATGGTAATCACAAATGAAGGAATTACACAAGTCTTTTTGTTCACTCCTAAAAAGAAAGGTCGATTACGTTTTATATTTGACTACATACATTAGAGTTAATACAAATCTTGAAGCTCTAATAAAATTTAGTAAACTATTAGTTGTTGATGTGTCAAAAAATGGTAAAAATATGAAATTTTCAGTATCTGCACCATATTCATATTAAATAAGGGGTATAAAATTCATTTGGATATACAAATACATCACTCGCATAATTATGCGTAAGCAATATTCGCAAATTTGTCTGTATGGATAAAATTTTAGCCTCTTGTCCTTATGCAATAATTTTTTGTTCATTTTGTCCTTCACACTATTTTCCTGTTTAAATTATTTAAATAAATTTAATTAATAATTAATCACTAATTTGCCTAATAAATTCTTTAATGTGATGGTTTATATATATATATATATATATATATATATATATATATCATATTCATAATAAAAAAGGTCTATTTAGACACAAAATTTTAACATAATTTGTGGCACAATTAATCTGCACCATTAGATTTCTCCATAAATTTCACCTCTTCATATAAGGAAAAAAATTAATGGCTTAGATCTCTTATGTCACATATTATGTTTAATTTTGTGTCCAAATAGCCGCTCTTTTAAAAAATTTAGTCAAATAGTTTTCTCATTAAATATAAAGATATATAATTCATATATCATAAATAATATATAAGAACAACACTAACAAAGATAATTTATTATTCATTTATCTCAAAAAAATTATCTGTATTGTAGAATTCTTTTTTGAATTCAAATTAAATATTTATATTTTGACATTTCTATAGTTATGCGCAACTTCGTCGACTGTTTTTTAATATTTAATGTTTAAACCACGTATTTAATTTGTTTGTAAAATCTCAAATTTAAAGTATTTTAATAATCTGTATATCAGTGGTATATGTGTAGACTTACATATTAATAAAAATCACAGTAAAAAATTTGTGTTTAACTTGTAGATGTGATCACATACATTTATGTACATAAACAACAATAACAAAGTTAATTTGTTAAGTAACTATCATGGTTTATGTATATAAACAATAAATTTACACTACGTTAAAAAAAATACTATTTTTAACTTCAAATAAATCTGTAGTAAGTCTATACAATTTTTTTACATAATCCTTCTCAATTTATTTAAATTATTTTCTATTGAGTTAATACATTTTAACTAACTACATAATTTTTAATTTAACATATTTTCAAGGAAATAAGTTAAATAATATTTCTTAATTAATCTAAAATAATTAAAATATGTAAGTGTCAACATGAACATTTGCTCATGGTAATAATAACAATAAAATTATTTTCTTACTTCAAAGAAATAGAAGTTACAATATATATATCTTATATAAACAACAACAATAATAATTTTATAGTTTATTTATTTTTTCGGACTCTATGTTGATAAAGTTTCAATTTTAACATTAAAATTTTAAATAATATAGTTTAGAATATTATCGTGTGCAACACACGGGTTACACAGTAGTATATTATAATTATTGCTGATATATCAGCAACATTACATTTGTTACTAATATGTCAGCAACAATTGATAATTATTGCTGATATATCAACAACAATTCTGAATAAAGTAAAAATATCATTTTTTTAAATGTTGCTGATATATCAGCAATATATGATTATTATTGCTGATATATCAGCAAAATTACATTTGTTGCTGATATCCCAACAACAATTGTAAACTTTTGCTTAAGTATCAGCAAGAATACCTTTTGTTACTGATTTTTCAGTACCAATTGATAATTGTTGTTGATATATCACCAACAATTCACAATTTGTTGCTGATATCAGCAATTGTATATTTTTTTGGAGAAAAATGATGGGTTTGATGAAGACAAGTAAAAAATGAAGTTATATTGTAAGAAGGAACATAGATTTTACGTTAGTTATCAAAAAACGGAGGACAATATCAGGAAAAAAACATGAAGCGATTAAAAAGGGATGTTATTTACAATTGAAACATCAGAAGGATGTTTTTTGTATTTTGAAACGTAAAATGGACCTGAGCCAAAAGTATCAATAATAAATTTTACATGGTGCTTTACCATATAAACACTCTCTATTTGCTTCTTCCAGTTCAAACACTTGGTATTTTCATTAACGAAAGAACTTTTACCCTCCATTTCATTGTATTTCACATGTCAACTCAATCGATTTGTAATTTTAGTCACCACTTTATCGACGAATAAATGTACAGTGGATAAAGGTCGTATCGAACGCGTTCGATATCCCATTATTTCATATAGGATCTTTAGATGCATTAGACATTTCGTGTCGTTTCCGACCAATGACTCCCTCCTTTTTCCTTCTTTTATTTATTCATTCCTCCTCTCTTCTACCTCAACACTTCCAAATTGGTGGAAGGTTGGTCATATAATCAGATTGGGCAGCTTGTGAGACTCCCTTTACTTCGCTATAGGATGCAATGGCATATAACTTACCGACCATGCTAGTTTGAATATGCAGGATGGTGGAATGTCGATCATGCATAAAGATCAATTTAACAATGCCATGCGAAATTGTCATATTTTACTAATTCATATTTTGCATGTTGGGTGGTTGGGGCTTTTGTTAAATTTTCACAATGAAAACACAAGCTATAACAAAGGTGGAACACGATATACGAGGCTTCTGCACGATAGCGAGTTTTAACGAGGTTCGTAGTGTACGTAGTTGCTCCCTCGTATTACGAAGATGTTGTTCACGAACTTAAACATGGATGTCCAAATCAGTATGTGGACCTAATCCTTGCGCTAAGACTGCATCTCGAAACCACAAGCTTGAATACATCTATTAAGTGAGTGATGTAGGAACATCATGATTTATACCATACTAGTTGGAATTATTGTGTGGTCGTGGTTTAGTTTGTTTTCCAAAGGTAGTTGAATTTAAAATTTTACCGGGTTTTCAAATGAGACTACATAATTTATTATTTCTTATTGTTTCCAATTATTAAGTGTATATCACATAATAAAAACAAACAATTAATTAACTATAAATAAATCAAATTAAATATTATATTTAAAATGATCCACTTAAATACGATGTTCACATCACTAAATACATTCCCAAATATCCAACCTAAATATCTCGTTCACTTTGTAAAATATGAACCCATGAAAGCATTGGATTTCGTTAAATTTTCGAAAGCGTCATGTCACCGAATTCAAATTTTCAAATCCTACGACGACTAATAGTTTTGTCAAAGAACCTCATATAAAATAATTTAATTACCACTTATTTACAATTTAAAAATCCTAATCTTATTCAGATTTACATATAATTTATAAGAGATAAATTGATAATTTAGATCGACAACACACGTTCAATTATTCTTTTATAAGTAAGGCTTACTCATTTGCAGAATGTTAGCTACGTAACTAGCATAAAGATTTGAATTTTTTATATTTTTTTAGTTAAGAGAACAATTTTTTACATAATCCTTAAATTGTGCCAGCTTAATTACAAGGCTGGTTAAGCATTTACTTAGGGACCAAGCTAGAAAGAAGGCCTAATGGTTGTACCGAAAGAAAGAAAAAAATACTTAAAAATAATTTATTAATAGCAAAGGACTTGAACTAAAACGGTATGGAGAGGCATAGGCCACATAACACTATTTTTTATCTAATTATGAATTTTACATTGTTAGTTGGAATTCATTTATTTCATAATTTTTTGACTACTCGATACTTTGTTTCGTTTCATATATAGCTTCTGGAAAATTTTCTATTTAGTTACTCCATGCATCAAAGAATAAAGAATATTTTGTTTAATTTTTAACATTGTTTATCATCTAATTCAAATCAACAATGTTTGTATTGTAAAGAAAATGTGTGAAATTTTAGTCAGATAATGAAATTAAACAAGTGTATCTTAAATCATAGCTAAAAACTTGGTTTTTTTCCATTAAACTATGGGGAAAAAGACATGTAATGTTACTCAGTCATGTCTCTTATATAAAAATAAAGAGTAATTATCTTCAATTTTTAATTTCAAGCAGTTGAATATTTGGTCATTTTGATGAAATAATTTAAAGTCTAAACATAAATTTTACTATTATTCATTTTAATGCACCTACACTTGAATCTTTAGATGCACCCAGAACATTTCATCCTGAAATGTTGATCTCGAAAGTCAACCAGTGAACTTACACAATATTAAAGAAAATAATAAATTAAAACTTAGCCATCTTTGTGATTACATTTTATGTAAATTAAAATGCCACTATCCAAGTACAAACTTACTTTAAGAAAAATAGACATATATGAAGAATAAAATGTTGACGAAATAAGCACACACGTATATGTATTATATTTTGATCAAATCCTTGGAATAAAATATTGAAAGTCCTAAATGCAAAGAAGCACTGCAAGTGACAACTCCCAAAACCTGATCATAATAGCTACACTAATTTATGAACCAACTATCCCATATACAAAATTACAAAGTTTAATTTGATTAAATATTTAGCATATTGGTAATTGATAAATTGTAACGACCCACCTTCCTAACGTCTTGTATCAGTCTTAAACCAACCCAAAACATTCGAAAGAGTATATTCGTTTGGGATTACACATAAAAACAGAACAAGATGGAATTTTATTAATATGTTTTTATACATCAAAGTTACAACAAAATAAATATCAGAGATCATAACTAACACAACATAAATAAAATAATATATAGCAGAAGAAACTGAAATACTCCAACTTCATCTCCAACTAAGCTCTCGAAAAATACTTCAGACTCTGAATCCAAAAAACTGAATCTGCTAAACCTGACTGCGAGCTGCCCATCTAGAAAAATAAGGGAATCCGAGTTTACAAAGGGAAAACAGAAACTACGGGTTAGTCAAGGGATGGGTGTGAGAAACTTAAAATAATTGCTAAAGAAATAACTGTTATTTAATAAGACCACGCCGTAAGTGCAGAATGGGTTTTCCTTTATGATAACCAAAATATTTACCTTTATATCCAAACCACTGATATTATTACTAATTTATACTTTCAAAACACTTTGCAAATAAATTTAGATTCAATATCTGAAATTGTTACCATTATTAAATTCTGGTACCTATTGTGCCTTTAATTATAAAACCACGGGGTTTGTGTTGGTAAGTTTGGATGCCAACAATGACCAAAGCGAAGGACCTTCCTTAATGCAATGGAAATACCTCTAGAGGGATGCCCCCGGAGTTAACCACTCCGGCTACACAAGACCGGTACATCACTATATGCTATCCTGCTTAATGAGACTAAATACCTTATTCCTCGGTCATTACCGACCTTTTTCAAGCGTGCTCAACAAATATCCACGTAAGTAAGATATCTGGGCTTCGTACCATGATACCACCTTTTATCTAGAAGGGAATGACCATATCCTAATGGGAGCGAGCCACATAGCCTTATCGCCCTGATCCTATTTTAGGTCATATGGGTTATGGTGCCTGAAGTCACATCATACACAAAGCTACGCTTATTCACTAAGCACTGCTTTGATCATCGTCTGCGGCTCATTCACTTTGCATGCCATACTATCATTTTATAATATACAACTGATTTCTACCAACATATCATTTAAGCTCGTACGTTTTAAAGAAAGGTATTAAGCTATGGGAATAAATTACCCATTACCAAATAGAGATACATTTAGTAAAATCAATTTATACATTACAAAATACAGTGTCAGACATATGTTCATATAAATTTGTCCCAGGTTCGAACGAAATCGAAGGCACCTTATTCCACGGTCCAAACTGGGTGTGAAGGCCCTCGCATATCTGGATTACTTCAAGTATGTACGGACCACTGCTATAAATATATCTGGTGATCTCAACCTAGTTGCAGGCCATAGAAGAGACTAGGCATCAACAAGCAGTCCTTCCGATGTGAAGATCTTCGGTCATCCACCATCGTCTTCAACGTCTTCGATATCTTAAGTTCTTCAAAATGGTTTTTGAAAATTCAGCTCTTATCCGAGTCTTTTGAATAACTAACGTGGATTATAAAACAATATGGAATTACACAGTCTTCAATTAAATCTCTTCCATCTTACGTTGGATAATTTTAACCCTTCATCCCTAATTGTCAAACCCCAGAATAAAAGATCATTCTTAAATCAAAAGCTTCCCTTTTTTACTTAAACAAATTCTTAGTTGTTTAAATTCATATTCCCATGCTTTCCCCTTTTGTAACTTAACCTAAAACGTGTTCCCTTAATCCCTGTAAATTCATAACCCAAACTTATCCGCTAATTCTTAATTAAAAGAATTACTTACATTAATGATCCATTTCAAAAATCATTTCTTTTAAATTAGGATAATTAAATCTTGAATCCTATTACGTGATTTCCTATAACTTAATTTACCTTAACCCATGTACTTTACTTTATTTGCTTAATGAAACAAATTCCTTCCACATTCCATTAATCCCCTTTTAAATCTTTAATAAGATTTATTAAACTTTTTAACCCTAATTTCCTTTTAATAATCCTTTTTCTTCCATAACTTAATTCCTTTAATCCTTACCCCCGTTATCTTTCCCTTTTTCCAAAACTCATCTTTTAATTCAAAGATTATTGAAAGTCGATTTCATCAACCTTTAATTAAAAGATCACATCTCTTATTAAATTCCAAAGCAACTTTAATCTTAACTGGGTTAAAGAACAATGCTATTTAAGGCATTACTCATAATAAACCCAAAATCAATTTGATATTAAATATTAGATTCAAATAGAAATTATATTGTCTCATATTTAATATCAATTCACATAACCAAAAATACTATAAAAGGAATAACAGTATAAATAGATACCTTCCAAATTCCCTAAATAGTATAAGTTTTAAACCATGGAATTTAATATCAAATATACAAAGAATATTTCTATTCAAAACTAATTTATTAATAATTGGAAAGTTTTAACTTCATTCAATTTATATTTTAAAAATTACATTTAATAGTATCTAGGATTCACTTTCGATTTGCTCCATCACTTGCCCAGGTAAGTAAACGTTGACTAGGAAAGTTTAGTGCACTAGTTGTTGTATCCCTTGCCTTAGTTATACACCTCGTTTACCACCCCAGAACTTATAGATGGAATAAACTTACTCGCTATTCTCGCATACTCATATTTATTGCATTTGTCCATTTTTAAATTAACCGAAAAACCCAAATTTTGAATTACCGTTCAAAACTTAATATTTATCATCTAAATCACTTTAAAACAATTTACTATGATTTATAATTATTTTTCCATATTTTTACTAATTTTTATTTATCATATTTCCGCTACTTTTATTTTTGGCCACCGAACTGCATAAACGTGATTCTATTTTCAAATTGATTTGGACATTTCTTAAGAACTGTTCATTGAAATCTAAAAATTCCTCTTTCATGTGAAAACAATTACCAATAGAATTCAATCGTTTTTCATTTCGAGAAAATCCGACTTATATTGCTCTCGTTATTAATTTTAAAAATAACGGTCAACATTCTCGAACTGTGGCTACGCGAATTGAGATCTATTTTGATCGAATTTGAACTTTAAACAAAATCTGTTCCGATTTGCTTTCAAAGTGTTTCTAAACACTTATAACCATCTATAAAATAATTTCAAAAAAAAAAATATTCCAATTATTTAACTTTAAATTCAACTATTTTCATTAATTGAATAATTAACTAATATCACAATAATATAAAACAATTTTTTTCAAAACTTCATCTTTAAACTTCAAATTTCCCTAAAGTCAAATTAATTATTATCTAAGGCTACTCTAACAATTGTTTTAGCTTAAAAGCATTATCCAAACTTTAATTTTGAAAATCTGATTTCACTAAAAAAGTTCAACTAGCCATAAATTATCGAGACTAATTTCGAATCCCTTTATGTCTTTACAAAAGTTGTTCACATATACATCAATTTCATTTTCCGTTTCCATTATAAAATTTCGACTTCCAATTTCTTAACTGAATAAAATATTAATTAAATTTCTAAACTAAAAGAGACTTAACTTATACCCATATAATTCCACAATTTAGGGTATATATAAACAGTGTCATAACAGTAGTAGAAACCATTAGGCATCCGTGTAACCGTCAAACATGGTCATTAATTATAACTACAACTACGTCCTAAGCTTTACGATAATTGATGCTTAAGTAAATTACTGCACTAGATTAACATCCATCATCCACTTCACACATAATAACTAACAACTGCAATTATTAAAATAAAATTGCAGTGTGAATAGTTTCTCACCCAATGCTTTCCCATTCCAGATCGGCAGAACTTCGACTGCTAAGACCAACTCCATCGGTATTTCCAAACACTGATGGCTACAACCAACTCTAATATCCCTCTATACACTTCCTAACATATATATATATATATATATATATATATATATATATATGTATGTTGGCCTACTTTGTAACTAGGCCACACAAAGTCTAGACAATCAATTATAAGAAGCAAAGTCAACTCAGATTGATCAAGAAGCTTCAAGCAAAAGGGGGAGAGCTTACACATCAACATGCACTAAGTAGGATCGGTTCGGGGCTTCACTACTCGATCCCCCGTACACAATCGAGCCAAGTTCCAAAGTACCAGTTATGGATCGGCTCAGGTCAATACTACCTGACCCACCTAGCATTCGAAGACAACAGGGAGAAAACATATGGTCGGGTCGGAGAATACATGGCCGATCTGATCTGGATATAAAGCACCGAAACACTTGTTCCATGCCCTTAGATTATCGGAGCGGTTACTAGCACTAACCCACTAAGTTGATGTGTTATCTTCATCTTGGCTCACCCAATTTCGAGATCTAAGGGATGGGACCCGCGTGGCATCCAATCCGCTTGCATTCTACCCCAATAAATACCCTCAAACTTGCCATCTTGAGGGATCACTTGGCACTTTGAGTATCCTAACTCCACCATTATCATATCTTCTCTTATTTATCCAGATTGTATCGAAAATTGCTGAGTATAATTCCATTAATTATTGATAAATACTTGATTGTATTCGTGAGTTTGAGTGATTATATACATCATACTTGTAATCAAATCATCAATCAAAAAGTTGTAAAGTGGACGTAGGCTCGTTAACACCGAATCACTATAAATCTTGTATGTTGATTGTTTTTTATTCATTTTTTTATCATAATTTCCTATAGCTTCTAGTCAGTTGGGTGTTAGAACCACTTTTTGGACTAACATTTTGGTGTTTTCACTGAGAAACTTATATCCACAGCATTTTGGATTATCATTCTACTTTTTGGATTTTCAAGTCCGAAGAAGTTAGTCCGCATTTCCACTGTTTTTTAAAGTGTTCATTGATCTCAAAAGGCTCAAATATCATGGCTCCAAGAAAATGAATGGAATCACAAACTTCCCGGATAAACAACGCAAATGAAAATCAGCGGGATAGTGAAAGAACGCTCGCAGTTACCAGGTCCTAAGGGATCGATTCGAACCCGAACCGATCCGGAGGTGGAGGACCAAGCCGATCCGGGGATGGAGAACCGAGCCGACCCGAAGGCCTAAACGTGTCTACTGATGCTCCTCCGACTTGCAGCGGTAATGCTTCTACAACCCGACCCAATGGTACTACTATAATCCGATCCGAACCAAATATAGTTGAAGCTGGTTTTTCTACTCGGGCCAATACAAATGCTCCAACTACAGCTGCGACAACTAGTAACCAACCTACTGCTTTTGTGTCTGTCTTGCAGATGGATTTTTCATGATTGTTTGATATGTTCGATAGAACCAATGATGCTTTAGAAGCCCAGAGACGTGATAGTGCTGCGATGCTGGAGAACATGAATGCTATGAGTAGGTAGATAGATGAGCTTCGTAGACAGAGAGCACCTTCCCTAACCCGTCGCCTCGCCGCAAACTACTCATCATCTACAAAGGAAAATGAAAGGCATCCACGTCAAAGAAAGCTATATGAAAGACCTGAAAATCTCGAGCAAATGATTTTTGGCTTGCTGGGATTCCGCAAAGAATCCAGTTGTGTATTGGGATCTAATGTTCTTAGCTTGAGAGAGCCAATGTTGCTACCGATGCGGGGATCTCATGTCTTTCCTAGGGATACAAATATCACTAATCCTACCTAGCGGCAACTCCTCCAACCTACTAGTCCTATGAATGACCGAGACCAAAGTGGGCAAGGGAATTCTGCTCCCGCAAGGAGTCAAAGGACACAACCTGATGAAAGACCTGGAACTATTAGAAGAACAAGAAGTGTTGACCCAGAACCTATACTAAGTAATGCTGAAGTGGAAGCTATGGTACGCCAAATTATGGCTGATAGTAGGGGTTACTCAAAAGAAGATTGGGGCATTGATCATAGCCATACGCCCTTCACCGATGACATTTTGGATTTTTGGTTCCCCCGGCGTTTTAATCTACTCACTATGAACCAGTATGGGGGGGAGAACTGATCCAAGGCAGCATCTGATGAGATACTCTCGGTACATGAATGCAATGGAAGCTCCTGATGCTATAAAATTCAAGGCTTTTCTGATATACCTTGAAGATGTTGCGCTAATGTGGTTCACTCAACTTCTGCCTCGATCGATCTCCAGTTTTAAAGAGTTGAGTGAGATCTTCATGAACCAGTTTCGACTCTATGCCCGAAAACCCAAGAGCATCATTGAGCTATCTACAATCAAACAAGCTCCTGGCGAAACTCTGAAATCATATTTGGATCGCTTTAACCTAGCAGTTACAGAAGTGAGTGACCACATGAACAGACCATTCTAATGGCACTAATAGAAGGAGTCAATAAAATACTGAATTCAAGAGATATTTGGCCAGAAAACCACCAATAACTAGAGAGCTGTTTTATGAAAAGGTCAACGTTCGTCTGCGTTGGGAGGAAATATATACAACCCGAAAGAGAAAGTATGATGAAATCATAGGAGAGGATATTCAGAACAATGTTGCCATCAAGCAATCTGGTGATTGCATGGGAAAAGTCGAAGTGAATGTCGGTAATAAGAGTGGAGGAAATGACTGCCAAAGCTGGAATGGCGGCAAGAGTAATAAGAATCGGAGGAACGATTCCAAAAAGGGGCCATGATTTCAGTCTTTTCAGAATTACATGATGCTGAGTGATACTTTGTAGAACATTTATTTGGATATTTACAATGTTGTCCAATTCAAGAAACCTCCACCTAGAGATTCAACTGAAAAGGAGCGTGAAACCGGGAAGTTCTGTCTGTTTCACGAGACATATGGTCACTCCACGAATGCATGTCTCCATCTAAGGGATGTTGTAGAAAATTTGTTTCATGTAGGGAAGCTGGATGCACTACACCATAACATCCAATTTGACACACATGGATGCAGATGTAAAATACGGTTTAAAGTTGTATCATATTTGATAGTCCACAAATCTGTATAAACTACATTTTGCGATCCGCACAACCCCAAACACCCTAAATCTGACCGTCCATCAACGAAGCTCCGAATCAGTTAATTTGATATGGCTTTTGGCCAAATCGAACGCGTATCATATTGTGCACCCCATTAGGCACTCGGAATTAAAATTTTGGTTGCTCCCTTTTCCCTCTGTTTTACTTTAGTGGTGACCGAAAATCCAAATTAGGGTTTTCGGTCACTAAATCGTGCCTCCACCTTTCTCTGAATCTCCCCTACCGACAGAGACGAACAACCAACTCCTTCGACGCAGCAACCCTTAGTCCCTAGCCCTCCGTTGACCGCAGGTATGTGTTTCAATTGAATTGTGTTTTGTATGCCTGGTAGTGGGGATTAGGGAACAAGTTGAAGTCTTTGTGTGTTAGCTGACTCTTACTTTGTGTTAGTTTGTTAGCTGTTTCAATTGAATCGTGTTGTGCATGCCTGATAGAAGGGATTAGGGAACAAGTTGAAGTCTTTGCGTGTTAGCTGATTGTTGCTTTGTGTTAGTGTGTTAGCTGTTTCAATTGAATTGTGTTGTGCATGTCTGATAGTAGGGATTAATTAGGGAACAAGTTGAAGTCTTTGTGCGTAAGCCGATTGCTACTTTGTGTTAGTGGCTATTTCAGTTGAATTGGTATGTACTAGTGTGTTAGCTGGTTGTTATACCCTGGAATCAGAGAAATCAAATTTGAATCATGTTTTATGATAATGTAAAAAACATCTGAATTGCTATTGGAAACATGTACGGTATAATTTTATATTGCGGTATATATCCATGAAACAAAGAAACAACAATGAGTTAGTCATAAGGATGCAGTAACCTTTACTAATGTTAACATGTTTAATGTCAATTGTCCATAACCTGATTCTATTTGCAATAGCCATTTGATGATATGTTCTTTAGATCGCTTGCCACGTTGAATCTGAAATGTAGTAACCACATCCATGTACAAGTTGTCACTGATTTATAGTTTAACTATTTAGAAACTAAATGTTGTCCATTTTTTAAACTGAGCAAATGGGTAATTCTATAGTTCAATATTTAACCATGATTTCATCATCATTTGAATGTTTGTTTGCCTTATGCTTGAAATTTAAATTGGGTTGTCTTATAACAAGTTCACTCTGTTTCGAGAGATAACTAGTTCACTGAAAATATAATAACAAGTTTGCTGAAACCTGGGAAGATGGATGATTACTCAACTTTCTAGTTAATAATTTAATTGCCGATCCACCAGGTGGATGCATTTTAGCTCACGCGTAGGGTCGGGTATCCATGCTTATTTGCTTTATCCAAATGTCGGATGTTGCTACACTTAACCTTAGTAAAAAGCTGCTTTCACTAGAAACTTTCCCCTACTTTGTAGCAAAGACTGTAGTGTAAGTTATCTTGCACTACACAGTCTACTTCAAAAAAACTGAAAGTTGCAAGTGAAATTAGCTTTTTCGAAAGGTTAAGTGAAGTGGCATTCGGCATTTGAATAAAACTAATAAGCATGGATTACTGACCCTGCGCGGGAGCTAAAGTGCAGGCACCTGGTGGATCGCCCAGTAAATTCTTAATCAGAAAGTCGAGTATGTGTGTCATCCGAAGATGGTGATTCGATATCTTTAGACGTTGGAGCAGGTATATATTATTTTACACTTATCTCTACGTAGTACACTTATCTCTACGTAGTATCTTACATGGATGATGCCCTGCATTTTTAATGACTAGCATTTCATTCATATTTGAGACATATACTTACTGACTACACAAACACATATCATTTCCATATATATGTCATTAAACAAGTTCCATTTTAACTAGCTCATTTCTATATGCTATAGTGAGTTACAATGTCGATCTCCTGTCCAGTGAAGTATTTGTAACTTGTTTAATGAATTTGTATGCAGTCCTATTGGAGAAAACAGAAAAAGTGGGGAGGTGTATCAGCTATATACGATGTTGGAGGTCACGTTAAACCACAAAGCATGTGAGATGCTGGTATGTTTCTAGGTTACAAGTTCATGAAATCATGTCAGTAGCATCACAAACATGTTATACATATAATTGACAAATATGCACACACGAACACAAAGACACGATATCTTGTGTGCAATCAGGCATAAAATTACTTCTTTTTTCCTGTAGATTTTGGTGCTTTTGTGCTGTTGGAACTCAGGCTGGCTATCACGATTCAGTTTTACTGCTAATCATCAGGTTGGACTTTTAAGCTTTTGTTTTAAACTTTGTATATATATAAATATTTATGCTGTTATAAAACTTTATCAACATCACCTAGCTTATTCTCATACTGTTTTGATTTACAGCAAACACATGGATCATCGGCATGATCAGTAGTACACTCAATCTTCCTGGCCTCGACTGGTCATATCAGGCAGATCATATGTTTTTACCTTTTTTTGTTAGTTCTTACTGTTATGAAAATCTTTGATAGTTTCCTTTGTATATGTTTGTATGTTATACATTGTGTTCGTGTTATGAAAAATCTTGTAATGCTTTGAGTATATATATATAAATTGTGTTATTTTTGTGTATAAATTGTGGTATATATGCTGTGTTATGAAAAATATGTGCTACATTTTCTGTTTATATATATATATATATATGCATGTATATATATGTGCACATACAGATATAATTAGATACGGTCAAAGGCCGTGTCTGAATACAATTTAGATACGGCTAAGCCTTATGTTATCACTAGTGAAATATGGTTTATAGCCGTGTCTAAAAATTTAACACGCCATTTTTCGATACGGCTTTTTGCCGTGTTTAAGAGCTTTGGATACGGCTAAAAACACAACTTAATTAGCATATATGGTGTAGTGATGAGTACAAAGCTGCCCCAAAGGATAGAGGACAAGGAGGACATACTCCAAACCAGAACCAACCTGCCCCTAGGGCTACTGCCCAGCAAAAGGGAAGAGCATAGTCATCAATATCATGGTCGGAGGACCACTATAAAAGCTCGCACCTCCATTCATGCAAGATATTGTCCCCAACTTAGCCACCATATAGGTGTGGGGATTTGTTTCTCAAAAGGCCTCGGCATTAGTAAGAGATGGGCTCTACTATATAAGTACCCACTTCACACAGGCTTCCACGATGTGGGACTTAAGGGTGTTACATTCTCCCCTCCTACAGATCCCAACGTCCCCGTTGGCTCACAAACACCTCACCCAGGCACTGTGGTCCACACAGGCGCCACAATTCCGGCTGGGTATTGGCTCTGATACCATTGTAACAGCCCGCACCTCCGTTCACGCAAGATATTGTCCCCAACTTAGCCACCGTATAGGTGTGGGGTTTTGTTTCTCAAAAGGCCTCAGCATTATTAAGAGATGGGCTCTACTATATAAGTACCCACTTCACACAGGCTTCCACGATGTGGGACTTAGGGGTGTTACAACCACATCCAGTTGGATTTAGCAATAAAGCAATGGAACAGTATGTTAATGCCGCCAAACATCCAGAAGTGGGGGAGTGCAGCAATCTTGAAGATACTGCCGTTGTGAAACAACATCGGATGATGTTATCTTCCAAGACCGAGATAGTGTAGGAATTTAAACACCCAGTGTCGATCCATTGGTGATAACTACTACCATCGGACATTCATTAGTACGTAAAGTCCTTGTGGACTACGGGAGTTCTGGAAATATCTTGCTTAAAAAAGCATTTGACCAAATGAAGTTAGAAATGAAGGATTTAAAGCCATGTGGAGGTTGGTTGTGTGGCTTTAATGGGTCGTCAACAACTCTGATTGGTATGATGGATTTATCTGCAGAGTTAGGGATGGAGATCGCTGAAGAGTAAGCATCCTCCCATTCATAATTATGGATATTGATTCGCCCTACAATGCATTTTTAGGCCGATCGGCCCTTGCAAAGGTCAGGGCCTACATGGCACCCTTGTGCCTATTGATGAAATTCAAAACCAAAGCTGGAGTGGGAATGGCTCGCGGCGACCAGGTCATTGGAAGAGCTTGTTATATGGCAGAATTGAAGATGCTACGCAACGGAAAAGACGTAGTGCCCAAGAGTGTTTCCCCTCCTTCTGAGGAGGGCTCGTCATAGCAAGTAAAGAGAATACCACCAAGGGAGTCGCCTGACGACCTGTTCAGAGGACATCGATCCTAGAGAGGATGAAGAACCAGGATGCAGGAAGGCGATGCCTAATGAGGTAACTGTAGACCTACCGATCAACGATAACGACCCAATGAAGGTCTTAAAGATTGGATTTCACTTGGATTCCCTCTAGATAAGAGAGTTAGCTGATGGAGAATGGAGTTTTGATGACAACAACCTTATTTTAGTTATCATTGATTATAAAATATATGCTAACACTTTTTGTATAGAATATATATATATATATGCAGGAATTATATACAGGAAATATTACAGAAGACTATACAGTTATAAAGATGATGGAGATTCAAAGATCAAGAGAAATTTCAAGACTCATGAGTAATCAAGATTTCAAGAGTTCAAGATTAATATAGTTATAGAGTCTAGATTTTGTAAGACTCTAAATAGAACTCCATGTTCAAATTCTAATTTTCAAATTCTGATTTTCAATTATATCCTCAATCCTCTCTGTTTTATTTTTTTATTTGTTTCTTTTTTTATTTTTTGTTCTTCTTTGTTTTTCATACTTAAGTTTTATATATTTATATACTTTATATTTATAGAGTTTAAAACCTTATAATTTTATAAATATATTTATATATTTTAAATTTATGTTTTCAAATGTTTTTCTATTATATAATATTAATTTACAACACTAGATTTTTACTCAAGAATTTCCAGAATTAGTTTCATATCAAAACATTTGAAAAATGCTTTAAAAATCAAAAATATACAAGGGTATGTCGACATACCAAAAACACCATGTCGACATACAACTGTCACTTTTTCCAATTTTGAAAGGAAGTGTCTTTTCACTATTTGAAACAATTCAAAACCGTTGCAAACTTTCATACACTATAAAAAGGGGTTAAAACCGAATTTTTTATCATCTCTTCTTCTCTAACTTCATCCTCTTTCTCTACACCATTATTCTAAATCATTTTTATGGTTCTTACACTTATACTCTACCGAATTCAATTCCGTTTTGATCAAACTTCTTCTCTCTACACTCTCTACTCTCTTAATCAAGTGCTATTAAAGAGTTATAGGGTTGTTTTAATTACTTGGGTTGAGTAAAGTAGGAATCGGTGTGTCCTTATAGCCGTGAAATCAGTGAAGTAGGAATCAGTGTGTCCTTGTAGCCGTGAAATTAGGGAAGTAGGAATCAGAATGTCCTTATAGCCGAGAAATCAAGGAGGTTGTACTTGACAATTGGAACAAGTAATAAAACTCTGTGCAATCCAGTGTTGTGCAGGACTGGACGTAGGAGAAATTCGAATCAGTATAAAATCCGGTGTGTTCTTTCCATTTCTGCATCTTTATTTCTGTTTATTTTGCATTTATGTTTGAATATGTGTCTGTGATTGTGTTTGTGGTGTTTGATTCATCCCGTAGTTCACATTAGTTTTAGATTTTGTTTAAATTCTTATAAACACTATTAACCCCCCCTCTAGTGTTTGCTATGCCTTAACGGTCCATTTCGCATTCCCGAACAACTGGTATCAAAGTAAGGTTTTTAAAAAAATTCATAATCTGATTTTTGAAAATGTTAAATGGCAAATTTTGAATACTAGTTTTAATTCATGTATTGCATCAAGTATTAGATGAGTTTGCATTTAATTTTATTGAAAAATCAGTTACTATGATTTGATTTTTGAAATTTGAAATGTTTTAAATTTTGAAATTTTTGATCTATGGATATGTTTGAAAATTCATTTGATTATTTGAAAAATCATTAGAATATTTGAAAAGACATTTGAATTATTTGAAAAGATATTTGATTATTTGAAAAGTTGTGTTGTTTTACAGAAAAAATGTGATATATGGCTATTGGATATTCAAATTCTGGAAAGATGGGTGAGGTGGCTGTTGATAATTCAAACTCCAAAATGGTGGCTATTGAAAATTCAAACTCTGAAAAGAAATCAAAAGGAGGAGAAGAGTTACGACGATTGGTGAAGAGACATCAAGAAGAAAGTGAAATATACAATGTAAATCAACAAAGAAATGGGTACCAGATAAGTAGAAACTTTTTATTCTAGTCTACAAGTAGATTCAATAGTGTACTTATCTTCATTTTATTCATAATGTCGCCGGTCTCATGTGAATCCGTCAAGAATTGATCAAGTAATGATCAAATGAAGTTTTGGTGAATAAAGAGAGAAGGAAACCGAAACTATTGACAAGAATCTTCAAATTGCATGCACAGGTTAGACTAGTTTGTCTCAAATCCTTTTCCAGATTGTAGTTTTCGTTCTCTCGGTCAATTTAATTGGTAGATCATCAAATTCCGATCAAAATTTAGTGAGATATGGCAGTTTTGAAGTTGGCGTTTCAAAACTGAGAAACTGTTACGGGGTTTCTGCATACCTCTTACTGTTTCAACTTCTTTCCCCCAATGTCATCCAAATTCATCCCCAAGCTATTACTAGATCATAATCCTTTCATTTCTCTTCGATTTGTCGCTGATTTCGTCCAATTCCATCAAGAAATGAATAAGTTATGCCTCTAGAAAGTTTGATTGAAAATGAAAAACGAGAAGAAGAAAAAGAGAAGTGGTTATGAAGAGACATGACCTTTGGGCCTTTATATAGCAGTTGAAGTGTCCATTCATTCAAAATTCAAATTCAAATTTTGGCGCCAAGTTGGTTGAACTACTAAATCTTCAATATCTTTCTCATACGGTGTTCAAATTCAGCAAATAAATACACTCTCCTGATCAGAAAAATGAGCCCGTCGCAATAGAGCAGATCTCATCATCAAATTCAAGAAGATCAATTCAGAATTCAGAAAATATTGAAGAAATGCATCTAAAAGCCGGGTACACCTTGATTAATTTTTAAATTCGTTTTGGTTGAATGGATGTTTTGTTTGCTTTGTTTTGTTTTCCTAGTTTTGAATTTGAAATATAAACTTTAAAATTCAAACTTGAAATTTAAAATTTGAATTTGAAATTTAAAATTTGAATTTTGAAATTGAAAATAATATTATTATAATAATAAATTTTGAATGTTTGTTAAGGATTAATATAATTTCAGGAGATAGTTAAACCTGAAATATAAATTGATAATACAATAGAACCAAGAAGTGAAAACAATATGTTTTTTTTTCTACATGTATGTTGACATACGTAAATAGTCATGTTGACATAATTAAATTCAAAAGTTTAATTCCAAAAGTTTAAACTTTCAAACTTCCCTCCATTTTTTTTCATTAGAAAATGCCAGTTCAAACTTTGGTTATTAACTTTATTTGTCTACTTATTTTCTTATATATTGTTTCAAAACATATATATTAAAAGTATATAAATTAATAAAATTATATAAACATGTTAATATGATATACAAAGTTAATATAATTTTTTGATATTGTTATAAAATATAAATTTATTCATCGTTTATATAGTTTAAACATGCATAGTTTAAGTTATATATTATTCATATGATTTCATAACAATTTTGGGTTACATTATCATAAATATTATTTGTAACTTAAATACTTATTTTGATTTCTTATTAAGATTTATAAAAGCTTAAATATTTAACCTAATAATTTTGATATAAAAATAATATATATATGATTTTATGTTTTAAATATAAGAAATTATAGTTTTATAATTTATTTTATATTCAGATTTCATAATTTTGTTACGACTATAGATCTCTTTTTAAAGTTTTAACATGTAAATGGTTTTTTTAACAAATTAATATATTTTGATTTCTAAAAGTTTAAATTTAAAATTGATTTGTATCAAAAGATTGATTTATATTTCATAATAAATTAAATTTTAAGTCTTTTTCAAACATAAGTTTTTATATATATAATTATGATTGTATGTTTACTTTATATGATACAATTCTATATTCTCTTTAAAAAAATATCTTTAGTGTTTACTATATCAAAGAAATTCTACTAAAATTATTTAAATCCAAATTTGTCATAGAATTATTTTGAATATTTTATTATATATTATGAATATCATAAATCTTTTATCTTTACTATCCTTTCAATCTCTTTCATAAGTATCATTAACCTATGTCTAGAAATTAACATATATTATCCTTGTTTAAGTCAAATAATTTGTAATATATATGTATATGCATAATAGTTAGATAGTACTTTGAATATATTACGTAAATAGATATAATTTCCAAATCATTCTACATACTATCATTACACATCTTATTTCATATCATACATCATTATTATAGTACATCTCAAATTAAAATCGTTCACATCACAAGTTTCGTTTCATTCAATATATCACTTCATATAGCTTTGCATATGACATACTACTCCATAACCAACACACTGCACACACTGCATTACATGTTAACTTTAACTCCACATATAACAAGCATACTTTATGAGAAGTTTTTTTAATCTAATTAGAAATTTAGGGTTATTAATCAAATACATAAAACATTTACGTTGTCTTGAGTAACTTGATTGATTTGTTTGGCTTGGTTGAATTAATTGAATTGGTTGGCTTGATTGAATCAATTGATTTATTTGGTTTGTTTGATTTGTTTGACTTACTTGACATGGTTAAATTTCATTAGTGGTTGATAGGTTTATTAGAAATATACTTATGCATTTGTAGTTGATAAGAGCTTTATAGGTTTTAGGATAAATAGAAGTTACAATAAATGTTTGGTTTCATGTTTGAATTGATGTTTTGTGACAACAAAACTTAAATTGATTGATTAATTAGATTGAATTGCTTTACTTATGTCATAATTTTAAGGGTATATTATCGGAGTTATTTCTAAGTGTAGATTAAGGTCTTATTATAGTTTTAAGGGAATTAGAGTTTAGGATAGGTTTAGTCTTGTATTAAATTAAGGGGGAGTTTTAGAGTTTCTAAGGATTAGTTGAAGGTTCTAGAATACTTTAGTTGGTTTAATTATTTAAATTGATTGTTTGAATTGTTTGTTTGAATTGCTTGTTTGAAATGATTGTTTGAATTGGTTGTTTGTTTGTTTTGATTGATTTGCTTGTTTTGATTGATTTGCTCATTTGAAATGATTGGTTTGCCTAGTTTATTATCCTTATATTAAGGTTATTAGATTAGTGTAGTCATAGATTTAGGGGGAGTTATAGAAATTTATGGAGAGTTATAGATTTAAGGGAAGTTATATATAGAATTAGGATATTATAGAGGCATAAATTTAGGGGAAGTATTTTATAAGGTATAGATAGATTTACGATTCAGAGGGAGCACTTTACTTTAGTATAGGAGTTATTTAGATGGATATAGGATTTTGGGGGAGTATGTTTAGAATTTCTTTTTGATAATGCCAAAGGGGGAGAAATTATAAAATATAGATATAGTAGAATTCATATAGACGGGGGAGTATTTGAAGGATTATCATCAACAAGTATATACAAGTATGATATTTTATAAACTAAGGTTGTCATCATCAAAAATGGGGAAATTGTTGGAGAATGTAGTTTTGATGACAACAACCTTATTTCAATTCTCATTGATTAAAAAATATATGCTAACACTTTTTGTATAGAATATATATATATATATACACACACACACGTGTGTGTGTCCAGGAATTATATACAGGAAATATTACTGAAGAATGTACAGTAATAAAGATGATAGAGAATCAAAGATCAAGAGAAATTTCAAGATTCATGAGTAATCAAGATTTCATGAGTTCAAGATTAATAAAGTTATATAGTCTAGATTTTGTAAGACTCTAAATAGCACTCCAGGTTCAAATTCAAATTCTGATTTTCAAATTCTGATTTTCAATTCTATCCTTAATCCCCTCTATTTTATTTTTCTATTTGTTTCTATTTTTTTATTCTTCTTTGTTTTTCAAACTTAAGTTTTATATATTTAATTACTTTATATTTATATTCTTATACTTTATATTTATATAGTTCAAAACCTTATAATTTTATAAATATATTTATCTAGTTTAAATTTATGTTTTCATATGTTTTTTTATCATATAATATTAATTTATAACACTAGATTTTTACTCAAGAATTTCCAGAATTATTTTCATATCAAAACACTTGAAAAATGCTTTGAAAACCAAAAATACACAAGGGTATGTCGACATACAACTGTCACAGTTTCCAATTTTGAAAGGAAGTGTCTTTTAACTATTTGAAATGATTCAGAACGGTTGCAACCTTTCACACACTATAAAAAGGGGTTAAAACCAAAAAAATTTATCATCTCTTCTTCTCTAACTTCATCCTTTTTCTCCACACCATTATTCTTAATCCTTTTTATGGTTTTTACACTTATACACTACCGAATTCAATTCCGTTTTGGTCAAACTTCTTCTCTCTACACTCCCTACTCTCTACACTCTGAATCAAGTGCTATTGAAAAGTTATAGGGCTGTTTGTAATTGCTTGGGTTGAGTGAAGTAGGAATCGGTGTGTCCTTGTAGCCGTGAAATCAGGGAAGTAGGAATCGGTGTGTCCTTGTAGTCGTGAAATCAGGGAAGTAGGAATCAGTGTGTCCTTGTAGCCGAAAAATCAAGGAGTTGTATTGACTATTGGAAATAGTAATAAAACTCTGCGCAATCCAACGTTGTGCTGGATTGGACGTAGGAGCAATCTGAACCAGAATAAAATCTGGTGTGTTCTTTCCTTTTCTGCATCTTTATTTATGTTTATTTTGCATTTGTGTTTGAATCAGTGTCTGTGATTGTGTTGTGGTGTTTGATTCGTCCCGTAGTTCACATAAGTTTAAGATTTTGTTTAAATTTTTACAAACACTATTCACCCCCTCTAGTGTTTGCTTTGCCTTAACGATCCATTCTGCATTCCCTAACATTAGCAGACATTTTACGAGCAAAATTGGATGTGTTCGCTTGGACCCACGCCGACCTATGTGGAATTTCTCCTTCAATCATGAGTCATTCACTAAGCATAAACCCAAAGCATCCTCATGTGAAACAAAAAAGGCGTTTGTTGGGTCTGGAGAGGTTGGCCGCTTTGAAGGAAGAAGTGGAGAAGTTGAGAGATAACAAATTCATCAGAGACTCAACATATCCTGATTATATATTAAACCCAGTCCTGGTCAAAAAAAGCTAATGGGGATGGCGTACATGTATTGACTTTTCAGATCTGAAAAAAGCCTTCCCAAAGAATAGCTTCCCGCTCCCCAAGATTGACCAATTGGTGGACTTGACGGCGGGACATGAACTTCTCTTTTTCATGGATGCATATTCGGGTTATAACCAGATCCCGATGCACGTGCCAGACCAGGAACACATCAGTTTTATCACGGACTTGAGTTTGTATTGTTATGTGGTAATGCCCTTCGGATTAAAGAATGCTGGACAACATACCAACGCTTAGTGAACCATATGTTCTATAATCAAATAGGGAAAACGATGGAGGTTTATGTGGATGATATGCTTGTGAAGTCTAAGCGGTTGTCTGATAATGCGACGGACTTGGTAAAGATGTTTGGAATCCTCCGACGATACGAAACGAAGTTAAACCCTCTGGAGTTCTCATTTGGGGTTGCATTAGGAAGATTCTTCGGCTTCATAGTCAGCTCTTGCAGAATCGGGATTAATCCCGATCAAATTGCAGCGATCAGGAACATCAGAGAGCCATGAAAGATCAGAGACGTCCAGAGCTTAGCAGAGAAGGTCGCAAAATTAAGCATATTTATTTCTAAGGCTACAAACAAGTGCGTCCCTTTATTTGATCTAATAAAACGTGGAAAATGCAATTCTGAGTGGACCCCAAATTGTATAGAAGCTTTCAAGAACCTACTGGAACTTTTAGAAAATCCTCTGATATTATCTAAGCCAGTGGACCATAAAGATTTGTTCATGTATTTGGTAGTATCATCTCAAGCAATTAGCTCGGCCTTAGTATTTGAGGAGGACAAAACTCAAAGACTGGTGTATTATGTGAGCAAAAATTTGGCAGTTGCAGAGCGCACTTATCCAAAGATAGTAAAACTCGCTTATAGCCTATTGATTGCCTCCAGAAAGCTTCGCCATTATTTCCAAGCCCATCCAATCATCGTATACATCGATCAACCACTCTGACAGGTCCTATAGCAACCCAAAGCATTTGGATGCTTGCTCAAGTGGAATATTGAACTACGCCAGTTCTATCTAAACTTCCAACCCAGAAAATCGATAAGGGGGAAAGCATTAGCCGATCTCATTGTTGAATTTACGATCCCTGAAGAGGATGTGTTAGATGAAGAGGCTGGCCCCTTGGAACAGCAGTTGGAATCTAGTACCTGGAATCTATACACAGACGGTGCTTGGAACAACCAACGATCTAGCGCCAGAGTTATGTTGATAACTCTTGAAAGATGGTTGATTTACAACGCTTTTCGATTGGAATTTTCTGTTACTAACAATGATTCTGAATACGAGGCCCTGATTGTTGGGTTGAAACTCACTAAGGAGTTGGGAGTAGCAATGTTAAACATTTTTTGTGACTATAAAATTGTCGTCTGTCAAGTTCGGAAGGAATTTCAGGCGAAGGGACCTCGGCTTGCTGCTTATCTAGAAAACATAAAGGAGTTATTGACCAATTTTGAGCATTATAGCATATATCACATCCCACGAACTGAGAACCAGAAAGCAGATAAATTGGCTAAGTTAGCAAACTCTGATATCCCAAAAGAAACAGAGATGGTCCCACTCAAGACATTAGAAACTCCAAGCATCGATCAGATTGAAGTTGATCCAGTGTTGGATACCGAACCAGAAAGAGAGTCATGGATGATGCCAATAAAGAATTTCCTGCAAAATGGAACACTCCCGACAAAAAAGAGTGCGAGGTGTGTTGTAGTTCGCAGAGCTTCAAGATATGTTATGTGGGGAGAAGTTCTTTACCGACAAGGATTTTCGGTTCCTCTACGCCGGTGTATAGCCCATGACGACGTCAAACGTGTGTTGAGAGAAGTGCACTAAGGCGAATGTGGAGACCACACTGGAGGTCAAACATTGGAAAAGTAAATATTGCGGTACTGCTACTTCTGGCCTACATAAATCGGGATACAGTTGATTATTCGCGCTGCGATAGGTGCCAGAAATTTGCGAAGATTCCCTGAGCACCTCCCAGCCAACTCAATTCAATGGTGAGCCTGTGGTCATTCGCTGTGTGGGGGAGTAGACATCATTGGAAATCTACCAATAGCTAAAGGCGAAGCGAAGTACGCAATTGTGGCCGTAGATTACTTTACCAAATGGTCAAAAGATGAACCATTAACTACGATCACGATGAAGCGGCTGATTAATTTTGTTGTTAGAAACATAATTTGCCGATTTGAGATTCCCAAAGCCATCATAACCGACAATGGAACCAAGTTCGATGGGTCAAAATTCAAAGATTTATGTCAAAAATACAGAATCAAGAAGAGATACACTATAATAGCTCATCCCCAGTCGAATGGACAAGTCGAAGCAATAAACAAAATCATTAAGCCTATTCTAAAGAAGCGATTGAAGTAGGCAAAAGCCATGTGGGTTGATGAACTTCCCTTAGCATTGTGAGGTTTTAGAACGGCCTACAAATCAGCAACTGGTCATACTCCCTTCTCACTATGCCATAGATGGCCTACTGCAATGAAAATCCAAGGTGTTGTTAGCTACAATGTAACGATAGGCATGCTGATTTGTGCCTATTGCAACACACTTCAAGGTGTTAGCATAGAAAATCCAAGGTATTGCAGTAGCCACGTGAATAAAATTATCAATCCGGGTGATTAAGATCCAATGGTCCATGTTACCATTCTGCATGGAATAATCTTTTATGGGGGACGTAAAAAAAACAAAGTAGCAAAACACTTAGCAAAAGATTCAAGGGTTTCAGTCAAAAACTTAACAAAATACTCTACCGCTTAACCTCTAAAACACTCTCACTCGCAGGTTTACAAGCTTAATTGGGGTTCAATTACGGCAAGTTCGAGTTCAAGTTCAATAAGGGCTTCGGTGTTTCAATTAGGTCTTAAACTGGGGTTCGTTTGGGTTTCAAATTTCAGTTAGGGCTTCGATTTGATCTGCTGCTTAAGGTATCTATAACACACCACGTCCATTAATATCACTCACTAAGGAAATGCATTAACTTTCATGGACTATTATAAGAGTATAGAATAGAATATCACAAGTTAGATATGTAAAATGGTACTTAAGAAAATTCAAAATTTATTCATTGCAGCGGAAAAGCAAAACATGTTTGGTTACAACATCAAAACTACATACTAGAGTCAAGCACACAAATATCCATCTTGTACAAAATTATTATCAGAGTACATAAAATTAAAACCATAATCCCACACCAAATAGCCATAATGAAAAAGAGATAAAGCTGAGCATTACTTTCAACACTTCCAAGCACTTCAAGAAGAAAGGAATCCAAGTCAAGCTTCACTATTCCCACCCTGAGGACCTGGGGGAGGGGGGAAGAAAGAAAAGATGCGAAACAAAAAGGGGTCAGACATACGTCTGGTGAGTCTTGTGACTTTAACAATATAATCAGTAAAGTAACAGGACGAGAACATAAACTGGATATAAGATATGACAAGGTAAACAAGATGAACAAGATATGTAACACCCCACCTCCGCCAATGCCACTCTTGCAAGGACATTAGCTTTGGAGGGGCGTTAAACAAGGTAAACATGCATGCAAATATCACAAGACAGAGCATATAAGTAAAACAGAGTAGTAAAGCAGCGGATAAAACTTAGCATTTCAAAACCATAGTCATGTTACAACAAAGTACTTGGTCATTATTTTCCAACAACAAAGTCTAGATAAAAGCATAAACTGAAAAAATGAAATACATAAAGTACTATCCCCAAAATGAAGTGATAAACCATAGCTAGCTCAATGTCCAAAACCGTACATGAGCAAATCCAGTAAGCAAGCTGTAAAGATCCAAGCTAAGCTCCAATGTTCCCACCCTGAGGACCTGAGGGGGGGGGGGAAACGGAAGAAACGAGGCGAAAGAAAAAAGGTCAGTCAAAATGATTGGTAAGCCCTACTACTATCTGTCTATGAACTAGTAAATTTAACTGGCATGAGAAGCTGAGATGAACATAAGGATAACAACATATTGGCATTATGATTAACTAACAAGATAGATAAAGGTGACATCGCATCATCAAGGTTAAGTTTTTGCACCACGGGTGTACTAGCATTCTATCATGTCAAGTAAAAACAAGAATTGATCCCTTGGCCCAAGCTTGGCCCAATATCATGAGGTGACCTAAATCAAGGTCCAACTACACGGTCTAGTTGATCGGCTCCCTATAAGCCTAACTCGTCAAGTGTCGGTGTCATACGGCCCAAACATGAAATGTAGCTAACTGTGCTAGGTCCACCCCAGGTTGTATCAAGTCCTAGGGTATAGACTTCGGACACCAATCAAGTATGCACAGCCTAGATCTACTGGTACCCGTGCCTGATTCTCCAACGCCGGACTATGTGCATGATCATAGTCCGCCTGGACCTACACCGGCGTACCTACACAGCCGTCGTTTTGGTCGCTTACATGTCAGCCCAGTAATCGTGCCCCACCCTAGTCTAGTCCTAGGGTCTTATGATACTATCAAGAGGGTTACTGCTGCAAAGGACCACGCAACTAGGGTTTCCTTAACGGGTTAAATGTGGTTAACCCGATCCAAACGTGGATTAAATTGGTTAAGTGTATCCAAGGTTCATGACTTAACCCCGATTAACCCATCCAGCCCAAATTGATTAAGTATTAAGTGGAGCATGACTTAACCCTAATCAGGAGGCATTAATTAACTTAATGTGCTTTAACCTCTCACATTAGACCTTGTTGTGGTTACTAGTTAAGCCGGGCGGGTCCGGGTAGCTTTACACCACAACTTGGTCTAACCTCGGGTTCGAGCACAACATGACCAACTTCTCACATTGGGTCCTATTGTTTGTAGCCACTAGTTAAGCCGGGCGGGTCCGGGTAGATTTATGCTACAAACTCAACCCAACCTCGAGTTGGCTACACTCATATTTTCTAAGTGTCATGTCCATTATGTTTCCAAAACATAATTACAAGTTAACATATCACTTTATGTTATAAAAATCATGTTCATGTCATAATTTTACCCAACCCCAACGTAATCCCATCGTTTACATAATCGCAACAACGCATAAAGGGTAAAATAGGGAACTTGGCATAATCATGACAAAAAGGTGTTGAAGCCACAAGTTTATCATGGTGGCATATGAGATGTACATATGTTCATATACTTGCATATTGCATCGTTAGGCTTCAAAAGCATGCATAAAACCAAACTTAGCATATGAGTGATACATGGTGATAAATGACATGTAGAAGTTGCTAGAAGTTCGCATTTAGTCTCACATGCAAGTTATCATAAGGGATATGATAACTTTCATGTTGCCAAATGCAACCTTTAATATAAAGCTTGGAGCTTTATGCTCACAACATCAAGTTTAACTTGCATAACATGATAACATGATCAACCCAAACTTGCATAACATAGCAACATGTGTCATACATAATGATTAAACCAACTTGCATAATGATCATCCAAACTTGCATATAATGATCAACCAAACTTGCATATAATGATCAACCAAACTTGCATATAATGATCAACCCCAAACTTGCATCATTCATTTAACTTTAGAGTTCAAAGAAAGAAAGTAGAAAAGGGCTTACAATGCTATGAAGACACAAATAATTATTTATTATAAAGATTGAGACGAAACCCTTATGCAAGCACCAAAATATGAAAGCCCCAATTGAAAAACCCTTGCGCCAAATCAATAAAAATCCTTGCTTTGAAATAGAAATGTTGCAACTTGACTTGAATGCAAACTAAGAACACTCATACAAGTTTGAAAGCACTTGTATGAACTCACAATCTCTCATAGAAATAGGCTTAGGAATTTTAGCATGAGAGTGGAGGCCATGAGAGGAACAAATTTGATATAGTTTAGTTGTAGGATTGAATAATGGTGATTTAGGCTAGGTTTAGGGGTCTTTTTATAGAGGATTAGGATAGTATTAGCCATAGGATTAACCCTAGATTCAATCCAAGCCATCAAAGCATGTCTTGGGGAAGAAGTCAAGTGTAGGAACCATCTAGGGCCTTTAGATTAAAGCTGAACCATGAGAACCATTCAAATGCAAAATCTGCATTTGAGCGAATCGGCCCACGGGTTGACAGCCAAACACCCTGGATTAACCCCTAGTTGACCCAGCGGGCTCGGGTCGACCTAAAAAATCGGCCGGTTCGGTTATTCCCCTCTCTCAATTCGCTGTTTTGAACATTTTTGCATATTTATTTATTAAATTTTCAATTATATATATATATATATATATATATATATCAATATATATATATCTCTGCGCAACCCATTTCACTTAATTAAGTATACTTTAATTTGTGAATTTTTTATGTTCAAATTACGGGGTGTTACATTCTCCCCTCCTTAAAGGATTTCGTCCCCGAAATCTCCAAGTTAGGAAGAACGTATCCTACAATCCATCATCCATCTACTCAAAACATCATCCACGTGCAGTCTTTGTCCTTAAAGGATTCTAAATGTTGTATGATCATATGCAAAGGTGTGTGTATATGTACTTATCTAATGCAAAAATCAGGCGGTTACTGATACAGTAAACCTCCTTAATGCAAAGCATGTTAGTGAAATGAGTCCATATGTATGCAAATTCCTAACATAATTTATAATCTCTACATGAGTGCACATAATATTCATCCATATGCAACATCCACGTGATAGCTCAACAAGTTTCATCCATGAATAAGTATAAGCACTCATGCATATGCAACATGAAAGTGTGTGAGCCGATCTTAGTGCCTAATGTGTATCATGCATCCACGAGTATCCACGTGCAAACACTTGCAACCACTTGCAACCATCAAGCATAACATGTTTCAAATACATGTTTCAACCAAGGGTTTCTACCTAAGGTTCTCATGACAAGATCTACGAAACAAGATAAACGAGATAAACGCGGATAAAAAGAAAGATATGCTAATTAGGAAAAGAGATCGAGAATGTACCCTCAAAAAGAAATGGATAACGCCCACGCATCTTCTCCTCGGTTTCCCAAGTTGCATCTTCGTCGGCTTCACCCCACTGAACTTTCACCAACTTGACCTCTCGATTCCTTAGTTTCTTGATCTCTGTTCCCAAGATACGAATCGGAGCTCTTCTCAAGGTTGCTTCTTTCTCTACCTCAATGTCTTCAAGAATGCTTGGTTCAACCACCTCAGCGGACTCATGTAGGCACTTTCGGAGATGCGAGACATGAAAGACATTATGCACTCCGGCTAGATTCTCGGGCAATCCCACCTTATAGGCCATCTTTCCAATTCTCTCTATGATAGGGAAGGGTCCTACGAACCTTGGTGCCAGCTTCCCCGCTGCTCCAAAACATACCACATTTCGCAAAGGAGAAACCTTCACGAAAACCATGTCTCCCACTTCGAATTCCAAATCTGCCCTTCGCTTGTCAGCATAGGATTTCTGTCTATCTTGGGCCGCTTTCATCCTTCTTCTTACTAATTCAACTTTCTCGGATGTGTCTCGTATCATATCGGGCCAAAGTATAAGTCTATCTGTTGTCTCCCACAAACAAGATGGTGACCTACACGGCCTCCCATATAAAGCTTCAAATGGTGCCATCCCTATGCTGGCTTGATAGCTATTATTATAAGCAAATTCTACAAGAGGAAGGTGGTCTTCCCAAGTACCACCGAAGTCGAGAAAATAAAGCCTCAAGAGATCTTCTAGCACTCTATTCACCCTTTCGGTTTGGCCATCCGTCTGGGGGTGATAGGCTGTACTCAAATTCAATCGCGTACCCATCGCTTCTTGCAAATTGTTCCAGAACTGGCTAGTGAAAATCGGGTCACGATCGCTAACTATGCTAGAAGGAACTCCATGCAACCGCACTATTTCTCGGAGATAAATAGACGCCAGCCCTGATGCGGTCCTCTTGCTCTTTACTGGGATGAAGTGAGCACTCTTCGTAAGTCTGTCAACTATGACCCATATGCTTGTGTTCCCTCTCCTTGACCTAGGCAATCCATCCACAAAATCCATAGAAATACTCTCCCACTTCCATTGCGGGACCTCCAATGGATGTAATAGCCCACTTGGTTTCTTTGACTCGGCTTTCACTTGTTGGCACACCATGCACTTTGAAACATACTCTGCCACATCTTTCTTCATTCCATCCCAAAAGAAAATGCGCTTCATATCTCTATACATCTTATCTCCTCCCGGATGTATAGTCATCTTCGAGTGATGCGCTTCTTCAAGAACTCTATGGACCAAATCTCCCACCCGAGGAACACATAATCTCCCATCACGCCTTAGCCATCCTTTATCATCAATAGTATATCTGGCAAGGTGACTAGACGTCTCACCCCGAATCAGCTTATCCATGACCTCGACTATTTGCGGATCTTCCTTCTGTGAAGCCCCAACTTGATCAAGAAGTGTGGGTCTAAGCTCAATGGATGCTAAAGAACCCATCATCGACTCAACAGTCGTCGTGAAATCAAAAGTTGCCAAGAATTCTAAGTTCTTCTTTGTTAACTTAGTAAGAGGGGCCGAAATCTTAGCGAAGTCTCTGATGAACTTCCTATAGTAGCCCGCCAAACCGAGAAAGCTTCTTACTTCGGTCGCATTCCTAGGAGTCTTCCAATCTTGAACCACAGCCACTTTCGCGGGATCCACCGCTATGCCTTGCTTAGAAACTATATGTCCAAGAAACCGAACTTCCCTTCTCCAGAAATGACATTTGGAGAACTTGGCTTTCAACTGATGCGCTCTAAGCGTATCCATCACTTCCTTGAGATGCCTAGCATGCTCTTCCTCATCCTTTAAGAAGATCAGAATGTCATCCACGAAGACAACAACAAACTTGTTGAGGAACTCCCTGAACATCCTACTCATCAAGTCTACGAAGTAGGCGGGTGCATTAATCAAACCGAATGGCATGACAAGCCATTCAAAGAATCCATCCGGAGTCCTAAACGCAGTCTTATCGATGCTATCCTCAGCCACTCTAACCTGATGGAATCCGGTGGCTAGATCGAGTTGAGAGAAAACAAAAGCACCTACAAGCTGGTCAAAGAGATCATCAATCCTTGGTAACGGGTGCCTATTCTTCTTTGCCAGCTTGTTCATCTCTCGATAATCAACACATAGACGAAGCGAACCATCCGCCTTAGTAGCGAATACCACCGGAGCACCCCATTCGGAAATGCTTCATCTAATAAAACCCTTCTCAAGCAGCTCCTTGATTTTCTTACTGAGCTCCCTTCTCTCACGAGGGGCCATGTGCCTAACGGGCAATGATACTGGCTTGGCATTATCAACTAGATAAATGCGGAAATCTATCTCTCGTTTAAGGGGTAACCCCTTAACTTCTTCAAAGACATCAGGATAGTTTCGGACCACCCTTACAGATTGCAGATCATCGATGGACGAGTCGAGAGATTCAAGATAGCATAACATGACGGGACCTCTAGGGTTACAAGAAATTTCTAGGGTATTACCGAGGCGAGTCATGAGCCTCACCACCCTATGCTCACAGTCAAGAACGGCTCAATAACTGGACAACCAATCCACACCCAAAATCAACCTGTATCCCATAAACCCGAGAGCCTAAACATTACCCATGAATTCTATGCTCAAGATAGAGATTTTCAAATCCACACAAATCACAGGTAGATGGGCGGAACCCCTAATTGGATTTGAAACACTAACGGGACCTCAACTAGACTAGTACTTAGGTGCAAAACTTTCAATAAGATCAGAAATAAAACTATGCGATGTGCCAGAATCAAATAAGGTATGAACAGGGAAATCAGAAATGTAAACATGACTTTTTTACAGAAACACTACCTTGACCAAAAGCTGGAAGAGTGAGGAGAGCCTGCAACTACCCTCCAGAGGGTCCTACTCACTGAGTTCGTTCTTGCCCTTGTCCTTGCTTCTTGGGGCAATCCTTGCTAAAATGTCCAGATTCTCCGCAATGGAAACACTCGCCTAACTTCCTCTTCCTCTTCCTGCAATCTTTGGCTATGTGCCCAACGATCCGACAGAACTTGCACTTCCTTGTTTCCCTGGTCTTGTTGTCATTGCGATTGCTGTTGCCCTTGTTCCCCTTCTTGTTGTTCTTGTCTCTTTTCTCAGTATCTTCCTCTTGAAGTAGGGCCATATTCACCAAACTCTCGAAGGTCGCCCCCAGGGGTATATGAGACATGGTCAAACCGCGCAATGGCTCATTCAATCCTAGAGCAAAGTGTAGGGCCTTCTTCCGAGCAGTGTTAACCAATTTTAGACCGAACTGAGCAAGTTGATTAAACATATCCACGTATTCCCTAACTGTCATGTCCCCTTGCTTTAGAGATAGGAACCTTTCCATCTGAAGGTTCTCTTCTGTCGATGATAGAAACTTTAGTCCAAACCTTCTCCTAAAGTCATCCCAAGTCTCAATTGGTCTAGTAGTGGTGGTGACTACCCACCAATAAGCAGCTTCCCCTTTCAATAGCCATACCGCCAACAGAACTTTCTTACGATCTTCCACATCAAAGATAGCAAAGAGGTCTACAGTTTCCTTTAACCAGTTTCTTGCCTCCACAGAAGTCTCCGTTCCGACAAAATTCTTGCAACCCATCGCCTTAAAGTCTTTGCAAAGCTTTGCAAAATCCTCTTGCGGATGCTGAGGGTGAGGAGGAACCTCAGCTACAGGAGGAGGAGAGATGTTAGCGACCGGGGAAGGAGGAGGAATGTTCGCGGGGCCGGCTTCATTCGCCCTTGCCTCCATAAATCTCCGGAACCAGACTGGTACTTGCACGCCTTCCGGGATGTTAAAGCGATCGGCCATACTAAAACGAAGAAAAAAATAGATTCAGAACGAAGAAACGAAGGATAGTGCTATGGCTTTTGGGGAATAGCCTTTTTTTTTAAAATAACTAGACTCTTCTTGGAAAATACTTAATTGGTTTTGAAAATAGTTTTTCAAAAGGTAAGTTTTAAAAACACTTTTCCTCAAATCTTGTAAACCTTAGGCTCTGATACCAAATGTAACACCCCACCTCCGCCAATGCCACTCTTGCAAGGACATTAGCTTTGGAGGGGCGTTAAACAAGGTAAACATGCATGCAGATATCACAAGACAGAGCATATAAGTAAAACAGAGTAGTAAAGAAGCGGATAAAACTTAGCATTTCAAAACCATAGTCATGTTACAACAAAGTACTTGGTCATTATTTTCCAACAACAAAGTCTAGATAAAAGCATAAACTGAAAAACTGAAATACATAAAGTACTATCCCCAAAATGAAGTGATAAACCATAGCTAGCTCAATGTCCAAAACCGTACATGAGCAAATCCAGTAAGCAAGCTGTAAAGATCCAAGCTAAGCTCCAATGTTCCCACCCTGAGGACCTGAGGGGGGGGGGGAAACGGAAGAAACGAGGCGAAAGAAAACAGGTCAGTCAAAAAGATTGGTAAGCCCTATTACTATCTGTCTATGAACTAGTAAATTTAACTGGCATGAGAAGCTGAGATGAATATAAGGATAACAACATATTGGCATTATGATTAACTAACAAGATAGATAAAGGTGACATCGCATCATCAAGGTTAAGTTTTTGCACCACGGGTGCACTAGCATTCTATCATGTCAAGTAAAAACAAGAATTGATCCCTTGGCCCAAGTTTGGCCCAATATCATGAGGTGACCTAAATCAAGGTCCAACTACACGGTCTAGTTGATCGGCTCCCTATAAGCCTAACTCGTCAAGTGTCGGTGTCATACGGCCCAAACATGAAATGTAGCTAACTGTGCTAGGTCCAACCCAGGGTGTATCAAGTCCTAGGGTGTAGACCTCGGACACCAATCAAGTATGCATAGCCTAGATCTACTGGTACCCGTGCCTGATTCTCCAACGCCGGACTATGTGCACGATCATAGTCCGCCTGGACCTACACCGGCGTACCTACACAGCCGTCGTTTTAGTCGCTTACATGTCAGCCCAGTAATCGTGCCCCACCCTAGCCTAGTCCTAGGGTCTTATGATACTATCAAGAGGGTTACTGCTGCAAAGGACCATGCAACTAGGGTTTCCTTAACGGGTTAAATGTGGTTAACCCGATCCAAACGTGGATTAAATTGGTTAAGTGTATCCAAGGTTCATGACTTAACCCCGATTAACCCATCCAGCCCAAATTGATTAAGTATTAAGTGGACCATGACTTAACCCTAATCAGGAGGCATTAATCAACTTAATGTGCTTTAACCTCTCACATTAGACCTTGTTGTGGTTACTAGTTAAGCCGGGCGGGTCCGGGTAGCTTTACACCACTACTTGGTCTAACCTCGGGTTCGAGCACAACATGACCAACTTCTCACATTGGGTCCTATTGTTTGTAGCCACTAGTAAAGCCGGGCGGGTCCGGGTAGATTTATGCTACAAACTCAACCCAACCTCGAGTTGTCCATACTCATATTTTCTAAGTGTCATGTCCATTATGTTTCCAAAACATAATAACAAGTTAACATATCACTTTATGTTATAAAAATCATGTTCATGTCATAATTTAACCCAACCCCAACGTAATCCCATCGTTTACATAATCGCAACAACGCATAAAGGGTAAAATAGGGAACTTGGCATAATCATGACAAAAAGATGTTGAAGCCACAAGTTTATCATGGTGGCATATGAGATGTACATATGTTCATATACTTGCATATTGCATCGTTAGGCTTCAAAAGCATGCATAAAACCAAAATTAGCATATGAGTGATACATGGTGATAAATGACATGTAGAAGTTGCTAGAAGCTCGCATTTAGCCTCACATGCAAGTTATCATAAGGGATATGATAACTTTCATGTTGCCAAATGCAACCTTTAATATAAAGCTTGGAGATTTATGCTCACAACATCAAGTTTAACTTGCATAACATGATAACATGATCAACCCAAACTTGCATAACATAGCAACATGTGTCATACATAATGATTAAACCAACTTGCATAATGATCATCCAAACTTGCATATAATGATCAACCAAACTTGCATATAATGATCAACCCCAAACTTGCATCATTCATTTAACTTTAGAGTTCAAAGAAAGAAAGTAGAAAAGGGCTTACAATGCTATGAAGACACAAATAATTATTTATTATAAAGATTGAGACGAAACCCTTATGCAAGCACCAAAATATGAAAGCCCCAATTGAAAAACCCTTGCGCCAAATCAATAAAAATCCTTGCTTTGAAATAGAAATGTTGCAACTTGACTTGAATGCAAACTAAGAACACTCATACAAGTTTGAAAGCACTTGTATGAACTCACAATCTCTCATAGAAATAGGCTTAGGAATTTTAGCATGAGAGTGGAGGCCATGAGAGGAACAAATTTGACATAGTTTAGTTGTAGGATTGAATAATGGTGATTTAGGCTAGGTTTAGGGGTCTTTTTATAGAGGATTAGGATAGTATTAGCCATAGGATTAACCCTAGATTCAATCCAAGCCATCAAAGCATGTCTTGGGGAAGAAGTCAAGTGTAGGAACCATCTAGGGCCTTTAGATTAAAGCTGAACCATGAGAACCATTCAAATGCAAAATCTGCATTTGAGCGAATCGGCCCACGGGTTGACAGCCAAACACCCTGGATTAACCCCTAGTCGACCCAGCAGGCTCGGGTCGACCTCAAAAATCGGCCGGTTCGGTTATTCCCCTCTCTCAATTCACTGTTTTGAACATTTTTGCATATTTATTTATTAAATTTTCAATTATATATATATATATATATCAATATATATATATATTTCTCTGCGCAACCCATTTCACTTAATTAAGTATACTTTAATTTGTGAATTTTTTATGTTCAAATTACGGGGTGTTACAAGATATTACGTTGATTGCGCTTCTATTCACTATAAGATAATTTCTACACCGCACCAATGCTAACTCCATACTGAAATTTGATCCCTCTTACTAAACACAGTAATAATAATGATGATGATAGTTTCGTGTACTCCTAGCTGATGTCATAGGTGCCGCCTGCTCCTATCTCCACTAGTTGTACCCACTACCCTCCCCATTCGATCATCTCCCTAACTCGTAGATATCGATGCTGGTCCTACAGTAGGGTGTATCACTCTCTAAAGCGGCAACCCGATACTACTAAAAATGCATGGCTTATACCTACACGATGCAACAACGTCTTACCTACCAGCCCGGACCCATGCACGCACATGACTCCGTTGGACTTGCGTTGCCACCGCTAACTCTTTATTGACCTGTTACAATCAAACCAGTAAATGTGTCCTGTCCTCGACCTAGTTCGAGCTCACATAGATACGAAAATAGGTTACTGGTTGAAAAGAGTTCACCCACTTGACACAAGCTTCCCTCCTAAGCTTGGTCCCCACTAGTAATTCCCACTTAACCCCTCTTTATTTCCATGTCTAATCACATGCTTCACCTTGGTTAAGTGCTTCTAGTTATATTTCACATGACACCCTTGTCACCCACTTAACCCCCGTGTCTTACTACATGTCTTATCTTGGTTAAGTGTTCATTAATTCATTATAACCATAATCTTGCAAGACCTCCCACATTATATTGTCGTTTTGCGGTGGCTGGATATGTCGGGCGGTTCCGGGCAGTCTTATACCGCAATCCGAATCTAACCTCGTGTCTTTGCATTATTACGTATCTAATTTCTGCCTTTGACCTCTCACATTAGATTACAAAATTGCGGTTGTTGGATGTGTCGGGCAGTTCCGGGCAATCTTATACCACAATTCGAATCTAACCTCGTGTCTTAGGCGTTCAATATCACTTTCTTGATTCAAGTCCCAACTTTAAATCTTGGATTAAATTATATCCCAATTACCCATAATTTCCTATCTAAATTATGTTCATAATTTTAATCCAAATTAGGCACATAATCTTATGTATACATGTTATGCCAAATTACGCCCAAGTTAATTTGTGTTCATTGTTATTAAAAATTCATGCCAAACCTCATGTATACAAATTATATCAAAGTATGCCCAATCCAACTTATGCCAAATCTCATGCATTCAATATATACACAATTATGCTCAAATTGATTTATGCCAATAATCTCATTTTATTAAAAATTTCCCTAAACTTTACCCAATCATTCGAACGTTATTCGTACGCAAATCTCAACGTAATATGTTAGGCTCGAATTTAGCCTAATCTCATAAAAAAAGGAAAAGAAGAAGGGAAGAGAATCATGTCATCAAACTGGCATAAAAGAGGCATATGAAACATGAACTGGCATAGAACAATAAAATAGATCCAATTAGGCATATGATAACAGTACTTTGGGTATGGATCTGAAAGATAAGAATTTACAAACTTGATATGATTCATCTTACAGGCATGTTCATAAAATCCAATTTACAATCCTATCACAATCACTTTTAAATTAATTATATGTGAAAGTAACATAGACTTACAGTGACAGGATTAAGATGAGAGAATAGATCTGAATCTGATTTCTGAATTTGATTAGCTAAACCGCTGTTGTAGAATTTGATTCTCATCTTCCAATTTGAATACTCTAATTCTGGTTTGCTTTGGAGAAGAGAAGAGAGGGTAGTTTTAATTTAGATTAGAGCAGCATGGAGGCGCCATAGATTAGTGTAATGAAATTAGGGTTAGGTTTAGATGTGTTTTTATAGATGTATTAGGTGAATTAGGGCCTTTAGATTTGATTAGAGATCATCTGAACCATCTGACCAGAAAACACGTCATCCAACCAATCCCCGAAGGACATGTCATCAGAGAACTCTCCAGAATTCTGTGCAGGTTTTGCCTCGTCGTGGGCGCACTTCCCAGGTGCGCCAGTGCATTTTTGTTCTGGCGCACTTCACAAGTGCGCCATTTATCCCAGTCTGTTTTCTGCTTTTTCTGCTCAAAATCTATCGTCCATAACTTCTTCATACGATATCCATTTTACGCATACTCGGACTCTATTTCAAGCAGAATTCCGAGATGAACGCAATGGCGTAACCCATTTCACCTAATTATTCTTTTAAAAATTAATTATTCTTTAGTTACCTCTTATGTCATGTTTTAAAATTATGAGGTGTTACATTCTCACCTCCTTAAAGGATTTCGTCCCTGAAATCTTCAAGTTATGAAGAATGTATCCTACCATCCAATCATCCATCTACTCATCCATCATCCACAAGCATCCATTGTCCTTAAAAGATTTCTAATGCTATATGAACATATGTAAAAGTGTGTGTATGTGTTCCTTATCTAACGCAAAGATCAGGCGGTCTACTAGTTTAGTTGACCGCCTTAATGAAAAACATGATAGTGCCATGCGTCCATTATGTATGCAAAAGAATTCTAATGATACATATCATTTCTATATGAGTGCACAACCATTCATTCAAATGCAACATCCATATGATAACACATTCAAGATACATCCATTAACTTAAATATGCACACTCATTCATATGCAATATGAAAGTGATTGAGCCGATCTAGTGCCTAATGTGTGTGAATGTGCATCCACGAGCAACCACTAGCAAACACTTACATCCACCAAACATAAAATGTCTTAAACACATGTTTACAACCATAGGATTTTCTACCTAAAGATCGAAGATATAATCAAGTGGATACACTAAAAGATAGAACAGGTATAAACAAAGCGGTAGAAAAAGGAGAAGTTAAGAACATACCCTAAAAAAGGAAAGGGTATGACATGCGTATCTTATCTTCAGTTTCCCAAGTCGTGTCTCCTTGATCATCTCCCCACTGGACTTTAACCAACTTGACCTCTCGGTTGCGCCTTCGATCCAAGGATGCATGTAGGAACTCGTCTAACCATGGCATCTCGCTCTACTTCCACTTCTCTAAGCATGCTCGGCTCTACTACTTCCACAGTATCGTGTAAACACTTCCGCAAATGCGACACATGAAATACGTCATGAACACCACTAAGCTTCTCGGGTAACTTCACTCTGTAGGCCATCTGTCCAATTCGCTCTGTAATGGGGAATGGACCTACGAACCTTGGTGCCAATTTCCCTACAGATCCAAAATGAACTACATCCCTCAATGGTGAAACTTTAATAAAGACCATGTCTCCAACACTGAACTCAAGATCGGTCCTTCTCTTATCATCATATGACTTTTACCGGTCCTGTGTCGTCTTCATGCGTCTTCGAATCAAGTCTATTTTCTCTGAAGTTTCCCTAATCATCTCGGGCCCAAGCAAAATCTTATCCGTAGACTCCCACCAACAAGCCGGTGATCGGCAAGGTCGTCCATATAGAGCCTCAAAAGGTGCCATGCCAATGCTAGTTTGATAGCTGTTGTCGTAGGCGAACTCTACCAATGGAAGATGTTCCTCCCATGTCCCTCCAAAGTCCAAGATGCATAATCTCAAAAGATCTTCTAGAATCTGATTCACTCTTTCTGTTTGGCCATCCGTCTGAGGTTGATAAGCGGTACTCAAACACAATTGCGTTCCTACCGCCTCTTGCAAGCTCTTCCAAAACTCACTAGTGAAAATGGGATCTCGATCGCTCACAATACTAGAAGGTATGCCGTGTAGATGAACTATCTCTCGGAGATAAACAGATGCTAACCATGATGCTATTCTTTTACTCTTAACGGGAATAAAATGGGCGCTCTTGGTAAGTCTATCCACTACTACCCAAATCCCCGTGTTACCCTTCCTTGAACTCGGCAACCCGTCAACGAAATCCATGGAAACACTTTCCCATTTCCACTGTGGAACCTCTAAAGGGTGAAGCAAACCACCGGGCTTCTTTTGCTCAGCCCTAACTTTCTGGCACACTAAGCATCTAGAAACGAACTCAGCCACATCCTTCTTCATTCCGGCCCAAAAGAAAACTCGCTTCATGTCCCTATACATCTTATCTCCACCGGGATGTATGGTCAGCTTAGAACGTTGTGCTTCTTCAAGGATTATCTTTCTCAAACTCTCGTCTCGAGATACGCAAAGTCTCCCATCCCTACGCAGCCAACCTTTGTCATCGATAGTATACCTACTTAGATGGCTCGAAGACTCCCCTCTGATGAGCTGGTCTACTATCTCTATCAACTGTGGGTCATCTCGTTGTGCCGCACCTATCTATCTCAAAAGCGTAGGTCGTACCTTTAACGATGCCAACAAACCGGGTACATAATCAATAGAGGGTCTAAAGTCAAAGGTAGAGATACACACTAAAATCTGCCGCTCGACAAACAAAGGACTCAAAGTCAACTTATTTCTACTCAAGGCATCAGCTACAATGTTACCCTTGCCAGGGGTATATGCAATCTCAAAATCGTAGGATGCTAAGTACTCCATCCACACCTTTGTTGCCTTAGGTTTAAATCTTTTTGAGAGAACAAGTATTTTAGTGACTTATGGTCTGTATACAACTCAAGCCTCTCACCAAGAAAATAGTGACGCTAAGACTTAAGCACAAAAACTATGGCGGCTAACTCTAATTTGTGGGTAGGTAATTCTTCTCATGGACCTTTAACTGCCTTCCACCATAGCATATCACCCTTCTCTCTTGCATCAAAACTGCGCCAAGCCCGGTACCGCAAGCATCGGTATACACTGTGAACGGTTTACTCCCATCAGGCAAAACTAAAACTGGAGTTGTCGTGAATGCCCTCTTCAAACGTCGGAAAGCATCGTCACAGTCAACATCCCAAGAAAAGGTCAAATTCTTTTTCGTCAACCGTGTAAGTGGGGCTGATATCTTAGCAAAGTCCTTAATGAATTTTCTGTAATAGCCTACCAAACCAAGAAAACTTCTTACTTCTGTTGCATTCTTAGGAACCTTCCAATCTTAGATTGCCACCACCTTCGCGGGATCCACTGCTATCCCTTCCTTAGAGACCACGTGTCCTAAGAACCTCACTTCCTTCTTCCAAAAATGACATTTGGAGAACTTAGCTTTGAGTTGATGTGCTTGAAGGGTCTCTAAGACTTCCCTAAGATGTAGAGCATGTTCTTCCTCGCTTCTAGAAAATATCAAAATATCATCCACAAAGACCACCACGAACTTGTTTAGAAACTCCCTAAACACCCTACTCATCAAGTCTACGAAATATGTGGGTGCATTTGTCAAACCAAAAGGCATGACGAGCCATTCGAAGAAACCGTCGAGAGTCCTAAAGGCAGTCTTATCTATATTATCCTCAGCTACCCTCAACTGATGAAATCCTGTAGCTAAGTCCAACTACGAGAAAACCGAAGAACCAACCAACTGATCGAACAAATCATCTATCCTCGGAAATGGGTGTTTTTTTTTCGTGAGCTTATTCAGCTCCCTATAGTCCACGCACAATCTAAGCGAACCATCAGCCTTCGTGGCAAAAACAACAGGAGCACCCCACTCCGAGATACTTCTCCTTATGAATCCTTTCTCAAGCAACTCTTTCACTTGTTTACTAAGCTCCCTCCTTTCACTTGGAGCCATGTGGCGCACTGGCAATGCAACTGGCTTTGCATTGTCCACCAAGTATATACAGAAATCTATCTCGCATTTTGGAGGTAAGCCCCTAACCTCCTCGAAAACATCTGCATACTCACAGACTACTCGAATAGATTGCAAATCATCAATAGATGTGTCAAGATATTCTAGGTAGCTAAGCATAACAGAACCCTTAGGGTCACAAGAAATATCTGGAGTATTACCCAAACTAGTCAACTGTCTAACTACCCTCTTTTCACAGTCGAGAATGGCACCATACCTGGCTAACCAATCCATTCCTAGAATCAGCCCATAGCCCGTGAAGCCAAGCACATAAGCGTTGCATTCGAACTCAACGCATACACATATATTCTCAAATCCCGACATAGCATAGAAAGATGAGCCGTACCCCCAATAGGATTTGAGACAACTACGGAATCCATAACTAGACTAGCATTTAGGTGCAGTGTTTCATCTAACGAAGCAGATATAAACGAATGTGAAGCGCCAGAATCAAACAAAGCTCGAACAGGATGATCAAAAAGGAAAATCAAACTTTCAACAGAAGTGTTTCTACCTCTCTCTTGTCTAGGTGCCATGAGAGCATGAACCTGCCCTCCAAAAGTAGATCCTGTCCTCTGTCCTTGCCCTTGTCCTTGCCTCCTTGGGCAGTCTTTAATCATATGCCCTGCCTCACCACATTGGAAGCAACTCGTCTTCTTCCTACAGTCCTTGCTTAAGTGGCCCGGTGTTTCACAATTAAAGCATCTTTTCTTCCCTTGGCCCTTGTTATCCTTGCCGCCTTTCTTTTGTTGCTGTTGTGCCTTCTTTGGATCCCCTTTCTTATCCTGTGCCTTATCTGCATTAGCACCTTTCTCCTCTTCATGCATCAACGCCATGTCATCAAGTTTCTCGAAAGTGCCCCCATAGGAATGTGGGACATAGCCAACCCGTGTAATGGTTCATTCAGACCCGTGGCAAAACTCAAGGCCTTCTTATGTGGTGTATTAACTAATTCCATACCAAATCTTGCCAACTAGTTAAACTTGTTAACGTACTCCTTCACAGACAAACTCCCTTGTTTCAAAGCCAAGAACCTCTTCATGTATAAACTCTCCTCTGCTTGTGAAAGAAATTTCAACTCGAACCTTTGTCTAAAGTCTATCCATGTCTCCACTGCACGTCCTCCACTAATTACTTCCCACCAAAAGGAAGCTTCGTCCTTCATCAACCAAGCAGCTAGCTGAACCTTCCTTCCATCGTCTATCTCAAAGTTACCAAACAAGTCCTCCACTTCCTTGAGCCAATTCCGAGCCTCAACAAATGTCTCAGTCCCATGAAACGGTTTTCCGCCCATCGCACAGAAGTCTTTGCATATCTTAGAAAAAGCGTCTACACGGGGAGGAGGAGGAGGAGGGGCTGCAGTTGGGGGAGGAGGAATGTCTGCTGGGCCTGCGGTAGTAGGCCTAGCCTCCAGATACCTTCTGAAACAACTTGGTATCTGTACGCCCTCGGGTATAATGAGTTCCCCATACATGCTAAAAGGAAAAATGAAGAGATTCAAAATAGAGAATCGAAAGATAGATATATGGCTTTTGGGGATTATGTTTTTCATAATAAACTTTTCTCTTGAAAATACCCTCTTTAAAACATGTTTTTGGAAATACTTCTTTCTAAAAAATGCTTTTGAAAACGGTTTTCAAAATCTTTTATCTATTCTGGTAACCTTCAGCTCTGATACCATGTGTAACAACCCACGTCCATTAATATCACTCACTAAGGGAATGCGTTAAATTTCATGGAGTATTATAAGAGTATAGAACAGAATATCACAAGTCAGATATATAAAATGGTACATAAGGAAATTCAAATTTTATTCATTGCAGCGGAAAAGCAAAACATGTTTGGCTACAACATCAAAACCACATACTAGAGTCTAGCACACAAATATCCATCTTGTACAAAATTATTATCAGAGTACATAAAAGTAAAACCATAATCCCACTCCAAATAGCCATAATGAAAAAGAGATAAAGCTGAGCATTACTTTCAACACTTCTAAGCACTTCAAGAAGAAAGGAATCCAAGTCAAGCTTCACTATTCCCACCCTGAGGACCTGAGGGGAAGAAAGAAAAGGGGCGAAACAAAGACGGGGTCAGACATATGTCTGGCGAGTCCAGTGACTTTAAAATATAATTAGTAAAGTAATAGGATGAGAACATAAATTGGATATAAGAGATGACTGTAACATAAGCAGATATGACAAGGTAAACAAGATGAACAAGATATAACGTTAATTGCGCTTCTAATCACTATAAGATAATTCCTACACCGCACCATTGCTAGTTCCATACTGAAAGTTGATCCCTCTTACTAAACATAGTAATAATAATAATGATGGTAGTTTCGTGTACTCCTAGCTGCTGTCATAGGTGCCGCCTGTTCCTATCTCCACCAGTTGTACCCACTACCCTCTCCATTCGATCGGCTCCCAAACTCGTAGATACCCGTGTTGGTCCCACAGTAGGGTGTATCACTCCCTAAAGTGGCAACCCGATACTACTAAAAATGCACGGCTTATACCTACACGATGCAACAACGTTTTACCTACCAGCCCGGACCCACACACGCACATAGCTCCGTTGGACTTGCGTTGGCACCGCTAACTCTTTATTGACCTCTTACAATCAAACCAATAAGCGTGTCCCGTCCTCGACCTAGTTCAAGCTCACGCAGATACTAAAATGGGTTACTGGTTGAAAATGGTCCACTCACTTGACACAAGCTTCCCTTCTAAGCTTGGTCCCCACTAGGAATTCCCACTTAACCCCTCTTTATTCCCATGTCTAATCACATGTTTCACCGTGGTTAAGTGCTTCTAGTTTTATTTCACATGTCACCCACTTAACACCCATGTCTTACTACATGTCTTATCTTGGTTAAGTGTTCGTTAATTCATTATAACCGTAATCTTGCAAGACCTCCTACATTAGATTGCCGTTTTGCGGTTGTTGGATATGTCGAGCAGTTCCGGGCAGTCTTATACCGCAATCTGAATCTAACCTCGTGTCTTTGCATTATTACGTATCAAGTTTCTGCCTTTGACCTCTCACATTAGATTACAAAATTGTGGTTGCTGGATTGTCGGGCGATTCCGAGCAGTTTTATACCGCAATTCGAATCTAACCTCGTGTCTTAGGCGTTCATTATCTCTTTCTTGATTCAAGTCCCAAATTTAAATCTTGGATTAAATTATATCCCAATTACCCATAATTTCCTATCTAAATTATATTCATAATTTTAATCCAAATTAAGCCTATAATCTTATGTATACATGTTATGCCAAATTATGCCCAAGTTAATTTGCGTTCATTGTTATTAACAATTCATGCCAAACCTCATGAATAAAAATTATATCAAATTATGCCCATTCCAACTTATACCAAATCTCATGCATACAATCTATACACAATTATGCTCAAATTGATTTATTCCAATAATTTCATTTTATTACAAATTTCCCCAAACTTTTCCCAATCGTTCAAACGTTATTCATATGCAAATCTCAACGTAATATGTTAGGCTCAAAGTTTGCATAATCTCATAAAAAAAAGGAAAAGAAGAAGGGAAGAGAATCATGTCATCAAACTGGCATAAAAGAGGCATATGAAACATGAACTAGCATAGAACAATAAAATAGATCCAATTAGGCATATGATAACAGTACTTTGGGTATGAATCTGAAAGATAAGAATTTACAAACTTGATATGATTCATCTTACAGGCATGTTCATAAAATCCAATTTACAATCCTATAACAATCACTTTTAAATTAATTATATGTGAAAGTAACATAGAATCACAGCGACAGGATTAAGAAGAGAGAGTAGATCTGAATCTGATTTCTGAATTTGATTAGCTAAACCGTTGTTGTAGAATTTGATTCTTATCTTCCAATTTGAATACTCTAATTCTGATTTGCTTTGGAGAAGACTAGAGAGGCTAGTTTTAATTTAGATTAGAGCAGCATGGAGGCGCCATGGATTAGTGTAATGAAATCAGGGTTAGGTTTAGGTGTGTTTTTATAGATGTATTGGGTGAGTAAGGGCCTTTAGATTTGATTAGAGATCATTTGAACCATCTGACCAGAAAACACATCATCCAGCCAATCCCCGAAGGACACATCATCAGAGAACTCTCCAGATTTCTGTGCAGGTTTTGCCTCGGCGTGGGCGCACTTCCCTAGTGCGCCAGTGCAATTTTGTTCTGGCGCACTTCACAAGTGCGCCAGCTATCCCATCCTGTTTTTTTCTCTTTCTGCTCAACTTCTGTCGTCTATAACTTCTTCATACGGTATCCGTTTTATGCAAACTCGGACTCTATCTCAAGCAGAATTCTAAGACAAACGCAATGGCATACCCGTTTCACCTAATTCTTCTTTTAAAAATTAATTATTCTTTAATTACCTCTTATGTCATATTTTAAAATTACGGGGTGTTATAGTATCACTCAATGTTGTTTCAATATTTCCTGATTTGATTGTTGTGTTGCCTAATTTACTGATTTACATATGCTTTTCGGTGTAATCATATTCCTGATTTTATTATTATGTTTGTCTTTGTAACAAACTTATGTTAAACAGTGCGTATATGATATTACTATGTTTTTTGCCTTATAGTCATGGCTAAATAATATTTGTGTATTTTTTTTGTGTGTAAATTAGTGATGAACGAGGAAAAAATATGGGTTGAACTTCCTAAGTTCAGATGGCTGCATGTTATTTGTGTGTAAATTTATGCCTCGATTACCAACGAATACATGATGTCCAAATTTATGTCTTTTTGTATCTTTTTTTACTGTTTCTGCCTATATTACGTTTTAGTGAAATGGCTGTTTTATTTTATAATGCACTTGGTTTATTTTATTTTGTAATTATGTCATTCTAATGTTAATTTCTCCATCTTGTGTAGGATGGAGGAGGCAAATCTTAGGTTCCACTACAAGGGAAAATTTGGTAAGAATGGATATGTTGATGGAGAAGAGACTATTGTCAAGGGAGTTGATCTGGATAGGTTTTCCGATGCAATACTAATGGAGTTTGTCAAGGATGAGCTACAATACACCGAAAATGGAGGAGTATATGCATGGAAAGGTCCAATGAGTGGGTGGAAATTGCTGGTCGATGATGTAGAGCAGTTGTTTATAATGCAAATTAAAAAAAATAGTGATTACGTTGTTTTCTATATTGACACTGAGGTCGATGATAAAGATAAGCCAGTGAAACAAATGCAACCACATGTCATTGTGCGCCCAAGGAAGAATCTGTTTCCAGGTATAAACATATCTTTTCATTTATACTATTTTGATGAATTTGGCCATTTTGATGAATCTCTTAATCATTTTGCTGCTTTTAGTGTACATAAATTTTTTGTGCATTTATGTTTGAATATTAGGACTTGTTTGATTTTTAGTGCACTTAGTAGAATAATAAAGAACTTGTATGTTGCAGCTGCGAAATCACAGAAATGACATTTTATCACTTCTCACCATCTACAACAGGTAGCAAAAAAAAAAAGAATCAGACTAATTAAGTCTTTACTCCTAGAAAGTCGGCACGGCTAAAAAATCCACAAGTCATCAGCGAAGTTGATGTGACTCCACCTATCAACAACAAGCAGACTGAAGTCTTTACTCCTAGAAAGCCGGCACGTCTAAATAATCCAGTTACCAACAATCCAGAAGTGATCAGTGAAGCTGCTACGAGTCCACGTCGCAACAAGAAAAAGGTGATCAGCAAGAAGTCAACTGGAGTTGGTAGTTCAACAAGGTTACCAGAGAAGGAAAATCTAACTAAAGTTAGTGATGCAACTGTGAATATCAACTCAGCAGGTGTCAAGAGTAAATTGGATTTCGATAATTCTCCACAAGAAAAAAAATACGGATGAAAATGAGATTTTGGTAAGAAGACTACAATCTGATATTCTAATATGATCTACATATTTTGCTAATATTTACAATAATGTCTTGTTAAATTACTTTCAGAATGATGATCTATCACCTTCGCCACCTCCACCGCTTATAGAATACGAAAGGGAAAGAGACAAAATTATCTCATAGAAGAATAGTGTTTTTGAAAAACTTAGGATGCCTAAATTAGTTACTGGGAAGAGAAATGAATTTGAAAGAAAATAAAGCAAAATCAAATATGCTTGCCGAGGATAGCAAAAATTATGTTCTGGAATTTGATGAACTTAGTGAAGATGATACTTCAAAAAATCAGGCAAAGGTGCGTTATAGCTGAAGATTTAATTTTATATTGGTAATTGTAGACTAGCTTCATTTTTTGTGTGTGCGTATTTTAGAGAACCAAAAAGGTTACGACTACAAAGCCTCAGTCTAGACCAACAACTCGTTCAAGAGCCAATGTTGAATCTGCAACTGATCAGAATGCAAATCCAAAGGCAGGGGAAAATCTAGTCCGTACACAAACTGATGATCCACCATGTAGCGTTTTAATTACCACACAATGTAGGAATATAAACAATGGCTGCTTATTTGGCTATGTGAAAACGGTAGAAGAATAACATTAGTGGAAGTGCAAGGAATAAGGCAAGGGATAAGGCTGTTGTCGGAAATAGCTCGACAAATATTGAAAACGAAGAAGATGAAGTAGAAGAAGCTGAAGGTATTATCTAATTGAGTTCTGATTTTAATAGTTTAAGTTCTCATTTATGTTATGTCTAGCCTTCTCATTACTATTGTATGTACTTTGTAACGATAGTCAGAGCTCCTAGAAGGTTCAGGGGGAAAACAAAGATGGATAAAGTTCATTCAAGGCCATATGACAAAAGAGTTATAATCCAAATGAATAATCAGGGCCAACATATTTCATACGATGACCATGTACGAACTAAGTTATTTTTTAGGAACACTGAAGAGGAGTGTTCCACTTACTTACAAGTCTTGATTTGATGTTCCTTCAAGTTTGAAAGGCACGCTGTGGAACTATGTCAAGGTAATTTATAAACTTGGCTGAATTTTACTTAAATATATAAAACTTGTCACAAAATTAGCATGACTATTCTTTTTAATGTTTGATTTGTATTTAAGTAACGATATATTATTCCGGATGAATGTGAATATTAGGCTTTGAGGTCAATTCGTGACGCTTGGAGGGGTACAAGAGTCATATTAAAAAGACACATTATACATCTTATGAAATTGATGAAGAGAGGCTTGAAAATAGGCCGGACGAAGTTCCACTTGAGGAATTCAAAGTATTCTTGATGTTTTGGGCAGACGAAAAAATTCAGGTGTAATTTTAAGTTTTATCACAGAATTTTTTTCCCTTTTTATTTTTTCAAATCGGGTAGATAAACATCTTTATTTCATGTTTTTGTAGTCCAAGGCCGTTACAAATTCTACAAATTAGAAATCGTATACTGACACACACACACACACACACACTGCTGGTCCAAAACTTTTTTCCAAATTCGGCATAAGATGGTATGTATTTTGCTTATTTTTATGGTTGGCTTGTTTAACAATATAGGTCTTATAGAGGTATGCTTGTTTAACATGAATGCAATATCCTTGTTTAACTTGTGAGTAAACTACATATATCAATGAAGATTTAGATGGAGATGTTTTTTACTGTCTAACTTTTTTAATATTAGTGATATATGTTCTGAAACAATTGGTTTGATATCCTTTTACTGTCTAATTTTTTTTATATCAGTCCAAGGAATTAGATGGGGAACTTTTTGTTAAAACTCGCAAGCGGAAAGAAGGAAAGGTGTTCAAAACTGATGCTTCAGTAATGAACTACAAAATTGTGAGAATTTTATTTTCTCTTCAATCAAATGTAAAACAAAATGCTTCATTTTGCACATGATTAACATTATTGTAGAATTAGATCATGTTTTGTTGAACGAATCGTGGCATAATTATGTTATGGCATATATTTGCAACTAAATGCAACTAAGGCATGCATGCCTCTCATTTTGTGTTGAAATGTAAACGAGGCATTCCCTCAGTTTGTAACCGAGGCATGCATGACTTTGGTTGTGCTGATATAATGTATTCACTGTGAAAACATTAGTTGTACTAAAGAGTTACTCAGAATTTATTCATTAACGATGTCACATTTAGAAACTGCTTTATTTTTTAGGAGAAGATTGAAAAAGCAATAGGTGAAGGAGGCAATGATGGAGTTGTTTAAGAACTTGTTTCTGATGGTAAGTTGCACGGTCCATCATAGCTTATAGGACGACACACTAAGTCTTCAAAAGTTTCAAAAGCTGCTCCACCAATAAGCACATACATACAGGAGCTGGCAACGAAGATAAGGGAAGATATAGCTGATGAAGTCGAAGCAAAGGCGAACAAGATGGTACAAGAAGAATTTTATGCAAAGGTGAACCAAAAAGTTCAGGAAACTTGTCAAGGATGCTTAAGAAATTAGGTGAAGCAAATCCTGACATGCATATTGATATTGGGGATCTTTGCGTGACAATTGGCAGTGAAGGCACTGAACACACTCTTAGTCATTGATATTGGGGATCTTTGTGCAATAATTTGCAGTGAACATAAATTGGTGTGTTTGTAAATACGATCTGTAAACATGAATTTACTGGCTATGTTTGTAAGTATGCTTGTAAGTACTATTTGTGTTGCTTGTTAATCTGAGATGAGTTGTTCTTTGTTTAATTCACTGTGATGTTAAATTCTGTAATGTTGCCATAGCTATGATATATAGTTGAAGTTTGTGATGTTAAATGTTGACATAGCGATGATATAGTGTTGTCCTTGGATGGTAAAAGTGTTGCCATAGATTAATGCATGTGGGCCCTACAACAGAATTTCGTGACACCGTGTTACAGCCACAATAGGATTTCGTGAACCCGGGCTATAGATTTTAGTGGGCCCCACATTTTTGTAGATTTAGTACTTGTGGAAATACCTATACCGATGTTGCCTTAGGTCACAAAGATGTTGCCTTTGACTCTAAGGAAACACAGCAAAATGCAACACCGAGAAAGTGTTGCCACAGATCATTTTTGGCCTATAGAAACCTTTTCTGGCACTTCCTGCATCACTTCTCTAATGTTGGAGCATGCAATCTATGGCATAGTGTCTCACTTTCATTTGGATCAGAAGCAGTCATTCCAGTGGAATTGGAGGTCCCCTCTCATAGGACAACCTATTATGATCCGATGACGAACAAAATGCCTCTCCTTGAGTTCTTGGACATGATTGAGGAAAAGAGGGATGAAGCAGACTTACGCGCCTCGAGGCACAGACACCAAGTCACTCGATACTACAATAGGAAGGTTCGACCATGGACTTTTAAGCTTGGAGACCTGATTTTGGAACGCGTCTTTCCAATCCCTGTTTTCTTGTGTCCGAAATGGGAAGGGCAGTACGTCATCCAAAAGAAACTTGGTAAAGGAGCTTTCAAGCTAACGACTGTAGATGGCTATGAAATCCCCAGAGCGTGGAATGCTTAGTACTTGCGGTACTACTTAATTTGAGATTGTACTAATTCTTTTGTTTTGTAAACGATGTAAAAAGGAACAACTTTCCTAGAACAGTCTAGTTGATATAAACTACGGTTTGGACGAACCACTATAAAATATCGCATGTCATTTAGTTTTCTTTAATTAATTTCTTTTTCCTATGATTATTTTGATCCTGGTTTGAAAAATAGGACTTGAATTAAATCGAGAACGAAAATGGCCCTCGAATCAATAAAATCCCACCCTTTGAAATAGGATGCAGAAGGGAAGCCAGAGCAAATGGAATGATCGTTCGCATGAATAACTCTAACTCTCATAATCCGACAGAGAGTATAAAGGACAGGAAGACAATGTCCACCACTCTAACTCTCATGATCCGAGAGAGAGTATAAAGGACGGGACGACGACATCCCCAAGGCATGATGGTGCACCATGATTGAAGGCCGCCTTGACCACACTCTAACCTGGGCATACGACAGGAGAGTATAAGGGTACTGAGAGAAAGTACCGATGAAAATGGGTTCCTACACCGCTGAAGGATTGGGGAAAAGAGTGAAAGCTGAGCCCGCACTCCCCACAGATGGATTGGAGGCAATCTAATGTCATTCTTAATCAATCCCGAACAAGCCCTGGCCAGGCACTTTATTCATGATTGATTGGGGGCATACACATACACATACACATCACACTCCCCTGTTCTTTATTACTTAGTTTAGTAATGATCTTTTATTGATTATATTATTATTAACGGGGATGCTGGGTTGGAACTTCTGTCTAATCTGTGAAGTGATTTATTATTTATTACTTAGATTAGTAATGTCTCGACTACAACTGCATTTGATTGAAATAAATGAAAAGCTTGCAAATATTTGACATTACAGGAAAACTACTTTATTTACACGTGCATATTTACACAAAGGAACTAATCAAAAAATGCGAGGGCCGCACTCGCAACAACAACAAAGGGCCAGTGGAAAACAAAACAAAAGACTAGACTACATTTCATTTGGGCTTCGGAGTAGGCTTGGATTTCTTAGCATCTTTAAGTTTCTCCTTCTCAGTGTCGGTAAGGATACATTTTGTCCTTTTTTTCTCTAAGGAAGGTATGCTTGGATCAGCAGAGGATTTCTGAGCTAGCTCTTCAGTGATCGACCGAGAAGAAAGCTTGACAATTAACCTAAATCCAGTAGCAATTGCAGCGATGGAATCTATGTTGAGGGGTTCTTCCTCAGTTTTGGCTTTCAGAAGCTCATCATCCTTTGCCTGTCTTTCTGCCAAAGTCATGTTTCGGTATTAACCGAACCCCCAGTAACAACGACATCTTCGCCTCCCTCGTCTTCATTGTCGTCAGTGTCTTTCAGAGCATCTATCACGTCTCCGTCCTTTGTAATTTCAGCACTTGACGATACAATGGCTATTTCAGCTACTTCTCCATATTTCTCTCCTATCTCTTTAGTGGGTTTAGCACCAAGAGAAAGGGAAGCAACAGTTATTAGCTCAGGAGAAAACATGGGTTCTTCAATCGTTTGCCCTAGAATCCGACGGAAAGCTGTGATGGCTTTAACAAATTGAGGCAAAAAGGTAGATATACCTTCGGATGACTAATCCGCAGGGGTAGCAGAAGTTTCTGGAGCCGTCTCAGTAATTGGAGATAGAAGAGATGCCTTTAGGATCCCTTGATGGTTGGGATCATACCCCTCTATATCAATTTTCCCAAGAGCGACAGATGAAGAATTAGAGTCGCCTTCAAGGGTATCTTTTCCTTTGGCTCGGAGCTTCTCCTCCTCCATGATTGCATGAATTATTCTTCTTCCTTCAGCCAAGCGCTCCGGCTCCTCACCTCTTAAATATTTGCTCATGAGTTCTTCCTCATCAATAATGTCTACCTTAAATTGCAGCTTTTCCTAGTCAACAATCTGGTCCCATACATCGACCAAAGTCGTCGGATAGTCCTTGATCCAGGAAATGTCTCGATATCGGATAACTTGAGCAAAGAACTCTATCATGAGCTTGTTATGCTCACGCAACTCCTTTTGGGCTTCAGCAAGTTGCACATTAGAATTGGCGGCGGACTTAAGAGCGATATTTGCATTTCCCTCGGCTAGAACTGCCCTTGCTTTAACTTCTGCCAGCCTAGCCTCCAGATCAGCATTCTTCTTCTCTAACTCCGCCTTCTCCTGCTCAAGGCGGGTACAAGCTTACTTCGCATCGGTACTTTCATACTTAGCATCCTCAAGTTGCTTTTTCAAGGATGTGCGCTCTTGACTATGGAAATCAATCTCGGTATAGTAGCGCTTTTGTAGTTCTTCATATTGTTTCTTGTAGTTGTCGGCATCGCGTTGTGCGAGGGAAGGCTTGGCTTGTGCATCCTCAAGCTCTTTCTCTATGTTCTCTATGGCCTTTGCATCATATTCATCCATATCCTACATGATTTTTACATCATCCAGCCAGTCATGAATGATTATGGAAAGCATCCACGAATACTTGCGCATTTCCTTGTATTGTGTGTCCATGAAGTCTGTCTTGGCTTTAACCTCGTCCGCCCAATCCGGAGATACCGGTTCAAGAGGAAAATCAAGATGCATGTTCCCGAATTGGTGCTCGGGAAACTTTTTCTTCAAGATTTCCTCTTTGCCTTATTATCGGACTCAAGTGTAACTGGTCTCGTTGTGGTGATATCAATATTTCGACGTTTAGTCGGCACAAGTTGTTCTACTTTTCTCTACCTCTTTGCCCAGTTCTTTTGGCTTATCTTTCAGCTTGGAATGTTTCTTAGATGGTCTATCCTAAGTGCGGGACTCGTTGGGCAAAGCTGGAGCTTTGGAAATGTACTTATCTCCCTCACGGTGGACAGGGTGGCTTTTATACTTCTCTAAATCTGATTGATGTGGAGATCGAGAGAGGGAAGATCGATGGTACCGGGATTGAGGACGTCTTTTATCATCTCTTCCGCGACTTTCATGTTGATCATGTTCGGTGTCAGAATTGAATCTGGGCATGCTTACACGAACATCTATAAGAGAATAACGATGACAAGGCATTTTTTCTGTGAAACAAAACAAACAAGTGTTATAATTTAGAACGAACATAATGTATAAGTGTTGTGACGTATAGTGTTGGTGTAATATGTGTCCTATGTGATCCCTCCAACAGACCAGAGACCGGAGTTAGACTTGTCTGCGTAGTCTCCCCCGCTTTCACAGGTGTGGCTTCCTCGCCGGAAGAAGAGAAAAAGGATCCTGTGTCAATATCCTTAGAAGTATAGATCTTGTCAGGTAGAGGATGTTTCGATAGACCCCGAATACGGGATCTTCTGAATGAGACCCCCCGAGAGGAGACCTAGTGGGAGATGGTGTCTTTGGAGAGGATTGTCTTTCAGTAACGGAAGTCCCCTTCGGATCAAATTCTAGAAGCTCTCCCCTGACGGGCCTGTTCAGAATTTCATCATCTTGGACCGGTATTGGAGAAGGAATTTTTGGAAGTGCAATTTTTATTCTCCTCTTATGTCGATCTTTTATCTCCCAATTGCAATTCTTGGCTAGAGCCTATGAGCTCTTGACCTTTCGAACTCTCTCCTCTCTCGATTGAAGTTATAACTTGTCCTTCAGCTGGGGGCACATATACATAAGCACTGCCCCCGTGACCTATACTTTGAGTTATGGCAAGCAGACGATGACGATGAAGATGAAGATGGTTGTCCACTAGACACTTCCTAACATTCAAGAAGTCCGATTTACCATCTAGCAGGAGACTCAATCGATCCCAATATACCTAGTTATCCTCTTTCCTTGGATTTGCAACTATAGAAGAATAAAATATTTTAGCACGTTCGTTACGACGATTAAAATGAGAACATAAAGATTTGAAGCTTACTCGACTCGAGCCGTCGCCTAGCGTATCCAGTCTAATGCTTGATGTAAAACCACTTAGGCTTCATGTCACTTACATTGTTGAATCCTTCGTTGACGATTTTCCTTTTTGGCACAGACTCGAAGTATATGAGAGACAGAGATTCATGTATTCAGCGCTTGAAGTGATAGAAGAAGTTTACATCTTCGAAAGTGAGCTCCACTCCTAAGATTTCCATGTATGCGATGTACAACATATATATATATATAAGCGTAGGCATTAGGATGGAGTTGCATAGGGGCAATACGCATTTGTCTTAGAAAGTCGATGACGAATGGCGAAAATGGAGGAATGGCATCTACAATACACATTGTTTGGCTTATCGCCATGTATCCATCTTGTGGACTATAAGGTATGTCTTTATCAATGGCTACTTTGATTTCTCCCCAAGGGATTCTGTGTCTCAAGGATACGCGCCTAAGCTTGGGTTCGTCAATTATTGAGCGAACAGAATCACTAGGTGCCTCTAGGATGATTACATTTACAAATTCGTCGGAAGCATGATTATCTCCTACTTCTCCTTCATCTTCCTCATCCATTGAAACTTCATCACTAGATGATTCTGAACTTTCATGGATTTCTATTTCAAAGTCTGAGCTTGCGTAATCCCACTCCGGATTTGAAGCTGATGAGATAGCCTCGAGTTTGGGGTTATCAGATGACCCTGGAGCTATCGTCTTCTCTGACAATCTTGTTGAGCGTCTATTTGACATGATCGTTTTACTATCCAAGAGATAGCAAAGATTAGAGTATGGTTTCCTGTGCCTCCTGTATATGTGTGCTAGAGTGTGACAGTGCGTGCGATACTGAAATTGGAAAATATAAAATAAACAGGAAACAAGCAATTCATCAATATGTGCCGAATGGCTGAATGGTCATATAATTATTAAGTCCAGAAAGCCCAATTCTGAAGGCTCTATCCCACAAGTTTGTAAGCTGTATTTGATTTTGGTTGGGTTATATGCAAGATAATGTTAAAAGTCTGCATCATCAAATTCTTAGTTTCAACCAAGTCCGATAGTGTTGAGTTAGCGTGTATGTTCCATATTGAAGGCCTATGGATCGAATCAGAGTGCTATGGGAAATTACTTCGGATTGCATCGGAGTGCTATGTGAAATTACTTTTTATCGGGTCGAAGTTTAAAAGTAAATAACAATGGGTTAGATCGGAGGGTTATAAGAGGCAACATCGGATCGGGTCGAAGTGTTATGAGAGACTACATCAGATCGGGTTGGAGAAAAACATCTCGAACCGACCCAGCCTGCCGAGACTTACATTGTCCTTTCAAATGTTGTCAACTATGCCTCAATATCATCTACACCAATTCAATTGATCCCTATTCCCACTGATCCACCATCTTCTTCTTCCTTTCATCGCTCCGAAAACCCACTCGAATTTTTACCCTTTGTTCATCAAATAAGGAGCAAACCTTGCATCGAGTCCCTCAACGGATAGTATGGTCCATCAGAGCCACAACTTTGAGGCAATGATGACATCACCATCGACGATGGTGGACCAGATAGCCTCGATATCAGCGTCGCCACCAGTTTGGCCAAAATAACTCAAATTGACATAAAAATTTGAGTACTTTTTAATAAAAATCAAGAAAAATAAGACTCTGCACCCACCTATGGGTCTAATTCGAAGGTTGAACGAGCTTTCAGAGTTTTGGAATTAGGGTTTCTTGATAGAAATTGGGGAAGACGGTGGTGAGAAAGTCAGAAGACGAAAGAAGGGGAGAGCGACCTATATAATGGACCAGGAGGGCTTTTTGTATTCTTTGATAAGATGGGCTAAACCGACCAATTAATTAAAGCAATGGAGGGCAATCTAGAAGCGGGTGGGTCAAGTGTATAAGCAGGTCAAACAATCTTGAACCGATCCGTCGTATATATTCCAGCCCGACGGTGTAGAAATGAACTTGAGCCAAGTTGGAAACAAGGAGAATACAGAGGAGTTACTCAAGGTTGCATAAATATGTGAACGCAAAGAAATGAGACAATTTCATCGAACAAATTAGTTATAACTTTTTAAAGCAACATAAGTCAATGAATTTACCTAGAACTCATTTATATTATGGTTGAAAGCTCGAATTTGATGAAGGCAATGGAAATAATGATATATCAAGTGTAACAACCCGGAAAATCAGAACCTATTTAAAAAATTTATTTTGGCGACTTTAATGAATTTTGAATATTTAAAATGATTTATTTTAAATAATAGCGACGAGAAATTTATTTTTGAATAGAACTAGAACGTATATATTTATTTGAATCAAAGTTAGAATATAAATATTTATTTTCATTATAAAAGGAATTGGAAATGGCGCGGTAGTTTGAAAATTCGATTTCAAATTTCAAATGAATGTACAGGGTTCAAAATAAACCGGATTTTAGTGAAACCAAAAATATTAGAATCTATTTGAAAACATCTTTCCAACGAATCCAAAAAATTGAAATTTCATAGCGGGAATAAAAAGTTATGTCCAATTGAAAATTCAAAATAGTCACTATGGAAATATAGCCCTTAAAATGGCAATTTTGCAAACGACCTCCGTTTTCGACGAAACCACTTTTGTTGGATCCGGGATGTAAAGTTATTGCTAGACTCCAAAATTCATAATTTTTGGAATTAATATGTGAGCGTGGCAAAAGAAAACGTGTTTTGTCAATTTCAGTTAATTTGGATCGACCAAAAAATGACCGTTTTTCAAATGGTCACCAAATTTGATGAAATTAGTTTTGTTAGGACAATATTGTCAAAACATAGCCAGATTTATTTTTCTGGAATTTTCAGAGTCCGTATGTGGCCCCCGTAAATGGAAATGTGCGTTTGAATTTAAAATATATTGATTTATATTTTAAATTTAATGAAAACTGATTGAAATAGCCGAATTGGCTTACGATACATATCTCGTTGTGTTTGGAATGGGGGTAATTAGCTAGGGGTGATAGTCGTTGGGTCTCGTTTGGAGTTGGTAGTGATAAACATGTGATAATTGAATTAAAGAATATAATATTATTAAAATAAATATATAAACATCCCTTCCAACCAAACCCTAGGTCAAAGCCTTTTTCTGGTCAAACTCGCGCCCACCTCAAATTAAAACTGACGGACGATTTATTTAGATTTTCTTCGTCCAAAATCTCTCAATCCAGAATCAAATCGAAGAATTCCATTAAACAAAAATCAAAGAGGATGTCGAGCTCTATATGATCGACAATGGTGATGGGTTTTAGTGTTTTGTGGTGGCCAAATTTCGCATCAAAACTGACGATGGTCGGAGGGGTTTCTCGAGTGCTAGAGGGGACCAAACTCCACCTCCTCACCGGTGCAGGCAAGCGGCGCGATACCCTTTGGCGTGGCGAGGGCGGATGCAACTCCAGTGGCCTGAATACCAGTGCGCCAGCGAAAATTGAAGAGGTGCTTTTGGGTTCGGTTGTCCTGAATTCGACGAGGAAGAAGAAGAAGCAGCCGGGGTTTTTATTTAATGGTAACGATTTCTAAACATTGTTAAATATTGTAATTCAGAATATTAATTGTTTTAAAATATATAAATACAAGTGTTTCTGAAAATAAAATTTCTTTGTTTTAAAATATATAAATACAAGTGTTTTTGAAAATAAAATTGCTTTGTTTTAAAATATATAAATAGGAATTGTTTTTAAAATAAAAAGACCATTATTCCAAAAATAAAATAAAAATACCATTGTTTTAAAAATAAAAGTACAAGGATTTTTAAACGTGAAAAATACAAGGATTTTTAAAAGTGAAAAGTACAAGGATTTTTAAAAGTGAAAAGGTATGATTTTTAAAAGTGAAAAGTACAAGGATTTTTAAAAGTGAAAAGTACAAGGATTTTTAAAAGTGAATAGATATGATTTATAAAAGTGAAAATATATGATTTTTAAAAATATCAATTTAATTACACGGCATGAAATTCAATGTCGGACACACATCCATTTACAAGTCCATCCTGGGTCTGAACGGAACCGGAGTCACCTAGGTGCTCGCGTATCCGGACGAACAACCAGTACGTCCGGACAAACTACCACTATTAACCCTTTACTGGGAGCGACCCAATGCCAGGCATCAGTAGTCGTCCATTCGATGTGAAGATCGCCGGTCTTCATCCACCGTCTTCAATGTCTTCGACTTCTAATCGTCGTAGTAATTATTCAGAATGGGTTAAACCCGGTCTTTCTGAATAACTCGCGTATTTTTATAATTAAAAATCAAGTGTTATAAGGATACATCCAACGCCTCTTTCCAATTCAGAATATTCTTTAAATAAAATATTCATATTATTAGGGAAAGGTTCCCATTAATTTTATCAAAGATAGAATCTTTTAAATTTATTCTTAAATCTTATTTTCAAAGATTTATTAATATTCCAATTCAGTTTTAATATCCAAAATCATTACTTTACGATTATTCCAATTTAAGAAATAAATCTTATTTTTAACTGGGTTAAAGAATCAATGTCATTTAAAAACATCGTTCACGATAAACCCAAAAATCATTTTTCAGTAAATAAATATAATTTGAAATACCAATAATCTTAATTGAAAGATTTATTCTTTATTTTAAAAAAAAATCTTTGTTTAAAAATATTCTTTATATGAAGGATATTCTGAATCGGAAAGCGACTCAACCATTTACCATATAACTTTGGTTATATGGATTTCATACATTGTATGTAAATGACAACAATTGGTAAATCATCATCAAAACATCCATTCAACATCTAAAGTGAAGTTCACAACTACGTGAGCATTAAAATGAAATAATAACGCTCATCGCAGCCTGTCAATCTATCGATTGACATACAAATAAATATTGGGACTAGTGTATATCAATTATCGTCCCAATACCCGTGTGGGGTTTTCAGCCAACAACAGTACATATAAATGAATAATTGTTTAATGAATTAACCAATTTTAATACTACCGACATGTTGATGATGATGAACAAAATGATATTTTATTCCTAATGTCGAAATAAAATATATTTGACTCGCATAATTTCTTTATACATTACTAATGTCAAATAAACTGTAATTTATTTATGTGACATTATTTTGGATGACAGATAAAAGGATAATTTTCATTATACTTAATTTGTATGTAATTATTCTTAACGTAAAAGAAATAATCTCATTTGTATATGTTTCAATGTATAACTCAACACATAAAATGTTTATTTTAAATTGCATACAAATTCTAATGTATGCATTAACATATAGAAATGTCGCTATAACTCACTTATACATTCTAATGTATGGTTTGACCAAGAATATAATTCTTATATTTGAATATAAACTCCAATGTAAGTTTGCACATAAAAATGATTGTTATATTTACCTATAAATTCTATTGTATGTTATGTAAATAAAAATGATTATTTTATTTGCATATAAATTCTATCTCAACAAAATGTATAAGAAGAGTGATACATTCATTTGTCGACAATTCTAGTTTATCAAAATTCTATTTGTGTTTAATTCTTATTTGACAAAAATGTCCTTTTTGGTTTCAACCAATATAATTCGACAAAATGAATGTTTGGTTCAACTAATATAAATTGACAGAAGAGAATATTTTGTTTCAACTAATGTAAATCGACAAAAGTGATTATTTTGTTTCAACTAATGTATATCGACAAAAGTGATTATTTTGTTTCAACTAATGTAAATTGACAAAAGTGATTATTTTGTTTCAACTAATGTAAATTGACAAAAGTGATTATTTTGTTTCAACTAATGTAAATCGACAAAAGTGATTATTTTGTTTCAACTAATGTAAATCGACAAAAGTGATTATTTTGTTTTCAACCTTTTTAAAATGACAAAATTAAATAATTTTGTCCATCCTATTTAAATGATAAAAAATGTATCTTTTTATATTGCAACAAAAGGACAAATAAACCTTATTTATCTATTTACTCTTTTTATTGAAGCTAAGATTACACTAAAAATATATCTTTTTAATTATAGTCTTTTTTTTTATAATCTACGATGAGAATAAAAACATTTTATTTAATTAAACAAAATTACAACAAAGATGAATTCATTTTATCAAAATCTTTTTATTTACTCTAGTTTAAAAGTAAAATAATATTTTTAATCCAATTCTTTTATTTATATCTAAAATGAAACAAAAGTGTAACTTCTTAAACTATGCTTTTTATTTGCATCTAAATTGCAAATAAAAAGATGATGTTTTAATTTATGATTTATTTGCATCAAAGAATGCAAATAAAAATTCGACTTTTAGATACGGTGTTTATTGCATCAAAAAATGCAAATAAAAATATAATCTTTTAACTACGATGTTTACTTGCAACTTAATTTACCATCAAAAATGTAACCTTTTAAATCATATTTTTATTTCTATCCAATATACAAAGTAAAAAGGGTCCATTAGGCACACATCCCTATAAACTTTTAAAATTAATAAAAAACCCATCCATAAACATAATACAGAATACGTCCCTATTTTTGAATCGTGCGCACTAAAATTCCTATGTTGCCCTTCACGCATGTCTTAAACCCTCAAAGCACGATTCGTCTTCCTTTCATTTTTCAGTTCGATCTGCTAATCTGAATCAAAACCCCAAACCGACGATTCTAGAAAAAACTTCAAGCGAGAACTCATTTTCAAAATAAAACAGCCGATCGTCAACAACTTAATCGCTATCTAATATATTTGTTCAGAATTGTTTTCGTCGTCTTCAAATTGCAAGAAATGGCTAAAAAGAAGGTATAACTTTGATTATTTTAATACCTATCTGAATTAATACATGATTGCTAGAAGAAAACACGAATTATTGCATGATTATATGCTATTAATTTGTTGCTTACCTATTTTATTCCGTGTTAGTATGAATTCATAAAGTTTTCTTGCGTGATTGTATAATTTGTTGTCAGTAATTTTATATGTTTGTATGATAAAGATTAGTTGGACTAGAAGAAAACTGGTATGTTGATATTCGAAATACTTGCATAATTGTCTGCTTACAGTTTAATATGTTGCATTTTTTTATGCATATTTTCAAAACATATGCATGCAAGGATGAATATATTAAAAACAGTGGCATATACAAATACATGCATAGGAATGGTAAGGTTAATGTATATGTTTATTGTAAAATGTTGAGAAGAAGAAAGATTTTTTCATCAGTTCTTAAAAAGTGGTATAAAGTAATTTAGAAATCTTGCATAATTATATGCATGTATAATGAATAATTGTATACTGGTATGCAAATATTGCAAAAATGGATGCATCTGTTCAGAAATCTTGCACAATTCTGTGCATATATTGAAAATAGGTGAAATTAGTTTCCATGTATTTGAAATATTAGCACAAAAAAGTGCTTATTATCAGAATAATTGCACAATAACGTGCTAATATTCAAAATAATTGCACCTTAGTGCTACATGTACAAATATTTTTACATCTTTGTTATTTTTTTTAAGTATTATATGCAGAATTATGTGAAATTATTGACAATATTTGCACACAATTGGTCAAGTATTAACAGTAATTTCCATAATTTGTACATTTACCCAGAATACACGCACACTTGTATGCATTCATTCTGAATTATTGCACAGTTCTACGCATATAGTTAAAACACTTTAAACCCGATTATTATTTTATTTCTACTCCTTTATGCAGAGAATTTCAGCAGAAGATGATAGTATAGAAAAGATTGAACAGAATAAAGCAATAGTAGTAAAAGAACAGCCATCCTATTCTGAAATATTATGCAAGGAACAACACGTTAAAGAAGTACAAAAGATTAACAAGAAAGAAAACGTTTATAGGAAAAATCTCAAATCATTCCTCAAGCTGATTGACAGACTGAACGAAGATAAGCTATTAACTCATAACCATTCAATATTTCTTGAAAAAATACCATTAAATGGATTCATTCAGATGATCATAGATGGCTTAATCTCACCATCTGAAGCTGTTAAAACTTCAACAACACTAGATTTCATAATCAAAAGTTACAGGAAGAATCTGAAATATTTTCAGTTTGGAGAGTTATTGTTGACATTTACAGAACAAGATGTTGCATTGTTATTGGGAGCTCCTTTGCAAGGACAGCTGATTAAGACCAGTGCACATTTAAAAAAAGAAGATAAAAATGATCAAGATTTCAAAGAATTCATTGAGCGACATTTTAAAGGAGAAGATACAGTCAACAAGAAAAATGTTGAAAGAGAAATATTTGCTACAATTAAAGACAACTCAGAAGTAGCATTTTTTGATACTGTAAAACTTTTGCTACTCTACTTAGTAGCAACTTTTCTCATATCCACTCCTAATTACGCTTTACCATGGGCGTTGGTACCCTATTGTGTTTGTGATCAGAAGTTAAATACAATTTCATGGCCAAAAACTGTGCACCACCATCTAATCAGCCAAGTAGACAAGTATTGTGAGACTCCCCGCAAAATCAATGCTTGTGTGACACTGTTTTTGGTATGTTTTTAACAAAATGTATTAATTTTTTTATTAAATTATTGTTCATGCTATGCATAATGGTTTGTTATCATGTAAATTTTGTAGTGGTGGATTTGCGAAAAGACTCATGTTCTATCAACATCAAAGGCAGAGTACAGTGAACATTTTCCACGAGCTGGAAAATGGGATATCAAATTGTTAAAGCCTACAATGCTTATGGATATCAAATTCAACCATGTAAGTATAATGTATATCTGCACCATTTTTATTGAACTACTTAAGTATCATGATTACCTGAATAAATATATGATTTTATGTGCATGCTTGTATGCAAATATTTTTGATTTTTTTCACACTCGTATGCAAGTATGTAGTATAAATGCATTAATGTATTCTGATGTACTTGATTTATGCTTACATTTTTGCAAAAAAATAATTAAAATTTGCATGCTTTTATGCATATATTGTGTATTATTGCATGCTTATATAGCTATATACTCCATATCTGCATACTTGTATTCAAATATTATCAAAATTTGCATAATTTTATGCTAATATCAATTTATTCTTTTTTCCTTGTTGCAAGCTAGAAGAATATTTGCGTGTTTGTATGCACATGTTTACATTATTTGCATTTTTGAAACCTGATATTTATAATATATGTATAACTACATGAAAATACTAAAAATATTTGCATATTTTTATGCATAAGTTGCCAATAGTTCCATACTTTTATGTACGTATTTTAAATATATAAACGCATATATGAATGTATCAACATTTGCATACTTGTATGAAAAGTTTATCGATACTTGCATGCTTGTATGCTTTTATTGCCAATTTTTGCACAGTTGTAAGAAATTATTCTCAAATCTTGCTAACTAGTGTGCAAATCAAGACATTTTTTGCATGATTTTGTGCAGATTTTCCATATGCATGTTTACAAGAATGCTAATTACTGTATTGTTACTAAAAAATTAAGTGTGAAATTTTTATTTTCAGGACTTACAAGGAAAAGAATTGAAATTAATTCAACAAAATGTGGACAAAGATGATGAATATGAGGAATTTTACAAAAAAAAGGAACGAAGATTGAGAGATCTGATAACAAAATTAAAACAAGAGAATAGGCAATTAGGAGAAGAGAATAGAATGCTAAAATTAAGAATACAGGAGCTTACTGCCGACACGACATCAGAAAGTGTTGAAGATGAACAGTTACAATTAGGAAAAAATGAAGTTGAGTTTAATACAGACTGTGATGATAATGATGAAAATGAAGAAAAAGAATACAAAGAAAATGATGAAATTATGGATAAGGAAGATACTGAAGAAACTGAAGGCGAGAACGAATTAAACGAAGAGAAGATTGACAAGGAGAGAGAGCAATACAGCATTAGATTAATAATAGATGAAATGGGAAAAAATGATGATGGAATACACGAAAAAGCAGATGAAGTTATTGAAGATTGTAATGAGGAACAGGAGAAAGAAGAGGAGCAAAATAACATGGATACTGACATCGAAAAAAATTTCAATGACAGCAATAGTAAAGAAAAACCTGAAGAAGTAAAAGACAATGAGATTGAAGATGATCAAAATAAGAACATGGAAAAGCATGAGGATAAATCACAAGAAAAGAATGATCCTGAGAAGACTGTAGAAGAAGCTGAAAAGAAAAACGATAAAGGAATAGAAAATAAGCAAGATAAGATGATAGACAAGGATAAGGACAATTCAATTGAAGAGAAGCAAAAGAAGATTAAGAATGCGAACATTGGTACCAGTAATGTTGAAAGTCTAAAAGATCAAAAACAGAAGGAAATTGTTGAGTACGAGGAGCAGGTTGAAAAGCAAGGGAAAAACAAGAGACATTTAACTTTAAGAAATAGAAAAGGTAAACAAATTTTTTTGATTGTACCAATATTTGTATTGTGTAATTTACAACATTACATGGCTAATAAATTTGATTTTATTCTTAGTTGTAGATAAAAGAAGAAAGAAAGAAAGAGAAACGCTGGAAGTATATGACTTTGACGAAGGACCAAGGGATGTAGAAATGAGTACTAACGCTAAAGTGAAAGTTAGAAAGTATAAGAATGTTAGAAAATTAGAGGAGTGGCAAATCCAGAGACTAGACCAATTTTTTACACTTTCAGATCTAAGGTAAAAGTATTCAAAAATTTAATCAAATTTACTTTAACTATTAATGTATCATAGCAGTAGCAAAAGTGAAGCAGAATACTACATATATCTACATTAATGTATGTAGATATGGACACTATCTGCATATTTGTATGATGATTTTCAAAATATTTTTATGATTCAGTGCATACATCTAGTATTTTTGCATGATTGTATGCAGATATTTACAATATCTGGTCATTTGTATAATGATTTTCAAAATATTTTTATGATGTAGTGCATACATCTAGTATTTTTGCATGAATGTATGCAGATATTGACAATATCTGCATATTTGTATGATGATTTTCAAAATATTTTTATGATTCAGTGCATACAAATAGTATTTTTGCATGATTGCATGATATATATTGACAATATTTGAATAATTTTGCCAGTAAAAGTGCTTACTTGAATGGTCCTGATGGAATACGCATAATTGGTTCTTCTTTGGGAGATTTAATAACTGGAAGATTTATTGATGGACAGGTATAAGTTCATTCAAACTCAAATATAATAATACTAATTTCATTGATATTTTATTACAAAAGTATTAATTCACCTTTGTATATCACTTACAATCTACTAATGCAAATAGATAATAGACTTTGTGGCACACAATCTGCAAAAAAAAACATCCATAAATTTTATTCATCAGAACATGGGCTTCTGTAAGTTTCCTTCATTTTTTCTCTTGATGAAAATAATGAACATCTTTACCCTTTTCCACTAAGATGATTACAATTACAGGCATATGTCGATCCACATAGAGAAAAAGAGTTGGAGCATTTCATTGATAAACCGATGGAAACAGGCTTCCAATCATGCACAAAAATATTCATTCCTATCCACGAGGACAAACATTTTTCATTTTTGGAATTTATTAATGATAGTAGACGATGGATTCACTACGATTCCAACAAACCACGCCGTGAAGGAAGACATCAAAGAAGAGCAAAACTAATTGTACGTAGATTAAAAATATTTCATATGCAAGTTGGTATATAAAACTTTAACAACGTATATATATATACATACATATATATATATATATACATATATATATATATATTATATATGTGTGTTTTTGTTTTTATGCAGAGACTTTACATAAATGAAGTGATCAGAAAAATTGAGAGGAGGAGTTTTCAACAATCTAAAGAGCTTGAAATTGCTAATTGCCCACAACAGGGTGCTACGTAAGCAAATAAACTCTGTTCGCTTGCAAGTATCCATATGCATATATGTATGTTTCTGCATGATTGTTGCTAGTTATCATGTATATTTGCATGCTTGTGTGCAAATAATGAAGTTATGTGCATGCTTCTATGCATTTATTGATAATATTTTCCATGTTTATTTGCAGATATTATTAATATCTGCAGGTTTTAATGCATTTTTAAAAAAAATCTGCATGTGTTAATGCAAATAACAAGTACAGTTGCATAATTTAACTCAAATATTAAAAAATTGATACTGACTTATAAATTTTTGCAGTGTTGATTGTGGCATGTTTGTTATAAACATCATGAAGCAGAGATGTGAAAACCAACAAATCGTTGAAGATGATAAAGTGTATGGTGCAGAGGCTGTTAATGATCAACGTGCAGAACTTGCTAACGAAATACTGAATTGCAAATTCTATAGTTGGACTGTAGACACTTACATGACGCAGAAGTTTATGGATTCAGAATTTAATGGACTAAAAGTTAAAAATGTTGAAAACTTTTTTGTATATATGTCTGCTAAAAATATTGACTGATGTAATGTTTTTGAATCACGTGGTCCAGAGTATGTAGTGTCTGAAATGATTTAGCTTGAAAATTTTTGTACTGTATCAAGTTCTACTACTTTTTCTAGATGTTATGAAATGTTAATTTCTTGTGTGCTGTTATAAATGATGTATAGCATACTTTTATCCATTTTTCAATATTATTTATTACTCAGGTGCTAATTTTTGCAGCATTGAAAATTAAAAAACTTGCATGCACATAATAAGAAAATGTTGCATACATATAAGCAACAATATATAATACTTCCGTATATTACCAGGAATAAAAATATTTGAAATGTATACAAGCAAGCAAGCAGAATTTAAAAAGAAATGAACATAAGTATGCATATAAACTAAATATATGCATACTTAAATGCAAATTTTCGTGAACATATGTAGAACATCATGCACATTTCTACCAGTAATTGCATACTAATAAATTAATATGAAATGTATGTATGCAGGATATTAAACAATTATTCAGAATTACAGCAATAAAACCTCCAGTGAAAAATTAATAAACACAATCGAAATGAAGACTGGATACATATACTAAGAATTAAATAATACTAAATAATTGCGTATATGTATATAATTAAACTGAATAATAGCATATGTATATGCAACTATATTGAATAATTGCATATATCTATGCACCTATTAAAAAGATGCAAATTTGATTCAATTATTCAATATAACTGCATATATGTATGCTAATATACTGAATAATTGCATACATCTAAGCTATAAACAAAAATGTAAGATAAAAAACACAGAATTAACCTTAAAAAACTGTACCAACTTTATTGCAGCAAGGAAAAATTCACAACAGTAAACAGTATAACCAAGTTTAAAAAAAAATTAAAAAAAACATCTACAAGTCTTTTGAAGAGCACGTCCTTCTATTATGACCCAACTTCTTTCACAAAGCACATCTAGTAGTCTTGGTAAATTCGCCTGCAGATTTCAATCTTTTAGAAGATGATGGACGACCAGGCATTCTTCTACCTTTTGGAGGAGCTATAATTGCATCTTCAACAGCCACATCTTCACCCATATAGTTTATGATAGGATTGATTGGATGAGAATAGGATGATTGAAAATAACTAACTTTGAAATAATCTTCAATGTAGTCATACACATTCAATTTTTCACAACTTAGAATACATCTAACAGCATGAGCACAAGGAAAACCACTAATTTGCCACACATGACAAGAGCAAGCTCGATTATATAAATCAACAAATTGATGAATGGGAGAATGAACTTCATAATTATATTCACTTGATTTGATAACAAACCACGAACCTCCTTCCAAATGAAGATTTCTCAACCGACTTTCATTAACAGGACATAAAACACTATTCCAAGTAGAAGCAGCTTCACGACGATCGGACATAAGTTTCATTAACTTCAATCTAATTCTATCCATACATGCAGTGATTGGTAGATGTCTTTCTTCCAATATCCACTTGTTAAAACTTTCTGAACAATTTGAAGACATTTCACCATAACGGCAACAAGGGAAAAATACATTAGTAAACTTCTCAAAAGGGATTCCATTCAAGAAGTTTGAAACAATCGATCCACCAACATCTCTTAAATTCTTCAATGCAGCATTAAAATCAGTCAAGTTGTATGCATAAGCAAGTCTTGCAAATGTATCCAACAACAACCTCTTATTTGTTTTGGAAAAATGAGATTTTAAAGCAACCTTTAAATTGTTGGTCGAGTGATAAAAACAAGATCCGTGAACAGAATTTGGAAACACCTTTGGAATAGCAACAAGAATACCAGGATGACGATCAGAAATGAAAAAAACCGTCTACTATCATCGTGAAGAAACTCTTTAAGCTGTTCACAAAACCAAATCCAATTATCTTCATCTTCCCCAGACACAACAGCAATAGCTAGCGGGAAAAAACCTATAGAAAAAATAATAGATAACAAAAGAGTAGACTAAAGAACAACAATTATACAAACAATTTCAACTAATATTATTACCATATGTAATATTAATTTCACAATTGTATGCATTTTTTAAATATATTAGCATACCTGAATGCACATTAACATAAAAGTTGTATATGTCAGAATAATAGCATTTACGTATGCATATGTCTAAAATATTTGCATACATTCGTGCAGTTTTTCAAATATTTCAGTACTATATGTCAGAATAATTGCATTCAGGTATGCATATGTCTAAAATATCTGCATATATTCGTGCAGTTTTTCAAATATTTCAGTACTATATGCCAGGATTAATGCATAAATGAATGCAGTTATTTAAAATAATTGCATTCTTGCACACTAGAATTAAACAGTAGAAAAATAATTGAATGAGTATACAAAGCATGCAAATTTATTCATAATAATTGCATATATTAATGCATATATTTTATAAAATTGCATAAATTTATGCATTAAAATAGTTAATTTGCTGTTAATAATGAAAACTGAAGTGCAAAACAACATAACTTCATTGTATGCAGATATTAATAATATCAGCATACCTGAATGCACATTAACATAAAAGTTGTATATGTCAGAATAATAGCATTTACGTATGCATATGTCTAAAATATTTGCATACATTCGTGCAGTTTTTCAAATATTTCAGTACTGTATACCAAGATTAATGCATAAATGTATGCAGTTATTTAAGATAATTGCATTCTTGCATGCTAGAATTAAACAGTAGAAAAACAATTGAATGAGTATACAAAACATGCAAATTTGCTGTTAATAATTGCATATATTAATGCATATATTTTACAAAATTACATAAATTTATGCATTAAAATAGTTAATTTGCTGTTAATAATGAAAACTGAAGTGCAAAACAACATAACTTCATTGTATGCAGATATTAATAATATTAGCATACCTGAATGCACATTAACATAACAGTTGTATATGTCAGAATAATAGCATTCACGTATGCATATGTCTAAAATATTTGCATACATTCGTGCAGTTTTTCAAATATTTCAGTACTGTATACCAAGATTAATGCATAAATGTATGCACTGGATTAAAATAATTGCATTCTTGCACGCAAGAATTAAACAGTAGAAAAACAATTGAATGAGTATACAAAGAATGCAAATTTGTTCATAATAACTGCATATATTAATGCATATATTTGATAAAATTGCATACATTTATGCATTAAATTACTTAAATTTGCTGTTAATAATGAAAACGGAAGTACAAAACAACATACCTTCATTACCATTTTTACCAGTAGCAGCCATTAAACATCCTTGAGCTCTTCCCTTCATAAATGTAGCATCAACAAAAATTAATGGTCGACAAAATTGAAATCCATATGAACAAGCTTCAAATCCAATAAAAACCCTCTCAAATTGCCTTGTAGAATCATTGCACTCCAAAACAACTTTACTTCCAGGGTTAGTAGTACCAATTGCATCACAAAATGACTGCAAATGATGATACGACATTACATCACTTCCATGCAAATCTTCTAGAGCCAACCTCTTCCCACTATAAGCATAATAATATTTCAAGATAACATTGTACTCGGTTTGAAACAAGTTAACAATGTCTTTCGTCTTCATTAATGGATTAGCCTGAATATGATCAGCAACCAACAACTTAATCAATTTACTAGATATAACAGGATTGTTGATGTCATGAATTCCAGCACCACAAGAATGTTCCGGTTGAAATTTCTTTACAACAAAATATCCAGGAAGATTAAATTTCAGAGAAGCATGAATCCTGAAACTACAATTTTGTTTAGAACAAATAGCTGTTACTCGTTCTTTGTCATTCTTAACCAAAGTAAGTTTATATCCAGTCTTCATACTATACATCATAATATACAGTCTAAATTCAGTAACACCTCCTGGAAATTGCTGACCAACACCAGAAAAAACAGGTTGTTGCATATCACTTCTCAACAATTGCCTAATTTGATTATTTGAATCACTAGTACTCGCAAACGACGAATCACTACCAAAAGAACAATCACTACAATTATTAACTAAAGAACTACTATGATTGGTGTCAACAAAAATAACCAAATAATCCTCTCGATTATGTGCAGCCAACAAAAGAATAGATTGAAGATCAGAATTACTTTCAATGTTCCTTCTCAAACCATCTCTGAGATGATATAATTCAAACGACAATGGACTTAAATCAGTCCACTTACCACAAACAGCTTCTCTTACCATAGAAACACAACTATCAAAATATAAACGAATAGAGCAACTATCACTGCCAAACTTCAACAACACCAATACACCAATATCAGGCGGAACACTGTTATACAAACAAGAAATTCAACATTAATTAGACAAATTATGCAGTAAATAATGTATAAAATTATGTAAACGCCTTCAAAATAATAATAAATAAATCAATAAATGTCTGCAGATATCAATAATATCTGCATACTTGTATGCAAATATTCAAGAAATTACACATACTTATGTTCATAATATATGAAACAGACGTATGACAAACATATATTACGAATATATGCATATTTGTATGCAACTAATCATCATACACGCAATCAAAAAAAATTACAAAACAGCTGTACATAAGCATGCATATATTCAGAATATATGCATACTTATATGCAACTTTCATGAACATATACCAACAAGTACGCACGTTTCTTTCAATAGTTGCATACTTCTCCGCTAATATTAAATATATATGCACGATTTTATACACGTATTCAGATTTAAAAAACAAACATATTGAAAAATTAATAAATACGACTGCTCAATGAATAAAACCCAAAAAAAAAAAAATACGTAATTACAAAACAGCTGTACATAAGCATGCATATATTCAGAATATATGCATACTTATATGCAACTTTCATGAACATATACCAACAAGTACGCACGTTTCTTTCAATAGTTGCATACTTCTCCGCTAATATTAAATATATATGCACGATTTTATACACGTATTCAGATTTAAAAAACAAACATATTGAAAAATTAATAAATACGACTGCTCAATGAATAAAACAAAAAAAAAATTACGTAATTTCATTATCCATCGATGAAAAAAAACAATAAAATAACATCAGAATTAATAATTAATTAACAAACATCGGGAAAAAAAATATGATATCGGAACACATTATTTTTTATTTAAAACTATAAATTACCTTGAAGAAGAAACAACCATTATATTACCAAGAATTCAAGATCGACACACTCCAAAATAGCAACCGAGCAGCAAGAATTTTAGATCAAGGAACGATCAAGGATCGATATAATTAAATATCGGAAAAAAGAACCGAGTAGTAACAAATTTAGATCGATCGATTACAAAATTGATAAAATTGTAATTGATTACTGCGCCGCCATGGACACAGAAATTTTAGATCGAGAGAATGATTAAATCTTAATTACGGATATTCAGACATCTTAATTACACCGTTGATTATACGAAGGGCAGTTTTGGAAAAAAAAAACCCGCTGCACGCTTAATTTCAAAAATAAGGATGAAATTTATACGTTATAAAATGGGAGGATGTGTGCTTAATAAAGTTTGCTTTTAAGGACGTGAGCCTAATTTTCACAAGTAAAAATGTAATATTCATTCTAATGTTTATGTCTACATCTAAAATGCAAGCAAAATATAATTTTAATTCTAATGTTTTGTTCGCATCTAAAATTGCAAACAAAAATATGATTTTCCGTATTTCAATGCATATTTGTGTTAGAGAATGCAAATAAAAGAATATTTTATATTTCAATATATATTTGCATAAAAGAATGCAAATAAAAGAGCATTTTTCTATTGCTATGTGTATTTGCATAAAAGAATGCAAATAAAAGTACATTTTATATTTCTATGTATATTTGCATAAACGAATGCAAATAAAAGAACCATCTTTATTTATTTCAATTCTTTTTATTGTAAACAACATTACATAAAAATGTAATCTTTAATGTTAAATCCTTTTATTTAAACCAATTTTCAACAAAAATGAAATCTTAAATGTTAAATCTTTTTCTTAATTGAAACAAGTTATCAATAAAGTGTAATCTTTAATAACTATATTTTTTATTCTAAATAATCATTTCTAACAAAGATGGTCTTTTATCCAACATGACATTCTATGACAAAAAATGATGTTTTATTCTAATGCTACATTTTATAACAAAAATGTTATTTTATTCTCATGCAACATTTTTTTAACAAAAAAGTTATTTCTTTTATAATGTAACATTTTATACTAAAAATGTTATTTCTTTTATAATGCCATATTTAATACAAAATTGTGCTTTCTATTCTAATGTATCATTTTATACAAAAAGGTATTTTTTACTCTAATGCACAATTTCTAACAAAAAGGGTATTTTTACCCTAATATACATTTCTTAATCAAAAAATGTTATTTTATTTCTATGTAACATTTTATAATAAAAATGTTATTTTTCTAATTCTACACTTTCTATTGTAATAAATATGACAATAAAAACATAATTTCTTCTTATTGTATCCATTTGACAATAAAAATATAATCTTTTGAATCTAACCTTTTATTTTCTCTAATTTGAACATAAAAATGATGCTTTTTAAAACCATTCTTTCTGTTGCCTCTAATTTGAAAATAAAAATATTTCTTTAACATCTATACTTTTTATTGTCTAAATTTTGACAATAAAAATATTTCCTTTAAATCTAATTTCCCAATTAACATAAATGTTAATTACCACCATCTAATAAACAAATGAAAATATTATTTGAATCTAATTTTATAATTAACATGAGTGTAAATTTAAACAATCTTATAACAGTGATAATTCAGCTTAAATAACAAACATGATACACACAAATTCATTCAGTGATTCACCGCAATACAACACAATCAACATTTCTATAAATATATACATGACACCACATGAATATTATATGAAAAGAATATGAATTTCACACCAAAATAAATATATAATTTTAATTTTAAAATATAAATCTCACCATGACTTGTCTGAATTTTCAAAGTCCTTGTTTTCAGATCTGGTCAGTGTCATGTTGTAGATCTTGATTTTATGATCCCGACGCTTTTAGTTTCGCTGAATTCCGATCTAATACGAGAAAGATATTGAATTTTAAACCTTCATTACATAATAATTTAATTAAAATAATTAATACGTGATTAACAACACTAATCCTCACGTTAATTATCTTCCATCGTCACTCTCAGTAAAACCGCCGAACCCATTTTCACGCTGAACCCGTCCTTGTGCGCGCCACCATAACCCGCTATCTCCCGATATAACTACTCCACGACGATGGCCTTTATGAGAGACATCACCGCCTGGAATGGGACCCACCTCGCACGCCTCCTCCTCCTCAAAATCCACACCCAACCGATCGTGTTTGAGCACCGAAATCCCCCTATCCGCATCAGTAAACTCCATCATCACCTTATGATTTTGTAAAGCTTGAGGAGCACTTTGATTTTGCCTAAAGAACCCTAGGTTGATTCGAACTAGGATTGAAGAAATTAGGGTCTGAAATCCGAAGCATGGTGTGCGTTCGTTTTTGATATGGCGGCTGGTCATATTAGTTCTAGGGTTAGGTTTTCAATTCTATTTATAATATTAAATGTTCAAATTTACAAATAAACCCGTAAATTCTTCTCAGATCCAATTTCAGCCTGACGAAAGTTGTTCCTTGGCAAATACCCCCATTCCGGATCCAATGGACTAGGTCCCTTCAACCCTTTTGATCGTCTTGACCCACTTTTATTTAATTTAATATTTAAATCATTTATTTAATTAATTCAATCTTACATTTAAATTCACTAGCGCCACATACGACCTCTAAAAATTCCAGAAAAATTATTTCTAGTTATGTATTGACGATACGGTTCTAATAAGACTAATTTAGTTGAATTCTAAGATCGTTCGAAAAATGGTCATTTTCAAGTTGATTAAATTTGACTAAAACTGACAAAAACACATTTTCTTTTGCCACGCTCACTTATTAATTCTAAAAATTATGAAAATTGAAACTTAGTAATAATTTGGCATTCCGGGTCCAATAAAAGTGGTTTCGTCGAAAACGGAGGTCGTTTGAAAAATAGCTATTTTTAATATTAAAATATATATATATAAATTCTACAGCGACTATTCTGAATTTTTAACTGACCATAACTTTTGATTCCCGCTAAGAAATTTCGATTTTTCAGATTCGTTGGAAAGATATTTTTAAATAGATTCTAATAATTTTGGTTTCACTAAAATCCGATAAATTTTGAATTTGGTACATTCGGTCAAAGTTCAAGTTTGACTTTTCAAACTACCGTGCTATTTCTAACTCCTTTTATAATTAAAATAAAAAATTTCATTCTAAATTCGATTTAAATAAATTTTTTCATCATTACTATTTAAAATAAATTATTTTAACTATTAAAATTTCTAAAATAAAAAATTTAAATTGGTTCAGAATTTGCGGGTTGTTACATTGTGTCGCTATATACAATATGAAAAATTATGGCAGCGTGGTTTATATTCCATAGATCTGCTAAAGCCCTGTTTTCTGTGCCTGGGATAACAATGAGGAGTGTGGACTCAACTGAAGTTGGTCTCTCTCCGTACGGATAGAATGATCATATTCTTTGGCTACACAAAGTAGTACTATAGGCTAAAGTTAATTACCTAGGTGAGGCAACAATTTTGGTGTAAGTTCGGCATTAGTGTGCCATGTATGTCTGATGTACTATGTGTGTGTGCATGATATGCTTAACTATTACTGTCTGAAAGGTTACATGGACAGAGAATATTGAACAGGTGTTGCTATGGTGCACTTATATTTCCAGATTCACATTATGAATTGATCTTCACCAGCAGTACCATTAGGATGATGGGCCTTTAGGAGCATTTCTATTTTACAATCTATATTTTCTTCCAATAGTAGTGCAGCTCTTAACTTTGGGATGTTGGGTATTGATAAGGTAAATACAAGTTCTTGGATGAAGTTTCTTCCTAATAAGCACATTTCATGGAAGTTAAATGTGCTGTTGTTCTTCGGTAGCTTATATGGATGCTGACATGCGTTTCAAATTGGTGGCTAACTTGTAAGAAAACCGAGTTGAATTTTAGAAATAGATGGTTTTAAGCACAATAGGATGAAAAGCTACTGGTTTCTTTGAATTACACATTTTGACCCATTGGACTTACGGTGGAGGTTTTGAATAACAATGTACATATATTATATCAGGCTTTTAATGACCTATAAGGAACAGGCTTTCAGTTTAGGTTATTTATTTCACTTCTTCTTAGTGATTAGGCTGGTAAAGGTAGCATGCGGATGTTACTCAAAGTTTGATTGAAAAATGAGTGTATTATTGTGTACATTACTGATATTGTATTTTAACATCTATGTATGAATATTTGTATAGTTAATAAAATACCCGTTTTTCAAACTGGAAAATATATAAGGTATATTTTTTGTGAAATGTGTTGTGAAGTGACTAATTATAAACAAAACGAATTAAAAAATATAATTTTGCATAAACATTAGCTATGGTTCAACGATGATTGAGGTTTTTTTATTTGTTAAGTAATGATGACATATATTTAGTATGATGAATTGGTTATTAATTATATAACATGGCTTCAAAACAAAATTATATGAATGATGTTTAATAATCATAGCAAAAGTATTTTTGATAAATAAACGAAGTTATTCTAAAATTAGTTATGAGTAATTAATACTGAATAAATTTTGTTACACTGTAAAGAAATGAATTTGACAATATATTGAAAATGAATTAGCTTTGGAAATAATAATAATAGTATTTATTGTAAAGGAGAGACCTAAGTATTGATATGAACTGATTAACGGATAAATTTTATCTACGATTTCCTATGAAATGATCAAATAATAAAACGTCCACGGCAAAAAAAAAATGAAAAAATGAAAATTATCCAGAAGGACAAATCTTACAAAAAAATTATCCAAAAGGACAAGTGGCTAAAATTTTAACCATAAGGACGTTTTTTAGTGTAAAGGGAGGAATTCAGGTGTTCACTATCATTTCATACTTTACACTAAAGTTTGTCCTTGTGGTTAAATTTTTTGCCCCTTGTCCTTATGGATATTATTTTTTTTCATTTTGTCCTTCGCACTATTTTCCTATAAATAAAAATAATATGCTATAATTTTTATAAACAAAAAATTAGGCAAAAAGACAAAGTTATTAAAAATATTATTATCTAGGCCGCAACTTTTGAAAATTGGGCTGAACGACCTGCGGTCTCAAATCAGAAAAACATACCCCTTAGATCCGAATTCACTATCATACGAGTTAAACATAATGCTACAGCTCCACCCAAAAGCGTCAGCATATCCACCTGCTCACTCCACCATCAACTGCAGCATTATTTCCACTCCCACCCGTGTGCGAAGCAAGGGTCCCACCCTAGTTATAAACATATAAATGGGGGAATGTTGTTAGGTGTTGGATTACACAAAAGCAACATCAACACTTGGACTTGGATCTTGTGGCATAGTGTTATATAATTATCTTCACCAAGATTCATTGTGAGTTACAGTTATTTATAGATCTAATTTCTTAGGCCTTGAACATGACAATTAAATAAAATTGGTTAGGATCTATAGTGTTAGAAAATAAATGTTACACATGTTTTCATTGTAAATAACCTATGCCTATGATCAGTTATATATTTGTCTGTGATGTTGCAATTTTTATACATGACTGTGATGTAATTAAACAAGTCATACATGCCTGTGATGATTAAACAAGTTATATTCATGCATGCGACGTTAATTAAACAAGTCATACATGCATGTGATGTTAATTAAGACAAGTTATAAACATGCTTGTGATGTTGGATAAATAACAAATTAAATGTATATATCTTCCTTTTCCCATTTTTCTATGTTTATTTCCAGTCTTGTCTATATACATACGTGATTTGATTCTATTCCTCTCCCTCTGTTTTCCTTTTTATTTTACACCAAGCCAAGGCCCTTGGAAGCCTAGGCTATACTCAACTAAAATGGACGTACGATTTGGGTAAAAATGAATAATTTAAAGAGGGATATAGGCATGTTATTTACTTGGACTAAATTGGTTATAATTTAGGAAAAAGGATAGGTATACGTGTTCAGACTTATTGTAGACACTTTCTGTATTCGAACATTATGCATAAACCTGAAACTTGGGAATGTAGTTAACGTATAATATGCATATGGACTAGACATGTTAACTTTGACTTAAACGGACATTAAATAAATGACATGTTAAGAATAGGGTTGTATACACATAATGACATTACAACCATGATTATTAATAAACCTGCACATGCTAGGTTAAACATAAGTATTAATAAGCAAAGAGGTCCCTGTCTGTTGTTGTATCAGGTTTTGGGGACTCTTAAATCCTAGATATTTGGGGATACAAGCTTAGGGAGTTTTGGCTTGTGTCAATCTACTGTTTGGAACCCGTATCAGTCAGTATCCCTATATGTATCTTATATGATGCTACCTCGCATTAGGTAGAGGCTCAGGGCACGCTTTACTGAACTTGATAGTAAGAGGTTCACATGTGGGTGGTTACAGGCACGTTCCAGCGGAGTCATGAGCATGCATGGGTCTGACTAGGGAAGATAAGATGCTATAACACCAGTAAATAGGTTTGTGTCATATGGTTGCGGGGCTAGGGGGTGATACACCCTAATGCCGGGGCTGACACATGGTGTTTACATAGTAGGGAGCCGATCGATTGGGTAGTAATTAGGGTACACCTAATCTTGTTGTTATGTAATTAGGTTAATACCTAATCCTATTATGTAATTAGGGTACACCTAATCCTTTTGTTTAATCATGCTGTATAATTCTGTTGTTTATTTCTGTTATTAATCCTGTTGTAATCCTGTTGATATGTAATTAGGGAAAGAACCTAATCCTGTTGAACCTGTTATACTGGTATTGGTGCATTCATATATGTTTAGACACTACCTGTTTTTAGGATATAAATGCGAAGTATTACCCGATCATAAGTTTATTCCTATTGTTCTATTTAGTTTATCTGTTGGGACACTGTACCTTTCTTGTCCAGTCTTATTTACCTGTCTTTGCATTCCTATTTTATGCATATTTGTAAGTCACTAGAAATCGCCAAACTTTATGCCTGACCCTTTTTCTTTCGCCTCTTTCTTCCTTCTCCTTCCCTCAGGTCCTCAGAGTGGCAACACTAAACAGATACTAGGATATCTCTTCAGCTTGGACTTGACTTGGACTTCTTGTGATGTATCGTTTTGACTTGCTCTCTACTTTAGTTTGGCTTATGACATGGAATATGACTTTATGTACTTTGGTATTTTATTTTCTGAGAGGGCTTGAAAGACAGATTTGAGACTGTTTGCTAGTTGTAACTGGTTGTGATGTATTTCTGAGACCATGCTTCATTTCTTTTATAATAAAATTTAAAATTTTCCGCTCCTTATTTTATCTATCTTGTATATTCTCTGTAATGATTGCTTGTTGCGCTTCATGGAACTTGACGCATCCTAATATGACTGACATTAACGGACGTGGAGTGTCACACTTGGTATCAGAGCTGAAAGTTACAAGTTCAGAGAAAAGTTTTTAAAACCATTTTCAAAAAGCAATGAATTTTCAAGTAAAAATATATTTTTGAAAAACATATCCCACAAGTCATAGTCAAAATTCTCTCGATCTCTTGTTGAATCCCTTTTCTTTTCTTTTCAGCATGTCTGGGGAGCCCAATCTTCCTGAAAACATTCAGATACTGGCATGTTTCCATAGATATCTCAAGGCTACGACACCCGCCAAAGGTCAAGGAAATGCCTCTCCTCCAGCTACAGCCGCTATTCCTGTTGATAACTTCTCTAAGATATGCAAATACTTATGCGCTATGGGAGGAAAACCCTTATGTGGAACCGATAGCTTTGTTGAAGCATGGAATTGGCTACGAGAGATAGAAAACTTATTTGGACTTTTTGAGGTCAACGATCGAAGGAAAATACAACTGGCCGCATGGTAACTTAAAGATGTGGCTTCCTACTGGTGGGAAGTAACTTAAGCTGGACAACCGTGGTGACATGGGATGACTTCAGGCAAAGATTCGAGGTGAAATTCTTGTCTCAGGCAGAGAAGGGACTGCAAATGGAAATATTTTTGGCTTTAAAACAAGGAGACATGTCGATTAAGGAATATGTGAACAAGTTTAATCAACTAGCGAGGTTTGGACTAGAGTTGGTGAATATGACACATAAGATGGCGTTTAGATTTGCAAGAGGGTTGAATGAACCTCTCCAAGGACTTGCTTTGTCTCATATACCGATGAAGGAAACTTTTGAAAGGATAGTTGATATGGCGCTTATGCAAGAAGATGGCAAGGGAGAAAAGAAAGAGATTAAGACCGAGGAGACTCAAGCTAAGGGTGAAAAGCAGAAATGGTGGCCTAAAAAAGGAAAACAAAAGCAACAAAAGAAAGGTGGAAAGCCATACAATGCTCAAATAAAAAAGTAGGTAAAGTTTCATGGTTGTGGTGCTATGGGGAACTTTGTAAAATACTGCAGAAAGACCAAGGGAGCTTGCTTTAATTATGGAGATGGGACACTTCACCAAGAAATGCCCTAGCAAGCAAAGGCAAGGGGCAGGAACTTGTGGACAAGTGCATGCTTTGGAAGCAAGTAGACCTGATCGAGGTAGGAAAGTCACGGTTAAAGGCTTAATTTCCCTTTTTGACTATCCTGTTCGAACCTTGTTTGATTCTGGTGCTTCACACTCATTTATATCCAGTTCTTTAGTAGATAGTCTACACCTAAATACTAATATAGTCTCTGAGCCTGTAATAGTCTCAAACCCCATAGGAGATCGGCTCATTTATCCATGATGTGTAGGGGTTTGAGAATTTCTATCTTGGGCGTTGAATTTGAATGCGATGCATATGTACTGGGCTTTATGGGCTATGGTTTGATTCTATGCATGGATTGGCTAGTCATGTATGATGCCATTCTTTATTGCGAAAAGTGAGTGGTTAAACTTTTTTCCTGTCATGGTAGGACTCTCAAAATTTCCTGCGACCCACGAGGGTCGGTGATGCTCATTTTTCTAGAACCACTTGATACTTTTGTTGATGACTTGTGATATGTGCCCATAGATAGAGACTACTCGGATGTGTTTGAGGAGGTTAAGGGACTACCTCCAAAGCGTGAGATAAACTTATGGATTTACTTGGTAGAGAATGCGAAGCTAGTTGCTCTACTAGTGTGCCACATGGCTCCTAGGGAAAGGAGGGAGCTAAGAAAGCAAGTAGGGAAGCTATTCGAGAAAGGTTTCATTAGGCGAAGCATTTCGGAGTGGGGAGCTCCAGTCGTATTCACAACTAAGGCAGACGGCTCACTCGTCTATGTGTGGATTATAGGGAGCTGGATAATCTTACTAAGAAGAATAGGCACCCACTACCGAGAATCGACGACCTGTTTAATCAGCTAGTTAGCGCGTTAGTTTTCTCGTATATGGATCTGGCTATTGGGTTTCATCAGTTGAGAGTGGCGGAGGACAGCATTGATAAGATTCAATTCATAACTCCAGATGGATTCTTCGAATGGTTGGTCATGCCTTTTGGGTTAACCAATGCACCCGCCTATTTTGTGGACTTGATGAGTAGGGTGTTTAGGGAGTTTCTGAACAAGTTTGTGGTGGTCTTTGTGGATGACATCCAGATCTTCTCAAGGAACGCGGAGGAGCATGCCCAACACTTAGGAGAGGTTCTACGCACCCTCAGGTCACATTAGCTCAAGGCAAAGTTTTCTAAGTGTCACTTCTGGAGAAAGGAAGTAAGGTTCCTAGGGCAAGTGGTCTCCAAGGACGGGATAGCAGTGGACCCCGTAAAGGTCGTTGTAGTTCAAGATTGGAGGGCTCCAAAGAATGCAACGGAGGTAACAAGTTTCCTAGGTTTGGCGGGCTACTATAGAAAGTTTATCAAAGATTTTGCAAGAGTATCATCCCCACTTACCTGACTGACAAAAAGAACTTGGCTTTTTCATGGAACGTTTATTTTGAGGATGCCTTTCTGATATTTAAGAGGGTTCTGACAATAACCACAATTCTGACTCTCCTGGATGGAAGCAAGATGTTTACGGTTTACACCAATGCTTGTGGCATAGGGCTTGGTACCGTTTTGATGCAAGAAGGAAGGGTGGCGTGCTGTGGAAGCAGAGAATTGAGGGTTCACGAGAAAAACTACCCAACCCATGAACTTGAGTTAGCTGCTATAGTGTTCGCATTGAAGTATTGGCATCACTATTTACTTGGAGAAAAATTTGAGCTATATATGGACTATAAGTCGCTCAAGTACTTGTTCTCGCAGAAGGATCTCAACCAAAGGCAACAAAGGTGGATGAAGTTCCTTGCATCCTACGACTTCGAGATATCTTATACCCTGGGCAACGATAATGTGGTGGCGGACGTATTGAGTAGGCAGAGGATGACTTTGAGTCCTCTATTCGTAGAAAGGCGGAGCTTAGAGTACATCTCAATTTTTGATTCTAAGCCTTCTACATATTTCACAGATGGATTGTTAGCCTCTTTAGAGGTACGACCTACTCTATTAGAGCGAATTGGATCTATGCAAAAGGAGGACACGCAGATTTCAGACATCTTGGATAGACTTGATAGAGGAGAGACTTCTAGTCACCTTGCTAGATATACCGTGGATGATAAGAGGTGGATAAGACGCGATAGAAGGCTATGTGTCCCTAAGATTAGGGAACTACTTAAGGCTATACTTGAGGAAGCTCATCATTCTCCGATGACTATGCACCCGGGCTACAACAAAATGTATCGGGGCATGAATATGGTTTTCTTTTGGGCTGGAAAGATGAATGATGTGGCGGAATTTGTAGCACGATGCATGACTTGCCAAAGAGTAAAGGCTGAACAAAAGAAACCGGGAAGATTGCTTCAGCCCTCAGATATCCTGCAATTGAAGGGGGAGACCATCTCTATAGATTTCATCGATGGATTGCCACGGTCAAGGAAGGGAAATACGAGAATTTGGGTGATAGTGGATAGACTTACAAAGAGCGCTCATTTTATTCCTATAAAGAGCAAGAGGACGGCGTCTTGACTAGAATAAGTTTATCTTCGAGAGATAGTTCGATTACATGGGGTACCTTCCAGTATAGTCAGTGATCGTGATCCCATCTTTACTAGCGAGTTCTGGAAGAGCTTGTAAGAAGCATTAGGTACACAACTACGTTTGAGCACAGCATACCATCCTCAAACAGATGGACAGACTGAGAGGGTGAATAGAGTTCTTGAGGATCTTTTAAGACTGTGTATCCTAGACTTTGGAAGGACTTAGGAAAAGCATCTTCCTTTGGTAGATTTCGCCTACAATAGTTATCAATCCAGTATAAGCATGACACCCTTCGAAGCATTATATGGACGACCTTGTAGATCGTTGACTTGTTGGTGGGAGTCTACGGACATACTTCTACTTGGACCGGAAATGATTCGGGATACCTCAAAGAAGATTGATCGTATCCCCGAAGGATGAAGGCTGCTCAAGATAGACAGAAATCTTATGCTGACAAAAGGAGGACCGACTTGGAATTTGAGGTGGGATATATGGTCTTCATTAAAGTGTCACCGCTAAGGAATGTAGTTCGCTTTGGTTTAGTAGGGAAGTTGGCACCGAGATTTGTGAGGCCATTTCCTATCATGGAGAGGATTGGGCAGAAGGATTATAGGATTAAGCTACCGGATAGAGTGGCGGGAGTACACGATGTATTTCACGTTTCCCCTTTGAGGAAATGTCTCCATGATACAATAGAGATAGCAGAGCCGAGCACTCTTGAGGACATAGAAGGTGAGAAGGAAGCATCAGTTAGACGAGTTCCTACTTATATCCTTGGATCAAAAATCAAGAAGCTTCACAATATGGAAATCAAGTTAGTTAAAGTGCAATGGGGAGAAGATCACGAAGATGTGACATGGGAACCCGAAGATAGGATTCACGCTTCTTATCCTTTTCTTTTTGAGAGTACGTTCTTGACTTCTTTTCCAAGCTTTTACTTTACATTTGCTTCTATTATTCTAGTTTATTTATCCAATCATTCGAACATTTCGATCCGTAGGTTAAAACCAATGGTTGGAAACATGTGTTTTAACTTGTTTCGTTTGATGGTTGCAAGTGTTTGCTAATGGTTCCTCGTGGATTCATAACACACACTAGGCACTAGATCGGCTCAATCGCTTACATATGGCATATGGATGTGTGTGCATTAGGATTTAATATGGATGGAAATGAATGTATCATTATATGCACATATAGATTTTACATGTTATACTAGGATTATTTGCATACATTTTGGATACATGGCACAAACATATATTACATTAAGGAGGTCAACTGAATCAGTTGATCGCCTGATTTTCGCATTAGTGTAAGAGCATATACACACACCTTTGCAAATGTTCATACAAGCATTAGAAAAATCTTAAGGACAATGGATGCTTGTGGATGATGGATGAGTAGATGGTTGTGGTTGTTAGGATAATAGCATTCTTCTTAACTTGGAGATTTCGGGGATGAAATTCTTTAAGTAGAGGAGAATGTAAAACCCCAGAATTTAAACACACTATAACCATGCTTAAAGATGATAAATCAAGAGTAATTTAATATTCAGAAATAAGTGAAACCAGCATTACCGTTGCGTTCATCTCGGAATTATGGTTCAGATAAACCCCAGGTTTATGTAAAATGGATAACGAATGAAGAAGTTAGGGGCTTTAGAAGTTTGTATACATATGACAAACTTATATATAAATATATATAATAAAACAATTTCCAGAAAATCGAGCGAAATACGAGCGGGAAAATGTCCCATTGAGGGACGACCCAAACCTCAGACCGGGTCGACTTATGGGTCGACCCATAGGAGGCTGGGTCGACCCATAGATCGACTCACCGTGGATTTAGGCAGATCCATTCTGTGCACCTGGACTGTTTTCTTCGCTATATTCGTTGCTGACTCAACATGACTTGTATGGTTTAGATTTAAAACCTAAATTCTAAGGGTTGATGTTGATTCTGTAACTCTATAAATAGATGGCTTCCCTCATTCTCAATTCACGACTTCTTCATATCTTCTTCCTCTCCGAAACTACTATGAAAATTATAAACATATAAATGGGGGATTGCTGCTAGAGGTTGGATTATACGGAAGCAACATCAAGACTTGGACTTGGATTCTTGCGGCATAGTGTTATATAATTATCTTCACCAAGATTCACCTTGAGTTACAATTATTTACAAATCTGATTTCTTAGGCCTTGAACATGATAGTTAAATAAAATTGGTTAGGATCTACACTGTTAGAAAATAAATATTACACATGTTTTCACTGCGAATTACCTATGCATATGATCAATTATACATATGCTTGTGATGTTACAAGTTGATGTTAATTAAACAAGTCATACATGTCTGTGACAATTAGAAAAGTTATATACATGCCCGTGATGTTAATTAAACAAGTCATAAATGACTGTGATGTTAATTAAGACAAGTTATACACATTCCTGTGATGTTGGATAAATAACAAGTTAAATGTATCTATCTTCCGTATCCCATTTTTCTATGTTTATTTCCATTCTTGTCTATATACATACGTGATTTGTTTCTATTCCTCTCCCTCTGTTGTTCTTTTTATTTTACACCAAGCCTAGGCCCTTGAATGCTTAGGTTATACTGGACTAAAATGGACGTACGATTAGGGTAAAAATGAATAATATAAAGAGGGACATAGGCATGTTATTTACTTGGACTAAATTGATTATAATTTAGGAAAAAGGATAGATATACATGTTTAGACTTACTATAGAGGCTTGTTGTATACGAACATTATGCATAAACCTGAAACTTAGGAATGTAGTTAACGTATAATATGCATATCGACTACACACGTTAACTTGACTTAAACGGACATTAAGTAAATGACATGTTAAGAATAGGGTTGTATACACATCATGCCATTACAACCATGATTATTAATGAACCTAAACCTGCTAGGTTAAACATAAGTATTAATAAGCAAAGCGGTCGTCGTCTGCTGTTGTATCGGGTTTTGGGGACTCTTAAATCCTAGATATTGGGGACACAAGCTTAAGGGGTTTTAGCTTGTGTCAATCTGCTGGTTCGAACCCATATTAGTTAGTATCCCTGTAGTTATCTTATCTGATGCGCCCTCGCACTAGCTAGAGGCTCAGGGCACGCTTTACTGAACTTTATAGTAAGAGGTTCCATGAGGGTGGTTACGGGCGCGTTCCGGTAGAATCATGAGCATGCATGAGTCCGACTAGGGAAGATAAGATGCTATAACACAAGTAAATAGGTCTGTGTCATATGGTTGTTGGGTTAGGGATGATACACCTTACTGTCAGGGCTAACACAGGGTATTTACATAGTGGGGAACCTATCGCTTGGGGAGTAATTAGGGTACACTTAATCCTGTCGTTATGTATTTAGGTTAATACATAATCCTGTTATGTAATTTGGGTACACCTGATCCTGTTGTTAATCCTGATGTATAATTCTGTTGTTTATTTATGTTATTAATCCTGTTGTAACCTGCCGATATGTAATTAGGAAAAGAACCTAATCCTGTTGGCCTGTTATACTAGTATTGGTGTAGACATATACGTTGAGACATTACCTGTTTTTAGGATATAAATGTGAAGCATTACCTGATCATAAGTTTATTCCTGTTATTTTGTCCATCCTGTTATTTTGTTTATTTTATCTGTTGGGACACTATACCTTTCTTATCCAGTCTTATTTACATGTCTTGGCATTCCTATTTTATGTATATTTGTAAGTCACTGGAACTCACCAGACTTTATGTCTAACCCCTTTTCTTTTGCCTCTTTCTTCCTTTCCACCTCCCCTCAGGTCCTTAGAGTGGCATCACTCAACAGTAACTAGGATATCTCTTCAGCTTGGACTTGACTTGAACTTTTTGTGATGTATCGTTTTGACTTGCTTTCTACTTTAGTTTGGCATATGACATGAGATATGAATTTTTGTACTTTGGTATTTTATTTTCCGAGATTGCTTAAAAGGCAGATTTGAGACACTTTGCTAGTTGTAACTGATTGTGATGTATTTCTGAGACTATGCTTTATTTCTTTTATAATAAAGTTTAAAAAAATTCTGCTGCTTATTTTATTTGTCTTGTATATTCTCCGTAATGATTGCCTGTTGCGCTTCATGGAGCTTAATGCATCCTGTTATGAGTGACATTAATGTACGTGGGGTCTCACAAAAGAAGTCAAGTTTCTAAGGCATATTGTTTTAGGAAAATGATTAGCGGTAGACCCTGCTAAGGTAGAAGCTTTCTAAGTGTGGAAGATTCCCCGTAATGAAATGGAGGTTAGGAGTTTCCTTGGTTTAGTAGGCTACTATCAAAAATTTATCAAGGACTTTGTCGAAATAGCAACCCCTCTAACTTAATTGATGAAAAAGGGTCATAAGTTTGTGTGGACTAAGAAATGTGGAGTTACCATTGAGAGGTTAAAGGAATCTCTCACAAGTGCACCTATCCTTATTATCCTGGATGGAACTAAGAAGTTTACAGTTTTTACGGATGCATGATGGACCGTTTTGAGAGCGGCACTCATGTAGGAGGGTAGAGTAGTTGGCTACACAAGTAAACAACTCATGTAGGAAGGTAGAGACGAGGCCGAGTTTGTTTCTAGGTTCTTAACTTGTCAAAGGGTGAAAGGCGGAGCAAGGGAAGCTTGGAGCACTTTTCTTACCATTAGAGATTCCCACTTGGAAATGGAAACAAATTTTTATGGTTTTTATTGATGGGATTTCTAGGAGTAAGAAGGGGAATGAAGGCATTTGGCTAACAGTGACCGATTTACAAAGAGCACCCATTTTATTCCAATCAAGAATAGTACAATATATTAGCCTAGTTGTATGCCCGTTAGATTGTTAGGCTACATAGGATTCTAACTACTGTAGTCACAAAAAGAGACTTGTTGTTTACTACTGAATTCTGGAAGAATCTTCAAGAAGATTTGGGAACGACACTGAGTTTGAGTACAATATATCATCCAAAAATAGATGGCCAGATAGGGAGAGTTAACATAGTCTTAGAAGATATTCTCAAGGTCTACATAGTTGACTTCAGAGGAGTGTGGGAGCAGCACTTGCCTTTGGTAGAGTTCTCATACAATAACAGTTACCAACAGATGATTGGTATGGCCCTTTATGAAGATTATCGGAGGCCATGCAAATCGCCAACTTGTTGGTGGGAAATACCAAAATGGTTTTACTTAGACCAGACCTTATCCGTGAGTCTACGAAAATTGTCGCTTTGATTAGACAAAGGGTGAAGGCTGTCTAAGACCGATAAAAGTCATACGCAGATAGGATGAGAAAGGAACTAGAATTTGATGTTGGAGATTTGGTATTTGTTAATTTTCCCCTTTGAAAAAGTCAGTTCGGTTTGAATAGACTAGGAAGTTGGCTCCAAGATTTATAGGGACTTTTAGGGTTTTGGATAGGATTAGGAAGATGGCTTACTGAGTGGATCTTCTCGAGCATTTTTCGGTGTTCACGACCTTTTCCATTTTTCTCATATTCGCAAATGCCTTCATGATTTAGATGACAGACTCGAGCTTAAGTATATTTAGGAGATAGGGAGCTTCAAGTTGGAGTCTAGGGTGCCCCATGCCACCGAAAGGATCATGGAGCATGGAACCAAACGACTTCGCAAAAAAAATATTCACCTAGTCCGAGTTCAATAGGGAGATAACCTTATGGAAAGCACCTGGGAAACTGAGGAGAAGATTAGGCTAACTCATACAGAGCTTTTCTTGGGTAATCACTATCTCCAAAATTCTCGTTTTTGGTTGCATTGTGGTTTCTTGATTAGATGGTAGGAGATGGATGCAACACTTATGCACTATGCACCCATATATAATTATATGCATATTAAGATGTTTTATTGAATCACTTATTACACATACACGCTAGGACTGAGCTCGTTATTAAAAGTATGCAGTTTATAATCATTACGCGTTATAGATATTTACATATATTTATGAAAATAACATGGGTGGACAACATGGTTGTTTAGAGAGAGTAAGTTTATTCACTCCTTCAAAATATTTTGGGACGAAAATCTTATAAGGAGGGAAAATATAACACCCCGTAAAAATAGACGTAAATTAGACATAAGTTAATTTAATTTAAAATGAATAATAAGCTAATGGACTGAAAAATGAAATTTTGAGTAATTAGGAATTGGAACACGAAACTACTTTAGTTGCGTCAGTAGCGAAATTCTGATCCATTTTCATTTTTTATTTACGGAAAACGGAGTCTGTATTCAAAAGATATAAATAAAACAAGTTATGCGTATATATTAACTTCAAATAAATCAATTTACAAACCTAGAACATATTAATTTGATTAGCATGAAAAAGAATATTTCTTTTTGACTTCAAATGTGTATGTGCGCATTAATATACAATGGGACAAGAATAATCAATATAAGGTAATCAATCAATCAAATTAATGCAGTAATTAATTAAAAAGTAACGTACAGGAGAAATAATCTCCTGGGATCGACCCTAGAAAGGGGTCGACCACCCCTCTAAGAGGGGGGTCGACCGCCATCCTATAGGAGGGGTCGACCGCCCTCTTGTTGGGTGTCTAGAGAAGGTGTTTGTAAGGGAGGACTTATTTATATTTTCATCAAATAGACTGCTTATATTAAATGTACTAAATATAATGGCCAATATACATGATGTCATCTATAAATAATACCCCAAACCCTCACTCAAAATCCTACATCTATTCTTCTCCACACCTCCATGATGCCCTTCTACCACTGCTAATTCCGAAAAAAAGGGTTTTGGTTTTTCTTCTATCTTCCTAGCCTAATTTATCTCTTCTGTTATATTCTAATATAGATTTAGATTTATTAATATATATATATATATAAGGCTCTAATATATGATTCTTATATATATATAAATTTGAAAGATTGGAGCGTGATTGTTTACGAAGGCCAAATCCAAAACTTATTCTACTCAATTCTATTGTTGCTTATTCTTATAGCATTGTGAGTGGAATTCATTTAAGATACTATTTTCTATGATTTTCTAGTTTAAAACTGGATTATTGTGCCTAGGAAGACTTGAGTTGTTATGAAAAGAAAACAATACCAAATCCCTCAAATATTCCCTTTTTTTAATGTTTGTATGAAGAAATTGTCAATCTATTTGTATATGTGGTTTTGCCTTATTAAAATAATAAGAGAGAAGCATGATTAGTGTTGTATAATTATCTATATTGGTTTGACTCATCTTATTTTATTTTATTTTAAACTCATACATATGATTTTGTGTAAATGGTTAAGATCTGGATGGAATTGTAAATCTGAATTGGTTTAAATCTCTATTTTCTAAAAATAGTATTTGAACGTATTGTTTACAAGATGCCCATGTATTCAGGTTATACGTGTAAATATACGTAAAAGTGAATCCGTTAAAAATAGGAATTTCATATGTATATATTGGATATAAGTCACTTTGTTTATTTTTTATTATTAAGATAACCAAGACAAAACTAGGCTACAAGTTCTATGTTACTATTATTGTTTTCCCATTTCGATTGTTACATGTTGATATAGATATTTATGCCATGATCAAAAGGAATATGGAAAATAACTTGTACACCTTTACTTTAAAATAGGGATTGACATTTCAAACGTGGTTAGGAAATTAATTGCGTTCTCTTAATTCATGTATATGTATATAAAGCATAAACAGCGTAATATTAACATGTATTAAGTGCGAAATAAATATGGTTAAATTAGGAATTTGATTTCGAATGTCCCTATATGAATTTGTATGCTTGTGTGTGTTATTGGCTTTAGATATATTAATGACACATAATCATGAGGTTGACCATTACTTTTAGTAGAAGCCTGCTTGGAACAGACTGGCATAACCAGTGTCTACAAGAACTCCCGGTTAATGTGAGAGGTCTAAGTGCTATGGACCACTATAATTAGTACACTATGATACGAGGTTAGACCCAACTTGTAGTAGTAGCCTGTCCGAAACCGCCCGGCAAACCCAACATCTACAAGTGGTGAGTCTAATATGAGATGTCTAGTGTATATATATTGTGTGAGAATTGGGCTTGCCTTGGAGAAAAGGTAATAAGTGGTTGACTTACCTTGATTTGGATATAAAGTTGTTAGCACTAGGTCCATTTCTATAGTTCAAAACTTGGTTTAGGACCCAAGTCATGGGATGCCCCCTTACAGAGGTCTTAAAAGGTCATTGGGTCTGCCTTCCTCCTATAAGGTATTAAATGGTCTTAATAGGCGATAACTTGAGTAGGGTAGTTCTCCAAGTAATGTCTGCTTCTAATCTAGGGGCTAGTGAGGGATTGACCTAGGGACAAATTATATATATATACACATACATATACATACATATACATATACATATACATATACATATATATATATCTTATAAAGGAACCACCGTCTAAGTGAAGTATTAAATGGCTAGGAGTTCACCCGTAGAGACGGCTAGATAGTAACAAGAAGGTCAGCCGGGAGGGTTCTCTTAAATTGAAGTAGATTTCCAGACGCCAACATAGTAGTAAGTGGTCGTTATTATTTCTCGACCTACAAGAAGATCATTTATGACATTGACGTTAGAGAATAGGTCTTAAGCGGTTAGGGTCTGCCTTAGGATATTAAGTGACTATAGGGATGTCAACCTTCAATAAATTAGTAAATGGCCTTAAGTGACTCAGAGTAGCCCGCCTCATGGGATATTAAGTAACAGTAAGTCCACCCATAAAATTACCTCATGGGGTATTGATTGATCATAAGAATGTCCGCCTTAAAATTACCTCATGGGGTATTAAGTGACTGTAAGCACGTCTGGCCTTAGATACACATATAGGCCTAAGTGACTGTTAGGTTGTCCGCCTCATATTTTTAATTTTGTGTATGTTTATTGCGTAGGCATAACTTGAAGAGTTTATACTACCAAATATAAGAAATAGTTGTTCCTAATCTTATCTGTACTTCATTCACCAGAACTTTATGTTCTGACCTCCCTCCTATTAACATTAATAGGTTAGTAGGTAAGACTATCGATTGAGGATAAGGTACGATTGATTGGAACCAATGATCCATTTAGAGTGGCTCTAAGTATCATGGGCCTTTTCTGCTTTGGGATTTAGGCTCATTCCGAGTGGGTTGTTACACCACTCCTACTAAAAAGCATCTTAAATGAAACTCATTTGCTGAACTTATTAATTTATAAATTTATAAAAAATTAAATTAAAATTAAATATTAATTAGAAAAACATGTAACTCGTTCTTAGTATTTTTATGAATATATAAATGAAAATTAAAGGAAAAATTAACAGCGAATTTAACTACAATCGGTACATTCTTTATTTTAATAAAAAATATGTGCAAATGTCTCTAAATAAAAGTAAATTACTATTTAACTTAATTAAATTTGGTAGAATAAAAGAGTATTTTCATTTGTAAAAATATATGTTAAAAAATTCAATTAAAAAACCTAATTTCATAATTTTTATAATGTATAAATATTAATTTTTGTTCATTTCTTTCATCAAAGATATAGCAGGAATAGCGTAATATAGTGAAATAACAGGATATATCTAGAATAGTGGAATATATGAGAGCTTAATGTGGAAAGGCTATATTTGAGGCTATTTGGGAAAAGCGCAACGGTAATAATCTGCTGCAGGAAAAGCAGAGTTATAGCGAGGTAATAGCGGGGAATTAACTGCATAGACACCAACTATCTCAAGTGTTGTATTCCATTAAGATTTCTCTCATACTTTTTTCTAAATCAATCTCCTAAGGATTAATTCCTAGTAATACTCGGAGAAGTGAATGGGAATGGAGATTCGAGCCCTCCTTTTAGCACCAAAAATGTTAGCTAAATTTTTTGTTAACACCCCAAAAGTTGGATCTGTCCGTAGAAATTTCGATCTATGGTGAGGAAGGGTTCAAACATGAAATCTACAAATATTGCCATGTTATAATCTTAGGTTGCTTCTGTAGAACCCTATAAGAGAACTCTCTATTAGGGATAAAACCAACCACAACTCTTATTTCTTATTTCTCTAATGGGTGGTTTCTCTGCCTATGAGATGCTTTCTTGGTATGAGCTTATGGTTTTAAAATAACTTACCCGAGTACTTCAAGGTTACAGATCTAGACCTTAGGGAGTTACACTATCTAAATCAGACCTTTGAAGGTTAGGTCTATGTTAGTTTCCCATCGATTCTCATGGATTTGGCGAGATATCATGAACATTCCCATAATCTTGATCGCTTAGCCTAATAAGTTGTTGAACCAAAACACCTCAACTTAATCCTATATCCAGTCTAAGCATAATCTATAACCACTGTCTTGATTACCAAGCTAATTAAGGTTTTTATCCTTAGACTAAGGGTTCTTAGGGTCAACCACAGATTAAGGTTCGAAAACAGATCTTGATTATGTACATGATCCACAGATTGAACCTGTAATGTTAGCAAGCAATACTAATTATGTAAATTGTTGAACCAGATTATGCAAAATTACCTTGATTGCCATATATCTTCATTTCATTGAGTATAATCAATATTACTGTCCTTTTTTTGACTGATCCCCCAAACTAGGGCTTTTATTTCTCTGTGTTTAAGAGATTAAATATGTTGAGAAATATATTTTGAAAAGGAAAAGTCGTACCACGCTCTGAGTTATGGGGTCCTATTTATAGTAAAACCTGGTCCTCCCTTCGGCATAAGTGCTTCGTTTCGGTCACTCGACAGAGGTTGATCACGAAGGCTTTATAGTGCTTCGGTGGCTTTCCTTTAAGGCAAAGTGTCGATAACTGCTTTCGGAGGATTCGACGATAGGAGCTTTTGTATGAATACAAGAGAGACAACTACATAGGAGATTTCGGCCCTTTTACACTTTCGTATCGTGTTTTATGCCTAGTGCTTGAGGGTTCTGAATTAGGGTTTCTCGCTCTTTTATATGTTGCAGGTTAGGATTTGTTTGTCCTGGTTTTCAGAGGTGTGTATCGAAATCCTTGCTTTACTACTTTCGAAGGACACTTTCGATAATTGTATCAAGTTTCACTTCGAAAAGTAGGTTTACAGATGCATGCATGCCTTATGCTGTTGTCGGCTGGTTCTGAGGTGCTTTTCCCTCCCATTCACTTCTTTTATTTGGAAAATCTTCAGGTTTCATTTTACTATTGCTTCAAGAACCCTTCCGTGGATTATTTGAAAGCCCATCTGGTGTCGTTTACATTCTTTAGCTGGTACCTTTTTTGTAGTCCCCTTCGGCCTGCTCTCTCTGCACTTTTGTTAGATCAGCTAATCCAGAACCAATGCCCTTTTGACTAAGACCGAAAGTGGCATCTTTATCTTTTGCGATTGTTCTTTCGTTGAAAATCGAAAGGGACTTTTTTTGTTTGGAGGAGATTACTTCTTTATTCTTTCCCTTTCACATTCTGAAGCCCATAACCGCCTCTTTTCGTGGTGTTGCCGCCTTTCACAATCCTTCATCTTGACTTTAATTCCTGATCCGCCTTGCTTATTTTGGTGATATCACGCTTAATTTGGAGCTTAGTCCTAGATTCAATGTTGAATTACATGTCTCATGGAGGTGTGCAGTAGCCTCGGGTTAACAGATATGCCTAGTGTTGAAGATTAGATAAACTGGTTTATCTTTAGTGAATCGAACCATCATGCATAGAAGAGAAGATTGGAGGGCTAAGATAGAAGAGTAAAAGTCATAGGCACCAAGGAAGAGTAAATCAGATGTTAGAAGAAGACTAGAGTAGATCTGAACAAGTAATTGACTCATAGCCAACGTAAGTGCGCAATTACGTAAAATTTATATTAAAAGATTTATATAATTGCATATATTTAAATTATGATAATTTCAGTATTATTGCATATATTTTATGTATGCCTACGTAAGGAATGTATTGAATGTAACATGCTTATTATTGCACATATTTTTTGATCATTGCAATATAAAAGCTGAAATGCCTAAAAATTGAAGGAACAAAAATTTAACCATCTTGATAGAGAGGTCGTCAATGGCTGCAAATGACACTGTCATACACAACCTAAGTTATAAAACATGTTAAAGTATCTTCTCTTCCAACCACATAATAGTATACTCTCTTCTAATAATTTAATACTAGAGTGAACAATAAAATTGTTAGTATTAACCAGCCAAAAGTAATTTCAAATAGAGTAATTTTCATTGTTTCAACAATTGTTGTTCTAGATATGTTCATTTTAAATGAGTAACGATCACAAATTAAATGCATTCACTAACCCGCGGAATTGTAATAGGAATAAATAAAAAATGAATTTCAAAAATGCATCAAACGGATAATGAATATGTTCCCATTTTCTTTTGAATAAAATATGGTCTGGTTTATCATAATTTTAGCAGAGAAGTTTAGGAAGACAAATTGTGATTTTGGTCTAACGTGAGTTCAGAACTTCCATGCTCGCACTATTGTGATTTTTTTTTGAAGTTTGTATTAATTGCACAGTATGTATTTACGTCAATGCTAATTGTTGGCAGTAAAAATATCTGATCCCCAGTTGACTCGTTTTGATGATATCAATTTAGTCACAGCTTCCAGTGATAATATCAATTCCGGCATAAAGAATTAAATTTAAAGACCTTTGGTTATGCATCAATGTGAATTAATCAGACACTTCAACTTCAATTTATATACTTTTAGTTTGAAATATACATGATTTCAATATTATTGAAACTATTTTTGATTCCCAGAGATTTACAAAACTTCAAATTTGAAATTATTTCTTCATCTATCAGACAAAGACCGTCGTGATATCCCTTTGAGTAAATTGTATTAGCGGATCTGGATAGTCGACTGTCCCAAACAATGGGTGTTGTTTGTCTTTTCCCAACCCTGCTAAATAGTCCGCCGACTGGTTTCCTTCTCGATAATATGGGTTAATTTTACCTCTATAAAATGATTTAGTAGTGTAACAACCCGCAAAATCAGAACCAATTTAAAATTTTATTTTAGAAAATTTTAATGAGTTTTGACAATATAAAATAATTTATTTAAATAATAGTGATCACAAATTTGATTTAAATCGAAGTTAGAATGAATGATTTAATTTTTATTTTTAAAAGAGTTAGAAATAACGCGGTAGTTTGAAAAGTCAAACTTGAACTTTGACTGACCGTACAGGATGCAAAATTTAACGGATTTTAGTGAAACCAAAAATATTAGAATCTATTTAAAAATATCTTTCTAACAAATCTGAAAAATTGAAATTTCATAGCGGAAATCAAAAGTTATGGCCAATTCAATATCTAGAAAGGTCGCTATGAAATTTATAAGGGCCAAACTGGTACTTTTTGCATACGAAGGAATTTGAACTCGAAACCACTTCCATTGAGTTCGGAATGGTGTTTCTACATTGGAAAACAGTAAACACTTATATATTTTGAGTTTCGAAAATTATTTGTTTAAAAATGTATTTTTAATATTAAATATATTGGCCTTAAAAATAATCATTTTTCAAACGACCTCCGTTTTCGACGAAACCACTTTTCTTGGAACCAGAATGTCAAATTATTGCTAGGTTTCAATTTTCAGATTTTTTTCGAATTAATATGTGAGCGTGGCGAAATAAAATGTGTTTTGACTATTTATAGTTAAATTTGAACGCCTTAAAAATAGCCATTTTTCGAACTGTCTCAGAATTCGACGAAAATAATTTTGTTGGATTCGTATCGTCGTAAGAAAGCTAAAAATGATTTTTTGGTAATTTTTAGAATTAAAATATAATTATAATTGATTTTTCAGTGTAAACGGGCAAAATTTTGACTTTAAAAATTCGTAAAAAAAATCATACGAGCTCAGAATCGAACGAAATTAATTTTCATATGTCCACAGCATCAAAACATAGATAAATATATTTTTCGAGAATTTTTGAAGTTAATATGTGACCCCGGCACATTTAAATGTACGGTAGGAATTAAATAATTAATTTAATATTGTATTTTCAATTAAAAACCGAAAAAAACGTGTAGACATCAGAATTGGACATTGGGACATAGCCCATCGCGTTCAGAAGACCTCAAAACGTTAAGATCGACAGTAAGCAGGCCCAAATCCGAGAAAGTCCAAAAATCCACTTTATTTCACGAAATTCGGAATTAAATATTAAAATAATATAAAAATCCGAAAACCCTAACCCTAATTCTCTAATGGCCAGCCGCCGCCCAGAAATTGATGGCCAGAATTGCTCCAACTTCAAACGCTAATATCTCCCAATCCGTTCAACGAAAATTGACGTATGACCTACCAAATCGAAGAGAATTCAGAGACCTTTCAATCTATACGGTTAAGATCGGATTTTGGTGCTCGGATTTTGCGAATTTTGGCTGAGAAGTTGCTGCGTTTTTGGGGGATTTCGAGGTGATTGGGGAGGCCGAGCTTCAAAGGGTTGGTGGTGTAGGTTGCTCTCGGCATGGCGGTCGCGGTGGTGGTGTTTGATCGGATGCTAGATGGCCAGAGGGGGGTGCGACTAGAAGCTTTGGACGTGGAGATGGGTTTCGGCCGTGCGTTTCACGTTGGGGAGGAAGAAGGTCCGAAACTATTATTTTATTATTTTATTTTATTTTAATATTTTAATTTTCCGATCTTCAAAAATTCATAACTCTCTCATACGAGGTCCGTTTGACAAACCGTAAATTGCGCTGGACTCGTCTTTCCGAGCTCTTCGCGATGGCGCAGACCGCGGCTGAAACGGAGACAGTTGATTTTCAGCCAAAAATTTGAGGTGAGAATTCAAATTTTATTATTTAATTAATTATTAATTTATTTTTCCCACATGAAAATAATTGTATGATGATGATGATTTAGTTCTGAAATGTTTTGGGTGTATGAATTATCGATTGTTGCTCGTGGTGTGCTTATTGTTCATGTTATGCTTGAATCCGTCTTTAAATTGTATATGTTATTGAGTTTAAATTGCAGTTGGAAAATTAAATCTAAATTTAGATTTAAAACATATTTTATTCAGATCTAGACGTTCTAATTTATTTTATTTTAATGTCCTTTTCATTTTTCTGAAATGAACAAAGAAATGGAACGACAAATAAAACTTTATTTTTATTTGTTGATGTTACAATGGAAATTATTTGACAAATAGAATATTATTTTTATTTGTTTGTTTACAATAGACTATGAACAACGAATAAAATATATTTCTTTTTGTTTGCCTTAAAGGTTAACTAACAAAGTTCTCATTTTTGGTTGCATAAAAAGAAAACAAAAACTCTTAATTTTGTTGCATTAAAAGTTAACAAACAAAAATCCATATTTTTGTCACCGAAAAAAAAAATGAAACAAGAACTCATATTTTTGTCATTGAATAAAGATGAAACAAAAATCCATACTTTTGTCATTGGAAAAAAAAGGGAAAAAGAAAAAGAAAAAGAAAATGAAAAAAAAAAAGGGAAATTTTCCTTTTATTTGAATTGATGTGAAATATCAATTCAATGTTGATAAAAAAGATTGTGTTTTGTTTGCATTTCTCAAACAGAAATGTACGAAGGAATAAAAAGATTGTATTTTGTTTGCATCCCTTGATGCGAACAAAATGACAAAATATAGATTTACATTTAAAATAAAAAGAATTATATTTTTCTTGCATTTCTCAATGCAACAAAATGTTTAAATAAAAAGAGAATTATATTTTGTTCGCATCCCTTGACGCGAACAAAGTATTGAAATAAAGATTTACATTAAAATTTATATTTTTATTTGTGTTTTCAAGACACAAATGAACTTGAAACTTACTTTTTATTTTTATTTTATTTATTTACATTTCATAATGTAAATATCACTTGAGAATAAAACTTACCTTTTTATTTATATTTTATAATGTAAATATTACCTGAAAACTAAAACTTATTTTATTATTTGCATATTATAATGCAAATGAGACTTGAAAACGAAACTTACATTTTTGTTAACATTTCATGATGTGAATATAACTTGATGATAAAGCTATTTTTATTATTTGCATACTATAATGAAAATAAAAAGTGAAAATAAAATTTACATTTTTATTTGCACTTTATAATACGAATATAACATTGAAAATAAAGCTTACCTTTTCATTTGCATTTTATAATGCAAATACAACATAAGGATAGAATCTACATTTTATATGCAATTTACAATGAAAAATAAAAAGTACATTTTTATATGTAATTAGAAAGGGGATTTGCAATAAAATTAAAACTTACATTTTTATATGTAATTTATGATGGGATATATAATTATAAAATAAAGTTTACATTTTTATATGTAGTAAAAAATTGAAAATTCGCATTGATATTAAAATAACACTTTTGTAAAGATATCGCATTTGAATAAAAAGATAATTTTTGTCGCTTTTTCTTTTTAGAATAAAAAAAAACATATTTTGTCATCTTTTCTTTTTAACATGAAAAGGGTCATTTTTGTCGCTTCTTCTTTTTAACATTAAAAGAACATTTTTATGTCATGTTTCTTTTTAGCATTAAAAGAAGCATCTTTGTTGTTTTTCCTTTTAGTAATAAAAAGAACATTTTGCTTTCATTTCTTATGATAATATTTTATCGTCATTTTGAATGCGGTAAAAATAGAATTGTTAATGTTGAATATTTTATCGTCATTTTGAATGCGGTAAAAATAGAATTGTTAATGTTGAATATTTTATCGTCATTTTGAATGCGGTAAAAATAGAATTGTTAATGTTGAATATTTTATCGTCATTTTGAATGCGGTGAAAATAAAATGGTTAATGTTGTCATTTTTATCGACATTTTTGGTGCGATAAAAATAGACGATGTTAGTGATTCATTTTTATCGACATTTTTGGTGCGATAAAAATAGACAATGTTAGTGATTCATTTTATCGACATTTTTGGTGCGATAAAAATAGACAATGTTAGTGATTCATTTTTATCGGCATTTTTGATGCGATAAAAAAATATCAACGATAATGTTACATTTTTATCATCATTTTAGATGCAATAAAAAGAATATATTTTTGTGTTACATTTTATTGTCTTTCTAGAGACAATAAAAAGCATAAAATTAAAGAATTACAATTTTATGTAAAATTGCTTTCATTGAAAAGAATAAATATAGAAGACGAGACTTTTGTTGTTAATAATAAACAATGAAAAAGGGAACATTTACATTTTGATGTAAATAAACAATAAAAAGAAAAATTACATTCAAAATGTAAGTTAGAATAAAAAGGACGTTTTGTTAAGTAAAAATGTAAATTACAGTAAAAAGTATAGAAATAAAGATCACATTTTTATTGACCGTTTATAGGCAATAAAAGGAATATAATTAAAAGAGACATTTTTATCGTCGTGTTATATATTGTGTATTACACTGCCATTCACAAGTTACCCGACTTGTGTATGTGATTGGGACGATAATTTTCACACATCGCCCAAGTGCACAAATTAGTTTATCATTTGCTTGATTGGTTGAAAACCCCACACGGGTGTTGGGATGAAGATTTACACACACTAATCCCAATATTTAGTTGTATGTTGATCGTTAGATCGACAGGCTGTGATGAGCATTATTATTTAATTTTAACGCTTACACAGTGGAAATTACACTTTGGATGTAATGGATGACTTGATGATTATACTGTTATTGTCATATATATGATGTGTGTGAAATCCATATAATCCAAATTATATGGTAAATGTTTGAGTCGCATTTCGATTCAAGTGTTCTTTTAAATAAGACTATTTTTACATTAGAAATCCTTTTTATATAAAGTATATATATTTTAAAAAAAAATAGATTTTTAATTAAGTATATGTTAAAACAAGGAATATTTGAAAAAGATAAAGATTTGTAAAATAAAGAATACTTCTCATTTAGAATCTTTTATATAAAGAATATTTTTATGATTATTTTAAAATATGTTTTTAAAAGATTACTAGCATTTGCAATTATATTTTGTGATAGGAAATAAATTGAGATGTGAAGTGGGTTTACCGTGGACGATATTTTAAACGACATTTGTCCTTTAATCCAATTTACATTGAGATTATTATTTGGAATTTATATATCTATTTTATAGATTTAAAAGGGCATTTTCTAAAATCAAAGTCTTCCAATTTAATATATTAAAGAGGAATTAAGTGGAAATTCTATTGGTAATAATTGAGATGGGCTTCTGTAAAAGAAGACCGATATTATATATGGAATTTAAGAGGCTTTGCCGTTATTCCATTTATACTATTAGTCTGATACAGAAATTTATATCGATTATGAACTGATTGGATTTCTGTGGAATTCCATATTTTTAGAAATTGATTTATAGATTTTATTTTAAATATTTATCTTTGATAAAATTAATGAGAATCTTTTTAATTGAATATCTTATTAAAAAGAATATTCTGAGTTGGGATGTGACGAAATGTGTGATTTTCCAATATTTGTTTTTAATCCCAAATTACGCAAGTTATTTAGAAAGACCGGGTTTAACCCATTCTGAATAATCATCACGACGATCAAGAGTCGAAGACGGAGACGGTGATTGAAGACCGAAGGTTTTCACATCGTTGGGATGATGATGACTGGTATCTTGAATTGGGATTGGCCTTCCAAGGCAAGGTATTTGGTAATGATCGTCCAAACGCATTTGGAGATCGACGGACACGATGTTTCGCTCAGACCCAGAGCGGACTTGTAAATGGATTGCGTGTCTGACATTGTATTCTTTTCTACTGTATTTGTTGAACGCTACTAATTATATATTTCTGTTTGGTGTTTAACACCCTTCTCTAAGACGTATGAGCTTGGAGGTTATATATATATTGATAGATGATCAATGATATGGTAGAGTCTGACAATGTGGCATGCTAAGATGCAATTGATCAAGGCTTTGTTGAAAAGCAGGCCTTGTGGTTGATGATCAAAGCACAGTCTATTTAGGCATAGCTTTGTGTATATCGTGACTTCGCGAGCCTCACAGCCCGGTAGAGTCTAAAACGGGAGAAGGGAACGCAGGGAGTGCACACGTTTCTCTCTAGCTAGAGTGGTGCCAGGGACCTACCAGCGCTGGCATTTATTCATTGTGGTTGTTGGATTTTTCGAGGCCTCGGTTTATGCGGTCGCCACTGGCCGTATTATAGGTCCAAAAGGACCGGGGAGCGTGTGTTCAGGAATTGCCAATCCATTAAGCGTTAACGTATGGACCGGCCCTGCAGGATCCAAGGGTTGGACAGAGTACCAATCCTGGGGCATTGCTAGAGTGTCTCGAATCGGTAAGGATCTCCTCCCTAGCCTTGACTCAGATGGAAACCCAAATTTCCAATACGACATCACGCGGTTTTGATTGTATACCTATATATGGCGACATAGTGGGATGGGGCACTCATGCCGTCTAGGATTGATACATTTACTTTGATGTATTCCAAATTGGTTGCACACTATTATTATATACTACCGTGTTTATCGTATCAAGCATCTTTTGATCATTATAAGGTAAAACCCTATCCTCCGGTTTGCGTTGCATTGTGTGATGGGACTTGGGTCTTATAATGGTTTCATTTTTCTAAAAAGGCATTGCGTTATTTGACGATTTACTTTATTTATGCACTGGCAATCCAATGGAGTAAACCCGTTCCGCGTTAGCGGCGTGGTCCTGTGATTAGCCTTATTATTAATTAAGATTAGTTTAAGAATTCTCACACCAGTCCCACGACTGACCTGTAGTTTGTTTCACTTTGCAAACTCGGGTGCCCTTTTTCCACACGGGCAGTCGAGTAGCTTTTTGCAGATATAGTTAAGCAGGATCCTGGATTGAAGTCTGAAGCCGGGTCCAGAATATTGATGGCCTTCCGCTGAGATTAGTTCCGCTGCAATGTATTTAATTTAATTTAAATGTTTCTTCCGCTGTAATTATATTCCAATGTACTCTGATATGTATATTCTGTACTCTGATGTAACATTTATCATAGTGTTATAAAAGTCTTCTGTGTTTTTGTTCTGATGTGTTGTATGCCCAAAGTTAAAGTATTCGTAGATTTTCACCTTTTGGGTCAGACCTGTGTGGTTTATGGTCGATTCAAAGGGCGGGAATTTGCGGGTCTTTACAGTTGGTATCAGAGCCAGGTTAGCTCAAATCTTTGGGGTACAACTCATTAGAACTGAACGGAAGACTCATCAGAGATTGGATTAGTAATGTCCAATAAGAATACTCATTAGAGATAGGACCAGCAGTATCCTAGAATGAATAAACTCGTTAGAGATGGGGTTAGTAATGCCCTAGAACGAGTTAAGAGTTACGAATTTCTAATTAACGTATTTTCGATATATATAATCTATTCTTTGAAATATGATTTTTATATATATTTTGAAAAGATAATCAACCATTAAAAATTAAAATTGAGATAGTTAATTTTACAATTTTTAGCTACGTTCCTTTTCGAGGACGAAAAGTTTTTAAGTGGGGGCGACTGTAACAACCCGCAAAATCAGAACCAATTTAAAATTTTATTTTAGAAAATTTTAATGAGTTTTGACAATATAAAATAATTTATTTAAATAATAGTGATCACAAATTTGATTTAAATCGAAGTTAGAATGAATGATTTAATTTTTATTTTTAAAAGAGTTAGAAATAACGCGGTAGTTTGAAAAGTCAAACTTGAACTTTGACTGACCGTACAGGATGCAAAATTTAACGGATTTTAGTGAAACCAAAAATATTAGAATCTATTTAAAAATATCTTTCTAACGAATCTGAAAAATTGAAATTTCATAGCGGAAATCAAAAGTTATGGCCAATTCAATATCTAGAAAGGTCGCTATGAAATTTATAAGGGCCAAACTGCTACTTTTTGCATACGAAGGAATTTGAACTCGAAACCACTTCCATTGAGTTCGGAATGGTGTTTCTACATTGAAAAACAGTAAACACTTATATATTTTGAGTTTCGAAAATTATTTGTTTAAAAATATATTTTTAATATTAAATATATTGGCCTTAAAAATAATCATTTTTCAAACGACCTCCGTTTTCGACGAAACCACTTTTTTTGGAACCAGAATGTCAAATTATTGCTAGGTTTCAATTTTCAGATTTTTTCGAATTAATATGTGAGCGTGGCGAAATAAAATGTGTTTTGACTATTTATAGTTAAATTTGAACGCCTTAAAAATAGCCATTTTTCGAACTGTCTCAGAATTCGACGAAAATAATTTTGTTGGATTCGTATCGTCGTAAGAAAGCTAAAAATGATTTTTTGGTAATTTTTAGAATTAAAATATAATTATAATTGATTTTTCAGTGTAAACGGGCAAAATTTTGACTTTAAAAATTCGTAAAAAAAATCATACGAGCTCAGAATCGAACGAAATTAATTTTCATATGTCCACAGCATCAAAACATAGATAAATATATTTTTCGAGAATTTTTGAAGTTAATATGTGACCCCGGTACATTTAAATGTACGGTAGGAATTAAATAATTAATTTAATATTGTATTTTCAATTAAAAACCGAAAAAAAACGTGTAGACATCAGAATTGGACATTGGGACATAGCCCATCGCGTTCAGAAGGCCTCAAAACGTTAAGATCGACAGTAAGCAGGCCCAAATCCGAGAAAGTCCAAAAATCCACTTTATTTCACGAAATTCGGAATTAAATATTAAAATAATATAAAAATCCGAAAACCCTAACCCTAATTCTCTAATGGCCAGCCGCCGCCCAGAAATTGATGGCCAGAATTGCTCCAACTTCAAACGCTAATATCTCCCAATCCGTTCAACGAAAATTGACGTATGACCTACCAAATCGAAGAGAATTCAGAGACCTTTCAATCTATACGGTTAAGATCGGATTTTGGTGCTCGGATTTTGCGAATTTTGGCTGAGAAGTTGCTGCGTTTTTGGGGGATTTCGAGGTGATTGGGGAGGCCGAGCTTCAAGGGGTTGGTGGTGTAGGTTGCTCTCGGCATGGCGGTCGCGGTGGTGGTGTTTGATCGGATGCTAGATGGCCAGAGGGGGGTGCGACTAGAAGCTTTGGACGTGGAGATGGGTTTCGGCCGTGCGTTTCACGTTGGGGAGGAAGAAGGTCCGAAACTATTATTTTATTATTTTATTTTATTTTAATATTTTAATTTTCCGATCTTCAAAAATTCATAACTCTCTCATACGAGGTCCGTTTGACAAACCGTAAATTGCGCTGGACTCGTCTTTCCGAGCTCTTCGCGATGGCGCAGACCGCGGCTGAAACGGAGACAGTTGATTTTCAGCCAAAAATTTGAGGTGAGAATTCAAATTTTATTATTTAATTAATTATTAATTTATTTTTCCCACATGAAAATAATTGTATGATGATGATGATTTAGTTCTGAAATGTTTTGGGTGTATGAATTATCGATTGTTGCTCGTGGTGTGCTTATTGTTCATGTTATGCTTGAATCCGTCTTTAAATTGTATATGTTATTGAGTTTAAATTGCAGTTGGAAAATTAAATCTAAATTTAGATTTAAAACATATTTTATTTAGATCTAGACGTTCTAATTTATTTTATTTTAATGTCCTTTTCATTTTTCTGAAATGAACAAAGAAATGGAACGACAAATAAAACTTTATTTTTATTTGTTGATGTTACAATGGAAATTATTTGACAAATAGAATATTATTTTTATTTGTTTGTTTACAATAGACTATGAACAACGAATAAAATATATTTCTTTTTGTTTGCCTTAAAGGTTAACTAACAAAGTTCTCATTTTTGGTTGCATAAAAAGAAAACAAAAACTCTTAATTTTGTTGCATTAAAAGTTAACAAACAAAAATCCATATTTTTGTCACCGAAAAAAAAAATGAAACAAGAACTCATATTTTTGTCATTGAATAAAGATGAAACAAAAATCCATACTTTTGTCATTGGAAAAAAAAGGGAAAAAGAAAAAGAAAAAGAAAATGAAAAAAAAAAAGGGAAATTTTCCTTTTATTTGAATTGATGTGAAATATCAATTCAATGTTGATAAAAAAGATTGTGTTTTGTTTGCATTTCTCAAACAGAAATGTACGAAGGAATAAAAAGATTGTATTTTGTTTGCATCCCTTGATGCGAACAAAATGACAAAATATAGATTTACATTTAAAATAAAAAGAATTATATTTTTCTTGCATTTCTCAATGCAACAAAATGTTTAAATAAAAAGAGAATTATATTTTGTTCGCATCCCTTGACGCGAACAAAGTATTGAAATAAAGATTTACATTAAAATTTATATTTTTATTTGTGTTTTCAAGACACAAATGAACTTGAAACTTACTTTTTATTTTTATTTTATTTATTTACATTTCATAATGTAAATATCACTTGAGAATAAAACTTACCTTTTTATTTATATTTTATAATGTAAATATTACCTGAAAACTAAAACTTATTTTATTATTTGCATATTATAATGCAAATGAGACTTGAAAACGAAACTTACATTTTTGTTAACATTTCATGATGTGAATATAACTTGATGATAAAGCTATTTTTATTATTTGCATACTATAATGAAAATAAAAAGTGAAAATAAAATTTACATTTTTATTTGCTCTTTATAATACGAATATAACATTGAAAATAAAACTTACCTTTTCATTTGCATTTTATAATGCAAATACAACATAAGGATAGAATCTACATTTTATATGCAATTTACAATGAAAAATAAAAAGTACATTTTTATATGTAATTAGAAAGGGGATTTGCAATAAAATTAAAACTTACATTTTTATATGTAATTTATGATGGGATATATAATTATAAAATAAAGTTTACATTTTTATATGTAGTAAAAAATTGAAAATTCGCATTGATATTAAAATAACACTTTTGTAAAGATATCGCATTTGAATAAAAAGATAATTTTTGTCGCTTTTTCTTTTTAGAATAAAAAAAAACATATTTTGTCATCTTTTCTTTTTAACATGAAAAGGGTCATTTTTGTCGCTTCTTCTTTTTAACATTAAAAGAACATTTTTATGTCATGTTTCTTTTTAGCATTAAAAGAAGCATCTTTGTTGTTTTTCCTTTTAGTAATAAAAAGAACATTTTGCTTTCATTTCTTATGATAATATTTTATCGTCATTTTGAATGCGGTAAAAATAGAATTGTTAATGTTGAATATTTTATCGTCATTTTGAATGCGGTAAAAATAGAATTGTTAATGTTGAATATTTTATCGTCATTTTGAATGCGGTAAAAATAGAATTGTTAATGTTGAATATTTTATCGTCATTTTGAATGCGGTGAAAATAAAATGGTTAATGTTGTCATTTTTATCGACATTTTTGGTGCGATAAAAATAGACGATGTTAGTGATTCATTTTTATCGACATTTTTGGTGCGATAAAAATAGACAATGTTAGTGATTCATTTTATCGACATTTTTGGTGCGATAAAAATAGACAATGTTAGTGATTCATTTTTATCGGCATTTTTGATGCGATAAAAAAATAGCAACGATAATGTTACATTTTTATCATCATTTTAGATGCAATAAAAAGAATATATTTTTGTGTTACATTTTATTGTCTTTCTAGAGACAATAAAAAGCATAAAATTAAAGAATTACAATTTTATGTAAAATTGCTTTCATTGAAAAGAATAAATATAGAAGACGAGACTTTTGTTGTTAATAATAAACAATGAAAAAGGGAACATTTACATTTTGATGTAAATAAACAATAAAAAGAAAAATTACATTCAAAATGTAAGTTAGAATAAAAAGGACATTTTGTTAAGTAAAAATGTAAATTACAGTAAAAAGTATAGAAATAAAGATCACATTTTTATTGACCGTTTATAGGCAATAAAAGGAATATAATTAAAAGAGACATTTTTATCGTCGTGTTATATATTGTGTATTACACTGCCATTCACAAGTTACCCGACTTGTGTATGTGATTGGGACGATAATTTTCACACATCGCCCAAGTGCACAAATTAGTTTATCATTTGCTTGATTGGTTGAAAACCCCACACGGGTGTTGGGATGAAGATTTACACACACTAATCCCAATATTTAGTTGTATGTTGATCGTTAGATCGACAGGCTGTGATGGGCATTATTATTTAATTTTAACGCTTACACAGTGGAAATTACACTTTGGATGTAATGGATGACTTGATGATTATACTGTTATTGTCATATATATGATGTGTGTGAAATCCATATAATCCAAATTATATGGTAAATGTTTGAGTCGCATTTCGATTCAAGTGTTCTTTTAAATAAGACTATTTTTACATTAGAAATCCTTTTTATATAAAGTATATATATTTTAAAAAAAAAATAGATTTTTAATTAAGTATATGTTAAAACAAGGAATATTTGAAAAAGATAAAGATTTGTAAAATAAAGAATACTTCTCATTTAGAATCTTTTATATAAAGAATATTTTTATGATTATTTTAAAATATGTTTTTAAAAGATTACTAGCATTTGCAATTATATTTTGTGATAGGAAATAAATTGAGATGTGAAGTGGGTTTACCGTGGACGATATTTTAAACGACATTTGTCCTTTAATCCAATTTACATTGAGATTATTATTTGGAATTTATATATCTATTTTATAGATTTAAAAGGGCATTTTCTAAAATCAAAGTCTTCCAATTTAATATATTAAAGAGGAATTAAGTGGAAATTCTATTGGTAATAATTGAGATGGGCTTCTGTAAAAGAAGACCGATATTATATATGGAATTTAAGAGGCTTTGCCGTTATTCCATTTATACTATTAGTCTGATACAGAAATTTATATCGATTATGAACTGATTGGATTTCTGTGGAATTCCATATTTTTAGAAATTGATTTATAGATTTTATTTTAAATATTTATCTTTGATAAAATTAATGAGAATCTTTTTAATTGAATATCTTATTAAAAAGAATATTCTGAGTTGGGATGTGACGAAATGTGTGATTTTCCAATATTTGTTTTTAATCCCAAATTACGCAAGTTATTTAGAAAGACCGGGTTTAACCCATTCCGAATAATCATCACGACGATCAAGAGTCGAAGACGGAGACGGTGATTGAAGACCGAAGGTTTTCACATCGTTGGGATGATGATGACTGGTATCTTGAATTGGGATTGGCCTTCCAAGGCAAGGTATTTGGTAATGATCGTCCAAACGCATTTGGAGATCGACGGACACGATGTTTCGCTCAGACCCAGAGCGAACTTGTAAATGGATTGCGTGTCTGACATTGTATTCTTTTCTACTGTATTTGTTGAACGCTACTAATTATATATTTCTGTTTGGTGTTTAACACCCTTCTCTAAGACGTATGAGCTTGGAGGTTATATATATATTGATAGATGATCAATGATATGGTAGAGTCTGACAATGTGGCATGCTAAGATGCAATTGATCAAGGCTTTGTTGAAAAGCAGGCCTTGTGGTTGATGATCAAAGCACAGTCTATTTAGGCATAGCTTTGTGTATATCGTGACTTCGCGAGCCTCACAGCCCGGTAGAGTCTAAAACGGGAGAAGGGAACGTAGGGAGTGCACACGTTTCTCTCTAGCTAGAGTGGTGCCAGGGACCTACCAGCGCTGGCATTTATTCATTGTGGTTGTTGGATTTTTCGAGGCCTCGGTTTATGCGGTCTCCACTGGCCGTATTATAGGTCCAAAAGGACCGGGGAGCGTGTGTTCAGGAATTGCCAATCCATTAAGCGTTAACGTATGGACCGGCCCTGCAGGATCCAAGGGTTGGACAGAGTACCAATCCTGGGGCATTGCTAGAGTGTCTCGAATCGGTAAGGATCTCCTCCCTAGCCTTGACTCAGATGGAAACCCAAATTTCCAATACGACATCACGCGGTTTTGATTGTATACCTATATATGGCGACATAGTGGGATGGGGCACTCATGCCGTCTAGGATTGATACATTTACTTTGATGTATTCCAAATTGGTTGCACACTATTATTATATACTACCGTGTTTATCGTATCAAGCATCTTTTGATCATTATAAGGTAAAACCCTATCCTCCGGTTTGCGTTGCATTGTGTGATGGGACTTGGGTCTTATAATGGTTTCATTTTTCTAAAAAGGCATTGCGTTATTTGACGATTTACTTTATTTATGCACTGGCAATCCAATGGAGTAAACCCGTTCCGCGTTAGCGGCGTGGTCCTGTGATTAGCCTTATTATTAATTAAGATTAGTTTAAGAATTCTCAAACCAGTCCCACGACTGACCTGTAGTTTGTTTCACTTTGCAAACTCGGGTGCCCTTTTTCCACACGGGCAGTCGAGTAGCTTTTTGCAGATATAGTTAAGCAGGATCCTGGATTGAAGTCTGAAGCCGGGTCCAGAATATTGATGGCCTTCCGCTGAGATTAGTTCCGCTGCAATGTATTTAATTTAATTTAAATGTTTCTTCCGCTGTAATTATATTCCAATGTACTCTGATATGTATATTCTGTACTCTGATGTAACATTTATCATAGTGTTATAAAAGTCTTCTGTGTTTTTGTTCTGATGTGTTGTATGCCCAAAGTTAAAGTATTCGTAGATTTTCACCTTTTGGGTCAGACCTGTGTGGTTTATGGTCGATTCAAAGGGCGGGAATTTGCGGGTCTTTACAAGTAGTTTCTGAATCTATTTTAATATTGGCTAATTAGCCATCTCGACTGCGTTAAATCTTTGCAAAAAGGATATAGCAATGGCAGAGTCCCCTTCTATCCACACTTTCTTCATAGAGGGGTAGTGTTCTACGACCTTTTTCAGATCACTAAGCAGCCTACTTAGTTCAGCTTCAATTACACTTGTCTTAGCCACTATATCGCATCCGACCAATAGAATGGAGTTGTTCTCGTCACAAACAATGTAACCACATCCAGCTTTATTATTTGAGACCCTTCCGTCAAAGTTTAGCTTGATAAAGCCGGGTTTTGGTGGAGTCCAGGGTACTGGTATCTGACCTGGATCGACTACATGCTTCGAACGGTATGAACTAGGGATGTGTATATGTCTGGATCGGCCAAATTCTCAAAATGCAGCTTTTGGATGAAAGAAGTCAAGTTTCTAAGGCATATTGTTTCGGGAAAAGGATTAGCGGTAGACCCTGCTAAGGTAGAAGTTGTCTAAGAGTGCAAGATACCCCATAATGCAACGGAGGTTAGGAGTTTCCTTCGGTTAGTAGGCTACTATCGGAAATTTATTAAGGACTTCACCGAAATTGCAACCCCGCTAACTTAATTGATGAAAAAGGATCATAAGTTTGTGTTGACTAAGAAATAAGGAGTTGCCTTTGAGAGGTTGAAGGAATCTCTCACAAGTGCACCTATCCTTATTATCCTGGATGGAATCAATATGTTTACGGTCTTTACGGACGAATGATAGACTATTTTGGGAGCGATACTCGTGTAGAAGGGTAGAGTAGTTTCCTGCGCAAGTAAACAACTCAAGGACCACGAGAAAAGGTGCCCCATCCATGATTTAGAGTTAGCAGCAGTTGTTTTCGCCCATAAGATGAGGAGAAATTATCTTCTCGGAGAGAATTTTTTAGTTATTCACCGGTCATAAGTCTCTTCGGTATTTGTTTTCTTAGCGAGATCTGAACCTTCGATAGTAGAGATGGATTGAATATCTTGCATCTTTTGATTTGCCATTCAGTATACCTCTGGTAAGGGTAACGTCGTGGATGATACTTTAAGTCAAAAGCACGTTATCCTTAGTGCAGTGACCGAATGGAGACAGATAGAGTTTCTCTATAGTTTCAGTTTGCAACCACCGTATGCGGCAGCTCAAGGATTTCTTAGAGCTATAGAAATAAGACCGGTTATATTGGGAAAGATCAAGAATGAGAAAGACCTCGATAACGAGTTAAGGGTATTAAAGGGAAAAGTTTCTAGGGGGGATCTTTCCCTAATTCTGGTAGATATTCTTTTAGTGGTAGTAGTATCTTCAGGAGAGATAGCCAGATTTGCAACCTTAGGAATATTGATCTTAAGAAAGAGATTCTAGAGGAATGTCATAGATCATGAATGACTATACACCTCGAAGGTGACAAAATGTTTAGGGACATGAAGATAAGCTTTTAGTGGGAAGGAATGAAAAGAGACATGGCAGAGTTTGTTTCTAGATGCTTAACTTGTCCAAGGGTGAAAGGCGGAGCAAGGGAAGCTTGGAGCACTTTTGTTATCCTTAGAGATTCCCACTTGGAAATGGAAACACATTTTTATGGTTTTTATTGATGGGATTCCTAGGAGTAAGAAGGGGAATGAAAGCATTTGGGTAACAGTGACCGATTTACAAAGAGCGCCCATTTTATTCCAATCAAGAAGAGTACAATATATTAGCCCAGTTGTATGCCAGTGAGATTGTTAGGCTACATAGGATTCTAACTACTGTAGTCACAGACAGAGACCTGTTGTTTACTAATGAATTTTGGAAGAGTCTTCAAGAAGATATGGGAACGACACTGAGTTTGAGTATAATATATCATCCAAAAATAGATGGCCAGATAGGGAGAGTTAACAGAGTCTTAGAAGATATTCTCAAGGTCTGCATAGTTGACTTCGGAGGAGTATGGGAGCAGCACTTGCCTTTGGTAGAGTTCTCATACAATAATAGTTACCAACCAATGATTGGTATGGCCCTTTATGAAGCTTATGGGAGGCCATGCAAATCGCCAACTTGTTGGTGGGAAATACCAAAATGGTTTTACTCAGACCAGACCTTATCCGTGAGTCTACGAAAAGTATCGCTTTGATTCGACAAAGGGTGAAGGCTGCCCAAGACCGACAAAAGTCATACGCAGATAGGATGAGAAAGGAACTAGAATTTGATTTTAGATATTTGGTATTTGTTAATTTTCCCCTTTGAAGAAGATAGTTCGGTTTGAATAGACTAGGAAGTTGGTTCCTAGGTTTATTGGGACTTTTAGGGTTTTGGATAGGATTGGGAAGATGGCTTACTGAATGGATCTTCTCGAGCATTTTTCGGAGTCTAGGACCTTTTCCATGTTTCTCATATTCGCAAATGCCTTCATGATTTAGCTGACAGACTCGAGCTTAATGGTATTTGGGAGATAGGGAGCTTCGAGTTGGAGTCTGGGGTGCCCTATGTCATCGCAAGGACCGTGGAGCATGGAATCAAACGACTCCGCAAAAAAATTTATTCACCTAGTCCGGGTTCAACAGGGAGATAACCTTATGGAAAGCACCTGGGAAACTGAGGAGAAGATTATGCTGACTCATCCGAAGCTTTTCTTGGGTAATCACTATCTCCCAAATTCTCGTTTTTGGTTGCATTGTGGTTTCTAGATTATATGGTAGGAGATGGACGCAACACTTATGCACCATGCACCCATATACAATTATATGCATATTAGGATGTTTTATTGAATCACTTATTACACACACATGCTAGGACTGAGCTCGTTATTAAAAGTCTGCAGTTCATAATCATTACGCGTTATGGATGTTTACAGATATTTATGAAAATAACATGGGTGGACAACATGGTTGTTCAGAGAGAGTAAGTTTATTCGCTCGTTCAAAATATTTTGGGATGAAAATCTTATAAGGAGGGAAAATGTGACACCCCGTAAAAATTAGAAATAAGTTAATTTAATTTAAAATGAATAATAAGCTAATGGACCGAAAAATGAATTTTTGAGTAATTAGGAATTGGAACACGAAACTACTGTAGTTGCGTCAATGGCGAAATTCTGATCTATTTTCATATTTTATTTACAGAAAACGGAATCCGTATTCAAAAGATATAAATAAAACAAGTTGTGCATATATATTAACACACATTAACTTCAAATAAATAAATTTACAAACCTGGAATATATTAATTTGATTAGCATGAAAAAGAATATTTATTTTTAAATTCAAATGTGTGTGTGTGTGCATTAATATACAATGGGGACAAGAATAATCAATATAAGGTAAACAATCAATCAAATTAATGCAGTAATTAATTAAAAAGTAACGTACAAGAGAAATAATCTCCTGGGATCGACCCTAGAAAGGGCTCGACCGCCCCTCTAACAGGGTGGTCGACCGCCCCTCTAAGAAGGGGTCGACCGCCATCCTATAGGAGGGGTCGACCGCCCTCATGTAGGTTGCCTAGAGAAGGTGTTTTTAAGGGAGGACTTATTTATATTTTTCATCAAACAGACTGCTTATATTAAATCTACTGAATATAATGGCCCATATACATGATGTCATCTATAAATAAGACCCCAAACACTTACTCAAAACCCGTACATCTATTCTTCTTCACGCTTCCATGAGGCCTTTCTACCATTGCTAATTCCGAAAAAGGGTTCAGATTTTTCTTCTATCCTCCTAACCTATTTTTTCTCTTCTGTTCTATTCTAATATAGAATTAGATTTATTCTGGAATTTAGATATATAAATATATAAGGCTCTAATATATGATTCTTATATATGTAAATTTGAAAGATTCGTGCACGATTGTTTACGAAGGCCTTATCCAAAACTCATTATACTCAATTCTATTGTTGCTTATTCTTATAGCACTGTGAGTAAAATTCATTTAAGTTACTATTTCTATGATTTGCTAGTTTAAAGATGGATTATTGTGCCTAGGAAGACTTGAGTTGTTATGAAAAGAAAACAATACCAAATCCCTTAAATATTCCATATTTTATGTTTATACGACGAAATTGTCAAACTATTTGTATATGTGGTTTTGGATTATTGAAATAATAAGAGAGAAGCATGATTGTATAATTATCTATATTTGTTGGACTCATCTTATTTTATTTTTGTGTAGACTCATACATATGGTTTTGTGCAAAAGGTTAAGATCTGGATGGAATTGTAAATTTGAATAGGTTTAAATCTCTATTTTCTAGATAAAGTATTTGAACATATTGTTTACAAGATGTCCATGTATTCAGGTTTTGCATGTAAATATATGTAAAAGTGAATCCATTGAAAATAGGAATTACATATGTATATATTGGATATATGTCACTTTGATTATTTTTTTATTATTAGATAACCAAGTCAAAACTAGGCTACAAGTTCTGTGTTGCTATTATTGTTTTTCATTTTGATTGTAACATGTTAATATGTATATTTATGCAATGACTGAAAGGAATATGGAAAATAATTCGTACACCTTTACTTTAAAGTAGGATTGACATTTCAAATGTGGTTAGGACATTAATTGTGTTCGTTTAATTCATGCCTATATATATATATATATATATATATATATATAAAGCGTAAACAACGTAATATTAATACGTATTAAGTGCGAAATAAATATGGTTAAATTAGGAATTTGATTTCGAATGTCCCTATAGGATTTGTATGCTTGTGTGTGTTAATGGCTTTAGATATATTAATGACACATAGTCATGAGGTTGACCATTACTTGTAGTAAAAGCTTGCTTGGAACAGAGTGGCATAACCAGTATCTACAAGTAACTGTGGTTAATGTTAGAGGTCTAGGTGCCATGGACCATTATAATTAGTACACTACAATACGAGGTTAGACCCAACTTGTTAGGTTGTCAGCCTCATATGTTCAGTTTTGTGTATGCTTATTGCATAGGTTAGACCCAACTTGTTAGGTCTACAAGTAACGCTGGGTTTGTCTAATACGAGATGTACTTGTTTGTCTAATACAAGGTTAGACCCAGCGTCTACAAGTTGTTTGTCTAATACGAGATGTATAGTGTATATATGTTCTGTGTGAAGTAGGCTTACCTTCGAGAAATGGTATTGAGTGGTGGACCAACCTTGATTTGGATATTAAGTAGTTAGGACTAGGTCCATTTCTATGGTTCACTCCTTGGTTTAGGATCCAAGTCATGGGACGCTCCCTTACGGAGGTCTTATAAGGTCATTGGGCCTGCCTTCCTCCTATAAAGTATTAAATGGTCTTAATAGACGATAACTTGAGTAGGGTAGTTGTCCAAGTAATATCTGCTTCTTATCTAGGGGCTAGTGAGGATTGACCTATGGATGAACTATATATATATGTTATAAAGGAACCACCGTCTAAGGGAAGTATTAAATGGCTAGGAATTCACCCGTAGAGACAACTAGATAGTAACAAGAGAGTCAGTCGGAAGGGTTCTCTTAAACTGAAGTTGATTTTCAGACCCAAACATAGTAGTAAGTGGCCGTTATTATTTATCGACCAACAAGAGGAATCATTTATGACATTTACGTTAGAGACTAGGTCTTAAGTGGTTAGGGTCCGCCATAGGGTATTAAGTGACTATAGGGATGTCAACCTTCATTAAATTATTAAATGGCCTTAAGTGACCAGAAATAGCCTGCCTCGTGGGATATTAAGTTACTATAATTCCGCCCTTAAAATTATCTCATGGGTATTATTTGACCGTAAGAACGTCTACCTTAAAATTACCTCCTGGGGGTATTAAGTGACTGTAAGCATGTCTGCCCTTAAACATACATATAGGCCTTAAGTGACTGTTAGGTTGTCCGCCTCATATGTTCAGTTTTGTGTATGCTTATTGCGTAGGCATAACATGAAGAAATATAGGAAATAGTTGTTCCTAATCTTTTCTGTATTTCATTCATCAGAACTTTATGTTATGGCCTCCCTCCTATTAACATTAATTTATAGGTTAGTAGGCGAGACTATCGATTGAGGATGAGGTACGATTGATTGGAACCAACGATCCATTTAGAGTGGCTCTAAGTATTGTGGGACTTTTCTGGGTTGGGATATAGGCCCATTCCGAGCGGGTAGTTACACCACTCCTACAAAAAAGCATCTTAAATGAAACTCATTCGCAAAAGTTATTAATTTATAAATTTGTAAAAAATTAAATTAAATATTAATTAGAAAAACATGTAACTCGTTCTTAGTATTTTTTTTGAATATATAGACGATAATTAATGGAAAAATTAATAGTGAATTTAACTATAATCAATGCATTCCTTATTTTAATAAAAAAAAATTTGTGCAAATGTCTCTAAATAAAAGTAAATTACTATTTAACTTAATTAAGTTTAATAGAATAATATAGTATTTTCATTTCCAAAAATATATGTTAAAAAATTCAATTAAAAAACCTAATTTCATAATTTTTATAATGTACAAATATTATTATTTTTATTCATTTCTTTCATCAAAGATATAGCGGGAACAGTGTAGTATAGCAGAAATAACAAGATATATCAGGAATAGCGGAATATAACGGGGCTTAATGTGGAAAGGCTATATTAGAGGCTATTTGGGGAAAGCGTAGCGGTAGTAATCTGCTATAGGATAAAGCAGAGTTATAGTGAGGTAATAGCGGGGCATTAACTGCATAGACACCAACTATCTCAAGTATTGTAATCCATTAAGATTTTCCTCATAGACACCAACTATCTCAAGTATTGTAATCCGTTAAGATTTTCCTCATAGATCTCCTAAGGATGATTTCCTAGTAATACTCGGGGAAAGGAACGGGAATGGAGATTCGAGCCCTCCTTTTAGCACTAAAAATGTTAGCTAAATTTTTTGTTAACATCCCAAAAGTTTGATCTGTCCGTAGAACTTCCGATCTATGGTGAGAAAGGGTTCAAGCATGAAATCTGCAAATATTGCCTTGTTATAATCTTAGGTTGCTTCTGTAGAACCCTGCAAGTAAACTCTCTATTAGGGATAAAGCCAACCACAACTCTTATTTCTGATTTCCCTGATGGGTGGTTACTCTACCTTTGAGACGCTTTCTTGGTATGAGCTTATGGTGTTAAAATAACTTCCCCGGGTACTTTATGTTTACGGATCTAGACCTTGGGGAGTTACACTATCTAAATCAAACTTTGAAGGTTTGGTCTATGTAAGTTTCCCATCGATTCCCATGGATTTGGCGAGATAACATGAACATTCCCCTAATCTCGATCGCTTAGCCTAATAAGTTGTTGAACCAGAACACCTCAACTTAATTCTAGATCCATCCTTAGCATAATCTATAATCACTATCATGATTATCAAGCTAATTAAGGTTTTTATCCTTATACCGAGGATTCTTAGTGTAAATCGCAGATTAAGGTTCGAAAATATATCTCAATTATGTACATGATCCGCATATTGCACCTGCAATGTTAGCAAGCAATATTAATTACGTAAATTGTTGAACTAGACTACGCAAAATTACCTTGATTGCCATATTTCTTCATTTCATTGAGTAAAATCAATATTACAATCCTTTTTCTTGACTAATCCTCCTTTCGGCATAAATGCTCCATTTCGGCCACTCGACAGAGGTTGATCACGATGGATTTATAAGTTTTTCATTCGCTTTACTTCAAGGCAAAGTGTCAATAGCTGCTTTTGGAGGATTCGATTAAAGGAGCTTTTTCTCTGAATACAAGAGAGACAACTACATAGGAGCTTTTGGCCCTTTTACACTTTCATGTCATGCTTTATCCCTAGTGCTTGAGGGTTCTGAATCAGGGTTTCTCACCCTTTTGTACGTTGCAGGATAGGATTTGTTTGTCCTATTTTTCGGAGGTGTGTATCGAAAGCCTCGCTTTACTGCTTTCGAAGGACCCTTTCAGTAACTATATCAAATTTCGCTTCGGAAAGCAGGCTTACAGATGCATGTGTGCCTTATGCTGCTGTCGGCTGGTCCTTATAAAGTGCTTTTCCCTCCCATTCACTTCTTTTATTTAGAAAATCTTCAAGTTTCATTTTACTATTACTTCAGGAGCCCTTCCGTGGATTATTTGGAATCCCTTCTAGTGTCGTTTACATTCTTTAGCTACTACCTTCTTGGTAGTCCCTTCGGCCTTCTCTCTCTACACTTTTGTTAGATCGTCTAATCCAAAACCAATGCCCTTTCGACTAAGATCGAAAGGGGCTTCTTTATCTTGTGCGATTGTTCTTTCGTTGAAAGTTGAAAGGGAGTTTTTTGTTTGGAGGAGATTACTTCTTTATTCTTTCCCTTTCGCATCTCGAAGGCCTATAACCGCCTCTTTTCATGGTGTTGCCGCCTTTCACACTCATTCGTCTTGACTTCAATTCTTGATCTGCTTTGGTTATTATGGTGCTAACACACTTAATTTGGAGCTTAGTCCTAGAGTCAACGTCGAATTATCCTAGTGGGATCAGTGCCGAGTCTGGTTTAGAGATCTTGTGTGATAACAATTCATATAGCAAATAAGAGCATGTCTCGTGGAGGTATGCAATAGCTTCAGGTTATCGGACATGCCTAGTGTCGAAGATCAGATGATTTATCTTGATCAATGAATCGAACCATGATGCATATAAGAGAATATTGGAGGGCTAAGATGGATGAGTAGGGGTCATAGGCATCATGGAAGAGTAAATCAGATGTCAAAAGAAGATTAGAGTAAGTCTGGCCAAGTAATTGACTGATAGCCAACGTAAGTGCACAATTCGGTAAAATTTATATTATAAGATCTATATTATTGCATACATATTATGATAACTGTAGTATAATTGCATATATTTTATGAATGCCTACATAAGCAATGTGCTGAATGTAACATGCTTATTATTGCACACATTTTTTTATCACTACAGTAATAAAAGCTGAAATGCCTAAAAATCGAAGGAATAAATTTTTACCCATCTTGATAAAGAGGTCACCAAAGGCTGCAAACGACACCGTCATCCATAACCTAAGTTATAAAACATGTAAAAGTATCTTCTTTTCCAACCACATAATAGTATATTCTCTTTTAATAATTTAATACTAGGGTGAACAATAAAATTGTTATGTAATTAACCAGACAAAAGTTATTTCAAATAAAGTAATGTTCATTGTCTCAAACATTGTTGTTCTAGATATGCTCTTTTTAATGATTAATGATCACAAATTAAATGCATTCACTAAGATGCCAAACAGTAATAGGATTAAATAAAAAATGAATTTAAAAAATGCATTGAACTGATAAAGAAACATTTCTATCAGTCAAACAATGTCATTGTGATTTTCTAATGACATTCACTTCATACGTACAAAATTGAATAAATTTAATGACTTTACATGCACACGTATAAAGACAAAAACAATGACCGTGCAAGGAAAAATAAATAAAAGATAAATGCCTATTTCGAAAGCAAAGTGCGCTGACTATCGTGCTCACCGCTCCATATCTTTTGGAAATATATATTACCTTCATTTTGTATGTTGAATATTTAGCTCTTTGATTGAATCAAACACTTGGCTTCAATTTATATACTTTTAGTTTGACATATACATCATTTCAATATTATCGAAACTACTTTTGATTCTCAGAGATTTACAAAACTTTAAATGTGAAATTATTTCTTCATCTACCTGAAAAAGACAATCTTGATATCCCTTTGAGTAAATTGTATTAGCTCATCTGGATAGTCGATTGTCCAAAACACTGGTCGTTGTTTGACTTTTCCCAACCCTGCTAAATAGTCTGCCGACTGTCGATAAATATGAGTTAAGTTTACCTCTATAAAATGATTTTGTAGTTTCTGAATCTGTTTTAATATTGGCCAATTAGCCATCTCGACTGCGTTAAATCTTTGCAAAAAAGATATAGCAATGGCAGAGTCCCCTTTTATCCATACTTTCTTCATAGAGGGGCAGTGTTCTACCACTTTTTTTAGACCATTAAACACACCACTTAGTTCAACTTCAATTACGCTAGTCTTAGCCACCATATCGCATCCGGCCAGTATAATGGTGTTACGCTCGTCACGAACAATGTTACATTACATAAACTCTTCTTTAGAGTCATGCTTTGGTCATGATACACATAATGGTCCCTTTGAACCATGGAGCTCTGATACCATGTTGAGTTTCGGCATTCCATAAAGTCTCCTATGTCGGCGTCCCGATTGAACATCCTCATCGCTACCCATCAAGCATATAATGCTACATGTCAACAACACCATATATATACCACAATCTTTCTTAATTTCTTGCAATGTGGGACAATTCGTCCGTCCAATCCACGCATCCACTTCTTTCCAATTCCAATGTGAGCCACACCTAACATGTTACGCTTAAATGGGTCATTTAGATAGCAGGTCCTGGTGCGATGGAGCAGCTGTCTAGAGGATGAGAAGAATGAATTGATTTCCTATTACATGCCTATATGGATTCCTATACCTATTATATTGTGCAACACTATGGAGATTTAATAATAAATGCTTATTTTTCTTATAATGATACAGTTATTGAGTCTGCTTCCATTACATAAATTCTACTTTATTTATTATGTAGCTCTATGGATCTTTATTGTGATTTAGTTATTCTTTTGGTTGTTGTTGTCCTTATGTTTATACTTGTAATGTGTATTTAGTATTATTGTTCCTTGTGTTGTAAGATATACGATAGGTTGTGTTTTGTTTATTTCATTTTCAGCCTTGATGACTGTCTTATATCAGTCTCTCATAATCACAGCTCCCTATTTAACCATTATTATTTTGCCGATGTTATAGTGGGGTTGTCAATTGGTAGGTCCTAGATGAATATATACCTATTTTTAGTAGACAAACACGGGCTACTGGAATTATATTCTTTTAGGAACAACGGAAATATTAAATGCCATCAAACGTTTTAATTACATTTGAGTATACAAAATAGAATTTTACTTAGGAATGTAACGATGTATCTCATATTTTAAGTAGAAATGGAAGTTATAATGGTTTATACCCATAACAGAAAGTCGTAGCTGTTAGATCAAAATTTTAAAAGAATAGTCATTATTTAGTTCCACGAAGCATTGCATGAAGATGCATTCGCCAACACTCTAAAACAAACCACAAAGTCTTGGTCAAACAACAAAGTGTAGATGTCGACTAATCCCACAAGTAACCGAACTTCACGTTCAAATTGTTGTATATTATCCACACCTCCACTGTTTATTATGGATTGAAAACCTATTGTCATCAAAAATGGTGGCAACACCTAAAAAATATCAAGTGAATTGAAACTAAAATGGAAACAAAACATGCGCACAAGGATTATAGTAATTTTGACAGTTGTGCACATATATATTCTATGCAGGTTGATATTCCAAGAAATGCAAGTGAAAATAACAATTGTAAAAAAGGATTCAGAGAAAAGACATGGAAACGTGAGCAAATATGCATTGCAGTCAATCTCAATCTCAGACCAGAAAGCTCCATATCTTTTGAAAATACATGTTACCTTCATTTTGTATGATGAACATTCAGTTCCTTGATTGAATCAGATACTTAGCTTCAATTTATATACTTTTAGTTTGACATATACTTGATTTCAACATTATTGAAACTATTTTTGATTCCCAGAGATTTACAGAACTTTAAATTTGAAATTACTTCTTCATCCATCTAAAAAAGACCGTTGTGGTATACCTTTGAGTAAATTGTATTAGCTGATCTGGATAGTCGATTGTCCAAAACAATGGGTGTTGTTTGTCTTTTCCCAACCCTGCTAAATAGTCCGTCCACTAGTTTCCTTCTCGATAGATATGGGTTAACTTTACCTCTATAAAATGATTTAGTAGTTTCTGAATTTGTTTTAATATTGGCCAATTAGCCATCTCAACTGCGTTAAATCTTTGCAAAAAAGATATAGCAATGGCAGAGTCCCCTTCTATCCATACTTTCTTCATAGAGGGGTAGTGTTCTACGACCTTTTTCAGACCATTAAGCAGGCCACTTAGTTCAGCTTCAATTACACTGGTCTTAGCCACCATATCGCATCCCGCCAATAGAATGGAGTTGCTCTCGTCGCGAACTATGTAACCACATCCAGCTTTATTATTTGAAACCCCTCCGTCAAAGTTCAGTTTGATAAAGCCGCATTTTGGTGGAGTCCAGCGTACCAGTATCTGACCTGGATCGACTACATGCTTGCTGTCCTTCGTCTGCTACGTTAACATCGACGTGGTTTTAGACGAAATCAGGCAACCTAATTACCACCACCATCGACTCCCACCATCTCGGCGTTATTTTAGACTTTAAACAATGATTCCAATCAGGTAAAAAAAAAAGACCCAATTTATTCTACATTGTTGTTGTTGCTCCAATTTCTTCGCTCCAATTTTTATTACCTATTCGCATGGTTCCGACTTGCTTGCCGTCCTTCGTCTGCTACGTTAACATCGACGTGGTTTTTGACGAAATCAGGCAACCTAATTACCACCACCATCGACTCCCACCATCTCGGTGCCATTTTAGGCTTTAAACGATGATTCCAATCCGGTAATTCAAATAATAATTTATCTGAATTCCCTAAATAATTTTGTCCGTCTGATTTCTGTTGTTAATTCCTTCGTATTATGTCTTGCTGCCTTATTTACTACGCATTTGTCTTTGAAAATCCAATGTGTTTAATTTGAACCTTCACATACAATTATATTACAAGGAGACAAGGTAGAAAAAAAATTATTTTTCATACTTAGACAGTATTATGTTCCCTAAAATTTTCTATGATTGTCTTACCTATCATGTTCCCATTGTAGTTATGTACCTCGTGTATGTTAAGCATGTATGATTAATTTTTTCGCAGTAATGTACATACTTTTGGGTAGCACATACCTATACCAAAGTCAACTAAATGTTAGTATGTCCATAAATGTTTTCGGCAAGTCCAATGGTGTTATTTGCAGGCACCACACATATTTCATCTGAAAAATGGTATTTTCTACCATCATTATTTGGTTCATACTTCGCTAATAAGACAATAGTATTTATTCTTTATCAAAAGATAAAATGGTTGATCACCTTGAAGTACTCCATAATGAAAATGTATTTGTTCTGACACTTAATGACTTGGATGACCCTTTTCCTCACATGCATAGCTCCTCGGTCCTCATTTAAATAATTTCACGAAACATGAGTTTCCTATCGTTAGAAAGCGGTGCATGTTTGGAAGAATTTTGAAGGGAAATTTTGGGAGGAAGTGGTTCTGTAGACAGTAATGAATTTGTTTCATTATGCTAAAATGGTCATGATGAAATATATTGCTAACATTGCCTGAACAATTTCTTCATCTAGGCAAATTTCTCTTCACAAAATTGGCTAAGTAACAATTATAGTCATCATATTCAACATCATGAATAACAGATTTGTATGCATATGTGTTAACAATAAAGGATATTGTTCAACATTTGGAAAACTAATTAGTCTATGTCTACACCAGGTAAATTTAAGAATTTACCCAAACTAATCATTAATACCAATTTTATACCTTATGAGTTCGTTTGACTATTGGGTAATGGAGTGTGCTAATTTATGATTGATTAACAAGTTACAAAGTGTATTGAAGCAACATCATAACGAGTATGTTGTTAAGGGGGTTGATCATATTACATATGGAGATGTGAAAAGAAACCGGGATGACGATGAGAAATGAATTAGATTCATGTTTGCTAAATATAATAATCAGCTTGCTGCTCGAAACTGTTACATTCATTGCCCAAGAGAATTTCATTTAATTGTCTGCTTTACTTAAAGTACACTGTTGTTATACGCACTTTATTTAATAAATTATTCAGGTCAAACTTTGTTATCCGTGTTTATATTTATTAAGCTAAAGTGGTTGATGAGGTTTTTTATGTGCAAGCATATTATCAGTTAATTAATCTAACTTTTTTCACCTGCATCCCGACATTCCACTTTGAGCCGTTAAGGTTACTTCACATGCACGTCTGAAGATGGAAAAGGTACTTCAAAACAATTTACACATTCTCAAATTAATTAAAGTCAATTTTGTGAGTTTATATGTCAATGAGATATGAACATACAAGTTGTTTATTGGTTGCTCTTATTTATACCGTGCAAATATTATACCCTATTTTCTTATCTTTAACCTTTTTTTACTTCATGTTACGCATAATACTGCAGTTGTATGATTAAGAGGTAGGTATTGTACGATTATGATCTATATCTCATTACAACTAGCTGCTTCTATATTCCCAGTATATGTTTTTTTTCTTCCTTATGGTTTGTACACGTAACCGATTATTAATTTATTGCTACAACATTTACTGAAGATACATTGAGTTGTACTAAGATAATGGGTAAATCTTATAATGTGATGTAAATTCAATAGGATACTATGACCATGGTTCTCCTACAATGGCAATAGTGTGGACATAACCATAATCAAATGATTTTTGCACAAAATTCCATTTTAATCAACAAAGGTGAATTTGAAGACCATTATCTACTATGAATTATGACATTTACATTCACTCTACGTATTATGCAATATGTTTGTTTTTCCCACCATCCATTCACATTGATATGAATTTCAAATCTATTGCTTAAACTTATTATAAGCATGATCTTAATGTTACTTGCATGTCATTTCAAAACACCAGACTAAGTCCCTTTCTTTTCTTAATAGTCCACACACTAATTCCATTGATATTCCCTTCATTTTGTTTTCCATTTATAATAATACTAAATGTTATCTTATGATATTAACAACAAATCCATAAGATTTATATCCTGTTATTACGAAATAATTGACATCTCATTTTATTGTCGAATTTATCTATGTTCGGTTATCGAACGAAGCAGTCCCGCGAGATAAGAAGCCTTAACAAAACAATTACATACAACCAAATTAAGTAGCTGGTTAATTACATTGAATCAGTATGAAGCTTACCAAGACAGTTAGATACACCAAACCCTTCTTTCCATAATTTCATTTACTAATGCTTCAACATTGCTCTATACTATGAGGTTTTTTATGTGCAAGCATATTATCAGTTAATTAATCTAACTTTTTTCAGCTGCATCCCGACATTCCACTTTGGGCCGTTAATATTACTTCACATGCACGTCTGAAGACGGAAAAGGTACTTCAAAATAATTTACACATTCTCAAATTGATTAAAGTCAATTTTGTGAGTTTATATGTCAATGAGATATGAACATTCAAGTTGTTTATTGGTTGCTCTTATTTATACCGTGCAAGTATTATACCCTTTTTTCTCATCTTTAACCTTCTTTTACTTCATGTTACACATAATACTGCAGTTGTATGATTAAGAGGTAGGTATTGTACGATTATGATCTATATCTTATTACAACTAGCTGCTTCTGTATTCCCATTATATGTTTTTTTCTTCTGTTTTGTACACGTAAACGATCATTAATTTATTGCTACAACATTTACTGAAGATGCATTAAGTTGTACTAAGATAATGGGTAAATCTCATAATGTGATGTAAATTCAATAGGATACTATGACCATGGTTCTCCTCCTACAATGGCATGAGTATGGACATAACCATAATCAAATGATTTTTTGCACAAAATTCCATTTTAATCAACAAAGGTGAATTTGAAGACCATTATCTACTATGAAGTATGACATTTACATTCACTCTATGTATTATGCAATATGTTTGTTTTTCCCACCATCCATTCGCATTGATATGAACTTCAACTCTATTGCTTAAACTTATAAGCATGATCTTAATGTTGCTTATATGTCATTTCAAAACACCAGACTAAGTCTCTTTCTTTTCTTAATAGTCCACACACTAATTCCACTGATGTTCCTTCCATATTTTTTTTCATTTATAATAATTCTAAATGTTATCTTACCTTATGATATTAACAACAAATCCATAAGATTTATATCCTGTTATTATGAAATAATTGACATCACATTTTGTTGTTGAATTTACCTATGTTCGGTTATCGAACGAAGTAGCCCTGCGAGATAAGAAGCCTTAACAAAACAATTACATTCAACAAAATTAAGTAGCTGGTTAATTACATCGAATCAGTATGAAGCTTACCAAGACAGTTAGATACACCAAACCCTTCATTCCTTAATTTCATTTACTAATGCTTCAACATTGCTATATACTAAAACCATGTCTGCTATTCTTTTAAGTGCGACAAAACTCTGTTTGCATTGATATCTCTGTCTATATGTTTGTTCTTTATTCGAAAACTATAATATGCAAAACAAGTATCACAATGGTTAAATGTACACTTTGTTATTCAAATTTCAGTTATAATACTGTCATTTTGTTTCACTACTGTTGATATTTGATGCTTTTTTAATCCCAATCCTTTTTTTTTTGGCATAACATCTCAGTCCATATTAAATGCTAATACCAGTTAGTTCGATGGTTACTCAAGAAGTTGTGGATATGATTAGGTACGATCAATTACAGATGTTATTTGTATTACAGTGAAAAATTTGTTTAGTTTCATTCATTGACTCTTTCGATCTTTGATATATATTTTCAAATTCAATACTTACAACCTGCAGCATGCAAGGGGTCTACAGTAGCAAAGAACAAAAAGACAGAATTTTGGGGTATGGTGGTTTCTTCGGCTATCAACTAAAGGTGAACTACTATTCTGATTTTGTTGAAGTTCATGATACATGCACCATTCCAGATGTTGTGTTACGAATATTTACTGATTGGTACGACCATTATTACTTACGATACATGGTGGTGGATCATGTCTACTTGCACTTCCTACATTATCCATGTTTTTTAAGAAGGGCAGAAAATTGTGGAATTGCAATGGGTTATGAAGGCTAAAGAGAAGACTTCAACCAAATGAGTTGCAGTTTTAGTAGCTATAATATGTAGAATGTCTATTGTACAACAATTTTTCCTTTGTATTGACAATGTTGTGTAATAGTCTGAGGTTCTCATATTATTCGTTCTTGCGCACTTTCATTTTACCCTCAAACGGTCAATCCATTTGAACGAATAGTTGTCCTCTTAAGTTATAGTATTTGTAGGTGTGTTATGTATTTGTTGTTGTGTATGTAAAATGGATATCTGAATCCATCTGCACATTTTGTTGATATTTATTATAGCATTTTATCTTTGTTCATCGATACAACGCATCCCCGATGGATTTTACACGTTTATTTTCTTTTTCTTGAAGTAAGGCCTTCTCTGTTATCTCTACTAGGACTCTAAATTTTGTACGAATATTTAACATCTGTTCATGTTCATGACTGAAATACACCGTTCGAATCCGTTCGATTCTCAATTATAATACGAGATATGACAACAAAATTTACTTCCTATGACTTCCTTTGAATGCATCTGGGTTAATACGTCTTATATAATTATCTTATTTCTTCTATGTTAATGTGCTGACTCCTTTTTTACACAAAGGTTTCACTGGAATGTTTTCTACATATGTTACCACCTTTTTAATTATCCCACCGCTTTGCCTAAGCCACCTAGCTTTAACTATTACTACCTACCTGCTATGTGTTGCGTGCTGCATCTACTCCTCCCTTAATTTTTATCAAACAACATTAACCTTTCTCACTCTTCATTAAACATATAACATATGTTTGTATCATGTACTCATCTATTTCAATCCACTGACATTATCCATTTTTTTACAGCTATATTTCACTACTTCCGGCATCCACCCTGAGCAAAATTACTTCACACTCACCGTTACTTGTTGATCCACCGATTGTCTTCCCTAAACGTTTCATATGTTCAACAACGGTATAGAACCACAAACCCGTATGCGAAGCACGGGCCTCCTACTAGTTATTTTTTAAAAGCATGATTTAAGATTGTGTTGATGGATGTTACAGTGTCCGCTAATATCTTAGCCATTTCTCCACGCCTGATTTGAGCTATAATTAATCACAAGTCGATAATTGTGTGGGTGCAAACGCCTCACATATTAGAATTGCTGTCTTTTACTTCTACCCAAGTCCCATAGTCTCATGCATCGGCGCGTCCATTACTTTAGCTTCGTTAAAATCTGTTTACTAAAAGTGCGTTCGACGGTCCAAAACGGACCGTCTGCTCAACGAACGGTCCGTTTTGGACTGTCTCCCCAAAAGCTCAAATTTGAACTGTTATGTGTACTTTATTAATTTTAATTAATTAATTTAAATTTTTGTAAACTTCAAAAATTAATACCTTGTGTTAATGAAATCCTCTTTAGACGCGTTTTTTTGCATTGCGATCGTATCGAAGTGTTCTACGTAATGAAATTTGTTTAGACGGAATCAGAGTAATTTATAATTTTTCAATTTTTTTATTTATGTATTTACTTGTGTAAATTATTGATACATATTATTTGTTAAAAACAAATAATAAATTAATTGACAATAAATCAATTAAATAACAAAACAAAAATAAAATGGTCCGTTTAAAACATCAAACGCATTCTCCGCTATCTACAATTCTCTGCTTCCACCAAACACCATAATATCCGTTACTTGATCCTGTAATGTTGGTTCCTACTAAAATAATACTACTGATGAAAATCTAGGTTATGGGAAAAGATCTTGGAGTCTATACCCAAGGTTGTACACATTCACTCTGAACTAAAGTAATGACCCTTTCGGTATTATCATTTCTTTAATTCCATCTAGCTTTCCATCCTCGATCCATTTACATTTATTAATAATAGATTTTACAAACCAAAACTGCTGTGTTATTCCCCTTTCGTAGGTGATAGCTGTAATATCTTCCACCATGACTCATTTCCTTTCTCATCATCTTTCAGGAGGGTATGGAACACAGTCTTTGGCTATAGAATATATCTAAACATATAGTTGAGTCAGATAGTAAACTTCTGTTACAAGGGGATCCTTCTTAAATTTCTTGGTTGGAACAAACATTTTATTGTCAGTACCTTGGTCAGCATTCTTACTCGCTGCTCCATCGATTCCTCAATTTGGATATCTCCATAGGATCTGGCAAAGAATTTGTTTGAGGACTGAAATTCTCACTGTAATAAATCATCCCAAAATAAGGTACTCCTCCATAATCCTAAAGTGACGGCTAATAACTTTGTCTAATTTGTCATGCCCTTACAATGGTAAACCACAATTTTTAACTTCAACAATAATCTCTGAGAAATTCTCCTCTCTCCTATACAATATCTTCAAGCAAACTTAATCCAATATATGTATCTTTAGAAGTAAAGAACTGTTTTACTAACCCAATAGTTAATTGTCCCTAAGAAGTAAGAATTATGGTGATGAATCTGGAACCACTTTAAGGTAGACTCACTGAAGGTTGCATGTATGAATCAACACACAAATTCATCTCAAGATCAAATATCCTGCTTTAGACTTCATATAAGGACATGAGATCTTTGGAATCAAATGTCGCATCGTATGATAACTTTGGGATCCTAAATCCTAGAGGAATTGAAGCTCTCATGATTTCTTGGGAGAAAAACTAAACTTTTCTAGTGTTTATCTCTGTCTCGAGGTTAGAAAAATCTTCTTATAACTTTTGTAACTGGTCTGATAGCTTCGTAACTAAGGCATCCATTCTCTCCTTACCACTAAAAATAGGGTCTCATCATCTTTGTTTCAAGCTACATATCTTAGGGTAGCCTCCCTCTGATGTTCATTCAATCAAGGCTAAAGGTAAGAGGTTTACAGAAGAGACAACATCCATAACTTTTGTGCTCTCGATCCCTTTAGAAGCTTTCTTTGCAATCATAATTTCGGATTTCAAGGTTTCGTTGGTTACCCGTAGCTATTCAAGACTCTGGCTGGCCCTTAGGAATGCCTCATCTTATTCGAGTATGGTTAACGTTCTTCTCTCCATTTTGATTAAGGTGCTCTTGACTTCGATTTGGTTGTTATCCAAACGTTTAGTCGTCTACGAGACAAATTGCATCATCATTTGTTGAAGGGAAAATTCTATTTAGACTCATGGAATTGCTGAGTTGCCCCCCCCCCCCCCTTTTCTTCAAAACTTCTGATGATGAAAGTACCATTTTCGTGTGTTTATTTTTTTTCAAAGCGGCAGGTTACCTCGTAGTGCGACTGCGAGGTTAGCTCATGTACCACGCAGGGGCACTGCGTGGTACATGAAGTAACATCGCAGTGGCACTGCGAGGTTACTACATGTACCACGCAGTGCCCCTGCGTGGTACATGAGCTAACCTCGCAGACGCACTACGAGAGAGGGCATTTTTGTCTTTTTTTTAAAACGGGGGGCTACATAGAAAAACTAAGGGATTTTATGTTTTTTCGGATTTTGGGGGGGCAACTCAGCAATTTGGTGAGTTTGAATAGAATTTGCCTTGTTGAAGCTCTTCATCGATAGTAAAAGCGGTGCCGACCTCCTCGATATAGAGAATAAGAGATGCTATGAAAGATTTTCTTGATTCAGTACTGCCAATTACAAAGCAATAAATAGGCAAACAATGAAAATATCACATACATCAAAATAGGCACTAACAACATATACTGAGTCATACACTAAAAACAGGAACATATCTTTGAACAATTCTTCCTAGTCTTATTACCCCCGGCAAGCTCAAGCGAGGGATGAACTTGAAGCTTGGAGCGTAACTGAGATATTCGATCTTTGCTTAAAGGCTTGTTAAATACATCCACCAGTACAGAGGAAACATGAATGATATGAAGATCACCAGCTTCAACTTGCTCTCTAACAAAGTGAAAATCCAATCGGATGTGTTTTGAGCGTGTACCGATGACCAAATTTTTGGACATGAACAAAGCACCTACATTATCACATAACAAAGTAGGCGGGTCTAGAAGATGAACATTAAGGTCTCTAAGCAGTTGTTGAATCCAAATAAACCCAGTTAAAGTATATGCAAGTGACTGATATTCCTCCTCTGTGCTTGATTGGACTACAACCCGTTGTTTCCGAGATGTCCAACTAATCAGATTAGTACCATGGAAAACCGCAAATGAGAACGGTTGTCATCAGACTGCGACATCTATCCTGCATTAGAATAGGCTAGAAGTGATGATGCTTTGGTAGGCCGAAAGTGCAGGTGTTGAGTAATAGTTCCCTTGAGATAGCGTAATATCTGTTTCATGGCCTGCCAATGCAATGTAGTTGGAGCATGCATATATTGACATACCCGTTTGACAGAATAAGCGATGTCGGGGGGGAGGGGGGAGGGGGTTATGGTTGCATACTGAAGCGAACCTAAAATCTGCCGGTAAATCTTAGGATCAAAGAATGCTTCACCGGTTAGTTCAAGCTTGGAGGATGGATCTGCCAGTGTAGAAATGGGTTTAGCATCCTGCATTTTGCAATGAGCTAGAATATCATTGATGTAGGCCTCTTGAGAAAGTGTGATACCTTATTTATCTTGCTGAATTTTGATGCCAAGAAAGAAATTTAGTGCACCAAGATCATTGAGAGCAAAACACCAACGGAGATTTTGGATGACCTGCTGAACGCTAAAAGGGCCGCTACCCGTGATGATTAAATCGTCAACAAACATTAGCACATAGATGGTAGCTGAAGGAGTGACACTCATAAATATGGAAGTATCATATTGACAAGCTCTAAATCCCTGTGAGACAAGATAAGTTTTCAACTTGGTGAACCGACTTTAGGTGCTTGCTTAATCCCATATAAGTATTTATGTAGCTTGCATACATGGTTGGGCAGAGAAGTGTTTTCGAAACCACGTGGTTGGACCATGGACAGATTACCGTTTAAGAAGGGGTTGTCGATGTCTAATTGACGAACCAACCACGAGAGAGCGCAATGGACAACACCAAACGGATTGTTGTAGGCTTAATTATAGGACTAAAAGTCTCAAAAAAAAAAATCAAAACTAGCCTCTTGACTAAATCTTTGTGCCACCAAGCGAGCTTTGTAACGCTTTATCGATCCATCAGACCGTCTTTTAATCCTGAAAATCCACTTAGAACCCACAACATTAGCATTGCAAGAAGGAATAACAAGTGACCAAGTTCTATTTCTCATAAGTGCATCAAATTCCGCTTTCATTGCGGTTTGCCAACATGGGACACGAAGGGCTTGAGATAGGGTTCGGGATTTTATTTGTTGGTCAAGGGTGTTGGAGGATAAAAAAGCTTTTGACTTGAGGGAGTTTGTGGTGGCTCGAGTAATCACGGAGTGCTAGTTATTTTCTACTGGACGGTAATGACATGGATATAATTGTTTGGCTTGTGACCTGAGAGTCGGACATTGATAAGGTGGATTGGGAGAAGTGAATATTGGTGATGGAGTTTGTTGTGGAGTAAGAGTGTAAGCAGTTTGTATTGGAGTTTGTAGACAATTAGGAGGTGGTGATGGTGTAGTTTTGATTGAGGCGATATGATTAAGAAGGCTGGTGTTGATAGATTCCTGAGTTGGCCCAGATGATGGAGGAACTACGCACTGTGGATCGCAGGAATATGAAGATTGATTCATTGAAAGCAACATATCGAGACACATACAATTGAGCCGTAGGCTTGTGATAGTAGAGATATCCCTTGTGAGATGTACTATAACAAAGGAAGGTACATGGCAATGATCCAAAATCCATTTGGTAGAGTTCTAATGGTGAAGGAAAGGATAGCATAAACATCTGAATGTCTTGAAGAAGGTGTAATCGGGATTCTTGCGATAAAGAATGGCGTATGGTGATTTGTACGCAAGTAGTGGTGTGATGGTTCTGTTATATACATATGTAGAGGTTTTGAAGGCATGTTGCCAAAATTGTTTTGGAAGGACGGAGTGAGCTAAGAGTGTGTAGCGTTCCACTTTTCAGTGCAATTTAAGCTGACATTTTACTACCACAGTCAGCCCAAATTACACAGAAAAGCAGAATGTTAGAAGAAAGAAATTGGAGGATGAGAGACAAAGAAAGAAATATTAGAATAGAAGAAAGAAGAAGAACATCAAAAGATCATAGCAGAACGAACAAAATATATAATATAACAACATATCTTTACATAAGAGAAAATTTTATATACATACCAATGATTAGATTACAACATGTATCAGATACAACGGAACAACTTTAAATAACTAACGGTGAAGCCTACTGCTTCTGGCTCCTGAAACTCCAAGCGGAACCTAACCTGGAAAATATGTTCGGTCTGACCCGAGCACATTTTAAAGAGAAGCAAAAACACCCGGATCAGTCTGGAAAACTTTCACTGGTAAATTCACATCAACAATCGACTTAACCTTAGAAATCCTTTTTGAAAGAAAAGGATAATAATAAGACCAGCCCACACATAAACACGAATGGTTTTTACATTACTATAACCTAAAACATTTTCGGAAAACAATATTGTTATGATATTATAATAGTGTGTATCAAATCACAAATAAATAGCAATCTAGCGGAACGCTTGCATCTCACGCTCCACGTATATAGTATACAATCAAAACTGCGGGCGCTTATTGGAGATTGGATTCCGACTATGATAAGGTATGGAACCACCTGCTGATAGTGTATCTCTAGAGGGGAATACACAGGGTTCAACAAGAATGTCTTGCAACCCGGCCCATACATAACCGACCATTCATTTCGCTTGAGTGTATCGAATGTATATCACCAACGGTTGGGAGCTGTCCACAGTTTCCCGAAAAAGGACAGCATCAAAATAGATTAAAGAAGGAAATGGATTTGTCTAGATAGGTGATTATACACCCTAATGGGAGCGACCTACATAGCCATGCTGCCTGCCCGATTTTTGTCATTTCTCGGTTGATAAGCCTTGAGTTTATAATTATCCTTAGAACTTCCGGCCACAATTCACTTTGAATGTTACATTGTCAGATCCACCAGATTTCACTAATTGACGTCCACAAAAGGACACTAGTCGTTAAGCTAAGGGAAGGTGTCCTCTCCGCTACCAATAGAATACATTTGAGGAAATCAACATACGTGAATCCTTTGGAAATGCCCTGTCAAACACTCATCCATACAAGTCATCTAGGAACAGGATGAACCAAGACACCCTCCTTTCGCATCCAGGGAATCACCCTATAGATCAGTAGCGAGTAGTCCTTGCAAATCCGTAGATTTCAATCATGACAGAACCACAGTATCTCTTTGATTGCAGACCAGAGATTATAAGTAGTTCTTCCGTTTATGAATATCAACGTTCTTCAATTGCTCCATCTTTATGCCCCACAAGTAAGTTTCGTAGGTAACATTAATTCGAAGTGGTTTTTGGTCTAGTTCCCATCCCGGTCTCTTCGAAACAACACGTCAAAAGGTCCAATAAGACATTCGTTTATAGTCGAGTTTTTAACCATCAACTTACGACAGTACGATCAAGTATCTTGGCAGCTCAGGCCCTCATTGTTATAAACCATTCATTAAAGTTCTTTGTCAAATTATTGGAAATCATTCCATCAGTTTATAGTAGATCCCATTTACATATCTTCATAATTCATCCTATGTTTTGTCATTTAGAAACAATACCTCTACTCTATTCACATTCCACTTTATTCTCCTTTAATTCTAAAAACGTTTATATATTTTCATTAACCATTAATTTCCTTAAAATTTGGAAATGTCGATATATCAATATATCATTAACTCAATAGTATAATCTAATAACAAACTCTTATGCGGTAAAACCAAGTTAAACGACATATGCTTTCTTATTAAACTCCATAGCTTTTACTTACTTACGCTTGAAGATTTTATAGAAATTTGCTTAAATTCCAAATGTTTATTTCCATTTCCAAGTTAATATAATTCTTCCATTTCTAATTACTTATTATTTTAAATAAGTATATTATTTACATTTTTCTAGAAAATAGTGCTATATAAATAGCCTAAAGGTATAAATAAAACTTTATATTTTGACTCGGCTAAATACTATTAATTTTCCCATTGTATAATTCAAGACTCATTATATTAAATTACATTTCAACCACTGCAAGTAAATTGCAAATGTTTTCACGAAAATAGTAACTCATTCCTATCTCCTTTACCGTTACAAACTAATATCGTTCTTCGATAATAGTGAAATCGTTCAAGTTGGGGTATTTTATTTACCTCTCGGACCTTAATCATCAACGTTCTTATCTCAGATAGATAGAAGTTCGTAACTCAAAACCCATATTCTCATAATATCAATCAGATCTTATTTTATTTAAAAGATGGTTTTATAAACCATATCTTTACTTTTAAAAATCTCCATCAACAATAATCGTTTTACTCAGTATATTAATTAAGTAAATCATTACAAAAAAATTACGCATTGCTTCAAAACTTCGGTTAACTATTCATTTCATGACTCGAATACGTTTACTAATACTTTTTTCAAAACCTTGTTATATATATAATCTGAACTTTTTATTTATAACCATAAATCCCTTTATCCACTTCTTTTGTTAAAAACATTACTATCCTTTTCATCTCTGAAATTTCTCTTCAATTACGACATTTACTTAATTCAATTCTTAAGAAAAATATTTAAAGCCCTTGCCTTATTTTAAAACTTCAAACCCCTTTGCTTATACCTTGGATTCATTCTTAACATTCCCTTTTGAAATTCATTTAGCATGATTCGAATAAAATCCATTTAAGCTTAATCACTTCTTAAATGGTTTCATTTAAGAAGAAAAAACCTTTTAAAATAATCATTAACCTTTCCATTACTGAAGTAAAATTGTATTACTTCATTGCTAACTAACGATATGTTAGTTAATTTCCTTAATAAGTTATTAAGGTAATAATTAATTTTATACATAACAACTATTCAATAATTACTTTACTATAGTCGAACTGAAAGTTTATTTAGTTTTTTAAACAAACATTAAGTTAAAATAATAAATCTCACTTAATTGTTTCCCTTGGAAACAATTATTCAGATTATTAACTTCTTGTTAATATCTCACTTTCTTATGTATTTAAACATAAGTTGTTACTAAAAAAATCGTTTTAATATTTCTGTATAAAACCATGTCATAACTATCAATTTATTTAAAGAAATCTTTTTAAAATTATTATTTTGATGCAGTTTTAAAAATAAATTTTATAACTTAAAGTACATTAATTCACCTGACGGCGAATTAATATCTCAAAACGATGGATTCATACCATCTACTGCACATTTCTTGATCAATATTGACTATTGATTAAAAACACGATAATTAGATTTAACCATCCACATCCATTAAATCATTCGTAACTAACCAGGATATAATAAAATAAAATAGAATAAACAACAAATAATATACAATTGATTTGAGGAATCTAGTCGGATTCCTCCAACCTATTTTTCCCTCACAACAACTCATAATATGGTTTAAAAGTAGCATGTGAAATGGGAATTTAAATCTAATGCAATGGAACACCCAATTTATAAATACAGTCAAACAATCACCCAATAAACAAATAAAAATCATCTAGTGTCCATATCATCCATCCAGCCAACTTATACTTCTTAATGATAAATATAAATAATATGAATTTAACACATCACAAAATTTCAGAAGTGTGAGAATTAACTCACCAATTTTGTTTCCGACAATGTTGTGTTGTTTTATATAGTTTCAAACTAATGTTTTGAAACTACATAAAATTCCCATGGCCTCAGAATCACTCCATTCCAGCTCGTATACGTCCACACCGTGATTACGAACCCATGGACACTTGTTTTGCCTAATTCTGTTCACGAACGCAAAAGTTATGCGACTTACAACGTTTAACTTTAAATTGAATTAATTAATAAATTAACTATAATCATTAATACTAATTAATTATAAATTAACGTTAACTAACTATGTATTAATACCTTCCTCTCTTCTGTAAAAATAAACCCGATTTCTTTCTTTCCATTAAAACCCAATACCTTCTCTGCCATTCACCGAACATCTCACCATCGCTGGCGAACTACAAGCATCCACCCCTCTTCCCTCCGATGCCCCACCGACACAGCCACAACCTCTGACCACCATCACCAATTCCAGTGCCCTACAGCTCAGCTACCATCCCAAAAATCCAAATCCAATTTTGAAAAAACTACACAGCACACCCCTCCGTTCAATCCTTCACCACCGACCAACCCCGGCATCAGACCCCACCGGTTCGCCACCACCACTTTCTCCATCCCTCAAGCTTCCCATCCTGACCGACCGTGCCTCCACCGGTGGTCCACGGCTCCTCCACAGTCACAAAAACCGCACCTAGATCCAAAATATACAACGCAAAATTTTCCTCTGTTCAACCCACCTAAATGCCGACCATTAGTCGTTGGATCCCCTCCTACCACAACTGCAACCTCCGCCATCCCTTAGGCCTTCTCCTTGACCAGACCTGGCTTCCTCCGGTGATCCATAGCTCCACCCCGACCCTTAAAACCGCAAGCAACCCAAAACGTTTAATTCCACCTGTTTCTCCGACCCTATGCCACCAGCGGTGGCCATACCCTCACCAGAACAATCGTCAGCAACTCCTTCCCCTTTATCTGAAACGACTCCAACCAACTCGACACTAGTTCATTGGATTTAACCCAAAACCGACACAGCTGACAAATAAAATTGGAGCTCCCCAAACTAACATTGCACCACATAATTTGTATATGTTTTAAAGCTCAGACTAACAAAATTCCACCCATATAATTATTTGAATTTATAAGAATTTTGTGGAATTGTTTTCGAATTATATTGGTGGGAGTATTCACTGAAAAATTGAAGAAATGGCCTGAACCCAGAAGATGGACGGAAAGTAAAGAGTGATTTTTGGGTAAGCAGAAAATGTTACAGTGGTATATTTATAGGGTAAAAATATAATTTTTATTTTATTATTTTATTTGGGATGTGACTAAAGATTTGTATCTGACGTGACCAACGATTTTTATTCATACCTATCATAATTTCCAAACACTGTTTATTGACTATTGTGCGCACACACGAACTCCAATCGTAACGAGAATGGATGTCATTGTATAATTCGACATCTTGGTCTTAATGAATCTTGTTTCGTCGAATTCCGAGTCCGTTTGTGAAATCGGTGCTCGTTCTATTCCAAATGAACGATTTATTTACATTTTATTTTGCCATGCTCACAGAATAACTCTGTTTGGCACGAAATTTGAAATCTAGCAATAATTAGTTGTTACGATCTTAACAAAATTTGTTTTGTTGAAAAGAAAGATCCTTTTAATAAAATCCCTTTTTAAGGGTGCAATTTAAATTAAAATAAACCAATTTCAAACTACCTCAATATAATAATATTAAAATATTATAATCGGACATACCTGAGCAGAATTTCATGCATTTTCAAAACAAAATAACCCAGGTAGAAATCCAAGCCAAAACGATATTTAATAAAATAAAAAATACTTTATTTTATAAAATAAAACGTTATATTTCATAAACGAATTTCATAGCGACTGTTTGAAAATTTGATTTAGACATAAAAAAAAATCTACAATACGAAAACTTGATTTTTCTGCTTCATCAGAAAATTATTATCAAATAGATTCTAACGTTTTTTGTTCCGACGAAATCCGACTTAAATTGGATCATGTATAACCAATTAAAGTTCAAAACGCTATATTACAAACTACCGCGCCGCTGCAGCTCATTTTATAATTAAATTTATAAATTAAACGTTCAAATACCTTTTAATAATGAAATTATTAATAAAAATTAAATATAACTTAAATAAATCATATTATATTACCAAATCATACAATATTGCAAATTCAGCCAATATCGGCTATTTCGAAATTAAAACATTATTTTATTGTTTTAAAAAATAAAATATTCCAAATTATTAAATTCAAACCATTTAAAAATCCAAATCGACATTTAAACAAATTTTAAATATTAAATTAAATAACTAAAAAACTTGGTTGTTACATTCCTTCCCTCTGAAAAGAATTTAGTCCTCGAAATTACTAAGACAAGAAGAATGCCGCAAACTCATAATCTTTGAAAAATTTATTTTAATTAAAATCCTAACTTTCTAGATTTTTAATAAAAAACTAATCCAAATTATATAATTGAAAATTAAATTAATTATTATCAACAAAAATTTCCAAAAAAGATTTGAAATCTTTCTAACACCTTAAATTTTGGAAAATTTTGGCAGAGTCTCCCCTGTACGGACGGGCATCTGCAATATTGCAGGATCAACAATATATATACATCGACCAATATGGTCGAAAAAAGGAAAAATCCAAATCAAAACGCAAAAATTCATATTTTGCATAGGCATACCATTTTCGAGCGTTATTACGTGATAAGCGATAAACAGTAAGCGAGCCGGCTTAATTACTATGCAACTCCAATTAGACTGGATTCAGTTAACTGCAAAATCTTCTTGGACATGTTTTAAAGATAAATTAGCTCTTCTACACATGTTCTCAACTCTAATGAACTTCACTAGTTTCAAAACAAAGCCGGTTAAATTCATATATCCATACCATCCAGGATTTATCTCAATAAATCAATTTTATTCAAGATTGGATTCAATCAAGTTCATCCAACTTTAAATCCATATCTATGCAATCAATCTCAGCCATATAATCCCAAAACATTCCATTTGGATATTTCTATTTCCCATCCCAAGTCAAATTAGTGTTGACTTAGGTTATATTTTATTTCAATATCCAAGTTCAAATTTTACTTATACGATTTATTTAACCCAACATGAGTTAGATTTCCATGTTTCACATTTCAAATTTGAAATGTCCTTTGATCGATCCAATCCAACCTCATAATCAAACATATTCAAATCAATCAATCAAGGCAATACAAGTTTCAAACAACCAGTTAACAATTTAAGATAATTATTTCTTTTTATTTGTACAAAATATAATTTAGATAAAATTATTTCATTTATCCCATTTAAAAATAATTTCATATTCAAAATACAAATACGTGAACTCATATATATACACTCAAACTCAATCTAGGGTATTACTAACTCTATCTCTATCGAGTTACGCCATAGAGCCAAGGTTATCACTAAACCAATAGCTCTGATACCAAGTTGTAACGTCCCACTTTTCAGTGCAATTAAAGCCGACATTTTACTACCACAGTCAACCCAAATTACATAGAAGAGCAGAATGCTAAGATAAAGAAATTATAGGATGAGAGAGAAAGAAAGAAATATTAGAAAAGAAGAAAGAAGAAGAACACCAAAAGCTCACAGCAAAAAGAACAAAATATATAATATAACAACATATCTTTACATAAAAAAAAATTATACACATACCAATCATCAGAGTACAACATGTATTAGATACAGCGGAACAACTTTAAATAACTAACGGTGAAGCCTCCTGCTTCCAGCTCCTGAAACTCCAAGCGAAACCTAACCTAGAAAATATGTTCGATCTGACCCGAGCACATTTTGAAGAGAAGCAAAAACACCCGGATCAGTCTGGAAAACTTTCAGTGGTAAATTCACATCAATAATTGGCTTAACTTTAGAAATCCTTTTTAAAAGAAAAGGATAACAGTAAGACCAACCCACACATAAGCACGAACGGTTTTTACCTTACTATAACCCAAAACATTTTTAGAAAACAATATTGTTATGATATTATAATAGGGTCAATTAAATCACAAATAAATAACAATCTAGCGGAATGCTTGCATCTCATGCTCCCCGCATATAGTATACAATCAAAACCACGGGCGGTTATTGGAGATTGGATTTCGACTATGAATAGGTATGGAGCCACCTACTGATAGTGTAACACCCCACGCCCGCTATAGTCACTCTCTAAGGGAATGCCATAGCATCGGTGGAGTATTTTAGTGAATATAGAACAGAAAAATTTCACCAAGACAGATATAAACAGTATTTGAAATTTAAAACATCATCTCATAACAGCGGAAATAAACATGTCTGGTTACATCATAAAGCCATGATAAAAGTCAGGTACAATATCTGTCAAAATAAAGAAGTACATAATCCCACTCTCTCATACAATAGCCATAAGAAAAGAAAAGATAACTGGATGACTGGAGCTTTACATCTACCCAAGCTCCTCAAGACTGGAAACAGAAATCCGATCAAGCTCTACTACCGCTAGGATCCACCGTAGGACCTGAGGGTTAGGAAAAAGATAAAAACAACGGGGTCAGACATAAGTCTGAGTGAGTCCTATAACTTTAACAATACAATCATTAAAGTAACCAGAGAAGACATAAACTTGACCTACGGTAATATCTGGGGATGAATGGCTACACTAAGCAGCTTGGAAGACTTAGGATAAACTAAGATAATCGTCAGGACGCATCTACCCACCCAAGGATAATTACTAACTACACCACACCAGTCATTCCTACTTAAAGGTTGATCCCTTCCAAAGACTTAGAAAATTTCCCCAGTAGTTTCATGTACCCCTAGCCCACTACATAGGTGCCGTCTGCCCCTATCTCCACTAGGTGTACCCAGTAATTCTTACCCAGTAGTTTCGTGTACCCCTACATAGGTGCCGTCTGCCCCTATCTTCATTAGGTGTACCCACTACTCCCCAAGCGATCGGCTCCCTACCGTAGATACCCGTGCTGGTCCCACAGTGGGGTGTATCACTCCCCTAAAGTGGCTACCCAATACTAACGGTACACGGCTTTATATCTACACGATGCAACAACGGCTTATCTACCAGCCCGGGCCCACACACGCATATGAAACCCGTTGGACTTGCGTTGCCACCGCTAACCCGTTTTGGCCTCTTATAATCAAGCCCAATATGCGTGTCCCGTCACTCGACTTGGGTCGAGCCCACAAAGATACGTTTGGGATATTGGTTGAAATGGGCCCCCACAAGCTACCCACTTAAGCTTGTCAAATATCTAGTGTATCCCACTTAACCCTTTAATCATGTTTAATTACATGTTTCCACTTGGTTAAGTATTCTAATCGTATTTTCTATTGCCACCCAAGGCAACCCACTAGATTCCACATGCCACCCAAGGCCACCAAATTTCCTCATGCCACCCAAGGCACCCACTTAACCCCTCATGTCCCACTACATGCTATTATGGTTAAGTGTTTCTTAATTAATTAAGACCGTGATCTCCCGTAAAGACCTCCCACATTAGACTGGCTGTTACAACCGCCTGGTTAAGCCGGTAGAATCCGGGCAGTCTTACGCCATAACAGAGTCTAACCTCGTGTCTTTACCTTAATCACGTATTTAATTTATGGCTAAGACCTCTCACATTGGGCTGACATTTGTAGCAACTGGTTAAGCCGGTCGGGTCCGGGCAGTTTTACACTACAAATGAGTCCAACCTCGTGTCTTAGTCGATTAATTACACCTAATTAATCACCCCCATATTAATTATCCCTAATTAATATCAAATTTTCCATAACATGGGTAGACCTAACTTAATAGGTAAATTCCCATGGGGTAGACCTAACTCAATAGGTAAATTCCCTCTTATGGTAATTTATTTTTATGGTATGCTTAATCATACCCAAACATTCATTTATTATCATGTTACCAACCCCATCGTTCCCCACGTAAATCGTTTTCGTTACATGACATAATAAGGGGAAGATCTTCACAAATATCATGGGTTTAACATACAATTTTGTCATGGGTTAAGAGGATGTCAACTTGCATATATGAGCATATATTAACCCAACTACATACAACCCAAACTTGCTTATTATCATACACATGATTTGCATAACATGTTGCATATGAGCTTGCATATTATCATACACATATCTTACATAACATGTTAAACTTGCATATAGGCATTCTCAATCTTGCATAACATGTTAAACATGCATTTAAGCATACACATAACTTGCATAAGCATTCACATACTTGCATAGGCATCCACATACTTGCATAGACATACTTGCATAACTTGCATATCATGTCATTTAAGCATATACATATCTTGCATAAGTATTCATATACTCGCATAAGCATGCATAACTTGCATATCACATAAATCTTGCATTTAAACATATATATGACTTGCATAAGCATCCATACACTTGCATAAGCATGTATAACTTGCATATCACTTTCAACTTGCATTTAAACATATACTTAACTTGCATATCACTTACAACTTGCATTTAAACATACACTTAACTTGCATATCTCACTTTGCTAAACATGCATAATTCCACTTATTAAATATGCATAAATCCACTTATTAAACATGCATATATCAACTTGTTAAACATGCATAAACCAACTTATCAAATATGCATAAACATAGAACAACATAGAGTAATATATCATTATACATGATTCAAACTCACTAATCCGCATTTAAGACCATAAGTCTCATTACACCCAATCTACTTACTTTAACAAATGATGTTAAAGTGATAGAAACTCACCAAACTTAAGATTAGCAACCTTATGAAGTAGAATTAGTTGCAAACTATGAAGATAATGATGATTAGAGATTGATTAGAGAGGGATTAGCTTGCAACTTTCTTTATGAACTAGTGGAGGCCATGCTCAAATTTCATTTTGCCATAGTTTAGTTACAAGACTTAATTATGAATGAATTAGGGTAGGGTTGGGGTCTTATTTATAGGATTAGGTGAGTGTTCTAGGCCCTTAGATTAACCCTAGATTAGATTAGAACCCTTAGATTTAGGAAATCTCTAGAACCAGCCCTCCTAGCCAGCCTGAAACCCAACCTGGTGCAACCTGGTGCACCCAGGTTCACAGAACGGCGCCACCCTGTCGACAGGCAAGTCGACAGGCATGTCGACACCCCTGTCGACAGGCCTGTCGACAGCCCTGTCGACATGGGTTGGGCGGGAAACTACCCGCCTGACCCCGCCTGGCCCATTCAAAATCTGATTTTTAAATTTAAATTTGAATTCCTAAATCTGTTTTTAGCTCTAATTTTCTGCAAACTTCCTTAGGCCATAACTGGGTCATACGAACTCCGATTTTCGAAAACTCGGACTCTATTTCGCGTATTTTTCCGAGACGAACGCAATGACGCAGCCCGTTACCCCCAATTCCCACATCTGAGATTATTTATCCTATAATTAGTGAATTTTAGTATTAACTAAAATTCGGAGTGTTACATTCTCCCCTCCTTAAAGGATTTCGTCCCCGAAATCTCTAGGCTAAGGAGAATGCATATCCTACCATCCAAACAACCATCTACTCAAATCATCAACCACGGGCATCCATTGTCCTTAAACAGTTTCTAATGATGTATGAGCATATGCAAACGGTGTGTGTATATGTTCCATATCTAATGTATGAACATATGCAAACCATGATAGTGCCATGCATCCATTATGTATGCGAGAAAAACCCTATCGACACATACAATATCTACATGAGTGCACAATCATTCACCAAAATGCATCATCCATGTGATAACACAACCATTATACATCCATAAATATATCTTCCTACACACAATTTTATGCAATATGCAATATGAAGTGACTGAGCCGATCTAGTGCCTAGAGTGTGTGTATATGCATCCACGAGCAACCACTAGCAACCACTTGCATCCACTTGCATCCATCAACCATAACATGTCTCAAACACATGTTTCAACCATAGGTTTACCCTATCTAAAGGTCAAAGGTACTAACGAGAGGACATACTAAAGATAAGATAAGTACTAGACAAGCGATAAAGGAGAAAGTAAAGACATACCCTCAAAAAGAAATGGGTACAATGAACGCATCTTCGCTTCCGTCTCCCAAGTCGCGTTGCTCTCATCTTCTCCCCATTGCACTTTGACTAGGTGAACCTCTCGATTCCTCAATTTCCTAGTCTCTGACCCAAGGATACGAGTAGGAGCTCGTCGAATCGTCGCATCACGCTCAACCTCTACATCTCTAAGCAAGCTTGGCTCTACCACCTCTGCGGTCTCATGTAAGCACTTCCTCAGATGTGATACATGGAATACATCATGGACACCACTAAGTCTGTCGGGCAGCTCCACCCTATATGCCATCCGTCCAATCCTTTCCTTGATAGGAAACGGCCCAACAAACCTTGGTGCTAACTTCCCAACGGATCCGAAGCGAACAACATTTCTCAACGGAGATACCTTAACAAAAACCATGTCCCCAACCTCAAACTCAAGATCCGTCCTTCTCTTGTCCGCATAAGATTTTTGCCTATCCTGCGCTGCTTTCATCCTTCTTCGAATCAAGTCAATCTTCTCAGAAGTCTCCCTAACCATATCGGGCCCAAGCAAGATCTTATCCGTAGATTCCCACCAACATGTAGGTGATCGACAAGGCCTTCCATAGAGAGCTTCGAAAGGAGCCATACCAATACTGGACTGAAAGCTGTTATTATATGCGAACTCCACCAATGGAAGATGCTCTTCCCATGTACCTCCAAAATCTAAGATACAAAGCCTCAAAAGGTCTTCTAGAACACGATTCACCCTCTCAGTCTGGCCGTCTGTCTGAGGATGATATGCGGTGCTCAGACACAATTGAGTCCCCACTGCTTCTTGCAAACTTCTCCAGAATTCGCTAGTGAAGATAGGATCTCGATCACTCACTATGCTAGAGGGTACCCCATGTAATCGAACTATCTCTCGAAGATATACTGAAGCTAGCCATGGAGCAGTCCTCTTACTCCTCACAGGTATGAAATGGGCGCTCTTAGTAAGTCTATCTACCACCACCCAAATTCCTGTATTACCCTTCCTCGACCTGGGTAACCCGTCAATAAAATCCATCGAGACGCTATCCCACTTCCATTGCGGAACCTCCAGAGGGTGAAGCAACCCACCTGGTTTTCTTTGCTCCGCCTTCACTTGCTGGCACACCAAACATCGAGCTACATACTCTGCCACATCTTTCTTCATACCGGCCCAGAAGAAAACCCTCTTCATGTCTTGGTACATCTTGTCTCCACCGGGATGAATGGTCATCCTAGAACGGTGTGCGTCATCAAGAATAGCCTTCCTCAAACCCTTGTCTTGCGGTACGCAAAGTCTACCGTCTCTACGCAAGCACCCCCTATCGTCTAGGGTGTACCTACTCAAATGGCTGGACGACTCCCCCCCTATGAGCTTCTCTACCAACTCAACCAACTGTGGGTCGTCCCTCTGTGCTTCTCCAATTCGCCCCAAGAGAGTAGGCCTAACTTCCAAAGAAGCTAGCAAACCGGGTACATAGTCAACGGAGGGTCTGAAATCAAACATCGAGATAAATTCCAAGCTTTGTCGTTCCACGAATAATGGACTCAAGGACAACCTCTTCCTGCTCAAGGCGTCCGCCACCACGTTACCCTTGCCAGGGGTATACGATATCTCGAAGTCATAGGATGCTAAAAACTCCATCCATCTTTGCTGTCTTAAGTTTAGATCCTTCTGAGAGAACAAGTACTTCAAAGATTTATGGTCAGTGAACAACTCGAATCTCTCACCCAGAAGATAATGGCGCCAAATCTTAAGCGCAAAAACAATAGCGGCCAGCTCTAGATCATGGGTAGGGTAATTTTTCTCATGTGCCCTCAACTGCCTTCCACCATAGGCTATTACCCTTCCCTCCTGCATTAAGACTGCGCCAAGTCCTGTCCCACAGGCATCGGTATAGACCACAAATGGCTTGCTCCCATCTGGCAACACTAAAACTGGAGCGGTGGTTAAAGCTCTCTTTAACCTTCGGAACGCATCATCACAATCTACGTCCCATGTGAAAACAAGATTCTTCTTTGTTAAGAGGGTTAATGGGGCTGATATCTTTGCGAAGTCTTTAATGAACTTCCTATAATAACCCGCCAACCCCAAGAAACTTCTTACTTCGGTAGCATTCTTCGGAACCTTCCAATCCTGAATTGATACTACCTTTGCGGGATCCACAGCTATCCCTTCCTTAGAGACCACGTGCCCCAAGAATCGTACTTCCTTCCTCCAGAAGTGACATTTAGAGAATTTAGCCTTAAGGCTATGTGCTCGAAGAGTCTTCAATACTTCCCCAAGATGTAGGGCATGCTCTTCTTCACTCTTAGAAAATACTAAGATGTCATCCACAAAGACCACCACGAATTTATTAAGGAACTCCCTGAACACCCTACTCATCAAATCAACAAAGTATGCAGGGGCGTTCGTCAACCCAAATGGCATCACCAGCCACTCATAGAAACCATCCGGAGTTCTAAAGGCAGTCTTGTCTATGCTATCCTCAGCCACCCTCAACTGATGAAACCCCGTGGCCAAGTCCAACTGAGAAAATACTGAAGCGCCAACCAACTGATCGAAAAGATCATCTATCCTCGGCAATGGGTGTCTATTCTTCTTTGTGAGCTTGTTGAGTTCTCTATAGTCTACACAAAGTCTGAGGGACCCATCCGCCTTCGTAGCAAATACTACTGGAACACCCCACTCCGATATGCTCCGTCTTATGAACCCCTTCTCAAGCAATTCCCCTACTTGCTTATGGAGTTCCCTCCTCTCACGAGGAGCCATGTGGCGCACTGGTAAAGATACCGGTTTAGCATTATCCACCAAGTATATTCGGAAGTCAATCTCCCGCTTCGGAGGTAAGCCCTTCACCTCCTCAAACACATCCGGATATTCCCGGACCACTCTAACAGATTGCAAACTCTCGACCGAAGCGTCAAGCGATTCAAGATAACTTAGCATAACAGAGTCCCTGGGATTACAAGAAATCTCGAGAGTGTTACCCAAGCGGGTCATCAGCCTAACAATTCTCCTTTCGCAATCAAGAATGGCACCATTACTGGATAACCAGTCCATGCCCAAAATCAACCCATAGCCCGTGAAGCCCAACACAAAAGCATCACATCTAAACTCAATGCTAAGTATAGAAATCTTCAAACCCAAACATATCATGGACAAATAAGTGGAGCCCCCAATTGGATTTGAAACAACCAAGGGATCATCTACCAGACTGGTGTCTAGGTGCAGTAACTCAACTAATGATGATGAAATAAACGAATGCGATGCGCCTGAATCAAACAATGTACGGACAGGATGGTCAAATAGAAAAACCAGACTTTCAACGGAAATAGTTCTACCTCTCTCCTGAATAGGTGGAACCGCGAGAGCCTGTACTTTCCCCCTAGCCTGACTCGGTGCCATAAGAGCTTGCACCTGTCCTCCTGAGGTAGATCCCGTCCTTTGCCCCTTCTTAGGGCAATCCTTCACTAAGTGCCCTGCTTCGCCACAGTGGAAGCAGCCGGTCTTCTTCTTCTTGCGACAATCCTTGCTTAGGTGGCCAGGTGTCCCACAATTGAAACACTTCTTCTTCTTGCCCTTGCCACCGTTGCCTTTCCCACCTTTGCCTTGCTGTTGTTGAGGTTTCTTTTGATCTCCCTTCTTCTCGGGTGCCTTATTAGCATTAGGACCCTTCTCTTCCTCATACATGAGTGCCATGTCAACTAGCTTCTCAAAGGTGGCCCCCATAGGGATGTGAGTCATAGCCAACCCATGCATAGGTTCATTCAAGCCTTTCACGAACCTCAAAGCTTTCTTCTCTGGTGTATTCACCATGTCTAGGCCAAACCTTGCCAATTGATTAAACTTGTTAACATATTCCTTCACCGAAAGATTTCCTTGCTTTAGAGTCAAGAATCTTTCCATATACAAGTTTTCCTCCGCCCTTGAGAGAAACTTTGCCACAAATCTTTGCCTAAAATCCGCCCAAGAGTCAACGGAGCGTTCTCCATTAGTGACCTCCCACCAGAATGAGGCCTCTCCCTTCATTAACCAAGCAGCCAACTTGACCTTCTTCCCTTCTTCCATCTCAAAGATATCTATCAACTCTTCCACCTCCTTAAGCCAATCTCTAGCCTCCACAAAGGTTTCAGATCCTTGAAAAGGTTTCCCTCCCATAGCTTTAAATTCCTTGCAAGTCTTAGCAAAAGTATCCGTGCGAGAAGGAGGGGGAGGAGGAAGATCGGGTGCTACGGTTGGTGGAGGAATATTTGCTGGACCCGTAGTGGTGGCCCTAGCCTCCATCAATCTCCTATACCATACTGGTACCGTCACACCCTCTGGAAGATTAAGATTCTCGGCCATGCTGAAACGAAAAAGGAAAGGATTCAAAACGGAGAATTCGAAGGATATAGATATGGCTATTGGGGATTATGCTTTTCTTTCAAAAACTTTTCTCTTAAAAGACATGTTTTTGAAAATATCTTTTTCCAAAAATGTTTTAGAAAAATAGTTTTTCTAAAAATTTTATCTGTTCCGGTAACCTTTGCTCTGATACCACGTGTAACACCCCACGCCCGCTATAGTCACTCTCTAAGGGAATGCCATAGCATCGGTGGAGTATTTTAGTGAATATAGAACAGAAAAATTTCACCAAGACAGATATAAACAGTATTTGAAATTTAAAACATCATCTCATAACAGCGGAAATAAACATGTCTGGTTACATCATAAAGCCATGATAAAAGTCAGGTACAATATCTGTCAAAATAAAGAAGTACATAATCCCACTCTCTCATACAATAGCCATAAGAAAAGAAAAGATAACTGGATGACTGGAGCTTTACATCTACCCAAGCTCCTCAAGACTGGAAACAGAAATCCGATCAAGCTCTACTACCGCTAGGATCCACCGTAGGACCTGAGGGTTAGGAAAAAGATAAAAACAACGGGGTCAGACATAAGTCTGAGTGAGTCCTATAACTTTAACAATACAATCATTAAAGTAACCAGAGAAGACATAAACTTGACCTACGGTAATATCTGGGGATGAATGGCTACACTAAGCAGCTTGGAAGACTTAGGATAAACTAAGATAATCGTCAGGACGCATCTACCCACCCAAGGATAATTACTAACTGCACCACACCAGTCATTCCTACTTAAAGGTTGATCCCTTCCAAAGACTTAGAAAATTTCCCCAGTAGTTTCATGTACCCCTAGCCCACTACATAGGTGCCGTCTGCCCCTATCTCCACTAGGTGTACCCAGTAATTCTTACCCAGTAGTTTCGTGTACCCCTACATAGGTGCCGTCTGCCCCTATCTTCATTAGGTGTACCCACTACTCCCCAAGCGATCGGCTCCCTACCGTAGATACCCGTGCTGGTCCCACAGTGGGGTGTATCACTCCCCTAAAGTGGCTACCCAATACTAACGGTACACGGCTTTATATCTACACGATGCAACAACGGCTTATCTACCAGCCCGGGCCCACACACGCATATGAAACCCGTTGGACTTGCGTTGCCACCGCTAACCCGTTTTGGCCTCTTATAATCAAGCCCAATATGCGTGTCCCGTCACTCGACTTGGGTCGAGCCCACAAAGATACGTTTGGGATATTGGTTGAAATGGGCCCCCACAAGCTACCCACTTAAGCTTGTCAAATATCTAGTGTATCCCACTTAACCCTTTAATCATGTTTAATTACATGTTTCCACTTGGTTAAGTATTCTAATCGTATTTTCTATTGCCACCCAAGGCAACCCACTAGATTCCACATGCCACCCAAGGCCACCAAATTTCCTCATGCCACCCAAGGCACCCACTTAACCCCTCATGTCCCACTACATGCTATTATGGTTAAGTGTTTCTTAATTAATTAAGACCGTGATCTCCCGTAAAGACCTCCCACATTAGACTGGCTGTTACGACCGCCTGGTTAAGCCGGTAGAATCCGGGCAGTCTTACGCCATAACAGAGTCTAACCTCGTGTCTTTACCTTAATCACGTATTTAATTTATGGCTAAGACCTCTCACATTGGGCTGACATTTGTAGCAACTGGTTAAGCCGGTCGGGTCCGGGCAGTTTTACACTACAAATGAGTCCAACCTCGTGTCTTAGTCGATTAATTACACCTAATTAATCACCCCCATATTAATTATCCCTAATTAATATCAAATTTTCCATAACATGGGTAGACCTAACTTAATAGGTAAATTCCCATGGGGTAGACCTAACTCAATAGGTAAATTCCCTCTTATGGTAATTCATTTTTATGGTACGCTTAATCATACCCAAACATTCATTTATTATCATGTTACCAACCCCATCGTTCCCCACGTAAATCGTTTTCGTTACATGACATAATAAGGGGAAGATCTTCACAAATATCATGGGTTTAACATACAATTTTGTCATGGGTTAAGAGGATGTCAACTTGCATATATGAGCATATATTAACCCAACTACATACAACCCAAACTTGCTTATTATCATACACATGATTTGCATAACATGTTGCATATGAGCTTGCATATTATCATACACATATCTTACATAACATGTTAAACTTGCATATAGGCATTCTCAATCTTGCATAACATGTTAAACATGCATTTAAGCATACACATAACTTGCATAAGCATTCACATACTTGCATAGGCATCCACATACTTGCATAGACATACTTGCATAACTTGCATATCATGTCATTTAAGCATATACATATCTTGCATAAGTATTCATATACTCGCATAAGCATGCATAACTTGCATATCACATAAATCTTGCATTTAAACATATATATGACTTGCATAAGCATCCATACACTTGCATAAGCATGTATAACTTGCATATCACTTTCAACTTGCATTTAAACATATACTTAACTTGCATATCACTTACAACTTGCATTTAAACATACACTTAACTTGCATATCTCACTTTGCTAAACATGCATAATTCCACTTATTAAATATGCATAAATCCACTTATTAAACATGCATATATCAACTTGTTAAACATGCATAAACCAACTTATCAAATATGCATAAACATAGAACAACATAGAGTAATATATCATTATACATGATTCAAACTCACTAATCCGCATTTAAGACCATAAGTCTCATTACACCCAATCTACTTACTTTAACAAATGATGTTAAAGTGATAGAAACTCACCAAACTTAAGATTAGCAACCTTATGAAGTAGAATTAGTTGCAAACTATGAAGATAATGATGATTAGAGATTGATTAGAGAGGGATTAGCTTGCAACTTTCTTTATGAACTAGTGGAGGCCATGCTCAAATTTCATTTTGCCATAGTTTAGTTACAAGACTTAATTATGAATGAATTAGGGTAGGGTTGGGGTCTTATTTATAGGATTAGGTGAGTGTTCTAGGCCCTTAGATTAACCCTAGATTAGATTAGAACCCTTAGATTTAGGAAATCTCTAGAACCAGCCCTCCTAGCCAGCCTGAAACCCAACCTGGTGCAACCTGGTGCACCCAGGTTCACAGAACGGCGCCACCCTGTCGACAGGCAAGTCGACAGGCATGTCGACACCCCTGTCGACAGGCCTGTCGACAGCCCTGTCGACATGGGTTGGGCGGGAAACTACCCGCCTGACCCCGCCTGGCCCATTCAAAATCTGATTTTTAAATTTAAATTTGAATTCCTAAATCTGTTTTTAGCTCTAATTTTCTGCAAACTTCCTTAGGCCATAACTGGGTCATACGGACTCCGATTTTCGAAAACTCGGACTCTATTTCGCGTATTTTTCCGAGACGAACGCAATGACGCAGCCCGTTACCCCCAATTCCCACATCTGAGATTATTTATCCTATAATTAGTGAATTTTAGTATTAACTAAAATTCGGAGTGTTACAGATAGTGTATCTCTAGAAGGGAACATACAGGGTTCAACAAGAACGTTTTGCAACCCGACCCACACATGACAGACCGCTCATTTCGCTTGAGTGTATCGAGTGTATATCACCAACTGTTGGGAGCTACCCATTGTTTCCCGAAAAGGGACAACATCGAAATAGATTAAAGAAGGAAATGGATTTTCTCTAGATAGGTGATTATACACCCGAATGGGACCGACCCACATAGCCATGCTTCCTGCCCGATTATTGTCATTTCCCAGTTGATGAGGCTTGAGGTTATAATTACCTTTAGAACATCCGGCCACAATTCACTTTGTATGTTACATTGTCAGATCCGCCAAATTCCACTAATTGATGTCCACAAAAGTACACTAGTCGTTAAGCTAAGAGAAGGTTCCTTCTCCGCTACCAACAGAAATACGTTTGAGGAAATCAACTTACGTTATTCCTTTGGAAATACTCTATCAAACACTCATCCATACAAGTCATCCAGGAAAAGGATGAACCGAAGTCACCCTCCTACCGCATCCAAGGAATCACTCTATAGATAAGTAGTGAGTAGTCCTTGCAAATCCATAGATTTCAATCACGACAGAACCACAGTATCTCTTTTGCTGCAGACCAGAGATTATAAGTAGTTCTCCCATTATGAATATCGACGATCTTCAATTGCTCCATCTTTATTCCCCACAAGTTAGTTTCATACATAACGTTGATTCGAAGTGATTTTAGGTCTAGTTCCCATTCTGGTCTCTTCGAAACAACACATCAAAAAGTCGAATAAGATATTCGTTTATAGTCGGGTTTTTAACCATCAACTTACGACAGTACGGTCAAGTATCCTGGCAGCTCAGGCCCTCATTGTCGAAAACCATTCATTAATGTTCTTTGTCAAATTATTGAAAATCATCCCATCAGTTTAAAGTCGACTCCAATTAATTATCTTCACAATTCATCCTATGTTTTGTCATTTAAAAACAATACCTCTCCTCTATTCACACTTCTCTTTATTCTCCTTTAATTCTAAAAACATTTATATATTTTCATAAACCATTGATTTCCTAAAATTTGGAAATGACGATATATCAGTATATCGTTAACTCAACAGTACAATCTAATTACTAATTCTTATGCGGTAAAACCAAGTTAAATGACATATGCTTTCTTATTAAACTCCATAGCTTTTAATTTACTTAACTTGAAGATTTTATGGAAATTTGCATAAATTCCGAATGTTTATTTCCTTTACCAAATTAATATAATCTTCCATTTCTAATTACTTGTTATTTTAAAGAAGTATATTATTTCCATTTTTGTATAAAACAGTGTTATATAAATAGCCTAAAGGTATAAATAAAACTTTATATTTCAACTCGGTTGAATAATATTAATTTTCCCATTGTATAATTCTAGACTCGTTATATTAAATTACATTTCAACCGTTACAAGTAAATTACAAATGTTTTCACGAAAATAATAGCTCATTCCAAACTCCTTCACCATTACAAAGTAATATCGTTCTTCTATAGTAGTAAAGTCGTTCAAGTTGGGGTATTTTATTTAACTCTTAGACCTTAATCAACAACGTTCTTATCTCAGATAGATAGAAGTTCGTAACTCAAAACCCATATTCTTATAATATCAATCAGATCGTATTATATTTAAAACATGGTTTTATAAACCATATCTTTATTTTTAAAAATCTCCATCGACTATAATCATTTTACTTAATATATTAATTAATTAAACCATTACAAAAATATTTACCCATTGCTTCAAAACTTCGGTTAACTATTCTATTCATAACTCGAATCTGTTTACTAATACTTTTTTTTTCAAAACCCTATTATATATAATCTGAACTTTTTATTTATAACCATAAATCCATTTATCCACTTCTTTTGTTAAAAACATTACTATCCTTTTCATCTCTGAAATCTCACTTCGATTACGGCATTTACTTAATTCAATTCTTAAGAAAAATATTTAAAGCCCTTGCCTTAGTTTAAAACTTCAAACTTCCTTTGCTTATAACTTGGATTCATTCTTAACATTCACTTTTGAAATTCATTTAGCATGATACAAATAAAATCCATTTAAGCTTAATCACTTCTTAAATGGTTTCTTAAGAAGAAAAACCCCTTTAAAATAATCAATGACCTTTCTATTACTGAAGTAAAAGTGTATTACTTCATTGCAAACTAACGATAGGTTAGCTAATTTCCTTAATAAGTATTAAGGTAATAATTAATTTTATACATATCAACAATTCAATAATTACTTTACTATAGTCGAACTAAAAGTTTATTTAGCTTTTTAAACAAATGTTAGGTTAAAATAAAAATCTCACTTAATTGTTTCCCTTGGAAACAATTATTTAGATTATTAGCTTTTTGTCAATATCTCACTTTCTTATGTATTTAAACATAAGTTGTTACTAAAAAAATCGTTTTAACATTTCAGTATAAAACCAAGTCATAACTTTCAATTTATTTAAAAAAAAATCTATTTAAAATTATAATTTCGATTCAGTTATCAAAATAATTTTTATAACTTAAAATACATTAATTCACCTGACGGAAAATTAATATCTCAAAACGATGGATTTATACCATCTACTGCCCTTTCTCAATCAGTACTGACTATTGATTAAAAACAGGATAATTAGATTTAACAATCCACGTCCATTCAATAATTCATAACTAACCTGGATATAATAATATAAATTAGAATAAACAAAAAATAATATGCAATTGATTTGAGGAATCCGGTCGAATTCCTCCAACCTATTATTCCCTACACGACAGCTCATAATATGGTTTAACACTGGCTTGTGAAATGGGAATTTTAATCTAATGCAATGGAACACAATTTATATACAGTCAAACAATCATCCAATAATTAAATAAAAATCATTCATAGCGTCCATATCATCCATTCAGCCAATTTATACTTATTAATGATAAATATAAATAATATGAATTTAACACATCACAGCATTTCAAAAGTGTGAGAATTAACTCAACAGTTCTGTTTTCGACGATGTTGCGTTGTTTTATATAGTTTCAAACTAATGTTTTGAAACTACATAAATTCTCATGGCCTCAGAATCACTCCATTCCATCTCGTATATGTCTGCACCGTGATTACGAACCCATCGGCACTTGTTTTGCCCAATTCGGTTCATGAACGCAAAAGTTATGTGACTTACAACGTTTAACTTTAAATTGAATTAATTAATAAATTAACTATAATCATTAATACTAATTAATTATAAATCAACGTTAACTAACTACGTATTAATCACCTTCCTCTCTTCTGCAAAAATAAACTCGATTTCTTTCTTTCCATTAAAACCCAATAATGTCTCTGCTATACACCGAACATCTCACCGTCACTGGCGAACTACAAGCATCCGCGCCTCTTCCCTCTAACGCCCCACCGACACAGCCACAACCTTTGACCACCATCACTAATTCTGGCGCCCTATAGCTCGGCTACCATCCCAAAAATCCAAATCCAATTTCGGGAAAACTACACAGCATACCCCTCCGTTCAATCCTTCACTGCCGACCAACCCCGGTACCGGACCCCACCAGTCCTCCACTACCACTTTCGCCATCCCTCAAGCTTCCCATCCTGACCGACCATGCCTCCACCGGTGGTCCACAACTCCTTCACAGTCACGAAACCGCACCCAGATTCAAAATATACAACGCAAAATTTGCCTATGTTCAACCCGCCTGACCGCCGACCATTGGTCACCGGACCCCCTCATACCATAATTGCAACCTCCGCCGTCCCTCAGGGCTTCTCCTCAACCAAACCCGACTTCCTACGGTGATTTATAGCTCCACCCTAACCCTTAAAATCGCAAGCAACCCAAAACGTTTAACTCCTCCTATTTCTCCAACCCTATGCCACCAGCGACGGCCATACCCCCACCAGAACGATCGTCAGCAACTCCTTCTCCTTCATCTGAAATGGCTCAAACCAACTCTACAATAGCTCATTAGATTTACCCAAAACCAACGCAACTGACAAACAAAATTGGAGCCCCCCAAACTAACATCACACCACATAATTTGTATATGATTTTGAAGCTTGGACTAACAACATTCCACCCGTATAATCATTTGAATTTATAGGAATTTTGTGGAGTCGTTTTTTAATTATATTGGTGGGAGTATTTACTGAAGAAATGAAGAAATGGCCCGAACCCAGAAGATGGACGGAAAGTAAAGAGTTATTTTTAGGTAAGCAGAAAGTGTTACGGTGGTATACTTGTAGTGTAAAAATATAATTTTTATTTGTGATGTGACTAAAGATTTTTATCTTATGTGACCGACGATTTTTATTCATACCTATCGCAATTTCCAAACACTGTTTATTGATTATGGTGCTCACACACGAACTCCAATCATAACGAGAATGAACGTCATTGTATAGTTCGACGTTACAGTCTTAATCAATCTTGTTTCGTCGAATTCTGAGTCCATTTATGAAAACAGTGCTCGTTCTAGTCCAAATGAATGATTTATTTGCATTTTATTTTGTCACGCTCACAGAATAACTCCATTTGGCACGAAATTTGAAATCTAGCAATAATTAGTTGTTACGTCTTAATAAAAAAAATCGTTGAAAAAAGAGTTCGTTTGAATAAAGTCCCTTTTTAAGGGTCCAATTCAAATTAAAATAAACCAATTTATAAATAACTCAGTATAATAATACTAAAATATTATAATCGGACATACCTGAGTAGAATTTCATACATTTTTAAAATAAACTAACCCAGGTTGAAATCCAAGCCAAAACGATATTTAATAAAATAAAAATCCTTTATTTTATAAAATAAAACGTTATCTTTCATAAAAGAATTTCATAGCGACTATTTGAAAATTTGATTTAGACATACAACAAAATCTACAATACGAAAGCTCGATTTTTCTGCTTTGTCAGCAAATTATTATCAAATAGATTCTGACGTTTCTTGTTTCGAAGAAATCCGACTTAAATTGGATAATGTATTACCAATTAAAATTCAAAACTCTATATTACAAACTACCGCGCCGCTGCAGCTCGTTTTATAATTTAATTTATAAAGTAAACGTTCAAATACCGTTTAATAACGAAATTGTTAATAAAAATTAAATATAACTTAAATAAATCATATTATATTACCAAATCATACAATATAGCAAATTCTGCCAATGTCAACTATTTCAAAATTAAAATATTATTTTATTGTTTAAACTAATAAAATATTCAAAATTATTAAATTCAAACCATTTAAAAATCTAAATCGACATTTAAACAAATTTTAAATATTAAATTAAATGGTTAAAAACCTGGGTCATTACATTTCTTTCCCCTTAAAAGAATTTCGTCCATGAAATTACTAAGACAAGAAGAATGCTACAAACCCATTATTCAAAAATTTGTTTAATTAAAATCCTAACTTTCTAAATTTTTAATCAAAACTAATCCAAGTAATTTTAATCAAAAATTAAATTCAATCTTATCAACAAAAATTTCCAAAAAACATTTGAAATCTTTCTAACACCTTAAATTTTGGAAAATTTTGGCAGGGTCTCCCCTGTACGGAGGTACATCTGCAATATTGCAGTTTAACAAATATATATACATTGACCAATATGGTCGGAAAAAGGTAAAATCCAATTCAAAACCCAAAATTTCATATTCTGCGTAGACGTACCTTTTTCGAGCGTTATTACGCGATAAGCGATAAACAATAAGCGAGCTGGCTCAATTACTATGCAGTTCCAATCATATTGGATTCAGTTAACTACAGAATCTTCTTGTACATGTTTTAAAGATAAATTAGCTCTTCTGCACATGTTTTCAACTCTAATGAACTTCATTAGTTTCAAAACAACGCTAGTTAAATTTAAATATCCATACCATCCTGGATTTATTTCAATAAATCAATTTTATTCAAGATTGGTTTCAATCAAGTTCATCCAACTTTAAATCTATATCTTTGTAATTAATCTCAGCCATATAATCCCAAAACATTCCATTTGGATATTTCTATTTTTCAACCTAATTCAAATTAGTGTTGACTTAAGTTATATTTAATTTCAATATTCAAGTTCAAATTTTACTTATACGATTTATTCAACCCCACATGAGATAGATATCCATATTTTACATTTCAAATTTGAAATGTCCTTTGATTGATCTAATCCAACCTCATAATCAAACATATTCAAATCAATCAATCAAGGCAATACAAGTTTCAAACAACCGGTCAACAATTTAAGATAATTATTTCTTTTTATTCATACAAAATATAATTTTGGTAAAATAATTTCATTTATCCCATTTAAAAATAATTTTATATTCAAAATACAAATATGTGCACTTATATATATACATTCAAACTCAATCTAGGGTATTACTAACTCCATCTCAACTGAGCTACGCCATAGAGCCAAGGTTGTCACTAAATCAATAACTCTGATATCAAGTTGTAACGTCCCACTTTTCAGTACAATTTAAGGCGACATTTTACTACCACAGTCATCCTAAAGTACACAGAAAAGAAGAATGTTAAGAGAAATAAATTAGAGGATAAGAGAGAAAGAAAGAAATATTAGAATAAAAGAAAGAAGAAGAACATCAGAAGTTCACAGCAGAACAAACAAAAATATATAATATAACAACATATCTTTACATAAAAGAAAATTTTATACACATACCAATTATCAGAGTACGACATGTATCAAATACAATAGAACAACTTTAAATAACTAACGGTGAAGCCTCCTGCTTCTAGCTCCTGAAACTCCAAGCGGAACCTAACCTGGAAAATATGTTCGGTCTGTCCCGAGCACATTTTGAAGAGAAGCAAAAGCAACCTGATTAGTCTGGAATACTTTCAGTGGTGAATTCACATCAATAATCGGCTTAACTTTAGAAATCCTTTTTAAAAGAAAAGGATAATAGTAAGACCAACCCACACATAAACATGGACGATTTTTACCTTACTATAACCCAAAACATTTTTGGAAAACAATATTGTTATTTAGTGTCAATCGAATCACAAATAAATAGCAATCTAGCGGAACACTTGCATCTTGCGCTTCACATATATAGTATACAATCGCTTAATGAAGATTGGAATCCGACTATGACAAGGTATGGAACCACCTGCCGATAGTGTATCTCTAGAGGGGAATACACTGGGTTCTACAAGAACGCCTTGCAACCCGACCCACACATGATCGACCACTCATTTCGCTTGAGTGTATCGAATGTATATCATCAATGGTTGGGAGCTACCCACCATTTCCCAAAAAGGGACAACATCAAAATAGATTAAAGAAGGAAATGGATTTTCTCTAGATTGGTAATTATATACCCTAATGGGGGCGACCCACATAGCCATGCTGCCTGCCCGATTTTTGTCATTTCCCAATTGATGAGGCTTGAGATTATAATTACCTTTAGAACATCCGGCCACAATTCACTTTGAATGTTACATTGTCAGATCTGCCAGATTTCACTAATTGACGTCCACAAAAGTACACTAGTCGTTAAGCTAAGAGAAGGTGTCTTCTCCGTTACCAACATAAATACGTTTGACGAAATCAACATACGTGATTCCTTTGGAAATACTCTGTTAAACACTCGTCCATACAAGTCATCCAGGAACAGAATGAACCGAAGGCACCCTCCTACCGCATCCAAGGAATCACCCTATAGATCATTAGCGAGTAGTCCTTGAAAATCCGTAGATTTCAATCACGATAGAACCACAGTATCTCTTTGGCTGCAGACCAGAGATTATAAGTAGTTCTTCCATTTATGAATATCAACGGTCTTCAATACCTCCATATTTATTCCCTGCAAGTTAGTTTCGTATGTAAAGTTGATTCAAAGTGGTTTTGGGTCTAGTTCCCATTCCGGTCTCTTTGAAACAACACTCAAAAGGTCCACTAAGATATTTGTTTATAGTCGGGCTTTTAACCATCAACTTATGACAGTACGGTCAAGTATCTTGGTAGCTCAAGCCCTCATTGTTGGAAACCATTCATAAAGTTCTTTATCAAATTATTGAAAATCATTCCATCGATTTATAGTCAATTCCATTTACATATCTTCACAATTCATCCTATGTTTTGTCATTCAGAAACAATACCTCTCCTCTATTCACACTCCGTTTTATTCTCCTTTAATTCTAAAAACATTTATCTATGTTCATAAAACATTGATTTCCTTAAAATTTGGAAATGACGATATATCAATATATTGTTAACTCAATAGTATGATCTAATTACAAATTCTTATGCGGTAAAACCAAGTTAAACGACATATGCTTTCTTATTAAACTCCATAGCTTTTACTTTACTTACACTTGAAGATTTTATGGAAATTTGCTTAAATTCCAAATGTTTATTTCCATTTCCAAATTAATATAACTCTTCCATTTCTAATTACTTGTTATTTTAAATAAGTATATTATTTCCATTTTTCTAGAAAACAGTGATATATAAATAGCCTAAAGGTATAAATAAAACTTTATATTTCAACTCGGCTAAATAATATTAATTTACCTATTGTAAAATTCCAGACTCATTTTATTAAATTACATTTCAACCATTGCAAGTAAATTGCAAATGTTTTTACGAAAATAATAACTCATTCCAATCTCCTTTACCGTTACAAACTAATATTGTTCTTCGATAATAGTAAAGTCGTTCAAGTCGGGGTATTTTATTTACCTCTCAGACCTTAATCAACAACATTCTTATCTCAGATAGATAGAAGTTCGTAACTCAAAACCCATATTCTCATAATATCAGTCAGATCTTATTTTATTTAAAACATGGTTTTATAAACCATATCTGTACTTTTAAAAATCTCCATCGACTATGATCATTTTACTTAATATATTAACTAACTAAATCACTACAAAAATATTTATCCATTGCTTCAAAACTTAGGTTAACTATTCAATTCATAACTCGAATCCGTTTACTAGTACTTTTTTTTCAAAACCCGATTATATATGTAATTTGAACTTTTTATTTATAACCATAAATCCCTTTATCCACTTCTTTTGTTAAAACATTACTATCCTTTTCATCTCTGAAACTTCTCTTTGATTATGACATTTACTTAATTCAATTCTTAAGTAAAATATTTAAAGCCCTTGCCTTAATTTAAAACTACAAAACCCCTTTGCTTATAACTTGGATTCATTCTTAACATTCCCTTTTGAAATTAATTTAGCATGATTCAAATAAAATCCATTTACGCTTAATCACTTCTTAAATGGTTTCATTTAAGAAGAAAAACCCTTCTAAAATAATCATTAATCGTTCCATTACTGAAGTAAAAGTGTATTACTTCATTACTAACTAACGATAGGTTAGTTAATTTCCTTAATAAGTTATTAAGGTAATAATCAATTTTATGCATAACAACTATTCAATAATTACTTTACTATAGTTGAACTAAAGGTTTATTTAGCTTCTTAAACAAAAGTTAAGTTAAAATAATAAATCTCACTTAACTGTTTCCCTTGGAAACAATTATTCAGATTATTAACTTCTTGTTAATATCTCACTTTCTTATGTATTTAAACATAAGCTATTAATAAAAAAATCGTTTTAATATTTCTGTAAAAAACAAAGTCATAACTATCAGTTTTATTTTTAAAAATCTATTTAAAATTATAATTTCGATTCAGTTATAAATATAAATTTTGTAACTTAATAAACATTAATTCACCTGACAGCAAATTAATATCTCAAAATGATGGATTCATACCATCTACTACCCATTTCTTAATCAATACTGACTATTGATTAAAAACATGATAATTAGATTTAAAAATCCACATCCATTCAATTATTCATAACTAACCAGGATATAATAATTGAATTAGAATAAACAACAAATGATATACAGTTGATTTGAGGAATCCAGTCAGATTCCTCAAACCTGTTCTTCCCTGCGTGAGAGCTCATAATACGGTCTAACACTAGCATGTGAAATGGGAATTTAATCTAATGCAATGGAACACCTAATTTATAAATACAGATAAACAATCATCCAATAAATAAATTAAAATCATCCATAGCGTCCGAATCATCAATTCAACCAATTTATACTTATTAATGATAAATATAAATAATATGAATTTAACACATTGTATTATTTCAGAAGTGTGAGAATTTACTCACCAATTTTGTTTTCGATGACGTTGCATTGTTTTATATAGTTTCAAGCTAATATTTTGAAACTACATAAAATTCCCATGGCCTCAGAATCACTCCATTCTAGCTCGTATACGTCCGCACCGTGATTACGAACCCATCGGCACTTGTTTCATACAATTCTACTCACGAACGCAAAAGTTATGCGACTTACAACATTTAACTTTAAATTGAATTAATTATAAATTAACTATAATCATTAATACTAACTAATTATAAATTAACATTAACTAACTACGTGTTAATTACCTTCCTCTCTTCTGTTAAAATAAACCCGACGTATTTCTAAAACGACCCAAACTCGCCCTTACGGGAAAGCCTGGATTGCTTTGAGAACACGACGCATCGAAACACAAACAACAGAACATTTTATTGCTATTACAAAAATTTACATTAGAGTACAGAATATAACATAGTTCAAATAATATAAAGCAGAAAAATATCAGAGGTTATAATACATTGCAGCGGAAATTTAAAATGTATAAATACAATGACAAACACAACTAAATGAAATACACTGATACAAAGCTTTCCGAATATAGCTCCCGTTGTAATCCAAGATCCTGGAAAAAGAAATATCTACGAAAACCAAAACTACTAGCTGCCCATGTGGAAAGTTAGGGCACCCAGAGTTTAGGTTAAAAACAATAAACTCCAAGTCAGTCATGGGACTGGTGTGAGAACTAAAACAGTTATTAAATCTTTAATTCAAAAGTCAGGAAATCATGGGACCACGCCGTATAATACGGAACGGGTTTGCTCCACATGAATCTCAGTTTAAGATGAAACAATGCTATGCTTTTTGTAAAACGAAGCTATTATAAGACTCGGGTCCCATCACACAATGCAACACAAGCCGGAGGATAGAGTTTTCCCTTATAATAGCAAAACATGCTTGGTACGTTTGAAAACAAAATATTTTGATATTACTATAAGTGCATAGTGTAAAAATCTGTCTTCACAAATAAACATATCAATCATAGCAGACGTAGTATACTACAACTACATACATAGGTTACAATTAAAAACCGCAAAGGTTCGTATTGGAAATGGATTCCATCAATGACCGAGGCTTTCTTGCTATCTCTACATTGAATCCAAGACTCGAAAGAAATCATATCGACATGCATTCAATTTTTACATTAAACCCAAGGCTCAAAATTGTGATTCCAAATCGACATGCACTCAATGTGTTACCCTGATTAGGGGCCTATCTGGCACCCTTCACACTATGACAGTGGAGTACACCTTTCAATCGGTGCTCCCTGATACCATAGCCCTCAGTGGAGAATCACCCTATAAGTGCTCCCAGATACTAGATTCACTCTTGCCATTTATTATCCGGCCTCAATCATTCAGGGGTTGTGAAACTCGTCGGTGTCACATCTCGATAAACAAATCTATGCTATATGAAAGCTATGCTTTGATAATCATCCACAAGACTCTTCTTTTCAATAAAAGCCTTGATCCATGCACTCAGCATACCACATTGTCAATCCATAACATACCATTGATTTCCACCAATATATAAACTCTAAGCTCGTACGTCTCAGAGAAGGGTGTAAAGCAAGAGAATAAATTCTCCGCGACCGAAAAAATATATATTTAGTAGAGATCAACGAATACAGTACAAAGGAATACAATGTCAGACATACCATCACTTTTGCAAGTCCGTTCTAGCTCCGAACGAAACAGGAGGCACCTTATTCCTCGTCCCAAATGTCCAATACAGGAGAGAGGCCCTCACATATCTGGTTGAACTCCAAGTACGTCTGGTTGATCACTACTTATTACCTTGTCTTGGGTGTATGGCCCAATCAAGACATCAGTAATCATCCATTTGATGTGAAGATCCCGGTCTTTAACCACCATCTTCATCGTCGACTTTCAATCCTTGTATCGGTTATTCAAAATGGGATAAACACGGTCATTCCGAATAACTCGCATATCTTAAAAATCTAATGCTATAATAACACATCATACGCCTCATTCCAATCCAAAATATTCTTTTTATTCAAATATTCTTATTTTTTTAGGGAAAGGTTCCCATTAATTTTATCAAAGACAAATTCTTTTAAAGTTATTCTTTAATCTTCCTTTGGATATCCATTTCAAAAGATTATTTTCTTTACCTACAATTCTAAACCAAATTAGGGTCTATAAAACTAGTCAGGATTATCGAGCAGTACTGAAGTAATCATTTATTTATTATTCTCAATCCCAACCTATTCATACCATGGAGCAAAACCGGTAGTACTTCATATCTAACACCGACGGTGTTATCGGTAAATTTAATTACCCTTCTCACGTTCAAATTTAATTAAAGATTCAACTATTGTTTGGAGTAAAATTGGTGGTCCTCCATTCTCGATCATCTCATGAATTCAATAAATTTAATTATCTCATTCTCATTCCAATCTAATTAAAGATTCATTAAAACTCTAATTCAGTTTTAATGTCAAAAATCATTGCTTAATGATTATCCAAATTTCAGAAAATAAATCATGTTTTTACTTAGGTTGAAAAACCAATGTCCTTTAAAACACAGTTCACGATAAACCCAAATCATCTTCCTTTAAAAATGGAATCTATAAGGAAAACAGATCAATATATAATCGATATAATTTCCCGTATCAGACTAATAATATAAATGGAATAGCAGAAAAGCCTTTAAAATTCCATATATAATAACGGTCTTCCTTCAAAGAAGCTCATCTCGATTATTACCAAATCGAATTCCATTCAGTTCCAATTTAATATATTCAATTGGAAAGCTTTACTTTGGAAAATTTCCATTAAATCTTAATAAAAAAGATTTATAAATTCCAAATCATATCTTCACTGTTAATTGGGTTAAAGAACAAATGTTATTTAAAACATTATTCACGATAAACCCAAAAATCCAATTTCAATTCAATTTCAATTAAATATTAATTAATTTGTAAAACTTCTCTAAATCTTAATCAAGTGATTTATTCTTTTCTCAACTGTGTTTAAGAACAGTGTTACCGAAGACACCATTCACGACAAACCCAAAATCCAATTTAATATTAAATACAAGGCTCTGAATAGAAACTATATCGACTTATATTCAATATCAAATTCTAAAACTAACGGATATCGTATTGGGAATAACGATATATGTACCTTCCAAATTCCCATAACAATATCCGTATAACCACGAAATCCAATATCGAAATATTCCGATGATTATTTCCATTCCAATTCATACGTAGGAAAATTTTGGTTATATCAAAATCATTTCAAATCCAATTTATTTGTTTAAAAACATTGGATTATTATTCCAATTAGTAACTTGTTCATTCCGATAAAAATATATTTTTATCTTTTCAACTTGGAATTTCTCATCCAAAATCTTTCCAAATCATTTATTATGATTGTACATAACTTTTCCATATTTTTAGTAATTTTATTATTGCCATTACAACCAATTTCTAATAACAGCCACCAAACTGCATCCACAGCGAGCTTTTCTAAAATTGATTTGGACATATCAAAAAGTCTGACCATTCAAATTTTAATCTTTTATATTCGTTGGAAATCTCTTTTCGTTACGAACCCAACGGTTCTGGTTTTAGGAGAATCCGACGGTCGGATCTCCGATACGTCAAGTTGAATTTAATGGTTGAAATTTGCGAACGGTCGCTGCGCGGCACGTTCTATTCAGGCCATTAAATAAATATATATATATATATATATATAATATATCATCGATTTCCATTCAAAACGTATTTTGTAAATCGTTTATAAATTCATTTTAAAATGATTCCAACTACATTTTCAATTTTAACTCAAAATTGAATATTCCATATCATTAGAATTTTAAAATGATAATATTTTCAAAATATCAGATTTTTAAATCAATTCTTTTCAATTTTTATTATAAAATGAACAAAATCGATCGATAAACCCGTTCGGGTTAAAATGGCGTTTAACTACTCAACTCGGCTTCATATTCATTATAGTTATGAATATTTCAATATATTTGTGTCCATCCAAAATTGGACATCAAAATCATATTCTCCTTCTTCACTGAATGTTATTTTAAATCTATACAAAATATTATTTTTAAAACTTTACGGAATATTATTTTAAAACTTTATAGAATATTATTTGAAAACTATACTATATATTATTTTAAAATTTTACATAATATTATTTGAAACTATGCTATATATTATTCTAAAACTATTCGTTATTTCTGAATTGGAATCAGACTCAATCAATTACCATATAATATTGTTTATATGGATTCCATACATCGCTTGTATTTAAAAATAGTGATAAACAACTATTAAACAGACAATTCACATCTAGAGTGTAGTTCACTACTGTATAAGCGTTAAATAATTAAAATAACGGTTATCGCAGTTTGTCGATCCATCGATTGACATATAACTAAATATTGGGTTTCATGCATGTCAAATGTCATCCCAACACCCGTGTGGGGTTTTCAAACAACAACGGTCTATTTAAATAAGTCATTGGTTAATAAATTTAACCAATTCTAATTCAGTTTGAATTATTCTTCTATTTAATCAAATTTTTTCACTATTTAAATTACAAATAGATATTTATAATTTAATTTCAACTATTACATTAATGTTAACATTATTTTCAATACGTTAAACATTTCAACAGCACAAACAAAACACAATACAGTCAATAAAATCGTCCATGGTCTGTGGATGAGGGAGGTGAGCTAACAGGCACCGTACACAAATTATAATGATTAAATTGATAAAAATCTCCACTGGAAATTCTATATATATTTTATACATGAATACAATAACATGATAAAATAATTTTGAGTGAGAAGGAATTCTCACATTGGGTTCAACTCCGTCAGTCTTTAATTCTAATTTTTATTTCTGTACAGTTCAGATTTGAATTTGCCTCAAATTCTAAGTTGCTCCATTTTTGTCCGGGTCAGTTCTAAAATGAAGCGCTCGACGATACGAGTGTAACGCAACTCGTTCCGCTGAATTCTGATTCAGTATGACAAAGTTATGGGTGTTTATATATTAATTACAAAAATTAAAATAGTAATTAATAATTAATTACATTAATGCCCTCTCTAATCATCTTCTTCATCGTCCAATACAGTAAGCCATCGACCCATCATTCAACCAAAAATTTCATCATCGCCGCCTGTTCCTTCCCCCACACCCAGATCAAACCGCACCACCGTGTAGCCGTCATCGCCAGCTTCCTTCGCCTGAGTCAGCGCCGAATCCTATCCCCCCAATGCGTCAGAAAACGCCCACGATCGTGGTGACTTTGGCCACTGATTTCATGAAAACCCTGACACCATTCACGATCTTATCCGTTGAACTTCTTGAGCTCGAAGACCTCTTCGATTTCCCTTTAGAAGTTTCGAAAATCACAGCTTAGATTATGAGATTGAGTGGATTTTGTTTGGGAACTTTCTGGCCTTCGATTTCATATAACAGCGGCTTGAGTAATGAGGGCTAGGGTTCGGATTTTGATGGTATATATAATATTTTATATTATTATTTAATACTTCTAATTTCAAAAATATATGTTTATCGGTACTAACTCCAAATCAAACCCAACGATTGACGCCCCTAGCTAAATACCCTTATTTCGGACACAATGGGATATGTTTCGTGCTCCAATTCGATCGTTTCGATCAGTTTTTCTTTAACTTAAAATATAAATTAATACAACATTCAAAATTAAATTCAATGTACATTTTAATACCACGGCCACATACTGAATCCAAAAATTCCAGAAAAATAAATCTAGCTATGTTTTGACAATACGGTCCTAATAAAACTAATTTTGTTGAATTTGGAGACCATTTGAAAAATGGCCTTTTCGCAGTCGATTAAATTCAAACTGAAATTACCAAACGCGTTTAAATTCACCACGCTCATATATTAATTCCAAAAATTCTGAATTTGAAACCTAATAATAATTTGACATTCTGGATCCAACAAAAGTGGCTTCATCGAAAATGGAGGTTGTTTGCAAAATGGCTATTTTTAAGGGCTATATATATATATATATTAAAATATACATAAATTCCATAGAGACTATTCTAAATTTTAAACTGGACATAACTTTTAATTTATATTATGAAATCTGAATTTTTCACATTCGTTAAAAAGATATAATTAAACAAATTCAAATATTTCTAGTTTTACTGAAATCTGATTTATTTTGAATCCTATACATTCAATTGAAATTTAAAATCGAATTTTCAAACTACTACGCTATTTCAGGCTCGTTTTATAATTAAAATAAATTTATACGTTCTAACTTCGATTTTAATAAATTTTTAGTCGTTATTATTTAAAATAAATAATTTTAAATATTCAAAATCCATAAAAATAGCTAAAATAAAAATTTTAAATTGGTTCAGAATTTCTGGGTTGTTACAATCTCCCCTACTTAAAATATTTTCGTCCTCGAAAAGGAACGGAGCTGAAAATTGTTTAACTAACCAACTCAACTTTCATTCTGGCTTTAATTCTTCAACTTTTCAGTTTCTAAAACTTTTCGAAATTTTTTGCCTTAACCTCCTTTGTACGGGCTGATCGGTAAAACCGCAACTGGCCTCACAGGGGCCTCATCAATCAAAAAGAAAAAGAAAAAGCCAAGTAGCTTGCCAATCCGCTCATAAAATCATCAAAACCCAATGAATATAGTAAACATGTACCTATTTCTCGGGCATACAATTTTATTTCTCTTCTTAGCTACCACGCTATGACCTATTCACACATATATATATGTGCATGTATGCAATTCTAATCAAATTTCAATTCAGTTCAATATTTGATTTGGTTGAATTTATCATTAACTCTCATATTGATTAAATTAATTATCATTCCAATATTTTAAATTAGTTGAACTAATAATCACACATCACAACCAGTAATCAATTAGTTGATTAGCTTTTCAATTATATAACTTTTATACAGCCAAAAATCATATTTCAGTGCCAAATCGCAAACAAAATGTTCTAACTAAGTTTTGGTTCTCACACCAGTCAAATGGAATCATATAGATATCCCACTTTCGAAACTCGAATATAAACTCTGATGATGATGCATCAATCATCAAAATCATCTCCGGGTGACTAAAGTGTGATTCTATATCTATGTAGTATATTTGAGACTTCGAATACACGTTAATTACGCTCATATTCAAAATCTTCATATACTCAATTGTCCAAAGTAAATATAAAACAAAATACTCAAATATGTATAATATTATATGGTTTTCAAAACTAAATTTGTTTTTAGAAATAGCACTCTTCAAACTCATTCTAGGGCATTACTAACCCTATCTCTAACTAGTCATTCTTATAGGATGTTACAAATCCTATCTCTGATGAATTCTTTCATTTGGTTCTAATGTGTCTTGTTTTCGAGCTCTGTAAACCAAAGCTCTGATACCAAGCTGAAACGACCCAAACTCTCCCTTACGGGAAAGCTCGGATTGTTTGAGGACACGACACATCGGAACACAAACAACAGAACATTTCATTGCTATTACAACAATTTACATCAGAGTACAGAATATAACAGAGTTCAAATAATATACAATAGAAAAATATCAGAGGTTAAAATACATAGTAGCGGAAATTCAAAATGTATAAATACAATGACTAACACAACTGAATGAAATACACGGATACAAAGCTTTCCAAATATAGCTCAACCTGTAATCCAGGATCCTGGAAAAAAAAATATCTGCGAAAACCAAAACTACTAGCTGCCCGTATGGAAAATAAGGGCACCCAGAGTTTAGGTTAAAAACAATAAACTCCGAGTCAGTCATGGGACTGGTGTGAGAACTAAAATATTTATTAAATCTTTAATTCAAAAGTTAGGAAATCATGGGACCATGTCGTATAACACGGAATGGGTTTGCTCCACATGAATCTCTGTTTAAAATAAAACAATGCTATGCTTTTTGGAAAATGAAGCTATTATAAGACTCAGGTCCCATCACACAATGCAACGCAAGCCGGAGGATAGAGTTTTACCTTATAGTAGCCAGACATGCTTGGTACGTTTGAAAACAAACTATTTTGATATTACTATAAGTGCTAGTGTAAAAATCTTTCTTCATAAATAAATATATCAATCATAGCAGACGTAGTATACTATGACTACATACATAGGTTACAATTAAGAACCACAAAGGTTCGCACTGGAAATGGATTCCATCAATGACCAAGGCTTTCTTTCTATCTCTACATTGAATCCAAGACTCGAAAGAAATCATATCCACTAGTACAAAACAATCCTATTGCTTCGGTTGTTTACCCCCCCCATTGCATCGGTTCAACAACCGATGCAATTGCAAATGATGCAAAAAACTTTGCCTATTGCATCGGTTTTATAACCGATGCAAAATAATTTATTTGCATCGAATTTTAAACAAAACCAATGCAACATATAACTTTTTTGCATCGTCTTTCAGAAACATCCGATGCAAAAATGGTTTTTTGCTTGGTAAAGTCTTAAATTTTGCACTGGTGGTTAAAAAACCGATGCAAAAAAGTTACACTTTTGCATCGAACTTAATTTATAGCCGATGCTAAAAAAAGTATCATTTTGAATCTTTTATTTTTGCATCGCCTAATCTGACAACCGATACAAAATATTCATCATCCACGAAAACATCTTGCCCTACCGAAATCACCAGAATTCTCAAATAATATAGCTATATAAATATATATAAAATAGTAGACAAGCTGGTAATTGCATAATCATTTAAAATACAAATGACATACAAATTGAACATGTATAACACGGTAAAACATGTACATTAATTTCAACTAGTTACTATTTTCGTAATCCATATAAAATAGTAATATGATTCAAAACAAGAACCTGAAATCTAATCTTTTCAAGTACAATCACTAAGATGTAATATAATTCACATTATTAGCCACACCAATATAATTACGTAGTAACCAATGTAATCCATATATTGATGTCGTCCGTCTAAGCGACAACTTCAATCCAAAACAAGAACCTGAAATGAAACAACAAAGATAATAAGTGACGTCTGTTTTAAAAAAATAAAAATATTTGATACAATCATTTTCAGCATGATAAATGTACGACAGTCATTTAACTCTAACAACTATTAAAAAAGGAGATCAGCTACTATTGTTTTAAACAGAAAGAAATATCAAAGTTCTCTCTTTTTGTTTCAAACTGAAATGACATAAAGCAACGCACCTAAATGCATTTCAGGTTAATGCTGTCAGCGTCTAGGCATAATGGCCGAATCATATGAGAATTACTCAGTATGTTTAAAAAAGGATACCGTGAATGGTTTCAACAAATACACACAAATGAATGCCTGAACTAAATGCCACATAAATTTATATCTAAATGACTTTTCCTATTCCAAATACTGAATGCTGCATTATTAGAAACTAAGTCTAAATGTTAATAACTGACAGCATGATTTCAGGTCTAGCATACATGAAACAAAATGCAATCCAAAACACAAAACACAAATAACTGGAATTGCAACATTCACACAAAATAATCATATTTCAGCTGGTCCAAGCGTGGTTATGGATAACTGAAATTGCAGCATTCACATTTAACCAAAACTACACAGCTGTCCAAAGAAAATATGGTTTTCTCATTCAAATGTGAATAGAGGTGCGCCATAAAAATGCAGTCTTAAGCCGCATCACCGAAGGGAGATCATTGTCTCATTCTATGATCTGGTGTATACAAATATAGCTTTACTCATATGCAGTTATAACTGCGTCGATCAAATGCGACAACAACTGCATCGTTATAGTGTATACATGAAACATGTGTATAGTGGGGAATTTGTGTAGTCACCTTCTAAGATCACAGTAGTATTTAAGCAAAACAAATAGCTTAAAACAAAACCAAAAACTAGCTTAACATGATAGGGTATATGGCTACATGATATAAACCAAACTTACTTTCTTTTGTCATCCATCTAAGCGACAAGTGCAATGCAAAACCAGAACCTGAAATGAAGTAACAGTTAGGAAAAAAAGATTATTATCATTTAGTACTTTTTCCAACAACTTACAACAGATCAGCATTAGTTAGTAGACTAAAAAATGTAAGAGAACCAATCGGATAGCCCAAACGAATATGTAACCCGAGAAGCAATAAGAATTTGAGTTAAAAAGAATTTAAGACTACATACAACAATTTTTCACAGACCTCAGATGAAGAAAGAAGCAATTTCATATCTGAACTATACCTAACAACAAGAAGACCTCATCCATACACAAGCAAATCAGATCCCAAATAAACACTATCATAATGACTTTTTCCTAACACTATCATAATGACCTCATCCAAACATGGGAATATAACTTTAAAAAAGCTGGCAAAGTTCTTAAATTTACGAGTAAGAAGAAGAAATATTTCTAACATCGGAATTAGCTTAGCCTAGCCAATTCGATTCAGCAGTTTAGGTCTCATTTTTGAGCTAAAGCTCAGTCAGTTATATAAAGTTCTAAACTGTTACTTGTTAATTAATAACAAAAATAATTTAGGTTACCTATCGCTATTTAGTACATGACCAGAGGATCATTTTTGGTCGAGAGGGATAGGAAATTAATGAATATGTACGATATATACCGATAACAAATGAAAAAAATGAGATACCGGTAACAAACTGTTTAAATGTGGTCAATTTAGTCCTAACTAAATAACGGTCACTCCTATCTGTGATTGCTTTTATTTTTGTTTCTCCTTTGTCTCTGTTATTTGGTATTTGTTCTTTCTCTTTTATTTTATTCAATTAAATCGAATAATATGCTTTTTCTATTTGACAAATATAACTACTAACTCTCTTTTTTACCAGTTCGTTACCCGTTACAAATCGAATAATATTTAGGATTTGCCATGAAATAACAAGTTATTTATACAGTGATATTGTTTTTAATTTTTTTTAAATGAAAAAAATTATCCTGATACTAAAAGCCTCTTCTGTATATGAACTTACATGGATCCATATTTGTAACCCGGACAAATTACTGACTACATTATGCAAATTCTGGCACAAATTGCATTAATTATGTAATTAGTGTGCAAGTTCGTGGCAAAATAATCCCTGTTCCAGGAATTTTTTTTAAATGAAAACAAGTAAAGTCATAAATATATTACTGACTTATCTTAAACATCTCAAATTCATCTCTGCTTTAGTAGATAATCAGACCAGATATTATTAATGAATCCCCCAATGTTTACCAATATATTTCTGTGCTGACTGGTACCATTATTTTCCAGCTATGTTCTTGTGTGATATAATTCTAAACATATATTTAAAAAATAATACAAAATCTAGTGGCATAATAAGAATAAACTATTAGTAATCATAATATTCTTCATTTAGATGCTTAAACGGAAATTCTGAGATATCTGTAGAGCAAATGTTAAGCACTACATTTTCAATAAACATCTGTAATCAAGTTTCCAGTAAACAATATTAGAATATGTTATTTACTAAATGTTTGTAAACTTCAGTCAACGATGATATTAATATGTTTTAATCTATACCAATGGTTTGAAATATTCTATCTAACTTTACTGTGAATTGGCTTAGAATTGTTGGTAAAATTCTAGCATGAACTGCAATATCTAATTAATGTGCAAGTTCGTGGCAAAGTAATCACAGTTCCAGGATTTTTTTTAAATGAAAACAAGTAAATGCATACAGACCCTAAACACTTATGCATTTACAGTAGCATGTATAGGAAATGGACATGAATGGATGCATATATATCCTATTCAGTAGCATATAATAGAAAAACTTGCTGGATACTGCTGACACCTAGCAAGTTGTGCATAATGATATTTTTCAAAATTTTCAATTAAAAACAGAATGTCATTCACTAGCATTTGGTCATGAGATTTTGTTGGTTCATTTTAGAAATTTGTCCTACACCGACTGGATATGATTTGCTATTGCTTGTTTTTAAGTAAATCACATTTTTATTCAGTAGAAATTGCTGGATTTCATAAGTAAACAGAAATTATAGGGGGAGATAAAATAAAACTTAATGTATGCGTTTGCATGTGATCACTCTTGTCATAGAAACATCAGGAAATTATAGTTGGATTCCATTCCTTCCACATTTGCCACAAAAACATCAGGCAATTAATACAATTACTGTATTAGGCCTAGAAAATCGATACAACCCACAAATAATTCCAACGTGCCCCATTGTATTAAGCCCAGAAGATACGACCTTGAAACTGTCAATAATCTAATTTTTAATACGTCATTACAGCAAGCAACATTGAAGTCACAAGCAACATTATAATTCTAGACCGCTTCAAAGTTCAAACTCAAAACCCTTTATTCCTTGTTCTGACCACGATATGCTTATCTGTCGTTTTACTTTCCAGTATCTTTTACATGTGCAGTATGTTTTGAAATTGGGAAAATTTGTTATGACTTTTGAAAATAACATAAATCGAAACCAAATAAACATTGAACTAACTGAAACAATGAACATACAAATATACAAATGAATAAACTCACCATATTGTAGCATATAAGTCTTCACATCCAATTGTGCATGATATATCCTCCTAAATTATCACGAACCTCGGCCATATCTTGTTGGCTATAACAATCAGTTTGTCCAAAGTACTGCAATTAATTTCAAAACATTAATCGTACAAATACTTAACATAAAGCATAAATTGAAAAAAAAAACTAAAATGGTACCTCATATAATCAATGCTTTGACGGTGGTTTTGTACTATATCATACATATACCTCATCACATAATATACACAATCTGTCGCTCTAGACTGCTGAGGACACTACATCATACAAGATTTAATAGTTTAAAATGTATTTGTATCACATACTACATAAAAAAATGGTTACTAAACAAATCACCTTAACGATTTTCCATATCAAGGTATTCCCTCGAGCCTTGCCGCCACATACCCTATATGTTTTAAAGGCCCTACACATGCATGAAAGAAAATGTTAAATATAACTTATACCGTAATTGAAATTATCATATATGCATCCAGCAAAAAATTAAAGATATTAAAGAGAAAATAAATATAATGTTCATGTTCACTTGTGGCTTAATTTCCAATCTAGGTTTGCGTTCAGCTTGGGGATCCAAAAAATAAACCTCATTCTTTTCTATACGGAAAACAAGCAATAGACATTTTTTCCTACATTGTAAGATTTATAGAAAGTTAAAATCAATAACAAAATTGTAAAATAGTTTCTAAAAGTGTAACGTTCATACTCTTCGTAGTATAGGGCTAAGATTAAGGTCTTAGATTGAAACTTAAGCAATGCATTCCGGATATATGTATTTGTCGCATCCGGAAATCTCCGCACTTGGGAAAGCTTAATAGGACACATAAATCCAATGGTCTCCACTTCAAGATCAATGCACATATGATCTAAGCACCTACACATTATTTAAACATATAATTATCATTAAAGACTGAATATAACTATGGTATAAACCTGCAATTAAGGACATTATTTGTGTAATTAATTGTATTATAACCTTTAAAATATTGAATATATCCAAATAGCAATGAAGGAGGGGATTAAAAAAATACATGATATAAACCTGTAACCATGATCCCTTCAACCATGACATGCTAAGAAATTGGATGACGTCGTCCACTGTGATACGGATTTCAAAGTCGTCATCGTACATAAATAAATCCTTGCTCACAAGAATTGTATTGATGGCAGTATCATCGGATGGTGCTTGAACTATCAGGTCATGTAAATATCTACACTCATTCGTTAAATTTATAAGTATCTCTTCATCCACGATTGGTTTCCGTTCTGTAAGCTTTTTTCTCATCGTATTCATGACCTTTTCATTATTTTCCATGACCTTATCAACATGCTCTTTCACTTTGTTGTTGTTTACATCAGGTGTTGCCTGCATACACAAAAATTAAAAACACGAAATGAACAAATGAAAGCGGTAAAACAGTAAAAGTAGTAAATAGGAAATATGAGTTATAGGCAATATTAAGCAAGACTCAGCGGGATAATGGAATGAAATTTTTGCAGAACTATATGGAAATTACTGCTATGTAGTTTGCTTTCATGTGTTTGTTTATTGAATATGATTTTATTCATATACAAGTAGCAGCATAGCCATTAAACTTTGATTCCAAATTGTTGTTTCGTTCGGCATTCCTAAGAACTTTACTACATGCTTTAGTCAAGAACACACAGTTCGCCTTCTATATTGGTTTTTTCTAAATAACAAAAGGTTTCTTGCAATAGTATAACACAACATATTTTTTTATTCTCAACAAAATAAAATAACACTAAATTTAAAATAGTATATTACAAAAATCCGAATTTGTCACCTATACCTAGTACAAATACCTATTTTATTACCCTTAGTCAGTTTCAGGTTTCTTGTCCAGTATATTTGGTTATTTTCATGCCGTAAAAGATTAAAAGATAAAACATGTAGAGGTGGAGTTTTGATGATCAAATTTTAATTGGCTATTGGTCATAAAGAAAGTGAAATATAAATTAACTATTTTAATGCAACTCAACATCCAATTCATAATAGAAGTAATATGATATTTTATTATTTTCGATTTCTGCCGTATGAACTAAATTCTCTTATGTGAGTTAACTGCTTACCTTAAGAATTCCAACATAAGGGCCTAAATGGTTTCAACATTGTGAGAAAAAGCAATTGGATAATTCTTGTTATACAAATAATGAATTGTATCCATTGAGTGATTTTCTATTGAACTGTATATTTAATGTAACACTCTGATTTCTGTCACTATAGAATCAGGTCTATGGATTCATATAATTCTTGTAATTTGCTTCTTAGTCATATAGATAAAAACCAATTCCAGATCTTAAGTAGTAGCGCTAGCTGATGGGTAACGATAGAACAGTGATTAATAGGTTAAAAAAAATCTACCTCCTTATTTATTTTCTTTTTACTGCAAAAATAAATTTAAAAAAAAAAGGAAAAAAAAAACTGGTATACTTGAAATCAAACCTGATGACTAAACATGTCTTTTTAATAGAAATTTTTGTTTACCCAAAACACATTTTGGTGATGGTAGAAGGAACCACTAAAAAAGAACAAAATTAATATGATAGTTTTTTCTCGATCGTTTGTTGTGTGCTAAACAATAGTAATATGATCAAATTTTTTAATTTAACAATTCACATTTATATATTATTAGATTTCTCCCATCATTTTACATTTTGATACATAAATTTAGAAGTTTATACAATTATCGACAACTAGTTCATCTATTTGCAGCTTTGAGAAGAATAAAACAACATTCTCATACACAGTAAGTATATCATGGAGTAACCATTTTGCTGATACAAGAATAAAACTGTCTTACATACCTTTTCATCGTCCGCTAAAAGCACAAGATTTTTGGGCCATTGAACAAAACTTCCAAGTGCTTCTCCTATCGTGGCGTGATATTTATTTGGAGTCGGCAGTGGGGTTGCTTCATAATTAGGCTCCACTAAATCAACCCCAACTTTTACATGATCAACCAACATTGGTTGATTGTGACACTGGTCCTCGAGCTTAGAAGCAGGATGTGCCATACCACGACCGACTACGACAATTTTTGAGCCGCAATTAATGGCTAAACGGCATTTTGTTGGTTTCTATAATAAAAAATATAGAACCAACATTTATCACGTATGTATCAAATGCATAAAACCATTTACTTGTACAATAAAAAAAACCTTTAAATAGTTTACCTCCAAGTTTACATAGGGATCCATCACTTGAGCTTGGCCTGAAGCTTGAAATTGATCCATTTGTATTGATTGGCAGCTACTACGACGACCAGTTGATGGTGTGTTGTTGATCGCCAAATTGTTGGGCATTCGCATTCCAATCATGCTCAAAATGTCTGCAACCCTTTTCTCAACTATATTATTTACCCTGGACTCGAATCTTTGGCTTAGTTTTGTCTCTATTTCTTCGGTGATACGATATAGATCATCTGCTGATACTAAACCAGTTGGACCTTTATTTCTTTTCCCTGCCTTCCCAAATACGTCTTTAATACCGGTTGTGCCACCAATCCCTCTAACTCGTCCCGGATGCTCCCTCTTTTCAAGAGCACGACTTAAGACATAATCATGTCTATCCGGAACCCATGTTCCTTCGATAACTTTTTCTCTCCAATCATTCTGTCATCAAAAAAAAAAGTTTTTCAACAATTCACTGCTATTTTTTGCAAGAGATTAATCAGAAGATATAAAATCCATAAAAACTAATCATACCACTTTATCTGCAATTATCTTAGTCTTCTCATTAGGTATTGTGTAATTTCCATCGGCTCCTTTTTTTGATCTTACTAAGACCCAATTAATACTTCGATCTCTAAAGCATTCTCCGCTTGGTAATATGGTCGAGGAAGTATGTCCTTTGATTATCCATTGCGCCTTCTTCCCCGCATATCCAGCTTGCCCCAAATAGTGAGGATGCTCGTTGTGTGCCTGACTCTGCCTAGCCTTCTCACTGATTTCCTGTTTTATAAGATGTCAGCCTTCATGAATAGAAACAACTGAAAACATTGAATAACTGTGACAATGAAAAATAAAAATATAATTTAAGAAAATAAAGACAATAAACATTGATTAACTGCAACTATTCAGTTGCATATGACAGTAAACTAAATTCAATCACTAAGAGTGAAATAAATAGTTTTCGGCATAATGAAAGTTTGCAAGACCAAGCAAGCAAATTTTGTGGTAGTCTAGTACGTAATTGATAAAGGTAAGAATATCATGATAACATCGTGTGGAATATTTTGATGTAAAAAAGATAACGACAACATTGCATCAGAAATATATTATTCCATTGTAAGAATACTGTTGATTCTCTTCTGGTTTCTCTTGCTTACTCCATGCATCAAAGTAATGTATACATGTTCTTTTGCATACGTAACATTGCATCAGAAATATATTATTCCATTGTAAGAATACTGAAATTATTTTCTACCTTGCACCCATGTGTGTGTGTAAGGTTACCTGTCTTGGCTTTTGTATGGATGAGCTTTTAGCTGGAAACAGTGGCCTTTCTATGCAAGTGTCTAATTTATCTATCCGCTGTGTGTTGCATTTGATATGTTGTACAATTTGTGTGTTGCATTTGATATGTTGTACAAAGGTGATTTTATAAACATTTCTAAAAGAGAAAATCTATTTTAATGCAAATGGAAGATGCAAATTTTAAGATGAAAAATCTTGAACATTGGATCTTTCTTTAATTTTAATTTTTCATGTAAAGAAAAAAAATCAATGGTTGATGCTGGTTATGTTAGTTTTTTTTTTCTTTTATTTTGTGTTTTAATAGCTGCCTTTTTATTATAGAAAAATAGATTTTATTATGAAATATATGGTAAATTTGTTTTATTACTTACTAATTGAACTTAGATACAGTTTTAAGTGTATTATTTTTGTTATGTGATGTATGAAATAGTTAATTGTCATTTTTTGTTAATAAAAATGAGTTATAGTAGTTATGTATTTACATAAATGACAATCTCTTAATTAATTTCGAATTGATATTTTAAGGAGTTCTCATAGTTAGAATATTTCTGTGTACGTGGGTTTTAAAATTAACGCTTTTCTTTTGGTATATTAACTAAAAGATGAATGAAATGTAGTTTGGACTTCTAGAGGAAACTACCTAAAAATTGAAGTGTTATATTGATGAATCATAATGTTTTATGCATCTGAAGTTCTTGCATCCAAGTATTTGTTAGAATTTTATATATGATATTGTCTAAGTAATAGTTTAGATATTTATATAAGTGGCGATGGAAATGTTAAAAGTGAAATTATAAGGTTTGGAATGTTACTAATCACATTATAATTTTAGTTACGCAAAAAAATCGAGAAAAGGTCCATATATTATTTAATACCTTAATAATTTTATTATTGAGCATGTAATAAAAAAATTCCAAAAACAATAATTAACATTTACCTTAAAGGGATAATAAACACCAAAGAAAACTATTTCTAAATAAAAAATGGTATATTTTTTCTATTAATTAACTTGAATTGCCAATATAAATAATCAAAGGCTGATTCTATTCATACATTCGTAATCTTTTAATGTACACTGGAAAATATAATAAACTAGCATATCCCAGAAATTGCTCTGTATCCACCATGATTTCCACAAAATTACCTTTTTTTTACATCTTCATTATCTTCCCTTTTAAAACATTAAAACTGACTTGCATGGAATTTGAAATTCTAAGCATTTGTTTAACTTAAAATCCCTAAAAAACAAATTTTAATTCTTGAGATTAGTATTGTAAATTATTTGATTGCTTTTTTTTCAATTTTTTATTTCATCAAAATCAACTCTAATTTTAAAAGAAAAATTTTGAACTTATTTAAATTAGAATAGATGTGAAATTGTCTTAGTTGATATTTTAACTCAATAACATTCTATAAAATTAATCAAATAGTATTGATTTTAATTTATGAGATTTAAGAAAAAGACTTAAAAAAATGCAATCAAGGACATAAGCACAATGTATAGAGAAGAACTAGTTTCAATGCATATTTTGTTGTATGAGATATGCAATATGTAAATATTCCAACTACAACGGAAGAGATTGATTTTTCAGCTATGATTTTTGATAATCCAGCATACGCTTATAAATGATGACAACATATCCCTAGATAAAGTATTGCTCCACCTTTGAATCAAACGGAATATAAAACATAAATCTTAATATTCAAAGTAATAAAGAGTAAGTACAATTTAAATGCACTTGCTGTCATATTAACAAAGATTGTTGGCCTTGTCTAACAATAAATACAAACCCACATGCAGAGACTTTTATGTACGTAATATTGCATTTTCAATGTGCATACACAAACAAATCAATCAATTATCAAAACATGATTGATAGCTAAAAAGTTACCGCTGTTCAAAAATTACCGCTGTTCTATAACATTTTTTTAATTATAATAATACTGCTATTTATATTCTAAGCATAATATAAACTTACATATTTCCTATGTTTTTTAGCCTTTGCGCCCCTTTAATGCCGATGATGCACTTATTAAGATTATTCATGTTATTTTCTTGAATTAGTTTGACACCCATTAACCTGATATTACATGTCTATGGAGTTATATATTCAGAAAAATAAAGAGCAGAAAAAAGTTGCAATAATATTAAGCACAGATGTATAAAATTAAAAAGAAAAGTGGCATGTTCACCATTTGTTTCTTAAACAGTTTCGCAGTATTTGAGTACTTGTTTATTCACTCTTTACTTGCAGTATTTTACATTATATAATTTTATCACGATATATCTGGACCACAGTCAAACTATATAAGTTTTCTCTGCAAACTATAATTGTTCAGTCATTGACATATCTGGCAATTATATAGGTTTTCAAAATTCAAACTATAATTCACTTGCCTCGGCAATTTTATCACAGCTAAAGTAACAAACTTAACATTTATCTGGATAAAAAGTTTTCTCTGCAAAATTTCATATAAAACAGTATATAATTTCCTATAAAACGTTAACAAGCAGGTATTTGCAGTAATATAATTTCCTATAAAACAGTAATATAATATTGAATATATATATACATATATGTATATGTATACCTTAAATTTCTCAGTTTCGCAAATCTTCTTAAATTCTTCCCATTTTCCTTGTGAAATACCATCGTATAACTCGTACAGCCCTTTATGGTCATCCGGAAGTTTTCGTGTCTTCGTAATCCAACCACTAATCAGTTTTGTTTTAAAGTCCTTCCATCTTCCACAAACGTACCTTAGCACAATGTCCTTCATTTTGACCTCCATATAGTACTCGGTCTGAGATAACAAAATACAAAACATAACAAGTTCAGTGGACATTCAAAAGTATTTTTATTTAGGTTACTTGAAAACAGTTTTATTTGAAATACCCATATTTCAAAATATTAAACATAACAAGTTCAAAGAACTGATGAATTTATAATACCTTAACATCCTCCCAAATAGTGTTCTTGAGTCCTTGACTGATGCTGGCCCCATTTTTAACAGTAATATCAATTTTGGATCTAGCTGTACCACCTAAATCCGCCTTAAAAGACTTCGCCCACTTTCCAATAGGTTTACCATTTTCACTCCACTCAATGTATTTTGGTTCTTGTGTTCTATATTTCTTTCCGGTGGTTGGACCTCTTTGCCTCTTCTTAATTGGCATCTGTGAAGTATAAGAGTCATGTTCTTCATCAAGTCCAAATTGTTGCATTTCCATTGCTCCTGCTTATGGACATGCAAAAAAAATGAAGTTATGTTCATTATATTAGTTCAGCCATGTATGTACATTGATTGTTAACTTATAAAATACCTGTCACTTTCTGATGCGGTTGCAATAATTTTTGTCTGATGCTACTAAAACCAACGTTCAAAGTTTCGGTTCTGATCTTTGCTGCTGCCTATGAAAATAAATAAAGATAAGTTATAAAAAGGAAAAAATACGTGAACATTGCTACGAAACATTGTTACTTTACAAGCTGCTGCTGATGCATACAATGTAAACATATTTGTAATCACGTCATTCACGGATACATTCGACTACCGCTTTTTTACAGTACTGGTGTGAAACAATAAAAAAAAATCTAACAAAAAAAGTACGTAATACGAGGACATATTTTATAGTACGGTATAGCTGTTGTGCTCGTTCATATAACATATTTTACAACAACTATGGACTTCAGATTTCGAGGCTTGAAATTATCTGATAATTGTGCTGTAATACTATTTATTCCTTAGTCCTGCTGTGATAAGGGTATAATACTAGTAATTGTAACAGTATATGTGACTAGTGTGTAAAAAGTAGATGTTTTGTGATGATCTGATAATGGTGCTATAATACTATTTATTCCTCATTCCTTTATCAACAAATAATCATACTCTAAATAATTTTCTCCAAAAAAAATTCATGTGAGTAGTGTGTAAAAATTAGATGTTTTGTGATGATGGAATAAAGTGATGTGGGTTGGAAGAATTTGTTGTACTTGCTTTGTTTCTTCCACTAGAATAATAATACAGTATATAAGAAACATATTTAATGTTTTTAACAGAAAATCAATAGAAGCGAACAATATACTGTATTTTAGTTATGTTTTTTAGACCGAAACCTATAAAAGTAAGGCATTAATTGGGTTCAGGGTCTTTATATTCAGAAGTATGACTACCTGCAAATCTTTGTGTAGCCAAAGATTTAATGCCAAAGATTACTACATCAGATAAATAAATAAAAAGCAATTCGTCTCAAATGAAGCTAGAAACCCAATTAAAAGATTCTGTCGGTTCATTTCAGGTAAGGTCGACCGTATTTAACTACTCAGAAAATATATTCATTGATATATATCAACATGTATACTATAATATTATGTGTAGACGAACATAATAATTTGCAATGACTGCCTATTGTTAATAATGGTGGGTTGGACATGTTAACAAAACAATGTAACGTGCAATATAACCATATAGACCACCAATGTACTTTGAGAAGCATCATTTTATTACTGACATCCATTAATTGATGCAAGAAATGATGTTAATATATTTGAGTTTGTTTGATCAGGAAAAAATATTCGTAGTTTTGCTCTTCTTAAAATTTGGGTACCTCATCGTCATGTAAATATAAAACATAAGAGAACCTTTATCAATTTGAATAATGAACACTCCTAATATGGAAAATCAATACCAATAACACACCTGAAAATGATTCAAGTAGCAGTCGCTTTCCCAAACTTAGGATAAATCAAGTATCCCTAAAATAAAGTAATATAGTAGTTATTCCCAAAATACTAGAAGTATCGCAAAGCATGATGAGCAATAAAAAATATTACCCCATTATCCAAACCCCTTCCTCGTGATCTAAACGTGCATAATTAGCATTTAAATCAACTTCTTCTTCCGATACACTTACGCCAACGGAGAAAGGTGGTTTCTCATCAAATTGATCATATTCTTCTTCATCTACCACATCATCAATCCCAACAATGCGTCTTTTCCCGGGAAGAACAACAGGCCACTTACTATCGGCTGGATCGGTCACATAGAAAACTTGTTTTGCTTGAGATGCCAAGATGAGTGGTTCGTTATCATTACTAACCCGACCAAAGTCAACAAGTGTGAATCCGTGTTCATCTACTCGTACAGCACAATGGTTGTCAGCCCATCTACATCGAAATAGTGGAATCGTGAACTCCTTATACACAAGCTTCCAAATATCCTTAATTATTCCATAATATGACATTGTCGCATTTATTGGCTTATTATCTTTATCACTAGCAAATTCTCTTGAAGATGCCATGACACTAACTCCGCTATTTTGCTTTTTGCTCTTCTCATCTTGGCGTTTCGTATAAAAAACATACTCATTGATATCATATCCTTCATAAGATTTAACTTTAAATCGAGGTGTATACGCCAACCATTTAATTGTATCGGAAATATTATGGCCTGTTTAAGATAATCGATCCATTACCCTTTTTTTAAACCATTCGACGAAGGTGCGGTTATGCTCGTTTGTCAACCACCTTTCATTCTTTGAAGGATTTTTAGACTTTAGCATTGCCATATGCTCCTCCAGGTAAGGATGAACCTCACTAAGATGTTGTGAAACAAGTAGTTCTTCTTTATGAAACATTTCATCACCGATTGAAATCGATTTTAACCCAAGTGTGCCCTGACCATCAAGTCGTCCTACATGTCAAGATCTACGAAGTCCAATAGGCTTAACATCTTTTAAGTATTAAGTAACAAATTCAATAACCTCCTCAGCTACATACCTTCTACGATACTAGCTTCAGGTCTATGCCTATTTTTTGTTTTTCTTTTTAAAGTTCCCATGTGCATTTCGAATGGATACATATATCTCATAAACACAGGACCACAAACTTTTATTTCTCTTACTAGATGAACAATCAAATGCACCATAATATCCAAAAATGAGGGGGGGAAATACATCTCAAACCGACATAAGTTAACGATAACATCAGCTTGTTGAGCATCCAATGTATCAGGATCAATTACCTTGTTGCATATTACATTAGAAAAGATACAAAGCTTTGTAATAACATGTCTAACGTGTTTAGGAAATATACCTCGAATTGCAACAGGTAACAAATGTTGCATTAACACGTGGCAATCAAGAGACTTCATGCCAGTCAATTTTAAATCCTTCATTGATACACGACTGCTAATGTTTGATGAATAACCTGTTGGAACGTTGACACCACGAAGACACTCACATAGACTTGTTTTTTCTTTTTTGTACAATGTATAACATTCAGGAGGCAAATAGGTGCGTTTCCCTTTCTGCACTAGTGCTAGCTCCTTCCGAATACCCATATTCACCGTATCTTGTCTAGCTTTCTCGCTATCTTTTGTCTTACCAGGTATATTCAAAAGTGTCTCAATGTTACTGTCACAAACATTTTTTTCTATGTGCATAACATCTAGACAATGTCTAACCTGTAAATCTCTCCAATATGGAAGTTCCCAAAATATAGATATCTTTTTCCACGAGCCTTCTAGAAGAGGAAAACTTTGCCGAATACATTTTCAATGTCCTTGACCTGTTCATAAACATCATTTCCTTTTAATGGAAAACGAGCAACTCTATTCTCTATCTCACCATTAAAATGTTTCTTCTTTTTACGATAATGGTGATTAGAAGGGAGAAATCTATGATGATGCATATACACATTTTTCTTGCAATGATGCAAATGCTCAACAATCATATCATCTTGACATATCAGGCATGCTTTGGCACCTTTTGTACTATAGCCAGACAATTTACCATATGCGGAGAAATCATTTATTATACAAAAAATCATGGCACGCAATGTAAAATCACTTCTACTATATGCATCAAACACACGCACGCCTTTGTCCCATAAAAGTTTTAGATCATCGATAAGAGGAGCTAGGTAGACATCGATGTCGTTTCCTAGTTTTCGTGGTCCATAGATTAAAAGAAACAACATGATATATTTGCGCTTCATACTCAAGTGAGGTGGAAGATTGTAAATCACCAAAATAACAGGCCAAGTGCTATGTTGACTACTTAGGTTGCCAAACGGATTTATGCCATCTGTGCAAAGACCAAGTCTAAGATTTCTGCTTTCTTTACCGAAATCAGGATGCATTGCATCAATGTTTCTCCACTACGGAGAATCGGCTGGAATGTCTTAGTAATCCATCATCTTTCCTTACATCTGCATGCCATCTTAAGTTTTTTGCATTTTCTTCATTTGCAAATAAGCGTTTAAATCTTGGTATAATGGGCAAATACCATAAAATCTTTGCTGGAGAACCTTTTTTATTCGAGTCGTTATGAATCCCTGAAGACTTGTAACGAGATAATCCACACTTGGGGCACTCATGCAGCTTTGCATATTCATTTCGATACAGTATACAATCGTTTGGACATGCATGTATCTTTTTATACCCTATGCCAATTGGACACATAATTTTCTTTGCTTCATAGGTAGAAGTAGGAAGCTCGTTATCTTTTGGAAGCATGTCATTTAGATGATGATGTAAAAATTTTATCACTCCACCCATGCTTTGCTTTTAAATTGAAAAGTTTGAGCACAGCAGACAATTTTGTAAACTTGGCGCAATTAGGAAACAAAGGCTTCTCGGCATCAATTAATAATTTTTCGTACAACTTTGGCTCTTCCATCAAATGATCTTCAACATCATGAAACATCTCCTGCACACAAACATTCTCATCATATTCATTATTTGTCTCATTATTCACGTTATCTTCCCCGTCATTCTCGTCATTCACATGACTACTAGAACTAGCTCCACTAAGTATACTTTCACCATGCCATATCCGCCGCGTATAGTTTTGTTTAAACCCATATCGAATTATGTGATCTCTAATCTGATCTATGTTACGAAGTCTCCTCTTATTTTTGCAGAATCTACACGGACAAAAAATAGTTTCTTCCCCTGATCTTGATTGATCATGCAGTGCACAATTGATGAACTCTTCAATTCTTTTTAGAAACTTAGCATCGCTACGTTTTATGTTGTACATCCAACTACGATCCATTTGCAAATTCTAGAGACATTACACAATGAAAAGAAAAGAAATGAATACCAACAACAACCAATATCTAATTTAATGTCTATAATTTGAATACCAACAAGTACGATCCAACTGAAGTGACCCTCTAATTTTTCTCCAGTTTTACTGATTTTACTTTGAATTGTAATCATATTTTTTTTTAATCTGGGTCATTTATTCAAAATCATTTGGTTATTTTCATTTATAAAATGGCGAAGTTTACTGGTTGCTCTTTATTTTTTAAACCATTCAAATAATGTTAAGTATTGATTCAAGCCCATATGTCTCAAGTTTTCTAAACAGGTGGAAATACATTTAAACAAGCGAACATGTCTTCGTGAATAAAATCAATGTTAAGTGTTCAAAGAAAAGTTGATACGGCGAATTTGTCTATTTCAAACGTTGAATTTTTTTGCGGAGAACTTGTTATGTCCATTCGGATTCTACTTACAAATTAATGCATAATATGACTAGTAGTTTTGGCGTACTAGTGTTGAAATGGAACATCAAAAAATTATTTAAATAATTATTTATTCTAAGGTAATAAGGTATTTATAATTGTAACAAAAAATGAGTTGTTCCACGTGGCATTTTCTAAGATATCCAATTTCAGTATATAATCTGATGTGATTGGTGCAAATTAGGGGCGTAGCCAGGAATTATAGAGTGGGGGTGCCAAAAAAATTCTTCAACAATTCTTGACATGAAATGACTTTTAATGATGCATAGACATATATACTTGCGTAAGTTCGTTAGAAAATAAGCCAGAGACTATGGAAATTCTTCAATAATTGCTGGAAAATGATTGAAGTTTGCTCAAAATGCAGAATCTTATTTTTAGTTGATGGTGATGTTTGGGAACATAGATTTGAAAAGCTCAGTGAGCAGCACATCTCTATAAATCTAGTAAACTGAGGACATGCAAATATAATACTGAAAGTGGAAGATTACACTTGTGGAAGCCACTTTAAAATGGATCTAAGCATGTTAATATACCTTGGCTAATCATTTGTGGATGCCACTTTAAATGACACAAAGTAATGTTGTTTATTTATCAACCTTTAGAAATGACCATACCCTTATTCTATTACAACTTCAGCGTGAAACACACATATTAGGGACTGGGCTATTTAAATTATGAATCATTGGCTATTCTATTAGAATTACAATGAACTAGCAGAACCAGCATAAGAAATTAAACCTGGAGCAACATTCTATTATTCAACGCATTTTACATGCTAAAAGAAGTAAAGAAAAAATACATTAAAGGAATGAAATATCAGTAAAATGATAGAAGAAAACATGTTGTGCATCTTAGGACTAAATGTGCAGAAAAGCAAAGAAACATGAAAATTAATCATAACAAAGACAATGCAGAACTGCTCACATTCTGGCAAAGCAAAATAAATGAAGAAATGAAGAAACAAGTTATAGATTTAAAAATATCACGTGTTACACATGGCTGATGATTTTTCTGGGTTCAAATATTGAATCTTGGGGGGGCTATGACCCCCACTGGTCTCCGAAGGGCTACGCCCCTGGTGAAAATTCCTTCGATAGTAAATTCCAAACAGTTGTGAGTCTTTTTACGTACGTGTTCTAACTTCTACGTAACTAAAAAAATAAGTAAAAGGAATAGAGTTTTGAGACAGAACAGCCTTCTCCCTACAGGGAAATTTGTGTGATGCATGATACTAGCAGCCTATATTATGACCTTTTGCATCTTGCTCCTATACTCTAACCACCTATCAGTATAATATTTATTGATGTACAACGTGTAATAGTTTAGTTTTAGCTTCAAATGGATATTCAAACATGTGGCTTAACAACCAATTACTTTATATCAATACCAACACCTATGTATTAATCTATTCATCTAATCACAAAAACAATTGAAAAATGTGCATCTACTCGTTACGCAGTGAAAATAGTTTTTCAAACTGGAATGAGAAATGAGCTAGCATGTGTCAATTGTATATTATGAACCCAGTTCAATTAAAAATGAGAATTCTTTTGTGCCTCCTCCAGGAATTTTCTACTAGTTTCATCAATTTATTCTAGACCTGGATAATCAGGCACTTTTGAAAATAGTATATTCTTTGTACCATACCAAAGAATCATAAATGTTTTGATTGAATGGACATATTTGCATGTTAAATAATCAGTATGTTTTTGTGATTTAGGGAAAGGATCATGTCTGCCATTGTAAGGCCTATCACAACAAATTTGAAACATACAATCAAAACAACACTATCAAGTATGTGACAGTAAGCCCCCACTCTCTAGGTGAAGGTAAGGAGTTAATTTTCATATATACGATCTGATTCTTAAAAGCATTATAGTAAATACCAAACAGTTGTGAGTCTTTTTACGTACGTGTTCTAACTTCTACGTAACTAAAAAAATAAGTAAAAGGAATAGAGTTTTGAGACAGAACAATCTTCTCCCTACAGGGAAATTTGTGTGATGCATGTTACTAGTAGCCTATATTATAACCTCTAGCATCTTGCTCCTATACTCTAACCACCTATCAGTACAATATTTATTGATGTACAATGTGTAATAGTTTATTTTTAGCTTCAAATGGATATTCAAACCTGTGGCTTAACAACCAATTATTTTATATGAATACCAACACATATGTATTAGTCTATTCATCTGATCACAAAAACAATTGAAAAATGTGCATCTACTCGTTTCGCAGTGAAAATAGTTTTTCAGACTGGAATGAGAAATGAGCTAGCATGTGTCAATTGTATATTATGAACCCAGTTCAAGTAAAAATGAGAATTCTTTTGTGCCTCCTCCGAGAATTTTCAACCAGTTTCATCAATTTATTCTAGACCTGGATAATCAGGTACTTTTGAAAATAGTGTATTCTTTATACCATACCAAGGAATCATAAATGTTTTCATTGAATGGACATATTTGCATGTTAAATAATCAGTATATTTTTATGATTCAGGGAAAGGATCATGTCTGCTATTGTAACGCCTGTTACAGCAAATTTGAAACATACGATCAAAACAACACTATCAAGTATGTGACAGTAAGCCCCCACTCTCTAGGTGAAGGTAAGGAGTTAATTTTCATATATACGATCTGATTCTTAAAAGCATTATATTGAATTCACAGAGCAAATGATGCATTAACTTATCCAACAGATTATTCAAAAAATATACATTCTTTTGAAAACAAATGAGGTTTGATAAAACTGAACTAAACAATCATCTCTCTTTAAAATAAAATTTATATTGCAAAACAAAAATAACAACAAAGTCCAAAATCAAGATTTAAGATGCACTCAAACAATATCTTAAAAATATGTTTTATTTTATTTACCATTCTGTTTCATCTGACAAGGAGCAGTACGGGTAAATCCAGGATCAATCATAGTCATCCAATTATTTTTGCCCTTTTATATCCTACCGTCCACCCCTTGATCATTGTAATGTTTGTGATGCTAATTCACGGGTCGCTGTGACGTTTCTCTTTTTTTATCGAGTGAAGGCAACCAATTGGACTGGCATGATGTGAACAACGTGAACAGCGACTGTTTGAAGGAAAAAACAAAATGAACAGCAAAATAGTATTTGAGTTTGGAGCTTTTATATATGGATAGAAACGAACTAAAAATCGACATAAGACATGAGATGAATAATACACAAAACAATAGAAATATGGATAAGTCAGTTTGTTTGCTTGCTGCGAATTATGCCTAGGCATTAAATTTCCTTCAGTTTAGTCAATGATTATGCTAATTATATGCAACATCAACGTGTGCATGATCCTATTTTGGCCACCTAATTAAATGCATGTATTTTTGGCAGCTTTCTACTCAAAGACGTGGACCAGGAAAATTATAAATGGTTTGCTGCAAATACAAAGATTGTTTAAAATATAAAACATAATAAAATTAAAATGTTACACATTACTCTCTTATATAGGAGTAATAATTTCTTTGTTCCTTTCTATTGAATTATATTTTGGTATGTTACCTAAAAAGGAAACAACTAGGTAAACACTGCGGATTATGAATTATCAGATTACACCCTACAATAATTTTGCTAGAAATTTTCTTCTTTTCCTAGAAAAAAAGGAGAAAAAAGCGCAACAACTTGCACGCTACATGTGGTCCAGTTATAGTTATTTTTTTTGTTCCACTTTTTCTCTCCTCTTTGATTTAACAAAGGCATTACATATTTTATTTTTAAATGTATAACCAAGCAAGTTAACATTTATATTAAACCATTCAAATTAATCAGTTTGTTTTTACATTTTTAAGCGTTCAATTCTTAGTCGTTTACCACATTTATATTAAACAGACGGTAAGTACATTTACCGAACGATGTATGCTGAATTGACCACAACTGAAAAACCAATACAATATGCAAAATCATTAGATCATTAGAACATATGAACATATGCAAACAAAACAAGCATCAACAATATAAATGCTATTAAAATGATGAATGAGTAACACCATGATAAATGCGGTAAGAGTAGGCAGTAGAGAAACAAAACGAATTAAAAATAAACAGTAATCAAACACGGTGAACAACATACGTGAACCCAAACACGAATGAGGCAAAAATTATTTGTCCAAACACGGTTATGGGAACAAAACAACGAAGAGAAAAATACGTGTTAAAGCAATTCAGCTTGATAGAGACAAAATCAATCGAAGAAAAAGGGTAAATTTAGGGATTAACAATTACCTAATGTTGACGTGGATGCGAGGGAAAAGCCGGAAGAAAGGCCCAACAATCGACTGTATCTCCTATATGAAACCATTTTACAATCATTTAACAGAGAACGAAATAACCCCAAATAAATACAGCGATTTTAATTTAACAGAAAATGAAATAACCCCAAATAAATACAAATAAATGGAACGATTTAAGATAACAGCTAAACAAAAAAAATCCCAAATCAAAATTTACGTAAAACTAGGGTTATAGATCGTAGAAATCTAGTACCTTCGATGGAAGAAGATGAGGAAGAAGATGAGGCGAATCCAAATCCTCCTAAACAGATCGAAATCACAAAAGAAATTATCTGCGCGTTTTCTTCTTCTTCTAGAACAAGTTGATTTACGATTTTTTTTCCTTTCTTGTTAGTGTCTAACGCGACAAAGTGAAAATAGGGCGCCAATGAACGGAAAAAATTAGACTTAAGTGGGAAAGTGAAAATAGGGCGCGAATGAACGGAAAAAATTAGACTTAAGTGGTAAATAACGGGTCAAGTGAAATTTGACCCGATTCACCAAATTTTATTTGACCAACTTTATGTAAATTGAATCGGTTGCAAACCAATTAAGAAACAGTTGATGTTAATCTAATAAATGCAAACATTAGCTGTCATGAATTGCATCGGTTTTTTAAAAAAACCAAAGAAAAAAACTTTTTACCTGATCTATTGCTTTCTTTGTCACTATTGCATCGTCTGTTTAATTAAAAGCGATGCAAATAACACTGTTTGCATCGCTTGTTACCACAACCGATGCAAATCAGGCGAAGCAATAAGACTGTTTTGTACTAGTGATCGACATGCATTCAATGTTTACATTAAATCCAAGGCTCGAAATAGTGATTCCAGATCGACATGCACTCAATGTGTTACCCTAATCAGGGGCCAATCTAGTACCCTTCACACTATGACAATGGAGTACACCTTTCAATCGGTGCTCCTTGATCCCATAGCCCTCATTGGAGAATCACCCTATAAGTGCTCCCAGATACCAGATTCACTCTTGTCGTTTATTATCCGGCCTCAATCATTCACTGGTTGTGAAACTCGTCGAAGTTACGTCTTGACACACAAAGCTATGCTATTTGAAAGCTGTGCTTTGATCATCATCCATAAGACTCTGCTTTTCAACAAAAGCCTTGATCCATGCACTCGGCATACCACATTGTCAATCCATAACGTACCATTGATTTCCACCAATACATAACCTCTAAGCTCGTACATCTCAGAGAAGGGTGTTAAGCAAGAGAATAAATTCTCCGCCACCAAACAGATATATATTTAACAGAGATCAACGAATACAGTATAAAGGAATACAATGTCAGAAATACCATCACTTTTGCAAGTCCGCTCTAGATCCGAACGAAACCAGAGGCACCTTATTTCTCGTCCTATATGTCCAATACAGGAGAGAGGCCCTCGCATATCCGGTCGATCTCCAAGTACGTCTGGATGATCACCACTTATTACCTTGTCTTGGGTGTTTAACCCAATTAAGACATCAATAATCATCCATTCGATGTGAAGATCCCCGGTCTTCAACCACCGTCTTCATCATCAACTTTCAATCGTCGTATCAGTTATTCAAAATGGGATAAACCTGAGACTCGCATATCTTAAAATCCAGTGCTATAATAACACATCATACGCCTCATTCCAATCCAAAATATTCTTTTTATTCAAATATTCTTATTTTTTTTAGAGAAAGTTTCCCATTAATTTTATGAAAGATAAATTCTTTTAAATTTATTCTTTAATCTTCCTTCGGATATCCATTTCAAAAGATTTTATTTTCTTTATCCACAATTCTAAACCAAATTAAGATCTATAAAATTAGTCAGGATTATCGAGCAGTACCGAAGTAATCATTTCTTTATTATTCCCAGTCCCAACCTATTCATCCCATGGAGCAAAACTGGTAGTACTCCATTTCTAACACCCACGTGTTATCGGTAAACTTAATTACCCTTTTCACTTTCAAATCTAATTAAAGATTCAACTATCGTCTTGAGTAAAACTGGTGGTACTCCATTATCAATCATTTCATGAATCTGATAAATTTAATTATCTCATTCTCATTCCAATCTAATTAAAGATTCATTAAAACTCTAACTCAATTTTAATCTCAAAAATCATTGCTTAATGATTATCCAAATTTCAGGAAATAAATCCTGTTTTTACTTGGGTTAAAGAACCAATGTCCTTTAAAACACAGTTCACGATAAACCCAAATCATCTTCCTTTAAAATTGGAATCTTCACGGAAAACAGATCAATATATAATCGATATAAATTTCCGTATCAGACTAGTAATATAAATGGAATAGCGGCAAAGCCTTTTAAATTGCATATATAACAACGGTCTTTCTTCACAGAAGCTCATCTCGATTATTACCAAATCGAATTCCATTCAATTCCAATTTAATATATTAAATTGAAAAGCTTTACTTTGGAAATTTTCCATTAAATCTTAATAAAAAGATTTACCATATATTCACTGTTAATTGGGTTAAAGAACAAATGTTATTTAAAACATTATTCACAATAAACCGAAAAATCAAATTTCAATTCAATTTCAATTAAATATTAATTAATGGGTAAAACTTCTCTAAATCTTAATTAAAAGATTTATTCTTTTCTCAACTGTGTTTAAGAAAATTGTTACTGAAGACACCATTCAAGACAAACCCAAAATCCAATTTAATATTAAATACAAGGATCTGAATAGAAACTATTATAACTTATATTCAATATCTATTTCTGAAACTAACGGATATTGTATTAGGAATAATGATATCTGTATCTTCCAAATTCCCATAACAATATCCGTATAACCATGGATTCCAATATCGAGACATTTCGATGATTATTTCCATTCCAATCCATTCCAATTCATACGTGGGAAAATTCTGGTTATATCAAAACCATTTCAAATCCAATTTATTTATTTAAAAACATTGGATTATTATTCTAGTTAATAACTAGTTCATTCCGATAAAAATATACTTTTATATTTTAAACTTGGAATTTCTCATCCAAAATCTTTCCAAATCATTTATTACAATTTTACATAATTTTTCCATATTTTTAGTAATTTTATTATTACTGTTACAGTCGGTTTCCAATAATGGCCACTGAACTGCATTCAAAGCGACCTTTTCTGAAATTGATTTGGACATATCATAAAATCTGACCTTTCAAATTTAAATCTCTTATATTCGTTGGAAATCTCTTTTCGTTACGAACCCAATGGTTCCAATTTTAGGGGAATCCGACGGTCGGATCTCTCGTTACATCAATTTGAAGTTAATGGTTGAAATTCGCGAATGGTCGCTGCGCAACACGTTCTATTCAGGCCATTAAATATAATATATATATATATTGTAATGTCCCGTATTTTCTAGCCATTTTTTTGAAATATTTTATTTATTGAAAATATTGATTTGAGTTTAAATAATGGGATTTGACTATTTTAATTTAAAATATTTAAATTATATTAATAATATAATAATATTTTATTTCCAGAATATTGGGAAAATGTTGAATTTGAAGTATAACATGAGCTGGCGACTTAAAATGGTTTTAATGTGGTTTATATTTAATTATAATAACGATTTCGTTTATAAAACGACGGTTGAGCGATATAATTGTAATTTAATTTTAAAACGAGCTGCAGCGGCGCGGCATTTCGTAATTTGGTGTTTTGAACTTCAATTGGCTATACAGGATCCAAAATAAGTCGGATTTTCTCGAAACAAGAAACGTCGGAATCTGTTGGATAATATCTTCCTAATGTAAGAGAAAAATCAAGTTTTTGTGTTGTAGATTTTGTTTTATGTCCAAATCAAATTTTAAAATAGTCGTTGTGGAATTCGTTTATAAATTTTATCGTTATTTATATTAAATAAAGGGGTTTTAAATATTTATAATACCAGTTTGGCTTAAAATTAAACCCAGGATATTTTACTGTGGTAGTATATGATATTCTGGTCGTATATAGAAAATTTCAATATTTTATTATTTTTATATTGAGGTACTTTAAAATTGGTTTATTTTATTTGAATTGGGCAGTTATAAAAGGGCCTTTATTCAAACGACCTTCGTTTTCGACGAAACAAATTTTATTGGGATTGCAACAGTAAGTTATTGCTAGATTTCAAGTGGCGCGTCAATCGGGGTTAATTTGTGAGCGTGGCAAAATAAAATACAAATAAAAACGACTATTTGAACGTGAACGAGCGTCATTCGAGCAAACGAACTCGGAATTCGAAGAAACATGATTCATTAGGACCTTATCGTCAAATTATACTATGCCGTCCATTCGCATCTCGAACGGGGTTTGTACGCGAGCACAGGAGCGAATAAGCAACGTTAAAAATAGCGATAGGTATGAAATAAAAATCGTTAGTCAACATCGCTCATCATGTCAACTTAAATTATATTATTTTCACTGATATAAAAACCTAAAATTCAGCCTAAACCCATCTCCTCCAAACCAAAGCAAACAAATTTGCAGAAAAGCCCTAAAAAAATCAATTTATATCTCCAAATCTGTCAAGAATTTGAGGGGGGTTCCAACGGCAAAGTGGTAGATCGGAGCGATACCTAGCTACTGAAAAAAGTTGGGGGCCTATCGTGGTCGGAGGTAGCCGGAATCGGCTGAACAGTGAAGAAATCTAGTTTCATTCTTTGTCTAAATTCGAGGGACTGATCAAATTTTAGAGGCCGATACCTGGGGGAAATGGAAGAGGGGAGTTCAGGCTTCGATTTGGTGGTGTTCTCGAGTTCTCTTGTGGTCGGAGGTGAGAGAATCGGTGATTTGAACGTGGGTCACTAAATCAAGTTCATCAGTTTTTCTGGCAGGGGGTTTTCGTTCGTTTCAGGCAATGGCAGTGTCGAGGAGTGGTGGTACCGGAAGGGCGGTGGTGCTAGAAGGAGAGGGGGTGGCAACGGTGGTGGTGCGGTCTCGTGATTTGATCTGAGGTGGTCGATTTTGGGTGAAATAGGGGTTTCGGTCGTGGGCTTTTTTAGGGTGATCGGAGGTGATTTGGCGGTCGGCGTCGCTGGTGAGAGGGTCTGGCGGAGCAGCGGTTTCGGTGGTGAGGTCCACTGGTGCTCAGGTGGTCAGAATAAAAGCCGGCGGTGGAGGTTTTGGTTCGTGTTACCGAAGAGGCCAGTTTGACGGGTTCCAGGATGTTGACGATAACAAAACGCGTGAAGAACTATTAAACGTTGTTGACGTGGCATTGGTTATAAGGGTAATTGTTTTTTTAATTAATTATTAGTTTAGTTAATTATTGTTTAAAATTTACAAACTCGAAATGGTCGTAACTTACTCGTACGTTAACGGATTTCAGCAAAACTGGATCCGTTGGGATCGCAGGGACGAGGCGGTGATGGCACTGACTAGGCACTGATCTGACGTAGTCGAAATTTCAACAAATTTTGAACATTCGTTTCAAATTAAATGCAACAAACGCGTCAATCGTCGACTGAATAAACAGGTGAGTTAATTCTCACACCCTCTAGAACTCCGTGATGTGGTAAATTCATACTAAAATATAATTTACCGTTTAAAAGTATAAATTCGTGATTGGTTGCTATTGATTGTTTATTGTTTGGTTGATTGCTGTTATTTATATTCCATCGTTTAAAATATTAGATCATATGAAATTTATTTCATATATTATTATCAAATGCATAACGACTTGTGATGCAGGGAAGAACAGGTTGGAGGGATCCGACCGTATTCCTCAAATATTATATATATGTTGTTGGTTGTTTTAAATTTGTGATATATGAACTGATTAAACCCCATATGGTTGTAAAACCTGTTTGAACGTGATGGTTGAATGGATATCCACCCGTTTTGTGCTTAAAATCAATTGATAGTGTTGATTGGGTAATTGGCAGTGAATGGCCATAAATGTACCGTTTAGACGTTGATTTACCGTCCGGTGAATCGACAAAGTTTTAAAGTTATAAATTATTTTATAACTGAACCAAAGTTTTTCAGTTATTTTATACGAGTAACTAAATTAGAATTTGATAGATAAATATTTTTTTAATTTATCGAGTTTATAAAAGGATTAAAAATCCATGCTTTTAAACAAGATTTGAAAATGAGATTTTATAAGTGAATGTGGAAATTCAAATAAAGTTTTACTTAATGTTTTTTTTATTTAGTAAGGCGAATTCAAATTGAACGGAATTGGTTAGGAATAGACTTAAATATAATAGTGATTGCAGAACAAGATATAAGAAGTTGTGAAAAGACGTTAAATGGATTATTACGAGTATTAAGGAAGAATTCCAAGCAAAGTTAAAAATGAGGTTTTTGAAACCAAAGTGATGACTTTAAAGATTAAAGTATGGAGTTGAGCGAAACGTGTAATTGAAATAAGAATTACAAAGGTAAAGAAAAATATACATAATTGGGATATTAGTAAACGATTTTTGAAAATAGATTCCAAGTAATGAGGTCTTGTTATAAAGGAGCTAGTAAATGGATTTCAAACCCAAGATATAAAGGCCCAAATAGATGGAATCAAGTTATTTGACGATAGCTTTTTGTTTTAAACCAAAATGTATAAGCAATAATAATAGTATAAGTTAAAGGTAGTGTTTTTTGTGGACATTTGCGTAATCAATGGAATTAAGTAGAAAGATTATTGAACGAGGATTTCAAAAACAAGAAATGGTTTGTAAAACCAGCTTTGAAATCAAGGTGGTAAATGAGATTTTTATATCAGTGGTTAAGTAACAAACTGATATTTATTCTAAGATAAGAGCGTCGTCGATCAAGGTCTGAGAGGTAAATAAAATACCCCAACTTGAACGGCTTCACTATTATCGACGAATGATATTCGTTTATGGTGAGTAGAAAGTGTTGGAAATGAGTTTATTACGCCATACGAAGAAAATTGGACATGAGGGTGAGATTGCTGAATAAAAATAATACTACAATGTTAGTTACAAAGTAAATAAGAATATTAAATTTTAAAGTATATAAGTCGACATTTGATTTGTGATATCAGAATGGGTAATTTGGTTATTCCATTAAGTATTATATATATATATATATATATATATATCGTGATGCCAGGATTTAAGGAAATGGGAAAAGTGGTTTAGAAGAATATAATGACATTTCCAATGGTAATTGAAATGGAAAGTTAAGTACATATATATACACACATTCTCTGAAATGTATAAAGTAGTTTGTTAAAGTTAATTAAAATAAATGTTTTGGACTTATTGGAAGATCTAGAAGTTATTAACAATTTTGTTAAAAAGGCCAAGCAATGCCAAATACTGAATTAGCAAGCTCATTTTATTCACACATTTGTTATTTGATAGTTAAATCTCCGACTATCAAACCCGACCAATACGATCGTTGGTACGGAAAGACCGTGATCGAATTTGTATTCGAAAACTATTCCGATCAGCAAATACGTGAAGACGTCGATTGATGACAGAGAAAGTGAAGACCGTGGATCCTCATAAGCAGAAGGATTACTTGACGAATATTCTCTGTGTTGCAACACAGAGATATTCTGACATTATTCGGTCGTGGTTGAGATTTTGCGGATTGCAAGGACTACTCGCTACTGATCCTTGGGGTGACTCCTAGATAAGGATGCGGTAGGAGGGTGCCTTCGGTTCTTCCTGTTCCTAGATGACTTGTATGGACGAATGTCTGACAGAGTATTTCCAATGGGCCACGTACGTTGATTTCTTCAAACGTATCATAGTTGGTTAGCTCCCAACTAGGGTATTTTTATGGACGTCAATTAGTGATATCCAGAGGATCTGACGATGTGGCATTCAAAGTGAATGATGACCAGGTGTTCTAGAAGATAAATCCTAGCCTCAAGCCGGATCAACCGGGAAATGACAAAAATCGGGCAGGCAGCATGGTTATGTGGGTCGCTCCAATTAGGGTGTATAATCACCTATATAGAGAAATTTCTTTTGCTTCTTTAATCTATATTCAATGCTGTCCCTTTTCTGGAAACGGTGGTTTGAGCCCAACCGTTGGTGATATACATTAGATACACTCAAGCGAAATGAGTGGTCGGTCATGTGTGGGCCGGGTTGCAAGACGTTCTTGTTGAACCCAGTGTATTCGCCTCTAGAGATACACTATCGGCAGGTGGTCCCATACCTTGTCAAAGTCGGAATCCAATCTCCTATAAGCGCCTGCAATTTTGTTTGTATACTATATATGTGGAGCATAAGATGCAAGTGTTCCGCTAGATTGTTAATTACTTGTACTTAGACATTATGATAATATCATAATAAGTTATGATTTCAAAACGTTTTGGGTTATTGTATGGTAAAAACCGTCCGTGTTTATGTGTGTGCTGGTCTTATTATTATCCTTTGATTTCATAAAGGATTTTCCCAAAGTTAAACGAGTTGTGTGTTCTGTGAATTTATCACTAAAAGTATTCCAGACGGACCCGGTGTATTTTTCTTTGCCTTAAATGTGCTCGGGTCAGACCTATGTTTCAGGTTAGGTTTCGCTTGGAGTTTCAGGAGCTGGAAGCAGGCGGCTTCACCGCTAGTTATACAAAGTTATTGTTCCGCTGTGACAGATATCTGTTGTACTCTGATGATTGGTATGTATATACAGTTCTTTTGTATAAAAATATTTGATATATTATATTTTATCCGTTCCGCTGTGAGATTCTGATGTGGCGTTCTTCTTCTTTCTTCTATTCTGATATTCTTTCTTTCTATTCTCACCCTCTAATTTCTTTATATAAACAATCTAGGACTCGATTCTTGGGTTTTTGGCAAGTAATATGGGTTTATATATTATTGTCAAAAATTCGAGCGTCGAAGTTTTTCTCGGGTCGTTACAGTGGTATCAGAGCTGTTGGTTTATTGATATCCTTGGCTCTGTGGCGTGACTCAATAGAAATGGGGTTAGCAATACCCTATATTGAGTATGATTATATATATGAGAGCGCGTATTTGTAATTTGATATTAAAATTATTTTTGAAATTATTTTTGCCCAATATATTTTATAAATAATAAAAGTGATAATTTTCACGAATTATTATAATATGGGTAATCGATTGATTTGTTTGTATGATATGTTTGGATTATGTTGTTGGTTGCTTTAATATGAACCTCAACATGAATCAACTTGGTTGAAAACCAAAATGAAATAAATAAGTTGGATAATCAATCCAAATTCAATATATCCGAAAGGATAATCAAAGATATAAATGAATTGCTAAGACATGATTATAATCTTGTATGTATTGAATTGTGTGTATAATTGGTTGATATGAATGATATGGGTTTTGAACCTAACAGACATTTGTTTTGGGGAAAGTTTATTTCAGATGAGAACAGGTGAAGAAGTGCCAATTTAGTTTAAAATCCATCTAAGAGAAATTTTGGAGTTAATTGAATCCAGTCTGAATAGAGCTGCATAATAACTATGCAAGCTCAAGTATAATATATCGCTTATCGCATAATAACGCTCACAAAAAGGTACGCCTACGAAAATATGAAATTTTGGTTTTGTTTGGATTTTGTTTTTTTCGACCATGAGAGTCTATGTATATTTATTTCGTGAACCTACGATTTTGCAGATGTACTCCGTGCAGGGGAGACTCTGCCAAAAATTTTCCAAAATTTAAGGTGTTAGAATTTTTTTGAATATTTTTGGAAAATTCTGTTATTTGAAATAAATTGGTTTTAAAACCAATTAAATTTGTTTTGGAATTAAAATCGAGTTTTAAATTTATTATTTTTATAAAGATAATGGGTTGTAACATTCTTTCTACCTCAGCAATTTCGAGAACGAAATTATTTTACGGGGGAAGGAATGTAATGTCCCATATTTTCTGGCCATTTATTTGAAATATTATATTTATTTAAAATATTGATTTGAGTTTAAGTAATGAGATTTGAACATTTTAATTTAAAATATTTAAATTATATTAATAATATAATAATATTTTATTTCCAGAATATTGGGAAAATGTTGAATTTGAAGTATAACATGAGCTGGCGATTTAAAATGGTTTTAATGTGGTTTATATTTAATTATAATAACGATTTCGTTTATAAAACGACGGTTGAGCGATATAATTATAATTTAATTTTAAAACGAGCTGCAACGGCGTGGCAGTTCGTAATTTGGCGTTTTGAACTTCAATTGGCTGTACAGGATCCAAAATAAGTCGGATTTTCTCGAAACAAGAAACGTTGGAATCTGTTGGATAATATCTTTCTAATGTAAGAGAAAAATCAAGTTTTCGTGTTGTAGATTTTGTTTTGTGTCCAAATCAAATTTTAAAATAGTTGTTGTGGAATTCCTTTATAAATTTTATCGTTATTTATATTAAACAAAGGGGTTTTAAATATTTATAATATCGGTTTGACTTAAAATTCAATCCGGGATATTTTATTGTGGTAGTATACGATATTTTGGTCGTATATGGCCAATTTCAATATTTTGTTATTTTTATATTGAGGTACTTTAAAATTGGTTTATTTTATTTGAATTGGGCAGTTATAAAAGGGCCTTTATTCAAACGACCTTTCTTTTCGACAAAACAAATTTTATTTGGACCGCAACAGTAAATTATTGCTAGATTTCAAGTGGCACGTCAATCGGGGTTAATTTGTGAGCGTGGCAAAATAAAATACAAATAAAAACGACCATTTGAACGTGAACGAGCGCCATTCGCACAAACGAACTCGGAATTCAACGAAACATGATTCATTAGGACCGTATCGTTAAATTATACTATGCCGTCCATTCGCATCTCGAACGGGGTTTGTACGTGAGCACAGGAGCGAATAAACAACGTTAACATTAGCGATAGGTACGAAATAAAAATTGTTAGTCAACATCGCTCGTCATGTCAACTTAAATTATATTATTTTCACTTATATAAACACCTAAAATTCAGCCTAAACCCATCTCAAACCAAAGCAAACAAATTTGCAGAAAAGCCCTCAAACACAAATTAATTTATATCTCCAAATTTGTCAAGAATTTGAGGGGGTTTCCAACGGCAAAGTGGTAGATCGGGGCGATACCTAGCTACTATAAAAAGTTGGGGGCCTATCGTGGTTGGAGGTGGCCGGAGTCGGCTGTACAGTGAAGAAATCCAGTTTCGTTCTTTGCCAAAATTCGAGGGATTGATCCAATTTTAGAGGCCGAGACCTGGGGGAAATGGAAGAGGGGAGTTCAGGCTTCGATTTGGTGGTGGTCTCGAGTTCTCTGGTGTTCGGAGGTAAGAGAATCGGTGATTTGAACGTGGGTCACTAATTCGAGTTCATCAGTTTTTCTGGCAGTGGGTTTTCGTTCGTTTCAGGCAATGGCAGCGTCGAGGAGTGGCGGTACCTGAAGGGCGGTGGTGCTGGAAGGTAAGGGGGTGGCAACGGTAGTGGTGTGGTGCCGTGATTTCATCCGAGGTGGTCGATTTTTGTTGAAATAGGGGTTCCGGTCATGGGCATTTTCAGGGTGATCGGAGGTGATCTAGCGGTCGGCGTCGCTGGTGAGAGGGTCTGGCGGAGCGGCGGTTTCGGTGGTGAGGTCCACTGGTGCTCAGGTGGTCGGAATAGAGGCCGGCGGTGGAGGTTTTGGTTCGTGTTACTGAGGAGGCCAGTTTGACGGGTTCCAAGATGTTGATGATAACAAAACGCGTGAAGAACTATTAAGGGCTGCTGACGTGGCATTGGTTATAAGGGTAATTGTTTTTTTAATTAATTATTAGTTTATTAATTATCGTTTAAAATTTATAAACTCGAAACGGTCGTAACTTACTCGTACGTTAACGGATTTCAGCGAAACTGGATCCGTTGGGATCGCAGGGACGAGGCCTAGGTGATGGCACTGACTAGGCACTGATCTGACGCAGTTGAAATTTCAGCAAATTTTGAATGTTCGTTTCAAATTAAATGCAACAAACGCGTCAACCGTCGACTGAATAAACTGGTGAATTAATTCTCACACCCTCTGGAATTCTGTGATGTGGTAAATTCATATTAAAATTTAGTTTACCGTTTAAAAGTGTAAATTGGTTGATTGGTTGCTATTGATTGTTTTTTCTTGGTTGATTGCTGTTATTTATATTCCATCATTTAAAATATTAGATCATATGAAATTTATTTCATATATTATTATCAAATGCATAACGAGCTGTGATGCAGGGAAGAACAAGTTGGAGGGATCCGACCGTATTCCTCAAATATTATATGTATATTGCTGGTTGTTTTAAATTTGTGATATATGAACTGATTAAACCCCATATGGTTGTAAAACTTGTTTGAACGTGATGGTTGAATGGATATCCACCCGTGTTGTGTTTAAAATCAATCGATAGTGATGATTGGGCGATTGGCAGTGAATGGCCATAAATGTACTGTTTAGACGTTGATTTACCGTTCTGTGAATCGACGCTGTTTTAAAGTTATAAATTATTTTATAACTGAACTGAAGTTTTTCAGTTATTTTGTACGAGTAACTAAATTAGAATTTGATAGATAAATATATTTTTTATTTATCGAGTTTATAAAAGGATTAAAAATCCAAGTTTTTAAACAAGATTTGAAAATGAGATTTTATAAGTGAATATGGAAATTCAAATAAAGTTTTACTTAATGTTTTTTTATTTAGTAAAGCGAATTCAAATTGAATGGAATTGGTTAGGAATAGACTTAAATATAATAGTGATTGCAGAACAAGATATAAAAAGTTGTGAAAAGACGTTAAATGGATTGTTACGAGTATTAAGGAAGAAATCCAAGCAAAGTTAAAAATGAGGTTTTTGAAACCAAAGTGATGACTTTAAAGATTAAAGTATGGAGTTGAGCGAAACGTGTAACTGAAATAAGAATTACAAAGGTAAAGAAAAATATACATAATTGGGATATTGGTAAATGATTTTTGAAAATAGATTCCAAGTAATGAGGTCTTGTTTTAAAGGAGCTAGTAAATGGATTTCAAACCCAAGATATAAAGGCCCAAATAGTTGGAATCAAGTTATTTGACTAGAGCTTTTAATTTTAAATCAAAATGTATAAGCAATAATAATAATATAAGTTAAAGGTAGTGTTTTTTGTGGATATTTGCGTAATCAATGGAATTATGTAGAAATATTATTGAACGAGGATTTCAAAAATAAGAAATGGTTTATAAAACCATCTTTGAAATCAAGGTGGTAAATGAGATTTTTATATCAGTGGTTAAGTAACAAACTGATATTTATTCTTAGATAAGAGCGTCGTCGATCAAGGTCTGAGAGGTAAATAAAATACCCCAACTTGAACGGCTTCACTATTATCGAAGAATGATATTCGTTTGTGGTGAGTAGAAAGTGTTGGAAATGAGTTTATTACGCCATACGAAGAATATTGGACATGACGGCGAGATTGTTGAATATAAATAATACTACAATGTTAGTTACAAAGTAAATAAGAATATTAAATTTTAAAGTATATAGGTCGACATTTGATTTGTGATATCAGAATGGGTAATTTGGTTATTCCATTAAGTATTATATATAAATATATATGTATGTGTATATATATATATATATCGTGATGCCAGGATTTAAGGAAATGGGAAAAGTGGTTTAGAAGAATATAATAACATTTCCAGTGGTAATTGAAATGGAAAGTTGAGTACATATATATACACATATTATCTGAAATGTATAAAGTAGTTTGTTAAGGTTAATTAAAATAAATGTTTTGGACTTATGGAAGATCTAGAAGTTGTTAACGATTTTGTTAAAAAGGCCAAGTAATGCAAAATACTAAATTAGCAAGCTCATTTTATTCACATATTTGTTATTTGATAGTTAAATCACCGACTATCAAACCCGACCAATACGATTGTTGGTACGGAAAGACCGGGATCGAATTTATATTTGAAAACCATTTTGACCAGCAAATACATGAAGACGTCGATTGATGAGGGAGCAAGTGAAGACTGTGGATCTTCATAAGCGGAAGGATTACTTGACGAATATTATCTGTGTTGCAACGCAGATATATTCTGACGTTATTCGGTCGTGGTTGAGATTTTGTGGATTGCAAGGACTACTCGCTACTGATCCTTGGGGTGATTCCTAGATAAGGATGCGGTAGGAGGGTGCCTTTGGTTCATCCTGTTCCTGGATGACTTGTATGGACGAATGTCTGATATAGTATTTCCAATGGGCCACGTACGTTGATTTCTTCAAACGTTTCATAGTTGGTTTGCTCCCACTAGGGTATTTTTGTGGACGTCAATTAGTGATATCTGGAGGATCTGACGATGTGGCATTCAAAGTGAATGATGACCAGATGTTCTAGAAGATAAATCCTAGCCTCAAGCCGCATCAACCGGGAAATGATAAAAATCGGGCAGGCAGCATGGCTATGTGGGTCGCTCTCATTAGGGTGCATAATCACCTATCTAGAGAAATTCCTTTTGCTTCTTTAATCTATATTCGATGATGTCCCTTTTCGGGAAACGGTGGTTTGAGCCTAACCGTTGGTGATATACATTCGATACACTTAAGTGAAATGAGTGGTCGGTCATGTGTGGGCCGGGTTGTAAGACGTTCTTGTTGAACCCAGTGTATTCGCCTCTAGAGATACACTATCGGCAGGTGGTCCCATACCTTGTCAAAGTTGGAATCCAAACTCCTATAAGCGCCCGCGATTTTGTTTGTATACTATATATGTGGAGCGTGAGATGCAAGCGTTCCGCTAGATTGTTAATTACTTGTATTTAGACAATATGATAATATCAGAATAAGTTATGATTTCAAAAATGTTTTGGTTATAGTAAGGTAAAAACCATCTGTGTTTATGTGTGGGCTGGTCTTACTATTATCCTTTGATTTCATAAAGGATTTTCCAAAAGTGAAATGAGTTGTGTGTTCTGTGAATTTATCACTGAAAGTATTCCAGACTGACCTGGTGTATTTTGCTTTGCTTCAAATGCGCTCGGGTCAGACCGAGTATGTTCCAGGTTATGTTTCGCTTGGAGTTTCAGGAGCTGGAAGCTGGTGGCTTCACCACTAGTTATACCAAGTTATTGTTCAGCTGTGACAGATATCTGCTGTACTCTGATGATTGGTATGTATATACAGTTCTTTTGTATAAAAAGATTTGATATATTATATTTTATTCGTTCCGCTGTGAGATTCTGATGTGGTGTTCTTCTTCTTTCTTCTATTCTAATATTCTTTCTTTCTATTCTCACCCTCTAATTTCTTTCTATAAACAATCTGGGACTCGATTCTTGGGTTTTTGGCAAGTAATATGGGTTTATATATTATTGTCAAAAATTCGAGCATCGAAGTTTTTCCCGGGTCGTTACATATATATATATATATATATATATATATATATATATCATCGATTTCCATTCAAAACATATTTTATAAATCGTTTATAAATTCACTTTAAAATGATTCCAACTTCATTTTCAATTTTAACTCAAAATTGAATATTCCATATCATTATAATTTTAAAATGATAATATTTTCAAAATATCAGCTTTTGAAATCAATTATTTTCGATATTCATTATAAAATGAATAAAATTGATCGATAAACCCGTTTGGGTTAAAATGGTGTTTAACTACTCAACTCGGCTTCATATTCATTATAGTTATGAATATTTCAATATTTTTGTGTCCATCCAAAATCAGACATCAAAATCATATTCTCCTTCTTCACTGAATATTATTTTAAATCTATACAGAATATTATTTTTAAAACTTTACAGAATATTATTTGAAAACTATACTATATATTATTTGAAACTATACTATATATTATTTTAAAACTATTCATAATTTCTGAATTGGAATCAGACTCAATCAATTACCATATTACTTTGTTTATATATATTCCATACATCGCATGTATTCAAAAATAATGATAAACAACTATTAAATAGTCAATTCACATCCTGAGTGAAATTCACTACTGTATAAGCATTAAATAATTAAAATAACGCTTATCGCAGTTTGTCGATCCATCGATTGACATATAACTAAATATTGGGATTCGTGTATGTCAAATATCATCCCAACACCCATGTGGGGTTTTCAAACATTAACAGTCTGTTTTAATAAATTATTGGTTAATAAATTTAACTAGTTCTAATTCAGTTTGAATTATTCTTTTATTTAACCAATTTTTTTTCATTGTTTAAATTATAAATAGATATTTTAATTTAATTTCAACTACTATATTAATGTTAACATTGTTTTCCATATATTAAACATTTCAACAGCACAAACAAAACACAATACAGTCAATAAAATCGTCCATGGTCTGTGGACGAGGGAGGTGAGCTAATAGGCACCGTATACAATTTATAATGATTAAACTGATAAAAAACTCCACTGGCAATTCTATACATGAGTACAATAACATGATAAAATAATATTGAGTGAGAAGGAGTTCTCACATTGGTTTCCACTCTGCCAATCTTTAATTTTGATTTCTATTTCTGTATAGTACAGATTTAAATTTGCCTCAAATTCTAAGTTGCTCTGTTTTTGTCCGGGTCAGTTCTGAAATGTGGCGCTCAACGAAACGAGTGTAATGCAACTCGTTTTGCTGAACTCTGATTCAGTATGACAAAGTTATGGGTGTTTATATATTAATTACAAAAATTAAAATAATAATTAATAATTAAATTCATTAATGCCCTCTCTAATCATCTTCTTCATCATCCAATACAGTAACCCGTCGACCCATCGTTCAACCAAAAACTTCATCACTGCCGCCTGTTCCTTACGCTGCACCCAGATCAAACCGCACCATCGTGTAGCCGCCGTCGCCAGCTTCCTTTGCCTGAGTCAGCGCCGGATCCGATCCCCCCAATGCGTCAGAAAACGCCCACGATCGTGGTGACTTGGCCACTGATTTCGTGAAAACCCTAATGCTATTCACGATCTTATCCGTTGAACTTCTTGAGCTCGAAGACCTCTTCGATTTCCCTTTGGAAGTTTCGAAAATCACAGCTTAAATTAGGAGATTGAGTGGATTTTGTTTTGGAACTTTCCGGCCTTCGATTTCATATAACGGCGGCTTGAGTAATGAGGGCTAGGGTTTGGATTTTGATGGTATATATAATATTTTATATTATTACTTAATTCTTCTAATTTCAAAAATATATGTTTATCGATACGAACTCCTAACTAAACCCAACGACTGACACCCCTAGCTAAATACCCCCATTCCGAACACAATGGAATATGTTTTGTAAGCCAATTCGATCGTTTCGATCAGTTTTTCTTTAAGTTAAAATATAAATTAATATAACGTTCAAAATTAAATTCAATGTACATTTTAATTTACCGGGGCCACATACTGACTCCAAAAATTCCAGTAAAATAAATCTAGCTATGTTTTCACGATACGGTCCTAATAAAACTAATTTCGTTGAATTTGGAGACCGTTTGAAAAATGGTCTTTTCCCAGTCGATTAAATTCAAACTGAAATTACCAAACACGTTCAAATTCACCACGCTTACATATTAATTCCAAAAATTCTGAAATTTGAAATCAAGCAATAATTTGACATTCTGGATCCAACAAAAGTGATTTCATCGAAAAACGAAGGTCGTTTGCAAAATGGCTATTTTTAAGGGTTTTATACATACATACATATATACATACATATATATATATATATATAAATTCCATAGCGACTATTCTAAATTTTAAACTGGACATAAGTTTTAATTTATATTATGAAATCTGAATTTTTCATATTTGTCAGAAAGATATAATTAAACAAATTCAAATATTTTTGTTTACTGAAATCTGATTTATTTTTAATCATATACATTCAATTGAGATTTAAAATCGAATTTTCAAACTACCGCGCCACTTCCGGCTCGTTTTATAATTAAAATAAATTTATACGTTCTAACTTCGAATTTAATAAATTTTTAGTCGTTATTATTTAAAATAAATCATTTCAAATATTCAAAATCCATAAAAATAGCTAAAATAAAAATTTTAAATTGGTTAAGAATTTCCGGGTTGTTACACTTTCTTTCCATTAAAACCCGATAATGTCTACCATTCACTGAACATCTTACCATCGCTGGTGAACTACAGGCATCCGCACCTCTTCCCTCCTACGCCACACCGACCCAGCTACTACCTTTGACCACCATCGCCAATTCCAACGCCCTATAGCTCAGCCACCATCCCAAAAATCCAACTCCAATTTCGAAAAAACTACACAGCACACCCCTCGTTCAATCCTTCACTGCCGACCAACCCTGGCACCGGACCCCACCAGTCCGTCGCCACCACTTTCGCTATCCCTCAAGCTTCCCATCCTGACCGACCGTCCCTCCATCGGTGGTCCACAGCTTCTCCATAGTCACAAAAATCGTACCTAGATCAAAGATATACAAGGCAAAATTTGCCTCTGTTCAACCCACCTGACTGCCAACCATTGGTCACCGGACCCACTCCTACCATAACTACAACCTCCGCCATCCCTCAGGCCTTCTCCTTGACCAAACCCGGCTTCCTCCGGTGATCCATAGCTCTACCCCGACCCTTAATACCGCAAGCAACCCAAAACGTTTAACTCCTCCTGTTTCTCCGACCCTATGCTACTAGTGGCGGCAATACTCCTACTAAAACGATTGTCATCAACTCCTTCCCCTTCATCTGAAACGGCTCAGACCAACTGGACACAAGCTCATTGGATTTAACCCAAAACCAATGCAGCTGACAAACAAAATTGGAGCTCCCCAAACTTACAACGCACCACATAGTTTGTATATGGTTTTGAAGCTTAGACTAATAGCATTCCACCCATATAATTATTTGAATTTATAGGAAGTTTATGGAATCGTTTTTGAATTATATTGTTGGGAGTATTTACTGAAGAAATGAAGAAACGGCCTGAATCCAGAAGATGGATGGAAAGTAAAGAGTGATTTTTGGATAAGGAGAAAGTGTTACGGTGGTATAGTTAGGGTAAAAATATAATTTTTTATTTCACAAACTTATTTGTGATGTGACTAGAGATTTTTATTGAGACGACCCCAAACCCCGTACGGACGGTGGCAAGGGTAATCCGTGGAATATAACACAGAAACAGAAAATAGCAGAACAAAATTAAATAAATACACTAGATAATGAACAATAGGATATACTGGATAAAAGTAATCATCAGAGTTACACAGCATACAGGATCTTACTTAGTACAAATACAGTTCAGCTATACATAAATGTCTACAGCGGAAAACAAACATAATATGTACAATGGGAGCTGAACAGCATAAAAAGAGATAAATGATAGAATCCATCTTCAGCTCCAGTTATCCAGAAAGAACCAGCTAAACCTGAATACAAGGCTGCCCGTGTAGAAAAAGGGGCACCCGAGTTTGAGAGTGAAACAAACTACGAGTCAGTCATGGGACTGGTATGAGAAATCTACTCAACACATATATAATTTTGGCCAATCACAGGACCACGCCACTTTCGTGGAACGGGTTTACTCCATTGGATTGCCAGTGCTTTAAAACAAATCTTTCTTTTAAACAACACAATGCATTTATAAAAATGAAGCCATTATAAGACTCAGTTCCCATCACACAATGCAACGCAAACCGGAGGATAGAGTTTTTACCTTATAACGGCCAAAATATGCTTGATACGAATAAAACAAAGGCAATTTATATTATTGCTAGTGTTTATATGTTTTGAAAACAATTTCAAATCATAACTATCAATCATAGACGGCATGGGTACCGTATATCATGTCGCCATATATATATATATATATATATATATATATATATATATATATATATATACAATCAAAACCGCACGATGTCGTATTTGGAGATTGGATTTCCGTCATGAACCAAGGCAAAAGATAGTCCTTACCGAATTCGAGACTTCCAAGCCCGAGACTCAGGCAAGTACTCTGTTAAGCCTTAGGATCGTCAGGGCCGGTCCACCGATGTGGATTAAAATGCCTGAACCATGCGTTTCCCCGCCCTTTGGGGCGTAAATGAGCCAACGAATGACTCCATCGGACCCGGATCGTCCGATCTAACCAAGGCGCCTCGCAACAGCAACAACCACACAGGAGAAAAGTATATAAATGTCGGGGCTGGTAGGTCACTGACACCACCCTAGCTAGGAGGAAACGCAGGCCCTCCCTGAGGTTCTTTCTCCCGTTTCTGGTTCATACCGGGGTGTGAGGCTCGCGATTTCACGTTATACACAAAGCTACGCCACACAGGCGGTGCTTTGATCATTACCACAAGACTTTGCTTTTCAACAGAAGCCCTGATCACTGCATCTTAGCATGCCACACAGGCAATTCATGCCATGCGACTGATGTCCATCGATATACAACCTCTGAGCTCGTGCGTTTCAGAGAAGGGCGTTAAGCAAAAGAATAAATTCTCCGCCGCCAAACAGATGTATATTTAATAGAGATCAATCAACACAGAATAAAATCCAATGTCAGACACACAGTCCATTTACAAGTCCGTTCTGGGTCTGAACGAAACCGGAGGCACTAAATACCTCGCAAACCCATCGATCACCACGTACGTCTGGACGATCACCACTCATTATCCATATTTCGGGATGCCTCCCAATCAGGACCTCGGTTACCATCCAAACGAGGTGAAGATCTCCGTTCTTCGACCACCATCTTCATCTTCGAATTTCAATCGTCGGTCAATTATTTGAAATGAGAATTAACTCGGCCTTTTCAAATAATTCACGTATATTTAGAATTTCAAATCAATTTATTTCAATGGTTAAATCATTCGACAACACTAATTTTGTTCTTTAATGAAATTTTCACACCAAACACATTTAACCATCAAATATCACATAAATCGAGCAAATTCAGTTTATTTCCATCCCATATCGTTTATGATATTTTATAACGATTTATCGCTATTTTTATTTATTTTAAAAATAGCTAGTTTATTCAAAACGACGCTTCGGGCCATAACGTGGTCGTGGCGCTGTTTTTCTTCAGATTTGATTTACACCTATCTGAAAATCTAACCGTTGGATCTTCACGCAATTTACATCATTAGAAAGGTCTTTTCAAAACGAATCCAACGGTTCTAGTTTCGGGAAAATCCGACGGTCGGATCTCCCGGTATAATCGTTTGAAGTTTCGATTTCAAATTACGAACTGCAGCGTCGTTATTCGATTAAATATTATTATATTTATAAATATATATATATAAATAATCGTTTCTGGCACTGTTATTCTTCAGATTTGAATTAAACATTCCAGACAATCCAACCGTTGGATTTTTACAAAGTTGGTGCCGTTGGAAAGATATTTCCAAGGCGAACCCAACGGTTGCGGTTTCGGGAAAATCCAATGGTCGGATTTCCCTCACTAGTTGTTTGAAATCACGGTTTCAAAACACGAGCTGCACGGCCACGTTTCGTTTTAATTTTATTTATATTTATATAATTATATAAATATAGTTCATTCAAAAATTCCTATATCGTTTTCACTTCAAATATTTCACTAACGCCTTTAAATTTCGGAAAATTTCGCCATAACCTCCTTTGTACGGGAGGGGCTGGGAAAATTCCCAAATAGCCACACGGGCGTCTCATGTCGAAAAGAAAAAGAAAAAGCCAAGCGGCTAGCCAACAGGCTCATAAAATCATCACCCAAACAAAACAGTAAATGTGTACCTATTTGTCGGGCACAAAATTTTATTCCTCTTCTCTAGCCCCTTTGCTACAACCTGTTCAATAAATATGCATGTACATATACATAGTTCTTATCACTTATCATTTTCTATTCAACTTCATATTTGATTCCATTTGGTTTAAAAACACCATTCATTCTAACGTTGCATGTATAGGCAAAAATCATATCATTAGCTAATTAATGGATATTTCAACTCATGCATATGTTTATTTGAACGAGTGGCTATTTTTAACACTTCACATTTCAACGATTCATGTATATAATAAAAATGTGATTTTTATTGTAAAACAATTCATTTCAAAACACTATTGCTTCATATAGTGTATATATAGGTGATAAAAATAGGATTTTTCCTTATAAAACCATTTCTTTCAAAATGAGATTATTTTACACAGTTCATATAGTCGATAAAAGGTGATTTTTATTATCAAACAATTTATTTCAAAATATGAATACCATTCAACACATGAATTTCTAATCAACGAATGAATATCGATTCAACACATGAAGGTTTCCTATAGTTTCTATATATAGATAAAAATGTGATTTTTATATTTAAAACGCGAATACCATTCAACACATGAATTTCTAATCAACGAATGAATATCGATTCAACACATGAAGGTTTTCTACTCAAAGAATAAATATAGTTTCAACAAATGAAAATAATTCAAACACATGAATATTATTCAAAATTTCGGCAGCATAACGGCAGGGTAGTTAAAACCGGGACCGTCCCTAGTACGGCTCCTCGCTCTACCTTAAAACCTCGCGGTTTTTGACAATGGGGATCATGCATCTAGTTCGCACGTAGACGGCATGTATATATTTATTTCATTTCCACAAACTAATCCTATGTGGTTTCAACCAAATATTTTTCAACCACAAACGGGTATTTTTCAACCACAATCAATCAATATCAACCACAAACAATCCCAAACAACCATCCGCTATCAATCAATTTTCACAACAATCACAATCAATAAATATCGTCCATGGTTTGTGGACGGGGTATATATATATATATATATATTTATATATAGCAATTCACTTTTATTTCAACACATATATAATTTTTACAACGCATATACAACTTATACATCGAATGTACAACTTATACAATGCTTATACATGAGGTGTACAACGCTTATATAACTCATACTTCGACTATATAATTTATACATCGTCGTTTTCCATATTGTTTTTAAAACAGAAATCTCACAGTGGTCGGTTTCATTTCTGAATTTTTGTTTTGATTCTGTTTGCGCTCAAATTTGTTTGAAATTCCAAAGTGCTCAGTTTTGGTTCTGGTCAGTTCTGTTTCGAAGCACTAATCTCTTGATTCCAACGGATCCTGTATCGCTGGATTCTGATACTGTAAGACGAAGATATTAGTGCTTCTTCGTTAATGACATTTTTAAATAATTAAATAAAATAATTAATTAAAAATAAGCCACCTTCTTCCCTAAATAACTACCGCCGACGTTTAAAACTCAGTTCGATTTCTAGGTCTAGATTTTGCACAAACTCCGAGACACTTGTCGTCACCACCTCCGCCTTCGAGAGGGCTCTCCGGTGGTACCCACCTCGTCGAGCTCGAACTAGGTTCAATGGCTGAAATTGGTGCGATGTGGCTACACTTTGGAGCTGCGATTCGAGCTCAAAACCCAACGAGAGAGGATCCCAACCGTTAGATGTGGAGAGCACACTACCCTCTTCAATTCCCCTCAGAAAATTCTTGGATTCATTGAATGGATTTCCAGATTGGGAGGGTATTTGTTTTGAACGATTTATCACCGTGAATCGCTAGCTGACGGCGGAGGCTTTGAAATAAATTAGGGTTTTAGAAAATTTTCTATTGGCCAGAAATATATATATAATTTTAACTTTCAAAAATACCCTTATATCGATACTAACTCCAACTCAAACCCAACGACTGTCGCCCCTAGCCAAATACCCCCATTCTGAACGCAATGGGATATGTTTCGTAAGCCAATTCTATTGTTTTGATCAGTTTTTCTTTAAATTAAAATATAAATCAATATATATTCAATTCGAGCGTACATTTTAAATTACCGGGGCCACATACTGACTCTAAAAATTTCCGAAAAATAAATCTAGCTATGTTTTGACGATACGGTCCCAACAAAACTAGTTTCGTTGAATTCTGAGACCGTTTGCAAGGAGGCCCATTTTTGGTCGATCCAATTTAACTGTAATTGACCAAAACACATTTTATTTTGCCACGCTCACACATTAGCTTCAAAAAATATGAAATTTGAAACCTAGCAATAACTTCACATCCCGGATCCAACAAAAATGGTTTCGTCGAATTCCGAGGTCGTATGCAAAATGGCCAATTTCACGGGTTATATAAATTTCATAGCGACCGTTCTGAAAATTCATTCGGCCATAACTTTTGCTTTCCGCTATGAAAATTCGATTCTTCAGATTCGTTAGAAAGGTATTCACTAACAGATTTAAATATTTTTGGTTTCACTAAAATCCGTTTTGGTTTGCACCCGGTACAGTCCGACAAAGTTTGAATTCAATTTTTGAAACTACAGCGCCATTTCAGGCCTTGTTTATAATTATAATTAATTGTATTCGTTTGCAATTGTCGATTCAAACTCACTTTTCATCTCAATTATTTAAAATATTTATTTTAAATATTTAAAATCCATTATTTTATCCAATTTAAATTTTTTAAATTGTATCAGATTTTCTGGGTCGTTACAATCTCCCCCACTTAAAACTTTTCGTCCCCGGAAAGGAACAAAGTCGAAAGTGGTTTGATAAATCTACAATCACACAACACAACAACCAATTTGTTTTTAACCTTCCAAAAATATACTAATCAAATCCTATATTCCTTTAGAAATCACTCAGAGTATAGAATAAATAGTGCACATCCATGGGAAGAAAATAGCAACAGAATAGAGAATTAAATGGTAATGCAAAATATGATAAATGTACCTTGCACCTGAGTCAATCAGAGATATCCACTCGGCGTCTAGGATAAGCTTTCTGAATGCTCTCCTCAGTTTCCCAAGTACAATCTCGCGGATCTCCACTCCATTGCACTTTGACTAAGTGAACCTTCTTGTTCCTCAGCTCTTTGGTCTCTTTGCCGATAATCTTTAGCGGCTCTCTTCTCATAGCTAATTCTGGAGTAATTTCAATATCCTGCTAAGCTGCCTCTTCCACGATCAAGTCTGGATCATGAACGTGCTTTCGAAGTTGAGATATATGAAATACATCATGAACTCCAGGCAACCAATCTGGCAATTTGACCCTATAAGCGAGAGTTCCGATCCGTTCCAGAATAGGAAACGGACCAATGAATTTGGGTGCCAACTTTCTAGTTTTACCGAACCGGATAACTCCTCTCATCGGCGATACTTTCAAATATACATAGTCGCCAACAGCAAAGGATATATCTCTTCTTCTCCTATCGGCATAGCTCTTTTGTCGGCTTTGAGCGGCAAGTAATCGCTTCTTAATAAAATCGACTTTGTCAGCGGCTTCTCTGATCATATCAGGACCCAACACAAGTCTATTACCTGGTTCGACCCAACAAGCAGGAGACCGGCACGGCCTACCATACAATGCTTTGAATTGCGACATTGTCAGACTCGCCTAGTAGTTTTTGTTATAAGAGAATTCAGCCAAATGCAGATTGTCTTCCCAGGATCCACCGAAATCTATAACACAAGCCCGCAATAGATCTTCCAAAATACGATTCACCCTCTCAGTCTGACCGTCTGTCTGAGGATGATAAGCGGTGCTCAAGTTCAACTTCGTTCCCAGTTCGACCTGAAATGCTTCCCAGAATTTGCTAGTGAATATCGTATCTCTATCACTGACTATACTGAGCGGCACTCCATCCAGTCTAACTATTTCCCGGAAGTATATCTGCGCCAGACTTTGAGCAGTTCTGTTTGATCTGACAGGTATGAAATGGGCGGTCTTCGTGAAGCGATCTACGATCACCCAAATACTGTCATTCCCTTTTCTGGTTCTGGGCAGACCATCAATGAAATCCATGGAGATATGCTCCCACTTCCAACCAGGAACTTCCAATGGTTGTGATAATCCAGCCAATTTCTGTTGGTCGCTCTTGACGAAATGTCCCTTTTCATCGACTTCCACCAAAAGGTGTGTTTGATGTCGTTATACATTTTGGCTACTCCCGGATGGATACTAAGTTTTGACTTGTGGCATTCATCCAGTACTTCCTTTCGAAGCTCAGGAATGTTAGGGATACAGATTCGACCTTTGATCCTCAGAATCCCATCATTATCAACTTGAAAACTCGAGGGTTCGCCTTGTTGAATTATCTCTCTAATCTTCTGAATGAAGTGATCATCCTCCTGAAGAGCATATATTTTATCTAGCAATGAAGTCATGATAATAAAACTAGCGATCATTTCATTCTTTCCGCTTAACGCATCGGCCACGACATTGGCTTTTCCTAGAGTATATATAATTTCAAAGTCATATGCTGCAAGAAACTCTAGCCAACGTTGCTGCCTCAGATTCAGGTCTTTCTGAGTGAATAGATACTTTAACGACTGGTGATCTGTAAACAGTTCAAATCTCTCACCCAGAAGATAGTGTCTCCAGATTTTCAAAGCGAACACAATAGCCAATAACTCAAGATCACGAGTTACGTAGTTTTTCTCGTGTGGCATCAGTTGACGGCTAGCATAAGCAATCACTTGGCCTCTTTGCATTAACACTGCGCCAAGGCCTTCTCTAGAAGCGTCAGTCCAGACCTTTAAATCCCGGTTTCCATCGATGATGGTTAACACTGGAGCAGTCGTTAGTCTTAACTTTAGCTCTTCAAAATCCTCCTCACTATCTGGAGTCCATTTGAATTTAGAGTGCTTTTTTGTAAGCTTCGTTAAGTGACCAGATATCTTCGAAAAGTCTTTAACGAACTTTCGGTAATAGCTAGCCAATCTGAGAAAACTGCGGACTTCAGTGGGGGCGCTAGGCTGTTTCCAATTCTGAATAGCGGTGATTTTGCTTGGATCCACAGCGATTCCTTCTTTCGATACTACGTGGCCCAGAAATTTTACTTCATCTTGCCAGAATATACATTTGGAAAACTTTGCTTTCAAAACATTCTTTCTGAGAATTTCTAACACTTGTTCCAAATGCTTTTCATGTTCGGGTTTTGATTTAGAGAAGATTAAAATATCGTCTATGAAAACCAGAACAAATTTATTCAAAACTCCTCTAAACACCCTATTCATCAGATCAACGAAGTAAGCTGGAGCGTTACATAAGCCGAACGGCATTACTAACCACTCATAGAATAAGTCGGGACCTCTGAATGCTGTCATTGGAACACACTCTTCGGCAATTCGAAGTTGATGGAAGCCTGTAGCTAGGTCCATTCTTGAGAATACTTGTGCTCCATTTAATCGATCCAACAAATCATCAATCCGCGGCAATGGATACTTGTTCTTTATTGTCTGCTTGTTCAGATCACGATAATCCACACATAAACGTAGAGTACCGTCAGATTTTGGGACAAACACCCCCAATCAGAGAAACTAGGCATGATCAGGCCTTTCCATACTAGCTGTCGTGTTTGATGGTCAATTCTTTTTTCTCTTTCAAGGACATTCTTCGAATAGCGTGAACTACCGGCCTTACATTGGGAATCAAAGAAATTTTGAAATCTATTTCTCTTTGCGGAGGTAAGCGAACAACTTCTTCGAACACATCCGCATAGTTCTTGACGACAGGGATATCTTTGACTAGATCGTGAATATTCTCTGTAACTTCAGGGATATTTTCTATTTGGGCTGGAGAAACATTTAAAGCTGCCCAGAAGTCTTTTCTATTAGTATTTTGACCTTCACAGGGAATGGTTATATAATCACCTGATTTAATCTTCGCCTTTACGACTCTGTCGGCGCATTTAACTTCAGCTTCATATTTAGTCAACCAGTCTAACCCCAAGATAAGATCAAACTCTTTAAAATTCATGACGACCACGATGGTGGGAAACCGATAACGAGAGAAAGAAACCGGCACTCCACAAACCCAACTTAGATCAATGGAACCCCCAACTGGATTCTGGACAGTCATTGGTTCCTTCAGCTTTTTCAAATTCAAATCCAGTTTCTTAGCTGCATCCTTTGCAATGAAGCTTCGTGACACGCCTGTGTCAAACAGCACTTTAACTGGAATATCTTTGACAGTTAGCGTGCCTTCTAAAACCTCTGGCCTTTCCAGAACATCTGAGGGCCCAGAAGTTTCTGCTATTTCATTTATACGTACTGCTTCAGGTTCCTTTGAGAGTTGGCACTCCCGTGCAATATGACCTACTTGATGACACTCATGGCATGTCCTTTCACCATGTGGGTTCCTTTTCTTTGTAGATTCAGATTCATTCTTCTTCTGCTTTTTTAAAGATTTACATTTTCTGGACAAATGGCCCTTTTTATTGCAGTTAGAGCATGTGGCAGCTGTTACGGGTTCCCTCTTAGATTTAGCCCTCTTTCTCTTGGCACTGGGCTTCTTACTGACCTCAGACTTTGTACTGGCCTCTGGACGATCAGTTTCAGACTCATTTCTATTACTAGGGCTGACTTCTTCCTCGTACTGCAACATACCCTTCTTATCTAGATCTTCGTATTGATAAGCCATATAAATCATTTCTGAGAAAGGAAGTTTCACATTCCTCATCACACTGTTCTGATATTTTCTTTGCAGGCCATGAATAAATCTCAGATTTTTCCTCTTTGGATCTTGAATCAGATGAGGAGCAAAGTGAGAAAGTTCGTTGAATTTCTTATGATATTCTGGGATGGTCATATCACCTTGTATCAAATAAGAAAATTCATCACATAATCTCTCGGTTGCTTCGGGAGGAGTAAACCTTTCTAAGAAAATCACTTTGAATCTGCTCCAGGTGATATCACCTTCTAGATTATCTTTAATAACTGAATGCCACCAAAACAAAGCTTCTTCTTTGAGTGCCCAAGACGCCAGTAATCTTTTCTGATCGCCTCTCAGCTTTAAACCCTCAAAGATTTTCTCTCCAGAACGAATCCAAGCTTGTGTTTCCATAATGGACTCCTTGCCTAAGAATGGCGATCCACCAAGATTTCGAAATCTCTTGAATAGAACTTCTATATCGGATTCTGGCTGCGGGAGCACACTGGCTCATTAGCTGGTCGAGCCATACGATTTTTTCTTCTGTTCCTGTCACTCATTTTCTAGTACGTCTGCAATTAGCAGACAAAGTGTCAGGTCAACAGAAAAGATATTTCAAAATATAGAGACAAATACTTGAATGTAAATGTGTCTATCGAGGTGTAATTTCATTCTGCTTTACCTATACTAGGATATTACTGATCCTATCTGTATAGAGTTACCCGTCTTAGAACACTACTGGTTCTATCTCTGACGAGTTCGTTCAAATGTTATATTCCATAACTAAGCTTAACCTGGCTCTGATACCAAATGAGACGACCCCAAACCCCATACGGACGGTGGCAAGGGTAATCCGTGGAATATAACACAGAAACAGAAAATAGCAGAACAAAATTAAATAAATACACTAGATAATGAACAATAGGATATACTGGATAAAAGTAATCATCAGAGTTACACAGCATACAGGATCTTACTTAGTACAAATACAGTTCAATTATACATAAATGTCTACAGCGGAAAACAAACATAATATGTACAATGGGAGCTGAATAGCATAAAACGAGATAAATGATATAATCCATCTTCAGCTCCAGTTATCCAGAAGAACCAGCTAAACCTGAATACAAGGCTGCCCGTATAGAAAAAGGGGCACCCGAGTTTGAGAGTGAAACAAACTATGAGTCAGTCATGGGACTGGTATGAGAAATCTACTCAACACATATATAATTTTGGCTAATCACAGGACCACGCCACTTTCGTGGAACGGGTTTACTCCATTGGATTGCCAGTGCTTTAAAACAAATCTTTCTTTTAAACAACACAATGCATTTTATAAAAATGAAGCCATTATAAGACTCAGTTCCCATCACACAATGCAACGCAAATCGGAGGATAGAGTTTTTACCTTATAACGGCCAAAATATGCTTGATACGAATAAAACAAAGGCAATTAATATTATTGCTTGTGTTTATATGTTTTGAAAACAATTTCAAATCATAACTATCAATCATAGACGGCATGGGTACCATATATCATGTCGCCATATATATATATATACAATCAAAACCGCACGATGTCGTATTTGGAGATTGGATTTCCGTCATGAACGAAGGCAAAAGATAGTCCTTACCGAATTCGAGACTGCCTAGCCCGAGCCTCAGGCAAGTACTCTGTCAAGTCTTAGGATCGTCAGGGCCGGTCCACCGATGTGGATTAAAATGCCTGAACCATGCGTTTCCCCGCCCTTTGGGGCGTAAGTGAGCCAACGAATGACTCCATCGGACCCGGATCGTCCGATCTAACCGAGGCGCCTCGCAACAGCAACAACCACACAGGTGAAAAGTATATAAATGTCAGGGCTGGTAGGTCACTGACACCACCCTAGCTAGGAGGAAACGCAGGCCCTCCCTGAGGTCCTTTCTCACGTTTCTGGTTCATACCGGGGTGTGAGGCTCGCGATTTCACGTTATACACGAAGCTACGCCACACAGGCGGTGCTTTGATAATCACCACAAGACTTTGCTTTTCAACAGAAGCCCTGATCACTGCATCTTAGCATGCCACACAGGCAATTCATGCCATGCGACTGATGTCCATCGATATACAACCTCTGAGCTCGTGCGTTTCAGAGAAGGGCGTTAAGCAAAAGAATAAATTCTCCGCCGCCAAACAGATGTATATTTAATAGAGATCAATCAACACAGAATAAAATCCAATGTCAGACACACAGTCCATTTACAAGTCCGTTCTGGGTCTGAACGAAACCGGAGGCACTAAATACCTCGCAAACCCATCGATCACCACGTACATCTGGACGATCACCACTCATTATCCATATTTCGGGATGCCTCCCAATCAGGACCTCGGTTACCATCCAAACGAGGTGAAGATCTCCGGTCTTCGACCACCGTCTTCATCTTCGAATTTCAATCGTCGGTCAATTATTTGAAATGAGAATTAACTCGGCCTTTTCAAATAATTCACGTATATTTAGAATTTCAAATCAATTTATTTCAATGGTTAAATCATTCGACAACACCAATTTTGTTCTTTAATGAAATTTTCACACCAAACACATTTAACCATCAAATACCACATAAATCGAGCAAATTCAGTTTATTTCCATCCCATATCGTTTATGATATTTTATAACGATTTATCGCTATTTTTATTTATTTTAAAAATAGCCAGTTTATTCAAAACGACGCTTCGGGCCATAACGTGGCCGTGGCGATGTTTTTCTTCAGATTTGATTTACACCTATCTGAAAATCTAACCTTTGGATCTTCACGCAATTTACATCATTAGTAAGGTCTTTTCAAAACGAATCCAACGGTTCCAGTTTCGGGAAAATCCGACGGTCGGATCTCCCGGTATAATCGTTTGAGGTTTCGATTTCAAATTACGAACTGCAGCGTCATTATTCGATTAAATATAATTATATTTATATATATATATAAATATAATCGTTTCTGGCACTGTTTTTCTTCAGATTTGAATTAAACATTCCAGACAATCCAACCGTTGGATTTTTACAAAGTTGGTGCCGTTGGAAAGATATTTCCAAGGCGAACCCAACGGTTGCGGTTTCGGGAAAATCCAATGGTCGGATTTCCCTCACTAGTTGTTTGAAATCACGGTTTCAAAACACGAACTGCACGGCCACGTTTCGTTTTAATTTTATTTATATTTATATAATTATATAAATATAGTTCATTCAAAAATTCCTATATCGTTTTCACTTCAAATATTTCACTAACGCCTTTAAATTTCGGAAAATTTCGCCATAACCTCCTTTGTACGGGAGGGGCTGGGAAAATTCCCAAATAGCCACACGGCCATCTCATGTCGAAAAGAAAATGAAAAGGCCAAGCGGCTAGCCAACAGGCTCATAAAATCATCACCCAAACAAAACAGTAAATGTGTACCTATTTGTCGGGCACAAAATTTTATTCCTCTTCTCTAGCCCCTTTGCTATAACATGTTCAATAAATATGCATGTACATATACATAGTTCTTATCACTTATCATTTTCTATTCAACTTCATATTTGATTCCATTTGGTTTAAAAACACCATTCATTCTAACGTTGCATGTATAGGCAAAAATCATATCATTAGCTAATTAATGGATATTTCAACTCATGCATATGTTTATTTGAACGAGTGGCTATTTTTAACACTTCACATTTCAACGATTCATGTATATAATAAAAATGTGATTTTTATTGTAAAACAATTCATTTCAAAACACTATTGCTTCATATAGTGTATATATAGGTGATAAAAATAGGATTTTTCCTTATAAAACCATTTCTTTCAAAATGAGATTATTTTACACAGTTCATATAGTCGATAAAAGGTGATTTTTATTATCAAACAATTTATTTCAAAATATGAATACCATTCAACACATGAATTTCTAATCAACGAATGAATATCGATTCAACACATGAAGGTTTCCTATAGTTTTTATATATAGATAAAAATGTGATTTTTGTATTTAAAACGCGAATACCATTCAACACATGAATTTCTAATCAACGAATGAATATCGATTCAACACATGAAGGTTTTCTATTCAAAGAATAAATATAATTTCAACAAATGAAAATAATTCAAACACATGAATATTATTCAAAATTTCGGCAGCATAACGGCAGGGTAGTTAAACCCGGGACCGTCCCTAGTACGGCTCCTCGCTCTACCTTAAAACCTCGCGGTTTTTGACAATGGGGATCATGCATCTAGTTCGCACGCAAGCGGCATGTATATATTTATTTCATTTCCACAAACTAATGCTATGTGGTTTCAACCAAATATTTTTCAACCACAAACGGGTATTTTTCAACCACAATCAATCAATATCAACCACAAACAATCCCAAACAACCATCCGCTATCAATCAATTTTCACAACAATCACAATCAATAAATATCGTCCATGGTTTGTGGACGAGGGGCGTATATATATATATAGCAATTCACTTTTATTTCAACACATATATAATTTTTACAACGCATATACAACTTATACATCGAACGTACAACTTATACAACGCTTATACATGAGGTGTACAACGCTTATATGACTCATACTTCGACTATATAATTTATACATCGTCGTTTTCCATATTGTTTTTAAAACAGAAATCTCACAGCGGTCGGTTTCATTTCTGAATTTCTGTTTTGATTCTGTTTGCGCTCAAATTTGCTTGAAATTCCAAAGTGCTCAGTTTTGGTTCTGGTCAGTTCTGTTTCGAAGCACTCGTCAAGAGGATTCCAACGGATCCTGTATCGCTGGATTCTGATACCGTAAGACGAAGATATTAGTGTTTCTTCGTTAATGACATTTTTAAATAATTAAATAAAATAATTAATTAAAAATAAGCCACCTTCTTCCCCAAATAACTACCGCCGACGTTTAAAACTCAGTTCGATTTCTAGGTCTAGATTTTGCACAAACTCCGAGACACTTGCTGTCGATCTGACTACACCACCACCTCCGCCTTCGAGAGGGCTCTCCGGTGATACCCACCTCGTCGAGCTCGAACTAGGTTCGATGGCTGAAATTGGTGCGATGCGGCTACACTTTGGAGCTGCGATTCGAGCTCAAAACCCAACGAGAGAGGATCCCAACCGTTAGATGTGGAGAGCACACTACCCTCTTCAATTCCCCTCAGAAAATTCTTGGATTCATTGAATGGATTTCCAGATCGGGAGGGTATTTGTTTTGAACGATTTATCACCGTGAATCGCTAGCTGACGGCGGAGGCTTTGAAATAAATTAGGGTTTTAGGAATTTTTCTATTGGCCAGAAATATATATATAATTTTAATTTTCAAAAATACCCTTATATCGATACTAACTCCAACTCAAACCCAAGGACTGTCGCCCCTAGACAAATACCCCCATTCTGAACGCAACGGGGTATGTTTCGTAAGCCAATTCTATTGTTTTGATCAGTTTTTCTTTAAATTAAAATATAAATCAATATATATTCAATTCGAGCATACATTTTAAATAACCGGGGCCACATACTGACTCTAAAAATTCCCGAAAAATAAATCTAGCTATGTTTTGACGATACGGTCCCAACAAAACTAGTTTCGTTGAATTCTGAGACCGTTTGCAAGAAGGCCCATTTTTGGTCGATCCAATTTAACTGTAATTGACCAAAACACATTTTATTTTGCCACGCTCACACATTAGCTTCAAAAATAATGAAATTTGAAACCTAGCAATAACTTCATATCCCAGATCCAACAAAAATGGTTTCGTCGAATTCCGAGGTCTTATGCAAAATGGCCAATTTCACGGGCTATATAAATTCCATAGCGACCGTTCTGAAAATTCATTCAGCCATAACTTTTGCTTTCCGCTATGAAAATTCGATTCTTCAGATTCGTTAGAAAGGTATTCACTAACAGATTTAAATATTTTTGGTTTCACTAAAATCCGTTTTGGTTTGCACCCGGTACAGTCCGACAAAGTTTGAATTCAATTTTTGAAACTACAGCGCCATTTCAGGCCTTGTTTATAATTATAATTAATTGTATTCGTTTGCAATTGTCAATTCAAACTCACTTTTCATCTCAATTATTTAAAATATTTATTTTAAATATTTAAAATCCATTATTTTATCCAATTTAAAAAAAAAAAATTGGTTCAGATTTTCTGGGTCGTTACATTTATCTGACGTGACCGACGATTTTTATTCATACCTATCGCAATTTCCAAACACTGTTTATTGATTATTGTGCTCACATATGAAATCCAATCGTAACGAGAATGGACTTCATCGCATAATTCGATGTTACGGTCTTGATGAATCTTGTTTCGTCGAATTCTGAGTCCGTTTGTGAAAATGGTGCTCGTTCTAGTCCAAACGAATGATTTACTTGCATTTTATTTTGCCACGCTCACAGAATGATTCCATTTGGCGCAAAATTTGAAATCTAGCAATAATTAGCTATTACGGTCTTAATAAAATTTGTTTCATTGAAAACGGAGATCGTTTGAATAAAGTCACTTTTTAAGGGTCCAATTTAAATTAAAATAAACCAATTTAAAAAAACCTCAATATAATAATATTAAAATATTATAATTGGACATACCTGAGCGGAATTTCATGTATTTTCAAAATAAAATAAACCAGGTTGAAATCCAAGCCAAAACAATAATTAATAAAATAAAAATCTTTTATTTTACAAAATAAAATGTTATATTTCACATACGAATTTCATAACGACTATTTGAAAATTTTATTTGGACATACAATGAAATCTACAATACGAAAACTCGATTTTTCTGCTTCATAAGAAAATTATTATCAAATAGATTCTGACATTTCTTGTTTCGAAGAAATCCAACTTAAATTGGATCATGCATAACCAATTAAAGTTCGAAACGTTATATTACGAACTACCGCGCCATTGTAGCTCATTTTATAATTAAATTTATAAATTGAACATTTAAATACTATTTAATAACGAAATCATTAAAATAATTAAATATAACTTAAGTAAATCATATTATATTACGAAATCATACAATGTTGCAAATTCAGCCAATATCGACTATTTCGAAATTAAAATATTATTTATTATTTATATTAATAAAATATTCAAAATTATTAAATTCAAACCATTTAAAAATCCAAATTGACATTTAAACAAATTTTAAATATTAAATTAAATAGTTAAAAATCTGGGTCGTTAGAAAGTGCTAAACACTTTTCAACGATGATGTGATTCCGACGCTCAATGACACCATTTCTTTTGGGTGTATATGGACATGAGATATGATGTTAAATTCCACAAATTTTTAGAAAAGTGGATGTATTACGATACTCACCCCCCAATTTATTTGAAGTTGTTTAATATCATGCTAAAATTGTGTTTTGATCATAGAACGAAATTGGTAAAATGTAGATAAAAACCTGTGATTTGTGAGATAGAAAATATATCCAAACGTATTTAGAACAATCATCAATAAAAAGGACAAAATAACGATTTTCTTTAACTGAAAATAAGGGAGATGGACTTCAAACATCAGAATACACCAAATCAAAAGGTTTAGCAGATGAAACATGAGAATTTAAAAGAGGCAATCTATGGCTTTTAACTAACTGTCATGGCTCACACATTATGGGAGGTTTATTTGATGTGATAGGAAGTTGCAAATCAGAAACAAGACGCCACAGGAGATGTTGATGAGGGTGTGCAAGCCTATTGTGCCAACCAGCCTAGGAGGTTCGAGCACCAGTCAACGCGATCATCCGGTTATTAGGAGGTACTGACAACCTATAGAGACCATTATCTACTCACCCTTGGAGGATGATTCTACCTTGAAAATCCTTAACACAACAAAAATGAGGCCAAAACTCCATGTAAACATTGTTATCTTTAGTTTATTTGGATACAGATAGTAATTTTTTGGCTAAGGCAGGGACAACTAAGACGGTTGGCAAACGCAAATTAGGTAAAGAATGAGAAGCAATATGAGAGATAAATAACTGGTTACCTTTACCAACTTGAAGCTTGTCGTCTCCATTGTAGTCATCAGGGATTGTCAGTTTGCCCACATCAGGAGAGGCATGATCAGTTGCACCCGAATCGAAGTACCATGAAGGGTCCAAGGCAGATGGACTGTTGAAATTTGCAATGTTGGCCTGTCGATTCCGAGCTCTAGAATTGGGACGACGAGATGGATGATCTGTTTGATTACCTCGATGCCAACAATCAATGGCTTCATGTCCTTGACGACTACATAGTTGGCACTGAAAATACGTCTCCACTGATCACCACCACGGAAATTGGAGGAGGAAGAGCTTTGATATGTGTTATATAGGGTAGAACGATTTGATTGGCGGGATGCAGTGTTAGCTAACGGAGGCACCATGGGAGTAGAAAGAATAGAAACTGCCTGGAGCGTCGTTTCATGATCCACGCGAGCTTCCTCCTAAAGCAAGAGTCCAACCAGATCATCGACAGAGGAATTTTCAGAATTAATCATGAAGGCAGTGACAAATGTACCATAGGAAGAGTCCAGGCCTGCAAGGATATGGCTGATGAGATCTTCATCTAAAACTAGTTGAAAATTCTCAGCAAGAGAACTAAAAATGGCGTGCTTCTTTTCGATATATTCGATCATGAGTAACGCTCCTTTGGAAAGAGACTGAATCTTGGTCTTCATGGCCATGCGACGGGCCCTAGTTTGTGCTTGGAAAGAATGACCAAGAGCAAGCCACACAGAGTAAGAGGTGGAGCAGCGAGCAATAATAGAGCACACTCAGAGAGGGTTGATTTGATCAAAAGTAAGACAAAATGATCCCCTTTTTTTCCAATTGTGAAATGATGGATTTGAATTTGTGGACATAGCACCATCTGGAGTGGGAAGAAATTCAGGTAGGGAATTAGGAGATAAAACGAAGGATTCAAGATCGAAGGTCTACGCCAAAGCGAATGATTTTCTCGGTCTAGTTTGATGCTAATAGAAGGGATCTGAAATTGAGTTGAGAAGGGGTCATGGTAGCAGCTATAAAAAGATTTTGATTTGTGGAGTTATTCAGAGACATAGTAGTAGGAAAAAATGGAGTGTTTAGAAGAGCTCTGATACCATATAGAGAATAAGAGATGTTGTGAAAGATTTCCTTGACTCAGTACTGCCGATTACAAAGCAATAAATTGGCAAACAAAGAAAATATCACATATAGAAAAATAGGCACTAACAGCATATATCGAGTCATGTAGTAAAAACAGGAACATATATTTGAACAATTCTTTGTAGTCTTATTACTCGACAACTGTTTGATTTTTTTTTCTTAATAGTTTTCCTTATTTAGTTGTTCCAATTTCTTCATCTATGTTAGGCAACCAACTTTTTTCTGGAGAAGTCGACTTTTTTTTCATAATTGAGGAGGGCTTGTTGTTGAATTTACTAGGACAAAGAAACTGGAGTTTCAAGGTGCCTTGGTTCTAGCACCAAAATTTTTAGCTTAAATCCTCACCCAGAATCTTTCGAAGGCAAATCATAAAAGAAAATGGCTAACTAAGTTTAATGCCAATAGGAAAATAAAATTAAATACAAAAAGTATAGTTAAACCATATTTATTGTGGTTCAAACATAAGATCCATACGTCCATTTTTTGGCTTTGATCCTTGATTCATACATTTATTGTGGTTACAAATGTATTTCCAGTGATGTTCACCATCAATAAACTTTTTGTTGTACTCAACTTTCTAAAAAGGAAATGGATGGAGTGACTATTATTTGTTATAGAATTTTTTTTATCTTCTTTGTTGTTGCATATTGTCCTCTATCTATAGTGGATTTAGGGTCCTTTCATAGGTCTTGAGGCTTTTTGTTTAAAATGATAACTATATCAGGTAGGTGTGGCCTCGATAAGAACACTCATCATCTAGATGAATATATTTTGATATGATTGATGATGTAGCATCATTACATAAATCATTTCGTCATATTATATTTATTTTGACCGTTGATTTGGCCTGCATGTTTCCTTTGAGCTAATGATGTGATGATACTTTGTTGGGATTCCCATAGTTCAACTAGTCTTTGCCCTCTGCTGAACTCTTGGTTCGATCTTGATTGATCTTGATCTACAAGGTCTTGCACTACAAAAAAGATTAAATTAGAGACCGACGGATTCAGTTTTTAAGTAAACAGTTCAGTCTCTGTATAAATTTTAAAGATTGATCAAAGACTAAAATTTTGGTCTTTGAATCTCAAGTCCCAAAATTTCTTTATGACTGAAGTTTCAGTCTTTAAAACTAAAGACTGAAATTATGTCTTAAGCATGTGTAGTGACTGGATTCTTAAGACTGAAATACGGTTTATATTTTGTCTCAAACTCTGAACGATCAAACGATGAAATGCATTCACTAATAAATTTCATTTGAACTTTTTGATTTCCTAAAATATAGAACAACATGAATAAGAAGAACAAAGCAGTATGTATATTTATTTATTTATTACAATATGAAATAGGGGGAAGTCCAAATGAATTCATAATGTGACAAGATATACGATATACATTTTTATACAATACGAAATATTTCAAAGTACAAATGAATGCATAATGTAATAATTTGTAGTCTTCTGCCTGCCTGTCGCTCACATAACTAAAACCAAGTTTCATTGCTCTTTCTGCTACCACCACCATTGCAATTTTCATCAAATCAAACTTCGTCTTCCACCGCAACTTGCAATTTTCATCAAATCAAACTTCATCTTCCATCACAAGTAGCACCTACCAATCACCGAACCACACCATAACATCAAATTACAGATACCAAAAACAAACAAACTCAAACCCAAAACAAGCATTAATACACCTAACCACAAAATGAACCCAAGTCACAAGACAAAGACCCAAACCAAAAACACAGAAGCCAGCCAATCAACAACATCGTAAACCTTGTATAAAGCATAGTGCATCGAGCCTGGCTCGAACTGAATTAAAACCCACTTCAGTATTGGAATCAGCTCTCGCAGGCATAGAGAGGAGGAGTCATAAGTGATGGAGATAGAAAAACAGAAAAGTGCAAAGTATCAGATAGAAACAAGTTGGAGGAGCTGGGCAACTCACACATAAGATGCAGATCGAAGAGGAAATGAAAGACCGAGAATTAGTCCATCTATAATTTATCTTGCGCATGGTTGCTTTGCCTGAGCTCCAGCTTGACAAAAGCAGGTCAAAATTTGATCGATATGTGAACCGAATTTGTTAGTATAAAGGTCTATGAACCAGTGAGGAGAAAGAAGAGAGAGTTTGGAATGATGGAGAAGAAAAAGAGTTCGACTGAATATTGGGAAAGTGGACAGGCTTTATGCCTTCAACATCCTTAAATTAAGGAAGTAGGCAGTTTTCATTTTGTGTCCACATATCCAAACTAATATTGATCACCTATTCTGGCCATGCGATTAAAAAGAATAAGAGAATTTTAATCATTTGATATTTAACAATCTAAACACTAAGTATAGATTGAAATTCCATTATGTATACTGCCTCAAAACATACAAACTGATTACAGACTTCCATTCAATTTGTAAAAGCCAAAAACCAGCGACTGAATTTATCAGCCAGTAAGCAGTTCTTAATTAAAAACTGAAAATTATCTGTCTCTAATTTACAGTCTTTAATTGAATGTATTTTTGTAGTGTCGGTTATCGTATATATTGCTTAAACTCTAGTAGGAAACTAAATGATGGGTTCCAGAATTACGTGCTAGATAAGTTTTTCAACATTTGCAATTTTCTATATTGGAAATTATAGTGTAACACAAAATATGTTCACAAAACCTAAACTTAATAGAAAATGGATAAGATGAATAAGAAGACACTTAATAGCTAGAAAGCTAACCTAAAAAAATATAGAAAGTCTTTGGTTTTCCGTCCTTGAAGAAATATGAAGAAATATGACGAGAAGATATATAGTCTCACGAAGATGGGAAACAATAACATCTTCGTGAATGGTAAAACTACATCGCCTTGTATAATGAAAAGAAATGTTTCTCTCTAGGAAGATAGAAGACATGCCTCCACTTAGGATGCTTGAATTATTGTCCTGTCTCAGTAACTCCTGAAAGTGTTTTACCATCTTGAGAGCAAGAGGTTGTACAAACCTCTATCACATTACAAAACTACGTCATTTCCATTTAGTCGAAAATCATATTTCTTTACAAGAGGATCAAAAAGTGTGTTGCCTCGATTGGATAGATTAGACGTATCAATTCTATTCATCCTAAAGACGAAGCCCTTTCATCCCTTAATACTAACCGCTGCTCGTTCGAATGAACACCATCAGCAATCATGAGTCAAAGCCTCTAATTCAATTCCTGACTATTATTTCGAAGCGGATGCAATGTGACTAAAAGAGATAAGAATCGAAACTAGTATCAGGGTAGTACGACCAGATCCACCCTTGTAAATAGAGGAAAAGGGGCACAACTTAACAGATTAGATTTTTCTTTTCTCATTTCTGCATCACATATTTCCTTCTAAAACCTACATCGAAGTGGGGATAGAATTGAGGACAGAATTGCTAATTATAATTTGCAGACTTATGCCTGGACTATTGTATTTACATATGATATTTGTGACAATAAATAACATCTGATCTATCCTTGCATAATTCATAGGATATTTTTGATTGTACTGACAGATGAAACGACTTAGTATATCACATAGGTATCACTCGAGTTGAATATGATCTATTCCCCCTACATCTGTTTGGCTTCGTCCTAGCTTAAATTGAATCCATCCACCCCGATCTGAATTCAATATGAATTGTTTAGCCTCAAGACGGCTTGACACAGTACCTAAATGTTTGACACAAAGCCTAAAAAGGGTTGTTGACTTAAGCTTTCAGTTAGCAATCCACACTCGAAGTAAGGCATTTGGTTTTGAACTAAAAGTTTATGTTTCAACCTAACAAAAGACCTCAATAGTTTTGCTTTGCGCTACTATTTAGGGATGTTGACAAAGAAACTCCCTAGTATTATTGACACTAGAAGGACATGTAAAATCCCTAATTTTACTAAGATTATTGGAACATTTAACTAGAAAAATAAAATAATGTATGATGTTTAATTTTCCAAGTGAGTTGTGCCATAGTTAATAAATTAATTAGATCATTCAGCATCCTTAACACTCGTATATCCGTTCCTTTTTATTCTTAACAAAAGACAAATTGCAATATCACCTCACCCAGAAATCGCGTCACCTTCCTTTCCTCAAATTCCTCACTTTAGTCTCTTTTTGCTTGTAATAATTCTTCTCCCTTTTCTATCAAATTCATTTGATAGCGCTAAGTCCATCGACATTTTGCCTTTATTTTTGATACCTGATTTGGTCGGATGATTGCAACTTCTGACTATAAAATATTTATCCAACTCTCCATAATTCATAGTCTATTTAGTTATGAGTTCTAACCTGCTGTGCTTATTCTGTCATCAACTCCACCTTACCGATTGAATTTCACGAAATAATTTACCTCGGGCTCAATTGCCTTTAGCGACCATTGTTGATTTATTCCTTCCAACGTCATGATCATTGTCTTTTATCTGCTGTATTGGTTGCAAAGCTGACTCTTCTTTGTGTAATTTTCTTCCCATTCTTTGTTACTTACATAATTGAGTTAGTGTTTAATTCACTTTTTATATTCTTTTGTTTATTTACATCGTTTATAATATGATTTTCAATATGATGAATAATAAAGGAAACAAAGAATAATGGGAAAGCAAGTGATTGTTTTCATCCAATTGCACTGTAATTAGTTGTGATTAAGGACCAATTACAGTTTTGGTGAGTTTGTCAATAGCAATGAGGCTTTCAATCATTCCAGTACCATTTTCAAAAGCTGATGAAGCAATATCATTGTCCATGATGACCAAACGATGAATAATCAGATTGTTGTTAAGCCTTAATGAAGCTCTGATATCATGATAGAAAAGCAGAATTGAGATGAGGCAACAGTTTATTATTGAAGAATTGTAATACAATATGATACAAATTGTACCAAGGAGTCCTCTATTTCTAATATAAGAAATAAATGTAAATAGGCTTGAATAATAGGAATGTGACTGTTGCTTTGTTATAATGGGTATCCGTTGCTTTGTTATGATGGGCATGTGACTGTTGCTTTGTTATAATAAGCATGCGACCGTTGCTTTGTTATAATGGGCATGTGGCCCTTGCTTTGTTATAATAGACATGTGACCATTGCTTTCCCATTATTCTTTCTTTCCTTTATTTTCTGGTTAAGGTTACAAATACTGCATATCATTTGTTGATGCTTACACTAGACATACTTTGATATATTTTTTAAAAGCTAAATCTGATATTTATCAATATGTTTGAAAACCAAATAAACTGTCAAATTAAAGTCATGTAATCTGATGGAGGATTAAAATACAAACCCCTGACATATTATTTTAAAAGTAAGGGTATTATACATAGAGTAACATGTCCCTATACTTCTGAATAGAATGGTATAGTTGAGAGGAAACATAGACACATAATTGAATCAGGTTTAAGTTTGTTATCTCAAGCATCTTTGCCACTTAAATTTTGGCCTGGTGCTTTCAGTACTATTGTGCATCTAATAAATAGAATTCCCACTAAAGTACTGAAAGACATAACACCTCTAGAAAAGATATTTAATGTCAAACCTAATCACAATAGTTTAAAAATATTTGGTTGCCTGTGTTTCCCTTACTTAAGACCTTATAATAATCATAAACTTGACTATAGATCTAAACCCTGCACTTTCAAAGGTTATTGCAATAATCAAAAAGGGTTTATATGTATAGACAAGTCTGGTAGAATATTTACTAGCAGACATGTTATTTTTGAAGAAAATATTTTCCCTTATAGCAGATCAAATATACAAACCACAACCAAAAAATATAATCCAAAGGTTAGTATACCTGATCTGCACAACATTGCTGACACATGACATCAAGAGAATGGTAACAATGATGCTAGTAACTCTAAAACCCACCACAGTGATAATGAAACTAATGATGATCTGCCAGAGAAAACTAGCCATGCCATTCAATCACCTATAGTATCAAGTTGTAGAAAATCAGAAGAAATAAAGAAGAAATCAGCGACAATAACAATCAAAACTCTAGCAGCAGACAAAATGACTCACCAAGTCAACCATCACAGCATCAAACTGGACATCCAAAGATAACCAGATTAAAAAGAGGCATATTCAAACCAAAGGCTTATACTGAGTCATTACTGAAGAAGAGCCAAATAATTATCAATAAGAAGTCAAACACAAAGAATAGAGAAAGACAATGGATGAAGAATATCAAGCAATGATGAACAATTGTACATAAGAGCTAGTGAGTCCACCAAACAATTAGAATATAATTGGATGCAAGTGGGTATACAGACTGAAAAAGAATCCGGATGGATCCATTAATAGATATAAAGCAAAACTTGTTGCAAATGAATTCACACAAGAATTTGGTTTTGAATATAATGAAACATTCTCATCAATGGTAAAACCCTCAACTATTAGACTTATATTGACTATGGCATTAAGCAATAACTGGAAAATCAAAAAGTTAGATGTCAACAATGCATTCTTAAATGGGAATCTACATGAAGAGATATTCATGCAATAACCACAAGGCTATACACAAGATCTAACATTAGTATGTAAACTAAATAAACCAATCTGTGGTCTAAAGTAAGCACCCAGAGTATGGCTTGAAAGACTTAAAACAAGTTTGCCAACAATAGGCTATTCACCTACCAGATCTGACACATCCCTATTCACAAAAATCAGTTAATCATCTACCACTTATATGTTAATAAAATAATATATGTGGATGATTTAATTATCACAGGCAGCAGTGAAACCGAAATCAGAAAATTTGCAGATTATTTGAATAATCAGTTCCCAATAAAAGATTTGGGCGAATTATCTTATTTTCTTGGAATAGAAGTTATAAGAAAAACAAATAAAGAAATTCATATTTGCCATAGAAAGTATATTATAGAGCTTCTAACAAGACAAACATGATTGAAGCAAATGACCAACCAACTCCTATGATATCAAACCAACACTTGTTAAAGAACAGAGGGGAAGCTATCTCAAATATTAAACAATACAGGAGTGCTGTAGGAGCATAACAATATGCTACTATAACACGACCTGATATTTCTTTTAGTGTTAACAAAATATCTTAATTTTTGCAGGAACCCAGAAGTGAGCACTGGCATTAGTGAAAAGAATACTAAGATACTTGAAAGCAACAATCAACTTTGGCTTATCATTAAAAGGCAATACACTACCAAATATAAAAAAGTAAGGCATTTCACAAATGCCTATAATATCGTTATTAGTGGCCAAAACTAGTATTAAATTGCCCTTATAATTATGAGAGGCAAAATAATGATTGCCTCTAAAAACTATGCCAATAATGACAAATGGAGGCATATATGTCTCATAATTTGTCCCTACAGAATTGCATTCCACGTAAGCAGTGCACATCATTACATTAGTAAGGGGAAAAAATGTCCTTAAAAGCTTCAGCAAAGGCATTTAAAAATGCCTCTAATGGCTGGGCAATTATAAAATGGATTACAATTGCCGCAAAAAAATATATACCTTTAATGGTAACACTTATAAAAAATAAAAGATTAACTGGAACAAAAAATAATAATATATATCTATGCATCTTCAAGCTAACATATAAAAACGCATACATGCATCACAATACATGCATACAAATGACATTTCAACATATTTTAATAGAAATAAATTTTCACCCAAAAGGATAGAAGATCCAAACTATAATTCACATAGAAAAATTGAATTACGTTGTTAATCCATCATACAAACCTAACAAATTTATGGAGCTACGGAATGCACTCACAATATAATAAATTTCAAAAAACACTACGTTTTCTGCATCCATCTTATGCAGTAGCAGAAGCAAGAATTACTGATCTTGATTGGATACATATTACCACAACACTTGTATATGCTACCCAATTGCATTGATCAACAACACAATCCAGGACCAATAATGAAAGATGAGATTTGTAAGTTGTTCCAACATAGATATCAACAAACAAGATTTGAAATCCACATCTCTTGCAAAGGATATTATTGCGTTATAGCTTTAAAGTATTAAGAATTGCGACTATTGCATAACCAGCATTATTTTTTTGTAAAAATGTTAAGGTCTAGATTTTAGTCATACCAAGGGAGTGCAGGCATGCGTATGTCAGGTTGATGGATGTAGTAAATATAGTTCATAGGTATATGTGCAACATAGGTAATAAACAGAGTAATTAAAGGTGAATGCAACAACACCAACTTGAGGTCTAGGCATAGAAGCCTCAGGTCTAGTGTAACACCCCATGTCCGTTAGTGTCACTCACAAAGGGAATGCACTAAGTTCTGTGGAGCATTTAAGGTAAAAGATGCAGATAAATTACAAGACAGAAATTAAACAGCGGAAAATAAAACTTTGCTTTATTGATAAAATAGTTTGTACAATGGTTTCTTTACAATATCAGAGTATCATCTGTCTTACAAAATAAAGAAGCATAAAAAAACAGCATTTATATTCCCCGATTTTAGCAAGAGCCAGCCATAGCATCTGAAAAGAGAATCCAAGCAAACTTCGACAAATCTTCAAGCTAGGAAAGAGTGGCAGTCCAACTTAACCTGAACTAAACTATTCCCTCCTTTACTACCTTGGGGGGGGGGGGAACGGAAGAAAAGAAGACGAACGAAAAACAGAGTCAGACATAAAGCCTGAGTAAGTTCAGTAACTTCTAGCATGTGAACATGGAAAAACAAAACGACATGAATTAACTGAATACAAGATTACACCATGACGATAGGGTCAACAAGATTAGACAAGGTAGTCACAAGATATGCTAAGATAAACTGGATACGCTCTAATACTTTCGCCGCTTCGCTATTTCCTTGTTATACAGGTTTCTATATCTCTGCACCACCTAACTAGTGTCCCAACTAGTAACGATAACGTGATCCCAATCCCAGTATTTTCCATTGCCTTCGAGCATCCATTTATTATTTATACTGGTTTCTAATCTAGGGTTTTCTATCCAGTGCTTTCTAGATTCAACTAGAGTTTACGCTATCTGCTGAACGCATCTCGGGTTCAGGATTTATGCCACCTAGTCCAACTAGGGATTATGCTACCTGTCGAATGATGCCCCCAAGTCTAGGACACACTACATAGAGTGGTATATGTTCCTATACTTCCCCACGCATGTATCGCGAATCGTTATCGCTTGTCTAGATGCACATGTCCTGTAATGTGCAGTCTGAGTCCTGTGTCAGGGCAAGTCAAGGAATATAGAACTCGGTCGGGAGCTTTCAGATATCTGCCGATGCAGATGCTAAGGTCTGTTTTTATTCCAGTGGCTATGGTCCTACTTGACCCCTCCCTCAACTAATGAAAGGCACACCTTGTAAAATGAGAACTATACGCCGGCCCCCGGTGCCCCACTATCCTGTGGCCATCCACAACCATAACTAGATAACAAGTATATGGTCTTTTGGAGTTCTCCGCCTTTCCGCTTCACGTATCTCGATTGACTCAAGATGGATAGTAGACGACGAGTTGCTATCACAGGGCTACCGTTCTCTCGCCGAATCACGCTGGTCCATCCTAGTCTTTAGGTTGCCATGTATTGCAACCAAGGCATACCCCTGCTTCTTCTACGCAGACCTTAACCTATGTGGGCCCAGGCGGATCATCTGCAGCCTCACAGAGGGATACCAAGAGTACCCTCACGTCCCCTCGAAGCCTCGGGCTTCGTAACCCAATTCGTTGGAGCCTCCTTTTTACTCAGACGGACGTTCGCACCTCCTCATGCTATACTAAGAATTACTACTTAGTTTTACTAACTAAGATTTACCACTTAGTTTCCAGAATCGTTGTTTCCTTAACTAAGGTTTACTTAGTACTCTTTCCCGTTAGTTTAGATTGGTTAAGTGTCATAGTCAATTCAAGCTAACTTAACCCTCCTTATTTATCCTGTTAAACTGGTTAAGTGTTGTCAATAACTCATGTTGACTTAACCCTACCACAAACCAAGTTGTATTGGTTAAGTATATATTACTTAACCCTACCCATTCACTCTGTGTCGGTCAAGTGTTCCTTTTTAACTTAACCTTGCCCGTCTGTTTTAACTAACATGTTATTATTAATGGTCAAGTATTATCCCTTCATGTTCTAGACTTAACCCCATTCCTTTATCACAACCTGATGGTTAAGTGTTCAAGTTTACTTAACCCTACGGTCTAGCCCAGCTAACATATCAAATTGGCTAAGTGTATTAAGTTTACTTAACCCCTACAAGTCTCATTTTGCTACCTTGAGTTTGGTTAAGTGTCTCTATGGACTTAGCCCTCCCATTCTAGCTTAACATGTATTATGGCCCTAACCCCACTCACTAGTCTGGTTGTCATGTTGAATTGGTTAAGTGTCTTAGTGAATTTAACCCTACCATTCTTGTTCTAGCTTTAATTAAATGAATTAATGCCGCTACCACTCACATTAGACAGGTATTGTTGCGACTACTGGATGTGCCGGTTGGTTCCGGCCAGGTTTACATCGCAACTCAGTCTAACCTCGGGTTGGGCATTTTGATTAGTTTTCAAATCAAGTTTTGAAAGTAACCATCCCGTCCGTCGGATCAGTTAGGGATAGCCAGGGAGAGCAGGAAACTTGTATTTTCCAAACTCAAGCCTAGACACTATCCTGTCTGTCACCCTAGAACTTTCTGGTGTTTCATTAAGAAAGATGTCGTTTAACAAACCTTTAATTTGTCTAAGTTTACATTTCTCATTTAGAACAAATTCTATAAGTAAATTATTCCTAATTTACTTATTTCCTAATTCCCCTTTTAATGTAAATTGTCAACATTCATTCTTATGGCCCATTTTCCCTCTAAATCATGTTTATGCTTTTTGGTATGTAAACTATACCAAATCAAGTGTCATTAACCATGATTTTGCTAATCCTGACAATTACTCCCAATTATGGCCAATTTCAAGTTTATGCCAATATACTTATCGAGCCAAATTAGCTAATCCAATTCTGATTTAACATTCTAATTCACGTCAAACTAGACTTATTACTCTAGTTCACTATTCATGTAAATACTAGATTTACACGTCAATACAAGATTCAAATTACACATCTTATAATTTATGTCAAATTTATCCAATTTGCATTCCTATGAACATGCCATAATACATGTTCCCAATTTATGCCAATTTCCAAGTTAAACTACGTTTTAGTAAATTTCATATTTTGTCCCAAATCGCATTCCCACCGTTCGTACAATCGTGTTTCAATCTAGATTATAGATAAATCTAGATTCGTAGCAAATAGGGAATGAACCAAAGATTGCTATGAAAAGGATAGATACAACAACTGGCATAAAATGGTTTTGAATAACAACGTAGGTTCAAGAACGTGGGTAGACCTAACTTAATAGGTAAATTCCCAAGGTTTAAAACCAAGAATAGACAGAGTAGGTTCAAGAACATGGGTAGACCTAACTTAATAGGTAAATTCCCATGGTCTAAAACCAAAGAAAACCAAGGACAGGCAGAATAAATAATCGGGTTTAGACCCAATCTCATAATCACAAAGCTTAAACAACACTTTCCTAATCATGAATCATAGGTGTTTAATCACAGATGTCGTTGTTATGTCAAAGGCAATAGTTTATGTTTTCTAATCAAAGGCATAGGCTTAGTCAAGGAAATAATCCTCATAGTCACAGTCACAGTCATAGGCAATGTTCATAGTCACAGGCAATGTCCAAAGTCATAGGCAATGTTCATAGTCATAGGCAATGTCCAAAGTCATAGGCAGTGTTCATAGTCATAGGCAAATGCTCATAGTCATAGTCTTATTTGTCCTCGAATCATAACAGTTCTTAATTAGGTTCAAGAATGTAGGCACTGATTCGAATAGAGAGAGAGAGAGATTTGGCATATTCTTTTATTCCTTTAATTTCATGTCACGAACAACGAAAAACATTCAAATCTAAAAATAACTGACTTACAGAGATTTAGATTTGAAAAGAAAGATGGCTTTGCTATGATTCGTGCGACGTTAGCCTTTGATCCTTATCTTGAAGCTTTAATCTTGATTCGAATCTCTTCTTGAAAGTCTTTGAGCAGCATCTCCTCGTCTTGATTAATTTTATATATATTATTTTATTTATTATTTATTTTAAGTGGAGGAGAAGAAGCCATGTTCACTCAGAATCTTTGCAGCATAAGGGTAGAGAAGAATTGTGAATAGAGGAGGAGACTAGTGTTGTTTATATAGTTGCTCAAGACCTTATCGTACACGCAGCGCTGAGTCAGCATTGAACCTAGTTAAGAAAATAGTCCAGGTTTGCAGATAAATCTAGCCAAATCTTATCGTACATGCAGTGCTAAGTCAGCATTGGGTCCCACAAGCTGTTTTGGCGCAGAAATTTGATTTTCGAACTTTTGAATTTCTGGAATTTATTTAACTGTTTTAGTCACATGAAATATTCTTATATGTATACAATTCCTTTAACGACCATTTTACGCGTATATATATATACGCACAACTTTCATTTTATTTTCAAAATTCAAACGATGTTGCACCGTTATTTAATTCTTACCATATTTCATTTACTATAGCCTTATCTTAAATTTTATCTTTCGTATACATATATTTCTGCATATATATATATATATATATTCTCATGTATATACATGTATTTTCTTTATTTCCTTATATGTACGTTCTTATCCATTCAAATTTTGAATTTGTATATGTACATTTATTTGCATGTTCAGTTGGCCCTCTTTAAAACAGAGATAAAAATTATGATGCCGCCGGAGTTCGAACCCCCGACCTCCGTGTTACAAATCCAATGCCTTAACCAACTGAGCTACAAAGTCTTTTGTTAATAAGTCTTAGAACAATGATAATTATTGTTCTTTCCTTACTTCTCTTTTTCATGTTAGTTACAATATTTAAATTAAACCAATGCATGAATCTTTTTCTTTTAATGTTAATGCATTATGTTTGCAAATCAGTGCATGCAACATATTTACATCGCATGCAACCAATCTTTTTTTTCATATATTAATTAATTTTCATTATACATCACCATATTAATCCTATCTGTGGATATATATACATTTTTAATTACATTAAAAATACGGGGTGTTACATTCTCCCCCACTTAAAAGGATTTCGTCCCCGAAATCTTCTAGTTAGGAAGAATGTGTCCTACCATCCAATCACCCATCTACTCAACCATCCAATCACAGGCATCCATTGTCCTTAAAAGATTTCTAATGCTTTCATGTTCATATGCATAGTGTGTGTATATGTCTTTATCTACTGTAAAATTAGGCCGTCTACTGATTCAGTCGACCTCCTTAATGCGAATCATGTCGGTGCCATGCGTCCAATCATGTATGCAAGCACCCTAGTTACGTAAATACTACATGCGTGCACGGCCATTCATCCATATGCAACATCCATATGATAACATATCAGGCTCAACTTAAATACATATCTGTAAATGCAATATGAAAACGTCTGAACTGAGCTAGTGCCTAATAGCTATGCATATGCATCCACGAGCAACCATTAGCAACCACTTGCAATCATCAACCATAACATGTTTCAAATACATGTTTACATCCATTGGCTTCTACCTAAGGATCGAAGATACGACTTAGGTGATATACTTTGGAAAGAGAGAAACAATTATGCGTAAAGCTCCTACAAACAAAAGAAATCAAGGATGCACCCAAGGAAAAAGGGTATGATGCTAGCATCTAGCCTTCTTGAGCTTTACTCCACTGTATCTTAACTAATTTCACTTCACGATTGTGAAGTTTCTGGCCTCCATCTCTAAAGTAAACAGACGTCAACTATGATACCAAGTGTATGCACCAAGATGATTAGAGGTCTCTCCTCCTAGCTTATCCATCACGCCATAACTATAAGGGTCAAAAGGTCGCTCCGTGCTTTTTGGAGTGCCTGCCACAACTATTCATCTCTCACGCAAACCACCCTAGTCGAACTCGACATTCCTCAAGTACAAGCCCCAAAGGCCTAAACCAATATCAGACAAGCACCCAAGGAATATCTCCCCCGAATTTAGACGATCTACGTGAGATGATATAAGCAAACTCGATAGCAATTCTCAAATCCCTACTAACCAAAAATAAACTGGTCGGACCACCAATTGGATTTGAGACTCTAGTGGGATCTTTCTACTATACAAGTACTATGGTGCAGAGACTCAGCTATGGAAGTGGGTATGAACAATTGAGAAGCGCTGGAACCTAAGGAAATAGTATGAACAGAAAACTAGACTCTTCGAACCGGACTACCTTTCTCCTAGGTGCGCTTGGTGGCGAAAGCATGTACTTGTCCTTCTGAAAATCTCGTCCTCGTTCTTGCCCTTGTCCTTAAGTATATGTCCAATCATACCCTAGTAAAGATACTTCCTCTTGTCTTAAGTTTTATGATTTCTTCCTCCTTTGTGAGCTAAATCTACATCCATGAATTCCTCATCCTCGGGTTGTGCTCCTTAGCCAAACTCCTCATCCCCTTCTGTGTGTATTCATGTTGACAAATCCCTCGAAAGCTGCCTCCATCGTACGGAAAATCCTACTAAGCTTGGAAGAAAACTAACCGCAGGTGAAACTACTACGGTTATAGATGGAAGTCGGGCACTACTTCGCCCATCAATGAGGTCACCTCCCAGAAAGCCAGGAGCCCCAGAGACTCAAGAAAGAAGGGGACAAGAATTCAAACAAAGGGAGAGAAGAAAATGCGTATGGCTTTGGGGAATATGTCTTTAAAACAAATCCTTTCTCTTGAAAATGCTTCTTTTAAAACCGTTTTGAAAATAACTTTTCAAATCTTTAATCTGATCCGGTAACCTTCAGCTTTGATACCACGTGTAACACCCCACGTCCGTTAGTGTCACTCACAAAGGGAATGCACTAAGTTCTGTGGAGCATTTTGGGTAAAAGATACAGATAAATTACAAGACAGAAATTAAACAGTGGAAAATAAAACTTTGCTTTATTGATAAAATAGGTTGTACAATGGTTTCTTTACAATATCAGGGTATCATCTGTCTTACAAAATAAAGAAGCATAAAAAAAGGCATTTATATTCCCCATTTTAGCAAGAGCCAGCCATAGCATCTGAAAAGAGAATCCAAGCAAACTTCGACAAATCTTCAAGCTGGGAAAGAGTGGCAGTCCAAATTAACCTGAACTAAACTATTCCCCCCTTTACTACCTGGGGGGAGGAACGGAAGAAAAGAAGACGAAAGAAAAACAGAGTCAGACATAAAGCCTGAGTAAGTTCAGTAACTTCTAGCATGTGAACATGGAAAAACAAAACGACATGAATTAACTGAATACAAGATTACACCATGACGATAGGGTCAACAAGATTAGACAAGGTAGTCACAAGATATGCTAAGATAAACTGGATACGCTCTAATACTTTCGCCGCTTCGCTATTTCCTTGTTATACTGGTTTCTATATCTCTGCACCACCTAACTAGTGTCCCAACTAGTAACGATAACGTGATCCCAATCCCAGTATTTTCCATTGCCTTCGAGCATCCATTTATTATTTATTACCTAGATATAATCTAGGGTTTTCTATCCAGTGCTTTCTAGATTCAACTAGAGTTTACGCTATCTGCTGAACGCTTCTCGGATTCAGGATTTATGCCACCTAGTCCAACTAGGGATTATGCTACCTATCGAACGATGCCCCCAAGTCTAGGACACACTACCTAGAGTGGTATATGTTCCTATACTTCCCCACGCATGTATCGCGAATCGTTATCGCTTGTCTAGATGCATATGTCCTGTAATGTGCAGTCCGAGTCCTGTGTCAGGGCAAGTCAAGGAATATAGAACTCGGTCGGTAGCTTTCAGATATCTACCGATGCAGATGCTAAGGTCTGTTTTTATTCCAGTGGCTATGGTCCCACTTGACTCCTCCCTCAACTAATGAAAGGCACACCTTGTAAAATGAGAACTATACGCCGGCCCCCGGTGCCCCCACTATCCTATGGCCATCCGCAACCATAACTAGATAGCAAGTATATGGTCTTTTGGAGTTCTCCGCCTTTCCGCTTCACGTATCTCGATTGACTCAAGATGGATAGTAGACGACGAGTTGCTATCACAATGCTACCGTTCTCTCGCCGAATCACGCCGGTCCATCCTAGTCTTTAGGTTGCCATGTATTACAACCAAGGCATACCACTAGTTCTTCTACGCAGACCTTAACCTCTGTGGGCCCAGGCGGATCATCTGCAGCCTCACAGAGGGATACCAAGAGTACCCTCACGTCCCCTCGAAGCCTCGGGCTTCGTAACCCAATTCGTTGGAGCCTCCTTTTTACTCAGACAGACATTCGCACCTCCTCGTGCTATACTAAGAATTACTACTTAGTTTTACTAACTAAGATTTACCACTTAGTTTCCAGAATCGTTGTTTCCTTAACTAAGGTTTACTTAGTTCTCTTTCCCGTTAGTTTAGATTGGTTAAGTGTCATAGTCAATTCAAGCTAACTTAACCCTCCTTATTTATCCTGTTAAACTGGTTAAGTGTTGTCAATAACTCATGTTGACTTAACCCTACCACAAACCAAGTTGTATTGGTTAAGTATTTATTACTTAACCCTACCCATTCACCCTGTGTTGGTTAAGTGTTCCTTTTTAACTTAACCTTGCCCGTTTGTTTTAACTAACATGTTATTATTAATGGTCAAGTATTATTCCTTCATGTTCTAGACTTAACCCCATTCCTTTATCACAACCTGATGGTTAAGTGTTCAAGTTTACTTAACCCTATGGTCTAGCCCAGCTAACATATCAAATTGGCTAAGTGTATTAACTTTACTTAACCACTACAAGTCTCGTTTTGCTACATTGAGTTTGGTTAAGTGTCTCTATGGACTTAGCCCTCCCATTCTAGCTTAATTGTGTTTAAATTGGTTAAGTGTTCCTATGGACTTAACCCTCCCATTCTAGCTTAACTGTATGGCCCTAACCCCACTCACCAGTCTGGTTGTCATGTTGAATTGGTTAAGTGTCTTAGTGAATTTAACCCTACCATTCTTGTTCTAGCTTTAATTAAATGAATTAAAGCCGCTACCACTCACATTAGACAGGTATTGTTGTGACTACTGGATGTGCCGGTTGGTTCCGGGCAGGTTTACATCGCAACTCGGTCTAACCTAGGGTTGGGCATATTCGTGTTTTCTAAGTTCAAAAGGGGTTTTGATTAGTTTTCAAATCAGGTTTTTAAAGTAACCATCCCGTCCGTCGGATCAGTTAGGGATAGCCAGGGAGAGCAGAAAACTTGTATTTTCCAAACTCAAGCCTAGACACTATCCTCTCTGTCACCCTAGAACTTTCTGGTGTTTCATTAAGAGAGATGTCGTTTAACAAACCTTTAATTTGTCTAAGTTTACATTTCTCATTTAGAACAAATTCTATAAGTAAATTATTCCTAATTTACTTATTTCCTAATTCCCCTTTTAATGTAAATTGTCAACATTCATTCTTATGGCCCATTTTCCCTCTAAATCATGTTTATGCTTTTTGGTATGTAAACTATACCAAATCAAGTGTCATTAACCATGATTTTGCTAATCCTGACAATTACTCCCAATTATGGCCAATTTCAAGTTTATGCCAATATACTTATCGAGCCAAATTAGCTAATCCAATTCTGATTTAACATTCTAATTCACGTCAAACTAGACTTATTACTCTAGTTCACTATTCATGTAAATACTAGATTTACACGTCAATACAAGATTCAAATTACACATCTTATAATTTATGTCAAATTTATCCAATTTGCATTCCTATGAACATGCCATAATACATGTTCCCAATTTATGCCAATTTCCAAGTTAAACTACGTTTTAGTAAATTTCATATTTTGCCCCAAATCGCATTCCCACCGTTCGTACAATCGTGTTTCAATCTAGATTATAGATAAATCTAGATTCATAGCAAATAGGGAATGAACCAAAGATTGCTATGAAAAGGATAGATACAACAACTGGCATAAAATGGTTTTGAATAACGACGTAGGTTCAAGAACGTTGGTAGACCTAACTTAATAGGTAAATTCCCAAGGTCTAAAACCAAGAATAGACAAAGTAGGTTCAAGAACATGGGTAGACCTAACTTAATAGGTAAATTCCCATGGTCTAAAACCAAAGAAAACGAAGGACAGGCAGAATAAATAATCGGGTTTAGACCCAATCTCATAATCACAAAGCTTAAACAACACTTTCCTAATCATGAATCATAGGTGTTTAATCACAGATGTCCTTGTTATGTCAAAGGCAATAGTTTATGTTTTCTAATCAAAGGCATAGGCTTAGTCAAGGAAATAATCCTCATAGTCACAGTCACAGTCATAGGCAATGTTCATAGTCATAGGCAATGTCCAAAGTCATAGGCAATGTTCATAGTCATAGGCAATGCCCAAAGTCATAGGCAATGTTCATAGTCATAGGCAAATGCTGACAGTCATAGTCTTATTTGTCCTCGAATCATAACAGTTCTTAATTAGGTTCAAGAATATAGGCAATGATTCGAATAGAGAGAGAGAGAGATTTGGCATATTCTTTTATTCCTTTAATTTCATGTCACGAACAAAGAAAAACGTTCAAATCTAAAAATAACTGACTTACAGAGATTTAGATTTGAAAAGAAAGATGGCGTTGCTATGATTCGTGCGACGTTAGCCTTTGATCCTTATCTTGAAGCTTTAATCTTGATTCGAATCTCTTCTTGAAAGTCTTTGAGCAGCATCTCCTCGTCTTGATTTATTATTTTATTTATTATTTATTTTAAGTGGAGGAGAAGAAGCCATGTTCACTCAGAATCTTTGCAGCATAAGGGTAGAGAAGAATTGTGAATAGAGGAGGAGACTAGTGCTGTTTATATAGTTGCTCAAGACCTTATCGTACACGCAGCGCTGAGTCAGCATTGAACCTAGTTAAGAAAATAGTCCAGGTTCGCAGATGAATCTAGCCAAATCTTATCGTACATGCAGTGCTAAGTCAGCAATGGGTCCCACAAGCTGTTTTGGCGCAGAAATTTGATTTTCGAACTTTTGAATTTCTGGAATTTATTTAACTGTTTTATTCACATGAAATATTCTTATATGTATACAATTCCTTTAACGACCATTTTACGCGTATATATATATATATATATATATATATATATATATATATATACGCACAACTTTCATTTTATTTTCAAAATTCAAACGATGTTGCACCGTTATTTAATTCTTGCCATATTTCATTTACTATAGCCTTATCTTAAATTTTATCTTTCGTATACATATATTTCTGCATATATATATATATATATATTCTCATGTATATACATGTATTTTCTTTATTTCCTTATATGTACGTTCTTATCCTTTCAAATTTTGAATTTGTATATGTACATATATTTGCATGTTCAGTTGGCCCTCTTTAAAACAGAGATAAAAATTATGCTGCCGCCGGGGTTCGAACCCCCGACCTCCATGTTACAAATCCAATGCCTTAACCAACTGAGCTACAAAGTCTTTTGTTAATAAGTCTTAGAACAATGATAATTATTGTTCTTTCCTTACTTCTCTTTTTAATGTTAGTTACAATACTTAAATTAAACCAATGCATGAATCTTTTTCTTTTAATGTTAATGCATTATGTTTGCAAATCAGTGCATGCAACATATTTACATCGCATGCAACCAATCTTTTTTTTTCATATATTAATTAATTTTCATTATACATCACCATATTAATCCTATCTGTTGATATATATACATTTTTAATTACATTAAAAATACGGGGTGTTACATCTAGTTATAACATAGGTAATAATTTGGCATTCACTAAAACCAATGGACTAACAATATAACACCATCACAGTAAGGCCTCTATTCTAGCTTTCACTCAGATTCGATAACGTGTCATTAAAAGAATAACAGAGACATAAGATTTGTTTTTTGATTGAGGTTTCTAAGCAAATCCTTAGTTGAGCATTAAACTTTGAACTATTATAAAAGGATAATTAAGGATTAAACCTGAATATAAGGTTCATTAAGGATAAGTAGTATGATATGTGCTGTGCAAACAAAGGCATTCTACAGAACTGTAACGACCCAGGTAATTCAACGCCCGACTCCCGACAATAATACACAAATCCCGTATTGCTTGTCAGAACTCAAGTATCCAACCACCAGGTAGTTATGAGAAAGAATTTAGAGGGTGAGATAAGAAAGAAAGAAATATTAGAATAGAAGAAGAAGAAACAACACAACACAGAGTCTTACATCGCAGTGGAACAAAATATAATACAAAAACAACTCTTTATTGAGAGCTTTAAAAATACTTACAATATCAGAGTATATCACACAACGGGACAACTATAATAACCTGTTCCCATATATAACACACAGTGGAATAGTAGCTATATAATATCATACTTCTGAACATCTCCAGCTCGTCTCTGGACTTCACAACATTCGATAACTTGAACCTGTACACCTCGGGCTAACCCGAGCATTTACAAAACACCGGGTCAGTCTGGTGAACCAGAGTGAGAAAAACTCGCACAGTAGTAAGGGTATCACACAACTTGATTTTTAAGTTAAAATCCTTTCGAAAGAAAAGGATAATCGTAAGAAAAGATCCACACATAAATACAGACGGTTTTTACTTTACGATAACCCAAAACATTTTTGAAACCCATATCTTTTCTGATATTATAGTAATGTCTAAATACAAGTGATTATCAATCCAGCGGAACACTTGCATCTCACGCTCCATATATATAGTGTACAATCAAAACCGCGGGCGCTTATTGGAGATTGGATTCCGACTATGGCAAGGTATGGGACCACCTGCCGATAGTGTATCTTTAGAGGCGAATACACTGGGTTCAACAAGAATATCATGCAACCCGGCCCTCACATGACCGATCACTCATTTTGCTTGAGTGTATCGAATGTATATCACCAACGGTTGGGCTTAAACCACTGTTTCCCGATAAGGGACAACATCGAAAATAGATTAAAGAAGGAATTGGATTTTCTCTAGATAGGTGATTATACACTCCAATGGGAGCGACCCACATAGTCATGCTGCCTGCCCGATTTTTTTCATTTCCCGGTTGATGAGGCTTAAGTCTACGCTTTATCAGCATATCATATTTACTTTGAATGTCACATCGTCAGATCCATCAACAGTCACTAATTGACATCCACAACAATACGTTACGTGTTAGCTAAAAGAAGTTTCCTTTTTCGCTTCCACTCTTGGTACGGTTGGAGAAATCAATGTACGTGACCTTTCTGGAAACACTTTGTCAGACATCCATCCAAACAAGTCACCCAGGAACAGGATGTACTGAAGGCACCTCCTACTGCATTCTAGGAATCACCCTGAGAATCAGTAGCGAGAAGTCCTTGCAAATCCGTAGATTCCAACCACAACAGAATCACAATTTATCTCTGCTTGCAATCAGAGATTTAAGCGATCCTTCCGCTTAAGAAGATCAACGGTCTTCAATAGCTCCATCTTGAATCAGCATCTTCAACGTATTCGTATTTGTTGGACAGAATGGTTTTTGAATATATTCGATCCTGGTCTTTCCGTACCAACAATCGTATGGGCCAAATATTTGATAGTCGGTTATTTAACTATCAAATAAAACAAACATTTATCCATATAAAAATGTATTCACTGATTGAATACTCAGTATCATTAAGCCTCTTTAATGAACCGTCCATTAATTATATTATTTACTTCCCAATATTTGAAACATCGCTTCCACTTCTTATTATAAAATAAGAATATTCTCTAAATTCATTTTATTCAACTTTATAAACTTCTTGGAAACAACTTATAATATCATATACGGAAATCATAACTTATATTTCCCTCAACTACCCTTGTTTATAAACTAATATCATTCTTGGATAATCATGGAGTCGTTCAAGTTGGGGTATTTTATTTACCTCTCAGACCTTGACCAACAACATTCATATCCTCAGAACAAATAGAAGTTTATTAACCACATGTTCCCCTTTGAAAACCTATTCAAATCTCGACCACTTTTACTTAACTAATTGTTAAGTAAACTCTTTCGATTTATTTTAATAATCATTTACAATATCATATGTGCTTCAAGTCTATTACAAATAGAATCCTTATAAAAATTCCTTGATATCTCTTTATTGTTATATTACAAATTATTCCAACAATTCAAATACATTTGTTTTAAAACCATATGAGCAAATGATTTTATAAAACTTATACAACTATTATATTGTTACCCTTTCCAAATTCTTATATTGATATTTATCAAAATAACTTAACTTATCTTATGTAGCAAACGCTATAGATTTCATTTCAAAGCCCTTTTACTTTCATTTAACATATTCTTTTTAAATCCTACTTGACTACTTACTTGTTGTCTAAAACATTTAATAATCTTTTAAAATTCTTATATCTAAAAATAGTTCATCTCATTGTAACAAATGTTGCAAACCATATTTACTAACTACTAACTTTATTTACTAACTCGATTTCATTCCCAAAACTTTAATTTCCATTTACAAAATCCTTTGTAATTTAATAACTTATCGTTCGTTTTCATTTCACTTCTTTAACTGCATTAAAAAAAATCCCATTTTTTATTCATTACCGACAAATAATATTTGTCGTTGTTATCCAAACCTTTAATTTCATTTAAAATCCTTCCTTCAGTCAACATTCCGAACTTCGGAATATCACATTCCAAACCTCGGAATAAAACTCGCTTGACCATTTCATATCATTTCCCAAATCAATATTCATTTCCAAATCCGCCAATTTGTTACTCTTATTTATGAAATGTCATTTTATCACATTTCGTATATTTTAAAACACCGTTTGTTAAAATCGATCATTTATTACAGAACATTTCTCTTGGAACTCTTTTATACATTCTCGTATATTCACGGTCCAATTATTCTATTTCACTATTTTGAAATCCATTTAATCTTCCTTTATGACCGTTAAGGCCTTTACAAAATCATTTCAGCACTTAAATAGTCACCATGATAAATTTTATCTTTTAACCGTTCATTTAATACATCTTGCATTTCTACTAATTATATTTTATATATTGATAAAATTTATAAATTTAACTTCGACTATTATTTTTACAATTAAAATCGTATTTCAAAACCATATAAAAATATATTTATAACTTTGAAACCGCTTGAAATTCATTTAATATCGATTTCGAAAATCATTTCTTTTAACCGATGGTACTTAAAGAGGCAAATGGATACTGTAGGACCAAACCGTGAAATATACACCAATTTCACATTCAATAACAAATAATATAATCATATTGATAAACGTTATCAATATTATCCAACCTGTTATTCCCTGCAAAATAATGGTTATCACAATTCAAATCACTCCTTTTAATATGGCAAATCAATAATCGTTCTCCATCTAAATAGATGGCATACACAGTTTAATCATAACAGCTAATAATAACTGTAATAGTCAATACTGGGCTAATGACAGGAATGCAAGCATTCAATTATTTTATTTATAACGTTTATAGTGTTATAAACGTAACCACTGAGGTAAGTTACATCACTTGGATTTAATCGTTAGAAATAATGATTTGTTTCAATTAAGTCAACAAACATTCAATTTAGCTGTTCAGTTAACATATGAATATAAAATTAGCAAACAAATAAACAAGCAGCAACCACAACACAAAATTTTAAAACCCGACTTATATAAAGTATAATCGGGGAGAACTGAGTGAGTTTAGCTCACCTTGATCTGTTTGCCGCTGAAACCGTTCGTTTTAATTAAATTAAACGGTTGTTTAATTTAATTAAAAATCTCAGTTGCTGCTAACCCAGACCAAAAGAACTTCCTTGTATAGCGATTGACGATACGGTTCCTTTGTCGTTTTCTTCGGCTGATTTCGTTGTTGTACAATAGAGATATAAACTTTTTACATGTTCATCCTTTTTAAATGAATAATATTAATAAATCTTAATAATATTTTTTTTTGTAAAACATTACCTACTTATGTTCATTAAAATTCCATTACATTTACTTTGTGTTTAACTATTTTAGACATAGTCCAATATAACAAGTAGGATTAGACACTTCCTAATATGTTCAAGCAATTTTCTTTTCCTTGATTTTTTTTCTTGCAACTTACATGCCGAATACGTTCTAAGTGCTAGACCGAAAATTCTTAAAAACCAACATCAGTCTATGTAAGCGCAACACGTCTCTTACTTGGCATTTTAAAACTTTTAACTTTGCACATCTCAAACTATGTTTCCCATGCACGTGTAGTATTAATTACCTGGTATATATATTTTTAACTAACTAACTACTTAGTTTAGTAAAACCGGGTTAGGCACACTTATTAACGGCAATTAGGCAATACTTAAAACTTAATTAGGCGCAAAAGTCATCATTAGGAAAAAAATTCAATACCATAAGGCATCGCAAGCGTTACTGTTCATTTTCGTTTTCAGTAAAAGAAGAGCTCGTACCGAAGCCATGCCGTACCCTCCATGAACAGCTCACGTTAAAACCCACTACCCAAAATTTCCTGCTCCATTTCCATCCACGTTCACACCACATTTACACCATATCTTGAAAACACGTCCTTCATTTAGCTGCTACTAGTCTACAATTCTTTCTTCCCTTCAATACGCAGTCTGCTCTGCCCTTGTTCTCCTTGTTTCCGCCAAGTTTTTTTTTATATATAGATATAGAGGCTTTCGGTTTTTGGTAACTGGGACAAGGATAAACAAGTGGGCATCTCATATTTATAGAAGGATTTACCGTGACCATGGTTCAAATTTCTTGGCAAACACGGCTTATTGTACATGGTTTGGCCATCACGTTTTGATAGGGGAGTAGGTATGCAGTGCGTGCTTGGTTTAGGGGGTACTCTTGCATGTGCTCTTTCCCAATTTATTTATTTTAAAATTTGGGTTCAGAAAGTACGGTTTCTTCTACGGTTTCTTCCATGAACGAGAATGAATAAAAATGAATGGTAGCAGGGTCCAAACGTAAGCAAAAGGTCCAAACGTAAGCAAAGGAAAAGTAAAAGAAAGGTTTAAGGGGTGGGATAGTTTTAATAATATTTTAATGTGTGAAACTTTATCGTGTAGAAATCGTATTAAAAACCATCATATAAAATTTCTGTTTTCTGATAAAAAGACTAATCTTAGTGTAAAAAAATATTCCGGACCCAATGGGACAAGTTTCGTCGAAATCCAAGGTCGTTTGAAAAAAAAATCCTTTATAAAACAAGAAATAACACATGTTTAAATTTTCCACGATCACTGAATAAATCCGATCAACTTGAAACTTTGAAATCCTACAATAATTAATCAATACGAACCCAACGGCACTAGTTTCATCGCATTCTGAGACTGTTTCCCCGGTAGGCTATTTTTACGCGCACCGCGATGCCATTTTGGACAACAAATTACACGGTCTCAAAAAATAACAAATTATATAACTATCTTGACTCTAATCGACGATACGAACTCAACGGAACTGGTTTCGTGGCCAAATTCGATCGTCTGCTCATGTTATCCCCAAATATCCCTTTATTAAATTTAATTACGCGCTATAGAAAATGAACGGGCGTTTACGGCTACCGTGACCACATACAACATCGGTTTGCAACGCAATTCAACATCGTACAATAATTTAACATTATAGTCCCAATGAAACTGGTTTCGTCGAAAACAGAGTCCGTTTGCAAAACGACTATTTTAAAGTCCTATAATTTAATAACGATTTCCGTAGCGACTATTTCAAAATTTGATTTGGCCATAAATAACAAACTATAGCACGAAATCTGAATTTTTCATTTTCATATGAAAACTATAATCAACACGCTTCCAATGTTTCTTGTTTCACAGAAATCTGACTTATATCAGATCTGGTATGCTCAATTGAAGTTGAAAATTCAATATTACGAACTGCCGTGCCATTTCGAGCTCGTTTTATATTTATATATATAAATTATAACGTTCAAACTTTACTTTAATAACAAATTCAATATTAAAGTCCTTTAATATTCTAAATATAATATTTAAAATATTAAATTAAATTAAATATTTGGCTACAAAAAATACAGGATGTTACAAGAACTATAGGTTGCAATGTCTTTTACTGAAGTGCAAGCTTCACGAAATAGTCATCTTTCTATTAAATCTAATAATTATCAATGCCAACACCAGTTTACATTCCTATAACTAAAGATGATAATGAAATTTAATGTTCTTCGTTTGATGCCAGTGGCGTTCAAACTTACAACCATGGCATAACCTTAACAATTATAATCGCTGACATGAAGTCGTTGAAAAATATATGAAAAAAAGGAACAAGAGTATGAAATATTAAACCCAGAAAGACAATCATCATAAGTAAAATGGATGAAAGATGAGAATGAAGTTGCACCATGTACAATGAGTTATGCAGGACATTAACTGATCAGAATATATGGAAGAAATTAATATTATATACACAACTGAAAAGGATATGAAACACTGAATCAAGAAATAAATGAAATAAGATATGAGAACGTTCATGCTTAGTGAGAGATTTAATGCTTGTGCCTTTTATGTCCTTGCTTTTATATTCTTTTGTTGTTGATCTTCATTGATGCCAGTGCCAAATTTGCCTTCATGATAACATGTAAAAATCAAAATAGAATACTAGGTTAAAAAAATGATCACACAGCCAAAAATGGATAGGCTTCTTTTTTCCTACAAGTTAGCTTTTTTTTAAATTAGATTATAAGTTATTAGATATTTAGAACCCTCAAAAACAAACTGCAAAAAATTGTTGAGATTTTTGCTCCGTTCGCTTTGCTTTTAGATTTTCTTTCCATGTCTAAAAGTAAGAATTCTAGTTTCTAAAATACAATAAGTAAAATTTGTCGACCCCAAACTTCCATGGTACGAAAGCAAGGATAATCATAGGAGCACAACATAATTACAACAATAACAGATCTCAGAAATTGCATAACACATAAATCATTGCAGCGGAAATAAGAATGTCATCACAACATAACATCAAAGACATCAGAGTTCGCAGTTACATGATACACTTAGCAAAATAGAAGTCTCAACAAAGGAAGAAATAAGTCTCAGTCTCCCCCAAATACATCAAAGATTAATATGTCTAAATGTCTCAAGAAGAAATAAAAAGATAAAAAGAAAAGGGTTCTTCATCATCTTCCTTAAGCAAGCTCCAATTCAGAATGTGTCCATACCTAAACCTGTAATTTGGCTGCCCGTGTGGAAAGAGGCCACCCGGGTTTGCAAAGTGAAACAAACTACGAGTCAGTCATCGGAATGGTATGAGAAATCTTTCTAAACTAACAATATGGCTAATTACAGGACCACGCTGCTAACGCGGAACGGGTTTACTCCATTGGATTGCCAGTGCATGTGTTTAATAAATTTTATTTCAAAAACAACGCAGTGCTTTTTAGAAAATGAAATCATTATAAGACTCAAGTCCCATCACACAATGCAACGCAAACCGGAGGATTGAGTTTTACCTTATATTGATCAAAAATGCTTGATACGTAGGAAATAATATTTTTAATATTATTATTAGTGTCTAATATGCTTCAAAGATACTTCAAAGTAAATGTATCAATCCCAGACGGCATAACTACCATATACTATGTCGACATATATAGGTTTACAATCAAAACTGTAATGTCATATTAGAGATTGGACTTCCATCATGAGTCAAGGCTAGGGACGATCTCCTAACTGATTCAAGACTCTCTAGCAATGTCTCCGGATCACACCTACGGGCAACCCTTGGATCCTGCAGGGCCAGTCCACAAATACTTTAGTGGATTAGTTATGCTTGAACACATGCTTCCCGATCCTATTGGACCTGTAAAATGGTCACAATCGACCAACAAATCCGAGGCGCCTCATTCCATCAACCACATAAGTAAAATGTCAAGCCTTGCAAAACCCTAATACCACTTCTAGCTAGAAAGAAATAGGCTATGCTTTGATCATCATCCACAAGGCTCTGCTTTTCAACAAAAGCCTTGATCAATTGCATCTTGGCATGTCACATTGACAATTCACGCCATGCGATCGATAACTACCAATATATAACCTCTGAGCTCATGCGTCTCAGAGAAGGGTGTTAAACGAGAGAATAGAATCATCTGCCACCAACAGATATATATTAAATAGAAATCAATTTACATTGAATGAAATCCAACATCAGACACACATCCATTTACAAGTCCGTTTTGGGTCTGAACGAAACCGAAGTCACACTATTCCTCGTTCCGTATGTCCAATACGGAAGGAAGGTGCTCGCATATCCGGCCAATCAACAAGTACGTCCAGATAACTACCACTTTAACCCTTTACAGGGAGCTAACCAATGCCGGGCATCAGTAGTTATCCTTTCGATGTGAAGATCGTTGGTCTTCAATCGCCGTCTTCAATATCTTTGAATTAAATCATCGTATAATCATTTGAAATGAGATTGAACTCGGTCTTTTCAAATGATTCTTGCATATATATAATTTAAAATCATTTCATATCGTTAATAGTATTTTATAACGATTGATCGCTATTTTTATATATAAAAAAAGCTAAATTAAGTTAACGACGCTTCGGGTCAATAGGCGGTCCTGACGCTGTTTTTATCGAAATTAAATTTACACTTATCTCGAAATCTAGCTGTTGGATTTTAACAAAATTTATATCGATGGAAAGATCTTCCCAAAGTGTTCCTAACGGTTCCATTTTTGGGAAAACCCGACGGTCGGATCTTTCGGTATAATCGTTTAAAGTAACGATCCCGAAACGCGAACTACCATGCGCAATTCATTTAATTTTAATTTATATAATATATATATATATATATATATATATATATATATATATATATATATACGCCATTCGACGATTTCAGTAACATTTTTAATATGCCAAATAAAAGAATGTTTTCATTGGCATATCATATCTATGAACTATCAAACAAATTACATTTCATTCACATGAAGATTGAACCAATGACAAGTTAACTTTGCATATAAATCCTAATATATATGCAAATGTAAATAAGATTGTAATTTTGACAATGCATATAAACTCTAGTATATGCATTACAAACAAGGCCGGCCTTTCCATAAAGCGATAGAAGCCGCTGCTTGGGGCATCAAAATTTCAGGGGCACCAAATTTTCGTCCACTTCTTCTACAAAAAAAAAAAGTTCTCATTCGCGAAGCTCCTCCAGCAGCAGGCGATCCAGATCGCCTTAAACCGCAGGCATCGTGAAACTGAAAGCTACTTCTCGAGATTCCTCAACAACTTTCTAATCGGGATTTTAATCTGAATTTACCAATTCGTGGAGCTCCTCTGGCGGCGGCGGCGGCGATCCGCGATCCGAATCACGCAGGTGAATAGGCAATCCAAAAGTAAAACAACAAACTTCATCCTTCAGCCTTCAGGTCTTCTTCTTCCTTCAAGACCAGGTAATCGGTTACGGTTAGTAATTGTAATTCCTAACCTAGATTTTGTGTTAAAAATTACTTACTGCGTTTGGACCAAATTACTTCGTTTGAAATTGAATTGCAATGTTGAAATCAAATTACTGTGTTTAAAATCTAATTATTGTGCGTCAGTCATCAGTGTATATGATTGTTTGGCAATCAAGTTACTACATTTTTATTTACCGACTTCTGGAAGTCTGGAACTCAATTGTTGTCGAAATTAATTTACTATCTGATTTTGTTTCTGGAATCGAATTATTGCTCTACAGTTAAAAAAAATCTGCTACTGTTTTGTACAGTCTGTAATCGAATTACTATCTAATTTGACTTCTTGAATTATTGTTCAACAGTTCAAAAAAATATGCTCAATCTGTACTCATCATGTTGGATTGTGTTGATAACTATTTTGTACAGAACGGTTCAAAAAGAAATCAATTACTAGATTAGTCTCTGTTTCTTTCCACAGCCAATTAAAGATTCATCAGTTGGAGTTTACATGGAGCTTTTGCGCATAGCCGCATAGGCTGCTTAGGCTTAGATTTAATTTCAAAGGCATAACATTCAAATGTATTTTCCTTATAGCAAAATTTATTGTTTCGATTTTATTACACATTAAATGATACAAGTTGCTTCAAGTCCTTAATTTTGATGTATTCTCCAAAAAGACATTCAATTTTGTAGTTAGGATTGCATATCATCCGAAGAAAATATTATAATAATACAAATTAACAGTATTATTTTTCCACTATGTCAAAAGAAAGGCTAAATGGTTTGGCACTTTTATCGATTGACCAAGACATGGTCAATGAACTTGAATATGATAATATTGTTAGCAATTTTGCAAGTCAGAAGGCTACAAAAATGTTTAGAAGTAATTAATATATTTTCGTTATATAACTTGGATTATTATTACGAATAAAGTTATTTTTTATCTTTTTAATTTTATTTTGAAACAGTATAAAATGTTTTGATGTCATACATTAGCATCTGTAGAAGGGTCTCTTTTTTATTTTCCGCTTTAGGTACCAAAAGTACTAGGACCGGCCCTGATTACAAATAAAACTGTAGTTTTAACAATTCATATAATTTCTAATATATGTAATGTAATTATAAATGTAATTTTAACAACGCATATAAATTCTATTATATGCGATGTAAATATAAATGTACTTTTAACAACGTATATAAATTCTAATATATGCGATGTAAATATAAATGTAATTTTAACAACACATATAAATTCTAATATATGCAACGTAAATATAAATGTGATTTAAACATTTCATTAAAAAACAAAGTTTTTAATGTAAACATATTTTATTCTGAAAACATGCATGTTTTTCTCTAGATTCTATTATTACCTTAAAAAGTGAAATTTTATTTTAAAACATGAATCTTTTTCTATATTTCTATTATTACATTAAAAGTGTGTTTTTAATGTAAAACATGTTTTCATTTTAAAACATGTATCTTTTCACAAATTCCTAACATTACATTAAAATGTATATTTTTAATGTAATCATGTTTTGATTTTAGAACATGAATCTTTTCACTACTTTCTAACATTACATTAGAATGTATATCTTGATGAAATCATGTTTTTGATTTAAAACATGAACACTTTTCTTATTTTTAACATTACATCAAAAATGTATATTTTTAATGAAATCATGTTTTGATGTTAAAACATGTACATTTTTCTTATTTTTAACATTACGTTAAAAATGTATATTTCAAGGTAATCATGTTTTTATCCTAAACATTAACATTTTTCTATATTTCATTCTTGACACTAAAATATGAATTTTAATGAAATCATGTTTTTATTCAAAACATGAACATTTTCTATTGTCATTAAAATGTAAATTTTTAATGAATTCATGTTTTATCAAAACATGCACAATTTCTATATCCTAACATTTTATTTAAAATGTGAACTTTTTAATTCTTATTTTTTTCTAAAACGTGAAAATTTCTATTTTTATAATAATTCCATAAAATGATAGAAATTTATATTTCATTTTTGTTGAATATTCTAATTCAACAAAATGACAAAATTTGATATTTCCTTTTTATTGAAAATTCTAACTCAATCCAATAACAAAAGTGTATATTTCATTTTGATTGGTAATTCTAATTCAATCAAATAACAAAAGTGATATTTTATTTTGATTGAAAAATCTAATTCAATCAAACAATAACAAAAGCAATATTTTATTTGATTGAAAATTCTAGTTCAATTAAACAATAACAAAAGTAATATTTTATTTGATTGAAAATTCTAGTTCAATCAAACAATAACAAAAGTGATATTTTATTTGATTGAAAATTCTAATTCAATCCAATAACAAAATGTATGATTCATTTTTAAAAAAAAAATTGATTCAACAAAAATGAATAAAAGGGACCTGTTTCATTTTGATTGAAAATTCTAATTCAATCCAAGTGGCAAAATGTATGTTACATTTATATTGCAAATTTAATCCCGACCAAATATAATAAAGGTGATACTCTATTTTTGTAGAATATTTTGATTCAACAAAATAACTACAAAAATGTTCGATTCATTTTTATTGCAAATTTAATTCCAATCAAATATGATAAAGGTGATACTCTATTTTTGTTGAATATTTTGATTCAACAAAATAACAACAAAAATGTTCGATTCATTTTTATTGCAAATTTAAATTATAACACAGTAACACCAAAATAACAGATCTGCATAACATGTTAAATACAGATCAAATCACGTAGCATAACAAGTAGAAATTTACAGCGGATTGATGATAATACAATCATGATTTATTCTAATAATTTAAAAATAAAAATAAAGTATAATTCTCACAGTCGTTTGAATCTGAATGGTTCAGATTTGAAAATTTTGGCCAAAATTTGATCACTCAGAATTGGCTCCAGTTAGTCTAGAAACGCAGATCTCAGGCTTATGAACGCAACGCTTCAAAAATCATTTAGTTCTGAGTCAGTATGAGCGAGTTATGATTTATTTTATGTTCATACAATTTTAAATTAAATTAAATAAAGAAAATAAAATGGAAATACCCTTTCTTCTTCCACTGTAAAACTAGACCGCACCTCGTATGTTTTCGTTCAAATCTAGGGTTCAATTCTGCAAGCGGTACAAGGCACGGGAGGAGGATCAGATTGCGCAACGAGGAGGAGCTAGGTGTGGTGCGTGCAGGGGGGCCCACGTGGTCAGTTGCGATCGACACCAGAGGAGGCGGCGGCGATTCAAACCCGTTGGGTTTGGCGTGTATATACTTGGGCTACATGCAATTTCAGGTGGGGTTGGCCGTATGGATGTGAAGGGGATGAAAATCTCTTCGAAATTATCTAAAGAAGTGGAGGATTTTAATGTGTGGATTGATAGATTTTAATGAGGAAAGGATGAAGTGTTCTGGCCATGGATTTGAGGTAGGCGCTGACTCTGTAAAGAGAATTAGGGTTTGGAGGAAGACAAAACAGATTTTTATAATATTTTATTTCTAATTTTTACAAATAAATCCATAAATTCTCAACAACTCCAATTTCAGTCCAACTGGAGTTGTTTCCACCTAATTGTCCCTGTTCCGGAACCAATGGGCCAGGTCCCGTCAACCCAAACAACTGTTTTTGGCCCGATTTCTTTAATTTAAAATTTAAATCCTTTATTAAATTAATTCGATCGTATATTTAAATTCACCGGGCCAACATACGGACTCCGAAAATTCCCGAAAAATAAATCTAGCTATGTTTTGACGATACGGTTCTAACAAAATTAATTTCGTCAAATTTGAAGACTGTTTGAAAAATGGTCTTTTTAACGGTCGATCAAATTCAACAAAAATTATCGATTCACAGTTTAATTTACTACGCTCACAAATTAATTCCTAAAATTCTAGAAAATTAAACTTAGCAATAATTTGACATTCCGGATCCGACAAAAGTGGTTTTGTTGAAAATGGAGGTCGTTTGTAAAATGGCCTTTAATTCGGGCTATAAATTATACTATATTCCATAGCGACTATTTTGAATATTCAAGTGGCCACAACTTTTGATTTCCGCTATGAAATTTTGATTTTTCGGATTCGTTGGAAAGATATTTTTATTTTAGATATTTTTGGTTTCACTAAAATCCGTTCAATTTTTATCCTGTACATTCAGTCAAAGTTCAGATTTGACTTTTCATACTACCATGTTATTTCTAATTCCTTTTGAAATTAAAATAAATATATTCATTCTAACTCCGATTAAAATAAATTTTTAATCATTATTATTTAAAATAAATTATTTTAACTATTCAAAATTCACTGAAATAGCCAAAATAAAAATTTTAAGTTGGTTCTGATTTTCCGGGTTGTTACAATCTCTCCCACTTAAAAGCTTTTCGTCCCCGAAAAGGAAACAATAGTAAGTAGGAAACAAAACGGAAAATGCAAGGTATTATAAATGTACCTCAACATAAGAGTTACTCGGAGATGTCGACTCTGCACTTGGGATAAGCCTGTTTGATATTATCCTCAGTCTCCCATGTACAGTATCTAGGATCCCCGCTCCACTGCACCTTGACTAAGTGGATCCTCTTGTTCTTCAGAACTCGGGTCTCTTTGCCAACAATTTTCACTGGCTTCCTTCTCACTGCTAAGCTCGGGGTAATCTTCAAATCTTGTTGTGTTGCTTCCTCCACAACTAAATCTAGATCATGAACATATTTTCGGAGTTGAGGCACGTTGAATTCATCGTGAACCCTTGGCAACCAGTCAGGCAACTGCACCCTATAAGTGAGGGTTCCAATCTTTTTGGGAATACGAAATGGACCAATGAATCTCGGCGCCAATTTCGCAGTCTTCCCAAATCGAATTACACCTCTCAATAGGGAGACCCTCAAGTATACATGATCACCAACAGAGAATTCTAAATCCCTTCTTCGTGAGTCTGCATAGCTCTTCTGTCGGCTTTGAGCAGCCAGCAATCGCTTCTTAATAAAATCAACTTTATATGATGCTTCACGAATCATGTCGGGACCCAATATTAATCGATTGTCGGGTTCCACCTAACATGCAGGAGATCTGCATGGCCTGCCATATAATGCTTCAAATGGCGACATCTGCAAGCTCGCTTGATAACTGTTATTATAAGAGAACTCAACCAAGTGCAAATGATCTTCCCATGACTCGCCAAAATCAAGAATGCATGCTCGCAACAAGTCTTCTAAAATGTGGTTCACCCTCTCAGTCTGGCCATCTGTCTATGGATGAATAGCGGTGCTCATATTCAACTTGGTCCCAAGCTCTTCTTGAAATGCTTCCCAGAATTTGCTAGCAAATATCGGATCGCGATTGCTAACGATTCTACTGGGAACACCATGTAGTCTGACAATCTCTCTGAAATAAAGCTGTGTAAACTTCGAGCTGTTCTATTAGATTTGACAGGGATAAAATGGGAAGTCTTTGTGTAGCGATCTACAATCACCCATATACTGTTATTGCCTATTCTAGTTCGGGGCAAGCCATCAATAAAGTCCATAGAAATTTGGTCCCACTTCCAATCTGGAACCTTTAGCGGTTGCAACAATCCTGCTAGCTTCTGCTGATCGCTTTTGACTTGCTGGCGCGTGGGACATCTAGCAACATATATAGAAATGTCTCTCTTCATAGATCTCCACCAAAATGTGCGCTTGAGGTCATGATACATCTTTCTCACCCCTGGATGAATACTGAGCTTAGATTTGTGACATTCATCCAATACTTCGTTTCTGAGCTCAGGAAGGTTCAGAACACATATTCGGCCTAATAGCCTCAGAACCCCTTTATCGTCAGTTTGGAAACTCGTGGGTTCCCCTTCCCTAACTTTTTTGCTAATCCTATGAATAAATTCATCATTCTTCTGAAGATTAGAGAACTTATCGATCAAGGAAGGTGTGATAATGAGACTGGCGGGGATAAGATTGGTGCTGGCCGTATTCTTCCTGCTGAGTGCATCAGCTACTACATTGGCTTTCCCTGGCGTATATAAGATGTCCAGGTTATAGGCCACAAGAAATTTAACAAATGTTGCTGCCTCAAGTTCAAATCTCTTTGGGTGAACACATACTTCAAGGATTTGTGATCAGTATACAGTTTGAACTTCTCACCCAAGAGATAATGCCTCCATATCTTTAGAGCAAATACAATGGCCATCAGCTCAAGATCATGAGTGGGGTATTTCTTCTCGTGTGGTTTCAACTGGCGGCTAGCATACGCGACTACTTTGTCCCTTTGCATTAGCACCGCACCAATACCTTAAGTAGATAAAAGGATAACATGTTAAAATGAGATTTGTCATTAAAAACGTTATCTTTGACATGTTTGTTGAGATAAAAGGAATAACCTTCAAAGGAATCATCTGTCCAGACTTTCAAATCCCGATTGCCATCAATAATGGTCAACACAGGAGCAGTGGTCAACCTCCGTTTCAGCTCTTGGAAAGCCGCCTCACATTCAGATGTCCAAATGAACTTTGTGTGCTTCTTAGTTAGCTTCGTCAATGGGCAAGATAATTTTGAAAAATCCTTAACAAATTTCCGATAATAGCCAACCAATCCTAAGAAACTTCTGACTTCTGTGGGAGTGCTAGGCTGCTTCCAATCTTGGATGGCTGAGATCTTTCCTGGATCTACTGAAATTCCTTCCTTTGATACAACATGGCTGAGGAATTGCACCTCTTCTTGCCAGAATAAGCATTTGGAGAATTTGGCTTTCAGCACATTTCTTTGCAAAATCTCCAAGACTTCTTTCAGGTGCTTTTCATGCTCAGCAGTGGATTTAGAAAATATCAGGATGTCATCGATGAATAGCAGCACGAATTTATTTAAAACATCTCGGAATACTTCGTTCATCAAATCAACAAAGTATGCTGGAGCGTTGCATAGGCCGAAGGGCATCACTAGCCATTCATAGAATAAGTTTGGCCCTCTGAAAGCTGTCAAAGGTACACATTCTTCGACAATGCGTAATTGATGGAAACCTGTAGCTAGGTCCGTCCTAGTGAAGACTTGTGCTCCATTCAAGCGGTCCAACAGATCATCAATACGTGGCAGTGGGTATTTATTTTTCAGCGTTTGCTTATTTAGCTCACGCTAGTCCACACATAGCCTGAGGGTACTGTATGACTTTGGGACAAACACCACTGCTGCACCCCAGTTTGAGAAGCTAGGTCTGATCAGACCCTTCCACAAAAGTTGCTTAGTTTGATTGCTCAGCTCCTCTTTTTCTTTCAGTGTCATTCTCTGAATAGGATGTACAACGGGCCTTGCATTTGGAACCAAGTCAATCCTGAAGTCGATTTCTCTGCGCGGAGGTAAGATGTCAACTTCTTCAAACACATCCGCATAATCTATGACGACAGGAATATCCTCAATAGAAGCAAGAGTAACTTCTAGAGAAGACCAGAATTCTTTCCTATCTGTGGCTGAGCCTTGGCATGGAATAACAATAATATCCCCGAATTTGGTTTTACTTCTGACTACTCTTTCAGTGCATAGTAACTCAGCCTCAAACTTCGTTAGCCAATCCATTCCAAGTATGATATCATACCCGGAAAAATTCTTGATGATCAAATTGAAAGGAAATTGGAAATAGGAATAAGAAACAGGCACTCTACAATACTAATCGAGAATAAGTGAACCTCCTCCTATCAGACTATGGGCTCTAATCGGTTCTTTAAGTTTTCTTGGTTTCAATTTTAGCTTTTTAATCACGTCACTAGAAATGAAACTTCTTGATGCACCAGTGTCAAACAAAACTGTAATAGGGATATTCTTAATGTTAAGAGTACCTCCTAAAACATCAGGTTTACCTGCTCCCTCGGAAGAAGCCGGTGCAGCCGCTTCATCATAGACATGTGCTACCTCAGTTTTCTTCAGCAAAAGACAATTTCTGATAAAGTGCCCCGTCTTATGGCAATTAAAGCACTTCTGTGTGTTCCAAGAATTCTAACCACGGTTCTGACTGGGTCCAGACTCATTCCTTTTTGGTTTCTTTGGGGCTCGGCATTCATAGACAAAGTGCCCCATCTTCTGGCAATTGAAGCATTTCACCTCGGATTTGTCCCTCTTCTTTTTCCCTTAGGGCTTGGTGGTAGAAGAATCGCTCACATCTGCTTTCCTTTCAGCTTGCTTTCTTTTATTATTACTCTAATTCTTTTCACGCTCCTGCTGTGCATTTCTGTCATTATCCTCATAACGGCAAGCCATATCGATTACGTCATTAAAGGGGAGCTTGATGTGAGTAGTGACCATGTTCAGGTATTTCTTGGAGAGGCCATTGATAAATCTCTTGTTCTTCTGCACTGGTTCCTGAACTAGCTCTGGCGCGTAGCGTAAAAGTTCCTCGAACTTCCTCACATATTCTGAAATAGTCATATCACCCTGCTGCAAATTCGCAAATTGATCATGGAGTCTCTCTACATCTTGCGGAGGGATACACTTATTGTTGAAGAGCTCTTTGAGTCTGGCACAAGACATGTCGGCCACATTATTGTCTATTTTGACTGTATCCCACCAAATTTCATCTTGGTCTTTCAATAGCCATGTTGCCAAAAAGCACTTGCATTGATCTTCCAATTCCATGCCTTCAGAGATTTTCTCGCAGCTCTTTAACCATGCCTTTGCCTCAACCACAATCTCTTGCCCGGTAAAAGATACGCCTCCTAAGTTTATGTATTTCTTGGACACTTTATCCAAGTCAAACGGCTGCGGGGGTGGAGGTGGTGTTATAGCCTCTGGAGTGGGCTATCCCTGGGCCATAGGAGTCTCATATCTAGCTGTGCCTCTAGCCCCATCTCTGCCTCAGGTTCTAGCTCGTTCTCTTATGCTCATTTCTTAGTTAGTTCTGTACCATCAAGGAAAGAGTCAGACTAAGAGAAATGATAATTTTTTTTAAAGGAAAGGCTAAAAGTAGAGACATATGATAAGATGATAATGATGTAATGACTGATTAATATGTGCTATTCTGCTATGCTCAATCTAGGACGTTGCTAATCCTATCTCTAGTGAGCTACTCGTCTTAGAATACTACTGATTTTATCTAGACGAATTGTTCTAAAAATGTTATACTCCGAAGCTAAGGTTAGCCTTTGGCTTTGATACCAACTGTGACGACCCCAAACTTCTGTAGTATGAAAGTAAGGATAATCATAGGAGCATAACATAATTACAACAATAACAGATCTCAGAAATAGCATAACACATAAATCATTGCAGCGAAAATAAGAATGTCATCACAACATAACATCAAAGACATCAGAGTACGCAGTTACAGGATACACTTAGCAAAATAGAAGTCTCAACAAAGGAAGAAATAAATCTCAGTCTCCTCCAAATACATCAAAGATTAATAATGTCTAAATGTCTCAAGAAGAAATAAAAAGATAAAAAGAAAAGGGTTCTTCATCATCTTCCTTAAGCAAGCTCCAATCCAGAATGTGTCCATACCTAAACCTGTCATTTGGCTGCCCGTGTGGAAAGAGGTCACCCGAGTTTGCAAAGTGAAACAAACTACGAGTCAGTCATGGGACTCGTATGAGAAATCTTTCAAAATTAACAATATGGCTAATCACAGGACCACGTCGCTAACGCGGAACGGGTTTACTCCATTGGATTGCCAATGCATGTGTTTAATTAATTTTATTTCAAAAACAACACAATGCTTTTTAGAAAATGAAATCATTATAAGACTCAAGTCCCATCACATAATGCAACGCAAACCAGAGGATAGAATTTTACCTTATAATGATAAAAAATGCTTGATACGTAGGAAATAATATTTTTAATATTATTATTAGTGTCTAACATGCTTCAAAAATACTTCAAAGTAAATGTATCAATCCTAGATGGCATAACTACCATATACTATGTCGCCATATAAAGGTTTACAATCAAAACCGTAATGTCGTATTGGAGATTGAGTTTCCATCATGAGTCAAGGCTAGATACGATATCCTAACCGATTTGAGACACTCTAGCAATGTCTCAAGATCACACCTATGGGCAACCCTTGGATCCTGCAGGGCCGGTCCACAAATACTTTAGTGGATTAGTTATGCCTGAACACACGCTTCCCGATCCTATTGGACCTATAAAATGGTCACAATCGACCAATAAATCTGAGGCATCTCATTCCATCAACCACATAAGTAAAATGTCAGGGATTGCAAAACCATGATACCACTTCTAGCTAGAAAGAAATGTGTGCACTCCCTGCATTCCCTTGTCCCGTTTCTGACTCTTACCGGGGTGTGAGGCTCGCGAGGTAACGTTATACACAAAGCTATGCCGAAATAGGCTATGCTTTGATCAACATCCACAAGGCTCTGCTTTTCAACAAAAGCCTCGATCAATTGCATCTTGGCATGTCACATTGACTATTCATGTCATGCGATCGATAACTACCAATATATAACCTCTGAGCTCATGCGTCTCAGATAAGGGTGTTAAGCGAGAGAATAGAATCCTCGGCCACCAACAGATATATATTAAATAGAAATCAATTTACATGGAATGAAATCCAACGTCGGACACACATCCATTTACAAGTCCGTTCGGGGTCTGAACAAAACCGGAGTCACCTTATTCCTCGTCTCGTATGTCCAATACGGAAGAGAGGTGCTCGCATATCCGGACAATCAACAAGTATGTCCGCATAACTACCACTTTAACCCTTTACTAGGAGCTAACCAATGTCGGGCATCAGTAGTTATCCTTTCGATATGAAGATCGCCAGTCTTCAATCGCGTCTTCAATATCTTTGAATTAATTCGTCATATAATCATTTGAAATGAGATTGAACTTGGTTTTTCCTAATGATTCTCGCATATATATAGTTTAAAATCATTTCATATCGTTAATAGTATTTTATAACGATTGATCGCTATTTTTACATATAAAAAAGCTAAAGTAATTTAACGACGCTTTGAGTCAATAGGCGGCCCTAGCGCTATTTTTGTCGAAATTTAATTTACGCTTATCTCGAAATCTAACCGTTGGATTTTAACAAAATTTATATCGATGGAAAGATCTTCCCAAAGCGGTCTTAACGGTTCCAGTTTTGGGAAAATCTGACGGGCGGGTCTTTCTGTATAATCGTTTAAAGTTACGATCCCAAAACGCGACACCGTGCGCGATTCGTTTAATTTTAATTTATATTTATATATAATTATATATAAATATAAACCATTCAACGATTTCACTAACGTTTTTAATATGCCAAATTAAAGAATGTTTTTATTGGCATATCATATCTATGTACTGTCAAACAAAATACATTTCATTCACATGAAGATTGAACCAATGACAAGTTAACTTTGCATATAAATCCTAATATATATGCAAATGTAAATATAAATGTAATTTTGACAATGCGTATAAACTCTAATAAATGCATTGCAAATAAAATTGTAGTTTTAACAATGCATATAAGTTCTAATATATGCAATGTAATTATAAATGTAATTTTAACAATGCATATAAATTCTAATATATGCGATGTAAATATAAATGTACTTTTAACAACGCATATAAATTCTAATATATGCGATGTAAATTTAAATGTACTTTTAACAATGCATATAAATTCTAATATACGCAATGTAAATATAAATGTGATTTAAACATTTCATTTAAAACAAAGTTTTTAATGTAAACATATTTTATTCTGAAAACATGCATGTTTTTCTTTAGATTCTATTATTACATTAAAAAGTGAAATTTTAATGTAAAATATGTTTTATTTTAAAACATGAATATTTTTCTATATTTCTATTATTACATTAAAAGTGTGTTTTTGATGTAAAACATGTTTTCATTTTAAAACATGTATCTTTTCACTAATTTCTAACATTACATTAAAATGTATATTTTTAATGTAATCATGTTTTGATTTTAAAACATGAATCTTTTCACTACTTTCTAACATTACATTATAATGTATATCTTAATGAAATCATGTTTTTTATTTAAAACATGAACACTTTTCTTATTTTTAACATTACATCAAAAATGTATATTTTTAATGAATTCATATTTTGATTTTAAAACACGTACATTTTTCTTATTTTTAACATTACATTAAAAATGTATATTTCAAGGTAATCATGTTTTTATCCTAAACATGAACATTTTTCTACATTTCATTCTTGACACTAAAATATGAATATTAATAAAATCATGTTTTTATTCAAAATATGAACATTTTCTATTGTCATTAAAAATGTAAATTTTTAATGAAATCATGTTTTATTGAAATCATGTACAATTTTTATATCCTAACGTTTTATTAAAAATGTGAAGTTTTTAATGTAATGTTCTTATTTTTTTCTAAAACATGAACATTTCTATTTTTATAATAATTCCATAAAATGATAGAAATTTATATTTCGTTTTTGTTAAATATTCTAATTCAACAAAATGACAAAATTTGATATTTCCTTTTTATTGAAAATTCTAACTCAATCCAATAACAAAAGTGTATATTTAATTTTGATTGGTAATTCTAATTCTATCAAATAACAAAAGTGATATTTTATTTTGATTGAAATTCTATTTCTATCAAATAACAAAAGTGATATTTTATTTTGATTGAAATTCTAATTCAATCAAATGATAACAAAAGTAATATTTTATTTGATTGAAAATTCTAGTTCAATCAAACAATAACAAAAGTAATATTTTATTTGAATGAAAATTCTAGTTCAATCAAACAATAACAAAAGTGATATTTTATTTGATTAAAAATTCTAATTCAATCCAATAACAAAATGTATGATTCATTTTTGTTGAAAATTTTGATTCAACAAAAATGTATAAAAGGGAATTGTTTCATTTTGATTGAAAATTCTAATTCGATCCAAGTGGCAAAATGTATGTTGCATTTTTATTGCAAATTTAATCCCGACCAGATATAATAAAGGTGATAATCTATTTTTGTTGAATATTTTGATTCAACAAAATAACAACAAAAATGTTCGATTTATTTTTATTGCAAATTTAATTCCAACCACATATGATAAAGGTGATACTCTATTTTTGTTGAATATTTTGATTCAACAAAATAACAACAAAAATGTTCAATTCATTTTTATTGCAAAATTAAATTATAACTCAATAACACCAAAATAACAGACCTACATAACATGTCAAATACAGATCAAATCACGGAGCACAAATGTAGAAATTTACAGCAGATCGATGATAATACAATCATGATTTATTCTAATTATTTAAAAATAAAAATAAAGTAGAATTCTCACAGTCGTTTGAATCTAAATGGTTAATATCTGAAATTTTTGGCTAAAATTTGATCAGCTCAGAATTGGCTCCAGTATGTCTAGAAACGCAGATCTCGGGCTTACAATCGCAACGCTTCGAAAATCGTTCAGTTCTGAGTTAGTATGAGCGAGTTATGATTTATTTTATGTTCATACAATTTTAAATTAAATTAAATAAAGAAATAAAAGGGAAATACCCTTTCTTCTTCCACTGTAAAACTAGGTCGCACCTCGTATGTTCTTGTTCAAATCTCTGGTTCAATTCTGCAAGCAGTACAAGGCACGGGAGGAGGATCAGATTGCGCGACGAGGAGGAGATAGGTGTGGCGCGCACAGGGGGCCCCACGCGGTCAGGTGTGATCGACACCAGAGAAGGCGGCGACGGTTCAAACCCATCGGGTTTGGGGTGTAAATACTCGGACTGCGTGCAATTTCAGGTGGGGTTTGCCGTATGGATGTAATGGGGATGAAAATCTTTTCGAAATTGTATAAAGAAGTGAAGGATTTTAATGTGTGGATTGATAGATTTTAATGAGGAAAGGATGGAGTGTTCATGGCCATGGATTTGAGGTAGGCGGCGGCTCTGTAAAGAGAATTAGGGTTTGGAAGAAGACAAAGTGGATTTTTATAATATTTTATTTCTAATTTTTACAAATAAATCCATAAATTCTCAACAACTCTAATTTCAGTCCAACCGGAGTAGCTTCTACCTAATTGCCCCTGTTTCGGAACCAATGGGCTAGGTCCCGTTAGCCCAAACGACTGTTTTTGGCCTGATTTCTTTAATTTAAAATTTAAAATTTAAATCCTTTATTAAATTAATTCGATCGTATATTTAAATTCACCGAGCCTACATACGGACTCCGAAAATTCCCGAACAATAAATCTAGCTATGTTTGACATACGGTTCTAACAAAATTAATTTCGTCGAATATGGAGACCATTTGAAAAATGGCCTTTTAACGGTCGATCAAATTCAACAAAAATTATTGAATCACAGTTTAATTTACTACGCTCACAAATTAATTCCAAAAATTCTGGAAAATTAAACTTAGCAATAATTTGACAATCCGGATCCGACAAAAGTGGTTTCGTCGAAAATGGAGGTCGTTTGTAAAATGACCTTTTATACGGGCTATAAATTATACTATATTCCATAGCGACTATTCTGAATATTCAACTGGCCCTAACTTTTAATTCCCGCTATGAAATTTTGATTTATCGGATTTGTTGAAAAGATATTTTTAAACAGATTTAGGTATTTCTGGTTTCACTAAAATCCGTTCAATTTTGAATCATGTACATTCAGTCAAAGTTCAAATTTGACTTTTCAAACTACCGTGCTATTTCTAATTCCTTTTGAAATTAAAATAAATATACTCATTCTAACTTCGATTAAAATAAATTTTTAATCGTTATTATTTAAAATAAATTATTTTAACTATTCAAAATTCACTGAAATAGCCCAAATAAAAAAATTAATTGGTTCTGATTTTCCGGGTTGTTACATAAAAAAACAACAAAATTTGTGATCACCAAAGAGCAGCTCCAACAGTTGCTTATTCAGATCCTGAATTTGTAATATGGGTAACGTGTCCAGACAAACAATTTTGCCTTGAATATTGAGGACAAAATTCAGGGACCAAATCTGAATTCGGAATTGGTCCTGGGCGCCGATTAAATTGGCTCCTTTTGTTGGGCACTGATTAAATAGGCGTCCAACGAATGCTGCTGATTTAATCAGCGCTCAAGCTAAGGAAATAACCAACCAGAGTGTATTGTTATTTTTTTAAATGAGTTCGGGCGCTGATTTAATCAGCGCCCATGTTAGGACGATGATTTAGTTAGCGTCATTCTTTTGGGTTGCACATGTAATATTCAAGCTGAATATTATAATACGTAATATTACAAATTGTAATCTACTGAGGATGCCCTAATATGCATTTGAAAATTGGTAAAAATCAACTTTATTTACTTTAAAAATATATGTTCAAATAAATACTAGTACATGTAGAAGTACCTTAATTTAGTCATCTCCTTTGTTAACAACATCTAATGCTAAAACACATACTGCAACATTCGGAAATTATATCATGATAGGTGCAAGATTTTGTTGGCCCTTGACAGGCAGTGGATCCAAAAGATCACCACGAAGATGAGATGATGGATCTGGTGTTGAACCAGGATCTACAAAAATTACGGCTCCATCTTCATTAGTAATTTCTTAACAAGCAGTGAATAAAAATATATAACACACTAAGTATTTCTCTTTTAACAATTCACTAGCATGTGAGGAATTTTTTTGTAGATTGTTAGTGCACATAAAAAGTGGACTATTCACTTTACATAAATAACATGAACCCTTCATTCACAAAATGTTGTAATTAGCTTTCTATACATGCGATAGAGGACACAAATCTATTATAGTAAACTCGATCATACTTGAATATAGTATATTTCATATACAAATATGAAACTTCCACAAAATCAAATTATGTGTGCATGACGGTTTAACATTTAAGCACGATACATACTATATGCTTATTTCACACAACAAGCATCAGAGCTAAATTAAAAATATATATGTTTGTTGGTGTTGCGAGTTGAGACTTGAGCGTAACTTCAAACTTAGTGTCATGACAATATAAGAATAACCATTTAGTATGAAAATGATTATACGCAATTGAGTTAATGCTTATACACTATCAATTCCTTCAATTGCACTTGTATTACAATTGAAATTTACAGCATGCACTGCTTAAGCTATAGGAATACATGATCAAAATTCCACCTAGCAATTAGAATGCTAGTTAACCAACCAAATGTTTAACTAACAACAAATTGACTGAAAACCAATAAGCACTTACATGGAAATGAGAATTCACACATACTGCTAAGATTTACTGTTGAAGATGTTGATGTTCACTATCTTCCAGTTAACGTTTCAAACCACATAGATAAGATCAAGTAATTTGACAGATATAAAAAACATTCTACCAAAACCCATGTTTATTCTTCTAAAGAATTTAGACCCGACACAAGCAATAATTTTGAATTGCTATACAATCTAATGAATATATAAATACAGAAACGAAATCAGATTCGTTTGTAATCATACGGAAGTCATAAACCTAAGCAAATGTTTGACAATCCAAATAAATACCTAATTGGATTCCGAAGTAGAAATCCTAACGAGCGAAATTAAATCAATAGTCAATCAAGCTGAATAAATTAATAGATGGGAAGTTTAATTACCTAGACATTAGAGTGGATGATTATATCGCACCTGAGAAGAAAGAATTTTTTTTCTTGAATGCAAGCAGAACGAAGATGGTAGAACGACATGTAAAACGTGGCGGTAGGTCTGGATCTAAAACATAAATTTTGGAGAAAAACGTTTAGAGGCAGATATTTAGGCCCTAGTGGAGGTACTGCCACAGAAATTTTGGAAAAATTGTTTAGAGGCGATTGTTTGGGCCCAGTTTAATAGCAATGGAGGCTATTCATTAGTCTGCCTGTAATTTAGTACTATTAAGGGAAAATGCTTTATTTTGCCTTTATTTGCGGGCCTCTAGTATTCATAAAATCAGTAGTGGTAGCGACTTAATTACATCTTATTCAGATGCAGACTGGGCTATAGACATAGATGATAGAAAATCAATTTCTGGTTATTACATTTATATAGGAGAAAGTCTTATTTCTTGGTGCTTTAAAAAGAAAATAACCATCTCGAGATCAAGCACAGAAGCGGAATATAGGAGTGTTGCTAGTACTACAGCTGAAATTTTATGGCTACAATCTTTGTTAAAGGAGCTAAAACTATCATTTAACAAAAATTCTATAATTTAGTGTGACAATTTGAGCACAATCTTCATGACAGCAGATCCTATTCAACATAATCAAATAAAACACATAGAAATCGATATCTGTTTTGTTCAAGAGCAAGTTCAAAAGAAAATTTTGTAAGTGAATCATATTCCAGCTTACTATCAGAGGACCGACATGCTTACAAAATCACTCTTAGCCAAAAATTTCCATAGATTCAGAGATGCACTTGGAATCGAAGAGTTATAAACAAATACCAAGTAAAAGATGAACTTTCATACTTAGATCTTACTTGTATCTTCATCAGTATGACGAAGGATTTCAATTGCTTACTCTTTACCAACGTCAGTCCACGAAATGGAAAAATAGGGTTGAAATCAAAAAAATTATTTTTGTTATTTGAGGGGCGGTAATAAAGGAAAGAAAGAATAATGGAAAAGCAACGGTTACATGCCCATTATAACAAAGCAACGGTCATACGCCTATTATTCAAGCCTTTATACATTTATTTCTTACATTATAAATAGAGGACTCCTTTATACAATTTGTATCATCTTGTATTACAATTTTCAATAATAAACTGCTGTCTCATCTCAGTTCTGCTTTTCTATCAATGAACATTATATGACATTAACTATTGAAACCATAATTTGATAGACGTCTTCACTACTAACAGTTTAATTTTTTATCTAGTGCTCATCAATTTTTTTCCCAAATGCATAAAATGAACGTTATCTTGTGGTTACGTCATCTAAAAGATGTTATACTTGATTAGAGCATCTCCAATGTGTTGATCAGCCCTTAATATTCGGCGTGCTCATATCATTCTGTGTTGTGAAACTCGTGTTTGAACTTATTTTGGTGTTGTAATAATTGATGCTACGTGTACACTTATCAATCCAAGGGCATCCTCATATGTCGCTCTAGAAGTATTTTGCAATTATATTTTATTTGAAAGTTGGAAACGTAATGAGAATATATAATACATATTGAATTATGGTTTTTTAAAATATTTATTAGATACATTAATAAACATTATCTAACTAAATCTATTTAAATATTTTAAATTTTGTATTATGTAATTAATATAAATATATGGATCTGAATATTAACTACTAGAAGATAATCGATGAATTATATGTAGATAATTATACATAGGTTATTATATATATATATATATATATATATATATATATATATCACTGTAAAATAATGAGAGGTTTAGTTAATTAATTTAATTGATAATTAAAAGATTCAAATATTAAATATTAGGAGAGAATTAAGCAGAAGAGATAGAACTCCTAGAATTAAGGACAGAGTAAGAAATTCTTCTTCTTTAGTATAATTTAGTAGATTACATAATACATGTTGAATTATGGTTTTCTTTAATATCTCTTAGATACATTAATAAACATCATCTAACTAAATTTATTTAAATATGTTAAATTTTGTATTATGTAATTAATATAAATATATGGATCTGAATATTAACTATTAGAAGATAATCGATGAAATATCTGTAGATAATTATACATAAGTTATGTATAGTTATATATATCTATAGTGTGGTGCTAAAGGCACCTCAATATGTTCTTCTTAATACCGTGACTAAAAAATACTACAAGAATTAGTATTATACTCTTCTTAATACACACACTTAAAAAATAGGGGCTACCACGCTATTTTACCTTATTTCGATTTCGCTCGGTATTCATTCGTCCTCATTTTTAAAGCCGATCAACGAGTTAAAACGTAGATCTATACCCATCAACTAATTCGACACCGCAATGCCGAGGAATGTACAAGAGCCGCGAATAAGGTTTGAATTAAGCAAACTACAACAGAAAGTGAGAGAATAGGGCTTTTAGATCACCAAACACTTAGGAGATTACCATACGAATTTGAATTTTCCCGCGAGTGATGCAAAGAAGACAATGATTACGAGAGATTAGGGTTTTTAGATTAGCTTAGTACGTGATTAGTTTGGCAAATAATGATTGAGTGAGAGATTAGAACGGAGAGGTAATGTGGTATTAGAAAGCATACAAAATTTAATGAGTTTTATTTTTATAGTTGCAGTATTAGAAAGAACATATTGGAGTTCTCTTAGCACCACACGGTCTATATATATATAAAATAGGAATACGTTCAAATGAAGCTTTTGAAATGTCCAGGACATCCTTTTGAATTTACACTGCGTTGATGGGGGTAGTTTTGTAATTTTTCCTCTCTCACCATACCAACCTTCCACTTCTCTTTACACGTTGTCCACGAAGTTCGCTTCTTATCACATCTCTATCGACCAACATTTCACTCCTTCTTCAGTCTTTCTTCTCTCAAAGTAGGGCGGATGCAAATAAGGCGAATCCATTACCTCTCTTAATCGGCCTCTTCTACCTGCACCGATGAATCTCCACTGAATCAAATCCTTCGAATTTTACGCATTATGATTTAAGGTCAATTTTTAATTTTCTTTATCTTTTACGTTAGGATTACGTTCTTCCTTGGTCTGAAAGATTATATTTTGCTTCTGTTTACATTGAAGTTGGATTTTGGACAATTGTGAACTACTACAGATCCTAAATTGGTTAGGGAACTCATATTGAATTGGGAATGTTATGTATCTGAAGTGCTAGAGGTCCTTCTTTCAACTTCGTTGATGTACGTGATTTTTATCGATTGGTAATTTTAACTTTTCATCTTACTTGATAGCTTAAAACTGCTAGGTAAATGATAGCTTAAAATGATGAGTCGGGAAAGATGAATTCTATTTTTTCCAAAAGAAAATTAATTGAAGAAAATAAGAATCCCAATCCGATGACTTTTTTTCTTGAGACGAGTTTAAAAATCTTTTATTAGTATAGCATATTCTTTTTTCATGTCATGTTTCTTTCTGTATGTTTGTCTAAAATGTGTAGGAGGAGGAAGTTCGTTGTTTTGGTCGAGGGTGCGAGAGCAGGCTTCGGGTTGTTCTGGAAGTGATAATGGTTATTAATCGTAAAGTTGAGAGAGGTTTCAAGTAGTTGGCGATTGAGTTTGTGAAAGGTAGGTTAGATTATGGAGTTTGGAAATGGAGTTGGTGTTATGTACAGGTAGAGAGCTCGAGAGGATTTTGGATGGAGTTGAACGGGTGGTAGCAGTTTGCTATGCTGAGGTAGTAGATGGATGATGAATATGGGATAGGCTAAGGGTATGGGCGATTCGACAGTTCTTAGTTTTGAGTATTTTGGGTGTTGGAATAGTTACGTTTAATTAAAGGTTTGAAGAAGTGGGGATGGTGTTTGTTGACTGGGCACGGAAGGTTTGGATTGAGAAGTGTAGTAGGTTGAAGGAATAATGCAGGCACGTTTGAAGTGACCTTGATATCATGCTTTTAAGCTACGTACTAACGCATTGAAAGCTTAATAAATTCCTATATTTCCTCAATTGTTATGCTTATTTTCTATGTTGGCAAACTAATGAATGGAATGTAGGGTTTGCTAGACAAGTGCCATGGGGAATGAAAGACACTTGCTCTCATGATATGCTCATGATATCATAATGTGTGCATATTTCTAGGAGTCTTTACAATTCTATTTAGATATGGACTGTCCCAAACCTTTACTTCTGTAATATTGCATTTTCATATCTGATTTCCATTTGATACTATGTCATCTATCATTAATTGATATAACTTGCACTATTGTTTATTTGTAGGATTTTTTTTCTTTTTTCTTTTTTGAACTTTTGTACTCAATGGACACATAATGGAAATAGTCCCCAAATATTTAATTTTCTCATGTGATCTTCTTTGGCAAAAGGTTAAAAATACTTCTATAAATGTATTCACAGTTGGATTATACTATAGGTTTGTTATCTAAATTGGTTGATGTGATCATAACATCACATTTTTAGTTAATATGTTAATATTTTACTGTAGTATTGCTACCTTCAAATTTTAACCGAGCCTCAACCCCTTTGTGTTTATAAACTGCTCTTGAATGCAGAAGCTTCGCTCTCTTAAGAATTTTAGCAAGGCCGAGTTTTAGTTGTTATTGATTACAGTGATTTTTTTTTTAAAAAAACCCTTACGATTTGTTATTCAGACTTGAAATGAATTTACCGGCTTACATATGATAACCATTTCAACTAAATGTTCGTAGCTAACGCGAACGCTGCACAATCCTAGATTACATTTGAGTCGCTTTTATTTATTATTTTCTACTCTGACCGGTAAATCTTCTAATGTATGATATGTAAGCATTCTCTAAATGTGAGTATTTGGAGAACATGATAATTTTGATTGTGTTGACATAGCAATCTGAAAACAACATTATTTCTGATCAGAATTGTATATTATCTACTGATCAGTCAAGCGTATGGAAGAGTAAGAAAATTTGTTCTTTTTTTCTTCTTCAGTATGACTATTGAGTGTGTGTGTACACTGTCGGTGTTTATTGTTGACTAGTTTGTGTTTCTGTAATTTGATTGCCTGGATAGACGTTAAGTAGACTTTTTATTTTTATTTCATTCACGCAGAACGTAGGGAATACTGCATTTTCAAGCCACGTATTTAATGAAGACCATTTCAAAATAACGATCATGCAACCTCCAGATCTTTATACTGTCAACACCTTGAAATTTGAATGGCTTTCTACATTATAAATTATTATCCAATTTATTAGCATAAATTAAAAATATGTAGTTGAACTAAATAACTCATACTTTTACTACAATGGACGTTGTTATATGCACCGCCTACCTCTTCTGTGTGTGCGTGCGCTCTTATAGTATTCTACAAGATATAATACTTATAACACGCTTTAATAGAGCATTCAAAATTGAAATGATGAAAAAAAAAATGTGCATACATAATGTATCTTGAATAGCTCCAGGCTCAGGTATGCGTTTTTAATATACAGGTTGTTTCCAATTATTATTTTTAGCGAGTCAATAAGCAAACATTTTATTTCCAAGGCAGATACCGAGTGATACTATTTGTTATTTGAATTTCTACAATGGAATATGTAATCCTAGGGAAGTCGCATCCTTCGTGACTGAGACACTGTTCTACAGGGAGCAAAAATAATGACTACAGGCGATGAGAGATCTTTATATGTTGGTGGATTGCCGTATGATGCGACTGAAGATGATCTACGCTGAGCATTCTCACACTGTGGTGCCGTTGGTGGGGTTAAGGTAATTAATGACAAAGAAATTTTAAATAATCATTTCTTATTTTAATTTTTAGAAAAATATGCACTTATCATTAAATCACAAATTTTCATTTACTGTTACTAGCCACCATATACTATACATGTCTGTTACCTTTCCTACCATGTTAGTGTTACAGCTAAACTCTACTCTACTGCTGAAAATGATGTGTCATTATTAAACAATTGTTATTTTCTTCGTTCCAACCTTTTAAAAGTCTGACTACTCCTTAAATTGATGGCATTAATTCTTTGTTCTCTCATGTAATTCAATAATTTTAACCTTCTATGTTGTACAGGAAAAATCTGAATTCGTAGGTGAGATGAGAATCTACAACTGCTTCGACAATGAACTCATAGACATGGATTAGATTAGACGGACATATGTGCTTTGAAAAGCATTCTGCACTGTAAGTTCTTTTGTGCATTTTTTTTATAATTTGTTTTTCGTTGATTATGTACTTCTGTAGAAATGCATGCCAGTAAATAAATACATGAAAAATAGAGTTTCAGCTACAAATTCTGGCTTTTTTCGACCATATTTCCTGTCTGTAAGTTGCTATCTACTACTGGGTATTTATAATTTCATATGCATGGAAAAATAATTACTGTGAAAATAAGTTTTGATTTGTTGTCTATACTGTATGCTTTTTAGATCAAGCATTAATGTTGAGTTGATCATGAAGGAGATGGAGCTTGAAACGGGGATGTTTCTTTGTCCTATATTGGGTTTCATATTTTTTCACTGCATTTGTTTTGCTTAGCAACTGCTGCCTTACATCAACTTCGGTTATTGATTTTCTTTTAATATTTACTAATTCAGTGTACAGGCATCCTACATAAACGAATATAAGTTCCCTGCATTGAAAACAATGTATTTGAGTCTCTAAGTGCCAGTTTTACTGGACATGTTCAAATTGGTAGTCTGATAAGGATTAAAGCAAGGATAAGGAAGAAGATAGATTAGTAGGGGGAAGACATGGCTGAGCAGGGAGGAAAGGAAACAGAGAGAGATTGCAATAATAATTTTTCCATACTTTGCATTCCCATTCAGGTACATTATATAACAAACTTAGGACGTGGCTAGAATAATCTGGATACTGCTATTGTAACAACCTATTGTAACCGAAAGCATCTAATTGCAAAATAGAAAATAAAAGAAAATAAAAAGAAAGATAGTGACAGCACGTCTACATGTGCTTTTTTCCTATAACCAACTTGCTTGTAGCATAATCTTCTAATCCAACAACCTCTTGGGTATAATTATTGTTCTTTTGGGACGTGCATGGTTTACTGGTATTCCTGCATTTGCTGTAGTGGTAGCTGTGTGCGTATCAATACCCATTCCTTCGAGATCGACCTTGTCCTCAAGGTCGTTTGTGGTGTTGTTTGTAGGCAATGGCTGTGTGATGGCTGCAGACGGATTGGGGCAGAGTTTTAGCAATGAAACATGGAATACTGGGTGAATTCTTGCATCTTGTGGCAGTAGCAGTTTGTAAGCGACTGCACCTATTTTCTCCACAATTTGGTAGGGGCCAAAGTACTTCTTTGAAAGTTTATGATAAGTGTTTCCTACCGATGTCTGACGATACGGCTGTAACTTCACATAAACCCACGAACCGGGGTCAAATTGTTTATCCTGTCTGTGCTGGTCAGCATGAGACTTCATACGTGCTTGTGCTTTTTGAAGATTTGCTTTGATAATTTGAAGCAGCTGGTCACGGGAAGAAGTCCAGGTATTGAGCTCGGCTATTGGCGATGGGGAGGTAATGTAGTTGGCGATCACAGGTGGGGGTCTGCCATAGACCACGTTGAACGGAGACATTTTCAGGGATGTGTGTGTCGTCGTGTTGTACCACCACTCGGCCCATGGCAAACACTTCGCCCATTTGGTTGGTATGTCTCCGACTATTGCCCTCAGGTAGTTCTCCAAACATCGATTGACCACTTCGGACTGGCCATCGGTTTGTGGATGATACGCACTACTCATTTGAAGTTTTGTACCGTGAAGACGAAATAGCTCTTTCCAGAACAAGCTTGTGAAGAGTCGGTCCCTGTCTGATATTATCGAGCGAGGAAATCCGTGGAGTCGAACGTATTCTTGCAAGAAGTGAGAAGCTAACTGAGCAGCGGAGACTGTGGATGGCAGCGCGCAAAAATGGGCGTACTTGGATAAACGATCGACAATCACCCAAACTGTCGTTTTTCCTGCTGATGGTGGAAGATGTGTGATAAAATCCATACTGATATCTTCCCAAATTTGTGTAGGAATTGGTAACGGTTGCAGTAACCCTTTATATCGACTGTTTTCTGATTTTGTTTGAAGGCAAATATTGCATTGCGTGACGAATTTCCGAACAGCAGTAGAAAGTTTCGGCCAGAAAAAATTGCTAGAAATTCGTGAAATCGTTCCCTTGATACCCGAATGTCCTCCAGTCCGCGAATTATGAAATTCGTCGATAATTGCAGATCGTAATGCCTCATTGTTTGGTACAAATACCCTGTTTCCCCAAAATAGCAGGTTATTTCGAAAGTGGTATTTAGTATTGGAGCATGTACCTGCATTAATCTGGCGAATGATTTCCTGAGCCGCTGGGTCTTCAAGCAAGGCGCGTTGTATGTCTGTCAACAATGAAAATGAGGGTCCCGAAATAGCTGTCAGTGTAGCCTCGCTGGAGAATCGTGATAGTCCATCGGCGATCACATTTTGCTTCCCTGGACGGTAGTGTATAGTGAAATCGAACCCTAAGAGTTTTGTAAGCCATCGTTGTTGCTCCGGTGTCTGTATCGTCTGCGATGTAAGCTCTCGGAGGCTCTGGTGGTCCGTGACGATTCTGAATGGTCGGCCGAGTAGATAGTGACGCCATTTTTTTACGGAAGAAGTTATTGCAAACATCTCTCTGGAATAGGTGGAGGCTTTTTGGAGGTGGCGGGGTAGTTTGAGGCTGAAATAGGCTAATGGGTGATCGGATTGGGATAATATTGCGCCGATTGCCATTGCGGAGGCATCGGTGGTGATTGTGAATGTTTCGTTAAAATCAGGAAGAGATAAGGTTGGGGTAGAGGATACAGCATGTTTCAATGCTTCGAAAGCCAACTGGGCTTGTGGGCTCCAAGTGAAACAATTATGTTTCAAGAGATCAGTGAGTGGGCTTGCAATCTTGGCATAATTTTTGATAAATCTGCGGTAGTATCCGGTTAAGCCCAGAAAACCGCGAACTGCTGTCACTGATTTTGGAGCAGGCCATTTAATCATGGCATCAATTTTTGCTGGATCAACACGCACACCGGCGTGAGAGATTAAGTGGCCCAAGTAATCAATTTCGGTGAGACCGAATTTACATTTAGCTAGGTTGGCGAAAAATTTGTTATGATCGAGAATGTCCAATGTCATGCGAAGGTGGTTTAGGTGGGAGTCCCAAGTGGGACTATAAACGAGGATGTCATCAAAGAAGACAAGGATGAATTTGCGTAAATGAGGCCGGAATAAGTTGTTCATAGTAGCTTGAAAGGTGGATGGGGCATTTGTTAGACCAAACGGCATGACTAGAAATTCATAATGGCCTTCATGTGTTCGAAAAGCCGTTTTTGGAGTGTCCGGTGGATGGACCCGGATTTGGAAATATCCACTTCGAAGGTCTAGTTTAGAAAAAAATATGGCTCCATGTAATTCGTCTAATAGTTCGTCTACCGTTGGGATGGGAAATCGATCTTTGATGGTGATGGCGTTGAGTGCTCGGTAGTCAACACAAAAGCGCCATGAACCATCCTTCTTTTTAACTAATAATACGGGGGAAGAAAAAGGACTCGTCGATGGTTGGATTATTTTTGCGTTGAGCATGTCTTGAATTTGACGCTCAATCTCGTTTTTTTGGTAATAGGGGTAGCGGTATGGTCGGGCGTTTATTGGGGAGGAATTTGGTATGAGATTAATGTGGTGTTGAAGATCACGTTGGGGTGGAAGTGTGGTAGGCGTGGCAAAGACATGTTTGAAGGTAGCGAGTAGCCTGTCAATCTTTGGGTCCGAATGATGAGTGAGTGGGCTATGGGTTAAATCTGATGGTGGTTGGAGTTGTAGATAAAGGAAACTGGAAATGGCTGAAGTATTTTCGAGCCTTTTTAATTGTTGGAGTGATATTTGGGATGGGCTGCATTGTGGGCCGAGCCCAGTAAGTTGGATGAGTTTGTTTTGGTATATAAAAGACATTGTAAGCAGCTTATGGTCCATTGTAACAGGCCCTAATTTTTCTAGCCATTGAATGCCGATTACCCCATCAGATCCGACGATTTCAAGAAGGTGGAAATCAATGTAGAAATTGTGCCCTTGGATATTCACGCAAACATTGGAGCAACTGCCAACGCTTCGTAGTTTATCTCCGTTGCCTACTGTGACGAGAAAGGCGTTCGAAGTGTCAGTTTCTAACCCTAGAAACTTGGCTGTTTTTGGATGGAGATAATTGTGGGTTGACCCTGAGTCAACGAGAATTGAAATTGGCTTGTGGTTAATTGAGACGGGTAGGCGAAGAGCTCGCGGATGGGAAGAACCGGTAAAGGCATGGAAGGAAATTTCTTGAGGGGTTTCGGTTATTGGGTCTATGGTGTCGACAGTTATGGGATCGGCAGTGGGTTCAAGTGTTTGTGCTTCATTCAGTGGCGCATCATCGGGATTGGTGTCTGGTAAGATCATGAGAATATGGGTGGGTTTACATCGGTGACCGAATTGATATTTCTCGTCACAGTTGAAGCATAACCCTTGTTGCTTCCGAGTGTTCATCTCGGTCTGGGTTAGTTGTTTGATTGGGACTTGTGGTTTCGAATTTTGCGGCTGTGGTGTTTGTAGAAATGAGGATGTAGTGGTGGTATTGGTGTATGGCTTTGGGTATGGCTGGGAAGCTTTGTTATAAGGGTATTTGGCCAGATCTGTTAATTTTCTTTCGACGAGCTTTGCTCCATCAATGGCATCTGAAATATTTGTGGGGTTAATGATGTGCAGTTCATTTTGAATGTTGGGTTTTAGGCCAGAGATAAAGCATTGAAGTATGGAGTCGTTGGAGAGTGTAGTGATTCGATTGCAGAGATTTTCGAATGTAGCTTGATAATTTTCAACGGTAGTTACCTGCTTAAGCTTAAACAAGGTGGCTTGTGGGTTGAGGAAAGTCGGTGGACCAAAACGCTTTTCTATTGCTTTTGTCAAAGCCGTCCAAGTAGAGATCTGGTTGTTGCGATGCATCCATTGAAACCACGAAAGCGCTTGGCCTTGCATATGAAAGCTAGCGAGATCCACTCTTTGTTCTTCGGGTGTAGGGTAATAAGCGAAGAACCGATCCGCTTGAAATATCCAATCGTGCGGGTTGGTACCATCGAAGGTTGTGAGTGCGCATTTTGGGGTACGAGCGGGTGTTGGAGTGGCCAATAATGGTGGTTGGCGATTGGCAAGAGGAGCTGGATATGTGGAGGATGATTGGTTGGTTGGTGAAATGGTCGATTGGGTATCCAACTTGCGGTTAATATCAGCCAAGGCCGCTTTGATGTCAATGTTATCGGCCGTTAAGGTTTCAAGCATTGCACTGTGGGAATTTTGGGTGGTTTGTATGGTGGTTTGATTGGCTTGAATGGTAGTGATAGTGTTTTGGTGAGCAGCGATTTGCTGGAAGGCTTCATCGACTCGTGTCATTGGGAGAGATTAGATGGAATGATTGAAGGAAGGAGGAGAAGAGAACAATCGGTGAAAGCACCAAATTGATAAGGATTAAAGCAAGGATAAGGAAGAAGATAGATTAGTAGGGGGAAGACATGGCTGAGCAGGGAGGAAAGGAAACAGAGAGAGATTGCAATAATAATTTTTCCATACTTTGCATTCCCATTCAGGTACATTATATAACAAACTTAGGACGTGGCTAGAATAATCTGGATACTGCTATTGTAACAACCTATTGTAACCGAAAGCATCTAATTGCAAAATAGAAAATAAAAGAAAATAAAAAGAAAGATAGTGACAGCACGTCTACATGTGCTTTTTTCCTATAACCAACTTGCTTGTAGCATAATCTTCTAATCCAACAACCTCTTGGGTATAATTATTGTTCTTTTGGGACGTGCATGGTTTACTGGTATTCCTGCATTTGCTGTAGTGGTAGCTGTGTGCGTATCATAGTCGTTCCTACATTTGGTGCAGATGCATTCAGGAGTATGTGTCCTACTTTATTTTTTAAAACCTTCTTTTTGTTCCTACTATAAAACCTTCTTTTTGGATGATTTTATTTTCATTATTATTTCCTTTCCATTTAGCAATATATTCTGCCATTGCTGAGCATAGGTGATGTAAACATCAAAGTGGGATCCTATACTATTATGTAGGATATACTCCTTAGTTCATGTAGCAAAATTTGATATAAATGGCAATCAAGCAGGAACTTGGAACCAACATTTGTAGCATCGGATGACGGAGCCGGCATCATGACTGAGTCGACTGAGCCATCAGGAACCTCAACTGCAGCATTTGAACTGAAGTCAGTGCATAAAGCCGGCGCATGGACAGGCGAGGCAGGGTAAAGAACAACATTATAAAAGGCAGGACCAAGACGGGCAGAGTGAGAAGACAGCGGACACACAAGAAACGGCAAGAGCCTTACCATCTCACTATATGCTGCTGCTGGAATAACTATGTAAGAATTTAAAACACAAGTGGGATAAACTGGAAAACAAGAGAGCTTCAAAGATATCACACTTGAAAAAGACTATGTTGTAATGACTATGTACGACTATATTTCAGTATAACCGAATGACAAAAATATTAATTCTCAAGTATGATGTAAAACAAGACATGCATGTAAGATCTGATGCTATCATAACAGTATGTTTCTCATTGCTTTACATGTCCTTTTTGTATGGTTGTGCTATAAATTTGTTTAACTTATTTTAATGTTGTTTTTGGGATTTGCTAAATGTGTTAATTTTTATTTTTATTTTGTTGAAGTCTGGAACATTTGTGCTTTTATTGGCATAAAATACTTAAAAAAGATGCATTATATAGCCAATACATATAATAAGTAGGCATTTTCTGCAATCTTAAGGTTGATTATAAAGCTTCTGTCCAGGCAGCTTTCATCTCTGGACTCCACATGTCAGGTACAGCTTCCTTAATTGTGCCAAAAAAGCACAAATCTCAACACCTCAAAATGTTCATCCACCGTATTTTAAGTGTGAGCCACCCAGCCTTTTCAGAGTAGATTCCCTCACGGTTATACTGCCTGATATCCTTAGTTGAGCTGCTGATTCACATGCATGGCATGAGGTTTGAGTTTAGGATTCTTCTCCGGAGGCACGTTTTGAATCTTTTAAGAATGAAAACAGATTCGTTGGAGACGGTGCAATCTCAAACAACCTTATAAACATTTTGAGACCCAGTGCAGCAGAATCCTTCTTCATTACATTCCATGATTTCAGCATAATTGCTTCCTGTTCTTCACTGAAATTTACCAACTCTCCTTCTCTTGACAGACCCATATTTTAGAATAGCTTTACAACTAAAAACGATAAATTTAGCGTGCTAATTTTGAAAGAGACAAGTATTCTATATGTGTGCGAGGTTTACGACCATATGGTTCGAGGGCATTTGGCAATTATAATACTTATTATGACATACTATCTTCTAACATCATATAATGCGATGGCATGGTAGACTGTGACCAAATTCTTGGTTCAAGTTGTACTAGATTTGTGTGTCACAAGCAAATATAATAAAGTTGGTTGTAAATTATTGTTTTTTCCATCTAAGTGGCTAATTAATGGAAAATCCATATTACATGCATGACCAACATGTTTATTTCATATATTTCTAAATGGTTATACCGATAATTCATCGAAGACATGGAGCAACAAAACCAATTCCAAGAGCATATACAAGCACCTAATTTCATTATATCCACACATTATTATCAAAGAGTGTTTTCTAGACTAAAGAAGTTAGTTTACGTTTTTTTCTGCACACGTCCAACGGACGTGCCTTAAGTACTGGTGTGTGTGTGTGTGTGTTTATATATATATATATACATATATACATATCTCACACATTAAAATAATGAGAGTTTAGTTAATTAATTTAATTGATAATGAAAAGATTCAAATATTAAATATTAGGAGAGAGGAAGAAATTCTTTTTTTTTTTATTATTATTTAATAGATTAGATGATCGTGACATTACATTCGTTCAGTCTAGACACAATAGACATACCGAGCATGACAACTCGAACATGCACGACATTGGATGATTGATTATTCAAATGGACCATTTCCGCAACATCGTGCGACATTGCAGTGGCAAATTATCTCCCATTACATATGTTCAGCGGTGATGGCTTAGCTAATTTTTCGCCATGAATCTGAAAATTTGGGTATTTGGGCAAACAATGATTGATGAAGAAATTGAATGATTCAAACCGTACCAGTAGTTGAATTTATTCGTTAGTCGTCGTTTGTAGTTTTAATTTGTTTTTTACGTGCGTTTGAACGTAAAAATGTATCAGCTTGTGTTAATGAAATCAAACAATTTATTTTTGTTATTTGCAATTACTAAGCGCATATCACCTAATAATTAATGCATGAAAAGTCAACTAGATTAAAAATCACAATTTAGATACTTTGTTCATGCACTATATAAATATCATGGTCGTCTAGAGGGCAAAAATGTAATGAATGTATAATTCAGTGATTTCTAAATTGGATAAATTAATTATGGACAAAAAGAAACGGGGATATTAATCATTATCAACTTAGAGAGATTTTTCTGTAATTACCATCACTTCCTATTATGAGCGGTCTGCATGAAACAACGTCCTCCTACTTTGCCTTGGAAGATTTATGCGTGGATGTAAATTAATAGCCAGGTGAACAAGGGATGCTGTATCTGCTTTCATGTGGAGAGGAGATCGAGCTGTTTAGAATGAAGAAAAATCAAGGCTGCTACTTCACAAGCTTTCTAGTTTTCATTGCAATATCAAGTAGTGTGTTTGCTATTGCCAGTAGCTCTTCTTCTCGAGTGAAGAAAAGTGATTTTCCACCCAACTTCGTCTTTGGTGCTGGTACCTCTGCTCTTCAGGTATTTTCTTCTTTCTTTTTCTACTTTGCATGCACATGCATGTCACATATCTCCCATTCAGACTTCGAACCCATTTTATAAAATGAACAATTATATTTATCCAAATAATATCTCACATAACACTCAGGTTTATGAATGTGAGAATAATTTTAAATTTAAATTTGAGCTTGGTTTTTGAATATCAGTTCTTTCTTAAGTAGGATATCCTGACACTCGCTGGGGTCTGACTTCCTTAAATTTCAGATTTGAGCTTTTAAACTCAATGTATTATTTTGTGCATTTATAATTTTCTGATGAAGTATTAAAAATGTACGGTACCAATTAAAATGTTTGAAGTAAACCTTTCTTATTCTACTTGCAGCGTAAATTTTAACAATTTAATATGACAGTAAGGTTCTGTTTCATTTATTTCTATTTTGATTTGTGGGAATCTTTCGTTAGAGATGGAAAAAAGAAAGGATGAAATATCCTATATCACCTTCAGAAAACATGAACCGTCCGATGCCAGCTGGATGAACTAAATTGTTGATTTAGAGGAGCTTGTCGAGAAATTTTATAAAATGACACCCTTGTCCATCATTTCAAGTTTTGGCAGGTCCATGCATGAGGGAGACAATAGTCGATAAGTTTTAATTTCGAACTTTTTGATCTTTTTTGAAAGCACAAACCGACTCATTTTGACTTTTAGAAAGTCGAAAACAACCTAACGATCGAAACACGCTTTAATCAATAATGTTGATTTGATGTCTGTTGGGGATTTTTCGGTTTGAGGCTATTGGAGGAGAAAGAATGTCGTGCTTTATACTTTAAGAATCTATGAAATAGATTCATTCAGACAATAGTTCAACCCAGCAGGTACAAACGAGTTATCGAACTATCAACTTTTAGAATTCAATAAAGTCGTGGAACAACGAAATCGGATTTAAAGTTTGTACAACTTTGATCTGATCAAGAACACTCTGATTTTTATTGCTAATGATGCAAGTAAAAGAAAGAATGAAGAAAAGAAGAAGAATCAACTCTACAACACTCTACAAGCATTGCAAATTCACAACACTTTTAAGAATAAATTTAATGGCTGTGCTGCAGCATTTGGAAGAAGAAGAAGAGCCAGAAAAAAGTTATTAGCAACATTTTCACCTGGTGATATTTATATACAGTGATGTGTCACGACCGTTTGGAACGGTTTTAGCCGTTTCAATTTGAAACGTCGTGACTTTTTGTTCGTAATGTTGTGAATACGTTTCAAATCTGAGCTGTCGCGCCTGTTCGCTTTTAACGGTTCAAAAGCATCACCAATTTCATACGTCGTGCCTATTCCCATTCGTTTGCAACGTCGCAAGTTCCCGCCTTGTTCAATTTTGAATTTCGTTCGGGTCTGAACTAGGCCATAATTCGACCCGTTTACAATTTATAAAAACTGTCTAAAAATATTACTTATCGAACCCGAGACCGCAGCCCACACCTGGCCCGGTTAGGTTCGGTCAGATGGACAGTGCGCGCTTGTGTGGTAGAGATGCATGGTCTCCCTCCTCGTAACAAAGCAAATATTTGGGTTCCCTAAGGCCCCAACACACTTGTGAGAAGGCTATTGATATAGTGGCATACCCTTGCACATTCTACAATGTGGGACAAATCAGTTTTACCTTTCCTTTTTCCTTCTTGCTTCCCTCTTCAAAAACAAACCTTATGCCCAAAACCATGCTTTGAAAATTTTCTAACAATCTCACTCAATTTAAAAAAATAAATAAAGAAATAAGTAAAATGAACGGTTAAATCACTATTGTGACTTCCTACATACCCAAGTGGGATCAAGCCTATGTAGTTCTAAGATCAAGTTTTGCATCATCGTGGAAACAACACATAAATGAAAGGTATCTTTTGGATTTTAACCTTTACTTAGTGTAAACCATTCAAAGTTCTATCGAGATTCCATGGTGAACGAATCTTAAACCAAGTATCCCTTAATGGTAAAACCGTAACAATCACACATGTTGATTTCCTTAGTTAGAGTGTTCTATATTGCTTAGCACGTTAATTGCCATGAGCTTTAATCTTGTTCATGAGTCTACTTTAGAAAGCGGTCTTACTTTCCTTGGAAACAACCTGATTTCCATGCTCATATAGGTAAATCTCTTAAGGTATTTTGCGATACACCTTTTAAGATTTCTAGATTTATTAAAGATATTTATCCATCCTTTGTTCATGCAGAATCCAACACTAGTATTATGGGATTATTTATTTAGTGTTCCATAATTATACTCTTAACTTGTTGATACCCATTGAACTTTGTCTATCCTTTTCAAGACACAAGTTGGGTTTCTGTTAAGGATGATCAATCATCATTCACAGACCGTAGTCTCATTTCTTTTGACTTTATAGAAACCATAGCCTTTTGAAGACCTTTTGTAAGTGGGTCAACCAAAATTTTCTTCGTTTCTATGTAATCAATAGTTATAACTCCACTTTTGAGTAACTGCCTTACCATTTGATGTCTTAGACTCATATGTCTAGACTTACCATTATACATCTTATTAGAGACACTATATATTGTTGCTTGATTATCATAGTTAATTAAGACTGCTGGAGATGGCTTATTCCATGATGGGATTTCCATTAACAAGTTCTTAAGCCATTCCGCTTCCTTATATGCATCTGCTAATGCAATTAATTCTGACGACATAGTTGAATCAGATATACAGGTCTGCTTCTTGGAAGCCAAAACACAGCAGTGCCTCCTAATGTAAATATCCATCCAGTCGTAGATATGGATTTGGATTCTACATTGTTCCAGGTTGCATCATTATATCCTTCTATTACAACAGGATATCCTTTATAAGATAAACCATAGTTAATGATTCCTTTCAAATAAGCTAAAACTCTAGAAATGACTTTCCAATGTTCAAAACCTGGATTAATCGTAAATCGATACAATACACTTATAACATGTGCGATATCGGGTCTAGTGCAGTGCATAACATACATAAGACTCTCAATAACACTAGAATACTCAAGTTGAGAAATGGTACGTCCAGTGTTCTTTTCTAATTTGATACTTGGATCTAAAGGAGTTGGTTCTGGCTTGTCATTATGATGGCCATACTTCTTTAGGAACTTCTCAATGTAATGAGATTGGGTTAGTAATAACTCCCCGCTTTCCTAATGATTTTAATCCCTAAAATTACATCAGCCTCTCCTAGATCTTTCATATCAAATTTAGAAGATAGAAACTTCTTAGTTTCATTCACACATGATATACTGGAACCAAATATCAACATGTCATCAACGTACAAACATATTATAACATAACTGTTATTATCTGTTTTGCTATAAATACATTTATCTGCATCATTAACAATGAATCCAAATGATAATGCAACTTTATCAAACTTCCCATGTCATTGCAGAGGAGCATGCTTCCGATCATAAAGAGATTTAACTAATTTACAAACTTTCTTTTCTTGGCCTGGGGTTATAAAACCTTCAGGTTGTCCCATATATATCTCTTCTTCTAAATCTCCATTTAGAAAAGTTGTCTTTACATTCAATTGATGTATGACCAAGTTGTGAATTGATGCAATTGGTATTAAACAGCGTATTGAAGATATGCGAGCAACCGGAGCATAAATATAAAAATAATCTACTCCTTGTCTTTGTTTATATCCCTTAGCAACTAATCTGGCTTTGAACTTATCAATGAATCCGTTTGTATTCAACTTTTTCTTGAATATCCATTTACATCCTATTGGTTTAGCACCAGGAGGTAAATCAGTTAAAACCCAAGTTTGGTTTAACATTATGGAATTCATTTCATCATTGATAGCTTTTTTTCAGAAATTAAAATCTCTAGAACTCATAACTTAAGAATAAGTTTTAGGATCATCATCACGTTCATTACATATCTTGTCACATTAAGGACTTGATCCTTATTGCCTTCTACAAGATATGTTATGAAGTCAGGACCATAGTCCTTCTCTATTCTTGTTCTTTTACTTCTTCTGTGTTCGGTACTATTATCTGTTATTGACACTTCGTTCTGTTTGAGAAGGAGCATATTCAACATCATTAATATCATTAGTCTCAGTTGGTTCCAGACTATGATCTCACTGGATTCTCAATAGTTTGATTTTCAAAGAATTCTGCATCTACAAATTCTATAACTCTAAGGTGTCAAGAATAAGGAACGTATAAGTTATACTATTTAGAGAACATCCTATGAAAACACACTTAAATGCCCTATTTCCTAACTTTGGTCATTTAGGGTCAGGTTTTCTAACATATGATAAGAAACCCCAAACTTTAAGTGTACTAAGGTTAGGTTTTCTATTAAACCATAATTCATAAGGGGAAATATTATTCTTTTTACGTGGTACTCTATTTAAAATGTAACATGCAGATAACATAGCATTACCCCATAGGTTATAAGGTAAATTATAACTTATGAGCATGACATTAACCATTTCTACTAAAGTTCTATTTTTCCTTTCGGCAACACCATTTTTTTGTGGTGTACACGGGGCAGTACATTGGTGAACTATACCATTTTGTTTGTAAAACAAAGTAAATTCATTTGAAAAATATTCACCACCACGATCTGAATGTAACACTTTAATTTTAACTCCTAATTGTGTTTCGACTTCTACTTTGTAAATTTTGAATTTATCAAAGGCCTCATCTTTAGATTTCATTAGATATACATATGCATATCTAGTATAATCATCAATAAATGTTATATAGTATTGGTTACCACTAAGGTGATATGACTTTTTAGGTTGCCCACATCACTATATACCAAATCAAGCAAACCAGTTTTCCTTTCTATAGATTCAAAGGATTTCCAGTGTATTTTTGCTTGAACACAAATTTCACATTTAGAGATAGAATCGAAATCACAATCAGAAATTAATCCTAATTTATGCATATTTCTAAGATATTTATAATTAACATGTCCTAATCTACCATGCCATAAATTAACAGAATCAACAATATAATCAGAAGATTTCTTTACTAGATTCAACTTAATCATGCCGTTACAAGAATATCCCTGTCCAATAATTTGCTGTTCTTGGACAACACTAACTTATCAGACTCATACACCATCTTGTTTCCTCCTTTGTTAAGAACGTATCCAGAAACCAAATTCTTACACATATCAGGTACATAAAATACATTGACTAATTTAAGAACTTTCCCAGATGTGAATGTAAGTTCAACTGTGCCTTTTCCCAGAACTTTGCTTACAACTTGCTTTGCACCAGCAACTTCGCTGGATTCTCCATTATTCTCTTCATAAGTCCGGAACAGAGTACGGTCTTTGCAAACATGAATGGTTCTCCAGTATCGAGCCACCAATCATTATCAATGCCACTAACGGAGTTCGACTCTTGTACAACAACCACTAGCTTATCTACAACCACATTCGCTTCTTGTTGTTTCTACTGAAGACGACAGTCTCGGGCATAGTGGTCGAGTTTGTTACAGTACCAATAGGCACCCTTCTTTTTGTTATTGGAATTATTATTCTTCTTAAACCGTGTCTCATTCTTAGTCTTCAATTTATCAGTAATTTCAACATTATTTGCCTTAGATTGAGACTCAGTTTGAGATTATCATCTAGTTCACGTTTACGAGAATCCTCTTCAGTATGAAGATGACGCTGTAAACCATATGAATTATAAACTGTTTCCGCATGTTTCAATTTTTTCTTATAATCATTCCGAGAATTCGGGAGTCTCGAAATAATAACTCCAACAACAAATCATACAAGTATCTCAAGTACATTAAGAAAATACAAAGTTCATAATCCAAGACTCCAAAATCCAAATGACTTGAAGTCATCTTTCATAAATATACATCACTAGGAGTAATACAAACATAATGAAATTGAAATTTGTTCGCAATGTTTCTGGTCTTACAATGGTCTTCACTCTTGAGTTGACTTCCAATGAATTTGAGATTTTCTTGCAATGTTGCAGGTGTTTTTGAATTAAACTATATGAAATAACATATTAAGCAATAAGAATGAAGTATATTAAAGTAGAGAAATAAATTAATTAAATTTTGAATCAAAAGAACTTACAAGTGAAGAATCCCTCCAGTAGGGCACTTATGAAAGAGTGAGTGTGTGTTTGTTTTTCTGCCTCTGTCACTTCTAACTCTATTGCATCTTCTTTTCCATATGAGATGTTTTCATATAATGTTGTGGCAAAAGTGCAGGTTCTTGTTGTACTAGCCCTGTGTTTTTTCAAAGTGTTTTTTGTCACATTTTCCTTATGTCTTTGCCTATGATTGATTTTGTTAATGGTTATTGAAATTCCCACGAATTGTTACCATATGAAACCATACTAGAATGGGATCCTCCTACAATAGAGAATCAAGGGGGAAATACTCTTGCAGTCCATTTATCTAAGCGTATCCTTACCCCAGTTCTAGCTATGGAGCAGGGAATTTAAGTACAAAATTTGTAGCAGATAAACAAGCAAAATACTACTTACACACTTAGTAACCAAATTTCTATCAGGGATAAATCATGATTTTGACAAATAAAGAAGGATTATGTTAAAGTGGATCTAAAAAGCAGAAATAATGACACATACCATCAATTATAACACTTCCCATAACAAGATCATAAAGTAGCAATATCAAAGATAACATTGTGCTTTTTCACAATCACCTTACAAACTAATTTTAAAACAACTTCTTTTGGCATGCAACATTTTATAATACGTGTGTGGAGGCCTACTTGCAAATCAACTACACGAACTGAAATATACAATTTTCCAGCTGTAGTAATATACTCACCTTTATTAATTGGTGTAATTGAACCTGCATACTTGTTGGATGGTAAAATACCCATCCTACTGTCATTATACATGGAATTAATCAATTAAAGTTGTCAATATGTAATATAGGTCCAAAATCCTATTTCAAATCTCTTGTTTTTCAATTCAGCATTCTCTGGAGTTGGGTAACTTTATTAAACACAAAATGATTTTCGAATGGGCGAACGATACCTACTGCATAGATAAAGTGATTACAAAAATAAGCGATGAGGATACCTATTCAATCCTGGAAGGGCGAATGATTGAGATTTAACAAATCAACCCATTGTTGAGAAACAGAGGAGGAGGAACTAAGGCGCGGGTGAAGGAGAGATTAACCGAGGGCATTTGTTAGGGTTAATAAAAGGGTTGTCATCGAGATCTATATCACCCAAGGTCACCAGCGGTTTGAGATTTCAAATCTACAGAATTTTGAGCTTGGGAGCGGTTGCATGAGTTTGTGAGGAGGAAATGGAAAAGCTGATGTCGGATTTGCAGCTTGAGTTTTGAACGTGGAAATTTTTATAGGATGCCAATTTTTGGGGATGAAGATGTGGATTTGTAGCTTTGAGTGTGAGTTTAGAACGAATTACATGTGCTTTCCGCCAAAATTTTCATGAAATGCTGCCACATTTTCATAAGATGCCGCCAAATGTATGTTAACCCAACTAAGTGTTCATTAATTTTCTAAGAAGCGTATTAAAAAATGAAATAAAAAGTCAAATTCTATATTAAATAATAATATAAATTTTTAGATCTCTCAAAAGGTATTAAATATTACTTTTTAATTATTTTTTAACCATAACTGAAAGTTAATTGTTGAAAATTAATTATTATGCATATAGTATCAATTGTTAAATATTAAATATTAAATAGTTGTTGTTAATTTTAATTTTAATTTTAATTTTATTACACATAAATTTAATTATCGAGAGTTAATTATTATGTATCGTTTTGGGCGGGGCGCTGCCCCGCACCCCGCCGGGGGCATTGCCCCCTGGATCCCCACAACCTGACCGGGCAGGTCGAACCCCGTTAGCGGGGACGTTGCCCCCGCACCCCCACTATGGGGGTTTCCACCCCCCGGGACCCCCCGTAGGGGATCATATTTGACAAAGGTTTTTGAAAAAACTTCAAATATTTTGTTTATATTTGACAAAGGTCTTCGTCGTAGGCAGTACTTTTATTTTCAGTGATAAACATTCTACTCGTATTTCTGTTTCGTTTAATGAAACGTAGTCATTGTTTATGTGCAATTAGTATTTAATTAATCCAAAATAAATAAGTTAAAAATCAGATTATATATTAATACCACGCTCAAATACACCGTTGGCAGCAAAAAACGCATTTCTCGTTCACTAACGTGGCACGCTCAACCCGTTACCATTCGCAAAAAACGCACTCTAAAATATGACTACTATTTTTCTAGCAAAGCATAATTACTATTTATTAATTATTCTTAAATATTGGTAATATTATTAGTTATTAAATATTAGCTATTGTTAATATCTAATAGGCCACTATTGTAACAATTAAAAAAAGAACTGCTAAAAATAAGTATTCACAATTTTCTAATAAAAACATTTTAATTATTAAATATCAAAAATAAATTACTAAATATTAAGTACTACTTCTTGATTATTGCTTTTATTATTAATATTAATGATTACATCTTAATAATTATTAATTATTAATTATACTAATTATTAATATTGAAAATAGTCATCTATTACAACTGACAAAAAATAAAGGTTGTAATAGATATCTATTACAACAGATAAAGTAAAAAAGTTGTTAAAAATATGCTATTTACAACTTTCGATAAAGAAAAGTTGTAAAAAAACATTTATTACAACTGTCATTTTGTGACAGTTGTAAAATTAAAGTTGTAATATGGTGTTTTTGTTGTACTATTAAGTTGATTCACCAACAGTAGTATTTCACTTACTTGTCCAACTATGGACTTGTTGGCAACCATTTTGAAATCCATTAAATTATAAATAAGAACTTTTTTATTACTTGCCTCGGATATGCGATACATGCTCTCCAATGCAGTCCAGAGGTCCTTTCCAGTGTCCAAGGTTATGTGAGCGTTGTAGACTGAAGTAGACAATGCATTCAGAATGTGCCCTCCGCATAGAAAATCGTCATCTTTGCGCTTTGTACGTTTTTCTTCAGAGCGACATCCTTGCCAGCAGTTTCCTACTGTATAACTTCCAATTCGTCTTCCAAAATGTAGAACAATTTGACGGTGATCAGAAAGAACTTCGTTGTCTCTTGCCAATGAGTGAAATTTTGCTACCAAAACGCTCCAATTTAGTCAAATGTTGATTCATAACTTACAATGCGCTTAAACCTTCCATGATTGAAGCTATTGTTTGAAAATTTGTTTTGGATTTTGCGATTTGAGGCTATTGGAGGAGAAAGAATGTCGTACTTCAGACTTTAAGCATCTATGAAATAGAATCTTTTAGACAATAGTTTGACCCACCAGGTATAAACGGGTTATCAAACTATCGACTTTCAAGATTCAATAAAGCCTTGGAACATCGAAATCGGATTCAAAGTTTGTACGACTTTGATCTAATCAAGAACACTCTGATTTTTATTTCCGATGATGCAAGTAGATGAAAGAATGAAGAAAAGAAGAAGAATCAACTCTGAAGCACTCTACAAGCATTGCAAAATTGGAACGCTTTTAAGAATTAATTTAACGGCAGCGCTGCAGCGTTTGGAAGAAGAAGGAGAGTCAGAAAAAAGTTATTTGCTACGTTTTCGACTGGTGCTATACAGTGAAGTGTCGAGATCGTTTGCAATGGTTTCAGCCATTTCAATTTGAAACATCGCGACTTTTCGTTTGTAATATTGTGAAAACATTTCAAATCTGAACTGTCTCGTCTGTTCAATTGAAACATTTCAAAAGCGTCACCAATTTCAAACGTCCTGCCTATTCCCCTTCATTTGCAACATCGCAAATTCCCGACTTGTTCAATTTTGAATTTCGTTCGGGTGTGAACTGGGCCGCAATTGAGCCCGTTTACAGTTTATAAAAACTATCTAAAAATATTACTTATCGGACCCGAGACCCGCAACTCGCACTCGTACCCGGCCTGGTTCGGTCAAACGGCGCGCGCATGTGTGGTAGAGATGCATGGTCTCCCTCCTCACAATAAAGCAAACATTTGGGTGCCCCAAGGCCCCAACACACTTGTGAGAAGGCTATTGATAAAGTGTCATACCCTTACACATTCTACAATGTGGGACAAATCAATTTTCCCATTCCTTCTTCCTTCATGCTTCTCTCTTAAAAAACAAACCCCATGCCCAAAACCATGTTTTGAAACTTTTCTAACAATGTCTTAAGGGCAATGACCAGTCAACCTCCTAAATTATGCATGTCCCCTCAGTGAGATGTCACTTTTGCATCCTTTCACCCAAACTTAAACTTCACTATCTTTAAATCCACAACTGTGAGCATTCTCTTATTTCTTCAAAATTACTTAATTTTTCCAATATGACCTATCATTTGACACACATTTGAATCGCAAAAACTCTACATTTAATCCATTTAATTGATGAAAGATTGTAACACCTCGTTCTTTAAGACCGGAAGCTAAAAAGATGCATGTTGCAATCATCTCCACTTTTATTTTTTCATGATAGAAAATCGAATTTTATTCATTCTCAACATCACATAACACAGGAGCATGAAAAATATCACAAAAAATTCATTCATACAACTCGTTTAGAGAAAGTATAAGTTATGACAAAATAGCACAGAGATAGACATATGAAAATACCCCCTCAGATGATCAAAGTATAAATACAGCCATTCGTAAAAGATGCCAACAAATACAATACATCGGATACAACAACTGACCAAGTAAAACACGGCAAAACACCTAATCAGCTATCCTTCTCTGCTCACCTCAGACAACTTATTCGTAGAAGATAACTGAAATACCCTAACCCTCAGCCTACTCAATTGAGTACCTGAGATTTTAAAGGGGAAAATGTAGAATATAGGTCAGTCAAAATGCCTGGTATGAATAATAACTTAATAACCTGAAACCATAGATATCTAACGAGACCATGCAACATAGCGAAACGGGTTTCCCTCTCGTTAGATTCTTATACGAAAACGTAAAAATCCTGCATTCCCTACACCTCAACGATTAGTTCTAATTTCGCAACATTACATATAAACATAGAATCATGACCATGACATTTATCAAGCAACACACAATTGATTCCCTCCTAATTATACTCCTTTTCTGTGCCTTCGCAAAGAACTGCTTTGTTAGATATCGCAAGCAAAACCTCTTTCCACTATTGATTCCCTTCCAGTCACATTCCACTTACACGAAACTCACATCCCCTCTGGTTCCTTTATGTGCTTTGTAGAGTAACTCCCCACTAACGCGAAACCAAAGTTGCTTCCTAAACACTTGCGTATTGCATGAAGCAACAGATCAGATACATTCTTAATGATATATCTTAACGGGTAAGTGTCAATCCCTACCCTTGGGACCCTCTCATTGTTCCCCCACAAAAATGCAATTTCAAATATTGACAACAACCAATACATATTTTAAGGAATTCTAAGTAAAGTCCATATACGCTACAATGGATACGACACCTGTGTCGTCTCCAACCTCCTTTGAATCCCGTATTAGTATCAAAGCCCATATTCGTTCTATTTTGAAAGGGGAAACCATTTTGGCTTTGCATCTTACCAAAAAATAATGCATGTCATCATGCAATGATGGCAAGCAATAGACGTGAGGCCTCTATTCTATTTAGAAAATATTTCGATAAAAGTTTCATCGTTGTCGTTACTGATGCTGACGGTCATGGAGGCAAAACCTCAAAACAATTAATTTAAGAAAATTTCCTTAACGGCCCTTTCAGTGCCTAAAATATATATCTTATGAAAACGTTTTTACAAAGGCATGTCTACTAAGCTACGACTTCTATGCCTTCAGAAGCATAGACTTCAATATGAAGCCCCTTTCTGTTCCAACGAAAGACCTAAAGGCATGCAAACCTTGTTCCTTTCAGAGTCGCCACTTAGAATCTTTCTTAGATACATACATACATATATATGAAAAAACAAGACTTCTATAAAAGAAACACCCTTCGGCCTAGTCGAAAGAGTTAAGGCGGAAGCGTCTAGCGGAGCAGTCTATTTTTTTAAAACCTATATATATATATATGTGTGTGTGTGTGTGTTTGTGTGTGTGTGTGTGTATGTACATATGTATCAACACTAATTCCTAAAATCAAAAGGTATGAGGCGGAAGCCTGGATACTTCAAATATCAAACTTTTGATATTTCAACTATTCAACACGACCGAAGGTGGTTTCAATTGTTGTCAGAAGTGCTTCCGGATCTGAAAATGGTACTGATGGTAATTTTAGAAAAAAATGATTTATTTCTTTATAAAACTTTTCTTTTCACCGGTTCCACTATATTTGTCGAAACTATTAGTTTATAAAAAGTATTTAAAATAAAATATATCAAATTTCCCGGTACTTTGTAGCACATAAAATACAAAATACTTGGGCAAAACATCTTATACGCTATTACTTGAATTAACATATAATCTTTCTTAGATCATACACCCTTAGGAAATTCATAATAAATTCAGAAAAGCATAACAATTTATGAAATTTAACCTCATCTTGATGATCATTTAACACACATTATACAAAAGTTTCATATTATTTGGAGATCTCTATCTAAGGTTTTCGCCTTACACTTATTCATCTTCATGTATGATAATAACATACAAATCTAATCAACAGCATAACACTAAACATGCGTAACTTCTAAAAACATAAAATATTAAGATCAACATGAAATCAAGCATAAGTAATCAACACCACTTTCGGATATACCATGATAACTGAAACCGTAGGGGTATTATTATTCACCTTGGTTGGATGGAGATAATGAGATTTGTTGATGAAATATTCTAAGTTATAAGTTTTCCTAGCTTTATTTCTTTTTCTCCTAACTTGCAATTGTCGATCTTTCTTAGGTTTTCCTTTAGTTTTTGTTTACGTTTTACAAATGAGCATTGCAAATGAACTATTGGAAAACATAACACACATATATATATATATATATATATATATATATATATATATATATATATATATATGGGCTGAAAGTGCCAAAATTGCTCTCCTCGTATCTCCCTACCTTAAGCATGTTTATTTAGTTTATTTGTTTACAAAGGCCAACCTTCTAACTAATTTATTAAACACAAATCTCATTACCTTATCTGCATATTATTCCAATTTAACTATTTTTAATTGAATTCATGAATAATGTTCTACCAAAATTAGGGTTATTACATCCTCTACCCGTATGGAATTTCATCCTCAAAATTTAGACAAAGGCTAAACTACCATAGAACAAGCAATCAAGCAACAATGCTATCTACAAGATAATAAGGGTCATACTACAAATAAATATGGCTAAACTTTTCTAATTTCTCCTTCTCTTTCCCAAGTGCAATCTCTTTTATCATCACTTCACTGGATTTTTAACATTTTAACCGACTTTCTTCCTAATTTCCTTTTGTCCCTTTCAACAATTCATACTAGTTTTCTTACAATAGTGAAATCGGGTTCCATTACCAACTCTTTCGATGCCTTTGGATCTAAGGTGGCATCTGAATCATGCACATACTTTCGTAAATGTGAGACAATAAGCATGTTATGAACTCTTGCAAAATTAGCTGCTAGCATTCCTATATAGGGAATGGTCTAACATGACTTGGCATAAGTTTTCAAGTCTTCTCGAAATGAACCATGCCCTTCATAGGTGACATCTTGAAGAAAATTTCATCTCCAACTGAAAACTTTAAATCCTTATGCCTTCTGTGTTGGCGTAACTCTTCTTCCTAGACTAATCTTCCTTTATTTTCTTTTAGATGATTTTAATCTTCTCAGTGGATTATCTTATTAATTCGAGGCCAATAACAATTCGGTTTCCTGTCTCCAACCAACACGATGGTGATTTACATGGTATTTCGTATAAAGCTTTGGAAGGCATCATTCCTGTACTAGTATGAAAACTATTATTATAAGAAGATTCTATTAATTGCAAATGGTCCTCCCATGAACCATAAAAATTCAAAATGCGACCTCTTAATAAATCTTCCAACACTTTGTTTACAGTTCTGGTTTTCCGTCCATCTATAGAAGATATGCGGTACTCATCTTGAGCTTCGTTCCCAAGGCCTTTTGAAGGCTTTTCCAAAATTCACCTGTAAATAATGGGTATCTATCGCTTATGACACTACTAAGAATTCCATAAAGTCTCACAATATCGTTGATGAAAAACTTAGCCAAAATCGGTACGGTGCTACTAGCGCTCATGAGGATAAAATGGGCATATTTAGTTAATCAATCTACGACAACCCGAATGCTATAGTTCCCCTTTCTTGTTCTTAGCAAAATATCGATAAAGTCCATGGATATTGAATGTCACTTCCAAATTGGAATGCCTAATGGTTGAAGCAAACTACTAGGATTCTGATGTTTAGCTTTCACATGCTAGTAGTTCCGGCACTGCCTCACCTATAAGCCTAATTCCGTCTTCATGCCTTCCAGAGACTCATCTTCATGTCTTGGTAGATCGTAGTATCGCCAGGGTCTGTCGTAAACTTAAAACAATGACACTCATTTAGCACTTTTTTCTTAGGGTGGGCATAAACCGCATCGCCATACGGAAACTACCCACACATAACCATGAAAATAGTATGGAAAACCAGATTGGATCTTCTTTATAAAGCAGGTACTCCAAACCAAACCAACTCAGAATGATACGGTACATTTGCAGTTCGAGTTGTTGACCCAGCCGTATTAAACCAGAACAAACTGAATAGTAGCACTAGCAATCTTATGATAAAAATACAACTAATTCCTATCTAATTATTGATTTTAACAATATATTTTCTATTTCGGGATATATTGTTGTTATATTAATAATAATTGTTATCACAAAGAGAAAATTATAGTTTTAATATAATAGTTTCTATTTCTTTTTTTGGATAATGCGAGTTATAAATTTATTTGAGTTATATTACTTAATGTTTATGCATTGATTAAAATTGATGTTTGCTTAATGTACTAAAACAATCTCATTTTTCATTAAATGTAAATTAGAAATATTCATTCATTAGAAACCAATCTTTAAATTTTGGATAACATTGTGTGCCTTACCCTTTAAGTGACACTGGATGACATAGTTGTAAATTGATTATTGATTGGCGTAATTCTCTTATTTCATACTTAATATGAGTTCAAACCGAACCGAACCTAAACTGAAGATTGATATATTAAAACCAAACAGAAACCAAACCGTTTGATTGAGTAGCATAATTAGTTGTAATTTAATTAACCGTTTGATGCAGTGCGGAAGCGTTTAGTACTCCAAACCGCATCAAACCGACCCATGCCCTCCCAACTTTTTTCCATAAGTCGTTAACATTCGGAATACATAACCTTGCTTTCTTCCGTAACCATTTGTTTTGGTCAAGAGCGAATCCTTTCAGATCATTACATTCCACAGTAACTCTGAGCTTTCTGATCTTTTTAGCTAGCAAAGGATCTTTTTCTTACTTAAAAGCAATCTTCTCATTCAAAATTAGTCAAACTTTCCAACATGACACCATAGATGTGCTTTCACTAGAACAAGTCGTCGATCTATCCCTTACATTACATGTAATCAGAGCTTCCAAGTCTTTCAATTTATTCAACATAGCCTAGATTATCAATTGATGTTTTCTACTAAGGGTGTCAGTAACTTTATATTTTTTTTTCCTGGAATATACTCATTGCTAAAATCATAAGTGTCCAAAAACTCCAACCATCTTTGCTATCGCATATTTAATTCTTTTTTATAAAACAATTATCTCAAAGACTTATGGTCCATAAATAAATCACACCTTTCACCCATAAGTAATGCCTCAAAATTTTTAAGCTAAAGATACAACAACTAACTCAAAATCATGAGTTGGGCATTGCACTTCATATGTTCTCAATTGTCAGGAAGCATAAAAAATTACTCTTCCCTTCTGCATAAGAACATCTCCTAAGTTTGTTCCACAATCATCCGTATAAACAACTAATTCCTGGTTTTCATCCGGTACCACTAAAACTGGAGCACTAGTCAATAACTTCTTCAAAATCCAAAATGCTTCCTCACAATTAGCTAACTATACAAACTTAACATCCTTCTAAGGCAACTTAGTGAGTTACGATGTAATCCTAGAGATTTTTTAAGGAACTTCGATAGTATCCAGCTAATTCAAAAAAGCTTCTACTGTCCTAACACTTCCTAGTTTTCCCAACTTATAATGACATCAACCTTTGCTAGGTCTGCCGACAATCCTTCACTCGAAACCATGTAACCATGAAACTTCATTTTCTCCCCTCAAAACTAACATTTAGGAAATTTGGCCTTCAAGCGATGCATCCCTAAAGTCTCAAGAACAATCCGTAGGTGGCACTTGTGTTGTTTTGCTTCCTTCGAATGAACCAATATGCCATCTATAAAAACTTATGCAAATTTATACAAGTACTCTCAAAACACTCGGTTCATAAAATATACAAGGAAAATAGGAGCATTTGTTAAACCAAATGGCATAACAATCCATTTTTATGATCTATATATCATACGAAATGTTGTCATAGGAATTCTCTCTTCCGTTATCCTTAGTCGATGAAAAGAGGTAGCCAAATTCAACAGACAAAATGCCTTTGCTCTACTCAGCTAATTGAACTTAACATCAATACAAGGCAAAGGATACTAATTCTTCACAGCCCTTTATTTAAGCTTCTGATAGTCAATACAAATTGTCAACATTCCATCAGGCTTCTATACAAATACATCCACAGCCCCCAAGGCGAGCTACTTGGACAAATAAAGTTTTTTCTTCTAAATCAATAAGTTGGACCTTCAGCTCTCTCATCTCCGAAAGGGTCATTCGGCTAGGTGACTGACTAACTGGCTCCGCTCTTGGCATATGATCAATGCAGAACTCAATAACACTCTTTGATGGTAAGCACGTTACTGGTTCGAAGACATTAACAAATTCCTTTACTAGAGGAACACTACTCTCCTCTTCCTCCAATCCCAAAACACTTATCAATGGGAACTGGGAACACTCATGAAACCTTCATCTCTACCAAGAATTCAACCCGATCGTTGCTTTAAGGATGTTTCAATGACGCCTCTCTACTTTGAAAAAATATTCTAGCATCATAACGACTCAACAATCCATCCCTGAAATAATTCCAAAACCATCAAAATTAAATACATACAAACTACAAACAAAAACATAACTTAGCAATCAAATTTCTGAGTTATCACATCTCACCTTGAGCGTCACGTAACCTTCATAAGATTAACTACTCCAAAGGATGTAGCAAGGTATGATGGTTCTATGGATAACTTATGTACTAAGCATCTAGATATAAATGAAAGAGATGCAACAATATCAGACAAAACTTTATCAAGCATGCTACAAAACAAAAGTGTACCTTCCAATACTATTTTTCCTTTCTCAGCTACATCAGGCCCAGAGGATGAAGGCTCCACGGTAAGAACTTTCCCCTTTGCTGCTTCTGGACGCTTGTTCTTATAGTGCCCAAGCTGATTACAATTGTAGCACCTAATATTCTGCCTTCCAATAGTGATCCTGGGTATAGCGTTCTTGTTGTTTCATTTGATAGAGTAATGGACTTTTTTATGGCACTTAAAGCATGCCACTATCGCTTTGTTCTTCCTCGGCTTTCCTCCTTCCTGAGCTTTCTTCCCTTTGAAGAATTTTCCTTTCTTGCCCTAAAAGTTTTGGCTTCCATTAGGCTTCTCAACCACTCTTAATATATCCTTATTTAAGATATCCATTTCAACACTAAAATTGCTGAGGTTTCGTAGGTATGGCGTAGTTGTTGTCATAATATCATGCCAGTGACCCTTAATAAACTTCTCATTTCTCCTGATAATGGTACCTATCGTTCTGTGAGCATAACGGGTATTAAACTTAGCAACATATTCCACAACTAACATCTTCGCTTTCTTTAACTCATCAAACTTCCTAATCATCATGGACTGAGCCGCTTCTCAAACGAAACTTTCCCTAAGCATCCTTCAAGAATCTTCCCAAGTGATTCCTTCCTCCCATGTTTTTACCGCTGCTTGATTCCACCAATGTAATGCATTTTCATGCAGCAGCCTCGAAGCCGGCCACCTCTTCTGCTCATCTCAAGCCCAAGTCTCCAAAGATTCTTTCATAATGTAGCAAACAGGTATCCGCAGCAGCATCTTCCGTCAAAGAATTGCCTTCCTCTCAAGCTAACATAAACCCTACTCAATTTCTCTTATTTGTACCACTTGCACTCCAGGATTTATTCCTCTAGGAATATTAGCGACTCCAGCTGCAACATATGAATAAACGTCTAGAACAAGTTACCTAAATCTACCGGTGGTGTACCTTGATTCTCATTTTCCCTTTGGTCCTGAAGTCTGCTAGCAACAGGCTGAGCATTACCATCAGTTGTGGTGCTTCTACCATTAATATTTAGCCTTGAATTGCTTCTCTCCATATCTTACTTCCTTTCTATTGATAAATTTTAGTAAGATACCAAAGGGTGACCCTAAGATTGTGGGGTATATATATGTAGATAATAAAATACAAATACGTTATAGTTTCGTTATCCAAATCCCTTACTATGTTCCTCTGATCTTTTGGATTTTAGTTAGATTTTCTTTGAGAAAAGTTATATAAGTTTACATAAACCAATGCTCTGATACCAAATTGTAACACTTCATTCTCTAAGGCCGAAAGCTAAATGCTATAGATAACATAGTCATCTCTAGTTTCAACTTCTAGAAATAGATAATTGAATGTTATTCAATCTCAACATCAGATAACACAGGAGTATGAAAAATATCACAAAACATTCATTCAGACAACCGTTCACACAACCCGTTCAGAGAATATAAAATTACAAAATAGTACTGGGAGAGACTTATGAAGATGCCCTCTCGGATGATCAGAGTATAAATAGCTACATTCGTAAAACATGATGATACATATAATACATCAAATACAACGACTTGTCAAAATAGAACAAAATGAAACACCTAATTAGCTATTGTTTGATGCTCCCCTCCAGTAGCATATTCATAGATGATACCTTAAATACCCTAACCCTCAGCTTACTCAGTTGAGTACCTAAGAGTTTAACAGGAAAAAAAATTATAGGTCATCAAAAAAGACTGGTATAAATAACAGCTTAATAACCTGACACCACTGATGTTTAACGAGACCACGCCGCATAGCAGAATGGGTTTCCCTTTCGTTAGAATCTCATACAAAAGCATACAAATCATGCATTCCCCACACCTCAATGATTAGTTCCAATTTTGCAACATTACATATGAACATACAACCATGACCACAACATTTATCATGCAACACACAGTTGATTCCCTTCTAATTATGCTTCTTTTCTATGCCTTCGCAAAGAACCACTCTGTCAGACATTGGAACCGAACCTCTTTATACCACTGATTCCCTTCCAATGCATCATGGTATCATATTCCACTTATATGATACCCATATCCTATCTGGTTCCTTTCTGTGCTTCGCAGAGTAACTCCCTACTAACACCAAATCGAAAGATCGTTCCTAAACACTTCCATACTGCGTGAAGTAATGGATGCAGACATATTCTCAATATTGTATCCTAACCCGTGAATGTCAATCCCTGCCCTTGGGACCCTTCCATTGTTCCCCACACAAATGCAATGTTCAAACAATGGTAACAACCAACACATAACATTGTAAGGGATGCTAAGTAAAGTGTACATACACTATAACAGTTAGAATATGTATACCATATCCAACCTTCTTTGACTCCCATATTGTTACCGAAGTCCATATTCATGCTATTTCGAAATAGGCAACCTTTCCAGCTTCGCATCTTATCGAAAAGTCAATGCTTGTTGTCCTACAAAGACGGCAAGCAATAGAGGCAGTGCTTTTATTCTATTTAGAAAATATTTAGATAAAAGTTTCTCCATTATCATCACTAACGCCGACAGCCATGGAAGCAAAGCCTCAAAACATTTGATTTAAGAAAAGTTCCTTAATGGCCCCTTCAGTGCTAAAGAAGTATTCTATGAAAATGATTTTGTGAAGACAAGCCTGCGTAAGCAAGAGCTTTAAGAGTTTCTAAACCTCTGGAAGCACAAACTTTGGTAACAAGCCCTTTCCAGTACCAATGAAAGACATATATGCATACAATCCCTATTCCTTTCAGAGTCAGCACTTAGAATCTTTCTTAGATATATAAGAAAATAAGTCTTTTATAGGAAACACCTCTTTGGCCTAGCCGAAATAGTTAAGGCAGAAGCCTTTAGTGAAGCAGTATATCTTTTAAAACTAAAATATTTATAAGTATCAACACCAATTCCCGAAAAGAAAGGCATAAGGCGGAATCCTGAATACTTCAAATATCATACTTGTGATATTTCAACTATGCAGCACGACCAAAGGACGGTTCCGATTGTCGACGGAAGTGCTTCCAGAAAATGGCACTAATAGTAGTTTTAGACAAAACTAATTTATTTCTTCATAAAACATATTCTTTCACCAACTCCACTATATTTATTGAAATTCTATCAGTTTATACAAAGTATTCAAAATAAAGTATATCAAATTTCCCATTTTTTAAACTGCATAAAATACGAAATACTTGGAAAAACATCTTATACGCTTATATTGGAATTAACGTATAATCTTTCCTAAAGCATGCATCTTAGGGAATTCGTAAAAAAATCAAATAAGCTTAAAAATTCATGAAATCTGAAATCCAATTCCACAATCACTAAACACACATCATAAAGTTTCATATTATTTGGAGATCTCTTTCTCAGGGCTTCACTATATACTTATTCATTTTCATATATGATAAGAACATACGAGTCCAACCTACAGCAAAAAAACTAAACATGTGTAACTTCTAACAACACAATATTAAGATCAACATGAAACCTAACATAAAAAATCAACACTACTTTTCAGATATATCATGCTAACCAAAACAGCAAGTGGTAATGTATATTATTCACCTTTGTTTGATAGAGATAATGAGATATATTGATGAAATATTCCAAGCTATAATTTTTCCTAGCTTTATCTTCTTATCCTAACTTGTACTGACCGACCTTTCTTAAGTTTTCCTTTAGGTTTAGTTTAGGTTTTAGAATGAGTATTGTGAACGAACTATTGGAGAACATGAAACACATACACACACACATATTATGGGTCGAAATTGCCAATATTGCCCTCCTCACGTCTTTTACCTTATGCATGTTTTATTTAGTTTATTTGGTTACAAATGCCAACCTTCTAATTAATTTATCAAACACAAATCTCATTTCCTCATCTACATATTATTCAAATTTAATATTTTTAGTTAAATTCACAAATAATGTTCTACTAAAATTAGGGATGTTACAAAAAGATAAGTAAATGACTGAATTATATTCCATGCTTATTCCGATTTGCTTAAACTAGAGAAAAGAAGAAGCGCTTATACCTCAAGTTTGTAATATATGAACAAACTAACATTTTGAGACTAACAACCATCATAATAACCGCAAAACCAAATAAAGTATATTTGGATATTGAAAATTAAAGATTGGAGGGATACCAAATGAAAAACAGACATATGTATAACACATTTAGTTATGAAATAAAATCAAACATATGATATCTTTTTATGGAAGTAGTGCATAAATGTATCAATTAGCTAAATTTAAATAAAAATAATAACCAATATGTGAGCCACCTCAGTCTAATAATCTTTGGATGGGACTGGATAAGATTTAAAGGTCTTGTAGATTGAATGTACATAGAAAATTCTAGATCCAATCGTGAATTATATGGGATTGATATTTTCCTAATTTCATTGGATTTGATGCAACAACACCATAATGTAGTTGTGTTCAAAATAATAACATTTTAAAGGGACAATTTAAATACTAGTAATATCATCCTTATGAATTTGTATACGTATGTGTAGGGAAACAAAGTTAGATGTACACAGTGCTTGCACTTTACAATTGAAATATAAGAAATCTTATCCTCAATATTCTTTTTTGCTACATATGCATCATAGGTAGAAGGAGCGGTTTTGGAAGGTGGAAGAAAGCTAAGCATCATTGAGCCTTTCATATATTCTTCTGGTATTTAAATCACGGAATTAGATCAATCATACACCATCATAATCTTTTACTTCATGATTATATAACAACATATATTATTACTACATTAAGAAGTTAAGAAATTGTACTTTTGGATGTTTCTTCATGCCATAACAGGTACGATCATAGATAATAGCAATGGTGATATTGCAGCAGATCAATACCACAAATACAAGGTACTTTATTCATCACTATATGCTTTGTATAAAAATATTAATTCATGTGGAAAGAAAATTGTATAAATCATTACATCTTGACGTACAAAGATTTTGTGTTATCCATCAGTTTATACAATAATGAACCCACATAGAGAGTAGAATATGTATTAAGATCACTATTTCAGTCTAACCATGTTCATTAATAGGAAGATGTGAAGTTGATGTATGATATGGGTTTGGATGCCTACAGATTTTCCATATCATGGTCAAGACTAATTCCTAGTAAGTAAATTACATGTTTTCATTTTATCTAGATAAGAATGAGAAAAAAAGATATCCTAACCATTAAATTTTATGTAGATGGAAATGGTCCTACAAACCCTAAAGGCTTACAATACTACAACAAGCTGATTGACGAACTTGTTAGCCATGGTAAACTACCACTTATTTTCTTAAGAATGTAGCCACTTTAATATCTTTACAAGTAAGAAGACATCTATACTTGTAGGTATTGAGCCTCACGTCACTTTGTATCAGTTTGATCTTCCATTGGCATTACAAGACACATATGAAGGTCTCCTAAGCCCAAATATCATGTAATTCCTAGAAAATAATTATTTGTTGTCCTGAAATAGATACATGACTATGTTATTTCTGAGTTATGTCAGTCACCATTCTAATGAGCTGACACATATAGGTCATAGATGCTTTTTTATTTAACTGATTCAAAATATACCTATCTTACATTAGAGAGGACTTCACTGCATACGCGAATGTATGCTTCAAAGAATTTGGTGACAGAGTGAAAAACTGGATAACATTTAATGAACCAAATTTTGAAGTAATTGGAAGTTATAATGATGGAACAGCTCCTCCTCAACGCTGCTCAAAACCTTTTGGCGCATCAAGCTGCGAGAAAGGGGATTCGACAAAAGAACCATATATTGTTGCTCATCATATTTTACTATCACATTTATCAGCCTCTATGTTATATAAAGAAAAGTACAAGGTATCACTTTTATTTAATTATATCATTCGACGTATTCTTTCTTGGTTGCCATAATGATTTCACTTAACTAATATTTGGAAATTCTATAGATACATGCAATTATAACATGGATTGTTAAATATATTTTTTAAAAAACTTTATCCAGTCATCGCAAGAAGGAATGATTGGTATGACTATTGTAGCTCCTTGGTTCGTACCATCTACAAACTCACAAGAAGATATTGATGCAACAAATAGAGTTTTGGATTTTCAGCTTGGATGGTCAGTAATGCTATCTCTTCTAGTAAATTGGACACTGCCCATATATTTCAAATGAAAATGAACCGTTCCATAAAACATATTTAGGATAAACAAAAAAGTAATTTGACCAAACAAAAAATATGTTCAACATAAATATTGATTATCCCTGTATTTAATGCAAATAATAATTGTTCTTGGACATATTGCTATATAGCAATCTTTATATCATAGCACATAATCATAATTCTAATTTTTTTAACTATTATATATCATTATTACCATTGTAACAGGTTTATTGATCCATTTATTTATGGTGATTACCCCACTATCATGAAGAAGAGAGTAGGATCACGGTTACCTTCCTTTAGTTTTGAAGACTCTGGAAGATTAAGAAATTCGTCAGACTTCATTGGTGTTAACCATTATGTCGTACATCGTGTCAAAAATGAAAAAAACAATTTCAAGGATAATGAGCGGGATTACAACAGGGATATGGAAGCTTTCATAGATGGTAAATTAATGCTAAAAATATAGCTATTTAAATTAACATTGTTCTATTACATTAACTGATTATCATGTTACATATTCTAATTGACAAACATTTATATAATTTTTTTATGTTGTAGGATCTTTAAATGGAGGAAAAGAAACAGTGAGAAGTTCATAAAATAATAAATAAAAATATATATTTGTTTTGCATCATAATGTATTAATAGCATGACCAGGTTTCTACCGCGGGAAACTTGCAACCGCGTAATAGTTCTACAACAGAATGGGCACTGGGAAAATTGATGAATTATCTCAAAGTAAAATACAAAAATCCTCTAATTGTAATTTATGAAAATGGTAAGTGATTACAAATATAATTATGACAACTTTAACAAAAACCATTGTAAGTTAATTTCACGTTATATATGTGGTACTAGGATTTCATGAATATGGTATTGTACCAACTACAAATGGAACGGACGATGGAAGCAGAGTAAATTACTTGCAAAAATACATCGAAGCTACACTTCAGTTAGTAAGGTATATCTTTGCACAAACGAGCACAAATGTAGTTATACATTCATGTGTACACAAAGACTTGATTTTCAATATTTGTTTTGGAAAGCTGACTTCTATGAATGATGCTATGTTACTACACAACTACAAATTAATAAACTTTCGATTATCTATTTTTGTGTAGGAATGGATCAAATATAGGTGGGTATTTCGTATGGTCATTGATAGACTGCTTTATGTTTACATATGGGTACACATCGAGGACTGGTCTAATTGGAGTCAACTTTACCGATAATGATAGAAGGCGTTATCCTAAACTTTCTGCCAATTGGTATGCTGAGTTCTTATATAGTGACAGATTGAGAACTCATGCATCGACGAAATGAGATTTATCCAATTGTTGCCAAGGGTAAAAATATTATGCACGGAGTTCCTGTAGTCCCAAAATATTATAACTAATGTTGTAAAAACAATGTTATTTGTAAGCATTCTTGTCTCTACTAGTTAGAGCAACATGATGCAAAAGGTCATGGGATTCGATTCTGTCGGTCCCTTTGCCATGATGATGTGGTTCATACTATCCACTTTGTATGTAAGTACCCAATTTAAAAAAAAATGAACAATATTATGTGTGCTTTAATTAGATTAACTTTGCTACGCGTCGTTTGATTAGAATTATTGGATTTTCGTTAATTATCTATGGGTTACAAATTGAGGGATTTTGCGTTAGTTGAGTTGAGGGGATAAATGACATGGTCAATATAGTAAATATATGGTTATAACATTTTAGATGAAGCTGAAATTTTCTATCTCCAGCCCCCTTTTGCATATCCTCATATCTTAAAAAATCTCGTCCACACACAAGAGTTATTTTGACGAATTGATGGGATCCTTCGTGTAAAATAAATGGTTTTCAATGACAAATGAATGACTCACATTTATGTGGAAAATAGGTCCCCTTGAAAAAGGGATAGAGGAATTGGTGTCGTTCTAAATTTCTATCTAAAAGAGGGTCCATGCCAGGAAATCCCTTATCCCTACATTATCTTCTTTAGCCTATGAGGTGTAAACTAGGATTATATAATTTTCTAGTAATAATGCTGTTCAGAATAGTGCAAGTAATAATATTAGGATAATGGATTATTTCTTCAATATTTAACAGATGAAACCATACTTTTTACCTGTCATCCACTTCACCAATTATCGCCTTTTAACTTATTTTGAAATAACTTTGATCCTCTTTTATGTCCAAAAACTAATTTTTATAAATGTTGGATTCTAGTTTTGAATGCGTCAAGAACATCGTTGCTAATTCATCTAACTGTAAAATTATGAAACATTTTGTATATCGTTTAGTTCTTTTTTTTAATAAATTATACTATAAAACTTAAGCCTAATGATTTGGCTAATGGTAATTGATTAAATTAATTCAAAAAAGACTTTCTAATTCGAAAGGCATATTTCAAACTAGAGCGGGTATAATCATGTTAATTAATTTCCTCTTAATGTGTCTTATACATTTTTTAGAAGTCGCCTTAAATATTCCAAAAATGAGTAGTCTACAAAATAAAAAAATAAAATTCTTGTTTATGGAGTGAGAAAAACTATTGTTATAATAGTATAAGCTATCTATTAGTTAGGAGACAATTTTGTATATCAAAAGATGAAGATGGATTATGGATTAATTGATCTTTGTAATAATATCTCTTTACTACAAAATTGGTCGTGGAAATTGACTAATAATACATGTAAAGAAATTACGTTTAGTCAATTTTATGATGGAAGAAGTATCTTTCATTGCGTAAGAACTAATAGCATAAATATTATGTTGTACATTCCAGAATAAATTTAAATAATTTTATCTATATTTAATTAAGGCATGCGATGTTCAAATTTAGGATGAAAGTTCAATCATTATGATTTGCATATTCTTATACAAATTGGACATGTTTCGGAAAAAAGTTGCAAAGCTTTGGCATTTGACAGTAGCAACCATTACATCAGATTATTCCTATAATTTTCTAAATTGTTTTGTGACTAAATCAAACTAATTCAAATATATTTAGAGACTAAACGCATTATGTATGCCCAAATTGCATATATGGTTAATCTTAAATAAGAAGAATAGATATGTTGGGACTGTCAAAGAATTAGTTCATTGATTCAAATGCATTTTTTGAAATGTAGGAGAGAAATAGTTATGCATTTATATTCCGAAACATGATAACAAATTCATTACTTTTGTTTTTTAGACCATTCATAAAAATTTTGAACTTAATATGTCCAATAAAATCTTATCTATAAATTTTAATTGGATGGTTATAAGTTGGAATTCATTAGTGGTAATAGATCATCTTAGATGTTGTATATATTTTTACTAAATGGTATATATGGATTGAGGGAAACCAAAAAGCTTTTTATAATTAAATATTTTATATTAAATTAAAACTTTCAAATTAAACTTAATACAATAATGCAGCTTTACAAATAACAAGGACTTTTTAATGGGGCCCTCTTCCTTACCTTTTCTATTTCCTTTCAAAATACATGCCTCCCCTCTTCCGAATGCCACTCTACCATATTTGTTTTCCACCTCCACCAATAGGTACCATCGGTCGTATCCCACTGCCAATCTCATAACTTCTATCACTTCTTCCAACGACACCAACCCCGTCCTATTATCGTCGAACCTAATCATGGTTTCCCCAAATCCTAATATAGATGTAACTACTGTCTACCCGCCACTTCTAAACAACCTCATGTTGGATGTTGAAACAACTGCAAGGAAGTCTTAGACATCACTTTTCTATTCAAAGCCAATGAATGTAAGGCTGTTTAAACCAATTGCATACAATTTGAAATATAATGAATATTTCCTTCCTTTTCCTAATGTAGTGAAGAACGAAGGCTTGCACTTCTAAAAAACACTCTAAGAGGTTTCTTTCTCAAGGAATCCCTACTTTATTACACTTGGTTTATCATCTTAACAAAATTTTGAAGGTAAAGGGTAAACTATCTATTAGAAGTGATAATACCTATTTTTTTTACTTGATATTGTCTTCAATAATGACCATATTAAAACTGTTATTTACGAAAAAATGTTTGTCATTGCTAACTGAGTTGCATTATTTGGTAGTATTCAATCTCCAATTAATATAGTTCCTACTTGGATGCATTTCAAAAGATCTTGCTTATTGCTTGGGCTCTATTTCGCTTGCGTGCCGTATTGTTAAGATGATATGATTTAACAAAGCTAATAAAAAAATTAATGCATTTGGAACAAGAAAAATGTATGATTGAAATCACTACCGACAAATAGCTTACTTTTGTTATGAAAGTGGATGATGATAAGCTTATGTAATATGTTGAAGTTGTATAAGATTGGAAGCCACTTATTTTTTGCAACAACAAAATTTTCGATCATAGGTACAAGGAGTGGAAGCTTTCAAGTTCGACACAATGAGAAACTGGGCATAAACGATAAAATTACATATGTTATGCTCAAAATTGTTGAATAGAATGATGTACCATGGGCCAATAATGCGTTCAATAGTTTCAGTGAAAAGAGACATAATGTCACTAATTGATGTAAAACAAAACATGCAAGTTCTACTTCATGGGCTCACACTTGTCCTATAAAGGTTCCTATGACTCACAATTCTGGTCCATAGCCTATCTACTGTATCTACACCCCTTCACATCAATGCCATGTCAGTCCCAATCATACCCTGCCTTGTTATCCACCCAGTTCCTAATTGTTTAACCCACTTCATAGTTAAATACTCTAGTTTTACATTCTATGTATTTGAATGGATGTGTGTTTTTCCATCATTCTTTTATTATTCATTATTGCGTCGAACTGTTATGTTAGCCCACTTAACATTTTCGTTTATAAATACATGTTGTAAGTCTTTACTTTATTATTACGTTTTACATAGAATATCTAAATCATTTATTTCTTCTACAATTCATCAATTCAATATATCTCTAGATATTACATGGTATTAGAACTCTCATCAATCCTAACAGAATCAATTTTCTATTCTGATCTTGGTATTCACCTTTTATATATTTCTTTCTATTTGAAGAGTGTGATTTCTTCTCATGACAAATGTATCATCATCAAAGAAGAAAGTTGTGTTTTTCACCAGTGCCTTATAGTGCAAAATCAGAGATTTGGGCAGTGGAATACGAGCAAACCAAATGATCTAGTCTGTCAACAATTTCAACAATATCAAAAAAAAAAAAATCGATTGGCACAAATTATAAAGAGAACAAAAACAAAAAAGAGAGGAAAGGACACACCAATATAATGTGGTTCGGATATGAATATCCTACGTCCACGGAGACCAAACAACTTTTATTTATCAATGAAGAAATGTGTACATAAGATTACAATAGAGAGAATATTAATGGTGGATTGCTTGCATTCATACAATAACATGACCCCTATTTATATAGAGGGATTTCTTGGAGATAAAGAAGAGAAGTTTCTAGATTACTTGGTCATGAAGAAAAATATATATAATATCTTCCTTGATTTGATTGAAGCATAAATGGTTGGTGCAATCAAGGTCACAATCTCTTTCCCTGAGTAAATTGATTCTTCATTAATTGATTGATTGTCCTGTTATTTTTCTTCCAAAAAGAAACTTCCTCTTATATCTTTCCATATATGAGCCAATTAATTGATTGACAATCAATCAATTTCTTTCCTTCTCTACAAATATTTGAATCACTAATTTCAACATTCTACCTTTATTCAAATATGACAATATTTCTTCATCACCTCATCTTCAATAATCAACATAGAAGTTGTTGGGCCCAACGCCCTATGGTGCTTAAGTAACAGAAAGCAAACTGATCAAGTTTGAGCAATGCTCAAACTTGTCCTTTGGAAGTGACTTGGTCATCATATCTAAAGGATTATTCAAAGTACCCACCTTCAATAATTTGATATTGCTTCGTTCTTCCTCAAGCATAAGAAAGAAACCTCTAACATTAATGTGTTTCGTCTGTGAACTATGAGCCTGATTCTCAATAAGATGAATCGCACTCTAACTGTCCGAAAATAGCTCCACTGTCTGTTCTGCCATTGAAAGATCATCCACTAACTGAAGTAATTACAATCCTTTCTTTGTTGCTTCCACAATCGATATTAACTCTGCTTCGGTAGTCGACAAAGCTACGGTAGACTGTAACTTTGATCTCCATGAAATCGGGCCTATGCCAAGTGTAAAAACAAAGCCCGACATCGACTTCCATCCATCTCTATCCGCAACATAATTTGAATCACAGTATCCTCTAAGATAGATGTCTCCATCTACTCCACCATATAAAAAGCCAACTGAAGAAGTTCCACAAAGATATCTGAGTAACCACTTTACTGCTTGCATTTTCTCTCTACTTGGGTTAGACATACATCGACTAACAACACCAACTACATGAGATAAATCAGGCCTTGTGCATACCATAGCATACATAAGGCTTCCAACCGCACTAGAATAAGGAATATTACACATTTCCCTTTTTACTTCATCCGATGTGGGACACATATCTCTGGATAGCTTGAATTGAGAGCCTAATGGAGTAGCCACCGGTTTAGCATTCTCCATACCGAATCGAGATAGGAATTTCTTGATGTATTGAGCTTGAGTGAGCCTAAAAAATCTTTGCTTTCTATCCCTCTGAATCTCCATCCCCATAATCCTCTGTGCGTTTCCCAAATCTTTCATCTCAAATTCCTTACTGAGCTCCATCTTCAACTCCAAAATTTTAGACATGCTCTTAGAAGCTATCAACATATCATCAACATAAAGTAACAAATAGATGATGTCATCATTACATTTTTTTTAAAATAGACACATTGGTCCTTAAAGCTTCTAGAGTGACCATCTGGGATCATAAACTTATCAAATTTCTTATACCACTGTCTAGGAGATTGTTTTAAGCCATAAAGAGATTTGTTTAGTTTACAAACATGATCTGGCCTGCTGCTATCAATGAACCCCTCTGGCTGCTATAGGTAAATGTCCTCCTCAAGATCACCATGCAAGAATGCTGTCTAGACATCTAATTGTTCCAACTCCATGTCGAAGTGAACAACTAATGCCAATAGAATGCGAATGGAAGTGTGTCTAACAACTGGAGAAAAAAATATCATGAAACTCCACATCTTTCTTCTGAACATAACCCTTCGCCACTAATCTTGCTTTGTACCTCAAGTCACCATTGCCTCCATCTTTCACCTTATAGATCCATTTACATCCAATTGCTCTCTTGCCGGAAGGAAGTGGCACTAAATCCGAAGTGTGATTTTTGCGCAAAGACTCAATCTCCTCCTCCATTGCTACTAGCCAACTAGAGCTATCAACTGAACTAATGGCATCTCTGTAGTCTCTTGGTTCATCATGAAATATGCTTAATGCATAAGCTGCCATATCATCAAAGTCAATATCTTTAATACTTAATCCCACAAAATCAAGCCGTGTAGGTCTTTTCTTCTCTCTCGTTGGTCGAGTTTGAATTTGAGCTCCACCTTGAGATTGATCTTCTGTACTTTCCCTATCAACCAAGGTGTCATCGGAATCGCCATTTTTGCTCGTATGGAAGTTTGATGATCTGCCTCGTGTTTGGTATTCTGAATTTGTCCTCGCAACATCATCATTAACTGAAGAAGGCTCCACCTTCAACATAGCCTTCTCATCAAATGTAAAATGCCTGATAGTAACAATCTTCTGGGTAGTAGGACACCACATCCTATAACCCTTAATTCCTTTCTTATAGCCAAGAAAAATACACTTGCGCGATCTTGGATCCAACTTCCCTTTGCTCTCTTGCACATAAGATGGATAACCAAACACTCTGAGAAAGGAATATGATACAGGCTCTCCCTTCCACGCTTCTTTAGGAGTCTTCATGTCTATGGTGGCAGAAGGTGTGAGGTTTATAAGGAAAACCACCGTAGATAATGCTTCAGCCCAAAATCTCTTATATAATCCCGCAGTCAGCTGTAAGCAACGAGTTCTTTCCAACAAAGTCCGATTCATTCTCTCTGCAACCCCATTTGACTGAGGATCTCCAGGTGTGGTGTGTTGTCTTTTGATTCCCTCGGACTCACAAAATTTGATGAATTTTTGAGAAGTGAATTCACCAACATTATCTGAACGAAAAACCTTCACTTTCTTTCCAGACTGCTTCTCAACAAGAGCTTTTCAATTTTGAAACCTGTAAAAAGTTTCATCTTTGGACTTCATAAAGTAAACCCATACTTTTCTAGAAAAATCATCCACAATTGAAACAAAATACCTGGTTCCTTCTTGAGATCGGCATGGTGCGGGTCCCTAAACATCAGTATGAACATACTCTAAAACCTCTTTAGACTTTTGCTCTGCAATGCCAAAAGAAACCATAATACGCTTTCCAAGTACACATCCTTCACAAAAGTCAAGTTTTGAATGATGAACACTGTGACACCCCATCTCTATTAAGGTCACTCACAAAGGGAATGCCTTAATTTTGGTGGAGTGTTTATTGTGTATAGAACAGAAAAGTAAACAAGACAGATAAATATATTGGTACTTGGAAAATAAAAACCACTTTTATTGCAGCAGAGAAATAGTTTGGTTACATCACATCAAAAACCAACTACAAAACCAAATACACTTATTATCCATCTTGACAAATAAGTTCTGAACACATAAAATAAAAGACATAACCCCAACATAAAATAGCCATAAATAAGATAGGATGAACTTTACTTCAGCAATCCAAGCAACTTCCAAAAGAAAGAGATAGAGCTGTCCAAATCAAGCTCCACTAGTACTAGTCCCACCCTGAGCACCTGGGGGGGGGGGAGGAAGAAAAGAGGTGGAAACAAAGGGGGTCAGACATAAAGTCTGGCGAGTGCAATAACTTTAATAATATAATCATTAAAGTAACTAGGATAAGACATAAGCTGGTAAATAAGGAAATGACTGTGAACAAATGGGCATGACAGAGCAAACAAAGGAAATAAGATTAACAAAGATAATGTTAAAGGCGCACCTAATCACTATAAGATAATTACTACATTGCACCACACCAAACACCCTAAAAGTTGATCCCGCCAACAGAACTTAATAATGATAATGGTAGTTTCGTGTACCCCTAGCTGTCTACATAGGTGTCGCCTGCCCCTATCTCCACTAGGTGTACCCAATACCCTCATGCGATCGGCTACCTAACTCGTAGATACGCGTGCTGGTCCCACAGTGGGGTGTATCACTCCCCAAAGTGGCAACCCGATACCACTAAAGATGCACGACTTATACCTACACGATGCAACAATGTCTTACCTACCAGTCCGGGCCCACACACGCACATGACCCCGTTGGACTTGCGTTTCCACCGCTAACCCGTTTTGACCTCTTACAATCAAACCCAGTACGCGTGCCCCGTCCTCGACTTGGGTCGAGCCCACAAAGATACTTAATGGGTTGCTGGTCTGATAAGGGCCCCTATGCCTGACACAAGCTTCCCACCTATGCTTGGTCCCCTCTAGTACATCCCACTTAACCCTTTCTTATTCGTGTCTTCTTACATATATCAACGTGGTTAAGTGTTTCTAATCATATTTCACAAGCCACCCAAGGCCACCCACTTAACTTCACATGCCACCAAAGGCACCCACTTAACCCCCCATGTCCCACCACATGTTTATCTGGTTAAGTGTTACTTAATTCATTAGAATCGTAACCTAGTAAAGACCTCCCATATTAGACTGGCATTTGCAGTTGCTGGATTTGCCGGGCGGGTCCGGGCAGTCTTATACTGCAAACGGGCCTAACCTCGTGTCTTTACAACTGTTACGCATTTAATTCATGCCTTTGACCTCTCACATTAGACTGGCATTTGTGGTTGCTGGATTTACCGGGCGGGTCCGGGCAGTCTTACACCACAAAAGAGTCTAACCTCGTGTCTTAGGCGGTTTATTATTACACATCTTTATTTAACCCCAAAGTGGATTAATATCCCTATTCAAATTTGTAAATAAATTCCAAATATACTTATGTCCATAATTGTCACCTAAATTATGTCCATTTGTTTCAGGTATACAAATTTTACCAATTATCGCCTCAAATTAATTGTATGCCTTTCAAGGCCATTACATGCCAATTCTCAATATGTGTATATTCAATATTACCCCCATCGTCCTCACGTTGTTCATTCGCTTATCATGACATATATATATATATATATTACACTAGAAATTATTCTAACACATAAACGGGAAGAAACACCGCAAATTTGCATATCACACAAAATGGATCTAACTTACAAAAAAGGATTACAACATATCTAGCAAAAACTTTGTATAGTCATGAATCTAAACATAGGCCTGAATGTGTGAACTTGCATGAATATAGTTTTCACCCAATCCTGCATATATGAATATAGTTTTCACCCAAACTTCCATAGGCCATAGTCACAAACTTGCATAAAACTATGTACGTCATAGATCTAAACCTAAAGGTGTAAACTTGCATATATGTGAATCCAATTTCTACCTAAACTTGAATATAGTCATTTTACTTGGTTCACATGTAAACTTGTGTGCAATTCACGTAGAAACTAGCATATAATCTACACCCAAACTTGCATATAAATTGATGTCCAACATGAATCAAGTTGAACATAGGTGATTGGGCATATACAAGGGGATCCACAACAAAAACTATCATTATGAACAACTAGCATATATTCACAAAATATCACATTTTTCCAATGTTTCGCAAACATAGCCATATTTATAACTCAACCTAATTAACTTGTTAATTATCTTATTAAAGAATTCGAACCCACAACTCAAAGAAGGTCTTGAGTTCTGGGATCTGTGTTCTGAAATTGATTTGGCTCGCCTTTGAAGTAGACAAATTCGTTGTTGTTGTTATAGATTTGAGTTGAATTGAGTTGATTAGCTTTTCTTTGCTCCTAGTTGGTGGCGGCTACTTTAGGTTGTGGGGTGATAGCATGACGACCATGGTTCTAATTTTTATTTGGTTTAGGTTTTGAGTCTACATGTGTTTATATAGATATTAGGATTAATTTAGGCCATCTGATCAACCTAGAAGCAACCTGAACCATCCAAAAAGCCAACTCAACCATAATGACTCAGCAGCAGCTCAGAATTGGGCTTAATTCAAATCTGCCCGAGGGGGGTAGGTCGACCCCCAGGTCGACCCCCAAGTCGACCTATAGGGTAGGTCGACACTAAAGTCGACCCCCTGGTCGACCTGGCCTAGGGCGGGAAATTTCCCGCCCTGCCCGGTTCTGAGTCTGAATTTGTTTTTAAATTTAAATTTGAATTTCTTGAAACTTCCGACAGCCATAACTTCTTCATACGAAGTCCCCCGAAATCTTCAAGTTACGAAGAATACATATCCTACCATCCAATCGTCCATCTACTCAACCATCAAACACATGCATCCATTGTCCTTAAAAGACTTCTAATGCTTTCATGTTTATATGCACAGTGTGTGTACATGTCCGTATCTAATGCAAAGTCAGGCGGTCTACTGATTCAGTTGACCTCTTTAATGCAAATTATGATAGTGCCATGCATCCATTATGTATGCAAAAGATCCCTAATGATACATATTATTTCTACATGCATGCACAACCATTCATCTGAATGCAGCATCCATATGATAACACAACCATTATACATCCAGCAACCTAAATAAGCACACATTTATATGCAGTATGAAAGTGATTGAACCGATCTAGTGCCTAATATGTGTGTATATGCATCCACGAGAAACCACTAGCAAACACTTGCATCCAGTTGCATCCATCAATCATAACATGTTCCAAATACATGTTTACATCCAGTGGTCTCTACCTAAGGATAAAGAATATGACCGAGGAGATACACTAAAAAGGTAGATACAAGCTTGAATAATCTTAAGGAAAAAGAGATCAAAGATGTACCCTAAAATAGAAAAGGGTAGCTTGCATGTATTTTGGCCTCAATCTCCCAAGTCACGTCTTCCTCGGTGTTGCTCCATTGAACTTTGACAAGCTTATGTTCACGGTTGCGTAGTTTTTTGACTTCCATCCCCAAGATATGAGTTGGAACTCTTCTCACAGTCGCTTCTCGTTCCACTTCGACTTCCTCTAGTATGCTTGGCTCCACAACCTCTGCCGACTCATGTAAGCACTTTCGTAGCTGAGAGACATGAAAATTATTATGAACTCCAGCCAGTCTTTCAGGCAGCTCTACTCTGTAAGCCATTGTCCTAATCCTTTCGATGATAGGAAATGGTCCTACAAATCGTGGTGCCAACTTTCCTATGGACCCAAAGCGGATGACATTCCTCAAAGGAGATACTTTAAGGAACACCTTATCCCCAATCTCAAACTCAAGGTCGGTCCTTCTCTTGTCTGCATAGGATTTCTGTCTATCTTGGGCAGTCTTCATTCTCCTTCGTATCAAGTCCACTTTCTCTGAAGTCTCTCTAATCACGTCCGACCTAAGTATAAGTTTATCTATGGACTCCAACCAACAAGTTGGTGTTCGACATGACCTTCCATATAAAGCTTCGAAGGGTGCCATGCCTATAGTGGCTTGGTAGTTATTGTTATAAGCGAGTTCTACCAAAGGGAGATGATCCTCCCAAGATCCTCCAAAGTCAAGAATGCACAGTCTCAAAAGGTCTTCCAGTACTCTGTTCACCCTTTCCGTCTGACCATCGGTTTGAGGGTGATAGGTTGTGCTTAAACATAGCTGTGTGCCTACAGCCTCTTGCAAACTCCTCCAGAACTCGCTTGTAAAGATAGGGTCTCGATCAGTCACTATGCTGGAGGGTATCCCATGGAGTCGAACTATCTCCTTAAGATAAATGGAGGCTAAAGGCGAGGCGGTGCTCCTACTCTTGACAGGTATAAAATGTGCGCTTTTCGTGAGCCTGTCCACTATTACCCAAATACCGGTATTGCCCCTTCTTGACCTAAGCAACCCATCAACAAAGTCCATCAAGACGCTTTACCATTTCCATTTCGGAACTTCTAGAGGATGAAGCAAACCACCGGGCTTCTTCTACTCCACCTTGACTTGCTGGTATATCATGCATTTCAAAACAAATTCAGCTACATCCCTCTTCATGCCATTCCAAAAGAAAACTCTTTTGATATCTTATACATCTTGTCTCCACCGGGGTGTATGGTGATCTTGGAATGGTGTGCTTCTTCCAGAACCATCTTCACCAAATCTCTTGCTTGTGGGATGCATAGTCCTCCATCCTGTCTCAACCAAACCTTATCATCGATGGGGTATCTATTGAGGTGACTTGAAGTCTCTCCCTAATCATCTTATATATCACATCAACTAGCTGAGGGTCTTCACATTGCGCGGTTCCTATTGAGTCCAACAAAGTAGGCCGCACCTCTAGCATTGCCATCAAGCCAGTCACATAATCAACAGAGGGTCTAAAATCAAAATTTGTTATGTACTCCAAACATTGCCTTCCTACGAAGAGAGGACTTAAGGTCAGCTTCTTTCTACTTAAGGCGTCTACTACTATATTGCCCTTACCGGGAGTATAGGAGATCTCAAAGTCATATGAAGCGAGAAACTCCATCCATCTTTGCTGCCTTAGATTGAGATCTTTCTGCAAGAAAAGGTACTTCAACGATTTATGGTCAGTATACAATTCAAATTTCTCACCTAAGAGATAGTGGCGCTAAGACTTAAGCGCAAAAACAATGGCTGCTAACTCTAGATCGTGGGTTGGGTAATTCTTCTCATGCACTTTCAACTGCCTTCCACCATAAGCTACTACCTTCCCTTCTTGCATCAAAACAACGCCTAGTCCCATACCGCATGCATCTGTGTATACCGTAAACATCTTGCTCCCATCTGGTAATGTCAAAACTAGGGCCGTTGTCAGAGCCCTCTTCAACTGTTGGAAAGCGACTTCGCAATTCAAATCCCAAGTGAATGTCAGGTTCTTCTTTGTTAACCTTGTAAGTGGAGCAGAGATTTTCGCAAAGTCTTTAATGAACTTGCGATAAAAGCCTGCTAGTCCAAGAAAACTTCGGACTTCGGTTGCATTCTTTGGAACCTTCCAATCCTGGACCGCAACTACTTCTGCGGGGTCCACAGCTAACCCTTCTTTGGACACCACATGCCTAAGAAATCCTACTTCTTCCCTCCAGAAGTGGCACTTGGAGAATTTAGCATTTAACTGATGTGCACGGAGAGTATCCATGACTTTCCTTAAATGCGAAGCATGCTCTTCCTCATTCTTCGAGAAAATCAGAATATCATCTACGAAGACCACCAAAGATTTATTTAGAAATTCCCGGAACACTCTATTCATCAAATCGACGAAATAAGCAGGTGCATTTGTCAAGCTGAAAGGCGTGACAAGCCATTCGAAGAAACCGTCTGGGGTTCTAAACGTGGTCTTATTATGCTATCTCCAGCCACTCTTAGCTGATGACATACGGTAGCCAGATCTAATTGGGAGAAAACTGTTGCACCTACAAGTTGATCGAACAAATCGTCTATTCTTGGCAGTGGGTGCCTATTCTTCTTGGTCAGCTTGTTTAGCTCCCTATAATCAAAACATAGGCAAAGTGAACCGTCCGCTTTAGTTGCGAACACCACTAGAGCACCCCATTCAAAAATACTCCGCCTTATAAACCCTTTTTCTAGCAGCTCCTTAACTTGCTTGCTAAGCTCCTTTCTCTCCCTTGGAGCCATGTGTCTAACGGGTAAAGCAACGGGTTTTGCGTTATCAACTAGGTATATGCGAAAGTCTATCTCCCGCTTCGGAGGCAAGCCCTCTACTTACTCAAAGACATCCGAGTATTCACGGATCACTCTAACAGACTGCAAATTCTCAACAAACGTGTCAAGCGATTCTAGATAACTTAGCATAACATAATTCATGGGGTTATAAGAGATTTCGAGAGTGTTGCCCAAGCGAGTCATAAGCCTAACCTCTCTCTTTTCACAATCTAGGACGGCTCTATTACTGGATAACAAATCCATGCCTAGAATTAACCCATAGCCCGTGAAGCCCAAAACATAAGCATCACATCTAAACCCAACGCTAAGTATAGAAATTTCCAAATCCAAACAAATCATCGACAAATAGGACGAGCCTCCAATTGGATTTGAAACAACTAAGGGATCCTCTACTATACTGGTGTTTAGGTGTAGTGACTCAATTAAAGCAGTAGATATAAAAGAGTGCGATGCACCAGAATCAAAGAGTGTGAGAAAAGGATGATCAAAAGGATAAACTAAACTTTCAACGGAAATCACTCTACCTCATTCTTGCAGCGGTGGGGCCACGAGAGCCTGGACCTGCCCCCTTGCCTGCCCTGGTGCCATGAGAGCCTGAATCTGCCCTCCAGAGGTAGGCCCTGCCCTCTGCCCTTTCTTTGGGCAGTCCTTAATCAGATGTCCTGCCTCGCCACAGTGAAAACAACCAGTCTTCTTCTTCTTCCTACAGTCTTTGCTCAGATGGCCTAGTGTCCTACAGTTAAAGCATCTTTTCTTTCCCTTGCCATTGTTGTCTTTACCACCCTTCTTGTTCAGCTGTTGCTATTGTGCTTTCTTTTGATCCCCTTTCTTCTCAGGTTCCTTATTAGCATTGGCGCCTTTCTCCTCTTTATGCATAAGCGCCATGTCAACCAATCTCTCAATGGTGGCCCCCATAGGGATGTGGGTCATAGCTAACCCATGTAGCGGCTCGTTCAAACCCTTAACAAATCTCAGGGCCTTCTTTTCGGGTGTATTCACCAAGTCCAAGCCAAATCTTGCCAACTGTTTGAACTTGTTGACGTACTCTTTCACTGATAGAATTCGCTGCCTCAATGCCAAAAAACTTTCCATGTATAGATTCTCTTTGGTCCGTGAGAGAAATTTTGCCTCAAACCTATGCCTGAAATCCGGCCATGTATCAACTGGACGCTCTCCATTAGTGAACTCCCACCAAAACGAGGCCTCATCCTTCATTAACCAGGAAGCTAACTGGACCTTTCTTCCATCTTCTACCTCAAAGATTCCAAACAAATCTTCCACCTCCTTTAGCCAATTTTGAGCTACAACAAAAGTCTCTGTCCCATGAAAAGGTTTTCCGCCCATTGCCCGAAAGTCCTTGCATATCTTTGTGAAAGTATCAACATGGGGAGGAGAAGCATTTGCTGGGCCTACTACATTGGCCCTAGCTTCCAGATACCTTCTAAACCATCCTAGTATCGGTACCCCCTCGGTTATCTCGGGAATTCTAGACATGTTGAAAAGAAAATGAAGCGATTCAAACGGAGAATTCGAAAAAAAGATATATGAATCTTGGGGGTTATGTTTTTAAAATAAACTTTTCTCTTGAAAATACTCTCCTTAAAACGTATTTTTGAAAGTATCCTTTATGAATATGCTTTTTGGAAAAATAGTTTTTCAAAATATCTTATCTGTTCTAGTAACCTTCAGCTCTGATACCACGTGTGACATCCCATCTCTATTAAGGTCACTCACAAAGGGAATGCCTTAATTTTGGTGGAGCGTTTATTGTGTATAGAACAAAAAAGTAAACAAGACAGATAAATATATTGGTACTTGGAAAATAAAAAGCACTTATATTGCAGTGGAGAAATAGTTTGGTTACATCACATCAAAAACCAACTACAAAACCAAATACACTTATTATCCATCTTGACAAATAAGTTCTAGGTACATAAAATAAAAGACATAACCCCAACATCAAATAGCCATAAATAAGATAGGCTGAACTTTACTTACGCAATAGAAGCAACTTCCGAAAGAAAGAGATAAATCTATCCAAATCAAACTCCACTAGTACTAGTCCCACCCTGAGCACTTGGGGGGGGGGGGGGGTGAGGTGGGGGGGGGGGAGGAAGGAAGAAAAGAGGTGGAAACAAAGGGGGTCAAACATAAAGTCTGGCAAGTGAAATAACTTTAACAATATAATCATTAAAGTAACTAGGATAAGGCATAAGCTGGTAAATAAGGAAATGACTGTGAACAAATGGGCATGACAGAGCAAACAAAGGAAATAAGATGAACAAAGATAACGTTAAAGGCGCACCTAATCACTATAAGATAATTACTACATTGCACCACACCAAACACCCTAAAAGTTGATCCCGCTTGCAGAACTTAATAATGATAATGGTAGTTTCGTGTACCTTTAGCGGTTTATATAGGTGCCGCCTGCCCCTATCTCCACTAGGTTACCCACTACCCCCATGCTATCGGCTTTCTAACTCGTAGATACCCATGCTGGTCCCACAGTGGGGTGTATTACTCCCCAAAGTGGCAACCCGATACCGCTAAAGATGCACGGCTTATACCTACACGATGCAACAACGTCTTACCTACCAGCCCGGGCCCACACACGCACATGACCCCGTTGGACTTGCGTTGCCACCGCTAACCCGTTTTGACCTCTTACAATCAAACCCAGTACGCATGTCCCGTCCTCGACTTGGGTCGAGCCCACAAAGATACTTAATGGGTTACTCGTCTGATAAGGGTCCCCATGCCTGACACAAGTTTCCCACCTATACTTGGTCCCCTCTATTACATCCCACTTAACCCTTTCTTATTCATGTTTTCTTACATGTTTCAACTTGGTTAAGTGTTTCTAATCGTATTTCGCAAGCCACCCAAGGCCACCCACTTAACTTCACATGCCACCCAAGGCACCCACTTAACCCCCATGTCCCACCACATGTTTATCTGGTTAAGTGTTACTTAATTCATTAGAACCGTAACCTTGTAAAGACCTCCCACATTTGACTGGCATTTGCGGTTGCTGGATTTGCTGTGCGGGTCGGGCAGTCTTATACCGCAAACGAGCCTAACCTCGTGTCTTTACAACTGTTATGCATTTAATTCATGCCTTTGACCTCTCACATTAGACTGGCATTTGTGGCTGCTGGATTTGCCGGGCGGGTCTTGGCAGTCTTACATCACAAAAGAGTCTAACCTTGTGCCTTAGGCGGTTTATTATTACACATCTTTATTTAACCCCAAAGTGGATTAACATCCCTATTAAAATTTGTAAATAAATTCCAAATATACTTATGTCCATAATTGTCACCTAAATTATGTCCATTTGTTTCAGGTATACAAAATTATACCAATTATCACCTCAAATTAATTGTATGCCTTTCAAGGCCATTACTTGCCAATTCTCAATATGTGTATATTCAATATTACCCCCATCGTCCCCACATTGTTCGTTCGCTTATCATGACATATATATATATATTAGACTAGCAATTAGTCTAACACATAAAAGGGAAGAAACACCGCATATTTGCATATCACACAAAATGGATCTAACTTACAAATAAGGATTACAACATATCTAGCATAAACTTTGTATTGTCATGAATCTAAACATAAGCCTAAAGGTGTGAACTTGCATGAATATAGTTTTCACCCAATCTTGCATATATGAATATAGTTTTCACCCAAACTTGCATAGGCCATAGTCTAAAACTTGCATAAAACTATGTACGTCATAGATCTAAACCTAAAGGTGTAAACTTGCATATATATATATATGAATCCAATTTCTACCTAAACTTGCATATAGTCATTTTACTTGATTCACATGTAAACTTGTGTACAATTCACATAGAAACTAGCATATACTCTACACCCAAACTTGCATATAAATTGATGTCAAACATGAATCAAGTTGAACATAGGTGATTGGGCATATACAAAGGGATCCACAACAAAAACTATCATTATGAACAACTAGCATATATTCACAAAATATCACATTTTTCCAATGTTTCACAAACATAGCCATATAACCCAAATTATAACTCAACCTAATTAACTTGTTAATTATCTTATTAAAGAAATCGAACTCACAACTCAAAGAAGGTCTTGAGTTCTAGGATCTGTGTTCTGAGATTGATTTAGCTCGCCTTTGAAGTAGACAAATTCGTTGATGTTGTTGTTATAGACTTGAGTTGAATTGAGTTGATTAGCTTTTCTTTGCTCCTAGTTGGTGGCGGCTACTCTAGGTTGCGGGGTGATAGCATGACGGCCATGGTTCTAATTTTTATTTGGTTTAGGGTTTGAGTCTACATGTGTTTATATAGAGATTAGGATTAATTTAGGCCATCCGATCAACCTAGAAGCAACCTGAACCATCCAAAAAGCCAACTCAGCCCTAATGACTCACCAGCAGCTCAGAATTGGGCTTAATTCAAATCTGCCCGAGGGGGGTAGGTCGACCACCAGGTCGACCTATAGGGTAGGTCGACACTAAGGTCAACCCCCTGGTCGACCTGGCCTAGGGCGGGAAATTTCCCGCCCAGCCCGGTTATGAGTCTGAATTCATTTTTAAATTTAAATTTGAATTTATGGAAACTTACGACAGCCATAACTTCTTCATACGAAGTCCAATTTACGCAAACTCAAACTCTTTCTCAACTAGAATTCTGAGACGAACACAATGGCATTACCCGTTTCCCTTGATTCTCACATTTAAAATTAGTTATTCCTAAATTCGTTAGTTTAATGTTAATAGAAAACATGGGGTGTTACAAACACCGTCAATCAAGCCTCGCTTTCTCAATACTTCTAAACTGCGCTCTCCAATGTGACCCATACAAAAATGCCACAATTTGGTAGAATCATAATCAATTGAATCAATAACCAAAGCAGTCTCTGCAATAGTAATTGTACCCTTCAACAAATATATATTTCCATCTTTTACCCATTTCGTTACTATCAATGATCCATTTGTAATTTTTAATGAATTTTTTTCTATTACACACTTTAAGCCAAAATTGCACAATTCTCCAATGGAGATCAAACTATGCCTTAAATCAGGGACATGCCTGACATCACATAAAGCATGAAAAACACCATCAAACATCCTGATTTTTACATTTCCATTGCCCATCATGCGACAAGAAGCATTATTTCCCATGAGACTCTCCTCCATCAAGCTAACAATAAGTGGAAAAAGAGTGACTATTAGGTGTCATGTGATAGGATGCTCCCGAGTCAATAATCCACATAGTACTTTTCATAGGAGAGGCGGAAGCTATAAAAATGCCAGGATCATTATCTGAATCTGATGTCTCCACTGTAAATGTTGAAGCCTTCTGGGGAACAACTTTGCTTTTATTCTCCAACTTGGGGCAACTTGTGATATAATGTCCAGGTTTTCTGCAATAATGACAAACTCCCTTCGAGCTCCTCTTGACTGAGATCTGGACTTAGCTCTATCTCCACCATGTTTGGGTCTACTTTTACTTCTTCCTCTCTGTGAAACAAGTCTTTCAGAATCATTCTCCATGCTTATGCTTGCTAACTTTCCTCTCAACATCTCGTTATGCAAATTTGTCTTCACATGCTCCGAGCAAATAGACGAATGTCCATAGATCATAGAGTTGACAAAAGTGTTATACTCTATAGGTAAAGAACATAAAAGAATAATAACTTGCGCCTCATCCTCAATCTTTACATCAACTGCTCGAAGATTCATGACAAGTGTGTTGAGGGCATCTATATGAGCAAATACATCTATTCCAGGCCTCATTTTGGAAGAATAAAGTTGTTGATGTAAGATGATGTGGTTGGTGAGAGACTTGTCATAGAATTTTCTCTGAAGAGCATCCCACAATTCCTTAGCGGTTTTCACATGAGAAAACTCTCTAAGTACTTCATTAGAAAGGCTAAGTTGTATGGTAGTAAGAGCATCCTCTTCCAATTCTTCTATTTCTTCAAGTGTTAATTTCTTCAATTTCTCTGGATCTGAGACAACCTTAAATGTTCTCTCTTTCTTCAACACCACTTCCATCTTCATCTTCCATGTGCCAAAATCCCCTTTTCCATCAAATCTAGCAACTCCATAATTTGTAGTGCTTCTACCACCTTTATTCTTTGTGGAATTTGACATGGCTGAAAAGTCTTTGAATAGGACAACTTGGCTCTGATACCAATCTGTAGTGCAAAATCAGAGATTTGGGCAGCGGAATACGAATAAACCCAACGATCTAATATGTCAACAATTTCAACAATGTCAAAAAAAAAAAAAATCAATTGGCACAAATTATAGAGAGAACAAAAAAACAGAAAAGAGAAGAAAGGACACACTAATATAATGTGGTTCAGATACGATATCCTATGTCCATGGAGACCCAGCAACTTTTATTTCTCAATGAAGAAACGAGTACATAAGATTACAATAGAGAGAAGATTAATGGTGGATTGCTTGCATTCATACAATAACATGACCCCTATTTATATAGAGGGATTTCTTGGAGATAAAGAAGAGAAGTTTCTAGATTACTTGGTCATGAAGAAAAATAAGTATAATATCTTCCTTGATTTGACTGGAGCACAAATGGTTTGCGCAATCAAGGTCTCAATATCTTTCCCTGAGTAAATTGATTCTTCATTAATTGATTGATTGGCCTGTTATTTTTCTTCCAAAAAGAAAACTTCCTCTTATATCTTTCCATATACGAGCCAATTAATTGATTGATAATCAATCAATGTCTTTCCTTCTCTACAAATATTTTAACCATTAATTTCAACATGCCTAGCCATAACATTTGCACACATCTACAACATTCTTGTGCCACGCCTATGTGCAAATGTGACTGCATCTAATAAATCAGTCAGAACTTTGTTTTTTCATATAAAGAAATATCAAGAAAATCAATCAAGAAGCTCAAGAAAGCAGTCAGAATTCAATATGTACCATCCAGTGATCCAATTAGCTTATCTACATCATCTTCAATCTTCTTGTTGTATTAGAGTGTTTCTGATTGTTCATCATGGACAATGATAACTCATCAGCATCTTCTGTTAATGTGGCTGGATCACTCAACAATGTGAATAATACAAATTCATTAACAAAACAGTTGTTAGTCCCCAATTTCAACTTATCACTGTGCAATTAGATGAAAACAACTATCTTATATGGAAGCTTCAGACTATAACTGCTATATAAAAATACGACCTTAAAGGCTTTGTAATGGGTACAATTGCAGTGGAACTACAGTTTATAACTTACAAAGAAAACATAGTGATCAACAATGAAGAGTATTTAAAATTTCACAGGTAAGATAGACTGATCATTTCATGGATTATTGTCATCTATCAAGCAAAATTTCTACCATAAGTCATTGGATGCAAAACAGCCAATGACATATGATAAACTACCGAAAAAGCATCTAATAATCAATCTACAACAAAAGTGATGTACAATAATAGGCAGATTTGGAATACTTAAGCAAGATCAAATCTACTTTTGACATATTAGAAGCTACTGGACATAAATTACCTGATTCGGAACAAGTTCATGTTATTCTAAATGGTTTGAGTGGAGAATACAAAGCTGAAGAAGCAATCATATCATCACAAAAAGAATTCTCATCAATGGATGATATACACCCTTTCTACTATTCACGAAGCCAGAATTGAGAGTAAAAGGGCACAAGAAAGTGATTTCAGTGATAATATGCAGCCAACAACAACATGAATAAGAATTAAGGTCATAGTAACAAGTTGGATCAAAACCTTTTAGCGTGGTGGTCTCTCAAACCATGGTAGAGGAAGGGAAAGATAAAGCAATAACAACAACAAGCCAAAGTGTCACATATATGAGAAAATAGGTCATACTACACCAAAACTATAATATAGAGTTAACCCAAATTATGCAACAAATCATGACAACAACGGTCAAAGAGGGTCTAACCCTAATGCAAACATGGCTAAAGTTTAGACTAATGGTGTTCAACAAACTAATGCATGAAGAAATCATAGTGAAACTGCAAGAGTGGATCTTATTCATAATAACAGTTGGTATCCAGATTCAACTTATCATATAATATATAATCTTGATTATCTAAATCTTTACAATAGAGAGTACAAAGGTAGTCAAACTATATGGATAGGTAATGGTAAGTGCATTAATATATGTTAATGCTAGTATTCAAGGAAAAAGGCAATTATTCTTACACAACCTTCTAAGAGTCCCCAAAAATAAAGAAAATTTAATTACTGTATCTTAGTTTTCTAAAGACAATAATGTATATTTTGAATTCTATCTAAATCATTGTATTGTTAGAGATATACTAACTAAATAAATTCTTTTGTAGGGTGTGCTGAGAAGAGGTTATAGAAGTTTAGCATTGATAAATGCATCAATTTTGTAAATGATCAAACTTGTTGTAATGTATTTGAGATAAATCAAGGATGTGATAAGAAATCTCTTTTTGATGTGTGGCATTACAAGCTTGGTCATCCAAGACCTAGTATTGAAAAGAGAAAATTGGTAGATAATAAAATACCATCTGATAATGTCAATTTAACCTATATCTGTACATATTTTCAAATGGGAAAGGGTTATAAATTAACTTTCCCAAATTCTTTGACACACTACTCAAAATCCTTTGATCTTATTGCTACTGATTTATGGGGACCAGCCCCAATATGTTTAGACTCTTGGTATAAATACTACATATTTTTGTTGGTGCTAGCACTAGATGCACATGATATACATGTTAGAAACTAAATCTAAAGCACAGATTGTTGTTACAAAATTTATTAATATAGTAGAAAATCAATTCAACACAACTGAGAAAACAATTCTATCAGATGATGGTGTTGAATTCAAGCCACTTAATAATTTATTTCAGAAAAAGGGTATAGTTAATAGAATTACACGTCTTACACTTCTAAAAAATGGGTTAGTCAAAAGAAAGCATATTAGACATATTGTAGAATCTGGTCAAACATTACTTGCTCAAGCTTCTTTACCGCTAAAATTTGGCCTGAACCATTTAGTTCAGCCGTTTAATTATAAATAGGATGCCAACCAAAATTCTAAGTGGAATTAGTCCTTTGGAAAAGTTATACAGCAGTAACCAGATTATAATAGCCTAAAATATTTGAGTGACTGTGCTTCCCTTACTTAAGGCCATATAACTCCAATAAACTTAATCATACATCTAGGCCATGTGCTTTTATTGAATAATGCAATCATCAAAAATGGTATAAATGCGATGATGCAAATGAAAGAATTTATATAAGCATACATGTTATATTTGATGAGAATGTTTTTAAATAAAAACTTCAAAGAAGATTGTTAATGATATTTTTCGTTAACACTCGAATTGGGTTTGGAGACATATATGCATGGAAAATTAATGAATGATAGGTCCGAAGGATATTGAAGAGCAGATTGATTTCAGCATGCCAAACCAGGTTTCACCTTTCCTACGGTATTAGGACAGTAAGTTTAAAGATCAGTTATCCTTCCCTCAAGGGGTGGGTATTATACTTGCAAGACTATGAGATCAGTAATGACCTTAGGAGAGAGGTGCTTAGTTTATAGGAGGCTGATATCTCCACCGACGGAAGGTAGAATAATGCACACTGTATTGAAAGGAAAACAGGATAATGCCCCACAACTGCCTGGTGGTTAACCTACTATAATACTCAACGGTTAAGGTGATACTTCCACATCGAATCCAACCAAAGGAAGGCCATGGTTGTGCTAGTTATCAAACCATGAGCTTATACTAGGATCCCTTTCGGAGTTATGTTTCATTAGATTCATTATAGAAGGGTTAAGTCACACATTAAGGGTTCAGAAGGAAAGATTCCATGATTTTTACACAAGATACTCTCCTTTCAATGAACATTGATGTGATTAACCTTCCACGAGAAATGTTGAAGTTATGTCCATGTTTAATCATGATAAACATAATATGATTATCGGGAAATTCTTAAGTCCTAGACTTCTCCTTTTTATTTATTTCAGATATGTTACAGAAATTGTAGAAATCCCCAATTCAATTGTGAAATTAGGGTTCGCTCTTGAAGAAGAGAGTAAAAGATTGAGAAATGAGAAATCGGTCCCCAAAATGAGACACCTAGGGTCTTATTTATAGACAAATCGGGTCCTCTTTTGCCATCGGGCTTGCAGAAGCCTTTTGAGGGTACAACAGCTAGATGCCGGCCGCTTTTCTCTTTCAAATCCAGATGCTTTGCTCTCGGCCGCTCTTTTTACCCTGTTTATGGGTGTAGCATTGTTTTTAAGGTGTCGGTTCGGGCTTGCGGAAGGATGGTCTTGGTTCTCCTTGTCATTGTTTCTTCCTTTTGTATCGATACCAAGCCTGTTGGTATGGATAGCTTGAGAGGAGCTGTCGGCTTTCAGAAGCATGCTTCCGGTCTTTCCTTTAAGGCTAGATGTTTGCCTTTGCTTTCCAATTACATGTGTTAGGGAATCACCGCCCATTTCAGTATCGACACTAAGAACATTAGTGTGGATAGCCTTTCTTCCTAGATATTCTTACTTGCTTTTGATTGATTCCTGAAGTGGGTTTCGGCCTTCCGAAAGAATGCTTTCGTTACATTGCTCACTGTATGCCAAAGTTGCCTCCCGGTGATCATTGAGCCTTGGTTCTAGTAGTTGGATTTTCTAAGTGGTCTCTTAATGCTTTGGATTCCCTCGTCCTTTGAAGCTTTCGTCTCCTACCGTATCGGCATTAAGCAAGTTAATGTTGATAGCCTTTTCACCTTCATTGGCTTTGGATTTTTGGCCTTCATTTTCACTTGCTTCGGGTGTCGGATAGTTTTTCCTTGCTTTTGCTGTTGATTACCCTTTGTTTCAGAACTACCCTTCTGGTAAAGTCAAGCTTTATCCTTTGCTGATGGTGCCTGTCTATTTCTCTGAAGGCTCATCTTATGCTTTCAGACTTGCCTTGTGCTGGGCTTTTACTTCTGGTTTGTTCTTCTTTCGCTTGCGGTGGTCCGATACACCTTCACCTTCAGCTTTCCTTGGTGTTAATTTTGGTAGTAACATTTAGTCCCTAGTGAAGGGGTATTTTCGACTTTTCAAGGCAAACTTCTTTTCTGGGTTCTTTCCTGTGCCTTTTCTGCATGAATTTCAACAACTGATATTTTGCGTTAGCCTTTACATGATTTATATCGTTACTTGTATATGCATTATTGTTAGGTGTTGTTCTTGATCGAGCATTGATATAGTACATTAAACCTATATCTTTGGTTATGTGCTCATTTATGATTTATATCCTATTAAAAACGAGAAAGAGAGTTTAGGAAACTCCCTAGTTGTCAAGTGTGAATATGCTTCACCTTTAATATCGAATTCCGTAATGAGGCGTTTATGACACCTTTTATGATGGGCTATCAGATATAAGATGGAAGGTCAAAAATTCCATTTTTGGGCATTGATAATGGAAAGTTATAACTTCGCTTTCTGGGTGTAAAGGGAAGTCCCGAACCAACTCCTATTTGGGTACTAAGGATTAAGGATCAGAAACCCGCTTTTGATAATAGTAAGGGTTCCAAACTGGCCTATATTCGAGCATGTAATTAGAAGACCATAATTCCACTTCTGGTAATAATAGAAGTCCGGAACTAACCTTTATTCAGGCACTAAGTTAGAAGACCAGAATTCTACTTCTGGTAATAATAGAAATCCCGAACTAACCCTTATTCGGGTATTAAGGTAGAAGACCAGAATTCCACTTCTGGTAATAATAGAAATCCCGAACTAACCCTTATTCGGGTATTAAGGTAGAAGTCAAGAATTCCACTTCTGGTAATAATAGAAATCCCGAACTAACCCTTATTCGGGCGTTAAGGTGGAATACAAAAATTCCACTTCTGGTAATAATAGAAATCCCGAATTAACGCTTATTCGAGTATAAAGGTTTGGATACCCCCTTTGGGTTTAATTTTTGAGGAAGCATATGATTTACTTTCTTCTTAAGCCACTCCTCAAGCTTTTAATTGTCAAAGCATAGGACGTACGTACTTTGTTGGCCCCTCTTTAGGATTGTGCGTCTGGTGCGCTTGGCTATTTTATCCACAAGAAGGGCCCTCCACCCCCTACAAGGTATGCCTTATCCCAGCCATTGTAGGCGATGATCAGTGTTTGCATTCCCTTTTTTCGGAGCAGAGGTAGGACGTTCTCTTCTGTGAGCAGAGGTAAGACGTACTTTGTTCGTAGCAGAGGCATGGCGTACTCTTCTACGAGAAAAGGTAGGGCATGTTAATTAGATGCTTCGTCACGACCATTTCTGGTGTGGGTCGGAGGCTTACACTTTTGATGCTTTAACCTGACCCTTTCTGACTTGGGTGCGGAGAAAGGCTTACACCTCATCCCCACTCCGGGAGGTGCGTTACCCTGGACAACTCGGTAGTGGAAAGGGTTTTCATCCATTTGTGGTTTGTCCCACCTTGGGTTACTTTGAATTTTGATCGGGTTTCCATGCCCTTAGTTGTGTGATCATTCTTGAAGAAGACCTTTCTTTATTCATTTATCATTGATAAGTATGGTCTTAAATGTTCTGACTTCCATGTCCTTGGAACGAGATCACTATTTGGCTTGCATAGTTGATATTTCCTAGGTACAACTTCTTGATGAATGACTAAGGGTCCTTACTAATTTAGGCTAAGAGGACCATCTAACGGGTTTTTTTGTGTTGGCCATTACCCTTCGTAAGACCAAGTCTTCTTTTGTGAAGGTTCTAGTTCCAACCCTCGAATTGTAGTACCTTGTGATTTTCCTTTGGTATTCTTCCATTTTGATTGAGGCCTCATATCTTAACCCTTGTTTTAAGTCCAAAAACTCCCTTTTCAATTCTTGATTGGGATGGGATGCATAGGCTATCCTTCTGTGCGAAGGTATTTCCACTTCGACCAGAAGCATTGCTTCGCACCCGTATATTAGAAAAAAATGGAGTATATCCTGTTGCCGTTTTGGTGGAAGTTCTATATGCCCAAAGTACTAAGGGTAATTCTTCTGCCCAATTTCCTTTAGCTTGGTTTAACCGTTTCTTGAGAATTGTCTTTACAATTTTGTTTGCAGCTTCCCTTGGATGAGCTACTGAGGAAAGACTTTTGATGATTCCATTCCTATCACAAAATCATGTGAATTCTTCGCTTTCGAAATGTGTTCCATTGTTTGATATGATCTTATAAGGAATCCCGAAGTGAGTGATAATGTTCTTTATTACAAATCTCAACACCTTCTTAGATGTAATTATTGGAAGGGGTTCCGCTCCCACCCATTTGGTAAAGTAATCAATAGGTACTACGACATACTTCGCTCCACCTTTGGAGACTGGTAGGGTCCCAATCAAGTCTATCTTCCACACATCGAAAGGCCACAGGATTGAAATAGTGGTTAAGTAACTTAGAGGTAGTCAAGGTATCTTGGAATACCTTCGACATCTTTCGCACTTCTTGACATACTCAGTTGCTTGGCTAATCAATATTTGTGGCCAACAAAATCCTTATCGCATGACTTTCTTAGCTAGCTTAATTCCATTTAAATGATCTCCATACAAACCTTCATGTGCTTCCTTTAACAATTTAAGCCCATTCTCAAGACTTATGCATCTTAAGTAGGGGATTGAATTCCCTTCCTGATAGAGTATCCCATTCATAATCACAAATGTAAGGTCTTGGTGTCTTATCTTTCATGCATCTTGCTTACTAACGGGTAGAACCCCGTTCAGGAGGTAATCTAAGATAGGAGCCATCCAAGTATTCTTGTAATGGTAGTCTATTTTTGCTGAAGGAGATTCTTTATCAAAGATAACTTCCCTACTTGATTCATCTTTCTTTTCCAAAGCTTGGGTTCTAGTTAGGACCAACAACTCTTTTCCTATTTCAAGCTCTTCTTGCTTAATGCTATTTTTTTCTATGTATCCCACAAGGATGATCCGAGTTTCAGGTGCTCCTTGGGAGCTGGCCAATTTGGCTAATGAGTTGGATTGGGTATTCTCCCCTCTTGGGATTTGATGTATTAAGAAGTCCTCAAACTTAGAAAGCATCTTTAGTATCCTTTTCACATAGGGGGTCAGGCATCTTTGATTTGGTAAGTTTTCTTGATTTGATTTTCCATTGATTGTGAGTCACTAAAGATCCTGATTCATGGAATTTTTATCTGTAGCGCTAGGTTCAACCCAACCATCATTGACCCATATTCAGCCATACTGTTGGTGGCTGTTAATCCTAACTTCATCACATAATGCAAATAGTGGCCATAAGGAGTAATTATGATGTATCCTTCCATTGCTCCTTGTTCATTTGAAGCCCCATCTACAATCAATTGCCACTTTTCCTTTAAGTCGATTTCTTTGGTCAATTGCTCTGTAATAAAACTTGTTCATTCATTTACAAAATCTGCGAGGACTTGTCCTTTGATCGCTGCTTGGGGTTGAAACTAAATTTCGTATTGGCTAAGCTCAATTCCCCACTTTACCAACCTTCATGAAGTTTCTGGCTTTCTAAAAACTTGCTTAAGTGGAAAATTAGTTAAAACCTTAATGGGATGTGCTTGGAAGTATCCTCTGAGCTTCTGGGCTGTAAGTATTAGGAAATACGCTAACTTTTCCATTATAGGGTATTGGGTTTCTGTGTCTTTTAAGCTTTTGCTAACATAATAAACCATATGTTGAGTTTCATTGCCTTTTCTTACGAGGATTGAGCTTACTGCATATTCAAAAACTGCCTTATAGAGGTATAAATCTTCCCTTTTCTCGGGACTAGATAAAACTGAGGGCTTTCCCATGTAATCTTTTAATTCTTGAAAATCTTTCCTACATTCTTCATTCCATTCGAAATTCCTCTTATTCTTTATAACATCAAAGAAATGGACACACTTGTTAGTAGCTTTTGAAATGAACCTACTGGGGGATGCTACCTTTCCGTTTAGACTCATGACCTTTTTGCTTGTTTTGGGTTCATCTATGTCCTTCATGGCTTGGATTTGATTGGGACTATCTTCAATGTCATGTTCGCTAACCACATACCCTAGGAACTTTTCGGATTGTACTCCAAAGGAACACCTTTGTGGGTTTAGCCTCATTTGGTAACCTCTCAAGATGTTGAACGTCTCTCCTAGGTGTCCCAAGTGGCTTTCCGCTTTGATGGACTTTACCAACATATCATCCACATATACCTCCATGTTGCGCCCTATCTGATCTTGAAACATTCGGTTAACCAGCCTTTTTTATGTTTCTCCAGCGTTTTTCAACCCATAAGACATCACCTTGTAACCAAAAGTTCCTCAATCGGTAATAAAACTTGTATGCTCCTCGTCGGGCTTGTGCATGGAAATTTGATTGTAACCTGAGTAATCATCCATAAGGGATAATATCCTATATCCACTAGTTTCGTCAACCAACTGGTTTATCCTTGGAAGGTTATAACAATCCTTTAGACAAGCTTTATTTAAGTCTGTATTATCAACACAAGTCCTCCACTTCCCGTTAGACTTATCTACTAACACAGGGTTGGCAAGCCATATGTGATAAAAAACTTCCCGTATCTACTCGTTTGTTTATAACCTTTTGACCCTTTCTTTCAAAACTTCTGATCGATCCCTATTGTATTGTCTCTTCTTTTGCCTAACTGAGATTACAGAAGGGTTTATATTTAAAGCAAGACTCACGATAGAGGGGTTGTTCCCAACCATGTCTGAGTGAGTCAAGGCGAAAACATCCTTGTTGAGCTGTAGGAGGTGAACTAGATCACTTCTCAAAGGTTCTGCTAACCTTTTCCCTATCTTGGTAACTTTGGCCTTATCTTTATGGTCAACACTTTTCTCCTCTAAATCCTCTATTGGCTTTATCCTTTCGGTATCCCCTCGGGAATCAAAGTCTATTACAATTTCTTCTTCCTCCGTCAAGTTTATGTAATCGACCCTCTTCCTTTTTCGTTTCAAGGAGGTGTACCTACCATTCATACGTTTGTCAGTTTTATTGATTTTTATTTTAGCTTCGAATGTTGGATGTAAGAACCCATCATTCGAAGCTTGAAAAATATTACAGGAATCAAGATATGCTGAATACTCCCTGTTGTACTTGTCAATTGTTGCGAAATACAAGTCGCAAGAACTGAACAGTTCCCTTATAATGGTACCCCATCCTTGCTTTGTTAGGAACTTCAACATTAGGTATTTGGAAGAGACGAAAGCATGTATCTCCTCTAGAGCGGGTCATCCAAAGAAGGCATTATAGTAGAATGGTTGGCCAATATCAATGAAGAGAGTTTCGAAGGTTTGGTAAAGAGGAGACAACCCTACTTGGACTAGGAGATTTATTTTCCCCACTGGAGTTTATCCCTTGTTGTTGAAGCCAAAGATTGGTGTGTTGCTTGGTTCTAACTTCTCCTCGGAGATCCCCATTTGATCAAAAGTTTGTTTAAAAATGACATTAATTGCGTTCTCGGTATCGATAATGATTTTGGAAACAATAGAAAGCCTAATCTGAGCCGTTATCATGAGAGGGTCATTGTGTGGATGACGGACCCCTTTCTTCATCTCATTCGGAGAAATTTCTAGATTATGCATCTTGGGAGTATAACGAGCATTCTTCAATGAATGTTCCTCTTGAATGGAGAATATCCATTTGCGAGCTTCTTTCAGATATCAATTCCGAGCCATTGGGCATTTTCCAGCAGGGTGTGGTCCTTCATGGATCACATTGATTCGAGGTCCTAAGTCTAGGTGACCCTCCTCTATCGGAGCTTCTACTACATTGGGTGAAGTCTTTTGTTGTCCGTTGGTATGCTGAGCAAATGGTTGCTTGTTTAAAAAAATCTCTCAGATGTCCCTCATGGATACGCTTATGAAACCTTGCATTCATCAGTTTTGTGCCCGTTGGTTTTGTGACATCTCAATACTTTCCACCAACATAGGGTTCAGGGAAATTCTTGGCTTTGAACGAGATGAGGAAGTTATTTACTCTTTCTTTGGCTACAGCATACACAAAGGAGATGGGTTTGCTTAGGCCAACTGAGTTGGAATTGGAATCCTCCCATCTTGGCCTTTTTTGGTTCCCAGCTAGACCAAACCTTCCACCTTGGGGTTTTATACCAAAGCTCGGCTTTCTTCCTTCCCCTCTAGGCATGAATTTCTTTTTTGTAAAGTATAACTCATCCATACAGATGAACTTGTCATCTTGAAAGTGGAAGTCTGGTAGGTCCTTACAACCATGAATGCTTAGCTATTTCCAGAGGGGAGTGTTTTTAGTTAACCCCGAATGCACTACAATTAGCTTGTCGTGATCATTCATATCTTTTGCCTTTAAGGCTTTTACATTGAATATTTTTAAGTAATCTCCCAGGGACCCTCCTTGCCTTTGCTTGATATTGGCGATAACCGTGTAATCAACTTCGGGTCTTTGCAAATGCAAAATTGCGCAGAAAACCCTTATGCAAACTATTTCCATCAATAGATGGTATTCTCTCTATACTGATGGTACCATTTGGCGGCTGCTCCCTAAAGGGTTACCGGAAAAAGACGACATCGTACGCCCCCCCGAGGAATTATAGAGATCCATCTGGCTGTCAAAAGCCATCAAGTGGTAATCAAGGTCAGTGGTTCCAAGGGATTTTATGGTCAGAACTTTTACCTTAGATGGTATTATAGTTTTCATGATTTTGTCAGTGAAAAGGGCTACCTCTCATTGTCATTAACCCAATCATCCTGAGTTCTTTTTCCCTTACTTCCCAATAGGTCTTTGACAGTCTTACTTGTTACATCTTTTAGATAAGCTTTAGTGTTTTCAAAATACACCCTCTTAGGATCATAACCTTTAGAAGTAGATCTCCTAGATTGTTCCTGACTACATTGGTTTCCTTGATGATCCACTCTTGTCAAATGGGACCATTTATTTTTGGAGGAAGCTGCTTCGCTTTTTTCTTTTATTTCAGAACGTTGAATAGGAGCCTTCGTCTTTGGGGATTCATCTTCATCCCTTTGACTTGATCTGGTGACTTTTGAGGATCTTCGAGCTTGAGTAGCATCCATTTGAGCATGCATTTCTTGGATTTGTTTCTCTAGAACCATAAGTCTGGCAGCATTCTCTTCTGCGGTATCCGGATTTGGTGGTTGCACCGAATTAAAAGTCCCTCCGGCTTCATTGTTATTTGGACTGAATGCGGCATTTATGTTCTCCTCGATGTAAGCATTAGGTACTACTTCCTTATTACGATACTCCAATCTTTTCGACTTCGTTTTTGTTCATGTCATGAAGTGATTGGTTTACCAAATTAACATATAATAAGATAACATGGTCGGAGGTTTAAGCCATCCTTCTAGCACCAAAATGTAAACGATATTTTTCATTAACACCCGAACTAGGTTTGGCGACTTATGTGCATTGAAACTTAATGAATGATAGGTCCGAAGGATATTAAAGAGCAAATTGATATCAGCATGTCAAACTAGGTTTCACCTTTCCTTAGGTATTAGGACTTTAAGTCCGAAGATCAGTTACCCTTCCCTCAAGGGGTGGGTGTCACACTTGCAAGATTATGATATCAATAATGACCTCAGGAGAAAGGTGTTTATTTTATAGGAGTTGATATCTCCGTGCAATAGTTACCCCTAGACAAAAGGTACAATAATGTACACTGTGTTGAAAGGAAAACAGGCTAATGCTCCACGACTGACAGGTGGTTAACTTATTATAATACTCAATGGTTAAGGTGATACTTCCACATCGAATCTAACCCAAGGAAGGCCTTGGTTGTGTTAGTTATCAGACCGTGAGCTTATATCAGGATCCCTTCTGGGGTTATGTTTCATTATATTCATTATGGAATGGTTGAGTCACATATTAAGGGTTTGGAAGGAAAGATTCTTTGATTTTTACACAAGGTACTCTCCTTTCAACAAACATTGATGTGTTTATTACCAGAAGAAAGGTTAAAGTTATCTCCCTGTTTAATCATGACAAATATAATATGATTATCGAGAAATGATTAAGTCCCAGACTTCTCTTATTTATTTATTTCAAATTTATTACAGAAATTGTCGAAATCCCTAATTCGACTGTGAAATTAGGGTTTTCTCTTGAAGAAGAGAGTACAAGATTAAGAAATGAGAAATCAGTCCCAAAAATGAGACCCCAAGGGTCTTATTTATAGACAAATCGGGACCCCTTTAGCCATCGGGCTTGTAGAAGCCTTTTGCGGGTGTAACAGTTAGGTGTTGTAATGACCCGCATTCTATGTATCGGAGGATCATAGAATATTTATTTTATTTTCATATGAAGTCATATGGTCGTGTAACTTTAGGAAATGACTATTGGGGTCATTTCCCACATTCACGATTTTTGCCAAATTTTAAATGACCGTTTTGCCCCTAGCGAATCATGTTTCGCCTATACTTTTGATTGTAAGGAGTTTTGACGTGAGACCACTTCCATTGGAATCGGATGATGGTTTCCCATTCCGTAGAGTGGTCACATTAATCAAACAGACTTACCATTTGGGAGATATGGCTGAAATAAGATTTGAAGATGGAAAAATAGCCTAATCGGAATTAATTAGGTGATTAACAAATAGGCCCATAGTCCATTTCAGGATTTGGATTATGGGAGGGCTAAAAGGGTTTACGAGAAACATTCCCTTTCATTTTTCCAGCCGCTACAAACATTCCTTGAACTCTAGTAATGGCCTCCATCTTCTAAATCTCTCTCTAATCACTTTCTGATCACAAATTAAGCAAATCAGCATCAAATTAAGACGGATTAGGATCAAATTCGAGGTAGAGTTGCAGCACTACATTGGAATCCAAGCCAAATCAGTTAAGGTTCAGATCTATCATTTATTTGTGGCTAAGGTGAGTGATTAGCATGTTTATTCACCTAATTATGGCTAATTAGGGGTGATTAGTGATAACTAGCGAATTAATGACTTAGAAAAATATGTGAAAATTCTAAAATATTATTTATATCATTGGTATAAATTTGGTTTAATTTGGACTAAGTTTGCTAATCATAAGGTTAAACATGGTTAAAGGGAAAATCATGAATTTGGGTATGTTTGATCTAAAATAACCTATGTTATTGATGTTTTGACTTTTTTGATTGAACCCATATGTTGTTACTATTGTTTGGTATGTTTTATGATTGCGTAGGAAAGTTAGAATGGTTGAAAACGCCGTTGTGTGGCGAAATTAGCTTGTTGGAAACTGTTAAGTGGTGCGGCTCGTGACCAGTAACCACGACCCGACCCCATTTTCGACTCGGCTCGTGACATATGCACCACGACCGGCTTGGTCTAATCACTCACGAACCGACCCATGAACTGATGAGGCACCACGACCCAATGGAGTACCACGAGCATCGAACCGACTCAGTAGAAGGACTCCACCCACGAACCGATCCGGAGGAGCAGGCATTCACGAACAGAGCAGGAGAAGAAGTGCATGAACCGACCTGCGTAGAGAAGCCCGACCCGACCCGGTGGGGTAATCACGACCCGACCCCAATGATGACTCCGGACTGAACCGCTGCATCCCAAACTCACGAATCGAATGGGGACTGGACTGAACCGGAGAAGACTAAAACCCGAGATGCAAAGGAAGTTCAAATGATAAGTTATGACTCATGATCCAGATGGGAACCAACGAGTTAACTTCAAGAGTTAGGCTTTTCCATGGGATGTGTGCAAAGGGGTTATCGATATCTATAACTTTGGTTCACCATTGAGAGAGGGGGTATATAGACGAACCAGAGCCAGGGTTGTGTGGACTGGTTGACCAGTTAGGGATATTGACTATGGACCAGTGCATTGGGGTCAAGGAATAGTTGTACGGAGTTGGACTCCGTCATGACCCCAAAGGGAAAAGAGGTCATAGCAATAGTTGTACGGAGTTGGACTCCATCATGGCCCCAATGGATCTGGTGATCAAAGCGGTGGATATCGTATGCTTTACACAATAAGTGAGAGATGTGAGGATGATTGCTATGTTTGATGTTTTCTATCACCATGACACGCACTCTCATTTTTACACTATATGTAAGTGTTAATTTAGAGTATTGTACATCTTTTTGTGCTAACTCTTTGGTTGCAGGTCCAGGTCAGACTAGAGGCAGGTTAGGTGGTTATGCACGAGTAACTATCCGGAGACGAGCAAGAGGCTTCCACGTACTCTATATATATTCTCCCTGTGCTGTTGCTGGTAATTGCTTTAGGCATTAGTAGTGTACCTCTTTTATTTCCTTTAGAGATAGTATTTTAAAGTTTTAATAATTAGATGAAGCTGTGTTTTAAATTCCGCTACTCTGATGAATATGGTTTAGTTTTTAGCTTATGTACTGTCTCGCCTGTTTTATATCAAGTTATGTTATTATTATACTTTATTCCATGCGCTGTGAGATATACTACAAGTTCTTGGTGATTCATAGTTTCAAACCCTTTCTTTTGACAATCGTCCCGTGCTAGTTAGGCATCGGCGCAGTGCATTTCGGGGGAAATGACTGATGGTGTGGGGCAGCCATCACATATGTCGACCGCTTTTCTCTTTCGGTTCTGGATGCTTTGCTCTTGGCCGCTTTTTTGCCCTGTTGATGGGTGTAGCATTGTTTTATAGTGTCATTTGTGGCTTGGGGAAGGATGGTATTGGTTCTCCTTGTCATTTTTTCTTCCTTTTGTATCGATATCAAGCCTATTGGTTTGAATGGCTCTGAAAGGGGCTTTTGGAAGCATGCTTCCGGTCTTGTCTTTAAGCCTAGATGACTGCCTTTGCTTTCCAATTACTTGCGTTAAGGAATCACACCCCCTTTCGGTATCGACACTAAGCACATTAGTGTGGATAGTCCTTCTTCCTATATATTCTTACTTGCTTTTGGTTGATTCATGAAGTGGGTTTTGGCCTTCCGAAAGGATGCTTCGGTACATTGCTCACTGTATGCCAAAGTTGTCTCTCGGTGATCATTAAGCCTTAGTTCTGGTAGCTGGCTTCTGAAATGGTCTCTTAATGCTTTGGATTCTCTCATCCTTTGAAGCTTTCGTCTCCTACCGTATCGGCATTAAGCAAGTTAATGCGGATAACCTTTTCACCTTCATTGGCTTTGGATTTTTGGCCCTCGTCTTCACTTGCTTCTGGTTTCGGATAGTTTCTCCTTGCTTTTGCTGTTGATTACCCTTTGTTCTGGAACTACCCTTCCAGTAAAATCAAGCTTTATCCTTTACTGATGGTGCCTGTTGTCTATTTCTTTGAAGGCTCATCTTATGCTTTCGGACTTGCCTTATGCTAGGCTTTTACTTTCGATCTGTTTTTCTTTGGCTTGCGGTAGTCCGATACCATTTCACCGTCAGCCTGTCTCAGTGTTAATTTTGGTGGTAACAAAGGTATGTAATCCCAAAGTTTTTATACCTAATTCACCAAGTTACACTAACGTGTGGCAATAGTTGGATGATGATGTTGTGACTACTGCACTCAGAATGCCAAACAACTAATGTAGGAGCTAACTGAGCGTTCCAGCCATGCCATACAACAATCTACAACAAAAGACAGCGAAAATACAATGTCCGAAAGGAAGCAGTAATAATCAGGAAGACAACGAAACTCAAGGAGGAAACCCAAACAATGATGTTACATAAAATATGAAGAGAGAGCTACCATCCAATATCCTACATAATTAGGGTGGACTTCCCATGATGAAAAGAGCTAGAAGAGGCATTTTCAAATCATAAATTTGTAATGTCGCTGTCAGCATGGATGAACCACAAAGTTACAGTCAAGATGCAATAGGAAAAAATAGAAGAACAACTACATTGATGAATCTAAAGATCTTATTAACAACAATACATGGGAATTAGTTCATTCACAAATCAACAAAAATGTAATTAGGTGTAAACGGATCTATAAGCTAAAGAAAAATCCAGATGGTACAATCAACATGTATAAGGCAAGACTGGTGGCCAAGTGGTTCACTCAAGAATACAGTTTCGGCTTCAACAAAACATTTTCACCTATTTTCAACCCATCAACTACCAGACTAATCATCACCATTGCCTTAAGAAATAGTTGGAAGGCTAGGCACCTAGATGTGAAAAATGCCATTCATGGTATTCTACAGGAAGAAATTTATATGCAACAACCATAAGAGTCTGTTCAATATCCCAACCAAGTCAGCAAGCTAAAGAAATCCATACATTGTCTAATGCCAACATCAGAGTATGGTGCACATATTGAAAGTCACTCTAGGCACCATGGGTTTTCAAACAAAAAAATCTAAAAATTCTCTCTTAATCATAATCAATAAATCATCTACAATATATATATATATATTAATATACATTGAGGATTTAATTATTGCAAGTAGCAATGAAGGAGAAGTTGGAAATTCGACTGTATTTTTAAACAAGCAATTTTCTATCAAATATCTGGGTAAACTCTCATATATCCTTAGAATTGAAGTAAAGAACGATCAGATTTAGAAATATACCTCTGTCAAAAGAAATATATTTCTGAGTTACTAATCAAATCTAAGATGAATGAAGCTAAGGTCAGCCAACACCAATGATATCTAATCAACATAACTCTAAAAATAAGGGAGAAGTCATATATAATATAAAACAATATAGAAGTGTTGTAGGTGCATTATAATATGCAACTATAACATGACCTGATCGCATTCGGTGTTATAGTACCCACTTAACGAGCACCAAAAATCTATAAAGAGGATTCTCAAATTTCTAAAGAGGACAATAAACTATGGCGTAACCCTAATAGCAAGCAAGTAGCTAAATATCACAGCATATATTAGCCCTGATTGGGCCTCAGACGTTGCTGACAGAAAATCGGTAATTGATTATTGCTTTTGCATTGGGAATAACTTAATCTCTTGATAGCACGGAGGCTGAATGTTGTAGCATAGCTAGCGCTGTTTCTGAAATTCTTGGTTATTAACAATTCAGAAAGAATTATAGAGAAAATGCCAACAATATGGTGTGACAATCAAAGCACCATCTATATGTCTGCTGACCCTATACCGCGTGCTAGGAACAAATACATTTAGATTGACATCTACTTCGTGCGTGAACAAGTGCAAAAAGAAAAACTATTAAGTGAAATACATACCATTCTGTCATCAAAGAGTTGATATTTACCAAGGCTCTATCAGTATGAAATTTCATTTAGCTCAGGGAAGAATTGAAGATAAGGAGTAATATCATCTGATATCCCATTTTCTACAAATATTATTTTCCCTGAGCGGATCTAAAGTTAAGCACCTTAGATTGTACATTAGTGGCACGTCTCACTGTTCTCGCAATCTACTAGTGTTACTCCTTTCTTCGATCAACTTCTCCAGCAATCTACTGTGAAGATTAGCCTGATCGCCACCGCAAATTTGGGATTCACATAAGAACCCTATTTCTCCTATCATAACATTTACCCATCCTCCTACACCGCACATTTGCTTGGCAATTGTTTTTCTCCCCTTTCTAATCCATATGATGATTTGTGCATGCCATCTCATGTGCAACTAATTGCCCAGACGCCACTTCTACTACAATCAAACCTAACCCTATTACTTTTAACACTCAACCTTTGTCCATACAATCTAACGTCAAGTCACTGCCACCTTTTTCCAGTATTCTTTCATCTAATCCATCCCCTATCATCACAACCATGCAATAAGACAACCATGACAATCCTAGGCTTATTACTACCACTATCCTACCTACTTACATAACTTCTTTCAATTATGAACCATGCAACCCCATCCATCCCACTATCATCACTGATACTATTAGTACACCATGTTATACACATGTTTGACAAATACACTGGTCACTCCATCGCATCTGGTTCTTCAAAACCGTTTTCCTCTAACATCCACCTTCTCATTGATATTGCCTAAAACATACTTCTTCATCACATCATTCAGTCTGACACCTCAACTGAACAAAAATTGTGTATTTCCAAATATCGTGCTTCTACTGCGATTACTACGTCCTTAACTTCATCTCCTCCATTTTTGGCCATCAACAATAATAATATTTTCTCCCAAATCCCCTATCTCTCCTAAATAACACAAACGAGCTAGAAGTAAAAAAATGAAGAGGAAACCAGACAACAAAGAATATGGCAAATTACATAACTAAGTGCAATGCTAGAATCTCTAGCTCGTTCTTCTCACTAAAATAATTCTTGAAGATATACAACGTTGTGGCAAGGAACATTCGGGTGCACACCTCAAAGTTAACCAAAAAGATATTAAGGACTTGGTATTTGATGAAAGCTTGAGCATGATTGCCATTCTGGAAACTAAGTTAAATAAGGAGTTTTCCACTAAAGCTACCACATATATTTGTCCGAGTTGGAGTCTTATTAAAAACCTCGGCCAAACTTCTCTGGAACCCCCTAGATCTTACTACTACTACTATGCATAACACTTCATCTTAGCATATTTACTTGTCTTGCAACCAATTCCCTCCAAACAACCCATTCTATACCACCTTTGTTTATGCTTCGAATAACTATGATACTAGAACTACTTTCCTAAATGGGCTACATCATTAATACCCACAAAGTAACCCATGGATCCACTAGGCGATTTTAATTGCATGTATTGCACTCGCAATAAACATGGTGGCTTTCTTCTATCCTTCCATGCCTTGAGCCCTCTTAATAAGGCGATCCTTACCGTGAAACGTCATCTACGTCCTTTCCACCAAAGCCTCCTTTACTTGGAATAACTCTAAGCACAACTATACAAGAACCCTGTGTACGCTTGACCATTGTTTACAACTACAACGCCCTATCTCTTTGGTCTTACCTATTCACCTTCAAACCATGCCCCTTCCTATCTAACCACAACCTCGTTATTGTAAAGTTTGTTGAGGAGCCCACACTACCAATTTTGCTAATATTAATTAAGGGCATTATATTAGAGGAAAAAAAGAATTGCTTCTATTAATAGCTAATTGGGAGAAAAATAACTGTTAATCCCTACTAGGTACAATTAAGACAGATTTATTCCCCTTAACATACCGGTAGGGGTGTTACGGTTGCAGCAACCGTCAATTTTACCTTCAACCGTAACCGCAACCGTTGTTGACGGTTGACAAATTTTATAACCGTTACTGTAACCGTATAACCGTTACCGCAACCATTACCATAAATTTACATTTTTATCCATAAATAATTCAAGTTTTAACATTAATTTTAAGAATTAGTTTATTTATCTATGAAACAAACCATCCGTGTGCATGTTGTCTATAAATAAAGACGCAAATAATTTATATATTTGTTATTTCTCTAACTTAAGTTATTGAAAAACATTTTTTTTATGAAATACTACAAAAAAATCATGTGTGGTTGGCACGGTTTACCGCGGTTATAAAAATCCAGAACCATCACCGTCACCGTTATCGTAGTAGACGACAACCGTGTGAACGGTTAGTGTGTTTCGGCGGTTGAACGGTCCAACCATAACAGTCCCGGTGAAAAATTTCCCTTCCTCGTAGATCATTAAATTTCCACTTCGCTCCATTCACCAAAATAAATTTTCCACCATCTACTTTCTCTCCGCACTGCACGAACAAAAAAAAAACTATAATCAATAATGCTAATGTTAATGGATGTACAACTAATCTATCCATACTAATTAATTATGTCGATCCCATCACATTTTTTCACCGATCGCAATTTAATTCCTTACAATCCTCTCATTGTTATATTTCGAAACCTAACCAAGCTTTTAGTTTTCAGTCAATTTTGTTGTGATTTTTTCATAGCTGTTTATTTTTCAAGCCCTAATTTGGATTTTTTCGCAACTCCTCATTTCTTTTCTTGGTCTAATTTTATTTGAAATAAATGAATGCAGTGCAAATCAATTGAATCAATGGAAGTGTTGGAGTTTAAGGTCTATTTGGATCTGGGCATCAACAATATACGTAATGATTTTAGCATGCTTGATTTAGCTTTTTTTTACTGTAGTTCTTTTACTGTGGTTTGATTGTTGCCTAAACTAGTGCATAACAATACATGGATGATGCTAAATAGATACAATGCTAGGATTACAATTGTATAATGATAAATGACTAGAAACAAATATAATAATAGTTCAAGCTATTAACTTTAAAATGTGAATTCATTTTTTATACTGCCACCTTTTTGTCTTTTTGAGCATTTAGAGAAGAAAAAAAATCAAAAATTTAACTTTTAATTTTGGGTTGTTTATTTTTTATAGTTTTAAATTCTATCATAATAAAATTGTAAACTGCCCCATGTTACTGACATGGTATATTGGTAACTATATTAATATTAAAGTTTTTTAAGTATAATTTATCTATGAAAATGAAGAAATTTTATATAATAGAGGAATGTAGATTTTTACCAATGTTTCCATGTCGCTTCATGATTAGACTAAATAATTGAAGCTATCATAGTATAAATAATTTAGTAACTTGCAGTTTGATGATATTGTAACAGAATTTTGAAAAAGATCAGGGATGAGATGAAATAAGAAATGGATCAAATTTACTTGTCAAATTGTAGAGTATGTTTGTAGATTTCACTATTGATGATTTGGTAGTTGTTACCATTGAATTTTTATGTTCTATTGATAGCTAACTATCGCGCTACAAAATATACACATACACACATAACATAATATCGACATATTTCATATCTGCTGAAAATCAGTGACAATTGACAAATGATAGCACAACAACTATTTAACTAAAATCTCGATGTTCTCAACTATGTAGCTAAAAGAATAACAGTTTTAAGTCTTAGTGCACTAATAAAATGAGCATCGAAAACATCCAAGACTACAGTTGAATAATATTAAAATTCTGATTTAAACACCCCACCTCCATTAAGGTCACTCACAAAGGGAATGCATTAACTTTGGTGGAGTATTATAGGTAAAATGTACAGGTAATTTACAAGACAGACATATAAACAGCGGAAAAGCTAAATTTTATTTCATAAGCACGTGGTCCAGTCAAAACATTACAACAACTGTCTTAAAAACCAAGTCCCACATCATTACAATAAAGCCTCTATCTTGATTAAAACATAAAGAAGCATAAACAATAATAAAGCAACATAAATTACGTAGAACGTTAGGCTCGTAAATTAGCCTAACTCATAAACAAAAGAGAAAAGCAAAGGGACATGTAACATTCCAACAGCATAAAATAGTATAGATCAACTAAGCATGTTTGATATAAATTTGGCATAGTACTACACAAATTTTATTAAGCATGTAAATGTGAACTTGCATTTGAATTGGATCAAATTAACATAGATCTAAACATATAAGCATGTAGATCTAGACATATAAGCATATATGAACATGACTTAGCTTATGATCTTGCATATAACATAACAAAAAGGAACCATCAAATTTATATACAACATGATAGTTTCATCACCAAATTAATATACAACATGATAAGTTCATCACCAAATTAATATACAACATGATAGGTTCATCACCAAATTAATATACAACATTATAATGTAACATCCCGGAAAAAGTCGATCTTGGTTATCCGATATACAACACATATCGAACATCCAAGGATCGAAAATACCGGTAGTTAATGAAAGAAATTAGAGGGGGAGAATAGATAAGATAGAAACTTAGAATAGAAGAAGAAGAACATCACAACATCAGAGTACCACGAACCTCACAGCGGAACGAATAACATATAAGATATATCATAACTTTGAAATATAAATCTGTACTTGAACATACATATCATTTCCAAAGTACAACAATTACAACACAGCGGAAATAAACAATAGTTATATGATCCTGAAGCCTCCCACTCCAGCTCTTCAAGTATCTGTAAATCCCGACTACTTGACTGCCCGTATAAAATTGGGCACCCAAGAGTTTAGGGAAAACAAAACAAAATGAACTCTGGGTCAGTCATGGGACTAGTATGAGTAAAACAATTTAAAATAGTTTGAGCCATTAAACGATATCTCATAATACCATGCCGTATAACGGAACGGGTTTTTCCCTTATGAGAATCCAAAATAATCTTTATATCAAAACTCATTGATATTATAATAATGTCTATCAACCACAATATAATAATCATCTAGCGAAAACCCTTTCATCTCACGTTCTACATATATAGTATACAATCAAAACCACGGGCACTTATTGGATAACGGATTACCAACTATGACAAGGTATGGAACCACCTTTCGCTAGTGTACCTCTAGAGAGGAATACACTAGGTTCAACAAGAACATCTTGCAACCCGGCCACACATGATCGATTACTCATTTCGCTTGAGTGTATCGAATGTATATCACCAACGGTTGGGATCAGCAACCGTTTCCCGAATGGGACAACATCGACAATAGTTTTTTAGAAGTAAATGAAACTCTAGATCAGGTGATTATACACCCTAATAGGTGCGACCTACATAACCATGCTGCCTACCCGACTTTTTTCATTTCCCTGTTGTGAGGCTAGAGGCCATGCTTATCTCTGACGGATCACACATTTATTCACTTTGAATGTCACAACGTCATACCCTCCAAAACACAAATTGATTTCCCCAAAAACACCACGGGGGTACAACTAAGAGAAACAAATTCCTTCGCCACCAAACGTAAATACATATGAAGAGATCAACTTACGCGATCTATTAAATATACTCTGTCAGACATTCTTCCATATAGGTCGTCCTGGGACTGGACAAACCGAAGGCACTATTCAGTACAACCATCTTAGGCAATCTTTACCTAAGATTTATACAACAGCCCTTGCACTTTACTCCGTCTTCAATTATCTTTGGCATATATGATACGAAATGCTTATGCCAATACAAAGTGGTTCTTCGGATAATAATCCAACCAGTCTCTCCATATTAACAACGTTAAAATGGTCAAAAACTTCGATAGTCGGTGAGTTAACTATCAAAGAAAAATACATTTGCAAACAAAGATATTATTTCCAAATGGAAATTATATCGATCGATCATCATTTAACATTTATCTCTTTAGTTCATTAATTTACTTATCTCCTATTTCCATATATTCTAAATTCTTATTTCTATTATCAGAAAACATTTCTGCTTCTAATTTGGAAAACATTTCCAAAACTCCTTTACTTGGTATAAACCGATGTTTAAATCAAACATCACCATGCCAACTCAAACCATTTCACTCATTAACTAAATTCTCTTAACCATCCTTCACTATCAAACCTTACCATTCCTTAGTTAAGAAGGAAGTCAATCAAGTTGGGGTATAATTACCTCTCAGACCTTAACTGAACAACGTTTTAACCTCGAAATAGTCAAAGTTTATCATTTAAATCTTTAACAATCTTCCTTACGTAACTCTCGGATTCTATTTACGTATCCACTTCTTTATTGAAAACATTGATTAAAACTATAGCGTTAAAATCCCTACTTTTGAAATATCTAACTTAACATCTAACTTTTATTTCTTACTTTGAATAATTAACCTACTCTCATTTATTTATAAATAAATAGATCTTGATTTAAACACTGGAAAGTATAAGTACTTTCCCGAATTTGATATAATTGAATTCGATATATAACCCCCTTTCGAGTAATCTTTATTTGATTAACTCTCCTTCGAATAACTAATATTCGATTAACTCTCTTCGAATAGATTATATTCGATTATCTCTTTTCGAATAGATTATATTCGACTAATTTACTTTCGAATAAATTATATTCGATAATACCTCCTTCGAATAACTAATATTCGATAACTCTTCTGTTCGAATAAACTATATTCAATAACTCCTTTTTCTTTGACTCTATTCGAATAAACTTATATTCGACTAACTCTTTTAACTCTATTCGAATAACTAATATTCGATACTCCTTTCTCTATTCGAATAACTAATATTCGACAAACTCCTTTGGATTAACTCATTTAGATTAACTCGGTTTGATTAACTCATCTTGCTTAACTCATCTTGATTAACTCATCTTGATTAACTCAACTTAATTAACTCGACTTAATTAACTCGACATAATTAACTCGACATATTTAACTCAACTTGACTAACTCCTATCGAATAACTAATATTCGATTAACTTATATTCGAATATTTATGTCTGTTTTAACTTTATCTCGAATAACTATATTCGATTTAACTTATATTTGATAACTCCTTTCGATTAAACTAAAATCGATAACTCCTTATAATAAAACTAATCGATAACTCCTTTGGATTAACTCATCTGGATTAACTCATTTGGATTAACTTGGTTTGATTAACTCCTCTGGATTAACTAGATTTGATTAACTCCTCTTGACTAACTTAACTTAATTCTCTCGACTTATTTAACTCGACTTGATTAACTCTTATCGAATAACTAATATTCGATTAACTTATATTCGAATAACTATGTTTGTTTTAACTCTATCTCGAGTAACTATATTCGATTTAACCTCATTTCGAATGACTAGATTCGGTTTTCTCCTTTAACTCTATTCGAATAAATTATATTCGATTAACTCCTTCAACTCTATTAGTTAACCCTAATCGAATAACTCTATTCAATTAACTCTAAATTACTAACTCTATTCAACTTACTCTATTTGATTAACTCTATTGATTAAACCCTTTTGATTTACTCTTTTTTGAATAAGGAATATTCAATTCACTCTTCGTCCATATTCAGTTTCAAATATCGATGTTGAAACTGATTCTTACTTCTCTATATAAGTCTTGACTTATATATTCCATTTATAACTATTTTACTTAATTTATAAAATATTATTTATAAATTAATCGTCTCAATTTATCTGTTAAACAGATTCTATTTATTATCTACTTTAAATAAATCTTTTCACATTTACTCGTTAAACAGATTTCCATTTAATCTTTATTCCCTTATATAATTTTATTTGCCTTGCAAACAATCCCTTTATAAAACTCTATTTGTTTTACAAATAATCTCTTTATAAAACTCTATTTGTTTTTATAAATAATCCCTTTATAAAACTCTATTTGTTTTATAAATAATCCTTTTTAATTATCTTATTTATTTTCCAAATAAGTATCCTTATGATATCTTATTTATTTTCTAAATAAATATCCCTTATACTTCTATTTATTATCCCAATAAATGTTCCTTATATGATCTTATTTATTATCCCAATAAATATTCCTCTTCATAAAATCCTTTGATTTTATAAATAACTCCCTTTTTATATAATCCCTTGATTTTATAAATATTTTTTCTTTAATAAATTCTCATTCATTTTATAAATAAATAGCCCTTTTTATAAAATCCTTTGATTTTATAAACAAATTTCCTTTTTAATTCTTCTTTGATTTTACAAAGTATTTTCTTTTGTAAAGTCATTTCTTTATATATAAAATCCATTGATTTTATATAAATAATTTATTTTCAAAATACACTTTGAAAATTCCCTTTTTACATCCCAATATTTCTTACGGTATTTAAAATACCAAATAACCATGATCGATATCATTCAAACACACAAAATCAACAATATATTATATATCCCATCATATATTACAATATATGAAACAGAATAGTATTTTATATATTGAGGAACCCAGTCGGGTCCCTCCAACCTGTTTCCCTGCGTCACAGATGTTAAACAATATAAGTAACATCGATTTCATTTCAATATGAAATATTCTGCTAAACCGAATCAATATTTGATTAACGATTTATACATATATCGTTATCTATATTTTTAACCAATACATAAGAAATCCAACCAAACAGTTAACACACAGCAATCAACAGGTAATTATCAGTTCTAAGAATACGTTACAAAAATATAACTGTTCAGAGTTGGTGAGTTTTACTCACATTAGACAATCATCGTTAATAACGATAACCATCGCTTGATTCAAACGGACAATTTATTTTGCTATAAATTGTAACAAGCTTTGATCCACTCCCAGTTAGTTCCATGTTGTAGCTGACGTCCGTACGATCAAAACGGATCTTGTTTTGTCCAATTCTGATAAAGTATGAGATAGATATCGTATTTACAATTTTATACTTTGAATAATTTAAAATATTCTTGAATTAAAATTATTTAAATCCTATTGGGCCTCACCCCTTTCCTTCCCCGGCCCATACCCCTCGAGCCCGAACCCGCCATACTCTTCTTCCATAATCAGACCAAATCCCGTCGCTCCAAACATTTACACAGCACCATTAATGCTCCTTCCATCCTCCTTCACCACTCCATCTCTCAACCGAATTCAAAACAGGGAACTCCAACGGCCTCCTCATCGACTTCCGCACCTCCCCATACCGTAAACTTCGAACTCGCACGCAGCAAGAGAAATCTGACGTCGAGCTTCTTCCTGTAGCTCACGAGAACAGTGCGACATTTGTTGGCACCAAATCTTTCAAAACTCCTCACGCAGCTTCAAAATCACTCAACAAACCCAAATACAACATCAAAAATCAACATCGATGCTCATCCTACCCGAAATCGTCAACCCTAAATCTACTGTCAAAAACTGAACCCACTCATAAAGCCATCGCACTCCATGAAACATGTACAGGAGCAAGAGAATGGTTTTAGGAATCCGAAAATACACATATCCTAATTTATAGGATTATATTTGGGTGGGTTGTGGATCCTTGAAGGCCACGACATTGTTTTGAGGCCACAAAGAACGGTGGTTGAGAAGAATGAAGCGTGAATGTAACGAAAAGGAATTTCGCTCGATCCGAATTGATCGCTAAACTGACCAAGACCGTTCGAAACCCATGATTGTTTTGAGAACACGAAAAATTGGAACGCAAACATAAGAACATTTCATTGCTTATTACAACAATTCATCAGAATACAAGAATATACAGAGTATGGATATACATCACAAAATATCAGAGATTACAGTACATTACATAGCAGCGGAAAAATAATACAATACACAACTGAAAGAGATATACGGATACAGAGCTTTCCAAATATCATTCCAGCTGTAAACCAGGTTCCTGTGAATATAAATCTGCAAAACCAAAACTACTAGCTGCCCGTGTCGAAAATAGGGGCACCTAGAGTTTAGGTTAAAACAATAAACTCCAGGTCAGTCATGTGACTGGTGTGAGAACTAAAAAAGTTATTTAAAACTTTACTTTAAATCAGATATATCAAGGGACCATGCCGTATAACACGGAACGGGTTTCCTCCCAAGAATACCAATGCAAATAACAAAACAGCTCAATGCTTTTTGGAAAAATGAAGCTGTTATAAGACCCAGGTCCCATCACACAATGCAACACAAGCCGGAGGATAGGGTTTTCCCTTATAATAGCCAAATATGCTTGGTACGTTAAAAACAAATCATTTGATACAATTATAAGTGTAGAATGTCAAAACAATTTCAATCATAAATATCAATCATAGACGTCATGGGTACCATATATCATGTCGCCATACTAGGCTCTACAATCAAAACCGCAAAGTCACGGATTTGGAAATTGGATTTCTATCTATGAACCGAGGAAGGGGATCGTCCTCTACCGAATTTGAGACAATCTAGCCCTTGTCTCAGGCAAGTACTCAGTTAAGCCTTTGGAGCGACAGGGCAGTCCACCGATGTGGATTAAAATGGCTGAACACTGCGTTTCCCTGCTCTTTGGGGCGTAAATGAGCCCAATGGCTCCATCGGCTCCACATAGTCACCGATATATCCGAGGCGCCTCGCAACAGCAACAACTACACAGGTGAAAATAATATAAATGTCAGGGCTAGTAGGTCACTGACACCACCCTAGCTAGAAGGAAACGCATGCCCTCCCTGAGGTCCTCTCCCGTTTCTGGTTCACAACCGGGGTGTGAGGCTCGCGAATCAACGTTACACAAAACTATGCTACATAGGCCATGCTCTGATCATCAACCACGAGACTCTGCTTTTCAACAAAATCCTTGATCATTTGCCACTTAGGCATGCCACATAGGCAATTCACTCCATGCGATTGATATCCATCAATATATAACCCCTGAGCTCGTACGTCTCAGAGAAGGGCGTTAAGCTAGAGAATAAATTCTCTGCCGCCAAACAGATATATATTTAATAGAAATAAATAACATAGAATAAAATCCAATGTCAGACACACAGTCCATTTACAAATTCGTTCTGGGTCTGAACGAAACCGGAGGCACCTTGTACCTCGCATATCCATCGATCTCCAAGTACGTCTGGACGATCACCAACTGATTCCCTCCTCTTGGGTGTACAACCCAATCAAGATCATCAGTAATCACCCAAATGATGTGAAGACCTCTAGTCTTCAACCACCATCTTCATCCCCGACACCAGGTCGAATCAGTCATTCATAATGGGATAAACCGGGTCTTTCTGAATAATTCGCGTATATAATAAACAAGTGTTACACAAAACACAACATACGCCTCTTTCCAGTTTGGAATATTCTTTTATTCAAATATTCTTATACTTTGGGAATGGTTCCCGTTAATTTTATCAAAGATAAATTTTCAAATTTATTCTTTAATCTTCCTTTGAATATCAATTCAAACCAAATTATGCTTTATCCACTCTATTCGGGATGAATGAACCTTACCGAAGTAATCATTTGTTTTAATTTTCCAATCCCAACCTATTTATGGCATGAAGTAAAACTGGTCATACTTCATATCTAACACCACAGTGTTATCGGTAAATTCAATTACCATTTCACGTTCAAATCTAATCAAAGATTTAACTATCGCCTGGAGCAAAACTGGTGATACTCCATTCTCGATCATTTCAGTCTAATTAAAGATTCAATAAAACTCCACTTGGTTTTAATCTTCCCAAAAATCAATATTAATGATTATTTAACTTTGGAAATCATATCCTGTCTTTAACTTGGTTAAAGAACCAATGTCATTTAAAATACAGTTCACGATATACCCAAAATCATATTCTAATCCAATTCCAATTAAATCTCATTTAATTGGTACACTTCATTAAATTTAAATAAAAAGGTTTAATCTTTTTCTCAACTGGTTAAGAACAGTGTTAATGGGGACACCATTCACGACAAACCCCGAATCCCATTTGATATTAAATACAAGCCTCTGAATAGAAAATATATCGGCTTATATTCAATATCAAATTCTACGACCAACTATCATATTGGAAATAATGATATAAATATATCTTTCAAATTTCCATAACAATATCTGTATAATCATGAAATCCAACATCGAAATATTCCAAAGACAATTTCGATTCAAATCCATTCCAATTCAATTATTGGAAATTCTGGTTACTTTCAAACCCATTTCAAATCCACTTTATTTATTGTAAAAATAAATGGGATTATAATTCTAGTTCAAAACTAGTTCATTTCGATAAAAATCTATTTTTATCTTTTCAAATACCCAATTCTTCACAAATCATTTCTTATGATTTTACACAAATTATTGGTATTTTTAATAATTTTATCAAGTCCCGTAGAGTCGATTTCCATCAACGACCATCGAACTGCACTTACAGAGACCTTTTCCAAATTTGATTTGGACATAATTCCATATCCAACCATTAGATTTCAAATCTATAATATTCGTTAGAAAGCTCTTTTCGATACAAACCTAACGGTTCCGGTTTTAGGAAAATCCGACGGTCGGATCTCCTGCAACGTCAATTGGAAGTCAATGGTCGAAATTCGCGAACTGCCGCCACGTGGCGCGTTCTATTCAGGTCATTATATATAATATATATATATATATATATATATATTATATTTCGTTGTTTTTCTTTTAAAACCTATTTTACAAATCGTTTAAATTTGTTTTTCAAAATGATTTCAACTTCTATTCAATTTCTAATCAAAATTGAATATTCCATATCTTTGATATATATATAAATGATAATATTTTCAAAACGTTATATTTTGAAATCGCTTTCTTTTCTATAATCATTTTAAAAACGAATACAATCGATATAAATATCATTCGCGTCAAAATGGCGCAACTCTAACCAACACGGCTTTATATATTTCAATAACTTCGTTATTCTATTCAACAAATGACTATTTTCTTCTACACATGAATATTTATTTTTCTATTCAACACATGAATTTATACTTCTATTCAGCACATGAATATTTATTCTATTCAACACATGAATTTTTGTTATTCTATTCAACACATGAATATTTGTTTTTCTATTCAACACATGAATTTATGCTTCTTATTTTCCAAATTGGAATGAGGCCGAATCAATTACCATATAACGTTAATTATATGGATTCCCTACAACACATGTATATAACAGCAACGATAAATCATCAACCATCATCCAGAGTGCACCACACAACTGCATAAGCATTAAATATAAATAATTAACGCTTGCACAGTCTGTCAATCCATCGATTGACATACAACTAAAAAATCGGGATTAGTGTACGTCAAATCTCGTCCCAATAACCGTATGGGGTTTCAAATCAACAAACATGGATTTTATTTGTGCAGTTGGTCGATGTGTAAAATTTATCGTCCCAATCAATATCAGTACAATTAGTCTATATAAACAAATCGTCCGATTTGTTTATAAATATTTATTTTACTTCAACATATGAATATATATTTTATTTCAAGACATGAATATATATTTTATTTAAACACATGAATATATATTTTATTTCAACACATGAATATATATATTTCACACTTCACAATCAACAGTCAAATTTCACAACACAACAATCAAACAAATAAGTCATCCATGGTCTGTGGACAACGGGTGTTGGGTGCTACTAAGCATCGTCTGCATCCTAGTATATATTTCAACTAGGAATCAAAATAAAATTGAGGAGTTCTCACCGAGGGATCCACTCCATCATTCTTAATTTCTGAACTTCTGAACCATTTGGATTTGTTTGAAATTCCAATGCAGTCCTTACCACGCTGTTCATAATAAAAATTATATTTTTATTGCTTCATTCCAATAAATAAAAATCACATTTTTATTTCTACTTCATATATTTTTACGATGCTATTTATATAGAAAAGATTATATTTTTCCATATTTAAAAATCTCATCTTTCTAATTTCAAAAATACGATCTTTTTAAATTTCAAAAATACGATCTTTTTAAACTTAAAAATCTAATATTTTCAATTGGAAAAATCTAATCCTTTCTATTCGCTATATAAACAAAGATCAAATTTTTATTATCTATATATTATAAAAATCACATTCTTATTATTCCTATTATATAAAAATAACATTTTTATTATCTCTATAATATAAAAATCACATTTTTATTATCAAAATAAAAATCAAACCTATTTCCTACTTAAAAATCATATCTTTATTACAAAAATCATTTCTTTATACGCTAACTATATAAATAAAAATCGTATATATGTTTATCAAGGTCCTAACATCTATAAAACTGAAAAGGAAAATAAATAATAAATTAAAAGCTCACTTTTTTCCTCAAAAATCAAAGCTTTTGTCAAGGGGGGTTTTACCGTCATCTAAGGGGATGGCGTCGGGGTGTTGGGAGGTCGGGGAAGATGCGGTCAGTTGGGGCCGGGGCAATGGCGGTTGGAGGCGGCACTACAGCCTCAAAGGGGCGCTAGGGTTTTTTTATAAATCAGTTTGGGGTTTTTGAGCTGAGGGGTTTCACGAGTTCAAGGGCGAGAAGGTGGAGGAGGCGCGGATGAAGGTGGAGGGGTCTAGGCTCCAACGGCGGAGGGGTTGGAGCGACGGGCGGTGCGTCGTGGGGAGGAGGATCGGAGCGTCTCCGATCTGGAGAACGAGATGAAAAGGGCTCGGTTTTTTTTTGTTCAGTGAAATTTGATCGGGAGGGGGGGCGTTAAGTGGAGAAAAAGGAAATATATATATTATTATATTTTAATTTTAAAATTCAAAAAGTTACCCTCATCGTTCGAACCCCAAATCGAACCCGCCGACTGTCGCCCTAGCTAATTACCCCCATTCTGAACACATTGGGATATGTATCGTGAGCCAATTCGATCATTTCGATCTGTTTCCGTCATAATCAAAATATAAATCTATATATTGAATTTGAACGTGCATTTCAATTTACCGGGGCCACATACTGACTCTAAAAATTCTATAAAAATTATTTTTAGCTTCGTATTGGCGATACGGTCCTAACAAAACTAATTTCGTCAAATTCCGAGACCGTTTGAAAAATGGCCATTTTCTAGTCCATTAAATTCAACTAAAACTGGTCAAACGCGTTTTATTTTGCCACGCTCACATATTGATTCAGAAAATTATGAATTTTGAAACCTAGCAATAATTTGGCATCACGGATCCAAAAAAAGTGGTTTCGTCGAAAAGCGAGGTCGTTTGCAAAATGGCCATTTTTAAGAGCCAGAATTCCATAGCGACTATTCTGAATTTTCAACTGGGCATAACTTTTTATCCCCGCTATGAAATTTCATTTTTTCGGACGTTGGAAAGATATTCTCAATTAGATTCAAATATTTTTTCACAAAATCCGGTTTGTTTTAAATCCTACACATTCATTTGAATTTTTGAAATCGAATTTTCAAACTATCGCGCCATTTTCAATCTCTTTTATAATTATAAATAAATATTTATATTCTAACGTCGATCTATATAAATATATACATTCTATTTCTATTCAAAATAAATTTCTCGTCGTTATTATTTAAAATAATTCATTTTGAATATTTGAAATTCACAAAAATTGCCAAAATAAAAAAAAATTAAATTGGCTCGGATTTCCGGGTTATTGCAATCTCCCCCACTTAAAATTTTTCGTCCCCGAAAAGGAACGAAGCCAAAAGTTGTTTAATTTATCAACTCAATTTTCAGTATTTTCATTACGGCTTAAGTTCTTCAACTTTTCAGTTCCTAAGAACTTTCCAATTTTTTCAAAAATTTGGCTAACACCCTAAATTTTTGAAAAATTTCGCCATAACCTCCCCTGCACCGGAGCTTCGGGATATTTAAAATAGCCTCCCATGGCCCTCACCAATCCAAAAAGAAAAAGAAACAGCCAATCGGCTCATAAAATCATCAAAAACCCAATTAATACAATAAACATGTACCTATTTGTCGGGCAAACAATTCAATTCCTCTTCTCTATCCTCCTTGTGTAACACCCCGTAATTTGAACATAAAAATTCACAAATTAAAGTATACTTAATTAAGTGAAATGGGTTGCGCAGAGAAATATATATATATATTAATATATATATATATATATAATTGAAAATTAAACAAATAAATATGCAAAAATGTTCAAAACAGCGAATTGGGAGAAGGGAATAACCGAACCGGCCGATTTTTGAGGTCGACCCAAGCCCGCTGGGTCGACTAGGGGTTAATCCATGGTGTTTGGCTGTCAACCCGTGGGCCGATTCGCTCAAATGCAGATTTTGCATTTGAATGGTTCTCATGGTTCAGCTTTAATCTAAAGGGCCTAGATGGTTCCTACACTTGACTTCTTCCCCAAGACATGCTTTGATGGCTAGGATCTAAACTAAGGTTAATCCTATGGCTAAAACTATCCTAGTCTTCTATAAAAAAAACCCTAACCTAAACCTAAATGCTCATTATTCAATCCTATAGCTAAACTATGCCAAAATGTTCTCTCATGGCCTCCACCCTCATCCTCTTGTCATAATCTCCATCTCTAATCATATGAGAGAGTTTCTAAAGAAGTATAAGAGTTCCTAAGCTTGCTTAAGTGTCTCAAGGGTTTTCATTTGGAGCATTCTTATTTGGAGTTTTTGAGTTGATAGCTTAGTGGCTTCGTCTCAATCTTTTAATATATTCATAAGAAGGCTAATCAACAAGTTGTGAGTTTTCTATAGCCTTAATGACCAATTATTGAAATGATTATGATAGGATATAATGAGGTTATGGCTATGAATGTGGATCAATGCAAGTTATGCAAGTTATATGCTATGTGTTAATGAAGTTATGCATGTTATGCAAGTTATGTGCTATGTGTTAATGATGTTATGCATGTCATGCAAGTTATATGCTATATGTTTGTGATATTATGCAAGTTATGCAAGTAATATGCTACATGTTTGAGATGCTATGCAAGTTATGCAAGCCATATGTTACATGTTCATGATGTTATGCAAGTTATGCAAGTCACAAGTTACATGTTCATGATGTTATGCGAGTTATGCAAGCTATATGCTATATGATCATGATGTTATGCAAGTTATGCAAGTGTTCATGATGCTAGTTGCTATGATAAACATTGATCCACTATGACACCATGATTATGCAAGTTGGGTGTATGATGATATGCAAGTTCATGTATGATATGTATGCAAGTTTGGTGTATGATAATATGCAAGTTCACATATGACATGTTATGCAAGTATGATGTTTGATTATATGCAAGAGACATGTGCAAGTTTACACCTTAGTATGATATGCATACATATGCAAGTTAACCCCTTTACATGTCATACATACATATGCAAGTTTACCCCTTTGTATGACATAAAAAACTTATGCAAGTTACCCTCCTTATGACATATGTGATTCATGCAAGTTTGGGTTGATTATCTATGCTAGTTTGGTTGATGCTATATGCATGTTGACACCTTTAAACCCATGTTGATGCTAATGTTATGCAAGTTGAACCCATTACATTTATGATGAATCTTCCCTTTTATGTCATGTTAGCGAATTACGTGGGGAACGATGGGGTTAATAAACATGTTAATGAAATGGTGTGAAGTTGGTATGATTATGCATACCATAAAGTGATGGACATAATTGAGTCAATTATGTACATCGTTAAAATTGGAATTAATTAGGGAAAATTAATTCGGGGGTGATTAATTAGGTGTAATTAATCGACTAAGACACGAGGTTGGACCCTTTTGTAGCGTAAGACTGCCCGGAACCGACCGGCAAATCCAGCGGCTACAAATGATTGGCCCAATGTGAGAGGTCTTAGGCACAAACCAAATACGTGATAAGTGTATAGACACGAGGTTAGACTCGGTTATGGCGTAAGGCTGCCCGGACCCAACCGGCAAATCCAGCTTCCATAAAAGATAGTCTAATGTGAGAGGTCTTTACAACGGTCACGTTCTTAATCAATTAAGAAACACTTAACCAGATAAGCATGTAGTGGGCATGAGGGGTTAAGTGGGTGCCTTGGGTGGCATGTGGAAATCAAGTAGTGCCTTGGGTGGCATGTGAAAAATCTAGTAGTTGCCTTGGGTGGCAATAGAAAATACGTTTAGAATACTTAACCGAAGTGGAACATGTAATTAAACATGATTAAAGGGTTAAGTGGGTGCCTTGGGTGGCATGTGGAAAAATCTAGTGGGTTGCCTTGGGTGGCAATAGAGAATATGACAAGAATACTTAACCAAAGGGGAACATGTAACTAAACATGATTAAAGGGTTAAGTGGGTGCCTTGGGTGGCATGTAGGAATCTAGTGGGCGCCTTGAGTGGCAATTGAAATATGATTAGATGACTTAACCAAACCTTAACATGTAAGTGGGCATGATTATGAAAAGGGGTTAAGTGGGATGCACTAGATTAAATGACAAGCTTAAGTAGTAGCTTGTGGGGGCCTTGAGTGGCAATTGAAATATGATTAGATGACTTAACCAAACCTTAACATGTAAGTGGGCATGGTTATAAAAAGGGGTTAAGTGGGATGCACCAAATAAAATGACAAACTTAAGTAGTAGCTTGTGGGGGCCCATTTCAACCAGTAACCCATATGTATCTTATTGGGCTCGACCCATGTCGAGGATGGGACACGCGTACTGGGCTTGACTATAAGAGGCCAAAACGGGGTAGCGGTGGCAACGCGAGTCCAACGGGTTTCATATGCGTGTGTGGACCCAGGCTGGTAGGTAAGATGTTGTTGCATCGTGTAGATATAAGCCGTGCACCATTTTCTGGTTGCCACTTTGGGGAGTGATACACCCCACTGTGGGGCCAGCACGGGTATCTACGATAGGGAGCCGATCGCTTGGGGAGTAGCAGGTACACCTAGTGGAGATAGGGGCAGACGACACCTATGTAGTCAGCTAGGGGTATACGAAACTACTATTAAGAATTACCAAGTACACTTAGTGGGGATCAACCTTTAAGTAGGAATTACACTTGGGTGGGTGGAACTGGTGTGGTGCAGTGTAGGAATTATCCTTGGGTGAGTAGATCTGGTGTGGTGCAGAATAGTATTTATCCTTGGGTGGATAGGCGCGTCTTTACCGTTATCTTAGTTTATCCTAAGTCTAGTTGGCTACTTAGTGTAGTCATTTATCCCCAGTCGTACCGTACCAGGTTTATATCATACCCTAATTGCTTTAATGATTGTATTGTTAAGGTTATAGGGCTCACTCAGACTTATGTCTGACCCCTTTGTTTTTATCTTTTTCCCCAACCCTCAGGTTCTCAAAGTGGGCCTAGCACTAGTGGGCTTTGATCAGATTGCTTTATCTATCTTTTGGAGCTTGGACTCTTGAAGAAAAGCTCGATTATCTTTTCTATTATGGCTATTAGTATGTAGTGGGATTATGTACTTATGTTTTAACGAGATGGATATTTTGTACTTGACTCTTGTTGGTTTTTAAGATGTAACCAAACATGTTTACCTTCTGCTGCATTGAAATGATATTTTAAATTTCAAGTATTACTTATATCTGTCTTGTTGTAATTTTTCAGTTCTATATTCACTTAAATACTCCACCGAAGCTAAGGCATTCCCTTTGTGAGTGACCTTAGTGGGAGTGGGGTGTTACACGTGGTATCAGAGCTTAAGGTTACCGGAACAGATAAAATTTTTAGAAAACTATTTTTCTAAAAACATTTTTGGAAGAAGTATTTTCAAAAACATGTCTTATGAGAGAAAAGTTTTTGAAAGAAAAGCATAATCCCCAATAGCCATATCTTTATCCTTCGGATTCTCCGTTTTGAATCTCTTCCTCTTTCTCTTTTTGAATTTCCCCTCCGCGTGTAGATGTCTTTTTAAGATAAATAAGGACTTCCGTATGAAGGTTGGATGCTTCAAGGTACTAAGACGTTTTCCAGGCCAAGAAGTTAGTCCAAGGAGGTGGAGGGCTTATGGGTACCTTTAAGATGGACGAGAGAGGAAGGTTCAAATAGCTATTAGGTAAATAAAGGGCGAAACCTTATCATGGTAAAAAGGCCACGAAAGGAGAATGGGAAGGGGAAGGCTAGTTGTTTTGGAGAAATAGGACACCTTATTAGGGTTGTCCAAAGAGGTAAAGACGAAGTACAGGATCTTCGGGAGGGTAGATGTATTCCCTCACGACGGGTATACCTGATGAGGGTAGGACCGTCTAAGTTGAAATTTGGTTCTCTCGATCATCCTGTTTGAACTTTATTCGACTCTGGCGCACCACATTTGTTTATCTCATCATCATTAGTTGAGTCACTGCACCTAGACACCAGTTTGGTAGATGATCCCGTGGTTGTTTCAAACCCAATTGGGAGGGCTCCACTTATTTGTCCATGATATGTTTGGGTTTGAAGATTTCCATACTTAGCGTTGAGTTTAGAGGTGATGCTTTTGTTTGGGCTTCACAGGCTATGGGTTGATTTTGGGCATGGATTGGTTATCCAGTAATGGTGCCGTTCTTGATTGTGAAAGGAGAGTTGTTAGGCTTATGACCCGCTTGGGTAACACTCTCGAGATCTTTTGAAATCCCATAGATTCTGTTATGCTAAGTTATCTTGAATCGCTTGACGCTTCGGTTGAGAGCTTGCGATCTGTTAGAGTGGTCCGGGAATACTCGGATGTGTTTGGGGAGGTGAAGGGCTTACCTCCAAAGCGGGAGATAGACCTCCGAATATATCTGGTAGACGATGCTAAACCAGAATCTGTGTCAGTGCACCACATGGCTCCTCGTGAGAGGAGGGAACTCCATAAGCAAGTAGGGGAGTTGCTTGAGAAGGGGTTCATAAGACGAAGTATATCGGAGTGGGGTGCTCCAGTAGTTTTAGCCACGAAGGCGGATGGGTCCCTCAGACTTTGTGTAGACTATAGAGAACTCAACAAGCTCATAAAGAAGAATAGACACCCATTGCCAAGGGTTGATGATCTTTTTGATCGGTTGGTTGGCGCCTCAGTGTTTCGCAGTGGGACTTGGCCACGGAGTTTCGTCAGTTGGGAGTGACTGAGGATAGTATAGAGAAGACCGCCTTTAGGACTCCGGATGGTTTCTATGAGTGGCTGGTGATGCCATTTGGTTTGACGAACGCCCCCGCATATTTTTTTGATTTGATGAGTAGGGTGTTCAGGGAGTACCTAAACAACTTCGTAGTGGTCTTTTTGGAGGACATCTTGGTCTTTTCTAAAAGCGAAATAAGTTTTCGTGTGTGCTGAACAGGTTAAGCGAAGCCCGTTATTTGATCTACGGTGGTTCTGGAGTGAGACTGGCAAGGACATCCAGAGTTGGACAAAGGCTTAATTATTCGGTCGTTTTTACTAGTATCATCTCACGTAGGTCGTCTGAATTCGAAGGAGGTGTCCCTTGGGTGTTTGTCTGATATTGGTTTAGGCCTTTGGGGCATGCATTTGGGGGATGTCGAGTTCGACTAGGATGGTCTGCGTGAGAGATGGATAGTTGCGACGATTTTGTATGAGAGAATATCCTGGTTTTATCCAGAAGTGGAGAAAAGCATGCCCTACATCTTAGGGAAGTGTTGGAGGCTCTTAGAGCGCATAGTCTTGAGACAGCAAAGGTGGATGGAGTTCTTAGCATCTTATGATTTCGAGATAGCGTGGTGGCGGACGCCTTGAGCGGAAAAAGGTTGTCCTTGAGTCCATTGTTCGTGGAACGACGAAGCTTGGAATTTATCTCGATGTTTGATTTCAGACCTTCCGTTGACTTTATACCCGATTTGCTAGCATCCTTGGAGGTCAGACCTACCCTTTTAAGATGGATTGGCGAGGCACAGAGGGATGACCCACAGTTGGTTGAGTTGGTATAGAGGCTCATAAGGGGGGAGTCGTCCAGCCATTTGAATAGGTACACCCTAGACGATAGGGGTGCTTGCGTAGAGACAGTAGACTTTGCGTACCGCAAAACGAGGGTTTGAGGAAGGCTATTCTTGATAAGGCACATCGTTTCAGGATGACTATTCATCCCGGTGGGGACAAGATGTACCAAGACATGAAGCGAGTTTTCTTTTGGGCCGGTATGAAGAAAGATGTGGCCGAGTATGTCGCTAGATGCTTGATGTGCCAACAGGTGGAAGCGAAGCAAAAGAAACCGGGTGGGTTGCTTCACTCATTGGAAGTTCCGCAATGGAAGTGGGATAGCGTCTCGATGGATTTTATTGATGGGTTACCAAGATCGAGGAAGGGTAATACGGGAATTTGGGTTGTGGTAGATAGACTTACTAAGAGTGCCCATTTCATACCCGTGAAGAGCAAGAGGACTGTTCCATGTCTAACTTCAGTTTATATTCGAGAGATAGTTCGGTTGCATAGGGAACATGACGTATTCCATGTGTCACATTTGAGGAAGTGCCTACATGAGACCGCTGAGGCGGTAGAGCCGAGCTTGCTTAGAGAAGTGGAGGTAGAGCGTGATGCGACTATTCAACGAGCTCCTACCCGCATCCTTAGGTCAGAGACTAGGAAGTTGAGAAACAGAGAGGTTCGACTAGTCAAAGTGAAAAGGGGAGAAGGTGAGAGTAAGGCTACTTGGGAGACAGAAGTGAAGATGCGTTCGTTGTACCCATTTCTTTTGAGGGTATGTCTTTTAACCTCTCCTTTATCGTTTGTCTAGTACTTATCTTATCTTTAGTATGTCCTCTCATTAGTACCTTTGACCTTTAGATAGGATAAAACCTATGGTTCAAACATGTGTTTGAGACAAGTGTTTGAGACATGTTATGTTTGATGGATGCGTGTGGATGCAAGTGGTTGCTAGTGGTTGCTCGTGGATGCATATACACACACTCTAGGCACTAGATCGGCTCAATCACTTCATATTGCATATTGCATAAAATTGTGTGTAGGTAGCTATATTAATGGATGTATAATGGTTGCGTTATCATATGGATGATGCATTTTGGTGTATGGTTGTGCACACATGTAGAGATAGTATGTGTCGATAGGGATCTTTCGCATACATATTGGATGCATGGCACTATCATGGTTTGCATTGAGGAGGTCAGCTAAATAAGTGGACCGCCTAATTTTGCATTAGACAGGGAACATATACACACACTTTTTGCATATGTTCATACGTCATTAGAAATTTTAAGGACAATGGATGCCAGTGTTTGATGGTTTAGTAGATGGTTGTTTGGTTGGTAGGATACGTTCTTCTCGACTTAGAGATTTCGAGGACGAAATCCTTTAAGGAGGGGAGAATGTAACACCCCGTAATTTGAACATAAAAATTCACAAATTAAAGTATACTTAATTAAGTGAAATGGGTTGCGCAGAGAAATATATATATATATATTGATATATATATATATATATAATTGAAAATTAAATAAATAAATATGCAAAAATGTTCAAAACAGCGAATTGGGAGAGGGGAATAAATGAACCGGCCGATTTTTGAGGTTGACCCGAGCTTGCTGGGTCGACTAGGGGTTAATCCAGGGTGTTTGGCTGTCAACCCGTGGGCCGATTCGCTCAAATGCAGATTTTGCATTTGATTGGTTCTCATGGTTCAGCTTTAATCTAAAGGCCCTAGATGGTTCCTACACTTGACTTCTTCCCCAAGACATGCTTTGATGGCTAGGATCTAAACTAAGGTTAATCCTATGGCTAAAACTATCCTAGTCTTCTATAAAAAGACCCTTAACCTAAACCTAAATGCTCATTATTCAATCCTATAGCTAAACTATGCCAAAATGTTCTCTCATGGCCTCCACCCTCATCCTCTTGTCATAATCTCCATCTCTAATCATATGAGAGAGTTTCTAAAGAAGTATAAGAGTTCCTAAGCTTGCTTAAGCGTCTCAAGGGTTTTCATTTGGAGCATTCTTATTTGGAGTTTTTGATTTGATAGCTTAGGGCTTCGTCTCAATCTTTTAATATATTCATAAGAAGGCTAATCAACAAGTTGTGAGTTTTCTATAGCCTTAATGACCAATTATTGAAATGATTATTATAGGATATAATGACGTTATGGCTATGAATGTGGATCAATGCAAGTTATGCAAGTTGTATGCTATGTGTTAATGATGTTATGCATGTTATGCAAGTTATGTGCTATGTGTTAATGATGTTATGCATGTCATGCAAGTTATATGCTATATGTTTGTGATATTATGCAAGTTATGCAAGTAATATGCTACATGTTTGAGATGCTATGCAAGTTATGCAAGCCATATGTTACATGTTCATGATGTTATGCAAGTTATGCAAGTCACAAGTTACATGTTCATGATGTTATGCAAGTTATGCAAGCTATATGCTATATGATCATGATGTTATGCAAGTTATGCAAGTGTTCATGATGCTAGTTGCTATGATAAACATTGATCCACTATGACACCATGATTATGCAAGTTGGGTGTATGATGATATGCAAGTTCATGTATGATATGTATGCAAGTTTGGTGTATGATAATATGCAAGTTCACATATGACATGTTATGCAAGTATGATGTTTGATTATATGCAAGAGACATGTGCAAGTTTACACCTTAGTATGATATGCATACATATGCAAGTTAACCCCTTTACATGTCATACATACATATGCAAGTTTACCCCTTTGTATGACATAAAAAACTTATGCAAGTTACCCTCCTTATGACATATGTGATTCATGCAAGTTTGGGTTGATTATCTATGCTAGTTGGGTTGATGCTATATGCATGTTGACACCTTTAAACCCATGTTGATGCTAATGTTATGCAAGTTGAACCCATTACATTTATGATGAATCTTCCCTTTTATGTCATGTTAGCGAATTACGTGGGGAACGATGGGGTTAATAAATATGTTAATGAAATGGTGTGAAGTTGGTATGATTATGCATACCATAAAGTGATGGACATAATTGAGTCAATTATGTACATCGTTAAAATTGGAATTAATTAGGGAAAATTAATTCGGGGGTGATTAATTAGGTGTAATTAATCGACTAAGACACGAGGTTGGACCCTTTTGTAGCGTAAGACTGCCGGAACCGACCGGCAAATCCAGCGGCTACAAATGATTGGCCCAATTTGAGAGGTCTTAGGCACAAACCAAATACGTGACAAGTGTATAGACACGAGGTTAGACTCGGTTATGGCGTAAGGCTGCCCGGACCCAACCGACAAATCCAGCTGCCATAAAAGATAGTCTAATGTGAGAGGTCTTTACAACGGTCACGTTCTTAATCAATTAAGAAACACTTAACCAGATAAGCATGTAGTGGGCATGAGGGGTTAAGTGGGTGCCTTGGGTGGCATGTGGAAATCAAGTAGTGCCTTGGGTGGCATGTGAAAAATCTAGTAGTTGCCTTGGGTGGCAATAGAAAATACGATTAGAATACTTAACCGAAGTGGAACATGTAATTAAACATGATTAAAGGGTTAAGTTGGTGCCTTGGGTTGCATGTGGAAAAATCTAGTGGGTTGCCTTGGGTGGCAATAGAGAATATGACAAGAATACTTAACCAAAGGGGAACATGTAACTAAACATGATTAAAGGGTTAAGAGGGTGCCTTGGGTGGCATGTAGGAATCTAGTGGGTGCCTTGAGTGGCAATTGAAATATGATTAGATGACTTAACCAAACCTTAACATGTAAGTGGGCATGATTATGAAAAGGGGTTAAGTGGGATGCACTAAATTAAATGACAAGCTTAAGTAGTAGCTTGTGGGGGCCTTGAGTGGCAATTGAAATATGATTAAATGACAAGCTAAGTAGTAGCTTGTGGGGGCCTTGAGTGGCAATTGAAATATGATTAAATGACAAGCTTAAGTAGTAGCTTGTGGGGGCCTTGAGTGGCAATTGAAATATGATTAGATGACTTAACCAAACCTTAACATGTAAGTGGGCATGGTTATAAAAAGGGGTTAAGTGGGATGCACTAGATAAAATGACAAGCTTAAGTAGTAGCTTGTGGGGGCCCATTTCAACCAGTAACCCATATGTATCTTATTGGGATCGACCCATGTCGAGGACGGGACACGCGTCCTGGGCTTGACTATAAGAGGCCAAAACGGGGTAGTGGTGGCAACGCGAGTCCAACGGGTTTCATATGCGTGTGTGGACCCGGGCTGGTAGGTAAGACGTTGTTGCATCGTGTAGATATAAGCCGTGCACCATTTTCGGGTTGCCACTTTGGGGAGTGATACACCCCACTGTGGGGCCAGCACGGGTATCTACGGTAGGGAGCCGATCGCTTGGGGAGTAGCAGGTACACCTAGTGGAGATAGGGGCAGACGGCACCTATGTAGTCAGCTAGGGGTATACGAAACTACTATTAAAAATTACTAAGTACACTTAGTGGGGATCAACCTTTAAGTAGGAATTACACTTGGGTGGGTGGAACTGGTGTGGTGCAGTGTAGGAATTATCCTTGGGTGAGTAGATCTGGTGTGGTGCAGAATAGTATTTATCCTTGGGTGGATAGGCGCGTCTTTACCGTTATCTTAGTTTATCCTAAGTCTAGTTGGCTACTTAGTGTAGTCATTTATCCCCAGTCGTACCGTACCAGGTTTATATCATACCCTAATTACTTTAATGATTGTATTGTTAAGGTTATAGGGCTCACTCAGACTTATGTCTGACCCCGTTGTTTTTATCTTTTTCCCTAACCCTCAGGTTCTTAGAGTGGGCCTAGCACTAGTGGGCTTTGATCAGATTGCTTTATCTATCTTTTGGAGCTTGGACTCTTGAAGAAAAGCTCGGTTATCTTTTCTATTATGGCTATTAGTATGTAGTGGGATTATGTAGTTATGTTTTAACGAGATGGATATTTTGTACTTGACTCTTGTTGGTTTTTAAGATGTAACCAAACATGTTTACCTTCTGCTGCATTGAAATGATGTTTTAAATTTCAAGTATTACTTATATCTGTCTTGTTGTAATTTTTCAGTTCTATATTCACTTAAATACTCCACCGAAGCTAAGGCATTCCCTTTGTGAGTGACCTTAGTGGGAGTGGGGTGTTACACCTTGTTATGACCTGTTCAATGTAAGTGCATGTATATGCATGCAAATGCGACAAATTTTCAATACAGTTCTCTATTTGTTCAATTTGGCTAAAGGTTCAACATCTAATTAATCACAACAATAATCAAACAACACAATCAGCAATCAATTAGTTGATTATCATTTCAAATTCATAACTTTGATATATAGTCAAAAATCACATCTTTGGTGCCAAATCACAACAACAGGCCCTATATAATTTTGGTTCTCACACCAGTCAATTGGAATCATATAGATATCCCACCTTCGACAATCGAATATAAATGCTGATGATGATGCACCATCATCAGGATTATCCCCGGGTGAATAGAGTGTGATTCTATATCTATCCAATATATTAAAACTTCAAATACACGCGGATCAGACGTATACGCAAAATCTTTATATACTGGATTGTTCAAATCAATACAAATAAATATTCAAATACGAATAATTGAATTAAATTTTCAAAACAAAACTTGTCTTCATTTTAAAAATATACTCTTCACACTCGTTCTAGGATACTACTGATCCCATCTCTAACGAGTCATTCCCGTTGGATATTACTAATCCAATCTTTGATGAATTCAATCGTTTGGTTCTAACGTGTCTTCTTCGAGCTCTGTAAACCAAAGCTCTAATACCAAATGTGATGAAAAGGAATTTCGCCCGATCCGAATCGATCGCTAAACCGACCAAGACCGTTTGAAACCCCTGATTGTTTTGAGAACACGACAAATTGGAACGCAAACAGAAGAACATTTCATTGCTTATTACAACAATTCATCAGAATACAAGAATATATAGAGTATGGTACATAATATACATCACAAAATATCAGAGACTACAATACATTACATAGCAGCGGAAAAACAATACAAGACACAACTGAAAGAGATATATGGATACAGAGCTTTCCGGATATCATTCCAACTGCAAACCAAGTTCCAGAGAATATAAATCTGCAAAACCAAAACTACTAGATGCCCGTGTCGAAAATATGGGCACCCATAGTTTAGGTTAAAAAAATAAACTCCAGGTCAGTCATGTGACTGGTGTGAGAACTAAAACAGTTATTTCAAACTTTACTTTAAATCAGATATATCAAGGGACCACGCCGTATAACAAAGAACGAGTTTCCTCCCAAGAATACCAGTGCATATAACAAAACAGCGCAATGCTTTTTGGAAAAGTGAAGCTATTAGAAGACCCAGGTCCCATCACACAATGCAACACAAGCCGGAGGATAGGGTTTTCCCTTATAATAGCCAAACATGCTTGGTACGTTAAAACAAATCATTTGATACTATTATAAGTGTATAGTGTCAAAACAATTTCAATCATAAATATCAATCATAGACGACATGGATGCCATATATCATGTCACTATACTAGGCTCTATAATCAAAACCTCAAAGTCAGGTATTTGGAAATTGGATTTCCATCTATGAACCGAGGAAAGGGAACATCCTCTACCGAATTCGAGAAAATCTAGCCCATGTCTCAGGCAAGTACTCAGTCAAGCCTTTGGAGTGACAGGGCCGGTCCAACGATGTGGATTAAAATGCCTGAACATTGTGTTTCCCCGCCCTTTGGGGCATAAATGAGCCCAATGGCTCCATCGGCTCCATATAGTCACCGATATATCCGAGGCGCCTTGCAACAGCAACAACCACATAGGTGAAAATAATATAAATGTCAGGGCTAGTAGGTCACTGACACCACCCTAGCTAGAAGGAATGCATGCCCTCCCTGAGGTCCTCTCCCGTTTCTGGTTCACAACCGGGGTGTGAGGCTCGCGAATCAACATTACACAAAGCTATGCCACACAGGCCGTGCTCTGATCACCAACCACAAGACTCTGCTTTTCAACAAAAGCCTTGATCATTTGCCACTTAGGCATGCCACACAGAAAATTCACTCCATGCGATTGATATCCATCAATATATAACCCCTGAGCTCGTACGTCTTAGAGAAGGGCGTTAAGCAAGAGAATAAATTCGCCTCCGCCAAACAGATATATATTTAATAGAAATCAATCACACATAATAAAATCAAATGTCAGACACACAGTCCATTTACAAGTTCATTCTAGGTCTGAACGAAACCGGAAGCACATTGTACCTCACATATCCATCGATCTCCAAGTACGTATGGACGATCACCAATTGATTCCCTCCTTTTGGGTGTACAACCCAATCAATATCATCAGTAATCACCTAAACGATGTGAAGACCTCTGGTCATCAACCACCGTCTTCATTCTCGACACCACGTCGAATCAGTCATTCAGAATGGGATAAACCCGGTCTTTCTGAATAACTCGCGTATATAATAAACAAGTGTTACACAAAACACAACATACGCCTCATTCCAATTCAGAATATTCTTTTATTCAAATATTCTTATACTTTGGGAATGGTTCCCATTAATTTTATCAAAGATAAATTCTTTAAATTTATTCTTTAATCTTCCTTTGAATATCAATTCAAACCAAATTATGCTTTATCCACACTAGTCGGGATTAATGAACCTTACTGAAGTAATCATTTGTTTTAATTTCCCAATCCCAACCTATTTATCCCATGAAGTAAAACTGGTCACACTTCATATTTAACACCACGGTGTTATTGGTAAATTCAATTACTATTTCACGTCCAAATCTAATCAAAGATTTAACTATCGCCTGGAGCAAAACTGGTGATACTCCATTCTCTATCATTTCAGTCTAATTAAAGATTCATTAAAACTCCACTTGGTTTTAATCTTCCCAAAAATCAATATTAATGATTATTTAACTTGGGAAATCTTATCCTGTCTTTAACTGGGTCAAAGAACCAATGTCATTTAAAACACGGTTCACGATAAACCCAAAATCACATTCTAATCCAATTCCAATTAAATCTCATTTAATTGGTACACTTCATTAAATCTAAACAAAAAGATTTAATCTTTTTCTCAACTGGGTTTAAGAACAGTGTTAATGAAAGTGTTAATGAAGACACCATTCACGGCAAACCCCGAATCCCATTTGATATTAAATACAAGGCTCTGAATAGAAAATATATCAGCTTATATTCAATATCAAATTCTGCGACCAACAAATATCATATTGGAAATAACGATATAAATATATCTTTCAAATTTCCATAACAATATCTGTATAATCACGAAATCCAACATCGAAATATTCCAAAGACAATTTCGATTCAAATCCATTCCAATTCAATTATTGGAAATTCTGGTTACTTTCAAAACCATTTCAAATCCACTTTGTTTATTGTAAAAATAAATGGGATTATAATTCTAGTTCAAAACTAGTTCCTTTCGATAAAAATCTATTTTTAACATTTCAAATATGGAAATTTTCATCCCAATTCTTCACAAATCATTTCTTATGACATTACACAAATTATTGCTAATTTTAATAATTTTATCAAGGCCCGTATAGTCGATTTCCATCAACGGCCATCGAACTGCACTTACAGCGACCTTTTACAAATTTGATTTGGACATAATTCCAAATCCAACCGTTAGATTTCAAATCTCTAATATTCATTAGAAAGCTGTTTTCGATACGAACCCAACGGTTCTGGTTTTAGGAGAATCCGACGGTCGAATCTCCCGCAACATCAATTCGAAGTCAATGGTCGAAATTCGCGAACTGCCGCCGCGCGGTGAGTTCTATTCAGGCATTATATATATAATATATATATATATTTCGTCATTTTTATTTTAAACCTATTTTACAAATCATTTTAAATTCGTTTTCAAAACGATTTCAACTTCCTATTCAATTTCTAATCAAAATTGAATATTCCATATCATTGATATATATATATATATATATATATATATATATATATATAGATAATATTTTCAAAACGTTATATTTTGAAATCTCTTTATTTTCAATATTCATTTTAAAAACGAATATAATCGATATAAATATTGTTCGCGTTAAAATGGCGCAAATCTAACCAACACGGCTTTATATATTTCAATAACTTCGTTATTCTATTCAACAAATGACTATTTTCTTCAACACATGAATATTTATTTTTCTATTCAACACATGAATGTTTATTCTATTCAAGACATGAATTTTTGTTCTTCTATTCAACACATGAATATTTATTTTTCTACTCAACACATGAATTTATACTTCTTATTTTCCAAATTGGAATGAGGCCCAATCAATTACCATATAACGTTAATTATATGGATTCCCTACAACACATGTATATAACAACAACGATAAATCTGCATAAGCATTAAATATAAATAATTAACGCTTACATAGTCTGTCAATCCATCGATTGACATACAACTAAACAATCGGGATTAGTGTACGTCAAATCTCATCCCAATACCTGTGTGGGGTTTCAAATCAACAAACACGGATTTTATTTGTGCAGTTGGGCGATGTGTAAAATTTATCGTCCCAATCAATATTAGTACAATTAGTGTATATAAACAAATCGTCCGATTTGTTTATAAATGTTTTTTTTACTTCAACATATGAATATATATTTTATTTCAACACATGAATATATATTTTATTTCAACACATGAATATATATTTTATTTCAACACATGAATATATATTTCACACATCACAATCAATAGTCAAATTTCACAACACAGCAATCAAACAAACAAGTCATCCATGGTCTGTGGACAACGGGTGTCGGGTGCTACTAAGCACCGTCTGCATCCTAGTATATATTTCAACTAGAAATCAAAATAAAAGTGAGGAGTTCTCACCAAGGGATCCACTCTGTTATTCTCTATTTCTGAACTTCTGAACCATTTGGGTTTGTTTGAAATTCCAATGCAGTCCTTACCACGCTATTCATAATAAAAATTATATTTTATTGCTTCATTCCAATAAATAAAAATCACATTTTTATTTCTACTTCATATATTTTTACGATGCTATTTATATAGAAAAGATTATATTTTTCCACATTTAAAATTCTCATCTTTCTAATTTCAAAAATACGATCTTTTTAAATTTCAAAAATACGTTCTTTTTAAATTTAAAAATCTAATATTTTCAATTGGAAAATCTAATCCTTTCTCTTCGCTATATAAACAAAGATCAAATTTTTATTATCTATATATTATAAAAATCACATTCTTATTATTCCTATAATATAAAAATCATATTTTTATTATCTCTATAATATAAAAATCACATTTTTATTATCAAAATAAAATTCAAACCTTTTTCCTACTTTAAAATCATATCTTTATTACAAAAATCATTTCTTTATACCCTAATTATATAAATAAAAATCGTATATATGTTTATCAAGGTCCTAACATCTATAAAACTAAAAAGAAAAATAAATAATAAATTAAAAGCTCACTTTTTCCTCAAAAATCGAAGCTTTTGTTGAGGGGGGCTTCACCGTCATCTAAGGGGATGGCGCCGGTGCGTTGGAAGGTCAGGGAAGACGTGGTCAGTTGGGGGCGGGGCAATGGCGGTTGGAGGCAGCGCTACAGCCTCAGGGGGGCGCTAGGTTTTTTTTATAAATCAGTTTGGGGTTTTAGAGCTGAGGGGTTTCACGAGTTCAAAGGGGAGGAGGTGGAGGAGGCGCGGATTAAGGTGGAGGGGTCTAGGCTCCGGCGGCGGAGGGGTTGGAGCGACGAGCGGCGCGTCGTGGGGAGGAGGATCAGAGCGAGATAAAAAGGGCTCGTTTTTTTCTGTTTAGTGAAAATTAATCGGGAGGGGGGAGGGCGGTTAAGTGGAGAAAAAGGAAATATATATATATATATATATTATATTTTAATTTTAAAATTCAAAAAGTTACCCTTATCGTTCGAACCCCAAATCGAACCCGCCGACTGTCGCCCCTAGCTAATTACCCCCATTATGAACACAATGGGATATGTATCGTGAGCCAGTTCGATCGTTTAGATCAGTTTCCATCAGAATCAAAATATAAATATATATATTGAATTTGAATGCGCATTTCAATTTACCGGGGCCACATACTGACTCTAAAAATTATTCCTAGCTTCGTTTTAGCGATACGGTCCTAACAAAACTAATTTCGTCAAATTCCGAGACCGTTTGAAAAATGACCATTTTCCAGTCGATTAAATTCAACTGAAACTGGTCAAATGCGTTTTAATTTGCCATGCTCATATATTGATTCAGACAATTATGAATTTTGAAACCTAGCAATAATTTGACATCACCGATTCAATAAAAGTAGTTTCGTCAAAAACCGAGGTCGTTTGCAAAATGGCCATTTTTAAGGGCCAGAATTCCATAGCGACTATTCTGAATTTTCAACTGGGCATAACTTTTTATCCCCGCTATGAAATTTCAATTTTTCGGATTCGTTGGAAAGATATTCTCAATTAGATTCAAATTTTGGTTTCACTTAAATCCGGTTTATTTTGAATCCTGCACATTCATTTGAATTTTGAAATCGAATTTTCAAACTTCCGCGCCATTTGCAATCCCTTTTATAATTATAAATAAATATTTATATTCTAACATCGATCTATATAAATATATACATTCTATTTCTATTCAAAATATATTTCTCGTCGTTATTATTTAAAATAATTCATTTTAAATATTCGAAATTCACTAAAATTGTAAAATAAAAATTTTAAATTATCTCGGATTTCCGGGTTACTATAGTGGACCTCTATTTTAGGTTATAACTTTTGGTTAAAGTTATTATATAGGCTTAGATATTTTATTTTTATCATTTTATATTTGTTTTTCTACACTCTAAAAATCGTTGTGATCACACACAACTCCCAAAAATCACGAAACTGGACATGCAGCTGCAGTTCGACATTATGGTCCCAACGAAACTAGTTTCGTCGAATTACGACTCCGTTTGCTCACAATGCGTATTTTTAACCATCAAAATACTGTCTGTTTCTCACATTAAAATCGGTACGGCCACATACTGACTTCAAAAATCACGAAAATTGAAATATGACAATAATTTAAAATTGTGGATCCAACAAAATTAGTTTCGTCGAATTCTGAGGTCGTTTGCAAAACTGGCTATTTTTAAAGCCCTAAATAACCCTTTTAAATATATAAATATATTTAATAACAATTAAATTAAATATTTATAAATAAATATTATCGTATATATTCACACAGAATATAATACAGCTCTAGAATATTCCTATATGAATTTCTAACTCGATATTTCAAATCTCGATTAAATCGATATTCAATTTATAATGAAATTCCTTTTATAAAATATAAATAAATCGTTATAAATTTTAAAGGAATTCCATGGCGACTTTTCTAAAATTTGATTTGGACATAAATCAAAATCTACATGACGAAATCCCGATTTTTCTCTTCCATTAGAAAAATATACTTCACCAGCTCTGAACGTTTCTTGTTTCATAGAAATCCGATTTAAAACGGACCCTGTATATTCAGTTGAAGTTCGAATCGCCAAATAGCGAACTGCTGCGCCATTTGGAGCTCGACTAAAATTATATTATAATTCTACGTTCAAACTATCGTTTATATAATATATTCGTTACCGTAATTCAAATTTAACTGAATTATATATTTTGAATTCCCCAATTCACACCATATCGCCATTTCAGCCAATTCTGATTATTTTAGAATTAAATTTATTATTCTATTATTTATATTAATTAAATATAAATATTATTTAATTAAACGACCATTTAATTCTATGAATCACAATTTAAATAACTAATTAATTAATTATTACACCGTAAAATATACGGGACATTACATTCTTCCCCACTTAAAATAATTTCGTCCTCGAAATTGCTAAGGTAGAAAACAACCCTATTGACTGGTTAGAACTTATTTGTTCACTTCTTAACTTCAGTTTCAACTGAACCAATTTAATTTCAATTAAATATCTAATTTATTATGATAAACTAAAGTTTTCAAAATTTCTAACACCCAAAATTTTCGAAAAATTCCGCCAGCACCTCCTTTGTACGGCTTAATCGATACAACCACAACTCGCCTCTCTGGGCCATCTCCAACCCAAAAGAAAATCAAACAGCCAAGCGGCTAGCCAATTTGGTTCATAAATCACCAAACTCATATAAAATATAATCTTGTACCTTTTTTTCGGGCATATCATTATATCACTTTCACTTGCTACCAACTCGGCATATACCGATATCATCCCAATCAAATTCTACTTTGTTTTTATCCACAAATCCAACAATATGCTTATATGCAAGCCAAATATCATTTCAACTTGAGTTTCATTCTCGATTCCAAACTCTTAACTTGATTATCAATTTACACATAAAATTCGAATCTCACAATCCAATTTGTCTTGATATCATTCTAATTCAATTCTAATTCCACTTAACTGGCTTTAATTCAATTTCGATTTACTTCCACAAATTTCTGTTTAATTTGTTTTTAATTCAAACAATCTATATCTGGGAGTTTTAAACAGTTTACCATATCAAAATCAAACTTTCCTTTTCATGATCCAAAACAACTTATTTTTCCAAACCAATTCAAAATCAATATCTTCGGTAGTAATCCATCACTTACACACTCGAAAATGAACACCGATGATGTCATGATCATCGTCGGAATCTATTTCCAGCCATCGAAGTGAGTTCAATACTATATCACTTTTCAAACCTCATTCTTTAAACACTTCCATTTTGAAATCCATTCAAAATATCATTCTCAAAACAATTTAAAATATCCCAGGATTTTAAAATTCTCATATACTTATTCCAAATCCATTTACAAACACCTTTCAAATTTCTAGGGTTTTAATTCCAGTTCTGGTTTAAATTCAAAATCAATTCAATTCATAACACTTATATGAATTTTACTTGGTTATATACATAACCATTTAATTTATAATCTTACTTGATTATAATAACAACCAATATATCCCATATATTATAAATTCAGTATATATATTTTCTCTATATCAAAATATATTTTGGGTAAAATTATTTCATTTACCCTCTTTTCAAAACATACCATGACGGTTTATCGTATCAGAGTGTTTATGAACCCCTACCGATACAGTGGATCAAACTGATCGACCAGAGCTCATAAACAACTCAACCAATAAATCTCCACAATATAAAACAATTTTATATTGAATAAAAAATACGCTCTCGTATATATACACTCAAACCCAATCTAGGGTATTACTAACCCCATCTCTACTGAGTCACATCACAGAGCCAAGGTAATACTTAACCTTAAGCTCTGATACCAACTATAACGTCCCGGAAAAAGTCGATCTTGGTTATCCGATATACAATACGTATCGAACATCCAAGGATCGAAAGTACCGGTAGTTAATGAAAGAAATTAGAGGGTGAGAATAGATAAGATAGAAACTTAGAATAGAAGAAGAAGAACATCACAACATCAGAGTAACACGAACCTCACAACGGAACGAATAACATATGAGATATATCATAACTTTGAAATATAAATCTGTACTTGAACATACATATCATTTCCAAAGTACAACACTTACAACACAACGAAAATAAACAATAGCTATATGATCCTGAAGCCTCCTGCTCCAGCTCTTCAAGTATCAGTAAATCCCGACTACTTGATTGCCCGTATAAAATTGGGCACCCAAGAGTTTAGGGAAAACAAAACAAAATAAACTCCGTGCTAATCATGGGACCGGTATGAGTAAACAGTTTAAAACAGTTTGAGCCATTAAACGATATCTCATAAGACCACGCCGTATAACGGAACACGTTTTTCCCTTATGAGAATCCAAAATAATATTTATATAAAAACTCATTGATATTATAATAATGTCCATCAACCACAATATAATAATCATCTAGCGGAAAAGCTTTTATCTCATGTTCTACATATACAATATACAATCAAAACCGTGGGCACTTATTGGATAATGGATTACCAACTATGACAAGGTATGGAACCACCTTTCGCTAGTGTACCTCTAGAGAGGAATACACTGGGTTCAACAAGAACCTCTTACAACCCAGCCACACATGAAAGACCACTCATTCCGCTTGAGTGTATTAAATGTATATCACCACCGGATGGGATCAACAACCGTTTCCCGAATGGGACAACATCAACAATAGATTTTTAGAAGTAAATGAAACTCTAGATCAGGTGATTATACACCCTAATAGGTGCGACCTACATAGCCATGGTGCCTGCCCGATTTTTGTCATTTCCCTGTTGTGAGGCTAGAGGCCAAGCTTATCTCTGACAGATCACACATTTTTCACTTTGAATGTCACATCGTCATACCCACAAAATCACAAATTGATTTCCCCAAAAACACCACGGGTAAACAGCTAAGAGAAACGAATTCCTCCGCCACCAAACGTAAATACATTTGAAGAGATCAACTAAAGCGATCTATTAAATATACTCTGTCAGACATTCTGCCATACATGTCGTCCTGGGACTGTACAAACCGAAGGCACTATTCAGTACAGCCATCTTAGGCAACCTTTACATAAGATTTATACAATAGCCCTTGCACTTTATTCCGTCTTCAATTATCTTTGGCATATATGATTCACAACGCTTATGCCAATACGGAGTGGTTCTTCGGATAATAATCCAACCGATCTCTCCATATTAACAACGTTAAAATGGTCCAAAACTTCAATAGTCGGTGAGTTAACTATCAAAGAAAAACACATGTGCAAACAACGATATTATTTCCAAATGGAAATTATATCGATCAATCATCATTTAACATTTATCTCTTTAGTTCGTTAATTTACTTATCTCCCGTTTCCATATATTCTAAATTCTTATTTTCTATTATCAGAAAACATTTCTGATTCTTATTTGGAAAACATTTCCAAAACTCCTTTACTTGGTTCAAACCGATGTTTTAATCAAACATCTCCATGCCAACTCAAACCATTTCACTCATTAACTAAATTCTCTTAACCATCCTTCACTATCAAACCTTACCATTCCTTAGTTAAGAAGGAAGTCAATCAAATTGGGGTATAATTACCTCTCAGACCTTACCTGAACAACGTTTTAACCTCGAAATAGTCAAAGTTTATATTTTAAATCTTTAACAAACTTCCTTACGTAACTTTTGGATTCTATTTACGTATCCACTTCTTTATTGAAAACATTGATTATAAATATAGCGTTAAAATCCCTACTTTCGAAATATCTAACTTAGCACTCACTTTTATTTCTTACTTTGAATAATTAACCTACTCTCATTTATTTGTAAATAAATAGTTCTTGATTTAAACACCAGAAAGTATAAGTACTTTCCCGAATTCGATATAATTGAATTCGATATATAACCCCCTTTCGAGTAATCTTTATTTGATTAACTCTCCTTCGAATAACTAATATTCGATTAACTCTCTTCGAATAGATTATATTCGATTATCTCTTTTCAAATATATTATATTCGACTAATTTACTTTCGAATAAATTATATTCGATAATACCTCCTTCGAATAACTAATATTCGATAACACTTCTGTTCGAATAAACTATATTCAATAACTCCTTTTTCTTTAACACTATTCGAATAAACTAATATTCGACTAACTCTTTTAACTCTATTCGAATAACTAATATTCGATACTCCTTTCTCTATTCGAATAACTAATATTCGACTAACTCCATTGGATTAACTCATTAGGATTAACTCGGTTTGATTAACCCATCTTGATTAACTCATCTTGATTAACTCATCTTGATTAACTCAACTTAACTAACTCGACTTAATTAACTCGACATAATTAACTCGGCATATTTAACTCAACTTGACTAACTCCTATCGAATAACTAATATTAGATTAACTTATATTCGAATAACTATGTCTGTTTTAACTTTATCTCGAATAACTATATTCGATTTAACTTATATTTGTTAACTCCTTTCGATTAAACTAAAATTGATAACTCCTTTCGATTAAACTAATCGATAACTCCTTTGGATTAACTCATTTCGATTAACTTGGTTTGATTAACTCCTCTGGATTAACTCGGTTTGATTAACTCCTCTTGACTAACTTAACCTAATTCTCTCGACTTATTTAACTCGACTTGATTAACTCCTATCGAATAACTAATATTCGATTAACTTATATTCGAATAACTATGTTTGTTTTAACTAATCTCGAATAACTATATTCGATTTAACCTCTTTTCAAATGACTAGATTCGATTTTCTCCTTTAACTCTATACGAATAAGTTATATTCGGTTAACTCCTTCAACTCTATTGGTTAACTCTAATCGACTAACTCTATTCAATTAACTCTAATTAACTAACTATATTTGATTAACTCTATTGATTAAACCCTTTTGATTTACTCCTTTTTGAATAAGGAATATTCGATTCACTCTTCGTCCATATTCAGTTTCAAATATCGATGTTGAAACTGATTCTTACTTCTCTTTATAAGTCTTGACTTGTATATTCCATTTATCCAGTGATAACTATTTTACTTAATCTATAAAATATTATTTATAAATTAATTGTCTCAATTTATCTGTTAAACAGATTCTAGTTATTATCTATTTTAAATAAATCTTTTCACATTTACTCGTTAAACAGATTTCCATTTAATCTTTATTCCCCTTTTATAATTCTATTTGCCTCACAAACAATCCCTTTATAAAACTCTATTTGTTTTATAAATAATCCCTTTATAAAACTCAATTTGTTTTATAAATAATCCTTTTTAATTATTTATTTATTTTCCAAATAAATATCCTTATGATATCTTATTTATTTTCTAAATAAATATCCCTTATACTTCTATTTATTATCCCAATAAATGTTTCTTATATGATCTTATTTATTATCCCAATAAATATTCCTCTTTATAAAATCCTTTGATTTTATATATAAAATCCCTTTATTTTATAAATATTTTTTCTTGAATAAATTCTCATTCAATTTATAAAAAAATAGCCCTTTTTATAAAATCCTTTGATTTTATAAATAAATTTCCTTTTTAATTCTTCTTTGATTTTACAAAGTATTTTCTTTTATAAAATCCTTTCTTTATATACAAAATCCATAGATTTTATATAAATAGTTTATTTTCAAAATACACTTTGAAAATTCTCTTTTTACATCCTAGTATTTCTTACAGTATTTAAAATACCAAATAACCATGATCGATATCATTCAAACACACATAATCAACAACAGATTATATATCCCATCATATATTACAATATATGAAACAGAACAATATTTTATATATTAAGGAACCCAGTCGGGTCCCTCCAACCTGTTTCCCTGCGTCACAGATGTTAAACAATATAGTTAACATCGATTTCATTTCAATATGAAATATTCTGCTAAACCGTATCTATATTTGATTAACGATTTATATATATATCGTTATCTATATTTTCAACCAATACATAAGAAATCCAACCAAACAGTAAACACACAACAATCAACAGATAATCATCAGTTCTAAAAATAGGTTATAAAAATATAACTGTTTAGAGTTGGTGAGTTTTATTCACATTGGACGATCATCGTTAATAACAATAACCATCGCTTGATTCAGATGGACAATTTATTTTTCTATAAATTGTAACGAGCTTCGATCCACTCCTAGTTAGTTCCATGTTGTAGCTGACGTCCGTACGATCCCAACGGATCTTGTTTTGTCCAATTCTGATAACGTATGAGATAGATATCGTATTTACAATTTTAATTTTTGAATAATTTAAACTATTCTTGAATTAAAATTATTTAAACCCTATTGGGCCTCACCCCTTTCCTTCCCCGGGCCATCCCCCTTCAAGTCCGAACCCGCCATACTCTTCTTCCACAATCAGATCGAATCCCGTTGCTCCAAACATTTACACAACACCATTAACGCTCCTTCCATCCTCCTTCACCACTGCATCTCTCAACCAAATTCAAAACAAGGAACACCAATGGCCTCCTCATCGATTTCCGCACCTCCCCATACCGTAAACTTCGAACTCGCATGCACCAAGAGAAATCTGACGTCTTGCTTCTTCCTGTAGCTCACGAGAACAGTGTGTGACGGCAAGGAACTTCGCTCGGTCCGAACCAGTCGCTAAACCGACCCAGACCGTTCGAAACGCCCTATCGTTTGAGAACACGACAAAACAGAACGCATACAGAAGAACATTTCATTGTATATTACAACAATGCATCAGATTACAAGAATATACAGAGTATAAATGAATATTACACAGAAATATCAGAGATTTAAATTACATTTAAATACATAGCAGCGGAAAATAATACAATACACAACTAGAATGAGATATACGGATACAAAGCTTTCCGGATATCGTTCCAGCTGTAAACCAGGATCCTGTGAATATAAATCTGCAAAACCAAAACTACTAGCTGCCCGTGTCGAAAATAGGGGCACCCAGAGTTTAGGTTAAAACAATAAACTCCAGGTCAGTCATGTGACTGGTGTGAGAACTAAAACAGTTATTAATCTTTATTTCAAATCATTAGGTAAATCAAGGGACCACGCCGTATAACACGGAACGGGTTTCCTCCCAAGAATACCAGTGCATAAAACCAACAGCGCAATGCTAAATAAAGAAAAATGAAGCTGTTATAAGACCCAGGTCCCATCACACAATGCAACGCAGTCGAGGATAGGGTTTTCCCTTATAACAGCCAAAGAATGCTTGATACGTTTAAAACAAATCATTTGATACTATTATAAGTGCATAGTATATAAAACACTTCAAATCATAAGTATCAATCATAGGCGGCATGAGCGCCCCATCCCACTATGTCGCCATATATAGGATATACAATCAAAACCGCAAAGTCTCGTATTTGGAAATTGGGTTTCCATCTATGAACCGAGGCAAAAGATAGTCCTCAACCGATTCGAGACAATCTAGCCCATGTCTCAGGCAAGCGCGCAGGCAAGCCTTGGATCGTCAGGGCCGGTCCACACGGAGTGGATTATTATGCCTGAACAATACGTCTCCCCACCCTATGGGGTGTAAGTCTGGTCCGTCAGCCGACCAGAATGCATTCGGCCGAAACCGATATAACCGAGGCGCCTCGCAACAGCAACAACCACATAAGTCAAACTCGTCAGGGCGTGTAAAACCACTGACGCCACTTCTAGCTAGAAAGAAACGCAAGTCCTCCCTGAGGTCCGTCTCCCGTTTTTGTTCATACCTGGTGTGAAACACGCGAGGTAAACGTTACACAAAGCTACGCCACAAAGGCCGTGCTTTGATCATCACCACAAGACTTTGCTTTTCAACAGAAGCCTTGATCATTTGCATCTTAGCATGCCACACAGGCAAACCATCCTATGCAACCGATATCAGTCACACAGAATGAAATCCGATGTCAGACACACAGTCCATTTACAAGTCCGTTCTGGGTCTGAACGAAACCGGAGGCACCTAGTACCCCGCATATCCATCGATCTCCAAGTACGTCTGGACGATCACTAACTGTTTCCATCTTCTTGGGTGTACAGCCCAATCAAGATCATCAGTTATCACCCAAACGACGTGAAGACTTCCGGTCTTCGACCATCGTCTTCATCTTCGACTTATCGTCGTATCAGTTATTCAGAATGGGATAAACCCGGTCTTTCCGAATAACTCGCGTATATTTTAAGTAAGTGTTACACAAACACAACATACGCCTCATTCCAGTTCATTAGTCACTAACCGTAAATTAATCAAGAGAATAATTCCCCAAATATTAACCCCGAAGGCCGAAACCAACATCAGATCAATATCCAGAAAACCATTCTGCTTGGCTAACCGACAGTTAGTTTCTAAATTTCACGTTCAAATCTAATTAAAGATTTAACTATCGCCTGGAGCAAAACTGGTGATACTCCATTCTCGATCCTTTCAATCTAATTAAAGATTCATTAAAACTCCACTTAGTTTTAATCATTATCTGGGTTAAAGAATCAGTGTCATTTAAAAACACGATTCACGATAAACCCAAAATCACATTCCATTAATTATCGGGTTAAAGAACAAGTGTTATTTAAAACACTATTCACGATAAACCCAAAAATCAATACCAATTCAATTCCAATTAAATATCATTTAATTGGTACACTTCATTAAATCTAAATAAAAAGATTTAATCTTTTCTCAACTGGGTTCAAGAACAGTGTTAGTGAAGACACCATTCACGACAAACCCAAATCACATTCGATTAATTATCGGGTTAAAGAACAAGTGTTATTTAAAACACTGTTCACGATAAACCCAAAAATCAATATCAATTCAATTCCAATTAAATATCATTTAATTGGTACACTTCATTAAATCTAAATAAAAAGATTTAATCTTTTCTCAACTGGGTTCAAGAACAGTGTTAGTGAAGACACCATTCACGACAAACCCAAATCACATTCGATTAATTATCGGGTTAAAGAACAAGTGTTATTTAAAACACTGTTCACGATAAACCCAAAAATCAATACCAATTCAATTCCAATTAAATATCATTTAATTGGTACACTTCATTAAATCTAAATAAAAAGATTTAATCTTTTCTCAACTGGGTTCAAGAACAGTGTTAGTGAAGACACCATTCACGACAAACCCAAATCACATTCGATATTCAATACAAGGCTCTGAATAGAAACTATATCGGCCTATATTCAATATCAAATTCTACGATTAACAAATGTCGTATTGGAAATAACGATATACATATATATCTTTCAAATTTCCATAACAACACCTGTAATATCACGAATTCCAACATCGAAATATTCCGAAGACAATTTCGATTCAAATCCACTCCAATGCAATCATTGGAAATTTTGGTTATTTTCAAAACCATTTCAAATTCAATTTATTTATTTAAAAATAAATAGAATTATAATTCTAGTTCAAAACTAGTTCATTTCGATAAAAATCTATTTTTATCTTTTCAAATATGGAGTTTTTCATCCCAAACTTTCACAAATCATTTCTTATGATTTTACACAAATTATTACTATTTTTAATAATTTTATCAAGGCCCGTACGGTCGATTTCCATTAACGGCCATCGAACTGCACTTACAGCGACCTTTTTCGAATTTGATTTGGACGTATCTCCAAATCCAACCGTTAGATTTCAAATTTCTAACATTCATTAGAAAGCTCTTTTCGATACGAACCCAACGGTTCCGGTTTTAGGAGAATCCGACGGTCGGATCTCCCGTAATGTCCGTTTGAAACAAATGGTCGAAATTCGCGAACTGCCGCAGCGCGGCGCGTTCTATTCAGGCCATTATATTATATATATAATATATATTTCGTCGATTACTATTTAAAACGAATTATATAAATGGTTTTAAATTCGTTTCAAAAGCAATTTCAACTTCCTTTTCAATTCAAATCAAAATTGAATTCTTCTTTATAAATTCGTTTCAAAATTCATTTCTATTCAATTCAAATTTCAATTCAATTTGAATTCATTTCAATTCGCTTTCAATTCAATTCGAATTCGTTTTCAATTCAATTCATTTCGAAATCGTTTTCAATTCAATTCATTTCGAAATCGTTTTCAATTCAATTCATTTCGAAATCGTTTTCAATTCAATTCATTTCGAAATCGTTTTCAATTCAATTCATTTCGAAATCGTTTTCAATTCAATTCATTTCGAAATCGTTTTCAATTCAATTCATTTCGAAATCGTTTTCAATTCAATTCATTTCGAAATCGTTTTCAATTCAATTCATTTCAAAATATTCGATTTCGAAATCACGTTTCAATATTCATTTTAAAATGAATAAAATCGATATAAATATCGTTCACGTCAAAATGGCGTCAATCTAATCCTCACGGCTTCACATATTTCTATTTTCAAATATTCTATTTCAAATATTTCTATTTCAAATATTTCTATTTCAAATATTTCTATTTCAAATATTTCTATTTCAAATATTTCTTTTTTTCTCGAAACTGGAATGAGGCCCAATCAATTACCATATAATGTTAATTATATGGATTTTCTACAACACATGTATATATCAACAACGATGAATAATCAACCATCAACCAAAGTGCACTACACTGTATAAGCATCAAATATAGACATTTAACGCTTATAGCAGCTTGTCAATCAATCGATCGACATATTTAATAAATCAGGATGAGTGAACTTCAAATTTCATCCTAACACCCGTGTGGGGTTTCAAACAATCAAACACATATTTTATTTGTGCAGTTAGGCGATGTGTAAAATTTATCGACCCAATCAACGTCATTCAAATAGGTGTACATAAACAAACCGTCTGGTTTGTAAATGAATATTTATTTATTCACATTCACGTTAAAAATTATATTTTTAACGATAACACATTTTATTTTAACATATGAATTTATATTCAGTTCATTCGTTAAATAAAATGCTATTTTTATTTTTCTAACTTATTTTAGAAAATTTCGGCGGCATAACGGCACGATACTAGAAACGGGACAAGGCCTAGCCTTATCCCCGGTCTAGTGAAGGCCCACGCCATTCACACATCAATCAAATCAATTCGTTATGCAAACCACAAACTTTGGAGTAAGGGTCTAACCTAGCCTTACTCCTTCGCCTTATAACGGCGCACGTCTAATCCTAACCAATTTATCGATTCGATTTTTCACACCACAAACCACATTCAAACCAATATCACAATCAATCACCAAACAGTCAAACAAACAAGTCCATGGTCTGTGGACGGGTGTCGGGTGCTACTAAGCACCGTCTGCATCCTAGTATATATATAACTAGAAAAATAAATTGAAAGGTGAGGAATTCTCACATATAGCTATCCTAGCTCCACAGCACTTCATTGATAGAAATCTTCATTGTTTTCGCATCTTCTTCAGCTTCGTCGCCTGTAGCCACTACATATGTAAAAATCGAATTTTTACTTCGCTATTCAATATATAAAAATCGAATTTTTATTTCAAAGTTCAATATATAAAAATCGAATTTTTATTTCAAAGTTCAATACATAAAAATCGAATTTTTATTTCAAAGTTCAATACATAAAAATCGAATTTTTATTTCAAAGTTCAATACATAAAAATCGAATTTTTATTTCAAAGTTCAATATATAAAAATCGAATTTTTATTTCGCTATTCAATATATAAAAATCGAATTTTCAGTTCGAAGTTCCATATATAAAAACCGAATTTTTATATCGCTATTCAATATATAAAAGTCGAATTTTTATATTCTCCATTATATTTTCAAAAGTGATGTCTTTTCATTTTCAAATCAAGATTGCTTGTATTTTTGAATCGATGACAATTTCAGTTTCTTTTCTTTTTAACAATGTAAAAAAAATCAGTTTTTAATCATTTTTAAAAATCTCGTCTTTAACATTTTTAAAAGTCTGTTTTTAATCATTTTAAAAATCTCTTCCCCCCCCCCCCCCTTTTTTTTTTTAATCATTAAAAAAAACTGGTTTTAAACTAAATAAAAATCTGGTTTTAAACTAAATAAAAATCTGGTTTTAAACTAAATAAAAATCTGGTTTTAAACTAAATAAAAATCTGGTTTTAAACTAAATAAAAATCTGGTTTTAAACTAAATAAAAATCTGGTTTTAAACTAAATAAAAATCTGGTTTTAAACTAAATAAAAATCTGGTTTTAAACTAAATAAAAATCTGGTTTTAAACTAAATAAAAATCTGGTTTTAAACTAAATAAAAATCTGGTTTTAAACTAAATAAAAATCTGGTTTTAAACTAAATAAAAATCTGGTTTTAAACTAAATAAAAATCTGGTTTTAAACTAAATAAAAATCTGGTTTTAAACTAAATAAAAATTAAGTAAATCAGATCAAGAAAACTCACGTTTTCAAGAAGGGGGAGAGATGGCCGAGGTGGAGGAGCTTGCTGAGCTGCGTCGGAGTCGGAGCATCCACTGGAGGAAGTGGCGGCGGTCCATCGGGGAGGGGAAAAGGAGCGGGACGCGAGGGGGTTCGGGTTCTAGGCGTTCGAATGGAGGAAGAAGGGGGTCGCGACAACATCAGGGGGAGGCGGCGGTGCTGGAGTTCGACGAGGGGGTGAGGGTGACTGGATCGTCGAGGGCCGGCGACGAGGCTCCGCCCTTCGTTCGAAATTCTTTTTTTTTTTTTTTTTTTTTTTATACCTGGAAATGAAAATGATTGAAAAAGGGGGGGGCCAGGTTAAGAAGGGAAATTAAATATTTTTTTTTTTTTTTTTATTATTTTATTTTGCAAAAAAAGTTAACTTTCACATACGATCTCGAAACGAGGCCCACCGCCTGTCGTCCACAGCGTTCTACCCCCATTCCGAACACAATAGGATATGTATCGCAAGCTGATTCGATAGTTACAATCAGTTTCCATTGAATTTACATTTAAATCACTTTATTGAATTTTAAACGTATATTTCAAATTACCGGGGGCACATACTAACTCTAAAAACTCCAGAAAAATATTTTCTAGCTTCGTATTGATGATACGGTCCTAACAAAACTAGTTTCGTCGAATTCTGAGACCGTTGGAAAAATGGCCATCTTCCAGTCGATTAAAATCAACTGAAACTGGTCAAACGCGTTTTCTTTTGCCACGCTCACACATTGATTCGAAAAATTATGAAATTTGGAATCTAGCAATAATTCGACATCACGGACCCAACAAAACTGGTTTCGTCGGAATCCGAGGTCGTTTGCAAAATGTCCATTTTTAAGGGCCTGAATTCCATAGCGACTATTCAGAATTTTCAACTGGACATATCTTTTGATTCCCGCTACGAACTTTTGATTTTTCGGATTCGTTGGAAAGATATTCACTATTAGATTCCATTATTTTCGGTTTCACTAAAATCCGGATTGTTTTGCACCCGGTACATTCAATTGAAGTTTGAAATCGAATTATCGAACTACCGCGCCATTTTCAATTCCTTTTATAATTATATATAATTATTATATATTCTAACGACGACGCGTAAAATATATACGATCGAATTATATTCAAAATAAATTTCTCGTCGATATTCTTTAAAATAATTCCTTTTAAATAATCAAAATTCGCTAAAATTGCCAAAATAAAATTTTCAAACTGGCTCGCATTTTACGGGTTGTTACAATCTCCCCCACTTAAAACTTTTCGTCCCCGAAAAGGAACAAAGTCGAAAGTGGTTTGATTATTCAGCCCTACATTCGATTTGGCTTCCATTCTCCAACTTTTCAGTTTCTGAGAATTTTCAAAATTTCAAAAATTTGGCTAACACCCTAAATTTTCGAAAAATTTCGCCATAACCTCCCCTGCAATGGGAGCATCGGGAAATTGCAAATAGCGTTCCCGGTCCTTCAGATCTCAAAAAGAAAAAGAAAAAGCCAAGCGGCTAGCCAATAGGCTCATAAAATCATCATCACCCAAACAAAACAGTAAATTATGTAATAAACATGTACCTATTTGTCGGGCAAACAAATTTTATTCTCTGGCTCTAGCCTCCTTGCTATGACCTGTTCAATGTAAGTATATGTATATGCAAGCAAATGCGACCAAATTTCAATACAATTCAATATTTGATTCAATTAGGCATAATGATTCAAAATTATCAAACAATACAAACATCAATCAATTAGTGAATTAGAGTTTCAAATTCATAATTTTGATACATATACAAAAAATCATGTTTTGATGCCAAATCACAACAATGAATTCTAACTATATAAGTTTTGGGTTCTCACACCAGCCTAATGGAAATATATAGAAAATCACACATTCGAAACACGAATATAAATACGGATGATGTCATGACAATCATCAGTACCATCTCCGGGCGACTAGAATGTGATTCCATATCTATCCAGTATATTAAAACTTTGAATATACGTTTGCAAGGCGTATATGCAAATTCTTTATATACTGAATTGCCCAAAATCAATATAAACAAATAATCAAATACGAATAGTTGATTTAAATTTTCAAAACAAAATGTTTTCATTTGAAAAATATACTCTTCACACCCGTTCTAGGATACTACTGATCCTATCTCTAACGAGTCATTCCATTGGATATTGCTAATCCAATATCTGATGAATTCTTTCGTATGGTTCTAATGTGCCTTGTTCTCTGAGCTTTGTAAACCAAAGCTCTGATACCAAATGTGACGGCAAGGAACTTCGCTCGGTCCGAACCAGTCGCTAAACCGACCCAGACCGTTCGAAACGCCCTATCGTTTGAGAACACGACAAAACAGAACGCATACAGAAGAACATTTCATTGTATATTACAACAATGCATCAGATTACAAGAATATACAGAGTATAAATGAATATTACACAGAAATATCAGAGATTTAAATTACATTTAAATACATAGCAGCGGAAAATAATACAATACACAACTAGAATGAGATATACGGATACAAAGCTTTCCGGATATCGTTCCAGCTGTAAACCAGGATCCTGTGAATATAAATCTGCAAAACCAAAACTACTAGCTGCCCGTGTCGAAAATAGGGGCACCCAGAGTTTAGGTTAAAACAATAAACTCCAGGTCAGTCATGTGACTGGTGTGAGAACTAAAACAGTTATTAATCTTTATTTCAAATCATTAGGTAAATCAAGGGACCACGCCGTATAACACGGAACGGGTTTCCTCCCAAGAATACCAGTGCATAAAACCAACAGCGCAATGCTAAATAAAGAAAAATGAAGCTGTTATAAGACCCAGGTCCCATCACACAATGCAACGCAGTCGAGGATAGGGTTTTCCCTTATAACAGCCAAAGAATGCTTGATACGTTTAAAACAAATCATTTGATACTATTATAAGTGCATAGTATATAAAACACTTCAAATCATAAGTATCAATCATAGGCGGCATGAGCGCCCCATCCCACTATGTCGCCATATATAGGATATACAATCAAAACCGCAAAGTCTCGTATTTGGAAATTGGGTTTCCATCTATGAACCGAGGCAAAAGATAGTCCTCAACCGATTCGAGACAATCTAGCCCATGTCTCAGGCAAGCGCGCAGGCAAGCCTTGGATCGTCAGGGCCGGTCCACACGGAGTGGATTATTATGCCTGAACAATACGTCTCCCCACCCTATGGGGTGTAAGTCTGGTCCGTCAGCCGACCAGAATGCATTCGGCCGAAACCGATATAACCGAGGCGCCTCGCAACAGCAACAACCACATAAGTCAAACTCGTCAGGGCGTGTAAAACCACTGACGCCACTTCTAGCTAGAAAGAAACGCAAGTCCTCCCTGAGGTCCGTCTCCCGTTTTTGGTTCATACCTGGTGTGAAACACGCGAGGTAAACGTTACACAAAGCTACGCCACAAAGGCCGTGCTTTGATCATCACCACAAGACTTTGCTTTTCAACAGAAGCCTTGATCATTTGCATCTTAGCATGCCACACAGGCAAACCATCCTATGCAACCGATATCAGTCACACAGAATGAAATCCGATGTCAGACACACAGTCCATTTACAAGTCCGTTCTGGGTCTGAACGAAACCGGAGGCACCTAGTACCCCGCATATCCATCGATCTCCAAGTACGTCTGGACGATCACTAACTGTTTCCATCTTCTTGGGTGTACAGCCCAATCAAGATCATCAGTTATCACCCAAACGACGTGAAGACTTCCGGTCTTCGACCATCGTCTTCATCTTCGACTTATCGTCGTATCAGTTATTCAGAATGGGATAAACCCGGTCTTTCCGAATAACTCGCGTATATTTTAAGTAAGTGTTACACAAACACAACATACGCCTCATTCCAGTTCATTAGTCACTAACCGTAAATTAATCAAGAGAATAATTCCCCAAATATTAACCCCGAAGGCCGAAACCAACATCAGATCAATATCCAGAAAACCATTCTGCTTGGCTAACCGACAGTTAGTTTCTAAATTTCACGTTCAAATCTAATTAAAGATTTAACTATCGCCTGGAGCAAAACTGGTGATACTCCATTCTCGATCCTTTCAATCTAATTAAAGATTCATTAAAACTCCACTTAGTTTTAATCATTATCTGGGTTAAAGAATCAGTGTCATTTAAAAACACGATTCACGATAAACCCAAAATCACATTCCATTAATTATCGGGTTAAAGAACAAGTGTTATTTAAAACACTATTCACGATAAACCCAAAAATCAATACCAATTCAATTCCAATTAAATATCATTTAATTGGTACACTTCATTAAATCTAAATAAAAAGATTTAATCTTTTCTCAACTGGGTTCAAGAACAGTGTTAGTGAAGACACCATTCACGACAAACCCAAATCACATTCGATTAATTATCGGGTTAAAGAACAAGTGTTATTTAAAACACTGTTCACGATAAACCCAAAAATCAATATCAATTCAATTCCAATTAAATATCATTTAATTGGTACACTTCATTAAATCTAAATAAAAAGATTTAATCTTTTCTCAACTGGGTTCAAGAACAGTGTTAGTGAAGACACCATTCACGACAAACCCAAATCACATTCGATTAATTATCGGGTTAAAGAACAAGTGTTATTTAAAACACTGTTCACGATAAACCCAAAAATCAATACCAATTCAATTCCAATTAAATATCATTTAATTGGTACACTTCATTAAATCTAAATAAAAAGATTTAATCTTTTCTCAACTGGGTTCAAGAACAGTGTTAGTGAAGACACCATTCACGACAAACCCAAATCACATTCGATATTCAATACAAGGCTCTGAATAGAAACTATATCGGCCTATATTCAATATCAAATTCTACGATTAACAAATGTCGTATTGGAAATAACGATATACATATATATCTTTCAAATTTCCATAACAACACCTGTAATATCACGAATTCCAACATCGAAATATTCCGAAGACAATTTCGATTCAAATCCACTCCAATGCAATCATTGGAAATTTTGGTTATTTTCAAAACCATTTCAAATTCAATTTATTTATTTAAAAATAAATAGAATTATAATTCTAGTTCAAAACTAGTTCATTTCGATAAAAATCTATTTTTATCTTTTCAAATATGGAGTTTTTCATCCCAAACTTTCACAAATCATTTCTTATGATTTTACACAAATTATTACTATTTTTAATAATTTTATCAAGGCCCGTACGGTCGATTTCCATTAACGGCCATCGAACTGCACTTACAGCGACCTTTTTCGAATTTGATTTGGACGTATCTCCAAATCCAACCGTTAGATTTCAAATTTCTAACATTCATTAGAAAGCTCTTTTCGATACGAACCCAACGGTTCCGGTTTTAGGAGAATCCGACGGTCGGATCTCCCGTAATGTCCGTTTGAAACAAATGGTCGAAATTCGCGAACTGCCGCAGCGCGGCGCGTTCTATTCAGGCCATTATATTATATATATAATATATATTTCGTCGATTACTATTTAAAACGAATTATATAAATGGTTTTAAATTCGTTTCAAAAGCAATTTCAACTTCCTTTTCAATTCAAATCAAAATTGAATTCTTCTTTATAAATTCGTTTCAAAATTCATTTCTATTCAATTCAAATTTCAATTCAATTTGAATTCATTTCAATTCGCTTTCAATTCAATTCGAATTCGTTTTCAATTCAATTCATTTCGAAATCGTTTTCAATTCAATTCATTTCGAAATCGTTTTCAATTCAATTCATTTCGAAATCGTTTTCAATTCAATTCATTTCGAAATCGTTTTCAATTCAATTCATTTCGAAATCGTTTTCAATTCAATTCATTTCGAAATCGTTTTCAATTCAATTCATTTCGAAATCGTTTTCAATTCAATTCATTTCGAAATCGTTTTCAATTCAATTCATTTCAAAATATTCGATTTCGAAATCACGTTTCAATATTCATTTTAAAATGAATAAAATCGATATAAATATCGTTCACGTCAAAATGGCGTCAATCTAATCCTCACGGCTTCACATATTTCTATTTTCAAATATTCTATTTCAAATATTTCTATTTCAAATATTTCTATTTCAAATATTTCTATTTCAAATATTTCTATTTCAAATATTTCTTTTTTTCTCGAAACTGGAATGAGGCCCAATCAATTACCATATAATGTTAATTATATGGATTTTCTACAACACATGTATATATCAACAACGATGAATAATCAACCATCAACCAAAGTGCACTACACTGTATAAGCATCAAATATAGACATTTAACGCTTATAGCAGCTTGTCAATCAATCGATCGACATATTTAATAAATCAGGATGAGTGAACTTCAAATTTCATCCTAACACCCGTGTGGGGTTTCAAACAATCAAACACATATTTTATTTGTGCAGTTAGGCGATGTGTAAAATTTATCGACCCAATCAACGTCATTCAAATAGGTGTACATAAACAAACCGTCTGGTTTGTAAATGAATATTTATTTATTCACATTCACGTTAAAAATTATATTTTTAACGATAACACATTTTATTTTAACATATGAATTTATATTCAGTTCATTCGTTAAATAAAATGCTATTTTTATTTTTCTAACTTATTTTAGAAAATTTCGGCGGCATAACGGCACGATACTAGAAACGGGACAAGGCCTAGCCTTATCCCCGGTCTAGTGAAGGCCCACGCCATTCACACATCAATCAAATCAATTCGTTATGCAAACCACAAACTTTGGAGTAAGGGTCTAACCTAGCCTTACTCCTTCGCCTTATAACGGCGCACGTCTAATCCTAACCAATTTATCGATTCGATTTTTCACACCACAAACCACATTCAAACCAATATCACAATCAATCACCAAACAGTCAAACAAACAAGTCCATGGTCTGTGGACGGGTGTCGGGTGCTACTAAGCACCGTCTGCATCCTAGTATATATATAACTAGAAAAATAAATTGAAAGGTGAGGAATTCTCACATATAGCTATCCTAGCTCCACAGCACTTCATTGATAGAAATCTTCATTGTTTTCGCATCTTCTTCAGCTTCGTCGCCTGTAGCCACTACATATGTAAAAATCGAATTTTTACTTCGCTATTCAATATATAAAAATCGAATTTTTATTTCAAAGTTCAATATATAAAAATCGAATTTTTATTTCAAAGTTCAATACATAAAAATCGAATTTTTATTTCAAAGTTCAATACATAAAAATCGAATTTTTATTTCAAAGTTCAATACATAAAAATCGAATTTTTATTTCAAAGTTCAATATATAAAAATCGAATTTTTATTTCGCTATTCAATATATAAAAATCGAATTTTCAGTTCGAAGTTCCATATATAAAAACCGAATTTTTATATCGCTATTCAATATATAAAAGTCGAATTTTTATATTCTCCATTATATTTTCAAAAGTGATGTCTTTTCATTTTCAAATCAAGATTGCTTGTATTTTTGAATCGATGACAATTTCAGTTTCTTTTCTTTTTAACAATGTAAAAAAAATCAGTTTTTAATCATTTTTAAAAATCTCGTCTTTAACATTTTTAAAAGTCTGTTTTTAATCATTTTAAAAATCTCTTCCCCCCCCCCCCTTTTTTTTTTTAATCATTAAAAAAAACTGGTTTTAAACTAAATAAAAATCTGGTTTTAAACTAAATAAAAATCTGGTTTTAAACTAAATAAAAATCTGGTTTTAAACTAAATAAAAATCTGGTTTTAAACTAAATAAAAATCTGGTTTTAAACTAAATAAAAATCTGGTTTTAAACTAAATAAAAATCTGGTTTTAAACTAAATAAAAATCTGGTTTTAAACTAAATAAAAATCTGGTTTTAAACTAAATAAAAATCTGGTTTTAAACTAAATAAAAATCTGGTTTTAAACTAAATAAAAATCTGGTTTTAAACTAAATAAAAATCTGGTTTTAAACTAAATAAAAATCTGGTTTTAAACTAAATAAAAATCTGGTTTTAAACTAAATAAAAATTAAGTAAATCAGATCAAGAAAACTCACGTTTTCAAGAAGGGGGAGAGATGGCCGAGGTGGAGGAGCTTGCTGAGCTGCGTCGGAGTCGGAGCATCCACTGGAGGAAGTGGCGGCGGTCCATCGGGGAGGGGAAAAGGAGCGGGACGCGAGGGGGTTCGGGTTCTAGGCGTTCGAATGGAGGAAGAAGGGGGTCGCGACAACATCAGGGGGAGGCGGCGGTGCTGGAGTTCGACGAGGGGGTGAGGGTGACTGGATCGTCGAGGGCCGGCGACGAGGCTCCGCCCTTCGTTCGAAATTCTTTTTTTTTTTTTTTTTTTTTTTATACCTGGAAATGAAAATGATTGAAAAAGGGGGGGGCCAGGTTAAGAAGGGAAATTAAATATTTTTTTTTTTTTTTTTATTATTTTATTTTGCAAAAAAAGTTAACTTTCACATACGATCTCGAAACGAGGCCCACCGCCTGTCGTCCACAGCGTTCTACCCCCATTCCGAACACAATAGGATATGTATCGCAAGCTGATTCGATAGTTACAATCAGTTTCCATTGAATTTACATTTAAATCACTTTATTGAATTTTAAACGTATATTTCAAATTACCGGGGGCACATACTAACTCTAAAAACTCCAGAAAAATATTTTCTAGCTTCGTATTGATGATACGGTCCTAACAAAACTAGTTTCGTCGAATTCTGAGACCGTTGGAAAAATGGCCATCTTCCAGTCGATTAAAATCAACTGAAACTGGTCAAACGCGTTTTCTTTTGCCACGCTCACACATTGATTCGAAAAATTATGAAATTTGGAATCTAGCAATAATTCGACATCACGGACCCAACAAAACTGGTTTCGTCGGAATCCGAGGTCGTTTGCAAAATGTCCATTTTTAAGGGCCTGAATTCCATAGCGACTATTCAGAATTTTCAACTGGACATATCTTTTGATTCCCGCTACGAACTTTTGATTTTTCGGATTCGTTGGAAAGATATTCACTATTAGATTCCATTATTTTCGGTTTCACTAAAATCCGGATTGTTTTGCACCCGGTACATTCAATTGAAGTTTGAAATCGAATTATCGAACTACCGCGCCATTTTCAATTCCTTTTATAATTATATATAATTATTATATATTCTAACGACGACGCGTAAAATATATACGATCGAATTATATTCAAAATAAATTTCTCGTCGATATTCTTTAAAATAATTCCTTTTAAATAATCAAAATTCGCTAAAATTGCCAAAATAAAATTTTCAAACTGGCTCGCATTTTACGGGTTGTTACACAGTGCGACATTTGTTGACACCAAATCTTTCAAAACTCCTCACGCAGCTTCTAAATCACTCAACAAATCCAAATACAACATCAAAAATCAACATCAATGCTCATCCTACCCGAAATTGTCAACCCTAAATCTACTGCCAAAAACTGAACCCACTCATGAAGCCGTCACACTCTTTGAAACTTGTACAAGAGCAAGAGAATGGTTTTAGGAATCCGAAAATACACATATCCTAATTTATAGGATTTTAATTGGGTGGGTTGTGGATCCTTGAAGGCCACGACATTGTTTTGAGGCCACAGAGAATGGTGGTTGAGAAGAATGAAGCGTGGACCTCTATTTTAGGTTATAACTTTTGGTTAAAGTTATTACGTAGGCTTAGATATTTTATTTTTATCCTTTTATATTTGTTTTTCTGCACTCTAAAAATCCGTGTGATCACACACAACTCCCAAAAATCACGAAACTGGACATGCAGATACAATTCGACATTACGGTCCAAACGAAACTAGTTTCATCAAATTTCGACTCCGTTTGCTCACATAGCGTATTTTTAACCATCAAAATACTGACTGTTTCTCACATTAAAAATCGGTACGGCCACATACTGACTTCTAAAATCACAAAAATTGAAATCTAACAATAATTTAACATTGTGGATCCAACAAAATTAGTTTCGTCGAATTCTGTGGTCATTTGCAAAACTGGCTATTTTTAAAGCCCTAAATAACCCTTTTAAATATATAAATATATTTAAAAGCAACTAAATTAAATATTTATAAACAAATATTATCGTATATATTCACACAGAATATAATACAGCTCTAGAATATTCCTATATGAAATTCTAACTCGATATTTCAAATCCTGATTAAATCGATATTCGATTTATAATGAAATTCCTTTTATAAAATATAAATAAATCATTATAAATTATAAAGGAATTCCATAGAGACTTTTCCAAAAATTTGATTTGGACATAAATCAAATCTACCCGACGAAATCCTGAATTTCCTCTTCCAATAGAAAAATATACTTCACTAGCTCTGAACTTTCTTGTTTCACAGAAATCCGATTTAAAACGGACCCTGTATATTCAGTTGAAGTTCGAATCACCAAATAGCGAACTGCCGCGCCATTTGGAGCTCGATTAAAATTATATTACGTTCAAACTGTCGTTTATATAATATATTCGTTATCGTAATTCAAATTTAACTGAATTATATATTTTGAATTCCCCAATTCACACCATATCGCCATTTCAGCCAATTTTGATTATTTCAGAATTAAATATATTATTCTATTATTTATATTAATTAAATATAAATATTATTTAATTAAACGACCATTCAATTCTCTGAATCACTATTTAATTAACTAAATAAATTATTATTACACCGTAAAATATACGGGACATTATAGATAAGTTCATCTCCAAATTAATATACAATATGATAAGTTGTATCAATCACAATAGTCATGTAGGCATAGGTAATTTCAGAATTGTTACAGGGATAAACATGAATCAGAATACGATCATCTTACAACTAGGCACAGTTCTAGTTTCGCTTCATTACAAGTCATGTCTTTTATTTGTTCAAATCTAAAGAATAACTGAACTTACAAACAAAAGAACAAATCTCGTTTTTTCGGATCTGATTTCTGAAACTGAAAAGCTATTCTTTGATGTAGACTTTGATTCTCTAGTTTCGACTTGATTAGGGGATTTCTAACTTGATTTCTAGCTTAGTGAAAAATGGAGGCTACGCTAGTTTGGCCATGGACAACATGACGACTTTAGAGAGCTAGTTTATGAGGTTTTAGGGTTGAGGGTTGGGGTTGTTTATATAGAAGTTTAGATTAATGAGAGTCGTTAGATCATCCTAGGAGAAATCAGGGCCATCCAGACCAAATAGAGCCAACCGGAAGTCGCCACATATGCCCTAATGACTCAGAAAAATGTCACTGGACAAAACAGCCTAGATCTGGCCGAGGGGGACAACCTCTACAGGGGGGGTCGACACCCCAGTCGATACCCCTCTTGGGGGTCGACATCTATGTCGACCCCCCCCCCCCCCCGGGTGGAGTCGACCCCTATGGGTGGGAATTTTCCCGCCCAGCTGCTTCTCGGAATTTTTGAATTTTGAACTGCTTTTTTATTTAATTATTATTTATATTTAATTTCCGTTTAAGCTTGAAATCTTTTGAACTCCACGAAGTCCAATTCACGCAAACTCGGACTCCATCTCAAGCAGAATTCCAGGACGAACGCAACGGTGAAACCAGTTTCCCCTAATTCCCACTTTTAAAATTAAGTATTCTTTAATTCGTTACTTTAATGTTCACAGAAAATACGGGGTGTTACATTCTCCCCTCCTTAAAGGATTTCGTCCCCGAAATCTTCAAGGTAAGAATAATGTATCCTAGCATCCAACATCCATCTATTCAACAATTCAATCATAGACATCCATTGTCCTTAAAAGGATTTCTAATGCTTTCATGATCATATGCATAGTGTGTGTATATGTCCTTATCTAATGCAAAATAAGGTGGTCTACTGATTCAGTTGACCTTTTTAACGCAAATCATGTCAGTGTTATGAGTCCACCATGTATGCAATTATTCCTAATCGTATTTTGTTACTTCTACATGAGTGCACAATCATTCATACAAATGCAATGTCCACATGATAACACATCAAGTTTCAATCCATATATAAATACATATATGCATATGCAGTATGAAAGTGATTGAGCCGATCTAGTACCTAATGTGTGTGTGTTTATGCATCCACGAGAAACCACTAGCAACCACTTGCAACCATCAATCATAACATGTTTCAAATACATGTTTGCATTCATTGGTTTCTACTTAAAGATCAAGGATAGGACCGAGGAGATATACTTAAGAGATAGATATAAGCATGCATAAACTTATGGAAAAGAGATCAAGAATGTACCCTCAAAAAGAAAAGGGTAGGCTGCGCATATCTTGTCCTCAATCTCCCAAGTCACGTCTTCTTCAGCATTACTCCATTGAACTTTAACAAGTTTAACTTCATGGTTGCGTAGCTTTTTGACTTCTATCCCTAATATGCGAGTTGGAACTCTACTCACCATCGCTTCTCGTTCCACTTCTACTTCCTCTAGTATGCTTGGTTCAACAACTTCCGCAGACTCATGTAAGAACTTTTGTAGATGAGAGACATGAAAAACATTATGAACTCCGGCTAATCTTTCGGGCAGCTCTACTCTATAAGTCATCTTCCCTATCCTCTCAACGGTAGGAAACGGCCCTACAAATCTTGGTGCCAATTTTCCTGCAGACCCAAAGCGAACGACATTCCTCAAAAGAGATACTTTAAGGAAAACCCTGTCTCCAACCTCAAACTCAAGCTCGGTCCTTCTTTTATCAGCGTAGGACTTCTGTCTATCTTATGTAGTCTTCATTCGTCTTTGTATCAAGTCCACCTTCTCTGATGTTTCTCTAATCATGTCCGGCCCAAGTACGAGCTTATCTGTAAACTCCCACCAACAAGTTGGTGGTCGGCATGGTCTTCCATATAAAGCCTCGAAGGGTGCCATGCCTATGGTGTCTTGGTAGCTATTGTTGTAGGCAAATTCCACCAAAGGAAGGAGATCCCCCTATGTTCCTCCAAAATCAAGAATGCACAATCTCAAGAGGTCTTCTAATACTCTGTTCACCATTTCCGTCTGACCATCGGTTTGAGGGTGATAGGCTGTGCTTAAACATAGTTGTGTGCCTACAGCCTCTAGCAAACTCTTCCAAAACTCGATCGTAAAGATAGGATCTCGATCACCTACTGTGCTAGAGGGTATTCCATGCAGTCGAACCACCCTTTTAATATAAATGGATGCTAACGATGAGGCATTCCTCCTACTCTTAACAGGTACAAAGTGAGCGCTCTTAGTGAGCCTGTCCACTATTACCCAAATATTGGTATTTCCACTTCTTGATCTAGGCAACCCATCAATAAAGTCCATCGAAATGCTATCCTATTTTGACTGTGGGACTTCTATAGGATGAAGCAGACCACCAGTCTTCTTCTACTCCGCTTTGACTTGCTGGCATATCAAGCATTTAGAGACAAACTCAGCTACATCCTTCTTCATGCCATTCCAAAAGAAAGTCCTTTTTATGTCTTTATACATCTTGTCCCCACCTGCGTGTATGGTCAATTTAGAATGGTGTGCTTCTTCGAGAACGGTTTTCACCAAATCTCTTTCTTGTGGGACGTATAGTCTTCCATCCCGTCTTAACCAACCCTTGTCATCGATGGAGTATCTATTGAGGTGACTAGAAGCGTCACCTCTAATTAGCTTATCCATCACATCAACTAGCTGAGTGTCTTCACGTTGCGCGGTTCCTATTGAGTCCAAAAGCCCAGATCGCACCTCTAGTGTTGCTAACAAGCCAGGTACAAACTCAAAGGAAGGTCTAAAGTTAAAGTTTGCTATGTACTCCAAGCTTTGCCATTCTACAAAAGAGAGGACTTAGGGTCAGCTTTTTCCTACTCAAGGCATCAACTACCACATTGCCCTTGCCTGGGGTATAAGCAATCTCAAAATCGTATGAGGCAAGAAACTCCATCCAACTTTGTTGTCTTAAGTTAAGATCCTTCTATGAGAAAAGATACTTTAACGATTTATGGTCAGTAAACAATTCAAACCTTTCTCCTAATAGGTAATGACGCCATGACTTAAGAGCGAAAATAATGGCAGCTAGCTCCAAATCATGAGTTGGGTAGTTCTTCTCATGTACATTCAACTGCCTTCCCCCATAACAAACTACTTTTCCCTCTTGCATTAAGACAGTGCCCGATCCTGTTCTGCATGCGTCTATATATACAGTAAACATCTTACTCCCATCAGGCAATGTTAGAACTGGGGCTGTTGTCAGAGCCCTTTTCGGTCGTTGGAAAGCAACATCACAATCCAAGTCCCAAGCGAAAGTTAGGTTCTTCTTCATCAATCTTGTAAGTGGTGTTGAGATCTTCGCAAAGTCCTTAATGAACTTTCGGTAAAAGCCCGCTAGACCGAGAAAACTTCGCACTTCAGTTGCATTCCGGGGGATCTTACAATCTTGCACCGCAATTACTTTTGCGAGATCCACAGCTATTCCCTCTTTGGACACCACATGTCCAAGAAACCTTACTTCTTCTCCTTAAAAATGGCATTTGGAGAATTTTGCTTTCAGCTGGTGTGCACGAAGAGTATCCATGGCTCCCCTTAAATGCAAAGCATGCTTTTCCTCACTTTTCAAGAAGATCAAAATGTCGTCCACGAAGACCACTACAAACTTATTAAGGAACTCCATAAACACCCGACTCATCAAGTCAACGAAATAGGCAGGTGCGTTTGTCAAGACGAAAGGCATGACAAGCCATTCAAAGAAACCATCTGGGGTCCTGAATGCGGTCTTATCAATGTTGTCCTCAGCCACTCTTAACTGAGGAAACCCGGTAGCCAGATCTAGTTGGGAGAAAACCGATGCACCTACAAGCTGATTGAACAAGTCGTCTATTCTTGGAAGTGGGTGCCCATTCTTCTTGGTCAGCTTGTTTAACTTCCTATAGTCAACGCATAGGCAAAATGAACCATCTGCTTTGGTTGCAAACACCACAGGAGCACCCCATTCAGAAATACTCTGCCTCATAAACCCCTTTCCAAGCAACTTATTAACTTGCTTGCTGAGCTCTTTCCTTTCCCTTGGAGCCATGTGTCTAACGGGTAGAGCAACGGGTGTTGCATTATCAACAAGGTATATATGGAAGTCTATCTCTCGCTTCGGAGGTAAACCCTTTACCCCTTCAAAGACATCTGATTATTCACAGACCACTCTAATAGATTGCAGGTTTTCAACAGACGCATCAAGATATTCTAGGTAGCTAAGCATAACAGAGTTCATGGGATTACAAGAGATTTCAAGAGTGTTACCGAGACGAGTCATAAGTCTAACTACTCTTTTTTCACAATCGAGGACGGCAACATTACTGGATAGCCAATCCATGCCTAGAATCAGCCCATAGCCCGTGAAGCCCAAAACATAGGCATTACATCTAAACCCAAAGCTTAGTATAGAAATTTCCAAATTCAAACAAATTATTGATAAATAAGCCGAAACCGCAATTGGATTTGAAGAAACCAAGGGATCCTCTACTATACTGGTGTCTAGATGCAGAGATTCAACTAAAGCGGTATACATAAAAGAGTGCGATGTGCCAGAATCAAAGAGAGTACGAATAGGATGATCAAAAAGATAAACTAAACTCTCAACAGAGATATTTCTACCTCATTCTTGCGGAGGTGCTATGAGAGTGTGAACCTGCCCTCCAGAAGTAGATCCAGTCCTCTTCCCTTTCCCTTGCTTCCTTGGGCAGTCCTTAGCCATGTGTCCTTGATCGATAGGCAGCTGGTTGAAATGGTTGACGTACTCCTTGATCGATAGGCTTCCCTGTTTGAGAGCTAAGAACTTCTCCATTTGTAGGCTTCGTTCAGCTAGCGAAAGGAACTTCATTTTAAATCTCCTTCAGAAATCCTACCAAGTTTCAACTGGTCTCTCAACATTAGTAACTTCCCACCAATAAGAGGCTTCGTCCTTAAATAACCACACAGCCAATTCTATCTTCTGGCCATCATCCACTTCAAAGATAACAAACAAATCTTATGTTTCCTTGAGCTAATTTCTTGCTTCCACAAATGACTCAGTCCCATTAAAGTTCTTTCCACCCATGGCTCGAAAGTCTCTACATATCTTCGAGAAAGCATTTGCAGGCGGAGGAGGAGGTGGAGGAGGAACGACTGCAGCTGGGGGAGGAGGAACGTCTGCTGGGCCTGCATCATTAGCCCTAGCTTCCCGGTACCTTCTGAACTAATCAGGTACCGGTACGCCCCCAGGAAGATTAAGATCCCTAGACATGCTGAAACGGAAAGAAGAGAAAAAAAAATCAAAACAAAGGATAGAAAGATAGTGCATATGGCTTTGCGGATTATGCTCTTTAAAATAAAACAACATTTTTCTCAAAAGTTCTTCATTAAACTTCTTTTTGAAAAATAGTTTTCAAAAACTTTTATCTGATCTGGTAAACCTCTGCTCTGATACCAAGTGTAAACACCGCACCTTCGTTAAGGTCACTCACAAAGGGAATGCAATAACTTTGGTGGAGTATTATAGGTAAAAGGTACAGGTAATTTACAAGATAGACAAATAAACAGCGGAAAAACTAAATTTTATTTCATAAGCACGTGGTCCAGTCAAAACATTACAACAACTGTCTTAAAAACCAACTCCCAAATCATTACAATAAAGCCTCTGTCTTGATTAAAACATAAAGAAGCATAAACAATAATAAAGAAACATAAATTACATAGAATGTTAGGCTCGCAAATTAGCCTAACTCATAAACAAAAGGGAAAAGCAAAGGGACATGTAACATTCCAACAACAAAAAATAGTATATATCAACAAAGCATGTGCGATATAAATTTGGCATAGTACTACACAAATTTAATTAAGCATGTAAATGTGAACTTGCATTTGAGTTGGATCAAATTAACATAGATCTAAACATATAAGCATGTAGATCTAGACATATAAGCATATATGAACAAACTTAGCTTATGATCTTACATATAACATAACATAAAGGAACCACCAAATTTATATACAACATGATATGTTCATCACCAAATTAATATACAACATGATAAGTTCATCACCAAATTAATATACAACATGATAGGTTCATCACCAAATTAATATACAACATGATAAGTTCATCACCAAATTAATATACAACATGATAAGTTGTATCAATCATAATAGTCATGTGGGCATAGGTAATTTCAAAATTGCTACAGGGATAAACATGAATCAGAATACGATCATCTTACAACTAGGCACAGTCCTAGTTTCGCTTCGTTACAAGTCATGACTTTTATTTGTTCAAATCTAAAGAATAACTGAACTTACGAACAAAAGAACAAATTTTGTTTTATGGGATCTAATTTCTGAAACTGAAAAGCCATCCTTTGACGTAGACTATTGATTCTCTAGTTTGGATTTATTTAGGGGTTTTCTAACTTGATTTCTTGCTTAGAGAAAAATGGAGGCTATGCTAGTTTGTCCATGGACAACATGACGACTTCAGAGAGCTAGTTTATGAGGTTTTAGGGTTGAGCGTTGGGGTTGTTTATATAGAAGTTTAGATTAATGAGAGCCGTTAGATCATCTTAGGAGAAATCAGAGCCATCCAGACCGAATAGAGCCAACCGGAAGTTGCCACATATGCCCTAATGACTCAGAAAAATGTCATTGGGCAAAACAACCCAGATTTGGCCGTGGGGGCGACCCCTACAGGGGGTCGACACCCCAGTCGGCACCACTCTTGGGGGGTTCGACAATTATGTCAACCCCCCGGGAGGAGTCGACCCCTATGGGCGGGAATTTTCCCGCCCAGCTGCTTCTTGGAATTTTTGAATTTCAAACTGCTTTTTTTTATAATTATTATTTATATTTAATTTCTGTTTAAACTTGAAATCTTCTGAACTCCATAAATTCTTCATACGGAGTCCGATTCACGAAATCTCGGACTCTATTTCAAGTGGAATTCCGAGACGAACGCAATGGCGAAACTCATTTCCCCTAATTTATGCTTTATAATTAAATATTCTTCAATTCATTACATTAATGTTCACAGAAAATACGGGGTGTTACATATGACCTACTCATTTGAGTTGTGAAATAATTTATTTATTTTGATATTAACGACCTTAACTATAGTGATTACAATAATAGTTTCCACTTTATGAATTTCTTACGTATTTCTATGTTGTATTAATACAAAGCAGAGAACCAACAAATGCCAATTATGTTAGTGTCAAGAAAACTAACTCGTATTATAGTTATAGCAACGAGTAAGAACGTTGATGCTCTATTAGAGTTGACTAATTGATGTAAGCATGTCATTAGATTCCAAAGAACATAAATAATGTTCTATTTGGATGTATACTGACCATATGTCAGACATTTATATTTGTTGTGGATATTGAGTTTTGTATATTATTTTTCAGTAATAAGCAGAAAGAAAAGAATGCATTTTAAACTTAAGCTTACATTGCAAATTATGTAATGCCACCTTAAAATATTTTTTGTGACAACAAGTAAGAAGACCCTACACTGCTTCACTTTATTACCATGCCTAGTTTTCATGCTTCATGTCAGTCACACATCTTTAGTTGAAAGCCTTGATTTACGTATGTTTTCACCTTCATACTAAATTCACATTTTTCCACTCATGTGGATAACATTGTAACTTCCTTTATTTTAGCTCAATGGATACTTGTAACATGTTATTTATATACTCATGTATGGTTCAGCACATGTTATGCTAACTTTTGCAAATGTCAAGGGTCGAGCCAATGGCCCGACTACTTGTCCGACTGCCTAGTCTGACCTGAATTCAGCCAGCGTTTGTGTTGTGCTAGGTTGTAACCAAGATTTATTCGGTCTATAAACCCAGTTTTAAAAAATTATTTTGGATTACTTGCCACACACTAAATTTTAATAACCAAATTAGATAATTGGATGCTCTGGTATATTTATGTTGCACAAATAATCACTACTTGTTATGAAATGGCCCAAACACGCCCTTACGGGAAAGACCGGATTGAGTTGAGAACACGACAAATCAGAACACAAATAGAAGAACATTTCATTGTTGTTTACAACAATTACATCAGAGTACGAGAATATAACAGAGTATGAATAATTAATATACATAAAAAAATATCAGAGATTAAAATACATTTAAATACATAGCAGTAGAACAATAATACATAACACAACTGAAAGACATAACTGAAAGAAATACACGGATATAGAGCTTTTCGTATATAGTTCCAGTTGTAAATCCAGGATCCTGTGAAAATAATCTACAAAACCAAAACTACTAGCTGCCCGTGTGGAAAATATGGGCACCCAGAGTTTAGGTTAAAACAATAAGCTCCAGGTCAGTCATGGGACTGGTGTGAGAACTAAAACAGTTATTTAAAGTTTTACTTTAAAATAGAGTAAATCAAGGGACCACACCATATAACACAGAACGGGTTTTCTCCCAAGAATAGCATTGCATAAAATAGTTTATAAACAACGCAATGCTTTTGGAAAAATGAAGCTATTATAAGACTTAGGTCCCATCACACAATGCAACGCAAGCCAGATGATAGAGTTTTCCCTTATAATAGCCAAACATGTTTGGTACATTTTAAAACAAATCATTTGATACTATTATACGTGTATAGTATTAAAAACAACTTCAAATATAAATGGGTACCATATATCATGTCGCCATACTAGGTTCTACAACTAAAACTGAAAGTCGTGTATTGGAAGTTGGATTTTCATCATGAACCAAGGCAAGGGATCGTCCTTACCGATTCGAGAAAATCTAGCACCATATCTCAGGGCAAGTACTCAGTCAAGCCCTTGGAGCGTCAAGGCCGGTCCACACAAAGTGGAATAATAATTCCTGAACAATACAATTCCCGGCCCTATGGGGCGTAAGTCTGGTCAGTATGCCGACATGTCATCCATTGGCCCTGTAGTTACCGATATATCCAAGGCACCTCGCTATCCATCAAATAATATGCAATATCCACATGAGTAAAATGTCTAGGCTTCACACCATGACACCACTCCTAGCTAGAAAGAAACGCATGAACTTCCCGGGGTCCTCTCCCTTATCTGATTCACACCAGGGTGTGAGGCTCGCAAATTAACATTGTACATAAAGCTATGCTATTTAAAGCCATGCTTTGATCATCCACCACAAGACTCTGCTTTTCGACAGAAGCTATTATCATTTGCATCTCAGCATGCCACACTGACAATTCACGCCATGCGACTGATGTCTATCGATATATAACCTCTGAGCTCGTACATCTCAGAGAAGTGTGTTAGGCAAGAGAATAAATTCTCTGCCACCAAACAGATATATATTTAATAGAAATCATTCAACACAGAATAAAATCCAATGTCAGACATAGATCCATTTGCATGTTCGTTCTGGGTCTAAAAGAAACTGAAGGCACCTTTTTCCTCGTCCTATATGTCAGACACAGGAGAGAGGTCCTTGCATATCCGGTCGATCTCCAAGTACGTCTATCGATCACCACATATTACCTTCTCTTGGGTGTACAGCCCAATCAAAACATCAGTAATCATCCAAATGATGTGAAGACCTCCGGTCTTCAACCACCGTCTTCATCGATGACTTATCGTTGAATCAATTATTCAGAATGGGTATCAACACAGCCTTTCCGAATAACTCGCGTATATTATAAAAAAGTGCTACACAAACACAACATGTGCCTCATTCTAATTCAGAATATTCTTTTATTCAAATATTCACATCATTAGGGAAAGGTTCCCACTAATTTTATCAAAGATAAATTCTTTAAATTTATTCTTTAATCTTCCTTTGGATATAAATTCAAACAAATTTAGGGTTTATCCAAACTAGTCAGGATTAGCGCACCTTACCGAAGTAATCATTTCTTTAATTTTCCAATGCCAACCTATTTATCCCATGGAGCAAAACTGGTAGTACTCCATATCTAACACCACAGTGTTATCGGTAAATTTAGATAACATTTCATGTTCAAATCTAATTAAAGATTTAACTATCGCTTGGAGTAAAACCAACACTACTCCATTCTCGATCATTTCCCAAATTTGATAATTTAAATTATCACATTCTCATTTCAATAGAATTAAAGATTCATTAAAACTCCACTTAGTTTTAATATTCTAACAATCATTATTAATGATTATTTAACTTTGGGAAATCAAACATGCCGCATCGACAATCTATACCGTACCATTGATTTATATCGATATATAATCTCTAAGCTCGTACGTCTTAGAGAAGGGTGTTAAGCAAGACGATAAATTCTTCGCTACCAAATAGATATATATTTAGCAGAGATCAACAATACAGTTCGAAATACAATGTTAGACATGAAATCTTGTCTTTAACTGGGTTAAAGAACTAATGTCGTTTAAAACACAGTTCACGATAAACCCAAAATCACATTCCATTAATTATGGAATCTTCATGGAAAAACAAATCAATATAATTATGGAATCATGGAAAGGAGGCCTAACTTCCTGGTAAAAGGTCGATGGTTCGATTCCTACCATGCGCTTCCCCATCCTACATAAATTTACCCGGGGGTATGGGGGCTTGGATTAGCGGATGGCTTTACTGTACCCTCCTCAGGAGTTTACCGGCCCGCCGGGTTCTCCTGGGTTTTCAAAAAAAAAAAAAAAAACAATACAGTTCGAAATACAATGTTAGACATGAAATCCTGTCTTTAACTGGGTTAATGAACTAATGTCGTTTGAAACACAGTTCACGATAAACCCAAAGTCACATTCCATTAATTATGGAACCTTCATGGAAAAACAGTTCAATATAATTATGTTAGTGAAATAATATATATGCACACACACACACACATACACACACATGTAACATAATATCGACATATTTCATATCTACTGAAAATCAATGACAATTGACTAATGATAGCACAACAACCATTTAACTAAAATCTCGATGTTCCCAACTATGTAGCTAAAAGAATTACAATTTTAAGTCTTAGTGTACTAATAACATGAGCATCGAAAACATCCAAGACTACAGTTAAATAATATTAAAATTCCAACCTACTCATTTGAGTTGTGAAATAATTCATTTATTTTGATATTAACGACCTTAACTATAGTGACTACAATAATAGTTTCCACTTTATGAATTTCTTACGTATTACTACGCCGTATTAATAAAAAGTAGAGAACCGACAAATGAAGGTTATGTTAGTGGTAAGAAAACCAACTCGTCTTATAGCTATAGCAACCAGAATGTTGATGCTCTATTAGAGTTGATTAATTGATGTAAGCATGTCATTAGATTACAAAGAACATAAATAATGTTCTGTTTGGATGTATATTGACCATATGTCAGACATTTATGTTTGTTTTGGATATTGAATTTTGTATCTTATTTTTCAGTAATAAGCAGAAAAGAAAAGAATGCAATTTAAACCTAAGCTTACATTGCAAATTATGTAATGCCACCTTAAAATATTTTTTGTGACATCAACTAAGAAGACCATACACTGCTTCACTTTATTGTCATGCCTAGTTTTCATGCTTCATGTCAGTCACACATCTTTAGTTGAAAGCCATGATTTACGTATGTTTTCACCTTCGTACTTCATTTACATTTTTCCACTCATGTGGATAACGTTGTTACGTCCTCAATTTTAGCTCAATGGATACTGTTAACGTGTTATTTATATACTCAGGTATGATTCAGCACATGTTATGCCAACTTCTGCAAATGTCAAGGGTCGGGCCAGTGGCCCGACTACCTATCCGACTGCCTAGTCGGACTGGAATTCAGCCAGCGTTGGTGTTGTGCTGGGATGTAGCCTAGATTTATTCGGGCTATAAACCTAGTTTTAAAAAATTATTTTGTATTACCTGCCACACAATAAATGTTAATAACCAAATTAGATAATTGGATGCTCTGGTGTATATATATGTTGAATAAATAATCACTACTTGTTATGGAAACGACCCAAACTTGCCCTTACAGGAAAGCCTGGATTGAGTTGAGAACATGACAAATTAGAACACAAACAGAAGAACATTTCATTGTTGTTTACAACAATTACATCAGAGTACAAGAATATAACAGAGTATGAATAATTAATATACATCAGAAAAATATCAGATATTAAAATACATAGCAGCGAAACAACAATACATAACACAACTGAAAGACATAACTGAAAGAAATACATGGATACTCAGCTTTTCGAATATAGTTCCAGTTGTAAATCCAGGATCCTGTGAAAATAATATACAAAAACAAAACTACTAGCAGCCCGTGTGGAAAATATGGGCACCTAGAGTTTAGGCTAAAACAATAAACTCGAGGTAAGTCATGGGACCGGTGTGAGAACTAAAACAGTTATTTAAAATTTTACTTTAAAATAGAGTAAATCAAGGGACCATGCCGTATAACACGGAACGGGTTTTCTCCCAAGAATACCAGTGCATAAAACAGTTTATAAATAATGCAATGCTTTTCGAAAAATGAAGCTATTATAAGACTTAGGTCCCATCACATAATGCAATGTAAGCCGGAGGATAGAGTTTTCACTTATAATAGCCAAACATGCTTGGTACATTTTAAAACAAATCATTTGATACTATTATACGTGTATAGTGTTAAAAACAACTTCAAATATAAATGGTACCATATATCATGTCGCCATACTTGGTTCTACAACTAAAACCGAAAAGTCGCGTAATGGAAGTTGGATTTCCATCATGAACCAAGGCAAGGGATCGTCCTTACCGATTCGAGACAATCTAGCACCATGTCTCAGGGAAAGTACTCAGTCAAGCCCTTGGAGCGTCAAGGCCGGTCCACACTAAGTCGATTAATAATCCCTGAACAATACGTTTCCCAGCCCTATGGGGCGTAGTCTAGTCAGTATGTCGACCATGTCATCCGTCAGCCCCGTAGTGACCGGTATATCCGAGACACCTCTCTATCCATCAAATAATACGCAATATCCACATGAGTAAAATGTCTAGGCTTCATACCATGACACCATTCCTAGCTAGAAAGAAACACATGACCTTCCTGAGGTCCTCTCCCTTTTCTGATTCACACCAGGGTGTGAGGCTCGCGAATTAACGCTGTACACAAAGCTATGCTATTTAAAGTCGTGCTTTGATCAATCCACCACAAGACTCTGCTTTTTGACAGAAGCCTTTATCATTTGCATTTCAGCATGCCACACTGACAATTCACGCCATGCGATTGATGTCTATCGATATATAACCTTTCAGCTCGTACGTCTCAAAGAAGGGTGCTAAGCAAGAGAATAAATTCTCCGCCACCAAACAGATATATATATTTAATACAAAATCAATCAACACAGAATAAAATCTAATGTCAGACACACATCCATTTGCAAGTTCGTTATGGGTTTGAAAGAAAATGGAGGCACCTTATTCCTCATCCCATATGTCTAACACAGAAGAGAGGACCTTGCATGTTCGGTCAATCTCCAAGTACGTATAGACGATCACCACTTATTACCTTGTCTTGCGTGTACAGCCCAATCAAAACATCAGTAATCATCCAAACGATGTGAAGACCTCCGGTCTTCAGCCACCGTCTTCATCGTCAACTTATCGTCGAATCAGTTATTCAGAATGGGTATCAACCCGGCCTTTTCGAATAACTCGCGTATATTACAAACAACTGCTACACACACAACATATGCCTCATTCCAAATCAGAATATTCTTTTATTCAAATAATCACATCATTAGGGAAAGGTTCCCATTAATTTTATCAAAGATAAATTCTTTAAATTAATTCTTTAATCTTCCTTTGGTTATCAATTCAAACAAATTTAGGGTTTATCCAAACTAGCCTGGATTAGCGCACCTTACCGAAGTAATCATTTGTTTAATTTCCCATTGCCAACTAATTCATCCCATGGAGCAAAACTGGTATTACTCCATATCTAACACAGGTGTTATTGGTAAATTTAATTATCATTTCACGTTCAAATCTAATTAAAGATTAAACTATTGCTTGGAGTAAAACCGGTGGTACTCCATTCTCGACCGTTTTCCCAAATTTGATAATTTAAATGATCACATTCTCATTTCAATCGAATTAAAGATTCATTAAAACTCCACTTAGTTTTAATCTTCTAACAATCATTATTAATGATTATTTAACTTTGGGAAATCAAACATGCCGCATCGATAATCTACACCTTACCACTGATTTCTGTCGAATTGTAATCTCTAAACTCGTATGTCTTACAGAAGGGTGTTAAGCAAGAGAATAAATTCTCCACTACCAAACAGATATATATTTAGCAGAGATCAATAATACAATTCGAAATACAATGTTAGACATGAAATCCTGTCTTTATCTGGGTTAAAAAAACTAATGTAATTTAAAACACAGTTCACGATAAACCCAAAATCACATTCCATTAATTATGGAATCTTCATGGAAAAACATATCAATATAATTATGTTAGTGAAATAATATATATATACACACACACATAACATAATAGCGACATATTACATATCTACTGAAAATCAATGACAATTGACTAATGATTGCATAGCAACCATTTAACTAAAATCTCGATGTTCTCAACCATGTAGCTAAAAGAACTACATTTTTAAGTCTTAGTGCACTAATAAAATGAGCATCGAAAACATCTAAGACTACAGTTGAATAATATTAAAATTCTGACCTACTCATTTGAGTTGTTAAATAATTCATTTATTTTGATATTAACGACCTTAAATATAGTGACTACAATAATAGTTTCCACTTTATGAATTTCTTACGTATTTCGACGTTGTATTAATACAAAGTAGAGAACCGACAAATGAATATTATGTTAGTATCAAGAAAACCAACTCGTCTTGTAGCTATAACAACCAGTAAGAACGTTGATGCTCTATTAGAGTTGATTAATTGATGTAAGCATGTCATTAGATTCCAAAGAACATAATGTATACTGACCATATGGCAGACATTAATGGTTGTTGTGGATATTGAATTTTGTATATTATTTTTCAGTAATAAGTAGAAAACAAAAGAATGCAATTTAAACTTAAGTTTACATTGCAAATTATGTAACACCACCTTAAAATGATTTATGTGACAGCTAGTAAGAAGACCCTACACTGCTTCACTTTTTGTCATGCCTAGTTTTCGTGCTTCAAGACAGTCACACAACTTTAGTTGAAAGCCTTGATTTACGTATGTTTTCACCTTCGTACTTCATTCACATTTTTCCACTCATGTGGATAACATTGTAACATCCTTTATTTTAGCTCAATGGATACTTGTAACGTGTTATTTATATACTCAGGTATGGTTCAGCACATCTTATGCCAACTTCTGCAAACGTCAAGGGTCGGGCCAGTAGCCTGAATACCTATCCGACTACCTGGTCGGACCTGAATTCTGCCAGTGTTGGTGTTGTTCTGGGTTGTAGCCTAGATTTATTCGGGCTATAAACCCAGTTTTAAAAAATTATTTTGGATTACTTGCCATGCAATAAATGTTAATAACAAAATTAGATAATTGGATGCTCTGGTGTATATATGTTGAATAAATAATCATTACTTGTTATGAAACGAAACAAACTCGCCCTTACGGGAAAGCCCGAATTGAGTTGAGAACACGACAAATCCGAACGCAAACAGAAGAACATTTAATTGTTGTTTACAGCAAATACATTAGAGTACAAGAATATAACAAAGTATGAATAATTAATATATCAGAGATTAAAATACATTTAAATAAATAGTACAACTGAAAGACATAACTGAAAGAAATACATGGATACAGAGCTTTCCGAATATAGTTCCAGTTGTTAATCCAGGATCCTGAGAAAATAATCTACAAGACCAAAACTACTAGCTGCCCATGTGGAAAATATGGGCACCCAAAGTTTATGTTAAAATAATACACTCCAGCTCAGTCATGGGACTGGTGTGAGAACTAAAACAGTTATTTAAAATTTTACTTTAAAATAGAGTAAATCAAGTGACCATGCCATATAACACGGAACGGGTTTTCTCCCAAGAATACCAGTGCATAAAACAGTTTATAAACAACGCAATGCTTTTTGAAAAATTAAGCTATTATAAGACTTAGGTCCCATCACACAATGCAACGCAAGCTGTAGGATTGGGTTTTCTCTTATAATAGCCAAACATGCTTGGTACGTTTTAAAACAAATCATTTGATACTATTATACGTGTATAGTGTTAAAAACAACTTCAAATATAAATGGGTAGCATATATCATGTTGCCATACTAGGTTCTACAACTAAAACCGAAAAGTCACGTATTGGAAGTTAAATTTCCATCACGAACCAAGGCAAGGGATCATCCTTACCGATTCGAGAAAATCTAGCACCATGTCTCAGGGAAAGTACACAGTCAAGCCCTTGGAGTGTCAAGGCTGGTCCGCATTAAGTGGATTAATAATCCCTGAACAATACATTTCCTGACCCTATGGGGCATAAGTCTGGTCAGTATGTCGTTCATGTCATCCATCGGCCCCGTAGTGACCGATATATCCGAGGCGCCTCGCTATCCTTTCAAATAATATGCAATATCCATATGAGTACAATGTCTAGGCTTCATACCATGACATGACTCCTAGCTAGAAAGAAATGCATGACCTTCCTGAGGTCCTCTCCCTTTTCCGATTCACACCAGGGTGTGAGGCTCATGAATTAATGCTATACACAAAGCTCTGCTATTTAAAGCCGTGCTTTGATCATCTACCACAAGACTCTGGTTTTTGACAGAAGCCTTTATCATTTGCATCTCATCATGCCACACTTACAATTAATGCCATGTGACTGATGTCTATCGATATATAACCTCTGAGCTCGTACGTCTCAGAGAAGGTGTTAAGCAAGAGAATAAATTCTCCGCCACCAAATAGATATATATATATTTAATAGAAATCAATCAACACAGAATAAAATCCAATGTTAGACACACATCGATTTGCAAGTTCGTTCTGTGTTTGAAAGAAACTGGAGGCACCTTATTCCTCGTCCCATATGTCCAACACCGGAGAGAGGTTCTTGCATATCCGGTCGATCTCCAAGTACGTCAGGATGATCACCACTTATCACCTTTACTTGGTTGTACAGCCCAATCAAAACATCAGTAATCATCCAAATGATGTGAAGACCTCCGATCTTCAACCACCGTCTTCATCATCGACTTATCGTCGAATCAGTTATTCAGAATGAGTATCAACCCGGCCTTTCTGAATAACTCGCATATATTATAAACAAGTGCTACACAAACACAACATACGCCTCATTCCAATTCAGAATATTCTTTAATACAAATATTCACATTATTAGGAAAAGGGTCCCATTAATTTTATCAAAGATAAATTCTTTAAATTTATTCTTTAATCTTTCTTTGGATATCAATTCAAACAAATTTAGGGTTTATCCAAACTAGTTAGGATTAGCGCACCTTACCGAAGTAATCATTTGTTTAATTTCCCAATGCCAACCTATTCATCTGATGGTGCAAAACTGGTAGTACTCCATATCTAACACCACAGTGTTATCGGTAAATTTAATTACCTTTTGATGTTCAAATCTAATTAAAGATTTAACTATCGCTTGGAGAACACCCGGTGGTACTCATTCTTGACCGTTTTTTCAAATTTGATAATTTAAATTATCACATTCTCATTTCAATCAAAATAAAGATTCATTAAAACTCCACTTAGTTTTAATCTTCTAACAATCATTATTAATGATTATTTAATTTTGGGAAATCAAACATGCCGAATCGACAATCTACACCGTACCATTGATTTCTGTCGATAAATATTCTCTAAGCTCGTACGTCTTAGAAAAGGGTGTTAAGCAAGAGAATAAATTCTCCGCACATGAAATCAATTCTTTAACTGGGTTAAAGAACTAATGTCGTTTAGAACACAGTTCACGATAAACCCAAAATCACATTCCATTAATAATGGAGTCTTCACGGAAAAACAGATCAATATAATTATGTTAGTGAAATAATATATATACACACACACACCCCACCCCATAATATCGACATATTTCATATCTACTGAAAATCAATGACAGTTGACTAATGATGGAACAACAACCGTTTAACTAAAATCTCGATGTTCTAAACTATGTAGCTAAAAGAATTATTTTTTTAAGTCTTAGTGCACTAATAAAATGAGCATCGAAAACATCCATGACTACAGTTAAATAATATTAAAATTCTGACCTACTCATTTGAGTTGCGAAATAATTTATTTATTTTTATATTAACGACCTTAACAATAGTGAGTACAATAATGGTTTCCACTTTATGAATTTCTTACGTTTTTCTACGCTGTATTAATACAAAGTAGAGAACTGATAAATGAAGATTATGTTAGTGTCAAGAAAACTAACTCGTCTGATAGCTATAGCAACCCATAAGAACGTTGATGCTCTATTAGAGTTGATTAATTGATGTAAGCATGTCATTAGATTCCAAAGAACATAAATAATGTTCTATTTGGATGTATACTGACCATATGTCAGACATTTATGTTTGTTGTGGATATTGAATTTTCTATATTATTTTTCAGTAATAAGAAAAAAAAGAAAAGGATGCAATTTAAACTTAAGTTTACATTGGAAATTATGTAATGCCACCTTAAAATATTTTTTGTGACAACAAGTAAGAAAACCCTACATTGCTTCACTTTATTGTCATGCAAGTTTCGTGCTTTATGTCAGTCACACATCTTTAGTCGAAAGCCTTGATTTATGTATTATTTCACCTTCGTACTTCATTCACATTTTTCCACTCAAGTGGATAACATTGTAACATCCTCTATTTTAGCTCAATGGATACTTGTAAAGTGTTATTTATATACTCAGATATGGTTCAGCACATATTACGCCAACTTCTTCAAATGTCAAGGGTCGGGTCAGTGGCTTGACTACCTATCCGACTGCCTGGTCGGACCTGAATTCAGCCAGCGTTGGTGTGGTGTTGGGTTGTAGCCTAGATTTATTCGGGCTATAAACCCAGTTGTAAAAAAATTATTTTGGATTACTTGCCACGCAATAAATGTTAATAACCAAATTAGATAATTGGATGCTCTATTATATATATGTTGAATAAATAATAACTACTTGTTATGAAACGACCCAAACTCGCCCTTACGGGAAAGTCCGGATTGAGTTGAGAACACGACAAATCAGAACGCAAACAGTAGAACATTTTATTGTTGTTTACAACAATTACATCAGAGTACAAGAATATAACAGAGTATGAATAATTAATATACATCATAAAAATATCAGATATTAAAATACATTTAAATACATAGCAGCGGAACAATAATACACAACACAACTGAAAGAAATACATGGATATAGAGATTTCCGAATATAGTTCCAGCTGTAAATCTAGGATCCCGTGAAAATAATCTACAAAGCCAAAACTACTACTTGCCCATGTGGAAAATATGGGCACCCAGAGTTTAGGTTAAAACAATAAACTCCGGCTTAGTCATGGGACTGGTGTGAGAATGAAACACCCACCCCCGTTATGGTCACTCACAAAGGGAATGCCTTAACTTCGATGGAGCATTATAGGTAAAAGATACAGATAATTTGCAAGATAGATATGTCAACAGCGGAAAAACTAAATTTATTTCATAAGTACGTGGTTCAATTAAAACTGTCTCAAAACCAACTTCCAAATTATTACAACAAAATCTCTGTCGTGAATTAAAACATAAAGAAGCATTAAAACAACAATAAGGCAACATAAATCCCCAATAAGAGAGTATCCAAAGCCATAGCACAAGCAAAGAGATTCCAATCAATACATCTACTCTCTTCAAGCTGGAAATGATCCAAACTAAGCTGAAGTATTCTTTCCCTGCGGACCTGGGGGAAAAAAAAGAAAAGAAGACGAAAGAAAATGGGTCAGACATGAGTCTGGTAAGTCCAGTGATTATTTAGCATGTAAACAAGAAAAAGGATTATGACATGAATAAACTGAATCTAGGACAACACCCTAGAAATAAGATAATAAGACTGAATATGCTATCGCACTCATTACTATTTCTCTGCACCCCCTACAAGTGTTTCAACTAGCACCACGTGTTCAAGATAAATGATCCCCTTTTTATCGATCGGCTTCCACTTGTATATGTTTACCTCTTGTGTCATTCGGCCCCGCTTGATTGTAGATACCTATGCTGGTCCCGCCATGGGGTGTATCAAATTCGATAGTGGCAACCCGACACAATTCAAGATACACAGATTATAACTACTGATGCCCAGTGCTTGCTTTTTCCACTTCGGAGTACGTGCACGATTGCATTCCGTCGGATCCTACACTGACGCACCACCCGCCGTTGTTTTGACCGCTTATAATCAGCCCAGTAATCGTGCCCCACCCTGCCTAGTTCAGGGTACCATGATACATCTATGTGTGTTACTGCTAAAATGGGATCCCGTTACTAGGGTTTCCTAATCAACATGTTAAAATGGTTAAGTGTTCTCAAATTAACCTAACCCCACCCATCAGTTTAGTTAACCTGTTGCATTGGTTAAGTGTTGCCTTAATTAACTTAATCCTACCATTCTTGTCTTAGCCTTAATTCATTCATTAAAGCACCAACCACTCACATTAGATATGTATTGCTGCGGTTGCTAGATGTGCCGGTCGGTTCCGGGCAGTCTTACATTGCAACTCAATTTGACGTCGGGTTCTTATGGGCTTGATGCACTAACCTCTCACATTAGATATATATTGTTACAATTGCCGGATGTGCCGGGCGGTTCCGGGCAGTCTTACACCGTAACTCAATCTAACCTCGGGTTAGGCATATTCTCCTTTTTCTTTATTTACATATTTACCTTTCATATTTATATGTAAATTATCCACAATCATTGCCATTCAAGCCATGCCCCATTTACCCTCTAAATCATATTCAAAAATTTTGGTATATAAATTATGCCATTTTTATGCCACTAATCGTTCATATATTTATGAGCCAAATTATGCCAATAATATGAAATTTAAGGTTTTTCCCAACGTTACCCCCGTCATACGTTCGCAAAATTCACATGGAATGTTAGGCTCGTAACTTAGCCTAACTTATATACAAAAGGGGGAAGAAGGGAGCATGTACCATTCATACAACATAATAAGGATCTAACCAAACATGTATCATATAAATTTAGCATAAAAAAATGAACTTGCATTTTTGGTTCCAATCAACATTAGTCTTAAGCATATGAAATTACCCAAATCCGACTAGGCATATAAATGTAAACTTGCAATTTGGATCCATTAAATATGAATCTTAAGCATATAGAATTACACAAGTTCAACTAGGCATGTGAATGTGAACTTTTATTTTGGATCCAATAAACATGAATCTTAAGCATATGGAATTACAAAAATCCAACTAGGCATGTAAATGTACACTTTTATTTTAGATCCAATTTTCATAGACCTAAATGTAGATCTAAACATAATACATGTCTTAGCCTAACAACTAGCATGTAACATAACATGAAAAAGTCACCAAATTTACATAATACGCGATTGGTTTAACATCAACATAATAACCACAATAGTTTCATAAGCATATACGATAGAATCGTTACAAGCATAGACTTGAGTCAGCATCATCATTATCTTACAACTAGGAATAACTCTAGTTTTCACTTCATTACAAATCAATACTTTTAATCCTTCACATTTAAATTATAACAGGACTTACAAACAAAAGAAAGTCTTGTTTTCTGGGATCTGTTTTTTGAAACTGAAAAGCAATCCCTTGACGAAGACTATCAATTCTTTAAGTTAGTTTTGATTTGTAGCTTTTAACTTGCTTTCTAGTTTGAGAAGAAATGGTGGCTAGGCTAGGACAATCATGGACAACATGGTGGCTCTTTGGAATGAATTTGTGTGATGTAGGGTTGTGAAATAGGGTTGCTTTTATAGAGGTTTAGACTTATGTGAGCCGTTAGATCATCCTAGGAGCAATCACAACCGTCCAGACTAGCTAGAGTTATCCAGAATTGCCACCTATGCCCTAGTGACTTGGCAGCAAGTCAGAAAAGACTCAGCAACAGGTCAGAAAATTGTCACTATTTGGATCTGGGCGAGGGAGGGTAGGTTGACCCCCAGGTCTACCTGTATAGCGGAGGTCGACCCCTTGGTCGACTTGGTCTGGGGCGGGAAAAATCCCGCCCTGCCCGCTTCTTTGTTTTCGTTTGAATTTTGAATTTAAATCTGAGCTGTTTTAATTTATTTAAATTCCTGAAACTTCTGCGGGCCATAACTTCCTCATACAAAGTCCGATTTACGAAAACTTGGACTATATTCCAAGCAGGATTTCGAGATGAACGCAATGGCGTAACCCGTTTCCCTTAATTCTCACTTTAAAAATTATGTATTCTTTAATTCGTTCTTTTAATAGACACGAAAAATTCAGGGTGTTACATTCTCCCCTCCTTAAAGGATTTCGTCCCCAAAATCTTTAAGTAAAGAAGAATGTATATCCTACCATCCAATCGTCCATCTACTCAACCATCAAACACAGGCGTCCATTGTCCTTAAAAAAGACTTCTAATGCTTTCATGATCATATGCATGGTGTGTGCACATGTCCTTATCTAATGCAAAATCAGGCGGTCTACTGATTCAGTTGACCCCCTTAATGCAAATTATATTAGTGCCATGAGTCCATTATGCATGCAGTTATTAACCTAATCATACTTTCTACATAAGTGCATGATCATTCGTACAAATGCAACGTCCATAAGATAACATTCCAAGTTTCAATCCATACACCAATACATACATGCATATGCAATATGAAAGTGACTGAGCCAATCTAACACCTAATGTGTGTGTGTATGCGTCCACGAGCAACCACTTGCAACCACTTGCAACTATCAATCATAATATGTTTTAAATACATATTTACTCCTTTGGTTTCTACCTAAGGATAAAGAATAGGACCGAGGAGATATACTTAAAAGATAGATATAAGCATGTATAAACTTATGGAAAAAGAGATCAGGAATGTACCCTCAAAAAGAAAAGGGTAGGCGGCGCGTATTTTTCTCTCAGTTTCCCAAGTCACGTCTTCCTCTACGTCACTCCATTGAACGTTAACAAGCTTGACTTCACGGTTGCGTAGCTTTTTGACTTCCGTACCCAAGATACGAGTTGGGACTCTTCTCACAATCGCTTCTCCCACTTCTACTTCCTCTAGTATACTTGGCTCCACAACTTCCGTGGACTCATGTAAGCACTTTCGTAGTTGAGAAACATGAAAAACATTATGAACTCCAACCAGTCTTTCGGGTAGCTCTACTATGTAAGCCATCGTCCCAATCCTTTCAATGATAGGAAATGGTCCTACAAATCTTGGTGCCAACTTTCCTGCGGACCCAAAGCGAATGACATTTCTCAAAGGAGGTACTTTAAGGAACACCTTATCTCCAACCTCAAACTCAAGGTCGGTCCTTCTTTTGTCTGCGTAGGACTTCTGTCTATCTTGTGCAGTCTTCATCCGTCTTCTTATCAAGTCCACCTTTTTTGAGGTTTCTCTAATCATGTCTAGCCAAAGTATGAGCTTGTCTGTAGACTCCCACCAACAAGTTGGTGATCGACATGTTCTTCCATATAAAGCCTCGAAGGGTGTCATGCCTATGGTGGCTTGGTAGCTATTGTTGTAAGCGAATTCCACCAAAGGAAGATGATCCTCCCATGTCCTTCCAAAATCAAGAATGTACAATCTCAAGAGGTCTTCTAATACTCTGTTCACCCTTTCCGTTTGACCATCAGTTTGGGGGTGATAGGTCGTGCTTAAGCATAGTTGTGTGCCTATAGCCTCTTGCAAGCTCCTCCAAAACTCGCTTGTAAAAGTAGGATCTCGATCACTCACTATGCTGGAGGGTATCCCATGGAGTCGAAATATCTCATTAAGATAAATGGATGCTAAGGACGAGGCAGTCCTTCTACTCTTAACAGGTAAAAAGTGAGTGATTTTAGTGAGCCTGTTCACTATTACCCAAATACTGGTATTTCCCCTTCTTGACCAGGCAACCCATCAACAAAGTCCATCGAAATGTTATCCCATTTCCATTGTGAGACCTCTAGAGAATGAAGTAGACCACCAGGCTTCTTATGCACTGCTTTGACTTGCTGGCATATCAAGCACTTAGCAATGAACTCAGCTACATCCCTCTTTATGTCATTCCAAAAGAAAACCTTTTTTATGTCTTTATACATCTTGTCTCCACCTGGGTGTATGGTCAGCTTAGAATGGTGTGCTTCTTTAGGAACCATCTTCACCAAATCCCTTGCTTGTGGGATGCATAGTCTTCCATCCCATCTCAACCAACCCTTATCAACGATGGAGTATCTATTGAGGTGACTAGAAGTCTCACCCCTAATTAGCTTATCCATCATATCAACTAGCTGAGGGTCTTCTCGTTGAGCGGTTCCTATCGAGTCCAAAAGAGTAGGCCGCACCTCTAGAGATGCTAACAGACCAGGTACAAATTCAGAAGAGGGTCTAAAGTCAAAATTTGCTATGTACTCCAAGCTTTGCCTTTCTACAAAGAGAGGACTCAAGGTCAGCTTCTTTCTACTCAAGGTGTCTGCTACCACATTGCCCTTGCCAGGGGTATAGGAAATCTCAAAATCATATGAGGCCAGAAATTCCATCCACCTTTGTTATCTTAAGTTAAGATCTTTCTATGAGAAAAGGTACTTTAATGATTTATGGTAAGTAAACAATTCAAACCTTTCTCCTAGTAGATAATGACGCCATGACTTAAGAGCGAAAACAATGGCAGCTAGCTCCAAATCATGAGTTGGGTAGTTCTTCTCATGTGCCTTCAATTGCCTTCCCCCATAACAAACTACCTTGCCTTCTTGCATCATGACAGCGCCTAATCCTGTACCGCATGCATCTGTGTATACGGTAAACATTTTGCTCCTATCAGGTAATGTCAGAACTGGGGCTATTGTTAGAGCCCTTTTCAAACGTTGTAAAGCAATACCGCAATCCAAATCCCAAGCGAAAGTTAGATTCTTCTTTGTTAATCTTGTGAGTTGGGCTGAGATTTTTGTGAAGTCTTTAATGAACTTTTGGTAAAAGCCCGCTAGCCCGAGAAATCTTCGAACTTCAGTTGCATTCCATGGAACCTTCCAATCTTGCACCGCAACTAATTTTGCTGGGTCCACAGCTATCACCTCTTTGGATACCACATGTCCGAGAAACCTCACTTCTTCCCTCCAGAATTGGCATTTGGAGAATTTGACTTTCAGTTGATGCGCACGAAGAGTATCCATGACTTCCCTTAAATGAAAAGCGTGCTCTTCTTCATTCTTTGAGAAAATCAAAATGTCGTCTACGAAGACCACCACAAACTTATTAAGGAACTCCCTGAACACCCTGCTCATCGAGTTAACGAAATAAGAGGGTGCGTTTGTCAAGCCGAAAGGCATGACAAGCCATTCGAAGAAACCAACCGGGGTTATGAACGCGGTCTTATCAATGTTGTCTTCAGCCACTCTTAGCTGATGAAACCCGGTAGCCAGATCTAGTTGCAAGAAAACCAACGCACCTACAAGCTGATCAAACAAGTCGTCTATTCTTGGAAGTGGGTGCCTATTCTTCTTGGTCATCTTGTTTAGCTCCCTATAGTCAATGCACAGGCGAAGTGAACCATCCGCTTTGGTTGCAAATACTACTGGAGCACCCCATTCAGAAATACTCCGCCTTATAAACCATTTTTCGAGCAGCTCTTTGACTTTCTTACTGAGCTCTTTCCTCTCCCTAGGAGCCATGTATCTAACGGGTAGAGCTACGGGTTTTGCATTATCAACAAGGTATATGCGGAAGTCTATCTCCCGCTTCGGAGGTAAGCCCTTCACCTCTTCAAATACATCTGAGTATTCACGAAATACTCTAACAGACTGCAAGTTTTCAATAGACGCATCAAGAGATTCTAGATAGCTAAGCATAACAGAATGTATGGGATTACAAGAGATTTCGAGAATGTTACCAACGCAAATCATAAGTCTAACCACTCTCTTTTCACAATCGAGGATGGCACCATTACTGGATAACCAATCAATGCCTAGAATCAACCCATAGCCCGTGAAGCCCAAAACATAAGCATTACATCTAAACCCAACTCTTAGTACAGAAATTTCCAAATCCAAACAAATCATTGACAAATAATCCGAGCCCCCAATTGGATTTGAAACAACTAAGGGATCCTCTACTATACTGGTGTCTAGGTGTAGAGATTCAACTAAAGTAGTAGATAAAAAAGAGTGCGATACGCCAGAATCAAAGAGTGTACAAACAGGATGATCAAAAAGATAAACTAAACTCTCAACAGAAATATTTCTACCTCGTTCTTGCAGAGGAGCTATGAGAGCGTGAACCTGCCCTTCAGAAGTAGATCCAGACCTCTGCCATTGCCCTTGCTTTCTTGGGCAGTCCTTAGCCATGTGTCATATCCCACCATAGTGGAAACAACCACCCATCTTCCTCTTTTTCTTTCTGCAGTCCTTAATCAGATGTCCAGGAATGCCACAAAAGTTACACTTCCTCTTGTCATGGGGTTTGTTGTTCTTCCCTCCCTTCTTTGAATCTGCCTTCTTATTCTGTGATCCCTCCACTTTCTTATCTTGAGGTACTTCTGCCTTTCCCTATTTCTTGCCATCCTTGTCTTCCTCCTGTAACAGTGCCATGTCCACCAGAGCCTCTTAAGTCGCACCCATAGGTATATGGGATATAGCTAGGCTGTGCAGTGGCCCATTCAACCCTTTAATAAAATGGAGAGCCTTCTTATTTGGTGTGTTCACTAACTCCAGTCCGAATCTGGCCAGCTGGTTGAATTGGTTGACATATTCCTTGACTGACATACTTCCCTGTTTGAGAGCTAATAATTTCTCCATCTGTAGGCTACATTCAGCTTGTGAGAGGAATTTCATTTCAAACCTCATTCTGAAATCCTCCCAAGTTTCAACTGGTCTCTCAACATTAGTAACTTCCCACTAATAAGAGGCTTCGTCATTAAGCAACCATACGGTCAACTACATCTTCTGCGTATCGTCCACTTCGAAGATAACAAATAAGTCCTTGGTTTCTTTGAGCTAGTTTCTTGTTTCTACAAATAACTCAGTCCCATTAAAGTTCTTTACACCCATGGATCAAAAATCCCTACATATCTTAGAGAAAGCATTTGCACGAGGAGGGGGAGGAGGAACAGCTGCAACTGGGGGAGGAGTAACGTCTACCGGGCCTGCATCATTAGCCCTAGCCTCCAGGTACCTTCTGAACTAGCCAGGTACCGGTACACCCTCTGGAAGGTTAAGATCCCCAGACATGCTGAAACGGAAAAGAAAAGATTCAAAACAAAGAAAAGATAATGCATATGGCTTTGGGGGGGGTTATGCCTTTTAAAACAACAATTTTTCTTGAAAACGCTTCTTTAAACTTCTTTTTGAAAATTAGTTTCCAAAAATTTTATCTAATTTGGCAACCATCAGCTCTAATACCAAGTGAAACATGCCACCTCCGTTAAGGTCACTCACAAAGGGAATGCCTTAACTTTGGTGGAGCATTATAGGTAAAAGATACGGATAATTTACAAGATAGACATATAAACAGCGGAAAAACTAAATTTATTTCATAAGTACATGGTTCAGTTAAAACATTACAACAACTGTCTCAAACCAACTTCCAAATTATTACAACAAATTCTATGTCTTGAATTAAAACATAAAGAAGCATTAAAACAATAGTAAGGCAACATAAATCCCCAATAAGAGAGTATCCAAAGCCATAGCCCAAGGAAAGAGATTCCAATCAATACATCTACTTTCTTTAAGCTGGAAATGAACCGAACTAAGCTGAAGTATTCCCTCCCTACGGACCTTTGGGGGGGGGGGGGACGGAAGAAGAGAAGACGAAAGAAAATGGGTCAGACATGAGTCTGGTAAGTCCAGTGATTATTTAGCATGTAAACAAGAAAAAGGATTATGACATGAATAAACTAAATCTAGGACAACACCCTAAAAATAAGATAATAAGACTGAATATGCTATCGCACTCATTACTATTTCTCTGCACCCCCTTACAAGTGTTTCAACTAGCACCATGTGTTCAAGATAAATGATCCCCTTTTTATCGATCGGCTCCCACTCGTATACGTTTACCACTTGTGTCATTCGACCCCGCTTGATTGTATATACCTATGTTGGTCCCACCATGGGGTGTATCAAATCCTATGGTGGCAACCCGACATAATTCAAGATGCACAGATTATAACTGCTGATGCTCAGTGCCTGCTTTTTCCACTTCGGAGTACATGCACGACCGCACTCCGTCGGATCCTACACTGATGCACCACCCGCCGTTGTTTTGACTGCTTATAATCAGCCCAGTAATCGAACCCAACCCTGCCTAGTTCAGGGTACCATGATACATCTATGTGGGTTACTGCTGAAATGGGTCCCCGTTACTACTGTTTCCTAATCAACATGTTAAAATGGTTAAGTTGTAACACCCCACACCCACTAAGGTCACTCACAAAGGGAATGCCTTAGTTTTGGTGGAGTATTTTTAGTGAGTATAGAACAGAAAAATTACAACAGGACAGATATAAGTAATACTTGAAAATTTAAAACATCATTTCATTAACAAAACATGTTTGGTTACATCACAAAACCATAACAAGAGTCAAGTACATAATATCCATCCTGATAAAATAGAAGTACATAATCCCATTACATAGATAATAGCCAAAAGATAAACCGAGCTTTACTTCTACGGTCCAAGCCCCAAAAGATAGATATAGCGGTCTGGTCCAAGCCCACTAGTGCTAGGCCCACTCTGATAACCTGAGGGTTGGGAAAAAGATAAACAACATCGGGGTCAGACATAAGTCTGAGTGAGTCCTATAACCCTAACAATACAATCATTAAAGTAATTAGGGTATGATATAAACAAGATACGGTACCTCTGGGGATAATGACTACACTAAGTAGCCAACAAAACACAGGATGTACTACGATAACCGAAAAGACGCATTTATCCACCCAAGGATAATTACTAGCTTACACCACCCCAGATCTACCCACCCAAGGGTAATTCCTACACTGCACCACACCAGTTCTACCCACCAAGAGTAATTCCTACTTAAAGGTTGATCCCTCCCAAGGACTTAGAAATTTTTTCCAGTAATTTCGTGTACCCCTAGCCCACTACATAGGTGCCGTCTGCCCCTATCTCCACTAGGTGTACTTAGTAATTTTACCCAGTAGTTTCGTGTACCCCTACATAGGTGTCGTCTGCCCCTATCTTTATTAGGTGTACCCACTACTCCCAAGCGATCGGCTCCCTAACGTAGATACCCGTGCTGGTCCCACAGTGGGGTGTATCACTCCCCTAAAGTGGCCACCTGATAATATCAACGGTGCACGGCTTTATATCTACACGATGCAACAACGGCTTATCTACCAGCCCGGGCCCACACACGCATATGAAACCCGTTGGACTTGCGTTGCCACCGCTAACCCGTTTTGGCCTCTTATAGTCAAGCCCAATATGCGTGTCCCGTCACTCGACATGGGTCGAGCCCACAAAGATACGTTTGGGATATTGGTTGAAATGGGACCCCACAAGCTACTACTTAAGCTTGTCATTTTATCTAGTGCATCCCACTTAACCCCTTTTTTATAATCATGCCCCCTTACATGTTAAGGTTTGGTTAAGTCATCTAATTATATTTCAATTGCCACTTAAGGCACCCACTAGATTTCCGCATGCCACCCAAGGCACTTACTTGATTCCCACATGCCACCCAAGGCACTTACTTAACCCTTTAATCATGTTTAATTACATGTTCCACTTTGGCTAAGTATTCTAATCGTATTTTCTATTGCCACCCAAGGCAACCCACTAGTTTCCTCATGCCACCCAAGGCACCCCCACTAGTTACTACATGCCACCCAAGGCACCCACTTAACCCCACATGCCCCTCTACATGCTAATATGGTTAAGTGTTTCTTAATTCATTAATTAAGATCATGACCTCATAAAGACCTCTCACATTAGACCGTCCTTTATGACTGCTGGATATGCCGGTTGGTTCCGGGCAGACTTCTGTCATCAAAAGGGTCTAACCTCGTGTCTTTACTTTAATCATATATTTAATTTATAGCTAAGACCTCTCACATTGGGCCAATCATTTGTAGCCGCTGGATGGCCGGTCGGTTCCGGGCAGACTTCCGCTACAAAAGGGTTCAACCTCGTGTCTTAGTTGATTAATTACACCTAATTAATCACCCCCATATTAATTATCCCTAATTAATATCAAGTTTTTTTTCATAACATGGGTAGACCTAACTCAATAGGTAAATTCCCATGGGGTAGACCTAACTCAATAGGTAAATTCCCACTTATGCTTATTCATTTTATGGTATGCTTAATCATACCCAATCATACTTTTATTAACATATTTACCAACCTCATCGTTCCCCACGTAAATCGTCCTCATTTCATGACATAATAAAGGGGAAGATCCATCACAAATATCATGGGTTTAGCATATAACTTTGTCATGGGTTAAGAGGATGTCAACTTGCATTTATTAGCATATATTAACCCAACTACATTTAACCCAAACTTGCATATTATCATACACATGATTTGCATAACATGTTGCATATGAGCTTGCACATTATCATACACATATCTTGCATAACATGTTGAACTTGCATATAAGCATTCTCATAACTTGCATAACATGTTAAACATGCATTTAAGCCTACACATAACTTGCATAAGCATTCACATACTTGCATAAGCATTCACATACTTGCATAAGCATTCACATACTTGCATAAGCATTCACATACTTGCATATCATATTAAACTTGCATTTAAGCATACACATAACTTGCATAACATCATGCACATAACTTGCATAATCTCATAAACTTAACTTGCATAACACCATGCACATAACTTGCATACCCTCATACACATAACTTGCATATGAACTTGCATAACAACATGCACATAACTTACATAACATCATGCACATAACTTGCATAACATGTTGAGCTTGCATATATGACTTGCATCTTAAAGGAGGGTAAACATGCATAGCATATAAAGGTGTCATCTTGCATATGTATGCATCACATTTAAAAGGGTAAACTTATATGTCATGATTTATGCATAATACCAAACACTTAGCATGCATAAAACCACTTACTTAGCATGCATAGAATCAATTACTTATTATGCATAAACACACCACTTAACTTGCATAAACCCAAACACTTAGCATGCATACAATCCAATACTTTAGCATGTATAAAATCACATGCATAACTTGCATATCATGTTACATATAACTTGCATATACTCTCACATATAGTTTGCATAACATGTTACATATGCATAAATGTTCAACATAGTGTTTTGCATCATAAAACATGGCATTAACCTTGCATATAACATAAAACTTGCAAATCACATATCTTACAAACTTGCATAAACACATTTATCCACAGACATAGCCATGTCTTATCACATCCTACCATAATCAATTTAACAATTGATTATTAAAGCCATAGGAACTCACCAAAACCAAGATTAGCAAACTTATGTAGTAGAACTAGTAGCTTTAGTTGAAGAAGATGTTGATTAGTGGTTGATTAGCTTGCAACTCTCTTCATTGATTTGTGGAGGCCATGATCAAGTTTCATTTTGCCATAGTTTAGTTACAAGATCTAATTATGAATGAATTAGGGTAGGGTTGGGGTCTTATTTATAGGATTAGGAAGTGTTTTAGGCCCTTAGATTAACCCTAGGTTAGATTAGGTCCGTTAGATTTAGGAAATCTCTAGAACACAGCCCAGCCCTAGCCAGAAAACCAAATCTGGTGCACCCAACCTTCTGGCTCGAGACGCCGTGTCGACAGGCAAGTCGACTCCCCCTGTCGACAGGCCTGTCGACAGCCCTGTCGACATGGTCAGGGCGGGAATATTCCCGCCTGGCCCCGCTGGTTCTAATTTGAAATCCTAATTTAAATTTCTAAATCTGTTTTAAGCTTTAATTTTTCTGCAAACTTCATTGGGCCATAACCGGGCCATACGGACTCCGATTCTCGAAAACTCGGACTCTATTTCGCGTATTTTTCCGAGACGAACGCAATGACGCAGCCCGTTACCCCCAATTCCCACATCTGAGATTATTTATCCTATGATTAGAGAATTTTAGTATTAGCTAAAATTCGGGGTGTTACATTCTCCCCTCCTTAAAGGATTTCGTCCCCGAAATCTCTAAGCTAAGGAGAATGCATATCCTACCATCCAAACAACCATCTACTCAATCCATCAAAACACGGGCATCCATTGTCCTTAAAACAATTTCTAATGATGTATGAGCATATGCAAAAAGTGTGTGTATATGTTCCCTATCTAATGTATGAACATATGCAAACCATGATAGTGCCATGCATCCATTATGTATGCGAGAGAACCCTATCGACACATACAATATCTACATGAGTGCACAATCATTCACCAAAATGCATCATCCATATGATAACACAATCATTATACATCCATAAATATAGCCTCCTACACACAATTTTATGCAATATGCAATATGAAGTGATTGAGCCGATCTAGTGCCTAGAGTGTGTGTACATGCATCCACGAGCAACCACTAGCAAACACTTGCATCTACTGGCATCCATCATACATAACATGTCTCAAACACATGTTTCAACCATAGGACTATCCTATCTGAAGGTCAAAGGTACTAACGAGAGGACATACTAAGGATAAGATAAGCACAAGATATGCGATGAAGGAGAAGCAAAAGGACATACCCTCCGAAAGAAAAGGGTACCTCGAACGCATCTTCGCTTCCGTCTCCCAGGTAGCGTCACTCTCTTCATCTCCCCTTTGTACTTTGACTAGTTGAACATCTCTGTTTCTCAACTTCCAAATCTCTGACCCAAGGATGCAAGTAGGAGCTCGTCGAATCGTCGCATCACGCTCTGCTTCCACTTCTCTAAGCAAACTTGGCTCTACCACCTCTGCGGTCTTATGTAGGCACTTCCTCCCATGGAATACATCATGTACACCACTAAGTCTGTCGGGCAACTCCACCAATGGAAGATGCTCCTCCCATGTACCTCCGAAATCCAAGATACATAGCCTCAAAAGGTCTTCTAAAATATGTTTCACCCTCTCGGTCTGGCCGTCCGTCTAAGGATGATATGCGGTACTCAAACACAACTGAGTCCCTACCGCCTCTTGCACCCTCTTCCAAAACTCTCTAGTGAAGATAGGATCTCGATCGCTCACCATACTGGAGGGTACACCATGTAATCTAATAATCTCTCGAATGTAAACTGAAGATAGCCATGGAGCGGTTCCTTTACTCTTCACAGGTATACAATGGGCGCTCTTAGTAAGCCTGTCTACTACCACCCAAATTCCTGTATTACTCTTTCTCGATCTGGGTAACCCGTCAATAAAATCTATCGAGACGCTGTTCCACATCCATTGCGGAACCTCCAATAGTTGAAGCAACCCACCTGGTTTCTTTTGCTCCGCCTTCACTTGTTGGCACACCAAGCATCGAGCGACATACTCGGCCACATCTTTCTTCATGCCGGCCCAGAAGAAAACCCTCTTCATGTCTTGGTACATCTTGTCCCCACCGGGATGAATGGTCATCCTAGTACGGTGTGCATCATCAAAAATAACCTTCCTCAAACCCTCGTCTTGCGGTACAAAGTCTACCGTCTCTACGCAAGCACCCCCTATCGTCTAGGGTGTACCTACTCAAATGGCTGGACGACTCCCCCCCCCCCTTATGAGCTTCTCCACCAACTCAACCCACCGTGGGTCGTCCCTCTGTGCTTCTCCAATCCGCCCCAAAAGAGTAGGTCTAACTTCCAAGGAAGCTAGCAAACCGGGTACATAATCAACGGAAGGTCTGAAATCAAACATCGAGATAAATTCCAAGCTTCGTTGTTCCACGGACAACAGACTCAAGGACAACCTCTTTCTGCTCAAGGCGTCCGCCACCACGTTACCCTTGCCAGGTGTATACGCTATCTCAGACTCATAGGATGCTAAGAATCCCATCCACTTTTACTGTCCTAAGATTATGCGCTCGAAGAGTCTCCAACACTTCCCTAAGATATAGGGCATGCTCTTCTCCACCAGGATATCATCCAAAATCATCACAACTGTCTCTCACGCAGACCACCCTAGTCGAACTCGGCATCCCCCAAATGCAAGCCCCAAAGGCCTAAACCAATATCAGACAAACACCCAAGGGATACCTCCTTCGGATTCAGACGACCTACGTGAGATGATACTAGTAAAAATGGCTAAATAATTAAGCCCTTGTCCAATTCTGGATGTCCTCGCCAGTCTCGCTCCAAAACCACCGTTTATCCCATACTGGCTTTGCTCCGCCTATTGAGCACATATGAAAACTTATTTCGCTCCTAGAAAAGACCAAGATGTCATCCACAAAGACCATCACAACTTATTTAGGTACTCCTTGAACACCCTTCTCATCAAATCAACGAAATATGCGGGGCGTGTGTCAAACCAAATGGCATCACCAGCCACTCATAAAAAAACATCCGGAGTCCTAAGGTAGTCTTCTCTATACTATCCTCGGCCACTCTCAACTGATGAATCTCCGTGGCTGAGTCCACTACTGAAACGCTGAGGCGCCAACCAACTGATCAAAGAGATCATTAATCCTTGGCAATGGGTGTCTATTTTTCTTTGTGAGTTTCTTTAGTTCTTTTTAGCCTACACAAAGTCTGAGGGACCCATCCGCCTTCATAACAAAAACTACTGGAGCGCCCCACTCTGATATACTTCGTCTTATGAACCCCTTCTCAAGCAAATCGCCTACTTACTTATGGAGTTCCCTCCTCTCACGAGGAGCCATATGGCACACTGGCCAAGATACTGGTTTAGGATTATTCACCAGATATATTCGGAAGTCAATCTCCCGCTTCGGAGGTAAGCCCTTCACCTCCTCACACACATCCGGGTATTCCCGGACCGCTCTAACAGATCGCAGACTCTAGACCGACGTGTCAAGCGATTCTAGATACCTTAGCATAACAGATTCTATGGGATTACAAGAGATCTCGAGAATGTTACCTAGGCGGCCCATAAGCCTAACAACTCTCCCTTCAAAATCAAAAACGGCACCCCTACTGGATAACCAGTCCATGCCCAAAACTAACCCATAGCCCGTGAAGCCCAAAAGCATCACATCTTAAACTCAACGCTAAGTATAGCAACTTTCAAACCCAAACACATCATGGAGCCCCAATTGGATTTGAAACAACTAAGGGATCATCTACCAAACTGGTGTCTAAGTGCAGTGACCCAACTAACAAGGATGAGATAAACGAACTCGATGCGTCAGAATCAAATAAAGTTCGAATTGGATAATAAAGAAATCCAACCTCCTATCTAGATGGTCTTATCCCCATCTGGTACCCTAGGCGTGAGGGAATACAACTACCCTCCAGAAGATTCCATACCTTGCCCTTGCTTCTTTGGACAATCCTAATAAGGTGTCCTATTCCTCCCAAAAGGATAACTACTAGCCTTCTTTCTTCCCTATTCTCCACTCGTATCCTCCCACCAATAAGGTTTCATCCTTCATTAACCAAACAACTATTTGAGCCTTCCTCTCATCGTCTATCCTATAGGTACCTACCAGTCCTCCTCCTTCTTGAACCAACTTCTAATCTGATTAACGTCTAAGTCCCTTGAAGTGGTTTTCCATCCTTATCTATCTTAGAAAGATCATCTATACGCGGAGGGGAAACTCAAAATGAGAGAGAGGAAGAGATTCAAAATGGAGAATTCGAAAGATATAGATATGGCTATTGGGGATTATGCTTTTCTTTCAAAAATTTTCCTCTTAAAAGACATGTTTTTGAAAATACTCCTTTCAAAAATATTCCTAGAAAATAGTTTTTCTAAAAAAATTATCTGTTCCGGTAACCTTAAGCTCTGATACCACGTGTAACACCCCACACCCGCTAAGGTCACTCACAAAGGGAATGCCTTAGTTTTGGTGGAGTATTTTTAGTGAGTATAGAACAGAAAAATTACAACAGGACAGATATAAGTAATACTTGAAAATTTAAAACATCATTTCATTAACAAAACATGTTTGGTTACATCACAAAACCATAACAAGAGTCAAGTACATAATATCCATCCTGATAAAATAGAAGTACATAATCCCATTACATAGATAATAGCCAAAAGATAAACCGAGCTTTACTTCTACGGTCCAAGCCCCAAAAGATAGATATAGCGGTCTGGTCCAAGCCCACTAGTGCTAGGCCCACTCTGATAACCTGAGGGTTGGGAAAAAGATAAACAACATCGGGGTCAGACATAAGTCTGAGTGAGTCCTATAACCCTAACAATACAATCATTAAAGTAATTAGGGTATGATATAAACAAGATACGGTACCTCTGGGGATAATGACTACACTAAGTAGCCAACAAAACACAGGATGTACTACGATAACCGAAAAGACGCATTTATCCACCCAAGGATAATTACTAGCTTACACCACCCCAGATCTACCCACCCAAGGGTAATTCCTACACTGCACCACACCAGTTCTACCCACCAAGAGTAATTCCTACTTAAAGGTTGATCCCTCCCAAGGACTTAGAAATTTTTTCCAGTAATTTCGTGTACCCCTAGCCCACTACATAGGTGCCGTCTGCCCCTATCTCCACTAGGTGTACTTAGTAATTTTACCCAGTAGTTTCGTGTACCCCTACATAGGTGCCGTCTGCCCCTATCTTTATTAGGTGTACCCACTACTCCCAAGCGATCGGCTCCCTAACGTAGATACCCGTGCTGGTCCCACAGTGGGGTGTATCACTCCCCTAAAGTGGCCACCTGATAATATCAACGGTGCACGGCTTTATATCTACACGATGCAACAACGGCTTATCTACCATCCCGGGCCCACACACGCATATGAAACCCGTTGGACTTGCGTTGCCACCGCTAACCCGTTTTGGCCTCTTATAGTCAAGCCCAATATGCGTGTCCCGTCACTCGACATGGGTCGAGCCCACAAAGATACGTTTGGGATATTGGTTGAAATGGGCCCCCACAAGCTACTACTTAAGCTTGTCATTTTATCTAGTGCATCCCACTTAACCCCTTTTTTATAATCATGCCCCCTTACATGTTAAGGTTTGGTTAAGTCATCTAATTATATTTCAATTGCCACTTAAGGCACCCACTAGATTTCCGCATGCCACCCAAGGCACTTACTTGATTCCCACATGCCACCCAAGGCACTTACTTAACCCTTTAATCATGTTTAATTACATGTTCCACTTTGGCTAAGTATTCTAATCGTATTTTCTATTGCCACCCAAGGCAACCCACTAGTTTCCTCATGCCACCCAAGGCACCCCCACTAGTTACTACATGCCACCCAAGGCACCCACTTAACCCTACATGCCCCTCTACATGCTAATATGGTTAAGTGTTTCTTAATTCATTAATTAAGATCATGACCTCATAAAGACCTCTCACATTAGACCGTCCTTTATGACTGCTGGATATGCCGGTTGGTTCCGGGCAGACTTCTGTCATCAAAAGGGTCTAACCTCGTGTCTTTACTTTAATCATGTATTTAATTTATAGCTAAGACCTCTCACATTGGGCCAATCATTTGTAGCCGCTGGATGGCCGGTCGGTTCCGGGCAGACTTCCGCTACAAAAGGGTCCAACCTCGTGTCTTAGTTGATTAATTACACCTAATTAATCACCCCCATATTAATTATCCCTAATTAATATCAAGTTTTTTTTCATAACATGGGTAGACCTAGCTCAATAGGTAAATTCCCATGGGGTAGACCTAACTCAATAGGTAAATTCCCACTTATGCTTATTCATTTTATGGTATGCTTAATCATACCCAATCATACTTTTATTAACATATTTACCAACCCCATCGTTCCCCACGTAAATCGTCCTCATTTCATGACATAATAAAGGGGAAGATCCATCACAAATATCATGGGTTTAGCATATAACTTTGTCATGGATTAAGAGGATGTCAACTTGCATTTATGAGCATATATTAACCCAACTACATTTAACCCAAACTTGCATATTATCATACACATGATTTGCATAACATGTTGCATATGAGCTTGCACATTATCATACACATATCTTGCATAACATGTTGAACTTGCATATAAGCATTCTCATAACTTGCACAACATGTTAAACATGCATTTAAGCCTACACATAACTTGCATAAGCATTCACATACTTGCATAAGCATTCACATACTTGCATATCATATTAAACTTGCATTTAAGCATACACATAACTTGCATAACATCATGCACATAACTTGCATAATCTCATAAACTTAACTTGCATAACACCATGCACATAACTTGCATACCCTCATACACATAACTTGCATATGAACTTGCATAACAACATGCACATAACTTACATAACATCATGCACATAACTTGCATAACATGTTGAGCTTGCATATATGACTTGCATCTTAAAGGAGGGTAAACATGCATAGCATATAAAGGTGTCATCTTGCATATGTATGCATCACATTTAAAAGGGTAAACTTATATGTCATGATTTATGCATAATACCAAACACTTAGCATGGATAAAACCACTTACTTAGCATGCATAGAATCAATTACTTATTATGCATAAACACACCACTTAACTTGCATAAACCCAAACACTTAGCATGCATACAATCCAATACTTTAGCATGTATAAAATTACATGCATAACTTGCATATCATGTTACATATAACTTGCATATACTCTCACATATAGTTTGCATAACATGTTACATATGCATAAATGTTCAACATAGTGTTTTGCATCATAAAACATGGCATTAACCTTGCATATAACATAAAACTTGCAAATCACATATCTTACAAACTTGCATAAACACATTTATCCACAAACATAGCCATGTCTTATCACATCCTACCATAATCAATTTAATAATTGATTATTAAAGCCATAGGAACTCACCAAAACCAAGATTAGCAAACTTATGTAGTAGAACTAGTAGCTTTAGTTGAAGAAGATGTTGATTAGTGGTTGATTAGCTTGCAACTCTCTTCATTGATTTGTGGAGGCCATGATCAAGTTTCATTTTGCCATAGTTTAGTTACAAGATCTAATTATGAATGAATTAGGGTAGGGTTGGGGTCTTATTTATAGGATTAGGAAGTGTTTTAGGCCCTTAGATTAACCCTAGGTTAGATTAGGTCCGTTAGATTTAGGAAATCTCTAGAACACAGCCCAGCCCTAGCCAGAAAACCAAATCTGGTGCACCCAACCTTCTGGCTCGAGACGCCGTGTCGACAGGCAAGTCGACTCCCCCTGTCGATAGGCCTGTCGACAGCCCTGTCGACATGGTCAGGGCGGGAATTTTCCCGCCTGGCCCCGCTGGTTCTAATTTGAAATCCTAATTTAAATTTCTAAATCTGTTTTAAGCTTTAATTTTTCTGCAAACTTCATTGGGCCATAACCGGGCCATACGGACTCCGATTCTCGAAAACTCGGACTCTATTTCGCGTATTTTTCCGAGACGAACGCAATGACGCAGCCCGTTACCCCCAATTCCCACATCTGAGATTATTTATCCTATGATTAGATAATTTTAGTATTAGCTAAAATTCGGGGTGTTACATAAGTGTTCTCAAATTAACCTAACCCCACCCACCAGTTTAGTTAACATGTTGTATTGGTTAAGTGTTGCCTTAATTAACTTAACCCTACCATTCCTGTCCTAGCTTTAATTCATTCATTAAAGCACCAACCACTCACATTAGATATGTATTGTTGCAGTTATTGGATGTGCCGGTCGGTTCCGGGCAGTCTTACACCGCAACTCAGTTTAACCTCGGGTTCTTTTGGGCTTGATGCACTAACCTCTCACATTAGATATATATTGTTACGGTTGCCGGATGTGCCAGGCGGTTCCGGGCAGTCTTACACCGTAACTCAATCTAACCTCGGGTTAGGCATATTCGTCTTTTTCTTAATTTACATATTTAACTTTCATATTTATATATAAATTATCCACAATTATTGCCATTCAAGTCATGCCCTATTTACCCTCTAAATCATATTCAAAATTATTGGTATATAAATTATACCATTTTTATGCCACTAATCGTTCATATATTTATGGGCCAAATTATGCCAATAATATGAAATTTAAGGTTTTTCCCAACGTTACCCCCGTCATACGTTTGCAAAATTCGCATAGAATGTCAGCCTCATAACTTAGCCTAACTGTAACACCCCACCTCCGCCAGGGTCACTCTTGCAAGTACACTAGATTTGGAGGGGTGTTGGACAAGGTAAACATGCATAAAGATATCACAAGACAGAACATATAAGTAAAACAGAGTAAGTAAAGCAGCGGATAAAACTACTATTTCAAAACCATAGTCAAGTTACATCAAAGTACTGAGTCATTATTTTCCAACTACTACAAGTCTAGAAAACATAAACTGAAAACTGGAAATAACATGAAGTAAACTATCCCCAAAGTAGACATGGTAAAGCCATAGCGAGCTCAAGTCCAAACCGTACATGAGCTATCCAGTAAGCAAGCTAAAGATCCAAGCTAGGTTCTAGCATTCCCACCTTGAGAACCTGGGGGGGGGGGGACGGAAGAAAAGAGGCAAAAGAAAACGGGTCAGTCAAAAAAATGGTAAGTCCTACCTACTATTAGTATAAAAACTAATAAAGTTAACTGGACATGTAAAACAGAGATGAAACATAGGATGATAACTGGCATGGTGAAAAGTTAACAAGATAGATCAAGTGTGGCATCGCATATACAAGGTTAAGTTGCACCAAGTGTGTACTAGTATTCCAATCTATGTCAAGTATAAACAAGAAATGATCCCTTGGCCCAAAGCTGGCCCAACATCATGAGGTGACCTAAATCAAGGTCCAACTACTCGGTCTAGTCGATCGGCTCCCTATAAGCCTAACTCGTCGTATATCGGTGTCATACGGCTTAATCATGGAATGTAGTTAACTGTGCAAGGTCCACCCTAGGGTGTATCCAGCCCTAAGGTGTAAACCACAGACACAAATCAAGCACGCACAGTCTAAACCTACTGGTGCCCATGTTCAACTCCGGACTTAATGTGCACGACCATGGTCCGCCTGAACAACCGGTGCACCATTCAGCTGTCTCTTTTGGTCTCTTACAATCAGTCCAGTAATCGTGCCCCACCCTAGCCTAGTCCAGGGTACCCATGATACTCCCTAGTGGGTTACTGCTGAAAAGGACCACGTAACTAGGATTTCAAGCGGGTTAAGTGTTGTTAACCCTATCCTAACCATGTATTGAGTTGGTCAAGTGTATCCAAGCAGTTCATGACTTAACCATATCAATATATCGGGTTTAATTGGTTAAGTATTCAAGTAGTCCATGACTTAACCCTACCAACCCATCGTGTTTAATTGGTTAAGTATTCAAGTGGTCCATGATTAACCCTACCATGTGGCATTAATTAACTTGATGCACCCGAACATCTCACATTAGACTTTGTTGTGGTTACTAGTTAAGCCGGGCGGGTCCGGGTAGCTTTACACCACAACCTAGTCTAACCTCGGGTTTTAAGTGCGATATGACCAAGTACTCACATTGGGTCCTATTATTTGTAGCCACTAGTTAAGCCGGTCGGTTCTGGGTAGATTTATGCTACATAGTCAACCCAACCTCGAGTTGGCCACTTTCATGTTTTCTACATGTCATGTCCACGTTCATGTTTTCAAGCATAAACACATGTCAAAATTTCATGTCATATTTCAAGTCATGCTTTCATGTTATTTAAGTTTGCCCAACTACCCATAACGTATTCCTATCGCACGTAATTTCGCATCAACGCAAATAGATCAAAGAGGGAACATAATAATATGACAAGGTGGGCATAAGGTGGCAAAGTCTACCACAAGTTAAACATGGTGATATTTGAGGCAAGGGTGTTCAACATACTAGCATATGGCCTCAACATGTATGATAGCATAAAAGGTGACTTGGCCTCAAACATATCAAATAGCATAAGGGTGCTTTGGCCTCAAGCATGCATAATAGCATAAGGGTGATTTGGCCACAAGCATGCATAATAGCATAAGGGTGACTTGGCCACAAGCATGCATAATAGCATAATTAGCAAATAGGCTCAATATCATCATATGCATGTTAAGAAACATGAGGGGTTAAGGTTTGTTAACATGCATAAGCCATAATCCATTTCATAGCATTTTTCCCAAAGGTCAACATGAACGGTACTAGGTTCATGATAGGTCCACAATCATAGATCAAGAGAGGCATGAATAGATCTATGCATACAATGATAGGTTCAAGGCAAATATTGCACTTAGGTCCAATTCCAATCTACATATGTATGGCATTAAACTTAGCAAATAGGGTGATACACTTGTGATTAGCATATAGGTTCATAACATCATATGCAAGTTAACATCAAGGTTTTAAGATGGTTCTATGTTGCATTTATGCATAACTACCAAGTCCTATGTTGCATTATGCATAACCAACAAATAAAGCTCATAGCTTTCTACCCAAAAATCAAGGTAAATGATACTAGGTTCATGATAGTTCCACAATCATAGATCAAAAGAGTCATACATGGATCTATGCATACAAATATAGCCCAAAAGTCACATTTCAACTTGCTACATGATCATATTAACTTCATAGTTTAAATCTAAGAGTAGAATAGGGCTTATAATGCTATGAAGACTATAAAATAAAACAAGATTGAGACGAAGCCACACTAGCAACACTAAAAAACCCCCAAATTACACGCTCCACATAAAACCCTTGATAAAAAAAGAAGAAGAGCCTTGCTTTGGTGAAGAAAGATTGAACTTTAACCTTGAATCAAACTTAGAAACTCTCAAACAAGCTTAGAAACTCTCATATGAATGAAGATGGAGATTATGACAAGAGCGTGGAGGTCATGATCAAGAGGGATTTTGGCATAACCTAGTTGTAGGATCAATTTGTTAGGGTTTAGGCTAGGTTTAGGGGTGTTTTAATAGAGGATTAGGTTAGTTTAGGCCATAGGATTAACCCTAGTTTAGATCTAAACCATCAAAAATCGTCATAGGTCAGCAGAACAGACCAGAGAACCAAAACAGGTGCACCAGGCCAGCCAGGGTCAAGCCAGAAAGCTGCGCAGGTTTCTAGCTCGACACGGGCACACTTCCCAAGTGCGCCAGTGTATTTTTGTGCTGGCGCACTTCACAAGTGCGCCAGTGCATTCTGGCTTGTTTTCGGTTTTTCTGCCTAACTTCGTTCGTCCATATCTTCTTCATACGGACTCCGATTTTCGAAACCTCAGATCTATTTCGCATATTTTTCCGAGACGAACGCAATGGCGCAGCCCATTTCCCTTGATTCAGATTTTAAAATTTAATTCTTCCTTGATTTATGTTATAACATTTTATAAAAATTCGGGTTGTTACATTCTCCCCCCTTAAAGGATTTCGTCCTCGAAATCTCCAAGTTATGAAGAACGTATCCTACCATCCATCATCCATCTACTCAAAACAACATCCACAGGTAATCATTGTCCTTAGAAGACTTCTAAATGTTGTATGATCATATGCAAAGGTTTGTGTACATGTACTTATCTAATGCGAAAATCAGGCGGTTACTAATTCAGTAAACCTCTTTAATGCAAAGTATGTTAGTGAAATGAGTCCATATGTATGCAAATTCCTAACATAATTCATAATCTCTATATGAGTGCACATAACATTCATCCATATGCAACATCCACGTGATAGCATAACAAGTTTCAGCCATGAATAAGTATAAGCACTCATGCATATGCAATATGAAAGTGTGTGAGCCGATCTTAGTGCCTAATGTGTATCATGCATCCACGAGTATCCACTTGCAAACACTTGCAACCACTAGCAAACATCAAGCATAACATGTTTCAAATACATGTTTCATCCAAAGGGTTTCTACCTAAGGTTCTCATGACAAGGTTAACGAGATAACAAGATAAACATGGATAGCAAAGGAAAGATATGCTAACTAGGAAAAGAGATTGAGAATGTACCCACAAAAAGGAATGGATAAAGCCCACGCATCTTCTCCTCGGTTTCCCAAGTTGCATCTTCATCGGCTTCACTCCACTGAACCTTTACTAACTTGCCTTCTCGATTCCTCAGTTTCTTGATCTCCGTTCCCAAGATACGAATCGGAGCTCGCCTCACGGTTGCCTCTTTCTCTACCTCCATGTCTTCAAGAATACTTGGTTCAACCACTTCGGCGGATCTGTGCAAACACTTCCGGAGATGCGAGACATGAAAGACGTTATGCACTCCGGCCAGCTTCTTGGGCAATTCCACTCTATACGCCATTTGCCCAATTCTCTCAATGATAGGGAAGGGCCCTACGAACCTCGGTGCCAACTTCCCAACTGCTCCGAATCGAACTACATGACGCAAAGGAGAAACCTTCACAAAGACCATATCTCCCACTTCAAACTCTAAGTCCGTCCTTCGCTTGTCTGCATAGGATTTCTGTCTGTCCTGGGCCGTCTTCATCCGTCTTCTCACCAATTCAATTTTCTCGGATGTGTCCCGTATCATATCGGGCCCAAGTATAAGCTTATCCGTCATCTTCCACCAACATGTTGGTGACCTGCACGGCCTCCCATATAAAGCTTCGGATGGTGCCATCCCTATGCTTGCTTGGTAGCTGTTATTATAAGCAAACTCCACTAGAGGAAGATGATCTTCCCAAGTACCACCAAAGTCAAGGAAGCATAGCCTCAACAGATCTTCTAATACCCTATTCACCCTTTCGGTCTGGCCATCCGTCTGTGGGTGATAGGCCGTACTTAGATTCAATCGCGTACCCATCGCTTCTTGCAAACTATTCCAAAATTGGCTAGTGAAGATTGGGTCATGATCGCTGACTATGCTAGAAGGGACTCCATGCAATCGTACTGTCTCTCGAAGATAAACAGATGCTAGCCATGATGCGGTCCTCTTGCTCTTCACCAGAATAAAATGAGCACTTTTCGTAAGTCTATCCACTATGACCCATATGCCAGTATTCCCCTTTCTTGATCTCGGCAACCCATCCACAAAATCCATAGAGATACTTTCCCATTTCCATAGCGGGACCTCCAATGGATGCAATAGCCCACCGGGCTTCTTCGACTTGGCCTTCACTTGTTGGCAAACAATGCATCTAGAAACAAACTCTTCCACATCCTTCTTCATCCCATCCCAAAAGAAAATGCGCTTCATATCCCGGTACATCTTATCCCCTCCGGGATGTATGGTCATCCTCGAGTGATGCGCCTCCTTAAGAACTTTATTTACTAAGTCTCCCACTCGTGGGACACATAGTCTTCCATCACGCCTTAGCCATCCCTTGTCATCAATAGTATATCTAGCGAGGTGACTTGACGTCTCACCCCGGATCAACTTGTCCATGATCTCGACTATCCGTGGGTCTTCCCTTTGTGAAGCCCCAACTTGATCAAGAAGTATAGGTCTAAGCTCAAGGGATGCTAACGAACCAGTCATCGACTCAACAGCTGGTGTGAAATCAAAGGTTGCCAAGAACTCTAGGCTCTTCATCTCAACAAACAAGGGACTCAAAGTCAACCTTCTTCTGCTTAGCGCATCTGCCACAACATTACCCTTGCCAGGAGTATAAGCTATCTCGAAGTCATATGATGCCAAGAATTCCATCCACCTTTGCTGCATTAGATTCAGATATTTCTGCGAGAAGAGGTACTTGAGCGACTTGTGATCAGTATATAACTCAAACCTTTCGCCTAAAAGATAGTGGCGCCAGGATTTGAGTGCAAATACGATCGCCGCCAACTCCAAATCATGAGTGGGATAGTTCTTCTCATGAACTTTGAGTTGCCTACCCCCTAAGCATATCACTCTCCCTTCTTGCATCAGGACAGCGCCTAATCCCGTGCCACATGCATCGGTGTACACGGTAAACAACTTCCCTCCATCGGGTAATGCTAAAACTGGAGCTGTGGTGAGGGCTTTCTTGAGCCTTTGAAAAGCAAGCTCACACTCTAAGTCCCATGCAAAGACTAAGTTCTTCTTCGTTAACTTAGTAAGAGGGCTGAAATCCTAGCGAAGTCCTTAATGAAATTCCTATAAAATCCTTCCAGACCGAGAAAGCTCCTCACTTCAGTTGCATTCTTCGGAACTTTCCAGTCTTGTACCGCCACCACTTTAGCGGGATCCACAGCTATGCCCTGCTTAGAAACTATATGCCCAAGGAACCGAACTTCCCTTCTCCAGAAATGGCATTTAGAGAACTTGGCTTTCAACTGATGAGCTCTAAGCGTATCCATAACCTCCTTGAGGTGTGTAGCATGCTCTTCCTCGTCCTTAGAGAAGACCAGAATATCATCCACGAAAACAATCACAAACTTGTTGAGGAACTCCCTAAACACCCTACTCATCAAATCAACGAAGTATGCGGGTGCATTAGTCAAACCGAACGACATTACTAGCCATTCAAAGAATCCATCTGGAGTCCCAAACACAGTCTTGTCAATACTATCCTCAGCCACTCTAAGCTGATGGAATCCGGTGGCTAGATCGAGCTGAGAGAAAACAGAAGCACCAACAAGCTGGTCAAAGAGATCATCAATCCTCGGTAACGGGTGCCTATTCTTCTTTGTCAGCTTGTTTAACTCACGATAATCAACACATAGACGAAGCGAACCATCTGCCTTAGTAGCGAATACCACTGGAGAACCCCATTCTGAAATGCTTCGCCTAATGAAATTTTTCTCAAGTAACTCCTTGATTTGCTTGCTAAGCTCTCTTCTTTCTCGCGGGGCCATGTGCCTAACAGGCAATGAAACTGGCTTGGCATTATCAACCAGATAAATACGGAAGTCTATCTCGCTTCTAGGGGGTAACCCCTTCACCTCATCAAAAACATCAGGATATTCTCGGACCACCCTCTCAGATTGAAGGTTGTCAATAGACGAGTCGAGGGATTCAAGATAACATAACATGACGGGATCCAGAGGTTTACAAGAAATCTCTAGGGTATTGCCAAGGCGAGTCATAAGCCTCACTACCCTAAGCTCACAATCAAGAATGGCTCCGTAACTGGACAACCAATCCATGCCCAAAATCAACACGTATCCCGAAAACCCGAGAACATAAGCATTACACATGAATTCTACGCTCAAGATAGAAATCTTCAAATCCACACAAATCATAGATAAATGGGCAGAATCCCCAATTGGATTTGAAACACTGACGGGATTCTCAACTAGACTAGTACTTAGGTGCAAACTTTCAATCAAGATCGGAAGAAATAAAACTATGCGATGCGCCAGAATCAAATAAGGTGCGAACAGGATAATCAGAAATGTAAACAAGGTTTTCTACAGAAATACTACCTCGATCAAGAACTGGAGCGATGTTGAGAGCATGCATCTACCCTCCAGAAGGTCCTGCTCGCTGAGTCTGTCCTTGCCCCTGCCCTTGCTTCTTTGGGCAATCCTTACTGAAGTGTCCAGACTCTCCGCAATGAAAGCATTCTCCCAACTTCCTCTTCTTCTTCCTACAATCTTTGGCTATGTGTCCAACGATCCCACAGTAGTTGCACTTCCTTGTGTCCCTTGCCTTGTTGTTGGCCTTGTTACCCTTGTTGTTCTTGTTCTTGTTGTTCTGGTTGCTCTGGTTGCTCTGATTGCCTCCCCACTTGGAGTCTGCCTTCTTGGCTTGAGTCTCATTCGGCTTGACTTCTTTCTTGCCATTCTTATCTTCCTCTTGAAGCAGGGCCATATTCACCAAACTCTCGAAGGTCGCCCCCATGGGTATATGGGACATGGCCAAACCGTGCAATGGCTCGTTTAATCCTAGAGCAAAGTGTAGGGCCTTCTTCAGAGCCGTGTTAACCAAGTCTAAACCTAACTGAGCAAGCTGATTAAACTTATCCACGTATTCCCTCACGGTCATGTACCCTTGCTTTAGTGATAGGAACCTCTCCATCTGAAGGTTCTCTTCTGTCGATGATAGAAACCTCAGTCCAAACCTTCTCCTAAAGTCATCCCAAGTTTGGATTGGCCTAGTAGTGGTGGTGACTACCCACCAATATGCAGCTTCCTCTTTCAATAGCCATACTGCCAACAGAACTTTTCTACGGTCTTCCACATCAAAGATAACAAAGAGATCTTCAGTTTCTTTTAACCAGTTTCTTGCCTCAACATAAGTCTCTGTCCCAATAAAATTCTTGCCACCCATCGCCTTAAAGTCCTTGCAAATCTTCGCGAAATCCGCTTGTGGATGCGGAGGAGGAGGAGGAACCTCAGCTACGGGAGGAGGAGGAATGTTCGCGGGGCCGGCTTCATTCGCCCTTGCCTCCATGTACCTTCTAAACCAAATAGGTACTGGTACGCCCTCCAGAATGGAAAAATTATCGGCTATACTGAAACGAAGAAAAAGATAGATTGAGAACGAGGAAACAAAGGATAGTGCTAATGGCTTTTGGGGAATAGCCTTTTAAAATAAACTAGACTTTTCTTGGAAAATACTTAATTGGTTTTGAAAATAGTTTTTCAAAAGGTAAGTTTAAAAATCTTTTTTTTCAATCTCGTAAACCTTATGCTCTGATACCAAATGTAACACCCCACCTCCGCCAGGGTCACTCTTGCAAGTACACTAGCTTTGGAGGGGTGTTGGACAAGGTAAACATGCATAAAGATATCACAAGACAGAACATATAAGTAAAACAGAGTAAGTAAAGCAGCGGATAAAACTACTATTTCAAAACCATAGTCAAGTTACATCAAAGTACTGAGTCATTATTTTCCAACTACTACAAGTCTAGAAAACATAAACTGAAAACTGGAAATAACATAAAGTAAACTATCCCCAAAGTAGACATGGTAAAGCCATAGCGAGCTCAAGTCCAAACCGTACATGAGCTATCCAGTAAGCAAGCTAAAGATCCAAGCTAGGTGCTAGCGTTCCCACCCTGAGAACCTGGGGGGGGGGGGGACGGAAAAAAAGAGGCGAAAGAAAACGGGTCAGTCAAAAAGACTGGTAAGTCCTACCTACTATTAGTATAAAAACTAATAAAGTTAACTGGACATGTAAAACAGAGATGAAACATAGGATGATAACTGGCATGGTGAAAAGTTAACAAGATAGATCAAGTGTGGCATCGCATATACAAGGTTAAGTTGCACCAAGTGTGTACTAGTATTCCAATCCATGTCAATTATAAACAAGAAATGATCCCTTGGCCCAAAGCTGGCCCAAAGCTGGCCCAACATCATGAGGTGACCTAAATCAAGGTCCAACTACTCGGTCTAGTTGATCGGCTCCCTATAAGCCTAACTTGTCATGTATCGGTGTCATACGGCTTAATCATGGAATGTAGTTAACTGTGCAAGGTCCACCCTAGGGTGTATCCAGCCCTAAGGTGTAAACCAAAGACACAAATCAAGCACGCACAGTATAAACCTACTGGTGCCCATGTTCAACTCCGGACTTAATATGCACAACCATGGTCCACCTGAACAACCGGTGCACCATTCAGCTATCTCTTTTGGTCTCTTACAATCAGTCCAGTAATCGTGCCCCACCCTAGCCTAGTCCAGGGTACCCATGATACTCCCTAGTGGGTTACTGCTGAAAAGGACCACGTAACTAGGATTTCAAGCGGGTTAAGTGTGGTTAACCCTATCCTAACCATGCATTTAGTTGGTCAAGTGTATCCAAGTAGTTCATGACTTAACCCTATCAATACATCGGGTTTAATTGGTTAAGTATTCAAGTAGTCCATGACTTAACCCTACCAACCCATCGTGTTTAATTGGTTAAGTATTCAAGTGGTCCATGACTTAACCCTACCATGTGGCATTAATTAACTTAATGCACCCCAACCTCTCACATTAGACTTTGTTGTGGTTACTAGTTAAGCTGGGCGGGTCCGGGTAGCTTTACACCACAACCTAGTCTAACCTCAGGTTTTAAGTGCGATATGACCAACTACTCACATTGGGTCCTATTGTTTGTAGCCACTAGTTAAGCCGGTCGGTTCCGGGTAGATTTATGCTACAAACTCAACCCAACCTCGAGTTGGCCACTTTCATGTTTTCTACATGTCATGTCCACGTTCATGTTTTCAAGCATAAACACATGTCAAACTTTCATGTCATATTTCAAGTCATGATTTCATGTTATTTAAGTTTGCCCAACTACCCATAACATATTCCCATCGCACATAAATTCGCATCAACGCAAATAGATCAAAGAGGGAACATAACAATATGACAAGGTGGGCATAAGGTGGCAAAGTCTATCACAAGTTAAACATGGTGATATTTGAGGCAAGGGTGTTCAACATACTAGCATATAGCCCCAACATGTATGATAGCATAAAAGGTGACTTGGCCTCAAACATATCAATAGCATAAGGGTGCTTTGGCCTCAAGCATGCATAATAGCATAAGGGTGATTTGGCCACAAGCTTGCATAATAGCATAAGGGTGACTTGGCCACAAGCATGCATAATAGCATAATTAGCAAATATACTCAATATCATCATATGCATGTTAAGAAACATGAGGGGTTAAGGTTTGTTAACATGCATAAGCCATAATCCATTTCATAGCATTTTTCCCAAAGGTCAACATGAACGGTACTAGGTTCATGATAGGTCCACAATCATAGATCAAGAGAGGCATGAATAGATCTATGCATACAATGATAGGTTCAAGGCAAATATTGCACTTAGGTCCAATTCCAATCTACATATGTATGGCATTAAACTTAGCAAATAGGGTGATACACTTGTGATTAGCATATAGGTTCATAACATCATATGCAAGTTAACATCAAGGTTTTAAGATGGTTCTATGTTGCATTTATGCATAACTACCAAGTCCTATGTTGCATTATGCATAACCAACAAATAAAGCTCATAGCTTTCTACCCAAAAATCAAGGTAAATGATACTAGGTTCATGATAGTTCCACAATCATAGATCAAAAGAGTCATACATGGATCTATGCATACAAATATAGCCCAAAAGTCACATTTCAACTTGCTACATGATCATATTAACTTCATAGTTTAAATCTAAGAGTAGAATAGGGCTTACAATGCTATGAAGACTATAAAATAAAACAAGATTGAGACGAAGCCACACTAGCAACACTAAAAACCCCCAAATAACACGCTCCACATAAAACTCTTGATAAATAAGAAGAAGATCCTTGCTTTGGTGAAGAAAGATTGAACTTTAGCCTTGAATCAAACTTAGAAACTCTCAAACAAGCTTAGAAACTCTCATATGAATGAAGATGGAGTTTATGACAAGAGGGTGGAGGCCATGATCAAGAGGGATTTTGGCATAACCTAGTTGTAGGATCAATTTGTGAGGGTTTAGGCTAGGTTTAGGGGTGTTTATATAGAGGATTAGGTTAGTTTATGTCATAGGATTAACCCTAGTTTAGATCTAAACCATCAAAAATCGTCACAGGTCAGCAGAACAGACCGGAGAACCAAAACAGGTGCACCAGGCCAGCCAGGGTCAAGCCAGAAAGCTTTGCAGGTTTCTGGCTCGACACGGGCGCACTTCCCAAGTGCGCCAGTGTATTTTTGTGCTGGCGCACTTCACAAGTGTGCTAGTGCATTCTGGCTTGTTTTCGGTTTTTCTGCCTAACTTCGTTCGTCCATATCTTCTTCATACGGACTCCGATTTTCGAAAACTCGAACTCTATTTCGCGTATTTTTCCGAGACGAACGCAATGGCGCAGCCCATTTCCCTTGATTCAAAATTTAAAATTTAATTCTGCCTTGATTTATGTTATAACATTTTATAAAAATTCGGGTTGCTACACTAACTTATATACAAAAGGGGAAAGAAGGGAACATGTACCATTCATACAACATAATAAGGATCTAACCAAACATGTGTCATATAAATTTGGCATAAAAAATGATCTTGCATTTTTGAATCCAATCAACATGAGTCTTAAGCTTATGAAATTACCCAAATCCAACTAGGCATATAAATGTAAACTTGCAATTTAGATCCAACAAATATGAATCTTAAGCATATAGAATTACACAAGTTCAACTAGGCATGTGAATGTGAACTTTTATTTTGGATCCAAAAAACATGAATCTTAAGCATATGGAATTACACAAATCCAACTAGGCATGTAAATGTAAATTTTTATTTTGGATCCAATTTTCATAGACCTAAATGTAGATCTGAACATAATACATGTCTTAGACTAACAACTTGCATGTCACATAACATGAAAAAGTCACCAAGTTTACATAATCCACGATTGGTTTAACAACAACATAATAACCACAATAGTCTCATAAGCATATACGATAGAATCGTTACAAGCATAGACATGAATCAGCATCATCATTATCTTACAAGTAGGAATAACTCTAGTTTTCACTTTATTACAAATCATAACTTTTAATCGTTCACATCTGAATAATAACAGGACTTACAAACAAAAGAAAGTCTTGTTTTCTGCGATCTGTTTTCTGAAACTGAAAAGCAAACCCTTGACGAAGAATATCAATTCTCTAAGTTAGTTTTGATTCGTGGCTTTTAACTTGCTTTCTAGTTAAGAAGAAATGGTAGCTAGGCTAGGATGATCAAGGACAGCATGGTGGCTCCTTGGAATGAATTTGTGTGATTTAGGGCTGAGAAATAGGGTTGCTTTTATAGAAGTTTTAACTTATGCGAGTCGTTAGATCATCCTAGGAGCAATCACAACCGTCCATACTAAATAGAGTTATCCAGAATTGCCACCTATTCCCTAGTGACTCAGCAACAAGTTAGAAAAGACTCAATAACAGGTCAGAAAATCGTCACTGTTTGGATCTGGGCGAAAGGGGTAGGTGGGCCCCTAGGTCGACCTTTATACGGGGCAGTCGACCCCCTGGTCGACCTGGTCTCGGGCGGGAAAAATCCCTCCTAGCCTGATTCTTTGTTTTCGTTCGAATTTTGAATTTAAATCTGAGCTGTTTTAATTTATTTAAATTCCTGAAACTTCTGAGGGCCATAACTTACTCATACGAAGTCTGATTTACGAAAACTTGGACTCTATTCCAATCCGAATTTTGAGACGAACACAATGGCCTAATCCGTTCCCATAATTATCACTTTAAAAATAAGTATTCTTTAATTCGTTCTTTTAATAGACACAGAAAATTTAGTGTGTTACAGAGAACTAAAACAATTATTTAAAATTTTGCTTTAAAATAGAGTAAATCATGGGACCACGCCGTATAGCACGGAACGGGTTTTCCACCAAGAATATCAGTGCATAAAACAGTTTATAAACAACGCAATGCTTTTCGAAAAATGAAGCTATTAAAAGACTTAGGTCCCATCACATAATGCAACGCAAACCGGAGGATAGAGTTTTCCCTTATAATAGGCAAACATGCTTGGTACGTTTTAAAACAAATCATTTGATACTATTATACATGTATAGTGTTAAAAACAACTTCAAATATAAATGGGTACCATATATCATGTCACCATACTAGGTTCTACAACTAAAACCGAAAAGTCGCCTATTGGAAGTTGGATTTCCATCATGAACCAAGGCAATGGATCGTCCTTACTGATTCGAGACAATCTAGCACCATGTCTCAGGGCAAGTACTCAGTCAAGCCCTTGGAGCGTCAGGGCTGGTCCATACTAAGTGGATTAATAATCCCTGAACAATACGTTTCCCGGCCCTATGGGGCGTATGTTTGGTCAGTATATCGACCACGTCATCCATCGGCCCCGTAGTGACCGATATATCCGTGGCGCCTCACTATCCGTTAAATAATATGCAATATCCACATGATTAAAATGTCTGGTCTTCATACCATGACACCACTCCTAGCTAGAAAGAAATGCATGTCCTCCCTGAGGTCCTCTCCCTTTTCTGATTCACACCAGGGTGTGAGGCTCGCAAATTGACGCTATATACAAAGCTATTGTATTTAAAGCCATGCTTTGATCATCCACTACAAGACTCTGCTTTTCGACAGAAGCCTTTATCATTTTCATCTCAACATGCCACACTGACAATTCACGCCATGCGACGTATGTCTATAGATATATAACCTCTGAGCTCGTACGTCTCAGAGAAGGGTGTTAAGCAAGAGAATATATTCTCCGCCACCAAACAGATATATATTTAATAGAAGTCAATCAACATAGAATAAAATCCAATGTTAGACACACATCCATTTGCAAGTTCGTTCTAGGTCTGAAAGAAATTGGAGGCACCTTATTCCTCGTCCCATATGTCCAACACAGGAGAGAGGTCCTTGCATATCCGGTCGATCTCCAAGTACGTCTGGAAGATCACCACTTATTACCTTGTATGGGTGTACATCCCAATCAAAACATCAGTAATCATCCAAATGATGTGAAGATCTCCGGTCTTCTACCACTGTCTTAATCATTGAATTATCGTCGAATCAATTATTTAGAATGCGTATCAACCCAGTCTTTCCGAATAGCTCACGTATATTATAAACAAGTGCTACACAAACACAACATATGCCTCATTCCAATTCAGAATATTCTTTTATTCCAATATTCACATCATTAGGGAATGGTTCCCATTAATTTTATCAAAGATAAATTCTTTAAATTTATTCTTTAATCTTCCTTTGGATATCAATTCAAACAAATTTAGGGTTTATCCAAACTAGTCAGGATTAACGCACCTTACCGAAGTAATCATTTGTTTAATTTCTCAGTGCCAACCTATTTATCCCATGGAGCAAAACTAGTAGTACTCCATATCTAACATCATGATGTTATTGGTAAATTTAATTACCATTTCACGTTCAAATCTAATTAAAGATTTAACTATCACATGGAGTAAAACCGGTGGTGCTCCATTCTCGATCATTTTCCCAAATTTGATAATTTAAGTTATCACAGTCTCATTTCAATCTAATTAAAGATTCATTGAAACTCCACTTAGTTTTATTCTTCTAAAAATCATTATAAATGATTATTTAACTTTGGGAAATCAAACATGCCGCATCGAAAATCTACACTGTACCATTGATTTCTGTCAATATATAATCTTTAAGCTCGTACGTCTTAGAGAAGGGTGTTAGCAAGAGAATAAATTCTCTGCTACCAAACAGATATATATTTAGCAGAGATCAACAATATAGTTCGAAATACAATGTTAGACATGAAATCCTGTGTTTAACTGGGTTAAAGAACTAATGTCGTTTAAAACACAGTTCACGATAAACCCAAAATCACATTCCATTAATTATGGAATCTTCATGGAAAAACAAATCAGTATAATTATGTTAGTGAAATAATATATATATATATATATACACACACACATAACATAATATCGAAATATTTCATATCTGCTGAAAATCAGTGACAATTGACTAATGATAGCACAACAACCATTTAACTAAAATCTCGATGTTCTCAACTATATGGCTAAAAAAATTACATTTTTAAGTCATAGTGCACTAATAAAATGAGCATCGAAAACATCCAAGACTACAATTAAATAATATTAAAATTCTGACCTACTCATTTGAGTTATGAAATAATTCATTTATTTTGATATTAACGACCTTAACTATAGCGACTACAATAATAGTTTCCACTTTATGAATTTCTTACGTATTTCTACGCTGTATTAATACAAAGTAGAGAACCGACAAATGATAATTATGTTAGTGTCAAGAAAACCAACTCATCTTATAGCTATAGCAACCAGTAAGAACGTTGATGCTCTATTAGAGTTGATTAACTGATGTAAGCATGTCATTAGATTCCAAAGAACATAAATAATGTTCTATAGGGATGTATACTGACCATTTGTCAAACATTTATGTTTGTTGTGGATATTGAATTTTGTATATTATTTTTCAGTAATAAGCAGAAAAGAAAAGAATGCAATTTAAACTTAAGTTTACATTGCAAATTATGTAATGCCACAATAAAATATTTTTTGTGATAGCAAGTAAGAAGACCCTACACTGCTTCACTTTATTGTCATGCCTATTTTTCGTGCTTCATGTCAGTCACACGTCTTTTAGTTGAAAGCCTTGATTTACGTATGTTTTCACCTTCGTACTTCATTCATATTTTTCCACTCATGTGGATAAACATTGTAACATCCTCTATTTTAGTTCAATGGATGCTTGTAACGTGTTATTTATATACTCATGTATGGTTCAACACATGTTATGCCAACTTCTGCAAATATCAAGGGTCGGGCCAGTGGCCCGACTACCTATCCGACTGCCTAGTCGGACCTAAATTCAGCCAGCGTTGGTGTTGTGCTGGGTTGTAGCCTAGATTTATTTGGGCAATAAACCCTGTTTAAAAAAATTATTTTGGGTTACTTGCCACACAATAAATTTTAATAACCAAATTAAATAATTGGATGCTCTGGTATATATATATATATATATATATGTTGAATAAATAATCACTACTTGTTATGAAACAACCTAAACTCGCCCTTACGATAAAGCCCGGATTGAGTTGAGAACACGACAAATCAGAACGCAAACAGAAGAACATTTCGTTGTTGTTTACAACAATTACATTAGAGTACAAGAATATAACAGAGTATGAATAATTTATATACATCAGAAAAATACCAGAGATTAAAATACATTTAAATACATAGCAGCAGAACAATAATACATAAAACAACTGAAAGACATAACTGCAAGAAATTCACGGATACAGAGCTTTCCGAATATAGTTCCATTTGTAAATCCAGGATCCTGTGAAAATAATCTACAAACCAAAACTACTAGCTGCCCGTATGGAAAATATTGGTACCTAGAGTTTAGGTTAAAACAATAAACACCAGGTCAGTCATGGGACTGGTGTAAGAACTAAAACAGTTATTTGAAATTTTACTTTAAAATAGAGTAAATCAAGGGACCACGCCATATAACACCGAACAGGTTTTCTTCCAAGAATACCAGCGCGTAAAACAGTTTATAAACAATGTAATTCTTTTCGAAAAATGAAGCTATTGTAAGACTTAGGTCCCATCACATAATGCAACGCAAACCGTAGGATAGAGTTTTCCCTTATAATAGGAAAACATGCTTGGTACATTTTAAAACAAATCATTTAATACTATTATACATGTATAGTGTTAAAAACAACTTCAAATATAAATGGGTACCATATATCATGTCGCCATACTAGGTTCGACAACTAAAACCGAAAAGTCGCGTATTGAAGTTGGATTTTCATCATGAACCAAGGCAAGGGATCGTCCTTACCGATTCGAGACAATCTAGCACCATGTCTCAAAGCAAGTACTCAGTAAAGCCCTTGGAGCGTCAGGGCCGGTCCACACTAAGTGGATTTATAATCCCTAAATAATATGTTTCTCGACCCTATGGGGCGTATGTCTGGTCAGTATGTCGACCATGTCATCCATCGGCCCCGTAGTGACCGATATATCCGAGGCGTCTCGCTATCCGTCAAATAATATGCAATATCCACATGATCAAAATGTATGGGCTTCATACCATGACAAAACTCCTAGCTAGAAATAAACACATGTCCTCCATGAGGTCCTCTTCCTTTTCTGATTCAGACCAGGGTGTGAGGCTCCCGAATTAACGCTATACATAAAGCTATGCTATTTAAAGCCGTGCTTTGATCATCCACCACAAAACTCTGCTTTTCGACAGAAGCCTTTATCATTTGCATCTTTGCATGCCACACTGACAATTCACGCCATGCGACTGATGTCTATCGATGTATAACTTCTGAGCTCGTACGTCTCAGAGAAGGGTGTTAAGAAAGAGAATAAATTCTCCGCCACCAAACAGATATATATTTAATAGAAATCAATCAACATAGAATAAAATCCAATGTCAGACACACATTCTTTTGCAAGTTCGTTCTGGGTTTGAAAAAACTGGAGGCACCTTATTCCTCGTCCCATACGTCTAACATAGGAGAGAGGTCCTTGCATATCCGGTTGATCTCCAAGTCGTCTGGACGATCACCACTTATTACCTTGTCTTGGGTGTATAGCCTAATCAAAACATCAGTAATCATCCAAACGATGTGAAGACCTCCAGTCATCAACCAATGTCGGCTTATCGTTGTATCAATTATTCAGAGTGAGTATCAACCCGGCCTTTCCGGATAACTCGCGTATATTATAAACAAGTGATACAAAAACACAACATACGCTTCATTCAAATTCAAAATATTCTTTTTATTCAAATATTCACATCAGGGAAAGGATCCCATTAATTTTATCAAAGATATATTCTTTAAATTTATTTTTTAATCTTCCTTTGGATATCAATTCAAACAAATTTAGGGTTTATCCAAACTAGTCAGGATTAGTGCACCTTACTGAAGTAATCATTTGTTTAATTTCCCCAATGCCAACCTATTCATCCCATGGAACAAAACTGGTAGACTCCATATCTAACACCACGGTGTTATCGGTAAATTTAATTACCATTTCACGTTCAAATCTAATTAAAGATTTAATTATCGCTTGGAGTAAAACCGGTGCTACTCCATTCTCGATCGTTTTACCAAATTTGATAATTTAAATTATCACATTCTCATTTCAATCTAATTAAATATTCATTAAAACTCCGCTTAGTTTTAATCTTCTAACAATCATTATTAATGATTATTTAACTTTGGGAAATCAAACATGCTGCATTGACAATCTACACCGTACTATTGATTTCTATCGATATATAATCTCTAAGCTCGTACGTCTTAGAAAAAGGTGTTAAGTAAGAGAATAAATTCTCTACTACCAAACTGATATATATTTAGCAAGGATCAACAATTCAGTTCGAAAAACAATGTTAGACATGAAATCCTGTCTTTAACTGAGTTAAAGAACTAATGTCGTTTAAAACACAGTTCACGATAAACCCAAAATCACATTCCATTAATTATGAAATCTTCATGGAAAAACAGATCAATATAATTATGTTAGTGAAATAATATATATATATGTATGTATGTATGTATGTATGTATATAGACACACAAACACATAACATAATATCGACATATTTCATATCTACTGAAATCATTGACAATTGACTAATGATAGCATAGCAACCATTTAACTAAAATCTCGATGTTCTCAACTATGTAGCTAAAAGAATTACATTATTAAGCCTTAGTGCACTAATAAAATGAGCATCAAAAACATCCAAGACTACAGTTAAATAATATTAAAATTCTTACCTACTCATTTGAGTTGTGAAATAATACATTTATTTTGATATTAACGACCTTAACTATAGCGACTACAATAATAGTTTCCACTTTATGAATTTATTACGTATTTCTACGCTGTATTAATACAAAGTAGAGAACCGACAAATGATAATTATGTTAGTGTCAAGAAAACAAACCCGTCTTATAGCTATAGCAACCAGTAAGAACGTTGATGCTCTATTAGTGTTGATTAATTGATGTAAGCATGTCATTAGATTCCAAAGAACATAAATAATGTTCTACACGGATGTATACTGACCATATGCCAGACATTTATGTTTGTTGTGGATATTGAATTTTGTATATTATTTTTCAGTAATAAGCAGAAAAGAAAAGAATGCAATTTAAACTTAAGTTTACATTGCAAATTATGTAATGCCACCTTAACATATTTTTTGTGACAGCAAGTAAGATGACGGATGAATTCTTCTATACCCAACTCTGGTGTTCTCATATGCCGGATCAACCTTATCCATTGATTTGCACAAAATCTAATGGTTTTGAATGGATTGTAGGACCCGTTCATTAGATTATTAATAATATATGTGGTTGATGTGTGGTGGTGATTTGTCGGACACACGGGAACATCGGAGTTGGGTACAGAAGAATTGATCCCGTAAGAAGACCCTACACTGCTTCACTTTATTGTCATGCCTAGTTTTCGTGCTTCATGTCAGTCACACATCTTTAGTTGAAAGCCTTGATTTACATTTGTTTTCACCTTCGTACTTCATTCACATTTTTCCACTCAAGTGGATAACATAGTAACATCCTCTATTTTAGCTCAATGGATAATTGTAACGTGTTATTTATATACTCAGGTATGGTTCAACAGATGTTATGCCGACTTCTGCAAATGTCAAAGGTCGGGCAGTGGCCCGACTACCTATCCGACTGCCTGGTCGGACCTGAATCCAGCCAGCGTTGGTGTTGTGCTGGGTTGTAGCCTAGATTTATTTGGGCTATAAACCCAATTTTAAAAAATTATTTTGGATTGTTTGCTACACAATAAATTTTAATAACCAAATTAGATAATTGGATGCTCTCGTATATATATGTTGAATAAATAATCACTACTTGTTAGTTGCTTCCATTCATCTAGTAACAAATACATACATGCATACATACAGGATGTATGTAATGCCAATCTATAACTAATTTTATAAAAAAATAAGTGAGATTCTTGTTTCTATTTCATATTATATTCTGGTATCGTTCAGGGAAAAATTAATTCATATAAAGCAAAGCCTGAAACTATAAAGCCTAGAAAAAAGAAGAAGTTTAATACTGTTAATTAAAAATAATAATACCAGCATAACAGCTGTTGTTGTTGGAGAGCTGCCACTGTTTGCAGTAGCAATTCGGTCTCTTAAAAAAGAGAGAAGAAGAGAGTCTCATATGTCTAGTATACATGGGTACACATATACATGTACGTGTTTGAGAGATCGAATAGGTTGATGGATGGTTCATGTCTTGCTTGGTAATTGAATGTGAATTACTTACTTCAATTGTATCATAATATAACTTGAAAGATAGGGTTAGAGGCTGAATTTTCTCAGATAAGAATGCAGTGTTGAGATTCAATGATGGCTTCTTATCACTCTTAGTGTTGCTGTCAATATAATCAAGTTTATTTAAGAAGTACTTGAATTAATTAGCCTTTGTATTGTACGTTGACCTATTACTGCATGCTTGAGTGTGTGTTGCCTATGTCCTTGTATCTTTGTGCACCTATTGAGACGACCCGAAATCCCGTTCAAATGTTATATTCCAGAACTAAGCTTAACCAAAGCTCTGATACCACGTTGAGACGACCCGAAATCCCGTTCAGACGGAAACAAGGGTTATCTTTGGAATATAACACAGAAACAGATAATAGCAGAACAGAATTAAATAAATACACCAGATAATGAACAATAGAATATACTGGATAAAAGTAATCATCAGAGTTACACAGTATACAGGATCTTACTTAGTACAAATACAGTTCAGCTATACATAAATGTCTACAGCGGAAATAAACAAAATATGTACAATAGGAGCTGAACAGCATAAAAAGAAATAAATGATAGAATCCATCTTCAGCTCCAGCTATCCAGAAAGAACCAGCTAAACCTGAATACAAGGCTGCCCATGTAGAAAAAGGGGGCACCCGAGTTTGAAAGTGAAACAAACTACGAGTCAGTCATGGGACTGGTATGAGAAATCTACTCAACACATATATAATATGGCAAATCACAGGACCACGCCACTTTCGTGGAACGGGTTTACTCCATTGGATTGCCAGTGCTTTAAAACAAATCTTTCTTTTAAACATCGCTATGCTTTTTATAAAAATGAAGCCATTATAAGACTCAGTTCCCATCACACAATGCAACGCAAACCGGAGGATAGAGTTTTACCTTATAATGGCCAAAATATGCTTGATACGAATAAAACAAAGGCATTTGATATTATTACTAGTGTTTATATGTTTTGAAAACAATTTCAAATCATAACTATCAATCATAGACGGCATGGGTACCATATATCATGTCGCCATATATATATACAATCAAAACCGCACGATGTCGTATTTGGAAATTGGATTTCCGTCATGAACCAAGGCAAAAGATAGTCCTTACCGAATTCGAGACGCTCTAGCCCGTGTCTCAGGATCAGAGCTCGAGTGACCCTAGGAGCGACAGGGTCGGTCCACCGATGTGGATTAAAATTCCTGAACAATACGTTTCCCCGCCCTTTGGGGCGTAAACGAGCCAACGAATGACTCCATCGGACCCGGATCGTCCGATCAAACCGAGGCGCCTCGCAACAGCAACAACCACATAGGTGAAAAGTATATAAATGTCAGGGCTGGTAGGTCACTGACACCACCCTAGCTAGAAAGAAACGCATGTCCTCCCTGAGGTCCTTCCTCCCGTTTTAGGTTGATACCGGGGTGTGAGGCTCGCGAATTTACGTTATACACAAAGTTACGCCACACAGGCGGTGCTTTGATCATCACCACAAGACTTTGCTTTTCAACAGAAGCCCTGATCATTGCATCTTAGCATGCCACAAAGGCAATTCACACCGTGCAACTGATGGCTATCAATCACACAGAACAAATTCCAATGTCGGACACACAGTCCATTTACAAGTCCGTTCTGGGTCTGAACGAAACCGGAGGCACTAAATACCTCGCAAACCCATCGATCACCACGTACGTCTGAACGATCACCACTCATTATCCATATTTCGGGATGCCTCCCAATCAGGACCTCGGTTACCATCCAAACGAGGTGAAGATCTCCGGTCTTCGACCATCGTCTTCATCTTCGACTTTCAATCGTCGGTCAATTATTCGAAATGAGAATTAACTCGGCCTTTTCAAATAATTCACGTATATTTAGAATTTCAAATCAATTTATTTCAATGGTTAAATTATTCGACAACACCAATATTGTTCTTTAATGTAATTTTCACACCAAACAAATTCAACCATCAAATACAACAAATATCAAGCAAATTCAGTTTATTTCCATTCCATATCGCTTATGATATTTTATAACTATTTATCGCTATTTTTATTTATTTTAAGATAGCTAATTTATTCAAAATGACGCTTCGGGCCATAAAGCGGCCGTGGCGCTGTTTTTCTTTAGATTTGATTTACACATATCTGAAAATCTAACCGTTGGATCTTCACAAAATTTACATCATTAGAAAGGACTTTTCAAAACGAATCCAACGGTTCTAGATTCGGGAAAATCCGACGGTCGGATCTCCCGGTACAATCGTTTGAATTTTCGATTTCAAATTACGAACTGCAGCGTCGTTATTCGATTAAATATATAATTATATTTATATATATATATATAAATATAATCGCTTCTGGCGCTGTTTTTCTTCAGATTTGAATTAAACATTCCAGACGATCCAACCGTTGGATTTTTACAAGGTTGGTGCCGTTGGGAAGATATTTCCAAGGCGAACCCGACGGTTGAGGTTTCGGGAAAATCCAATGGTCGGATTTCCCGCACTAGTCGTTTGAAATCACGGTTTCAAAATACGAACTGCACGGCCTCGTTTCGTTTTAATTTTATTTATATTTATATATTTATATAAATATAGTTCGTTCAATGATTTCAATATCGTTTTCACTTCAAATATTTCACTAACACCTTAAATTTCACTAACGCCTTAAATTTTTGGAAAATTTCGCCATAACCTCCCCTGCACCGGGAGCATCGGGAAATTGCAAATAGCTTTCCCGGTCCTTCTAATCTCAAAAAGAAAAAGAAAAAGCCAAGCAGCTAGCCAACAGGCTCATAAAATCATCACCCAAACAAAACAGTAAATGTGTACCTATTTGTCGGGCACACAATTTTATTCCTCTTCTCTAGCCCCTTTGCTATAACCTGTTCAATGAATATGCATGTACATATATATACAGTTCTTATCATTTATCATTTTCTATTCATCTTCATGTTTGATTTCTATTTGGTTTAAAAACACCATTCATTCTAATGTTACATAAATAGGTGCAAATCATTTCATTAGTTAATTAATGAATATTTCAACTCATATATGTTTATTTTGAACAAGTGGCTATTTTTAACACTTCACATTTCAACGATTTATGCATACAATAAAAATGTGATTTTTATTGTAAAACAATTCATTTCAAAACACTATTTTTCTATATAGTTCATGATGGTGATAAAAATGGGATTTTTATCATAAAACAATTTCTTTTAAAACGAGATTATTTTACACAGTTCATATAGTCGATAAAAGGTGATTTTTATTATCAAACAATTTATTTCAAAATATGAATACCATTCAACACCTGAATTTCTAATCAACGAATGAATATCAATTCAACACATGAATGTTTTCTATTGTTTCTATATATAGATAAAAATGTGATTTTTATTATCAAACAATTTATTTCAAAATATGAATACCATTCAACACATGAATTTCTAATCAACGAATGAATATCAATTCAACACACGAATGTTTTCTATTGTTTCTATATATAGATAAAAATGTGATTTTTATTATCAAACAATTTATTTCAAAATATGAATACCATTCAACACATGAATTTCTAATCAACGAATGAATATCAATTCAACACATGAATGTTTTCTATTGTTTCTATATATAGATAAAAATGTGATTTTTATTATCAAACAATTTATTTCAAAATATGAATACCATTCAACACATGAATTTCTAATCAACGAATGAATATCAATTCAACACATGAATGTTTTCTATTGTTTCTATATATAGATAAAAATGTGATTTTTATTATCAAACAATTTATTTCAAAATATGAATACCATTCAACACATGAATTTCTAATCAACGAATGAATATCAATTCAACACATGAATGTTTTCTATTCAATGAATAAATATAGTTTAAGCATATGAAAATAATTCAAACACACGAATATTATTCAAAATTTCGGCAGCATAACGGCAGGGTAGTTAAACCGGGACCGTCCCTAGTACGGCTCATCGCTCTACCTTAAAACCTCGCTGTTTTTGACAATGGGGATCATGCATCTAGTTCGCACGCAGGCGGCATGTATATATTTATTTCATTTCCACAAACTAATCCTATGTGGTTTCAACCAAATATTTCTCAACCACAAATGGGTATTTTCAACCACTATCAACCAATATCAATCACAAACAATCCCAAACAATCATTCGCTATCAATCAATTTTCACAACCATTTCAACCAATAAATATCGTCCATGGTTTGTGGACGAGGGGCGTATATATATATATATATATATATATATATATATATATATATATATATAGCAATTCACTTTTATTTCAACACACACACATATATATATATATAGTAAAAGAAATTGAAGAGTGAGAAATTCTCACACAGTTATAATTTTTAAATCAGAAATCTCACCGAATAGCTAATTCAATCCCACGACTCTTCTTTGCATAAAATCTTCGCCAATCTCTCTTTTTGTCGCTTTGTTGCCCGTATTCTCTACATATGTAAAAATCGAATTTTTACTATGTTATTCAATATATAAAAACTGCATTTCAAAAATATATATTCCGCCTTTTCAAAAATAAAGATTATATTTTTAATATTCCTATGATGTAAAAATTATATTTTTATTACTTTAAAAATACAAAAATCATATCTTTCTCCTTCTACTTAATAAAAATTCCATCTTTTCTATTTTAAAGATCAAATCTTTTTCTTTTTAAAGTCAGTTTTAAATCTTTTCCTTTATAAAGTTTAAATCTTTTCCTTTATAAAGTTTAAATCTTTTCCTTTATAAAGTTTAAATCTTTTCCTTTATGAAGTTTAAATCTTTTCTGTTTTAAAATCAGTTTTAAATCTTTTCTGTTTTAAAATCAGTTTTAAATCTTTTAAAAAAAATCAGTTTTAAATCTTTCTGTTTTAAAATCAGTTTTAAATCTTTAAAAAAAAATCAGTTTTAAATCTTTTAAAAAATTCAGTTTAAAACCTTTTTAAAAATTCAGTTTTTAAACCCTAAAATCGAAATTAGTTTTAAACCCTAAAATCGAAATCAGTTTTAAACCCTAAAATCGAAACCAGTTTTTAAAGAATTAAAATAAAAATAAAATAAAATACTTACTTTAACCTGCGAAGAAGGAGGGGAAAAAGAAGACGTCGGCGGCAGGCAGTGGTCTTCGGTGGTGGTGGCGTCGATGCTTCAGGGGGGGCTGCTCGATTTGATTCGACGGGGGGGGGGGGGGGGGATGCGTCGCGAGGGGGAGGAGCGGGATCGGCGCGTGGTGGGGGGGGGTTCGGCGGTCGTCAGGGCGGTGGCGTCGCTGCTGCTCCGTCTTTCTTCTTTTCTCTTTTTTTTTTTGTTTTCTGATTAATGAAATCGGGGGGGGGGGGGCAGAAAGAAGGATAAAGGGAGGGAATTAAATTAATTTTTTTTCCTTTTTATTATTTAATTATTTATATTTTGCAAAAAGGTTGACTTTTACATACGACCTCGAAACGAGGCTTACCGCCTGCCGTCCATAGCGTTTAACCCCCATTCCGAACACAATGGGATATGTATCGCAAGCTGATTTGCTCGTTACAATCAGTTTCCGTTGAATTTACATTTAAATCACTATATTCAATTTTAAACGTACATTTCAAATTACCGGGGTCACATACTAACTAGAAAAATTCCAGAAAAATATTTTCTCGCTTCATATTGACGATACGGTCCTAACAAAACTAGTTTCGTCGAATTCTGAGACCGTTTGAAAAATGGCCAATTTCCAGTCGATTGAAATCAACTAAAACCGGCCAAACACGTTTTCCTTTGCCACGCTCACATATTGATTCGAAAAATTATGAAATTTGAAACCTAACAATAACTTGACACTGTGGATCCAACAAAAGTGGTGTCGTCGAAATCCGAGGTCATTTGCAAAATGTCCATTTTTAAGGGCCTGAATTCCATAGCGACTATTCAGAATTTTCAACTGGACATATCTTTTGATTCCCGCTATCAAATTTCGATTCGTCGGATTCGTTAGAAAGATATTCACTAACAGATTTAAATATTTTTGGTTTCACTAAAATCCGGATTGTTTTGCACCCGGTACAGTCCGACAAAGTTTGAATTCAATTTTTGAAACTGCCGCGCCATTTCAGGCCTTGTTTATAATTATAATTAATTATATTCGTTTTCAATTGTCGATTCAAACTCAGTTTTCATCGCCATTATTTAAAATATTTATTTTAAATATTTAAAATCCATTATTTTAGCCAATTTAAAAATTTTAAATTGGTTCAGATTTTCTGGGTCGTTACACATATACACCATAAGATGACTATTCAGCTATTTATAATATGGTTTGACTTTAGTACATTTGTAGCCTTACTTATTAGTGTTGCTACTTGTTGGGTGAGTTGTTTGGATGCATGCACATTAGCATTGGAAAAACCCTTGTTCTTTCCTGTGCTTTGATCTATTGTTTGCACCTAAACCACACTTATTTACATGCACTTATATATGCACGTCACTTGTTAACGTGTTTTGAGTCACCACTATTCTAAGTCCATGTCTTACGTGATGTACAGATCTGTTCGATGTGCATTTGTGCTCTCTTTAGTTAACTCATGTATGCTTATATAGGATGCCTGCACATTAACCAATGTGCAACTGCATTTTGTATTATTTTTTGGCAAAGCCGATCGGTTTTTGTAGTGTTCCGTAACACTCTTTTATTTATTTCAAAATAAAAAATACATATAAGTACAGGTGATATGCTTTCTACATATCAACTATATCGGTTTTTGTAACACCCCATATGGTGAATAACTTGCTATAATATAAAATTGGGCAGAATTAAATTTTAAAATCTGAATCAGGGGAAACGGGCTATGCCATTGGGTTCGTCTCGGAAAAATACGCGAAATAGAGTCTGAGTTTTCGAAAATCGGAGCCCGTCTGAGTTTTCAAAACAGATTTAAAAACAGAAATTTCACATTTCAGAAGACGCGGGAAAATTCCCGCCAGGCAGAGGGAGTCGACCCTAGGGTCGACATGGGTGTCGACCCCCTCCCTAGGGGTCGACACAGGGGTCTACATAGGGGTCGACCCCCCCTGTCGGTCTGTGTGACCTGGGTGCACCATCTTGGCTTTGGGGCTGTGCTTGGTGGCTGGGACGAGATCTGACGGCTCTAATCTGATTTAGGGTTAATCTAATGGCCTAAAACACCTAACTAATCTATAAATACACCCTAAGACTACCCTAATTCATACTAAAAATAGATACAACACCGTTATGCCGTCAAAATGCAACTTGAAGGAGCCTCCATCAAATTGTAGAAGAAGATAGCATCTCAAATCAACCTCTAATCAACTCTAGCAACTTAATCTTCTTCATAGGAGTGCTAATTAACAAGTTGTGAGTTTCTGTAGCCTTAATGACCAATTGTTGAAATGATTATGATAGGATATAATGAGGTTATGGCTATGAATGTGGATCAATGCAAGATTATGTTATCATATGCTATGTGTTTGTGATGTTATGCAAGTTATGCAAGTTATGTGCTATGTGTTCATGATGTTATGCAAGTTATGCAAGTCATATGCTATGTGATCATGATGTTATGCAAGTTATGCAAGTTATATGCTACATGTTCATGATGTTATGCAAGTTATATGCTACATGTTCATGATGTTATGCAAGTTATATGCTACATGTTCATGATGTTATGCAAGTTATGCAAGTTATATGCTATATGATCATGATGTTATGCAAGTTATGCAAGTGTTAAGCTATGTGTTCATGATGCTAGTTATGCAAATTGCTATGATAAACATTGATCCATTATGACACCATGATTATGCAAGTTTGGTGTATGATTATATGCAAGTTCATATATAATATGTATGCAAGTTTGGTGTATGATTATATGCAAGTTCACATATGACATATTATGCAAGTATGGTGTTTGATTATATGCAAGTAACATGTGCAAGTTTACACCTTTGTATGATATGCATACATATGCAAGTTAACCCCTTTGTATGTCATACATACATATGCAAGTTTACCCCTTTTGTATGACATAAGTAACTTATGCAAGTTAACCTCTTTATGACATATGTGATTCATGCAAGTTTGGGTTGGTTATTTATGCTAGTTGGGTTTGATGCTATATGCATGTTGACACCTTTAAACCCATGTTGATGCTAATGTTATGCAAGTTGAACCCATTGTATTTGTGATGAGTCTTCCCTTTTATGTCATGTTAGCGAATTACGTGGGGAACGATGGGGTTAATATACATATTAATGAAATGGTGTGAAGTTGGTATGATTATGCATACCATAAAGTGGATGGACATAATTGAGTCAATTATGTACATCGTTAAAATTGGAATTAATTAGGGAGAATTAATTCGAAATATGGGGGTGATTAATTAGGTGTAATTAATCGACTAAGACACGAGGTTGGACCCTTTTGTAGCATAAGACTGCCCGAAACCGACCGGCAAATCCAGCGGCTACAAATGATTGGCCCAATGTGAGAGGTCTTAGGCAGAAACTAAATATGTGACAAGTGTAAAGACACGAGGTTAGACTCGGTTACGGCGTAAGGCTGCCCGGACCCAACCGGCAAATCCAGCTGCCATAAAAGATAGTCTAATGTGAGAGGTCTTTACAACGGTTACGTTCTTAATCAATTAAGAAACACTTAACCAGATAAGCATGTAGTGGGGCATGAGGGGTTAAGTGGGTGCCTTGGGTGGCATGTGGAAATCAAGTAAATGCCTTGGGTGGCATGTGGAAATCTAGTGGGTTGCCTTGGGTGGCAATAGAAAATACGATTAGAATACTTAACTAAGTGGAACATGTAATTAAACATGATTAAAGGGTTAAGTGGGATGCACTAGATAAAGGGACAAGCTTAGGTGGGTAGCTTGTGGGGGCCCATTTCAACCAGTAACTCATATGTATCTTATTGGGCTCGACCCATGTCGAGGACGGGACACGCGTACTGGGCTTGATTATAAGAGGCCAAAACGGGTTAGCGGTGGCAACGCAAGTCCAACGGGCTTCATATGCGTGTGTGGACCCGGGCTGGTAGGTAAGACGTTGTTGCATCGTGTAGGTATAAGCCGTGCACCATTGGTTGTATCGGGTTGCCACTTTGGGGAGTGATACACCCCACTGTGGGGCCAGCACGGGTATCTACGGTAGGGAGCCGATCTCTTGGGGAGTAGTGGGTACACCTAGTGGAGATAGGGGCAGACGGCACCTATGTAGTCAGCTAGGGGTACACGAAACTACTAGGTAAATTTTCTAAGTCCTTGGGTGGGATCAACCTTTAAGTAGGAATGACTGGTGTGGTGCAGTTAGTAATTACCCTTGGGTGGGTAGATGCGTCTTTACCGTTATCTTATTTCATCCTATGTCTAGTTGGCTACTTAGTGTAGTCATTTATCCCCAGTCATCCCGTACCAAGTTTATATCATACCCTAATTACTTTAATGATTGTGTTGTTAAAGTTATAGGGCTCACTAAGACTTATGTCTGACCCCGTTGTTTTTATCTTTTTCCCCCTCAGGTCCTCAGGTTGGGCCTAGCACTAGTGGGCTTTGATCAGATTTCTTTATCTATCTTCTGGAGCTTGGACCGTGATGTAAAGCCCAGCTTATCTTTTCTTCTATGGCTATTAGTTATGTAGTGGGATTATGTACTTATGTTTTATCAGGATGGATATTTAGTACTTGACTCTTGTTTTATTTGGTTTTGATATGTAACCAAACATGTTTATCTTCTGCTGCAATGAAATGATGTTTTAAATTTTCAAGTATTTATATCTGTCTTGTTGTAATTTTTCTGTTCTATATTCACTTAAAATGCTCCACCGAAGTTAAGGCATTCCCTTAATGAGTGACCTTAGCGGGTGTGGGGTGTTACAGTTTTTAAGGTGGACCGTCCACCGTCTACGAAGTTTATAGTGTTCCATCCACTCTACCTAACAGGCTTAAGGCACCGGAGCTAGTCAAATTTAACTAGACTACAGTTTTCATACGTACTCCACGCAGGGAGACGAAAATTACATGGTTCGCTTCACATTACATTGAATACAAAAAATAATTTGGCAAAATCTGCCAAAACAAATCTAGACCATGGTATTCTATGAATTACATACTGAACACAACAAAGCGCGCACAGTGACATGACATAAGGCTGTTGCAATAAAATATATATTGACCACATAGAGCAGCAGCAGGTTTCCATGAGCTCCACACTCAAAAAGTGATGACCTTACCTGACGTGCCATACTGAAAACAGAAGTACAGAGTACTCACTATTGAAGCATGGCATCACATTACAGCTACCATACCACCCACGCAAAAATCCCATCAACATAATATAGTTTTCTCAGGTAAACTCCACCAAATAAATGAACTACGGTTCGAGCCTAGGCTTCCATGTGTAGCCATACATAGCAGAATTAACCCAAACAGACGTGAAGTACATTGTGCTGAAGGACAACATGGCCATGGCTTAAAACAACTCATCAGCCACCGCAAAAAATTTAGTGAACAATAAACACCGATTCAAGGTTAAATTCAGTGCCTTCGGCATCTCGTGCATAACCCACAATCGATGAAAACAACACCAAGCCTCAACACCGTGACTGATAAGATGCAATACATATTATAGTCCAAGACCCAGCAAACAAGAAAACAAACCAAACTCCCCATCAGACCCAAATCAAACGAGAACACCAAGACTGTAAAACGAGATCTACCAACTAGACGAACAGCATAGCAAACATTGAATACCTTACACCCGTGAAGACCCATCCCAGATCCAAGTCGGCATGCGAAATCCAAACAGGCAGAGGGCATTACTGCTTACCACGAAGTCTCCACGTTAGGGTCAAACTCCGTTCGAATGTCAATTGAATATCTCACAAAGCAAGAAGTTTCCTGAAACATATGGAAAACGAAGGTCTTACAGTGGTGGGTTCAGATCGAGGGGGTTTGCTGAGAAGAGGCGAAGAACACAAGCGTTTACTGGATCTGGGAAAATTCGTGAAAAAGCTTAGATCTTGATAGACAAAACAGGTACTCTGAGGAGATTCGCGCATGACGTAAGCAAGAAGATGAGGAGAAGAGAGTTGTGGTGTGATAAGGATTAAGAATAGGTTGAGGTGGAAGAATAGTGTGAAGAAGGAAGAAAAGGTGGATTCCTTGACGCCATTTACAAAGTCCTCAGAAATACCAGTGACGAAGAAGTTATCTGTATCACTATGGAGTATTGATGCATTTTGTGAGTTGCACATACATGCTAATTAATCACCATGAAATCAGCTGCCCTTGTTATATATTCAAACTTTGATAGCATGTTCATGTTCTTGTGCTGAAGTTTCCCCACTTTGGGTCATTATACTTGAAAAAAAATACAAAGCAGCATACAGCCATTAGCAATAGCAGTTCGGTCTTTGTAGAAAAAACAAGTAGGGTATGTTGTTATTAGCAGCAGCAATAGAGGAAGGATAAAGGAGGTTGCTGCTATTAGTAGCGGTATACACTATCAAATTTGAAATTATTAGGAACATACAATTAGAGGCAAATTAGGTAAAAAGCCCCTATTAACTAGCAATTAATGGCTAATTATAAATTAGTCGGTAATAACAGTTAAGCGAGGCTAATTAAACCGACCTAGAAAATGCCACTACACGCTCATTTGAGAGGAAAAGAGTTGTCATCCTATCTAATCTCATCTGTCCCCTTTTCCGAACCCTTCATGCTCCTCTCGTCACGCATCTTCTCCTCGAAAACAAAATCAATCGACCCGTCTCGCCACTGTAAATATCCAATAGTTTATTAACAAATAATATTCCAATTCTTGTCTTATAAATATAACTAATCAACTAGTCATTGCTTACTACGTGGGATGATTAAGGAGTTGTAGTTTATATATATATATATATATATATATACACACACACACACACACACATGTAACAATACTTTATTTTGTTCTATTTTATTTACAGGCCTTAGGAGGTTATGTACAAAGGTCTTCGATTTTGATTGTGTGTAGTGGAAGTTGTGGGTATTTAAAGTCTGCATTTTTTCAAACTTATTCTCTAATTTATTATTTTAGTACTTGCGCATGTAAAAATGTGCAATATCGTTGTTTTATCTTTGTGTACATATGATATTATGGTGTGCCTTATGTTGACGACATATTCCATCATTTGTCTCCAAGTCTTCATGTATTGATATGAAAATAGATTTATAAAGTAATATCATTTGATAGTGGGGAAAAATGTTAAATGGACACTATGCGTACAACTAATATGAAATTAATTTGACTATCAAGATAAATATATTAAATGATGTTTTAAGCAAGCAATCTGTGTTGTTACTGTAGCTAACAAAAAATTTACACCATAAGTAAAACTTGTATTAAACTCCTGCTACCGACAAATGTAGTAATTTTCTAAAAAAACATTAAAATAATAGTATTTAAATCCAGTTTATGCACGTCTTTATATTGAAACATTCTAAAAGATATGGATGATATGCTTGCTTGCTTGTAGTTGACATTTTACTTTATCACTTCCTTTACGGGAAATGTTAATATATATGTATTGTTTTCTAATAATTTGTCCACTGTTATTTAGGATATGAATAAATAAATAAATTATGAAACTATGATGACATAAAAATATAAAAGTTAAATAATAACTAGTTTTAATGTGATAAGCCACTCAACCATATTCACATTATCATTACCGGAAATCGAAGATGGTATGATCTCAAGTAATTCATTTAAAATTATAATTTAGATGGCTATTAAAAGAAGTAAAAAAAATAGATGGTTATAAAATTGTCTACAGCAGTAGCCCGACGGTTAAAGACTTTGCGTCATGCTAACGGTGGCATGGGTTCGAAACTCAGAATGACATGCTAAGAGATTACAATATGATACGCTAAGATCAGCCACTTATGTGGTGCTCGCGAAGCAGGCTAGGTGTACTAAGAAGGGTTTTATGACTCCGGTCTGTTGCTCACCTGAACAAATTCAAAAAAAAAAGAATTTGAAGAAAATTTATATTTTATTTACAAGATTAAAAGTTATAAGATCATAACATTTTATTCAATACTTGATTTTGTATGTAATTGTGATAGTTTATACCAGACAATGGATAGAAGTTGGGTTAATTTGGATCGGACTTTATATGAGTATAAAAAAAGATGGAACTTTCTTTAGATGAAGCTTTTTCCAAATCTACTCGCCAAAATAAGATTATATGTCCTTGTAAGAGATGTTGCAAACGATATTTCAATGATAAGTTACTATTGGAGGTCATCTTCTTTGGTAGAGAATGGAACCTTTATATATGATAGCTCGTTGGATGCATCATGGTGAAACTAATCTTGATGGGTCAAATATTGAAGGTGAAAGTTATGTTGATTTGGGTAATAGCACACCAACTGATGGTCTTGATGAAAGTGTGGGCGGTGATATGTATAACTTTCATAGTGATACATTTGTGTAGCCTGCACAAAGTGTCGGTTCATCAATACTCCATTTTACTAAAACTTTGGTGATACAATATTTCCAAAATTAAATAGATTTTGTAGATATTCTTGGTATATTGATTACCCCTTTTGTGCATGAAAGAAATGGAAAGAAATATTAAAAAGATAGGGATTTTGAAGATATTCGCCAAATATTTATTGTCATATTTTTGTGAAAGAAGAAATGGAAAGAAATCATATTGGTATAGAATTGGTTGACAGAGAAAAGGGAATGTTACCAATTGATGATATGACAAGAAAATTAATGTGAATGATATGTATATTATTCTTCCATGAATTGATTTATTTACATAAATCAATTTCTTCATCCCTAAGTAATTCTTCTCTATATAAAGCGAGCCATAGAGAATGTTAATCTCATCGTATCTTATGCCATTTCTTTATTTGATTGCTCTACTATGATACTCTGTAATTTCTTTAATATTAATAAATCTGTTCCTCGTTAAAGTGAATGTACACTAGCGATAGTGGAACGACTATAAATATTGTGTATTCTCTCTTGTTTTCAATTTTTTCCAGTGATCTATGATTGATAATTATTTGAACCTGTTTGTTCTATCACATCATTGCAAGATCATATTTAGGCTTTTCCATTGAAAGAGATTGATCACCCCTTACAAATGGTATCCGAGCTACATTCGCAAAGAAATTGTTTGATAGAATGCCAGAAGGAGAAGAAAATAGTGCAAATAGTGCTTTAGAGATCAATCTTGTTCCAGTAGTTGCTCCAGAAGTTAGAAGCTCTTATGTGGCTTCAGGATCACTATTGATGAAAGAGAAGTGGAACGGTGAAGAAGATTTTGAAAAGTGGCAGTGGTGATGAAAGAAGTTTTGACAAGAAATCGTATTCATCATGTAGTATTTGATACAGAGACATTGCCTACTGATATTTCATCAATATAATGAGAAGAGATGGAAGAATGGATCTTTACTACTCTTCATCTTGCTATAGGATGGAATATAATTTTTGAAATCGGTCAGGAAACAACAACCAAAGACTTTTATAAGAAGTTGGAGGACCTCTACATGAATAAAGCCCTAACTAACCGCCTAATCCTATTAAAGACCTTATTCACTTATAAGACGAAGGAAAATTCTACAATTAAGACACATTTGAGTGCATTTGATGACATGTTGATGATGATGATGATGTCTGTTGAGTTGGAAGTTGGTGAAGGACAAAAAGCATTGGTTCTATTGTGTTCGGTTCCAGAGCGAAACATTGTTCTCGCTAACAGCCTTATCTATGGTAGAGATACATTAAAATTAGATGATGTGCTAATAGTCTTATCTGTGGTAGAGATACATTAAAATTAGTTGTGTGAAGACATGTTTGCTGTGTGAAGAGTTGAGAGATTAGATGAATGGGTTTAGTGTTGGTGATAGTAGTTGAGGAATTAGTAGTAGTTCAGGTGTATTCGTTGAGAGAGGTAGAACAAATAAGAAAGTGAAGAATTATAGGAGGCGTTCCAATTCTAGGAAGCCCGATTAGTAGAATAAATCTAAAGATGGGAGGTGCCATAATTATAAGAAACCAGGCCATTGGATAAGAGATTGTCTAGATTTGGAGAAGATTAATGATTCTTCATCTATTGCGATGGACAAAGAAGGTAGTTATTTGTTAATAGTGGTTGTATAGGTGTTGCAGTTCACTAGATTTTAGATTCGAGAACATCATTTCACATGACTCCTAATATGGATTATTTTTCTTCCTTCGATGCCAAAGAGGAATGTTCCATCCTTATGGGGAACGATGTTACACGTAAGTCTATAGGAGTTGGTTTAGTTCGCATGTATGACGGGATTGTTTACATAATTTCAGAAGTTCGCTATGTCCCAGGTCTTTGAAAGTCATTGATACAATTAGGCCAATTGGCATCATTGGGATGCAAGGTTACCAGTGCCAGAGATGGTTTGAGAGTTTCTAGAGAGGCACTTGTATTGATGAAGGTTGTTATGGCACGAAATATGTATTTGTTAATGCGTACAACTGTTCATGGAGAATTATGTGTTGGAGTTGATAGTTTTGAAAGCTTTGATTCTACTAAGCTTTGGCATATGAGATTAATAATACTTCAGAGAAGAACTTAGAGTTTCTTTATAAGAAGAAAAAGATCAAGGGAGAAATCTTTAAAAAGTTAAACTTTTGCAAGGAGTGTATATTGTCAAAGAAAAATAGAGTTTCTTTTGGTGATTGTATGCATACTTCTAAGAGGGTACTTGATTACATGCATTCAGATGTTTGTGCTCCATAACCTAAAACTTCCATTTGTGGAACTTATTTTTTCCATTCATTGATGACTACTCGCGCAGGATTTGGCTGTATGTAATGAAAGATGAGTCAGAAGTATTTGAGAAGTTTAAGATTTGGTAAGCTCTTCTCGAGAACCAAACAGGAAAGAAACTGAAGATTCTTAAACCAAAAAATGGTTTTGAATATGTCTCCAAAGAGTTCCTTGATTACTATAGACAACACGGTATTAGAAGACATTTTACTACACTTGGTGATCCGCAATCTAATGGGGTTGCTGAGAGGATAAATAGGACCCTACTTGAGAAGACCCATTTCTTGATATTGACTACAGGAATGTCTAACGGTTTTGCGTTGAAGCTATTTTGACTGCAGCACGTATTATTAATTGGATTCCATGCTTGGCCATTGGTAGGAAGAGTCCAGAGGAGTTATGGAAAGGAAAATGTGCTTTATTATGTTATTTTCGTATATTTAATTGCCTAGTTTATGTTCATAATACATGACATGATAAGTTGGATTTTAGGGCCTTCAAATTGTTTTTCTTGGTTATACAAATGGAATAAAACGATATAGGATTTGGAATCTAGATACGAAGAAAGTTATAGATTCCAGACATATGACTTTTGATGAGTCAGCAATGTTTAAACTTTGGAAGGTTTATTAGATGGTTTAGATTCAGCTGATGAGAAGTCTGAAAAGACCAAGATTCCCAATTTTTAAACCTAAAATAGAGTTATTACTATTAATAATAGAATAATAGTGACATAATAGTTGATGACACATCACATGATAGTCCATAGATTTCCTATAGTAGCAGTGGAGATAGTCATGAAGCTAAAGAGGATTCAGCTTAAGGTGGAGCTGATGGAGAGTCGGTTAATATAGCCATCCAGGATGGTCAAAGACCAAATGCAGCTCCAATCACTACAAGAAAAAACCTTATTGCAACTAGATATTTGCAACAGGCGTTTATGATAGTTGCAGTAGACATATTTTTTGCAACTGCGCTTTCGTGCTAGTTGCCAAAAAATATATTTAGCAGCTGTTTTTGCCAATTGTGATAACTGTATTTTTTTAAACCGTAAAGCCAGCTGCGAAAAATGTAGTTTTAAAAAATATGTTTTTTCCCAATTTTTGGTGAACATAATTACTATATAAAAGTACGAAGTAATAAGTAATATCCAATTATAATATTAGAAAATTTAAGTAATAGTAGTTAATTGATATGACTTAATACTTTAATAGTTAATAAATATAAAATTTAGTAATAAATACTTATAAAATATGAAAATATAAAACAAGTATGTTTGAATCTCTAATATTAATTTGTAGTGAAAAGTATTTTGTTTATTTAGTATTTAATATTTGTAATTGATGTTTACATCTAATATTCAATAATTTAAATAGTCCAAAACTTAGAACTAAAATAAAACAAAAAATATTCAAAATAATTTATTTTGTTTCTTTTAAATTTTCATGAAATTAAAAAAATTAAATTTTAAGTATAACATAGGACTACAAAAGAGACCATTAATTTAGAAATATTCATAATTTTGAATTTTCGATAAGAAGAAAAAGAAATCCATAAAATATAAAATAAAATTTATTGTAATGTGTGTAGCAGTCTTACAACTTTATTCATAACAATACAAGCTTTTTATGGTTCAACCTAATTTTTTGACTTTAAATCTAAATAGTTTTTCTCTTAACAAATTTACAATAATTTATTTTTCATTAGATCCATTTGGTACCAACACGTTTTGGCTTGCATTTCATAAAAAATTTATTTCCCGCTTTCGCCTCTGAAACCCTATAATCAAGTATGTTTGAAGCAGCCACCATAACCTTCCACAATCCTCCCCATCCCACCTTAACGAGACTATCACCGATTGACAAAAATCGTGACATCCCCGATAATGGCGACTGTGGAAAGCAGAAATTGAGACTAGGGTTTAAGCGCCGCCACCTTCTTCTTGTCCATCTCTTCCCCTCTGCTCCTCAGCGTTAAATCCCTATCTTTCTCCACGCCTGCTCTTCGCTTTGACTATTCCATCTCTTTGCTACATCGCTTTAGATCTTCTAATCGAAGCTTCCCTTCACCTGTACCTTGGCTTTGTTGATTCTCGATAATGGATATAGTGCAGTTTCTTTGCCTTTCGATTGACACCTAGGTCTCCCTACAACGCCTCATTCGAGATTGATTCAGCTATCATGGTTAGGTAGATTCTAAGATTATTTGTTCTTCCGTTTGGCTATAGTAATCTATGTGTTTTTTTTGTTCGAAGCTGCTTCTTCCTTTGGTTTATAGTGTCTGGTTTTTTTGGGTTTCTTAAATCAGCCTATGTTGGACAGTGTTTGTTTTGGGTGCTTGTTTGTGACTACTTAATTTCAAATAATATTTTAGTCTAGTATTATTAATGTTGTTTGATTCAGCGCATTGACTAGTTGAATAATTATTTACTCATTCCATATTTCAAAAAAAAAAACGTAAGGTGAATTAACATCATAATTGATTTATTTATTTTGTTTGTTCATGCCTTTAATTGTTTGGTTTCTTTATTCAGATACAAGCTGGGAAACTAATGATTGCTGGAGAATGGAGTTTTGATGACAACAACCTTATTTCAATTATCATTGATAATAAAATATATATTAACACTTTTTGTGTAGAATATATATATATATATATATATATATATGTGTGTGTGTATATATATGTGTGTGTGTGTGCAGGAATTATATACAAGAAATATTACTGAAGATTGTACAGTTATAAAGATGATAGAGACTCAAAGATTATACAAATTTCAAGACTCATGAGTATTCAAGATTTTAGGAGGTCAAGAGTTCAAGATTAATATAGTTATAGAGTCTAGATTTTGTAAGACTCTAAATAGCACTCCAGATTCAAATTCAAATTCTAAAATTCAAATTCTGATTTTCAGTTTTATTCACAGTCCTCTCTATTTTATTTTTCTATTTGTTTCTATTTTTTTCTTCTTCTTTGTTTTTCAAATTTAAGTTTTATATATTCTTCATATTTATACTTTATATTTATACTTTATATTTATACTTTATATAGTTTAAAACTTTATAATTTTATAAATATATTTATATAGTTTAAAATTATGTTTTCATATGTTTTTCTGTCATATAATATTAATTTACAACACTGGAATTTTACTCAAGAATTTCCAGAATTTTTTTTATATCAAAACACTAGAAAAATGCTTTAAAATTCAATTTTTCAAAGGAGTATGTCGACATAACAGAAACTCCATGTCGACATATAACTGTCACTTTTTCCAATTTTGAAAGGAAGTGTCTTTTCATTTTTTGAAACGATTCAGAACCGTTGCAATGTTTCATACTCTATAAAAGGGGTTAAAACCGATTTTTTTATCGTCTCTTCTTCTCTAACTTCATCCTGTTTCTCTATACCATTATTCTTTCTCATTTTTATGATTCTTACACATATACTTTGTCAAATTCAATTTTGTTTTGATAAAACTACTTCTCTCTACACTCTCTATGCTCTACTCTCTGAACCAAGTGTTACTGAAGAGTTATAGGGCTGTTTTGCAATTGCTTGGGTTGAATAAACCTTGTTTGTAAGTCAAAGAGGAATCAGTGTATCCTTATAGCCATGAAATCAAGGAATAGGAGTTGGTGTGTCCTTGTTGAGTCGTTAAATCAAGGAATAGGAGTCGGTGTCTCCTTGTTGAGCCGTGAAATCAAGGAGGGTGTAATTGACTATTGAAATAGTAATAAAACTCTACACAATCTGGCGTTGTGTAGGACTAGACGTAGGAGTAATCCGAACCAGTATAAAATCCGGTGTGTTCTTTCCTTTTCTGCATTTTTATTTCTGTTTATCTTATTTGTGTTTGAATCTGTGTTTGTAATTGTGTTTGTGGTGTTTGATTCATTCCATAATTCACTTTAGTTTTAAATTCTGTTTAAATTCTTACAAACACTATTCACCCACTCTAGTGTTTGCTTTGTCTTATGATTCATATCTATTCATTTTCTATATATATCTATCCTTTCTACCTTTCATTCACAACTCAAAACAATATTCTTCATATCTATTCTCTTCAAAATTATCATTTCAAAGGCTTCCTCAAGTTCATCTCAAAAATTGAAGATAACCGAAACCATTAAAGGTTATCTTTACAATGACAAAGAGGCCATCAAAACCTATGGTAACTATTTTGAAAATGCTAAAGTTAACATGGGTGATTTTGCCGTCTTTAGCGATTTTCCACCTTATGATCTCGCCTCTCTTTTCGAACACAACGAAGTCTTGAGTCCAATTGACTCTCATGATAACAACGAACTATATTATCCCAAACACATGAATATGTTCTATGAAAATCTCAATCGTGGATTTTACAAAGAAAACGAAAACCAAATTTGGAGTAGTGTCAAGGGAACTCTAATTGTTCTCGATGCCAAACTTTTAGGCAAAATTTTAAATTGCATAAGCATGAGCTCAGATTTCTCAACTTTCGCTATCGACGAAACCGATATAGAAACCTTTCATGATATCTTCGTAGATGGTGCTCCAATGGATTTCAGAAATCGTTTCTTGCGTCCAAAAGCTAGAATTGTCAACCTTCTCCTTCAACACATCATCACTCCACGTTCCGAAAATTTCAAAATCCAACTCTCAAAGTCCAAAAGGCTCTCTTTGCCATTATGGGTGGATATATTATCAATTCGGCTGAAACGATTCTTAATGAAATTAAGCCCTTAGATTTATCTTCAAGAGAAAACACTCTCTATTACGGTGTTTATCTCACTCGCATTTTCAAACATTTTAATATTGATCTTCATGGAGAAGAATTTGTTCCTAGAAAAGTGTTTGACACATCAAACATTCATCTCATGCAACTTCCTCTCACTTTCAAACCTTATGAGACATTTGAGACCAAACAAGCTCGATTACAACAAGACCAAGATCCATTGGAAGTTGAAGAAGAAGAAGATACTTCTATGGAAAGCATTGAGTAACCAACCTCAAAGCATATATAAAGACATGATAGTTCAAAATCAAGGGAAAATTATCAAAAATCAAAAGAAATTTAGCAAGAGGCTTTCCAAAATATCCAAATTCATGGTCAAGATAGGAAGAAAGCTTGGAATTTCATCTTCCTCGTCATCATCCGAAAACTAGACTATCAAGTTTAATCTATCTTTATGTATTTCTTGTATTTGTTTTCAAATGTCGTATTTAAAGTGTGCCTTGTTTAGTTGGATGTGTTTGCTTTCTATTAAGTAAATGAATGGAGTTTTATTTCTGATTAAATTATCTTTATGTTTCCGAAAAAACTGTAAAACAAATTATAATATTATAGGATTTCAAAAGAATTCAAAAAATTTCAAAACATACTATAGTGCGTAGACATGACAAAAATATTATGTCGACATATAACTGACAAATTTTCAAAAAATTTCAAATTTTAAAAACTACTCATGTCCATTCAAAATCCAATGAATTACAGATCCTATTTATGTCCATTTCTCCCAGAAAACTTCATTTTTTTTTCATTACTCCTTCTTCTTTAATCATTTCTCATCAAATCCATGGCAAATCCTATCCATAATCTCGATGATTCTTTGAATTCTTTCAAGAAACTCTCTCTTTAGTACTATGTAATCGGTGTAAACTAGAGTTAATTCAAATAAGAATGGTAGAATATCAAGAAAAACATTTTGATATGAGTCATTGGGATATCTCTTCTCATTTCAGAAATGAAAACAACCAAACGTCACATAATATTGAGGAAGAATGGAAGAACATCCAGAAGAACCCAATTACCGGCAAGATGAATGGGTTGAAGTTCCAAGAAACGTTTAGTTATTTGGCACGATTTGATTAGTTTGTTTAATATGGTATGGTGTGATTTGGATTATATTGTTTGAAACTTGTATATATTAAGACATGTGGTGTGATTTGATTTGGTTTGATTTGTATATATATATATATATATATATATATATATATCAAACAAACATATGTAATAATAATACTTGGATTGGTTTTTGTTTAATCATCATATTGTAGGTAGTAATTATAAGTTTAAATATATTAAGTGGAATATTCTACATAGAAATAGTTAATAGATTTAGTGGGAATATTTTCATTGGGTAGTTACTTATACAATTTAGCAGGGGTATCTTTAGGATTTCTTTTTGAAAATTCCAAAAGGGGATAAATTATAAAATATAGGCATAGTTTATAGGATTCTTATAGATGTGGGAGCATAAGAGGAACGTCATCAAACAGGTATACATGTATGATATTTTATAAACTAAGGTTGTCATCATCAAATAGGGGGAGATGGTTGGAGAATGGAGTTTTGATGACAACAACCTTATGTCAATTATCATTGATTATAAAATATATACTAACACTTTTTGTATAGAATATATATATATATACATATATATATATATGTGTGTGTGTGTGTGTGTCTGCAGGAATTATATACAGGAAATATTACCGAAGATTAAGATTAGTGAAATTTCAAGACTCATGAGTATTCAAGATTTCAGGAGGTCAAGAGTTCAAGATTAATATAGTTATAGAGTCTAGATTTTGTAAGACTCTAAATAGCACTCCAGGTTCAAATTCAAATTCTAAAATTCAAATTCTGATTTTCTATTCTATTCCCAATCCTCTCTATTTTATTTTTCTATTTTTATTCTTCTTTGTTTTTCAAATTTAAGTTTTTATATATACTTTATATTTATATTTTATATAGTTTAAAACCTTATAATTTTATAAATATATTTATATGGTTTAAATTTATGTTTTCATATGTTTTTCTATCATATAATATTAATTTACAACACTAGAATTTTACTCAAGAATTTCCAGAATTATTTTTATATCAAAACACTTAAAAATGCTTTAAAATTCAATTTTTCAAAGGAGTATGCCGACATAACAAAAACTCCATGTTGACATAACTGTCACTTTTTCCAATTTTGAAAGGAAGTGTTTTTTCACTATTTGAAAGGATTCAGAACTGTTGCAACCTTTCGTACTCTATAAAAAGGGATTAAAACCGAATTTTTTATCATCTCTTCTTCTCTAACTTCATCCTCTTTTTCTATACTATTATTCTTAATCATTTTTATGATTCTTATACTTCTACTCTATCGAATTCAATTCTGTTTTGATAAAAGTTCTTATCTCTACACTATCTACTCTCTGAGTCAAGTGCTATTTAAGAGTTATAGGGCTGTTTTGTAATTGGTTGGGTTGAATAAACCTTGTTTGTAAGTCAAAGAGGAGTCGGTGTATCCTCGTAGCCGTGAAATCAAGGAATAGGAGTCGGTGTGTCCTTGTTGAGCCGTGAAATCAAGGAATAGGAGTCGGTGTCTCCTTGTTGAGCTGTGAAATCAAGGAGGGTGTAATTGACTATTGAAATAGTAATAAAACTCCGTGCAATCCAGTGTTGTGCGGGACTGGACGTAGGAGTAATCCGAACCAGTATAAAATCCGGTGTATTCTTTCCTTTCCTGCATTTTTATTTTTGTTTATCTTATTTGTGTTTGAATCTGTGTCTGTGATTGTGTTTGTGGTGTTTGATTCATTCTATAATTCAATTTAGTTTTAAATTCTGCTTAATTTCTTACAAACACTATTCACCCCCCTTTATTGTTTTCTTTTCCTTAACGATCCATTCCGCAGTCCCTAACAATTGGTACCAGAGCAAGGTCTTTCAAAAGTTCATAATCTGATTTTTGAAAATAGTGATAATGACAACCAACACTAGTAGCAATAATAGTTCTTTTATAGAGGGTCAATCCACTGTTAGACCACCATTGTTTAATGGTAGTAGTTATCCATATTTGGCATGTAGAATGAAAATTTATTTACAGTCTGTAGGATTAGAGACATGGAATAGTACACAAAATGAATATAATGAACCCACAACTGCATTTACATAATGGAAAATGAACAAAAGGTTGTTGCACAAAGCAATTCTAAAGCCATGAATACGTTAATTTGTTCATTAGATAGGAATGAGTTTAATAAGTTAGTATGTAAGTCTTCTTATGAAATCTGGAGAACTTTACAAGTTACTCATGAAGGAACTACTAAAGTTAAACAGACTAAGATAGGCATGCTAGTTAATCAGTTTGAATTATTCAAAATGAACGAGAATAAATCTATTTCAGTTATGTATTGCAGATTTCAAGAGATAGTGCATTCACTAACAGCACTTGGAAAAAACTTATTCAAAAGCAGGTCAAGTCAAAAAAAAATTTAAATTCATCAACTCAAGAATGGAATCAGATGACTTTGGCTATAGAAGAAGCTAATGATGTCAATGAAATGAAGATTGAAGATTTAACTGGAAATTTGATGTCATATGAAGTTCAATTACAGAAAAGAAAAGAAAAAATATTGACTGAAAAGAAATATATTGCACTGAGAGCAACAACAAATGATTCTGTCTCAAGTAGTGAAGATGATGAACAAACAACACTCATGACAAATCATTTTAGAAGATTTCTAAAATATATAAGGAAGGGTTATAATCAAGCAAATTCAAAATTAAATGGTGGACAATGTTTTAACTGCAACAAACCAGGTTATGTAAAGAAAATGTGTCCATATCCAGACAAATCTACTCAACAAATGGACAAGACCAATTTATCAAGGAAAAGAAAGAAAGCATACATAGCAACATTATATGATTGATATTCATCATCAAGTGATGAAGAACTAGAAACCAGAAATACAAATGAATGCTTTACAGCAATTCAGAGTTCAGGAGATCATGAAGAAAAGCATCAAAAAAGGTATGCATTAATAAAATTTTAATTTTATTTGGTTGAATGGTTTCTTTATTTTTGTTTGAATTAAAACTTTAAGAAATAAAATTTTTGAAAGTTGAAATTCAAATTTAAAATTTGAATTTTGAAATTCAAAACAACAGTATAATATTAAATAACCAATAAATTAATAAAATATATTGTTTGTATGGTTATTAGGATTAGAAGTATTTCAGGAAATCGTTAAACCTGAAATATAAATCGATAACATAATTCAAAGCATGAAAATCCAATTTCTTTTTGAAATAAGCCTAGTATGTCGACATACAGAAAAAATACATGTCGACATATCCAACCAGTTTTGAAATTTAAATTTCGAATTTCAAAAGTTTAAACTTTCAAACTTGCCTCCAATCTTTTCACCAACTCCCAAGGTTTGAAAAGGTATCCTTTCAATCTGAAAAGTTGTGCCTATTCAATTCATATCTATTTATTTTCTATATATATCTATCCTTTCTACCATTCATTCATAACTCAAAACAATATTCTTCATATCTATTCTCTTTAAAATTATCATTTCAATGTCTTCCTCGAGTTCTTCTCAAAAATTGAAGATAACTAAAACCATTGAAGGATCTTTACAATGACAAAGAGGCCATCAAAACCTATGGTAACTATTTAGCAAATGCTAAAGTTAACACGGGTGCTTTCACCGTCTTTAGCGATTTTCCATCTTATGATCTCACCTCTCTTTTCGAACACAATGAAGTCTTGAGTCTAATTGACTCTCGTGGTAATGACGAAGTATGTTATCCCAAACTCGTGAAGATGTTCTATGCAAATCTCAATCGCGATTTTTTCGAAGAAAACGAAAACCAAATTTAGAGTAGTGTCAAGGGAACTCAAATTGTTCTCGATGCTGAACTTTTAGGAGAAATTTTAAATTATAGAAGTGTGGGCTCAGATTTCTCAACTTTCTCTATCGACGAAACCAATATGGAAACCTTTCACGATATCTTCGAAGATGGTGCTCCAATGGATTTCAAAAATCATTTCTTGCATCTAAAAAGCAAGAATTGTCAACCTTCTCCTTCAACACACCATCACTGCTCGTTTCGAAATTTCAATAATCCAACTCGCCAAGTCCAAAAGGCTCTATTTGCCATTATAGGTGGATATATTATTGAAATGATTCTTAATGAAATTAAGCCCATAGATTTATCTTCAAGAGAAAACACTCTCTATTATGGTGTCTATCTCACCCGCATTTTCAAACATTTTAATATTGATCTTCATGGAGATGAATTTGTTCCTGGAAAAGTGTTTGACGCATCAAACATTCATCTCATGAAAATTCCTCTCATTTTCAGACCTTATGAGACATTTGAGGCCAAACAAGCTCGATTACAACAAGAACAAGATCCAATAGAAGTCGAAGAAGAAGAAGAAGAGACTTCTATGCAAAGCGTTGAGTATCCAACCTCAAAGTGTATCTACAAAGACACGATTGTTCAAAATCATCTGAAAATTGTCAAAAAAAAAAAAAAAACTTAGCAAGAGGCTTTTCGAAATATCCAAATTCATGGTCAAGATAGGATGAAAGCTTGGAATTTCATCTTCCTCATCATCATCCGAAAACTAGGCCATCTAGTTTAATCTTTATTTTATTTCCCTGTATTTGCTTTCGAATCTCGTATTTAAAGTGTGTCTTGTCTAGTTGGATGTATTTGCTTTCTATTAAGTAAATGATTGGTGTTTTATTTCTGATTAAATTATCTTTATGTTTCTGGAAAAACTAAAAACAAATTATAATATTACAAGAGTTCAAAAGAATTCAAAATTTCAAAAAATTTCAAAACTTACTATAGTATGTCTACATGACAAAAACAGTATGTCGACGTATAACTGACAAATTTTCAAAAATTTTCAAATTTTCAAATTTAATAACTACTCATGTCCATTCAAAATCCAATGAATTCCAGACCCTATTTAAGTCCATTTCTCCCAGAAAACTTCATTTTTTTCATTATTCCTTCTTCCTTAATCATTTCTCATCAAATCCATGGCAAATCCTATCCATAATCTCGATGATTCTTTGAATTCTTTCAAGAAAACTCTCTCAATAGTACTATGTAATTAGCGTAAACTAGAGTTAATTCAAATGAGGATGGTAGAATATTAAGAAAAACATTTTGATATGATTCATTGGGGCATCTCTTCTCATTTCAGAAATGAAAACAACCAAGCATCACAAAATATTGAGGAGGAATGGAAGGACATCCAGATGAACCCAATTACCGGACAAGATGAATGGGTTGAAGTTCTAAGAACGTTAATTATTTGGTACGACTTGATTGATTTGTTTAATATGGTATGGTGTGATTTGGATTATATTGTTCAAAACTTGTATATATTAAGACATATGGTGTGATTTGATTTGGTTTGATTTGTATATATATCAAACAAACATATGTAATAATAATACTTGGACTGGTTTGTGCTTAATCATCATATTGTAGGTATTAATTATAATTACAAATAGATTAAGTGGAATATTCTACATAGAAATAGTTAATAGTTTTAGGGGGAGTATTTTCATTGGGATAGTTACTTATACAATTTAGGAGGGTATCCTTAGGATTTCTTTTCGATAATGCCAAAAGGGGAGAAATTATAAAATATAGGCATAGTTTATAGGATTCTTATCGACAGGGGAGCATAAGAGGAACATCATCAAACAGGCATACAGGTATGATATTTTACAAACTAAGTTGGTCATCATCAAAAAGGGAGAGATTGTAAGAGAATGAAGTTTAGATGACAACAACCTTATTTCAATTGTAATTGATTATAAAATATATACTAACACTTTTTGTATAGATTATATATATGTGTGTGTATGTGTGTGCAGACATTATATACAGGAAATATTACTAAAGATTAAAATCAGAGAAATTTCAAGACTCATGAGTATTCAAGATTTCAGGAGATCAAGAGTTCAAGATTAATATAGTTATAGATTCTATATTTTGTAAGACACTAAATAGCACTCCAGTTCAAATTCTATTTTTCAATTCTATTCCCAATCCTCTCTATTTTATTTTTCTATTTGTTTCTATTTTTATTCTTCTTTGTTTTTCAAATTTAAGTTTTTATATATACTTTATATTTATACTTTATATAGTTTAAAACCTAATAATTTTATAAAAATATATATAGTTTAAAATTATGTTTGTATATTATATAATATTAGTTTACCACACTAGAATTTTACTCAAGAATTTCCAAAATTATTTTTATATCAAAACACTTGAAAAATGCTTTAAATTTCAATTTTTCAAAGGAGTATGTCAACATAACAAAAACTCCAAGTCGACATATAACTGTTACTTTTCCAATTTTGAAAGGATGTGTCTTAACACTATTTGAAACGATTTAGAATCGTTGCAGCCTTTCATACTCTATAAAAAAGGGTTAAAACCAAATTTTTTATCATCTCTTCTTCTCTAACTTCATCATCTTTCTCTATACCATTATTCTTACTCGTTTTTGTGATTCTTATACTTATACTCTACCGAATTCAATTCTGTTTTGATAAAACTTCTTCTCTACACTCTCTAATCTCTACTCTCTGAATCAAGTGCTATTGAAGATTTATAGGGATGTTTTGTAATTGCTTGGGTTGAATAAACCTTGTTTGTAAGTCAAAGAGGAATCAGTGTATCCTTGAAGCCGTGAAATCAAGGAATAGGAGTCGGTGTGTCCTTGTTGAGCCGTGAAATCATGGAATAGGAGTCGGTGTCTCCTTGTTGAGCCGTGAAATCAAGGAGGGTGTAATTGACTATTGAAATAGTAATAAAACTCTGCGCAATCCAGCTTTGTGTGGGACTGGACATAGGAGTAATCCGAACTGGTATAAAATCCGGTGTGTTCTTTCCTTTTCCGCCTTTCTATTTCTGTTTATCTTATTTGTGTTTGAATCTGTGTCTGCGCTTGTGTTTGTGGTGTTTGATTCATTCCATAATTCACTTTAGTTTTAAATTCTATTTAAATTGTTACAAACATTGTTCATCCCCCTCCTCTAGTGTTTGCTTTGCCTTAACGATAACAATTGGTATCAGAGCAAGATCTTTCAAAAGTTCATAATCTAATTTTTGAAAATAGTGATAATGGTAACCAACACTGGTAGCAATAATAGTTCTTTTATAGAGGGTCAATCCACTGTTAGACCACCATTGTTTAATGGTAGTAATTATTCGTATTGGGCATGCAGAATGAAAATTTATTTACAGTCTATAGGATTGGATACATGGAATAGTACATATAATGAATATGTTGAACCACAACTGCAATTACACAATGGACAAATGAACAAAAGGCTGCTGCACAAAGCAATTCTAAAGCCATGAATATGTTATTTTGTTCATTAGATAGGAATGAGGTTAATAGAGTATCAGTATGTAAGACTGCTTATGAAATCCGGAGAACTTTACAAGTTACTCATGAAGGAACTAATAAAGTTAAACAGACTAAGATAGGCTTGCTAGTTAATCAGTTTGAATTATTCAAAATGAACGAGAATGAGTCTATTTCATATATGTATTGCATATTTCAAGAGATAGTGCATTCACACAACACTTGGAAAAACCTAGTAAACCTAAGCTAACATATATTTGCCCATGATTAGGCCACCTTCCCATACATCACTTTGCCCTACATTCCAACGAAACATCTCCCATAAAAGAAGCAATTCAAGATAGAATTTTTTTCTTCGGTACAGAAAGCAGAAACACCTCTTCTATTCCATTAACAAGTCACTCAACGTATCACCCCATATCATACAGACCCTGCTATTAGCTGATCAATAAGCCACCCTATTCCCGAGATAGCCCATTCATAAATCTAGAAGAACTAATTTCTCAACAAATCCAATACCATGTGCTTAGAACATTTGGGTGATCATGCATATCCTCAAAACACGTAAGAATGTTATCTGTAGATACATTGTTGTATGGTGGTGAATCTGTCCTTATAAGTGTTGGAAACTAAAACAATTTGGGGTAAATATATATGAGGAGGCTAGCTACTCCACATTAACAATAATATCACGTATAGATCTGAAGAACAATAGCTATAGCAAACACATATAGAAACCGAAATTTTTATCCCATTTAAGAAGCAACATAATACTATAGGGCACCAAAACTTTCGGTGGAGAATTTGCACCATCCATTAACTAACGCAAATAAGGCTATATATATGGCATTGAAAACCAAACTCTCCTACATTCAGCAAATCAAAACCATTTCAAATGATAACACAGATCCATTCACACCTAGGTTATACCATAATCATAGGTGTAAACTTCAGTTATATTATCTGTAGAACCACTTCACGTCAAATCTGATACCATATATTTAGATCATTTAGGTGCAAAATTAACATCATGAAAATCCCTAAAACGCATATGATCTAATAGTGTTAAATCATGAATGGAGTAGATCTGTCCAAACAAGTGTTGAAAACTAAAATAATTTGGGGTAAATATGTATGAAGAGGTTAACTACTTCACAAAACTAGATCATATCACAAATAAAACATGAAGAAAAAACTACAGTAGAGTAAATAAAATCCACAATCCCTATCCCAAACCAGATCTTTTATGGAGCTAAAGATAATCCTCAAAATTGTCATATTATAATCGGTAGATGGCAAATCTACTTAAAAGTGTTCTAAACTTCTTAACAAAATCTGGACGAAAACCAAAATACACAGAATCTATTACCCCAAGACCACAACTACAACAATCTTACCCAATATAAACCAAACTTGATCTAGCTCAACAATGGAAATACGGTTGGAAAACTTGGAACCGAAGCGATTCAGTTGCGTCGGCAATGTCGAATCCCAAATTATTGTAGTCTTGAAGATCCATACTCAAACTACAAAGATCTGTAACTATTAGGTAAATGGAAATTGAAATAGATCTGAAGGTTGAATAGATCTGGAATTTTGAGGAGATCAGGGTTAGAAAGTGAGATAAAAAGTAGGCTTATCTATGATTCCAGAATCGTGGAAGGTTAGCAAAAATTGCAATGCAATTTGATTTAGTAAGAAATCAGATAAAAAATAAGATGTGAAACGAAATAGAGAGAGGATTTACGCATAACAAAAGCAGGCAGAATATCCTCCTGCCACCATTAACAAACCCTCCTCTAAGTTTATATTTCTCTCGATTCTATTATACATTCGAAAATATATTATTGTAAAGGTTGCGATAGCATATATTTGTATGGTGAAACAATTATCGATTTCGACTCTAGTTTGTAAGTCCTTTTATTTTGTGTCTACACAGATATATGTTTAGTAGATACAATACATACAAATATATGCATATATATATATATACACACACACACACATTTGATATTGCAGTTGAGATTAGAGATCTTGGGAAAGTGTAAATCAATGGGATTTGATAATAGTTCATTAAATGAATAGGTAACTCCTTCTTCTTCAATATTTCAGTCTTGAATGTAACCTATTTTGCAAATGCTCACTTTCGGCATATCTTTGTAACATTATGCCTTTTTGACTGCTTCAAATCGGTAATTAAACCAACTTAAAACGTGCAAAATAACAGATCGTTATTTAGCTTATAGTGTTTAAAAACAGAATCAACACAGAATAAATAGATAACACAATAGTGAACAGCGAAATAAAACTTTTATATATTAATCAGAATTTTTATGCCAGATATCTGTACAGGGGAATTTAAAAAAAAAATTGAATACAAAAAAAATCTTTACTTTTTAAATCTTTAGAGTACACACGTCTTCGAAATCCCCCAGCTTCGCCAATCTTCAAATCCTAAGCTATAATCTCTAAACCTATAACACTCGGGTCTGACCCGAGTGTTTCATGCAAAAACACAAAACACTCGACTCGGGATTAATCATTGTTTAAGTAAATCAACTTCAATAAGAACTGAAATATAATAATTAACCCCAACATTTAATAATTTCTAAGTTTCTAATATATGCTGAACACATGGTTAACATCATAATTCCAACATAAAAATTTAAGGTTTATAATCCACGTTTCATGACAGCAAGCAAAATCCAGAGAGTGACTAATCTAATGCACAGGTTTAAGTGAAAGGTTGTTTTTAACTCAGGCAACATAAGGAGCCATATTGGTGTACAACAATGACGAACTGGACCAAAGCAAATGGCATAATTTTTAAAGTGGCAATTGACAAGCTAAAATAAGACAATGGTATACATGCAAGCCACAATGTACAAGTGTACATTTTCTAAACATAAAACTGCATGGAAGCAGTAAACACACATGGGTCAACTTGAAAAATGCAGCATTACAGACGGTGTTAATATTTCAGTGCAGCATGGCTTATTCATATTATAGTTTCATATTATACAATGAATGGCAGTGCATGTCTTTCATGTCCATATATACTAGTAAGGCAACTAAACAAAGAAAGACATTCAGAGTCCATTGCAAGCATGTACGACAATAAGAAGTCGAAATATGCATGGTGGTAAGAACCCATGCCAAATTCACAAAAGTAAGATTGAGAGAGTTGATGGAGGTTGGAATGATTTGGATCTAGCTTGAGATATCTCTAATGGAGTTTGATGAACATTTGATCCATTTTTTGTTGGAGAGAGATGGATTGATCTTGACAAGCCATTAATGAAGTTTAGAGAGAGCTTGGAGTTTGGTGAAACTTCATGGAAATGAAATCCCCTCCACCTTTATGTATGAAGATGGAGTATTTATAGATGAGATCGGAGTATAGTGGCAGCTCTGTAAATACAGGTGTTAACGATATTTTTCGTCAACACCAAAATTACAGAGTGTAATATGTGTATCCACGAAGTTTGCAGCGGCCATGACTCAGACTCCTCAGGCAATGATCCTGGATCTGGGATGGATAGGATTCTGGACCATGGCAAATGCTCTGTATATTTCAGTAAGAAGAAAACAGGCTAGCGCCTCCCGTGAGTCTATGGATAAAAGCCTCGCAATATTCGCTAACTTCGGTGACTCCTTTGTACTAGACCTTCCTGAGGGAGGATTCTGAATTACAACCGAGATCGAGCTTGGAACTCATACATGATTTTGTCACATCGATGCTTGGGGAAGCGTTAGGCTCTATATGAGGGCATGGATCAATCATGGCGGTTCTATAAGGTGAAAAGAAAGGGGGGGGGTTTCATATTTCTACAAAGTCCCCTTCCTCCGCTACTGGAGCACCTTGATTGATACCCTCATCAGAAATATTAGTGTTAACTCCCTGTTTCATCATTATGAGACTGCAAGATTATCAAATCGCCGGATGTATGGGACTCCGAATTCTCCGTTTATAAATTGCAGATATATTACAAGAATTGATGATTTGCTCTCCTTGAGAAAGAAGGAGCTAAATTGAGAAATGAAAGGTTCGTCCCACTTTACGAAGTATTTGGAGTCCTATTTATAGAGAATTCGGTGTCTTTCCATCGATGGGTTGTTGGGCTTGGGTGATCCCTGTCGGCCGCCTTTATCTTGGGTTTCGGGTATCGGCCTGTTGGTCCTCTTCGCGGTGCCATTTACAGCTTTCAAAGGGATGGTCCCAGGTGAATTGGGCTTTCTTCCATGCGGAAGGGGCTTGTTGCCGCAACAGATTGTGGGGGCATTTCGGATGTCTTGGCGAATGCTCTCAGTGTCGGTCCTTTGTTGCGGGCTTTCAGATGTAGGCTTTCGGCTTTATTGTGGGTATTCGGAGGGGGCCGCCCTTATGCTGTACATAAATGTCTACTGATTTAGAACCATTGATGGTTCACGTACTAAGTGGATTAGTACGAATGGCCTATATCCTTGCTTGAGTCTCGGTTTATCCTTCCGGTTTGGCTTCCGGGAGGGTAGCTTTCGGTGATATTTGTGTTACTTATGAAAGTAACCCCTTTCTATATCCATGGATTCTTTCTTCAATGATTGGTTCCAAATGATCTTGATGCTCTGTCCCAATGCTCTTCCTTTTTTACTGTGTTGGTGTCCATTGGTTGATTCTTGGCGGATAGACCCCGTCGGATGAACCTTTGCCGATACCTGTAAGGTTTCGGGTCCCTTTTCTCCAGAGGGGGTATCGGCCTGAATTTCTTTCGAGTTCCTTATTACCTCCTTATATTTATTTAACATCCCTTCACCCGCTATCTTTTGCCAAGATAATTTTGGTAGTAACACTCCCCTCCCCCCCCCCCCCCGTGAAGGCGTGTCTTCGACTTTTCAAGTCAAGCTTCTTTTGCCTGACCCTTCCGGTATTAACAGAGCACTGAATCGACCCAGATTCGGGTATTAGCATAGAGAACTGAAACCTCTTTCAGTATTAAGAGAATGCTGAATTGACCTAGATTCAGGTATTAGCAAAGAGAACTGAAACCTCTTTCGGTATTAAGAGAACGCGGAATTGACCCAGGTTCGGGTATTAGCATAGAGAACCGAAACTTCTTTCATTTTTAATAGAGCGCTGAATCGACCAAGATTCAGGTATTAGGATGGAGAACCAAAACCTATTTCAGTATTAAGTGAACGCCGAATTGACCCAGATTCAGATATTAGTATGGAGAACTGAAACCTCTTTCGGTATAAAAAGAACGAGTATCCCCTTCGGATTTGATTTTGGAAGCAGAGGTTGTACGTGCTTCTTGAGCCTCCCCTTGGAATTTCGTAGTCAAAGCAGAGGATGTACGCGCTTTGTTGGCCACTCTCTAGGCCTATACGTCTGGTGCGCTTGGCTAGCTTATCCACAAGCAGGGTCCAAGTACTTACCCGACCTCTCTCCAGGAGGCGCCTTATCCTAACCATCGTAGGCGATGATAAAGGCTTAGAAACTTAGATGGGGCCATCGTAGGAAAGAACTAAGGTTTACTCTTTTGACGCTCTACACGGGCCATCGTTGGCACTGATAGAGGCTTATACGCCACCCCCTCCAAGGGGTGCACTATCCTGACCATCGTAGGCGATGATAGGGGTTTTGTGCTCCCTTCTGCGGGTAACGCGGAATATAAGCAGAAGTAGGACATGGTCTTATGCGAGCAGAGGTAGGACGTGCTTAGTTCGAGCAGAGGCAGGACGTGCTCTTCAGCGAGCAGAGGCAGAGCGTGCTAATTTTTAGATGCACTGCCACGACCATTTCTGGTGTGAAACGGCGGCTCATGCTTTCGATGCTTTAACCCTAGCCCCTCTGGTTTGGGCAAGGAGAAAGACAAACACAATCATCCCCCCTTCGGGGGGATGCCTCACCCTCGCCAATTTGGCGATGACGAGGGATTCAATCCTTTTTCCAACTCGACCCCCTTTTGGGTTTCCTATGAGTTATCAGGAGGGTTCCATACCTCTAGTTTTGCGTCGATTTATTGGGAAAAAGATCTTATCCTCTATTCCTTTATGTTTGGAAAATATGGCCTCAAATGTTTCGAGTTCCATGTCCTTGGAACAAGATCGTCATTGGGCTGCACAACCGATATGTGCCAGGTATGACTTCTTGATGGACAATCAGGGGACCTTCCTAATTCGGGCCGAGAGGACCATCAACCGGATCTTTGGTGTTAGCCATTACTCTTCGTAGTACTAATTCTCCCTTAGCGAAGGTTCTAGCTTTGACCTTCGAATTGTAATATTTTGTGATTCTTCTATAGTACTCGGCGGTTCTGACTGCAGCCTCATCCCTTAGTTCGTGTATCAAATCTAATGACTCCTTTCTTAATTCCTGATTAGGGTCACAAGCGTATGCTATCCTTCGATGTGACAGAACTTAGATCTCAATCGGAAGGATAGCCTCGCAACCATATGTCAGGGAAAAGGGGGTGTGTCCCATAGCTGTTTTGGTGGAAGATCTGTATGCCCATAACACCAGAGGCAACTCCTCTGCCCAATTCCCTTTAGCCTGATTTAGACATTTCTTAAGGATTGTCTTAATGGTCTTATTTGCGGCTCCCACAGCTCCGTTAGCTTTCGGATGGGCCACTGAGGAGAAACTTTTGATGATTCCATTTTTCTCACAGAATCGGGTGAATTCTTCACTCTCGATCCGATATGATCTTATGGGGAATCCTGAAGCGGGTAACGATATTCTTTATTATGAATCTTAACATTTTCTTGGATGTGATAACCGGAAGGGGTTATGCCTCCACCCACTTGGTGAAGTAGTCGATAGCAACTATGGCATTTTTAGCTCCTCCCTTGGCGAGTGGTAAGGGCCCGATCAAATCTATCCCTCATATGTCGAAGGGCCAAGGGCCCGATATAGTGGTTAGGTTACTGGGAGGAAGTCGTGGTACCTTAGAGTACTTTTTAAATTTATCACATCTCTTGACGTATTCGACCGCTTGACTAACCATCCATGGCCAATAATAACCCTGTCACATGACCCTTTTGGCCAATTTAACCCCATTGGAATGGTCCCCATACCATCCTTCATGAGCTTCTTTTAAAAGGTTGAGTCCATCTTCGAAACTTATACACCTTAGATAAGGAAGTGAATGTCCCTTTTTAAAGAGTACACCGTTTATGATCACGAATGTGGGAGCTTGGTGTTTTATCTTTCTTGCATCTTGCTTATCAAGGGGTAACATCCTTTTAAAAAGATAGTCCTCTATGGGAGCCATCCACATATTTTCCTTTTGGGTTTATGCATTAGGATTTGGTTGTACCCTGAATAAGCATCTATAAGGGATAGTATCTTGTGTCCATTCGCAGCATCGACCAACTGATCGATCCATGGAAGAGAGTAACATTCCTTCAGACAGGCTTTGTTTAAATCTGTGTACTCGATACATATCCTCCACTTCCCGTTGGATTTCTTCACTAGCACGAGATTGGCTAACCATTTCAGGTAATGGACTTCTCGGATAAACCCATTAATTTCCATCCTTTTAACTTCCTCCTTCAAGGCTTTAATCCGGTCCCTATTGTATTGCCTCTTCTTATGTCGGATTGGGGTTATTGAGGGGTCGATGTTTAATGCATGGCTCATGATTGAAGGGTCAATACCAGCCATGTCCGAATGGGTCTAGGCGAAAATGTCTTTTTGAGCTGTAGAAAGCGGATTAAGTTGCTTCGGAGAGGTTCCGTTAGCCTTTTCCCTATGTTGATGACCTTCGATTTATCTTTCGGGTCGACGTTTACTTCTTCTATTGGCTTGATCCTTTCGATGTCCCCTCTAGAGTCTAAATATGTGATTATTTCTTCTTCAGTCAAGTTCACCTTATTGGACCTTTTCCTCTTCCTTTTCGAGAGAAGCGTACCTGCCATTAGTGCGTTTGTCGGTCTTATTTATTTTTAACTTGGTTTCAAATGAGGGACATAAGAATCCCTTATTTGAGAGCATAAAAACAATGGAAGAATCAAAATACGAAGAATACTCCCTTTTGTATTTTCGACCGTGGCAAAGTACAACTCTCGGGAGATAAATTGTTCTCCTTGGATGGTACCCCATCCATATTTGGTCAGAAATTTTAACATAAGATATTTGGAAGAAACGAAAGCATCCATCTCCTCGAAAGCTTGTCGCTCGAAGAAGGCATTGTAATAGGACGGCTGGTCAATTACGACGAAGAGAGTTTCAAAAGTCCTGTGAAGAGGAGACAACCCTACTTGAACCAGGAGGTTGATTTGACCCACTGGAGTTGACGCTTTATTGTTGAACCCGAAAATCGGATCGTTGCTAGGCACCAGCTTCTTTTCGGAAATTCCCATCTGATCGAAGGCGTGCTTGAAGATGACGTTGACAGCGCTTTCGGTATCCACCAATATTTTAGAAACGACCGAAAGTCCTATCTATGCCGTTATCATGAGGGGGTCGTTATGTGGGTGAAGGAACCCTTTCTTCATTACTTCTGGGGAAACCACGATGTTATGCATTTTGAGGCGTAACGCGCATTCTTCGATAATGGATCCTCTTGGATGGAGAATATTTGTAATGGCCCGGGTTTCGCCCGACCCGATCAATCGCAAAATCGACCAAGACCGTTCAAAACCCGAGTACATTAACTTTGGGAATACAACCACATCAGAACAATAACAACAGACTTTCATAAACATTACGGTAATGTTACATCAGAGTACAGAATATCAGAGTACATCGAATAAAATTACAGCGGAAGATAAATTACAATATTTTAATACATTGCAGCGGAAACAATAAAATAGATACAGCGGAAGACAACAATGCTCTGGACACAGCTTTAAGCTTCGATCCAGAATCCTGCTCGAGATAAGAACCTGTATACAAACTACTCGACTGCCCATGTGGAAAAGAGGGCAGCCGAGTTTGCAAAGGTGGAAACAAACAACGGGTCGGTCATGGGACTGGTATGAGAAATCTAACTTGACTAATCTAATAATAATAATAAGGCAAATCCAAGGACCACACCGCTAACGCGGAACGGGTTTATTCCAATGGGTTGTCGTGCATCACTTAAGGTGACTGAACAAATAAATAAGTAAATCATAAAACAACGCAATGCTTTTTAGAAAAATGAAACCATTATAAGACTCAAGTCCCATCACACAATGAAACGCAAACCGGAGGATAGAGTTTTACCTTATAATGGTTAAAAATGCTTGATACGTTAAAAATGAATTTGATATTATTATTAGTGTATATATGTTTCAAAAAACATTTCAATCATAATGTATCAATCATAGACGGCATAGTACTCCATCCTACTATGTCGCCATACTAGTTCTACAATCAAAACTGCATGGTGTTGTATTGGAAATTGGGTTTCCATCATGAGTCAAGGCTGGGGAAAAGCTCCTTACCGATTCGAGACACTCAAGCTAATGTCTCAGGATTCCCCGCAGTTAACCCTTGGATCCTGCAGGGCCAGTCCCCACATACAGCTTTGTGGATTAGTTATTCCTGAACACACGTTTCCCGGTCCTATAGGACCTACATCCGAGGCGCCTCATTCCATCATCCACATAAGTAAAATATCAGCTAGTTTAAGCACCGACACTACTTCTAGCTAGAAAGAAACGTGTTGCTCTCCCTGCGTTCCCTTCTCCCGTTTTAGACTCCACTGGGTTGTGAGGCTCTTGAAGCTACGTAATACACAAAGCTATGCTTATTCAAGCTGTGCTTTGATCGTCACCACAAGGTTCTGCTTTTCAACAAGAAACCTTGATCATTGCATCTTAGTATGCCACACTATCACTCCATATCACACTACCAATCCTTTGCCGAAATATAGGAAATGGTGTTAAGCAAGAGAATAAATTCTCCGCCACCAAACATTCATACATTCGACAGAAAATCAATAAATACAATATAAAGGTGTACAATGTTGGACACACATTCCATTTATAAGCTTATGCTCTGCGTCTGAGCAAAAGCCAAATCCGTACAGATCAACACTACGTCCAAATAACTACCATCTTAGCCACGTCTTGGGAGCAAATCAATCCAGGGCCTCAACACTAATTACCCATTCTGTAATGACCCGGGATTTTGTCAACTTTGGTTATCGCCATAAACTCACTGATGACTAACCAAATATCGAAAAATACCGGTCATTAATGAAAGAAATTAGATGGTGAGGAAAGATAAGATAGAAACTTAGAATAGAAGAAGAAGAAGAACACAACTTCAGAGTAACACGAATCTCACAGCGGAACGAACAACATATAATAGGTAATATATCCTTGAAATAAAATCAGTATATGTATACAATAACATTATTAGAGTACAACACTTACAACACTGCGGAAATAACTATAGCTATAAAATCCTGAAGCCTCCTGCTCCAAGCTCTTCCAGTATATCTGTAAATTCCTGATTACTTGACTGCCCGTACAAAATTGGGCACCCATGAGTTTAGGGAAAACAAAACAAAATAAACTCCGGGTCAGTCATGGGACTGGTATGAGTAAAACAGTTTAAAACAGTTCAAGCAGGTAATCGATATCTCATAAGACCACGTCGTATAACGGAACGGGTTTTCCCCTTATGAGAATCCAAATATCTTTATATCAAAAACCTTTTGATATTATAATATTGTCTATCAACATAATATAATAATCATCTAGCAGAAACGCTTTCATCTCACGTTCTACATATATAGTATACAATCAAAACCGCAAGCACGTATTGGGTAATGGATTTCCAACTATGACAAGGTATGGAACCACCTTTCACTAGTGTACCTCTAGAAAGGAATACACTGGGTTCAACAAGAACATCTTGTAACCCGGCCACACATGACCGACCACTCATTTCGCTTGAGTGTATCGAATGTATGTCACCAACGGTTGGGATCAGCAACTGTTTCCCGAATGGAACAGCATCAACAATAGATTTTTAGAAGTAAATGAAACTCTAGATCTGGTGATTATACACCCTACTTCGGAGAGACCGACTTAGCCATGCTGCCTTCCCGATTTCTGTCATTTACCGGATATGAGGCTAGAAGCTATGCTTTATCATCACACTAGATTCACTTTGAATGCCACATCGTCAAATCCATCAAATCACCGATTGACGTCCTCAACCATACATTATGTGTTAGCTAAAAGAAATTTCCTTCTCCACTTCCACTCTTGGTACGGTTGGAGAAATCAATATACGTGATCGTCTGGAAATACTGTGTCAGACATCCGTCCATACAAGTCATCCAGGAACAGGATGAACCGAAGGCACTATTCTGTAAACAGGATAGCCCTTGCATAACTCCGTCTTCAATTTCCTTTGGCATATATGATTCGCAACGCTTATGCCAATATAGAGTGGTTCTTTGGATAATAATCCAACCAGTCTGTCCATATCAACAACGTTAAAATGGTCAAAACTTCGATAGTCTGTGATATAACTATCGAAGAAAAATAGGTGTACAAACAACGATATTATTTCCAGATGGAAATTTATATCGATCAAACATCATTTAACATTTATCTCCTTAGATCATTTTTCATCTCCTGTTTCCCTATATTCAACATTTCTTATTTTCTAAATTAAAAAAATAATTGTTATTACCATTGGAAAACATTTCCATTGCTTGTTTTCTATATCAGAAAACATTTCTGGTTCTTATTTGGAAAACATTTCCAAAACTCCTTCATTGGACTTAGACAGATGTTTAAACAAACCATCGCGATGCCAACTCAAACCATTTCCTTTAATTACTAAATTCACTTAACCTTCCTTTACTGCCAAACCTTAACCATTCCTTAGTTAAATACGAAGCCAATCATGTTGGAGTAGAACTACCTCTTAGACCTTAACTGAACAATATTTCTAACTTTGAAATAGGCAAAGTTCACTTTATATTTCTTTAACTAACTCCCTTACTTAACCCTCCTTCGAATCATCTCTTATTCGATAATTCTTTCCTTCGAATAAGATATATTCGATAACTCTATTCAATTTACTCTATTCGATTAACCCTTATCAATTAACTCTATTGGACTAACGCTATTGGATTAACTCTATTGGACTAACGCTATTGATTAACTCTATTGGACTAACGCTATTGATTAACTCTATTGGACTAACGCTATTGATTAACTCTATTGGACTAATGCTATTGATTTACTCTATTGGACTAACGCTATTGATTTACTCTATTGGACTAACGCTATTGATTTACTCTATTGGACTAACGCTATTGATTTACTAATTTCACTTAACTCCTTTCGAATAAACTATATTCGATAACTCCTTTAACTCTATTTGAATAAACTATATTCGATTAACTCAATTGATTCTATTCGAATAAACTATATTCGATTAACTCAATTGATTCTATCCGAATAAACTATATTCAATTAACTCCTTTTACTTTCTATTCGAATAAACTATATTCGATTAACTCCTTTAACTCTATTCGAATAAACTATATTCGATTAACTCCTTTTACTTTCTATTCGAATAAACTATATTCGATTAACTCCTTTACTTTAACTCTAATCGATTAACTCCATCGAATAACTAAATTCGATAACTCCTTCGAATAACCAAATTCGATAATTCCTTTCGAATAAACTATATTCGATTACTCACTTCGATTAAACTAATCGATAACTCTTTTCCTTTTTCTCTATTCGAATAACTAATTTGCATAACTAAATTCGATTTGCTTACTTTCGAATACTATATTCGATTAACTCCCTTCGAATAAACTATTCATTTATAAAGATTTACTTTTAGTAACGGTTCTTCACTCTACAAATGATTTCTCTTTTTTTAGGTAACGTTTTCCTTTTTATAACATTCTATTTAGTTATAACAAATTTCCCTTTTTTATAACTCTATTTATTTTCTAAAACATTTCCTTTTTAATTCTATTTGTAAATGGTTTACAAACATCTCTCTTTTTGATTAAGTTGTAAATGGTTTACAAACCTTTCTCGTTCTAATCTATTTGCAAATGGTTTGCAAATAATTCCTTTAGGGTTTCATTCCTAAGTATTTTCTATTTATAAATAATCCATTTATAAATAAATTTCTATTTATAAATATTCCATTTATAAATAATTCCTTTTATAAAATCTCCTTTGATTGTTATAAATATTATCTCTTTTATAAAATCCTTTGATTTTATAAATAAATCTATTTTCAATATTCATTTTGAAAATTCCCCTTTCACCATTCCGGTGTGTTATGGTATTTAACACATCAAATTACGATGACCAATATCGTTCAAACACATATAATCGACAACAGATTATATATCACATCATATATTACAATATATGAATCACAGTAAAGTAAATGTTGAGGAATCCAGTTGGATTCCTCCAACCTGTCTCCCTGCATACACAGATGTTACACAATAAAATCAACATCACTTTCAGTTCCATATGATATATTCTGTTAAACAGAATCAATATAGAATTTCAACTAACTGACTAGCAGTTCAGTCAAACAGTTAACACACAGTCATTCAACCAATATTTAATAGTTCTAAAAATATATGAAATTATCTGTTCAGAGTTAGTGAGATTTCTCACATTGGACTATTATCGTTAAATAACGATTAACTGTCTTTGATTCAGATCGGACAATTTATTTTGTCATAAATCCAGACCAGCTCCAAAACACCTCAAACCCTTTCCATGTTGTAGTCCTTTTCCCTATGATCCTGATGGATCCGACCGTTCCCAAAACTAATAACTTATGAGAAAGATATTGACATCCAAAGTTTATATACAATTAATTTAAATAAACTTAATGACATATTTTAGTTGGGCTTAACTTTTGATTTCCTGGCCCATTAGAGAAAACAGACCCGCCTCCCTTATTTCTTCTTCCCCAAACGTAGATAACCGATTCCAGCAGAACACCCTCCTCCAATTTCAACTTTCGGTCCCCCAATCCACCATCGTTTCTCCATAATTCCTTAAACCAATATCACCATCACTCTCCTCATTCAAATCTCGTTCAACCCATCACAACATAAAAACACTCGACGTCACTCTCTCATTCGAACACCCCTTCCAGGTTGCGGCATCAACTAAGTTCGAATGCCCCCAATTTTTGCCTCGAGCTGGCGCTCGACCTCGTGAACCCCAAACAAACCACGGAAACCCCAATCGATGCTTACTCACTGATAAATCATCAACCCTAGTCTTCCGTGTGATTTCCAATACGAGAAAAATGGGTTCGAACCTCGTAAAAAGTATACGAGATCGAAGAGAACATTAGCAGGAGTTCAGATTTATAGAGATTTGGATTTATAGAATTTTGATCAAATTTCTAAGAATTGTTTTTGCTCGCCATTTTTTTCTGTGAATTGAGGATATGAACGGCAGAAAATTTCTGACCTAAGGAAATGAATATGTGAAGGGTTAATGTGAATTAAGGATATTATATAGTAAGGGTTAAGGAATATGCTCAGAATATTCTAACGTTATTTGAATTCGTCTTCTAAAAATTCCTGGGACCACATACGATACCCTAAAATCACGAAACTGGACATGTAGCTACAGTTCGACATTACGGTCCCAACGAAACTGGTTTCGTCGAATTCCGAATTCGTATGCTCACACAATGTATTTTTAACCGTCAAAATACTGACTGTTTCTCACTCTAAAAATCTGTACGACCACACAGTGACTCTAAAAATCACGAAACTGGAAATCTAACAACTATTTGACATTGCGGATCCAACAAAATCAGTTTCGTCGAATTCCGACTTCGTTTGCAAAAGTGGCTATTTTTAACGCTCTAAATAACCTATTTAAATATATAAATATATTTAAACAAAATTGAATTAAATATTTAAAATTAAATATTATCGTATATATTCACAGTGGAACACCATACAACTCTAGAATATTCCTATATGAATTTCTAACTTGATATTCACTTCTGGGTCAACCCGATATTCGATTTATATTGAAATTCCTTTTTAAAATATAAATAATTCCTTTATAAATTATAAAGGAATTCCACAGCGACTTTTCTAAAATTTGATTTGGACATATCTCAAAATCTACACAACGAAATCGTGATTTTTCTCTTTCACTAGAAAGATATACTCCACCAGCTCCACACGTTTCTTGTTTCGCAGAAATTTGATTTAAAACGGCTTCCGTATATTCAGTTGAAGTTCAAATCGCCAAATCGTGAACTACAGTGCCTTTTCGAGCTCGATTTTAATTATAATATAATTATACGTTCAAACTGTCGTTCAAATAATATATTCATTATTCTAATTCAATTTTAAACTGAATTAAATATCACAGATGATCCAGTTCACACCATATCGCCATTTCAGCCAATTCTGATTATTTCAAAATTAAATATATTATTTAATTTATTATTTTAATTAAATATTCACTATAATTTAATTAAACGACCATTTAATTCACTATACCACCATTTCAATAATTAAATAAATTAATTATAATACCTCTGCCAATGCGGGTCATTACACATTCGATGTGAAGATCGTAGGTCTTCAATCATCATCTATAATTCTTCGAACGTCGTATCATTATTTGGAATGAGAGTAAACTCGGACTTTCCAAATAATTCTCGCATATATAAATTTGAAAACAATTTCATATCGTTATTTATATTTTATAACGATTTATTCCTATTTTTATTTCATTAAAAATAGCTCGTTTTATAAAAACGACGGTATAGGTCATATATGGTTATGGCGCTGTTTTTATGGAATTTTGAATTTCACATATTTCAAAATCTAACTGTTGGATCTTAACGTAGTTTATATCATTGGAAAGATCTTTCTAAGACAGTCCTAATGTTTTCAGTTTTGGGAAAATCCGACGGTCGGATCTTTTGGTATAGTCGTTTTAAAGGTACGATTCCAAAACGCGAACTACCGTGCTCGATTCATTTAATTTTAATTATTTTTATATGTAAATATATAAAACGTTCACCCATAATAACGTCATTCGATTTAATAATGAGCTAAACAACTACTGATCTCCATTCAATTTTTAATTCATTTAAAAATGAAGATAAGATTCCAACATTTAAAAATATTCTTCTATTCCTTTTATCCCTTTATTTACATTAAATTATAATTCAACGATGAATCCTTCCTTTTCTTTCCTTTACCTAAAAATGTAAATTCTAATTCAACGTTACATTTCATTTTTTTTCTTCTTATATTAAAAGAAAAAAACAAATTTTATTTCAATGTTGAATTCGTTCTTTTTTTTATTACACTGTAAAATCTCCTTTCTAATTACATTAAAAATGTGATTAACAATACAGTGAAAATTCTATCTTTTTAATATTACAACAAAAATGTAATTTACATTACAACGTCAAATCCTTCTTTTTAATTACATTAAAATGTAATTATCATTACATGAAAACTTCTATCTTTCAACTACAGTGTAAAATCTCCTATTCAAATTTCAAAATAAAACAAGAAAAGACAAAACAGGAAGGTATTCAATTGCATAGACATGAATAAAAAGAATAGAAATATACACGTAGGTCCATTAGTTTTTGAAGAATAAAAAGAGAGAAAAAATAAATGAAGGGAATAAAAAGAAAGGAAAAAGAAAAAAAAGAGAATGGAAATATAAGAAATGAGAACGTGTAAATAAGATACGTTAAATTAGAGTGAAGAGAAATAAGTTAATAGAAATAAAGGAAGTAAATGGATAATGGAAAGAGATAAATGTGTTATTAATAAAGAATTTAAGTGGAGAAAAAGGAGGTAGTGAGTTTAGGGAAAGAAAATAAACGATAGATTGAAACACATGCATACATGTTAAAATAAGGATGGATGCGTGATTAATGAGGACAATGGAGGAGGGAGAAAGGAGGCGATGAATTTGAGAAAAGTAGAAAAGATGGAATAATCAATCTTCATGAAATAAATTTAGCAGTTTGTTTTTAAAACAATATTAATCACTATTTATATTAAACTTTCAATTTGAAATTGCCAATGAAAAAAGAATTCCTTCTTAATATACTACTCTCTTTAATTCAAAGTTTTTCTTATTTTTATTGTTATGGTTCAACTTGTAATATCGTTAGATCTTGGTAAAAATGTTTGAATGTTATCTCATTTTTAATAGAATGTTATGTTCAAAAATAAAAGTCCATGTTCACATTAACCATACATCTTTCCTTTTAAACCAAATCAAAATTAAAATAATTCATTTCTTGATTAATAATGGTAGCAACTCTTGCCTTTCTATAACATTTGTATTAAACAACAAAGGAATCTTAGCATTAAAAATTCAAAACGGTTGGTCGTGTAAATCTCGTTTATTCAGCACAACGTTTGTAAATGTATGTATTGGAATTTATTTCTTCAATAGTGAACACATTATTTCCAAACAATCTTTCAGCAAAAATTAATGAATCCCATTAATAATATCATAAATTTTATTTAGTACCAATTTATATTCAATAATTTAATTTAATAATTTTTATGAGTTTGTTTTAAATCAAATAGTATATAAAAACTAGTTTTAAAGTTATTTCAAATTTTTATTTCATAAAAATAACCAATTTTATACTCTATATTCCTCAAAATAGCCTAAATTAAAATTAAAATTTCGTTCTAAAATTCCGGGTTGTTACAAGATTCCCTCCAAAGTTTCTTTCATGTATTAGTCCCTGGCTTTCGGACGGCTTCTGGCAGGATGTGGTCCCCCATGAATCACATAGATTTGGTTCATGGGAGGCACCAAATCCAGGTTATTCTTCTCTATAATGACTCTCGTCATGTTTACCGAAACCTTCAGCTGTCCTCCTGCATGTTGAGCAGGTGATGCTTTATTTGAAACAAACTCCTTCAGGTGCCCCTCTCGGATTAATTTATGGATAATCCCGTATAAGACTTTGCACTCGTCTGTCTTGTGCCTGTTGGTTTTATGGAACTTGCAGTATTTACCGCCGACATGAGGTTCGGGGCAAAATTTTGGCTTTGAACGAGACCGAGAAATTATTGACACTTTCTTTTGCGACAGCATACATATACGAGATGGACTTGTTTAGGACAACCAAGTTTATATTAGAGTCTTCCCGTCTCGATCTCCTCTGATTCCCTTTCGGGAGCTTTTGTCCGAAGTTTGGCCTTCCTCCTTCTCTTCGAGGTCCAAACATCCTTTTTGTGAAATATAGTTCATCCATGCGGATAAACTTGTCGGACTGAAAATGGAAATCTTGTAAATGCTTGCAGCCGTAGATATATAACTCCTTCCAGAAGGGGGTGTTTTCTGTCAACCCTAAATGCACGGCGATCAGCTTGTCACGGTCATTCATATCTTTGGCTTTTAAGCCTCAACGTTGAACCTTTTGAGGTAGTCCTCAAGAGACTCCCCTTGTCTCTGTTTTATGTTAGTGATGACTGTATAATCTATGGTTGGATCTTTGTAGATGCAGAACTGTGAGGATTATTCATAGGAGAATTTTTTCCACGAGTAAATGGTGTTTTCCCTGTACTGGTGTAACCATTTCGTCGCTGCACCTTGGAAGGTTACAGGGAAGAGGCGGCATCTGACAGCTCCGGAGGCGTTGTAAAGATCCATCTGGCTGAAGAAAGCCATCAAATGGTTGTCGGGGTTAGTGGTTCCCATATATTTCATGGTTGGGACTTTGACTCTGGATGGTATCACGGTGTTCATAATCTCATCAATGAACGAGGCTACCCTCTCATTGTCGTTGTCGTTGACCTTGTCATCCTGGGTTCTCTTCCCCTTGCTTCATAGCAAGTCCTTGATGGTTTTCTGAGTGACATCTCTTATGTAGGCCTCCTTGTTATCATAATCTTCTCTCTTGGGGTCATAGCCTCTGGAGGTGGAGCTCCCAAATTGTTACTACTCGCATTAATTTCCTTGATGATCTACTCCCGTCAGATGAGATTTCCTTTTCTTGGAAGAGGTTGCTTTGGGCCTCCCTTTTTCTTCTGACTGTTAAATGAGGGCCTTCCTTTCTGGAGATTCATTTGTCTCTTTCAAGCTAGATCTGGTGAGGTGTTAGCCAAATTTTTGAAAAAATTGAAAAGTTCTTAGAAACTGGAAAGTTAAAGAACTTAAGCCGTAGTGAAAATAATGAAAGCTGAGTTGATTTGTTAAACAACTTTCGGCTTCGTTCCTTTTCGGGGACGAAAAATTTTAAGTGGGGGAGATTGTAATAACCCGGAAATCTGAGCCAATTTAAAATTTTTATTTTGGCGATTTTAGTGAATTTTGAATATTTAAAATGAATTATTTTAAATAAGAACAACGAGAAATTTATTTTGAATAGAATTAGAATGTATAGTTTTTTTTGAATCGTCGTTGGAATATAAATATTTATTTTAATTATAAAAGGAATTGAAAATGGCGCGGTAGTTCGAAAATTCGATTTCAAATTTCAAGTGAATGCACAAGATTCAAAATAAACTGGATTTTAGCAAAACCAAAAATATTTGAATCTAATTGAGAATATCTTTCCAATGAATCCAGAAAATTGAAATTTCATAGCGGGAATAAAAAGTTATGCCCAGTTGAAAATTCAGAATAATCGCTATGGAATTCTGGCCCATAAAAATGGAAATTTTGCAAACGACCTCGGTTTTCGACGAAACCACTTTTGTTGGATCCATGATGTCAAATTATTTCTAGGTTTCAAAATTCATAATTTTTCGAATCAATATGTGAGCGTGGCGAAGGAAAACGCGTTTGACCAGTTTCAGTTGATTTTAATCGACTAGAAAATGGCCATTTTTCAATCGGTCTTGGAATTTGACAAAATTAGTTTTGTAGGACCGTATCGTCAATACGAAGCTAGAAAATATTTTTCTGAAATTTTTCGAGTTAGTACGTGACCCCAGTAAATTGAAATGTGCGTTCAAATTCAATATATATAATTATATTTTGATTTTGACGAAAACAGATCGAGACGATCGAATCAGCTGGTGATACATATCTCATTGTGTTCGGAATGGGGGCAATTAGCTAGGGGCGATAGTCGTTGGGCTCGATTTAGTGTTCGAATAAAAAAGTTACTTTTTGAAATTAATTAAATAATATATATATATATATATTATATAATATCCTTTCCCTCTCCTCACTCCTTTCATTACCCCATCAGAAAAAAAAGGGGATCGCACCCCCCATACCGCCGCCGCCGCCAGCGTGAGGAACCCCCTCCTTCTCCGCCACCTCTCCTTCGATTCCTCCCTCCTCCGCCGCTTCCTCTATCCACACCACCCTCCTCAACCAGCTCCTCCTCCCTGCGAACGACGAAACCCCCCCAAACCTCCACCAAGATCCTCACCGCAGGCCCCACATCGCTGCCAGGGTACTCCATCACCACGCCCCTCCTCTCTTCTTCCACTGCTCCTCCTCTTCTCCTTTCTGAAAAAGCCCTAGCCGCCACCATTTCGCCAACAGCTCCCCCTTCTCAAACCCTTCGTTCTAAGTGTTTTGATTAGTTTTATTTATTTATTTCTGTTTATTTTTCTATGTAATTTATTTTATAAGTTTAAAAAGATAATTTTTATTATGTGAAAGGTATAAAAAATTGAATTCTTATTCGTTTGAATCACATATAGGATTTTTAATTAATTAGGAAAAGGTTGGATTTTTAAATAGGAAGTAGCGTGTTGAATAAAAATATGATTTTTATTATTATATGTAAAGAATAAAAATATGATTTTTATATTATAGAAAGAATAAAAATATGATTTTTATTATATGTAGGGATTAAAGATATGATTTTTATGAGATTGTGAATATAAAAATACGATTTTTATATTATATAGATAGTAAAGATTTGATCCTTATTATATGAACACCAGTTTAAAAATAGAATTTTTATCTATATAGTAGTGGTATAAAAATATGATTTTTATATACATAGCAACAATATAAAAATGTGATTTTTATATATGTAGTGACTACGGACAATGAAATTGATGAAAGACGAGCACGACGAAGATTTCCATATATGAAGAGTCATGGTGTACTGGTTTAGCTAGTCGGTGAGAACTTCTCACTTTTAATTCTTGTTTTCTAGTTAGAAATATATATACTAGGGTGCAGACGGTGCTTAGCAGCACCCGACACCCGTCGTCCACAGACCATGGATGACTTGTTTGTTTGATTTCTATGTTGTGAAATTTTATTGTGTGATGTGGAATGAAATAAAATATTTTATAGTGGAAAATATTTTATACTTAAAAATACGATTTTTAACGTGTATATAAAATAAATAGTAATAAACAAATCGGCTGATTTGTTTATATACACTGATTTGACTGATATTGATTGGGACGATAAATTTTACACATCGCCCAACTGCACAAATAAAATCTGTGTTTGTTGATTTGAAACCCCACATGGGTATTGGGATGATATTTGACGTACACTTATCTCGATTGTTTAGTTGTATGTCAATCGATGGGTTGACAGACTGTGTAAGCGTTAATTATTTATATTTAATGCTTATGCAGTTGTGTGGTGCACTCTAGATGATGGTTGATTATTTATCGTTGCTATTATATACATGTGTTGTAGAAAATCCATATAATTAACATTATATGGTAATTGATTGGGCCTCATTCCAATTTAGAAACTAAATTCATGTGTTGAATAGAAAATAAATTCATGTGTTGAATAGAATATAATTTCATGTTTTGAATAGAAAATAGATTCATGTGTTGAATAGAAAATAGATTCATGTGTTGAATAGAAAATAGATTCATGTGTTGAAGAGAAAATAAATTCATGTGTTGAAGAGAAAATAAATTCATGTGATGAATTGAAAAATATTCATGTGTTGAATAGAGTAAACATTCATGTGTTGAATAAAAGCCGTGTTGATTAGATTGATGCCATTTTGATGTGAACGATATTTATATCGATTTATTCATTCTTATAATGAATATAGAAAACGAAGTGATTTCAAAATATAACGTTTTGAAAATATTATCATTTATAGATTAATGATATGAAATATTCAATTTTGACTAGAAATTGAATATGAAGTTGAAATCGTTTCGAAAACGAATTTAAAACGATTTATAAAATGCGTTTTAAAAGGAAATCGATGAAGTATATATTATATACATTATATTTATAATATAATAGCCTGAATAGAACGCGCTGCGCCGTGGTAGTTCACGAATTTCGACCATTGACTTCGAATGGATATTACGGGAGATCCGACCGTTCGATTCTCCTAAAACCGGGACCATTGGGTTCGTATCGAAAAGAGCTTTCTAACGAATATTAGAGATTTGAAATCTAACGGACGGATTTGGAATTATGTCCAAATCAAAGTTGGAAAAGGTCGACGTAAGTGCAGTTTGATGGCCGTTGATGGAATTCGACTGTATGGGCCTTTATAAAATTATTAAAAATAGTAATAATTTACGTAAAATCATAAGAAATGAATTGTGAAGAATTGAGATGAAAAATACCAAATCTAAAAAGATAAAAATAGATTTTTATCGAAACGAACTAGTTTTGAACTAGAATAATAATTTATTTATTTTTAAAATAAATAAATTGGATTTGAAAGGGTTTTAAAAGTAACCAGAAGTTTCAATAATTGAATTGGAATGGAATGTGATTTTGGGTTTATAGTGAACCGTGTTTTAAAGGAAATTGGTTCTTTAACCCAGTAAAAGATAGGATATTCATTTTTGGGAAGATTAAAACTAAGTGGAGTTTTAATGAATCTTTAATTAGATTGAAGTGATCGAGAATGGGGTATCACCTGTTTTGTTCCAGGCGATAGTTAAATCTTTAATTAGATTTGAACGTGAAATGGTAATTGAATTTACCGATAACACCATGGTGTTAGATATGAAGTATGACCAGTTTTACTTCATGGGATGAATAGGTTAGGATTGAGAAATAAAATAAATGATTACTTCGGTGTGGTTCGCTAATCCCGACTCGTTTGAATTGATATTCAAACGAAGATCAAAGAAATTTTTTAAAGAATTTATCTTTGATAAAATTAATGGGAACCTTCCCAAAGTATAAGAATATTTGAATAAAAGAATATTCTGAATTGGAATGAGGCGTATGTTGTGTTTGTGTAACACTTGTTTATTATATACGCGAGTTATTCAGAAAGACCGGGTTTATCCCATTCTGAATAACTGATTCGACGTGGTGTCGAGGATGAAGACAGTGGTCGAAGACCGGAGGTCTTCACGTCATTTGGGTGATTACTGATGATCTTGACAGGGGTGTACACCCAAGAGGAGGGAATCAGTTGGTGATCGTCCAGACGTACTTGGAGATCGATGGATATGCGTGGTACAAGGTGTCTCCAGTTTCGTTCAGACCCAGAACGAACTTGTAAATGGAATGTGTGTCTGACATTGGATTTATTTTGTGTGATTGATTTCTGTTAAATATATATCTGTTTGGCGGCGGAGAATTTATTCTCCTGCTTAACGCCCTTCTCTGAGACGTACGAGCTCAGGGGTTATATATCGATGGATATCAATCGCATGGAGTGAATTGCCTGTGTGGCATGCCTAAGTGGCAAATGATCAAGGCTTCTGTTGAAAAGCAAAGTCTTGTGGTTGATGATCAAAGAACGGCCTGTGTGGCATAGCTTTGTGTAGCGTTGATTCGCGAACCTCACACCCCGGTTGTGAACCAGAAACGGGATAGGACCTCGGGGAGGGCATGCGCTTCCTTCTAGCTAGGGTGGTGTCAGTGACCTACCAGCCCTGACATTTATATTATTTTCACCTGTGTGGTTGTTGCTATTGTGAGACGCCTCAGATATATCGGTGACTGTGTGGAGCCGATGGAGTCATTTGGCTCATTTACGCCCCAAAGGGCGGGGAAACACAGTGTTCAGGCATTTTAATCCACATCGGTGGACCGGCCCTGACGATCCAAAGGTCACTCGAGCTCTGATTCTAAGACATGGTCTAGATTGTCTTGAATGGGTGAGGACTATCTTTTGCCTCGGTTCACAGATGGAAATCGAACTTCCAATACGTGACATTTGCGGTTTTGATTGTATAGCCTAGTATGGCAACATGATATATGGTACCCATGCCGTCTATGACTGATACTTATGACTTGAAGTTGTTTTATGTACTATGCACTTATTATAGTGTCAAATGATTTGTTTTAAACGTATCAAGCATGTTTGGCTATTATAAGGGAAAACCCTATCCTCCGGTTTGCGTTGCATTGTGTGATGGGACCTGGGTTTTATAATAGCTTCATTTTTCCAAAAAGCATTGCGCTGTTTTGTTATATGCACTAGTATTCTTGGGAGGAAACCCGTTCCGTGTTATACGGCATGGTCCCTTGATATATCTGATTTAAAGTAAAGCTTTAAATAACTGTTTTAGTTCTCACACCAGTCACGTGACTGACCTGGAGTTTATTGTTTTAACCTAAACTCTGGGTGCCCTTATTTTGACACGGGCAGCTAGTAGTTTTGGTTTTGCAGATTTATATTCACAGGATCCTAATTTACAGCTGGAATGATACTCGGAAAGCTCTGTATCCGCGTATTCCTTTCAGTTGTGTATTGTATTATTTTTCCGCTGCGATGTATTTAAATGTAATTTAAATCTCTGATAATTTATCGAGTGTGTAATATTTATTCATACTCTGTATATTCTCGCATTCTGATGAAATTATTGTAATAAACAATGAAATGTTCTTCTGTTTGCGTTCTAATTTGTCGTATAAACAATTAGGGGTTTCGAACGGTCTTGGTCGGTTTAGCGATCGATTCGAATCGAGCGAAATTCCTTTTCGTTACAGTTTGGTATCGGAGCTTTGGTTTAAAGAGCTCGGAGAACATGACACGTTAGAACCAAACGAAAGAATTCATCAGAAATTGGATTAGTAATATCCAACGGGAATGACTCGTTAGAGATGGGATCAGTAGTATCCTAGGACGAGTGTGAAGAGTATATTTTTAAAATGAAAACGAATTCTGTTTTGAAAATTTAAATCACTTATTCATATTTGATTATTTATTTTATATTGAATTTGGACAATCCAGTATATAAAGATTTTGTGTATACGTCTGATCCGCGTGCATTCGAAGTTTTAATATACTGGATAGATATAGAATCATACTCTAGTGGCCCGAAGATGATCCTGATGATTGAGTACTCATCGTCAGAATTTATGTTCGAGTGACGAAAGTGTGATATTTATATATTTCCAATTGACTGGTGTGAGAACCAAAATTAGATAGGGCTTATTGTTGTGGTTTGGCACCAAAAATGTGATTTTTGACTATGTATCAAAATTATGAATTTGAAATGATAATTCACTAATTGATTGTTGGTTGTGTTGTTTGATTATTGTTTGATTAATTAAAATTTGAACCTTTAGCCAAATTGAACCAAAAAGTGAATTGTATTGAAAATTTGTCGCATTTGCATACATATACATGTACTTACATTGAACAGGTCATAGCAAGGAGGCTAGAGAAGAGGAATAAAATTGTTTACCCGACAAATAGGTACATGTTTACAAATTTATTAGGTTTTTGATGATTTTATGAGCCGATTGGCTGTTTCTTTTTCTTTTTGGATTGGTGAGGACCATGGGAGGCTATTAGAAATATCCCAAGTCCCCGGTGCAGGGGAGGTTATGGTGAAATTTTTCGAAAATTTAGGGTGTTAGCCAAATTTTTGAAAAATTTGAAAAGTTCTTAGAAACTGAAAAGTTGAAGAACTTAAGCCGTAATGAAAATAATGAAAGCTGAGTTGATTTGTTAAACAACTTTCGGCTTCGTTCCTTTTCGGGGACGAAAAGTTTTAAGTGGGGGAGATTGTAATAACCCGGAAATCAGAGCCAATTTAAAATTTTTATTTTGGCGATTTTAGTGAATTTTGAATATTTAAAACGAATTATTTTAAATAATAACGACGAAAAATTTATTTTGAATAGAATTAGAATGTATAGTTTTATTTGAATCGTCGTTGGAATATAAATATTTATTTTAATTATAAAAGGAATTGAAAATGGCACGGTAGTTCGAAAATTCGATTTCAAGTGAATGCACAGGATTCAAAATAAACTGAATTTTAGCGAAACCAAAAATATTTGAATCTAATTGAGAATATCTTTCCAATGAATCTGATAAATTGAAATTTCATAGCGGGAATAAAAAGTTATGCCCTGTTGAAAATTCAGAATAGTCGCTATGGAATTCTGGCCCTTAAAAATGGAAATTTTGCAAGCGATCTCGGTTTTTGATGAAACCACTTTTGTTGGATCCGTGATGTCAAATTATTGCTAGGTTTCAAAATTCGTAATTTTTTGAATCAATATGTGAGCGTGGCGAAGGAAAACGCGTTTGACCAGTTTTAGTTGATTTTAATCGACTGGAAAATGACCATTTTTCAAACGGTCTCGGAATTTGACGAAATTAGTTTTGTTAGGACCGTATCGTCAATACGAAGCTAGAAAATATTTTTCTGGAATTTTCGAGTTAGTATGTGACCCCAGTAAATTGAAATGTGCGTTCAAATTCAATATATAGAGTTATATTTTGATTTTGACGGAAACTGATCAAGACGATCGAACCAGCTGGCGATACATATCCCATTGTGTTCAGAATGGGGGTAATTAGCTAGGGGTGACAGTCGTTGGGCTCGATTTAGTGTTCGAATAAAAAAGTTACTTTTTGAAATTAATTAAATAATTGAAATATATATATTATATAATTTCCTTTCTCTCTCCTCTCTCCTTTCATTACCCTGTCAGGAAAAAAAATAAAAAATAAATAAAAAGGGGATCGCGCCCCCCCATACCGCCGCCGCCGCTAGCGCGAGGAACCCCCTCCTTTGCCGCCACCTCCCCTTCGATTCCTCCCTCCTCCGCCGCTTCCTCTATCTGCACCACCCTCCCTAACCAGCTCTCCCTCCCTGTGAACGACGAACCACCCCCCCCCCCAAACCTCCACCGAGATCGGCACCGCAGGCCCCACATCGCCGCCAGGGCACTCCATCACTGCGCCCCTCCTCTCTCCTTCCACCGCTCCTCTTCTCCCTTCTGAAAAAGCCCTAGCCGCCTCCATTTCGCCAACAGCTCCCACCTTCTCAAACCCTTCGTTGTAAGTGTTTTGATTTGTTTTATTTATTTATTTATGTTTATTTTTCTATATAATTTATTTTATAAGTTTAAAAAGATAATTTTTATTATGTGAATGGTATAAAAAATTGAATTCTTATTCGTTTGAATGACATATAAGATTTTTAATTAATTAGGAAAAGGTTGGATTTTTAAATAGGAAGTAGCGTGTTGAATAAAAATATGATTTTTTTATTATATGTAAAGAATAAAAAAATGATTTTTATATTATAGAAAGAATAAAAGTATGATTTTTATATTATAGAAAGAATAAAAATATGATTTTTATTATATGTAGAGATTAAAGATATGATTTTTATGAGCTAGTGAATATAAAAATACAATTTTGATATTATATTGATAGTAAAGATTTGATCTTTATTATATGAACACCGACATAAAAATAGAATTTTTATCTATATAGTAGCGGTATAAAAATGTGATTTTTATATACATAGCAAAAATATAAAAATGTGATTTTTATATATGTAGTGACTACAAACAATGAAATTGACGAAAGGCGAGCACGACGAATATTTCCAAATATGAAGAGTCACAGTTTATTGGTTTAGCTAGTCGGTGAGAACTTCTCACTTTTAATTCTTGTTTTCTAGTTAGAAATATATATACTAGGATGCAGACGGTGTTTAGCAGCACCCGACACCCATCGTCCACAGACCATGGATGACTTGTCTGCTTGATTTCTATGTTGTGAAATTTTATTGTGTGATGTGGAATGAAATAAAATATTTTATAGTCGAAAATATTTTATAGTTAAAAATATGATTTTTAATGTGTATATAAAATAAATAGTAATAAACAAATCGGACGATTTGTTTATATACACTGATTTGACTGATATTGATTGGGACGATAAATTTTACACATTGCCCAACTGCACAAATAAAATCTGTGTTTGTTGATTTGAAACCCCACACGGGTATTGGGATGATATTTGACGTACACCAATCCCGATTGTTTAGTTGAATGTCAATCGATGGGTTGACAGACTGTGTAAGCGTTAATTATTTATATTTAATGCTTATGCAGTTGTGTGGTGCACTCTGGATGATGGTTGATTATTTATCGTTGCTATTATATACATGTGTTGTATAAAATCCATATAAATAACATTATATGGTAATTGATTGAGCCTCATTCCAGTTTAGAAACTAAATTCATGTGTTGAATAGAAAATAAATTCATGTGTTGAATAGAAACCAGATTCATGTGCTGAACAGAAAATAAATTCATGTGTTGAATAGAAAATAGATTCATGTGTTGAATAGAAAATAAATTCATGTGTTGAAGAGAAAATAAATCATGTGTTTAATTGAAAAATATTCATGTGTTGAATAGAATAAACATTCATGTGTTGAATAAAAGCTGTGTTGATTAGATTGACGCCATTTTGATGTGAAGTATATTTATATCGATTTTATTCATTTTTATAATCAATATAGAAAACAAAGAGATTTCAAAATATAACATTTTGAGAATATTATCATTTATAGATTGATGATATGAAATATTCAATTTTGACTAGAAATTGAATATGAAGTTGAAATCGTTTCGAAAACGAATTTAAAACGATTTACAAAATGCGTTTTAAAAGGAAATCGACGAAGTATATATTATATATATTATATATATAATATAATGGCCTGAATAGAACGCGTTGCGCCGCGGCAGTTCACGAATTTCGACCATTGACTTCGAATGAATATTACGGGAGATCCGACCGTCGGATTCTCCTAAAACTGGAACCGTTGGGTTCATATCAAAAAGAGCTTTCTAACGAATATTAGAGAATTGAAATCTAACAGTTAGATTTGGAATTATGTCCAAATCAAAGTTGGAAAAGGTCGCTGTAAGTGCAGTTCGATGGCCGTTGACGGAATTCGACTGTACGGGCCTTGATAAAATTATTAAAAATAGTAATAATTTGTGTAAAATCATAAGAAATGATTTGTGAAGAATTGAGATGAAACATTCCAAATTTGAAAAGATAAAAATAGATTGTTATCGAAATGAACTAGTTTTGAACTAGAATAATAATTTATTTATTTTTAGAAAAAATAAATTGGATTTGAAAGGGTTTTAAAAGTAACCAGAAGTTTCAATAATTGAATTGGAATGGAATGTGATTTTGGGTTTATAGTGAACCGTGTTTTAAAGGACATTGGTTCTTTAACCCAATTAAAGACAGGATATTGATTTTTGGGAAGATTAAAACTAAGTGGAGTTTTAATGAATCTTTAATTAGATTGAAGTGATCGAGAATGGGTTGTCACCAGTTTTGCTCCAGGCGATAGTTAAATCTTTAATTAGATTTGAACGTGAAATGGTAATTGAATTTACCGATAACACCGTGGTGTTAGATATGAAGTATGACCAGTTTTACTTCATGGGATGAATAGGTTGGGATTGGGAAATAAAATAAATGATTACTTCGGTGTGGTTCGCTAATCACGACTAGTTTGAATTGATATTCAAACGAAGATTAAAGAAAAAATTTAAAGAATTTATCTTCGATAAAATTAATGGGAACCTTTCCAAAGTATAAGAATATTTGAATAAAAGAATATTCTGAATTGGAATGAGGCGTATGTTGTGTTTGTTTAACACTTGTTTATTATATACGCGAGTTATTCAGAAAGACCGGGTTTATCCCATTCTAAATAACTGATTAGACGTGGTGTCGAGGATGAAGACGGTGGTCGAAGACCGGAGGTCTTCACATCGTTTGGGTAATTACTGATGAACTTGATTGGGCAGTACACCCAAGAGGAGGGAATTAGTTGGTGATCGTCCAGACGTACTTGGAGATCGATGGATATGTGAGGTACAAGGTGCCTCCGGTTTCGTTCAGATCCAGAACGAACTTGTAAATGGACTGTGTGTCTGACATTGGATTTTATTTTGTGTGATTGATTTCTATTAAATATATATCTGTTTGGCGGCGGAGAATTTATTCTCTTGCTTAATGCCCTTCTCTGAGACGTACGAGCTCAGGGGTTATATATCGATGGATATCAATCGCATGGAGTGAATTGCCTGTGTGGCATGCCTAAGTGGCAAATGATTAAGGCTTCTGTTGAAAAGCAAAGTCTTTTGGTTGATGATCAAAGCACGGCCTGTGTGGCATAGCTTTGTGTAGCGTTAATTCGCGAACCTCACACCCCGGTTGTGAACCAGAAACGGGAGAGGACCTCAGGGAGGGCATGCGATTCCTTCTAGCTAGGGTGTTGTCAGTGACCTACCAGCCCTGGCATTTATATTATTTTCACCTGTGTGGTTGTTACTGTTGCGAGGCGCCTCGGATATATCGGTGACTGTGTGGAGCCGATGGAGTCATTTGGCTCATTTACGCCCCAAAGGGCGGGGAAACGCAGTGTTCAGGCATTTTAATCCACATCGGTGGACCGGCCCTGACGATCCAAGGGTCACTCGAGCTCTGATCCTGAGACATGGGCTAGATTGTATCGAATCGGTGAGGACTATCTTTCGCCTCGGTTCACAGGTTGAAATCCAACTTCCAATACGTGACATTTGCGGTTTTGATTGTAGAACCTAGTATGGCGACATGATATATGGTACCCATGCCGTCTATGATTGATACTTATGATTTGAAGTTATTTTATGCACTATGCACTTATAATAGTATCAAATGATTTGTTTTAAACGTACCAAGAATGTTTGGCCATTATAAGGGAAAACCCTATCCTCCGGTTTGCGTTGCATTGTGTGATGGGACCTGGGTCTTATAATAGCATCATTTTTCCAAAAAATATTGCGTTGTTTTGTTATATGCACTGGTATTCTTGGGAGGAAACCCATTCCATGTTATACGGTGTGGTCCCTTGATATATCTGATTTAAAGTAAAGCTTTAAATAACTATTTTAGTTCTCACACCAGTCACATGACAGACCTGGAGTTCATTGTTTTAAACTAAACTCTGCGTGCCCTTATTTTGACACTGGCAGCTAGTAATTTTGGTTTTGCAGATTTATATTCACAGGATCTTGATTTACAGCTGGAATTATACTCGGAAAGCTCTGTATCCGCGTATTCCTTTCAGTTGTGTATTGTATTATTTTTCCGCTGCGATGTATTTAAATGTAATTTAAATCTCTGATAATTTATCGAATGTGTAATATTTATTCATACTCAGTATTTTCTTGCATTCTGATGAAATTGTTGTAATAAACAATGAAATGTTCTTCTGGCTGCGTTCTGATTTGTCGTGTTCTCAAAACAATTAGGGGTTTCGAACGATCTTGGTCGGTTTAGCGATCGATTCGGATCGAGCGAAATTCCTTTTCGTTACATCTGCATCCCTCGTGGAAAGGTAGATGTTTTCAGGAGTGTCACTCAGAGGAGTTAGCTCTATCGAGTCATGAAGGCGAAACTTTTTATTAGTCTTGTTGTTGTTCCCATCGTTGGCTCACTTCTGCCCCTGAGTTCTCTGTTGATTAGCTTGAGCATTAACACACGTTTTATCCTTAGCAATGCTGCTTGTGCCAGGAGGAGGGGGATCGTCGTCCACTCTCATGTACCCTTTCGCTTTCTTATAGAACTCGTCAAGCGTATTTGGTTCCTTCATTTTTATCCATCTCCCAAACTCACTTTTCTTGTCTATAGCGTCGAGTAAAGCCATGAGGATTATGCGAGGTTCTGGATTCCTCACTTTGGACAAGGCAACATTGAATCGACCGAGAAAAGCTTTAACGGATTCCCCTAGATTCTGCTTCATTGCTGAAAGTGTTATAGCATCCTTGGCTTTGGTAGCATACAGGCGGAACTGCTTCTTGAACTTTTTGGTCAAGTCAGAGAACCGGTCTACGGACTAAGGTGGCAGGTTCTGAACCATAATGACGCAGCTCCTTCTAAGTGGAGAGGAAAGTATAGGCATCTCATTTCATCTGCTGCCTTTGCTGCCCTCATATGCCACTCGTACTTGAACAAAAAGTAGTTAAGATCAACAAGGCTGTTTTATGGAGGCAAAGTTAGAGGACTGAACTTCTTTGGACATTCTATTTCTCGAATTCTCTCGGTAAATTGAGTCCTATTGGGAGAGAAATCCCGTTCTCTTTTATTGTCATTGCCAGCTTGATTCTTCTTCATGATTTATTCTATTATAATCGATGCTCTGTGAGGCTGAGTTCTTTACCAAATGTTCGTATGGGAAAGCGATTATAATGAGAAGATTTAGGTCCTTTACCTTCCCGGCGAGGAGGTGCCCCCATGGTGGGGATGGTAACCCTTCGAGTATTTCCAATGGAATGATTCTTAGCTTTTGGCATCAAGTCTTCGACGTTAGCTCCGTCCTTGTCGCTCAACCAGTCATTATCATCTTCCATGTTGTTGTTGCAGTTATGATCAGAAGTGGATGAGTCGACATTATTGTCAAGATCAACATGGACCTTTTGAGGGGTTGGATTTGATTGAGAACCATATCTAACTTTTCCATCGGAGCCTTGGTAGAATTATCCATTATCTTGTTTAATTTGGCGATAGCGACGTCCAACTCATTCCTAGTCACACCGGCTCCACCCATTGATTTTTCACCAACTTCAAAGCGATTAGCTAGTTGCGTAGTCTCATAAGCAACATTGTCGATTTCTCCAATAGTTTTACTTGTAGTTTTCTTATGTTTCGCCATTATTTTGGACCAAACTTTGAATTTTGGAGAAAATTCCTCTATTGGTCCGGATCTTATATTTGAAGGATCTATAATGGAAGCGGGCTTCGCACTTCAATGTAACCACAAGGCTCTTAACCTTGTGGTAATGGGTTTGAGCCCCACGGTGGGCGCCAAATGTTGAAATCAAAAAATGATCACAACACCAAAGTGTTTTTTAGAAAACTTCACCAAATGGTAGGATTAGAAAATATGGAGCCTTGAAATATAAAAGCAAGTAAAAAAGTAGAAAACAAAGAATTTTAGAGTGGTTCGGCTTAATATCGGCTTACATCCATTATGGTAGCAACTTTCATTATCACTTTTGGATTTACAAAGTACATGAATTCACTCATATCACTCGTCTCTCTCTTTTATATCGATTTCCTCTTTTTTCTCTCTTTTTAGCTCTTGATTTCACTTTAATTCATGAAGTAATGAATGAGATCTCTTAATTTGTGATGGTAGTTGGGTTAATCTTCAACCACTTAGCGCTTATATGATCTTCATTGGTTCCATGGTGAACATTTGTTGAATCTAAGTTTGAGAGAGAGTTAGCGGAGGTTGGAATGATTAGTTTCTAGCTTGAGAGATCTCTAACGGAGTTTGATGAAGATTTGATCCATTTGTTGTTGGAGAGAGATGGATTGATCTTGAGAAGCCATTAATGATGTTCGGAGAGAGCTTGGAGTTTGGCAGCATTTCATGGAAATGAAATCCCCTCCACATTATGTGTGGAGATAGAGTATTTATAGATAAGAATGGAGTATAATGGCAGTTCTGTAAATACGAGGTACACGACATGACTTGTTGCTTTGTAACACACAACATGATTTGTTGCTTTAACTCACACACATGTCCTTTCCTAGCTGCATACTGCTGTCACCCTTTTATCACTCATGACCCTGGGTAGCGTTTATACTTTACAGTCTGGCACATGTTGAACGCGTCGAACGAGTATCCCCTGCCTCTCTATATAGAGTTATTCATGTTAGCATTGGATGCGATCATCCTTCTACAAGTTCCACGTGGTTTCTCACATTTTGTACGTGCATGTGGATTTGATCTTCATCACATGATAAGTGGATAAGATCTGAGACTTACTGATTAATACGCCATGTGGAGTGACTAATACTCCATGTGACATGATTTTTACTCTTTAACGACCTGATATGTAGTGTTATGGTCCACGCATGAACTTAATGACACGAAGCTGACGTGGCAGTGATGTGTATTGCTCAGTACAACTTGGCTTTATATATTGGGACGACATGATTGCTCAAGCTATCCGAACGACATGATTGGGGAACGACTTGCCTTCAACTCGTGGAGAATGACTTGCGGCATGGAGGGTTTAGCGACATGAGTACATTCTGCGATATGAATCTAGTTGTTTGAACAACTTGGTTTGAGAGGCTTGAATCAGCACGTCTTGATTGTTCTTTTGCAATGCTCATCGACTTGGGTAAAGTCGTGTTGACGACTTGATGCTGCATGAAATCTTCATGCACAACCTGATATAATACACATGTACGTCCCATTGTGTTGAAAGGTGAATGGTGCCATGCATTTCTGTTTTACTATACAAACTGCTTCTTTTATAATGCCAAGTGTCCTCATATACTTTGTCCACGTATTTGTATGTCTTAACCCATGCGTGCTATGTTTAATAATTAACGTGCTCTAATATGGACGACCTAGTTGGCTTCACGACTTAAGTATTCCCCACTATCTGAAGGCTTACTTTATAACCATCTTAACGATTTGTTTTCCAGCGTTATGTACAACATTGATTGCATGATATGGTTTGTGCGATATGGATCAACACGACATGAATTATATGCGGCATGGAACTGGAATGTACGCTATACGGCTCGGTTTCATGTCGTGTTAACGACTTGATTGCATGTCAAATTAACAATTCCATAACATGAACGCCTTACTTCTTAGACCATAACCAATCCATAGTCCTTTGACGTTAACTCTTAGAACCGTGTTTTAACGGGGTTAATAGCAAGCCTACATGGGAAGTCGAAGAATTTTACCTATAACACACAGGTTTCAATTTGACATAAGCTCGTTTAATGGGAAGCGTAAGGATGATATTACATCTAAACCATTAAGCAGAACTGAATGTTTGATACAACTGTCCAATTTAAAATTTACATTTGGCAAAACACCAATAGTTGAGCCAATTTGTAACAACCCGGAATTTTGGAGCTAATAAAAAATTTTATTTTAAGAAATTTTGATAGAAAATGCGTCAGAATTTTAAATTCCACAATTAAATTATTGAATTTAACAAAGAAGAAAATTAAATAGAATTATGATGTTATCTATGAATGATTTCAAATTTGTTTCTAATCAAAAAATATTATTTGAAAATAGTAATTTATTAAAATTGAAATTAGTATCAAATTGTATGTATATTTGTAATAATTGACTTCGAACAATTGAAAATAAAAGAAAACAATAGTTGAGTCATTGCTTTGTTAAAACTCTAATAAAGGAGTTTTATGATAATTAATAATTAATCCACATTTAATTTCTTTTCTTATTCGCATTTCATTCAAGTTTATTTAGCTTTCTTTTTTTTTCAATTTTATCAAATTCACTACCTCTTACGCATTGATTTATTTTCCTTGTCTAGTAATTTATTGCCCTTCATTCTATTAATTCATTTCTCTTCACACAGGTATTCTTATTTCTTAAACTTACATCCTTTTATTTTTCCTTGTTTTTTTAATCTCTCCTAAAAAACAAATCAACTCTATGTATGTATATTTATATATTTTATTTATTCTTGCATGAGCATTGAATATGTTGATTCAAAATAATAGGTAGATTCTAAATAAATTATGACATGTCATTATGTAAGATAAATATGTAGTGTGATTATGTTATTTAATGTTATGTGTTTTGAAATTTAAAAAAAATCACATAACTTCCTTATAGTCATCATTAAACAAATGCATTCATTTCTTTCCGTTTCTTCTCTTTTTTTTTATAAATTTTGTTTTGGAACATATATGAGAAATAAATATGCCACCTCAGCCTTAGTCAGCAATTCATTTTCTTTGTAAAAAGATGAAATCATAGTAAATATTAATTAGCAAATTTAGGAATTTCGGGGCTTTTCTGTAAATTAATGAAATTAAAAATATTTTATTATAAATATAAGATATAATGGATTTATTTGTACAAATTAGAAATTTAATATTATAAAAATCCATTTTGTGTTCTTCCTAAACCCTAATGCCCTAAAAAGTATACATTCGCCACCTTCTATTTCAATGGCCACCGATGCTCAAACCTTCTTTCTCCTTGTTCTTCTAATTTATTCAATAAATTCCAACACCTCAAAAGGGAAATTTAAAGAGAGGATCGAGCTCGATCAATTGAACGGTGGTGATCAACTTTCGGGATAATGGTGATCGATCATTGGTCGTCGGCCTGTATGGATGGGCGACGACGAGGTTTCAAGTGGAGGAGTGGGTTCACGAGATACAGAGAATCGCGATGGAAGAAGCAGAATCATGGCCCTTGTTTGATTAGCCAGTGTAATTAATATTTATCATATAACTAATTAGTTAATTTATGTTAATAAGATTCAAACAATTGTAACTTTTTGTCACGAACTCAGAATTCAGTGAAACGAGTTGCGTTGCACTCGTATCGTCAAACACTTCGCAATGGAACAGACAAGGACAAAAATGGAGACTGTTGGAAATTCAGATAAATACCACGGTGAGATTTATCGTTTTAAAATAAATTTATATATTTAAATTGATCTTGATTGTAATATTTAATATTTACGCTATATATAAAACACATATCTGTATCGTGTAAAATTGAGGTTGGTTGATTTGATTTGTGGTGGTGATGATTGGTTAGATTTTATTTGTGTAAGATAAAAACATAATCTTGAAATAAAAGTGCCATCTTCGTTAGATGATTTGGTGAAATAAAAATTTCATTTTTTTATTTTATGAATAAAATATGAAAAAGGAAAATACATTCATGTAAATTAAATTTTGTCTTTTATGGTAGAACATAAAATTATCATTTATGTTATACATGTTGTATTAGTATAAAATTCATCAATTATGTTATACGTGTTATATTAGTATAAATTTTTCATGTATGTTTAATTAGGATTGATAAATCATAAATGTCATGTATGATTAGAATTGACAAATCTTAGATGTTTTATGTGTTTAATTAGAAACGGCAAATTATAAAGGTCATTTATGTTAAATTAGAGTTGACAAAATATATTTGTCAATAATATCCATGGTAAATTGTTTACAAATAAATATTCATTTATTTGTCATTAATATGCATGGTAAATTGTTTACAAATAAATATACGTTTATTTGTCATTAATATACATGGTAAATTGTTTATAAATAAGTATTCATTTATTTTTCATAAATATACAGGGTAAATTGTTCATAAATAAATATTCATTTGTCATTGAAATACATAGAAAATTTGTATACTAATAAATTATTCTTTATTTGTCATTTGTTAACATATTGTGATAATTAGCAATTATGCTAATTATAATTATTGTATTATGGTGATTAACATTTATGTTAATTATAAGATTAGATCTAAATCAAGTTTGTCAAATTTAAAAAGAATGGAATATACATTCATTCTTGTAATTTAATTAGAATGAGATAAAAATGTACTCTTTTGTCATTTAAAAGAATAGAAATATTAATTTTTATGTAATGTAATAAAAGAGTAGAAAAATTTACATTTTTATAATTAAAGAATGAATACAAAATGATTATATTTTTATTGTCAAATTGTACAAAATAAAAAGAGTGGAAATATAAGAATATCATTTTAATTAGAAAATGACATGTTATGATAAGAATATCTTTTTTTTTTGTTGACATGTTAGGAAGATTAAACATAAAAATATTAAAGCATTAGAAATCATATTTTAATGTGAGAACTTTTATCTCACTCAAATTTTCGAAAAGTTATTTATTTTATAATTAAATTTAAATTAATTATCTAGGTTGGAATTGTTGTTTGTTGGATAAATGTTGATTTGGATGTTGTATGGTGAAATATTTGGAATTGAAATCATGTAGCATGTTATAATAATGTTATTACATTTTAATTTTCCAGAAACATGTTTACACACCGATAACAAGTTTCCTGACTTGTTTATGTTGATTGGACAATAAATTTTCACACATCGTCCAAAAGCACAATTAATAATATATTATTCGAATTTGTGTTGGTTGAAACCCCACACGGGTCTTGGGTTGATATTTGACTACACATCACCCTTGTGTTTAGTTGTAAATTGCACTTTAGCTGTTATTTGAATGTTTTGTCATTATTATGGAATTAATGCAATGTCTGAAATCCATGTAATTAAATTATATGGAAATTGTTGGGTCTCATTCCAATCTAGGATTAACAAAATATCTTAATCTAATATTCAATCAGGTAATTAAATGATGGTTTTGATATTGACAATTAAAAAGATTGTATCTTTATTATTAGAAAGGTTACTATAAAAAGGATTGAATTAAAAGATTATATTTTTAATTGTCATATGTTAAAATAAAAAGATGGTTTGCATGAATTGAACATTTTGAAAAGATTTTTATTATTATATAATAGTATGGAAAGTTCAATTTTTACTATAAATTGAAATGTAAGTTAGGATATTTGGAAGCAAGGTATTTTTTACAATTAAATAAAAAGATCATATTTCTATTATGTAGAATATTTTATTAAGTTATATTTTAAAATAGAAAATATTTTAAAATTAAGATATTTTAAAATAAAGGATGTTTTAAAATAATATTTCCCAATGAAATAATTATAATTATAAATTAAAATTGTACTTGGATATAAGGTTAGGTTACATTTATGATGGAAGTCTGCCCGGAACCAACCGACATATCCAACAGCCTCAAATTTTGGGCCTAATGTGAGTGGTCCAAGTGCGCAAATACGAAACGGGCCTTGACACGAGGTTAAGCCCAACTTGTAGGATAAGTCTGCCCGGAACCAACCAGCATATCCAGCATCCGCAAGTCGCAGGCTTAATGTGGGAGGTCTGGCCCAGTACAAAATATAAATGAAAAAGATAATGAATTGGGTTATTTAATCTGTTTAAAATAGCAACGCCATTTTAACCCGAACGTGTTTATCGATTTATTTTATCCATTTTATAATGAATATTAAAAGAACTAATTTCAAAATTAATATTTTGGTAATAATATTATTTTAATATGATAATAGATAGAATATTCAATTTGGATTTAAAATTGAATGTTACATTTTAGATGTAAATAAAAACATAGCAATCAAAGTGACTCTTGTATTTACATTTTAGTTGTAAATAAACACATATATTTAAAAAGTGTATTTTTATTTGCATTTCATAATGTAGATAAAAACATGAATTAGAAAAGTACATTTGTATTTACAAGTTAGATGTAGATGAAAATATAGATTAAAAAGGGTACATTTTTATTTACATGTTAGATATAGATAAACACGTAGAATTGAATGTTATATTTTATTTGACATTTAAGATGCAAATAAAAGTATAGAATTGAAAGTTACATTTATATTTACAATTTAGGTGTAAATAAATGATTAGATAAACAGAATAGAAATTAATGTTTCATTTTTATCCTCATTTTAGATGCGATAAAAAGAGTAGAAACAAAGATTATATTTTATCGTATTTTTTGATACGATAAAAAGAGTAGAAATAAAAGTTGCACTTTTATTGACATTTAATATGCAATAAAAAGAATAGGAATAAAATACGTTTACATTAAAAAGCTACACTTTTAATGCTAGGTAAAGAATTATAGAAATGTTCATGTTTTAGTATTTAAACATGATTTTATTAAAAAGGATTCACTAAAAATAAACTAGAACTGTCAATAAAGGTGAAAGAATCATTTTTGTGGTATATACGTACATTAGAATTTTTATGCGAAGTTAAATATTATTTTGTATGTAGAGTTAAACACGTTAGCAGATTCGCCAAAATGATTTATATTTACAATTATATAAATATAAATTAAATTTAAACGAAACATGCGTGGTAATTCGCGTTTTGAAATCGTACCTTTAAACGGTTATACCGAAAGATCCGACCGTCAGATTTTCCCAAAACCGGAACCATTAAAACCGCCTTGGGAGGATCTTTCCAACAATTTAAATCTCGTCAAAATCCAACGATTAGATTTCGAGATATGTGTAAATCATACTTTGGGAAAACAGCGCCAGGGCTGCCGATCGACCCGAAGCGTCATTAAATTAATTTAGCTATTTTTATATAAATAAAAATAGCGATAAATCATTATAAATAGATTTGAGCGATATGAAATGATTAAAATGATAAGTATTCGAGGATTATTTTAAAAGACAAAGTTCAACTCATTTCAAATAACTACTACGACGATTTAAGTCGAAGATTTGAAGACGGTGATTGAAGACCGACAATCTTCACATCGAATGGATGAGGATTACTGACGCCCGTGATTGGAGTAACTACCTTGAAGGGGCTGCAGTGGTAGTCGTCCGGACGTATTTGTTGATTGTTTGGATATGCGAGGAATAAGGTTCCTCCGGTTTCGTTCAGACCCAGAACAGACTTGTAAATGGATGGTATGTCTGACGTTGTATTTCTTTATGCTGTATTCATTGATCTCTGCTTAATATATATCTGTTTGGTGTTTAACACCCTTCTCTTATACGTACGATCTTAGAGTTATATATTGGTAGGAGTCAATAGTATGGTATGGATTGACAATGTGGCATGCTAATGTGCATGGATCAAGGCTTTTGTTCAGAAGCAGAGCCTTGTGGTTGATGATCGAAGCATAGCCTGTTTAGGCGTAGCTTTGTGTATAGCGTGACTTCGCGAATGTCACACCCTAGTATGAATCAAAAACGGGATATGGACCGTAGGGAGTGCACACGTTTCTTTCTAGCTAGAGTGGTGTCAGTCACCAACCATCCCTGACATTTTTAATTATGCGGATGATGGATTATGAGGTACCTCGGATTTATAGGCTGGAAGTGGTCATATTAGAGGTCCAAAAGGACCGGGAAGCGTATGTTCAGGAATTGCTAATCCACTAGTGTTAGGTGTGGACCGGCCCTACCGCATCAAAGGGCTCGCCAGCGTCCGAGTCTTGAGGCATTTGCTAGAGTGTCTTGAATTGGAGAGGACGATCCCTAGCCTCGATTTCATGATGGAAAACCAAATTTCCAATACGATACCATGTGGTACCGATTGTAGAACTAGTATGGCGACATAGTAAGATGGGGTACTATGCCGTCTATGATTGATACATTATGATTGAAATTGTTTTTGAAAACATATATAACTAGTATTAATATCAAATCTGTTTTTATCGTATTAAGCATTTTTGACCATTATAAGGTAAAACTCTATCCTCCGTTCTGCGTTGCATTGTGTGATGGGACTTGAGTCTTATAATGGTTTCATTTTTCTGAAAAGCATTGCATTGTTTAACGATTTACTTTATTTTATGCACTGGTAATCCAATGGAGTAAACCCGTTCCGCATTAGCGGCGTGGTTCTGTGATTAGCCTTATTATTAGATTAGTTAAGATTAGATTTCTCATACCAGTCCCATGACTGACCTGTAGTTTGTTTCACTGGAAAACTCAGGTGCCCTCTTTTCCACACGGGAAGTCGAGTAGCTTTTGCAGATATTTATCTCTTGAGTAGGATTCTGGATCGAAGCCTAAAGTTGTGTCCAGAGCATAGAAAGTCTTCCACTGTGTATTGTATTAATTTATCGTAATAAGTCTTCCGCTGTATTTTATGTATCGATGTACTCTGATATTCTGTACTCCGATGTAACATTATTGTAATGTTTATAAAAGTCTGTTGTCATTGTTCTAATGTAATGTATTCCCAAAGTTAACGTATGCGGGTTTTGAACGATTTTAATCGATCTAGCGATTGATTAAGGTCGAGCAAAATGCGTATCGTTACAGTTGGTATAAGAGCACTGGTCAGCTCAAATCTTTGGGGTACAACTCGTTAGAACTGAACAAAAGACTCATCAGAGATTGGATTATTAATATCCAATAAGAATACTCATTAGAGATAGGATCAGCAGTATCCTAGAATGAGAAAACTCATTAGAGATAGGGTTAGTAATGCTCTAGAATAAGTTCATAGTAAAAAGCTTATAATTAACGTATTTGTGATTATATATTATCCGATCTTAGAAAATATGATTTTGATATATAAAAGATATATATTTGAAAAGTTAATCAACTAATAAAATTATTGAAACCAATAATGGAATGAAAGTTGATTTGGTTAACTAGATAACCTTTACCTTCGTTCCTTTTCGAGGACGAAAAGATTTTCAGTGGGGAAGATTGTAACAACTCGGAATTTTAGAGGCAATAAAAAAAATTTATTTTAAGAAATTTTGTTAGAAAATGCATCAGAATTTTAAATTCCACAATTAAATTATTGAATTTAGTAAAGAATAAAATTAAATAGAATTATGATGTTATTTATGAGTGATTTCAAATTTATTTCTAATAAAAAAATATTATTTGTAAATAGTAATTTATTACAATTGAAATTAGTATCAAATTGTATGTATATTTGTAATAATTGACTTCGAACAATTGAAAACAAAAGAAAACAGTAGTTGAGTCATTACTTTGTTAAAAACTTTAATATATGAGTCTTACGATAATTAATAATAAATCCACATTTAATTTCTTTTCTTATTCACATTTCATGCAAGTTTATTTAGCTTTCTTTTTTTTCTTTTCTTTTTCCAATTTTATCAAATTCACAACCTCTTACGCATTCATTATTTACTTTATCTAGTAATTTATTACTCTTTATTCTATTAATTCATTTCTCTTTGCACAGGTATTCTTATTTCTTAAACTTACATCCTTTTATTTTTCCTTGTTTTTTTATCTCTCCTCAAAAACAAATCAACTCTATGTATTTATATTTATATATTTTATTTATTCTTGCATAAGCATTGAATATATTGATTCAAAATAATAGGTAGATTCTAAATAAATTATGACATGTCATTAAGTTTAGATAAATATGTAGTGTCATTATGTTATTTAATGTTATGTGTTTTGAAATTTTAAAAAAAATCACAAAACTTCCTTGTAGTCATCATTAAACAAATGCATTCATTTCTTTCCGTTTCTTCTCTTTTCTTTATAAATTTTGTTTTGAAACATATACGAGAAATAAATATGCCTCCTCAGCCTTAGTCAGCAATTCATTTTCTTTGTAAACAGAGGAAACCATAGTAAGTATTAATTAGCAAATTTGGGAATTTCGGGGCTTTTTTGTAAATTAATGAAATTAAAAATATTTATTATAAATATAAGATATAATGGGTTTATTTGTGAAAATTAGAAATTTAATATTATAAAAATCCATTTTGTCTTCTTCCTAAACCCTAATCCTCTATTAAGTATACAGCCGCCACCTTTTATTTCAATAGCCAATGATGCTCAGACCTTCTTCCTCCTTGTTTTTATTATTTATTCAATAAATTCCAACACCTGAAAAGGTAAATTTTAAGAGAGGATCAAGCTCGATCAATTGAACGGTGGTGATCAACTTTCGGGATGGTGGTGATCGATCATTGGTCGTCGGCCTATATGGATGGGCGACGACGAGGTTTCAAGTGGAGGAGTGGGTTCACGAGATACAGAGAATCGCGATGGAAGAAGAAGTAGAACCATGGCTCTTGTTTGATTAGCCAATGTAATTAATATTTATCATATAATTAATTAGTTAATTTATGTTAATAAGATTCAAACAATTGTAACTTTTTGTCACGAACTCAGAATTCAGTGAAACGAGTTGCGTTGCACTCGTATCGTCAAACACTTCGCAATGGAACAGACAAGGACAAAAACGGAGACTATTGGAAATTCAGATAAATACCACGGTGAGATTTCTCGTTTTAAAATAAATTTATATATTTAAATTGATCTTGATTGTAATATTTAATATTTACGCTATATATAAAACACATATATGTATATTGTAAAATTGAGGTTGGTTGATTTGATTTGTGGAGGTGATGATTGGTTGGATTTTATTTGTGTAAGATAAAAACATAATCTTGAAATAAAAGTGCCATCTTCGTTAGATAATGTTTGGTGGAATAAAAATTTCATTTTTCTTAATTTATGAAAAAAATATGAAAAAGGAAAATACATTCATGTAAATTAAATTTTGTCTTTTATGGCAGAACATAAAATTATCATTTATGTTATATTAGCATAAAATTCATCAATTATGTTATACATGTTATATTAGTATAAATTTGTCATGTATGTTTAATTAGGATTGATAAATCAAAAATGTTATGTATGATTAGAGTTCACAAATCTTAGATGTTATATGTTTTTAATTAGAAACGGAAAATTATAAAGCATTTATGTTAAATTAGAGTTGACAAAATATATTTGTCATTAATATACATGGTAAATTGTTTACAAATAAATATTCGTTTATTTTTCATAAATATACATGGTAAATTGTTTACAAATAAATATTCATTTATTTGTCATTAATATACATGGTAAATTGTTTACAAATAAATATTCATTTATTTGTCATAAATATACATGGTAAATTGTTCATAAATAAATATTCATTTGTTATTGAAATACATAGAAAATTTGTAAACTAATAAATTATTCTTTATTTGTCATTTGTTATCATGTTGTGATAATTAACATTTATGTTAATTATAATTATTGTATTGTGGTGATTAACATTTATGTTAATTATAAGATTAGATCTAAATCAAGTTTGTCAAATTTAAAAAGAATGGAACAAACATTCATTCTTGTCATTTAATTAGAATGAGATAAAAATGTTCACTTTTTTCATTTAAAAGAATAGAAATATTACATTCTATATAATGTAATAAAAGAGTAGAAAAGTTTACATTTTTATAATTAAAGAATGAATACAAAATGATAATATTTTTATTGTCAAATTGTACAATAAAAAGAGTGGAAATATAAGAATATCATTTTAATTAGAAAATGGCATGTTAGGATAAGAATATCTTCTTCTTTTTTTGTTGACATGTTAGGATGATTAAACATAAAAATATTGAAGCAATAGAAATCATATTTTAATGTAAGAACTTTTATCTCACCCAAATTTCTGAATAGTTATTTATTTTATAATTAAATTTAAATTAATTATCTAGGTTGGAATTGTTGTTTTTGGATTAATGTTGATTTGGATGTTGTATGGTGAAATGTTTGGAATTGGAGTCATGTAGCATTTTATAATAATGTTATTACTTTTTAATTTTCCAAAAACATGCTTACACAAGCATAACAAATTTCCTGACTTGTTTATGTTGATTGGACGATAAATTTTCACACATCGTCCAAAAGCAGAATTAATAATATATTATTCGAATTTGTGTTGGTTGAAACCCCACACGGGTCTTGCGTTGATATTTGACTACACATCACCCTTGTGTTTAGTTGTAAATTGCACTTTGGCTATTATTTGAATGTTTTGTCATTATTATGGAATTAATGCAATGTTTGAAATCCATGTAATTAAATTATATGGAAATTGTTGGGTCTCATTCCAATCTAGGATTAAAAGAATATCTTAATCTAATATTCAATTAGGTAATTAAATGATGGTTTTGATATTGACAGTTAAAAAGATTATATCATTATTGTTAAAAAGGTTACCATAAAAAGGATTGAATTAAAAGATTACATTTTTAATTGTCATATGTTAAAATAAAAAGATACATTGCTGAATTGAACATTTTGAAAAGATTTTGATTATTATATTATAATAGTATGGAAAGTTCAATTTTTACTAAAAATTGAAATATAAGTTAGGATATATGGAAGCAAAGAATTTTCTACAATTAAATAAAAAGATCATATTTTTATTATGTAGAATATTTTAATAAGTTATATTTTAAAATAGGAAATATTTTAAAATTAAGATATTTTAAAATAAAGGATGTTTTAAAATAATATTTCCCAATGAAATAATTATAAATATAAATTAAAATTGTACATGGACACGAGGTTAGGTTACATTTGTGGTGGAAGTCTGCTCGGAACCAACCGATATATCCAGCAACCACAAATGTTGGGCCTAATGTGAGGGGTCCAAGTGCGCAAATACGAAACGGGCCTTGACACGAGGTTAAGCCCAACTTGTGGGATAAGTCTTCCCAGAACCAACCGACATATCTAGCATTCACAAGTCGCAGGCTTAATGTGGCAGGTCTGGCCCAGTATAAAATATAAATGAAAAAGAAAATGAATTGGGCTATTTAATCTGTTTTAAATAGCAATGCCATTTTAACCTGAACGTGGTTATCGATTTATTTTATCCATTTTATGATGAATATTAAAAGAGCTAATTTCAAAATTAATATTTTGGAAATAATATTATTTTAATATGATAATAGATAGAATATTAAATTTTGATTTAAAATTGAAAGTTACATTTTTATTTACATTTTAGATGTAAATAAAAACATAGAAATCAAAGTGACTCTTGTATTTACATTTTAGTTGTAAATAAACACATATATTTAAAAAGTGCATTTTTATTTGCATTTCATAATGTAGATAAAAACATGAACTAGAAAAGTACATTTGTATTTATATGTTAGATGTAGATGAAAATATAGATTAAAAAGGGTACATTTTTATTTACATGTTAGATATAGAGAAACACATAGAATTGAATGTTATATTTTATTTGACATTTAAGATGCAAATAAAAGTATATAATTGAAAGTTACAGTTATATTTACAATTTAGGTGTAAATAAATGATTAGATAAACAGAATAGAAATTAATGTTACATTTTTATCGTCATTTTAGATGCGATAAAAAGAGTAGAAATAAAGATTATATTTTATCGTCATTTTTGATGCGATAAAAAGAGTAGAAATAAAAGTTGCACTTTTATTGACATTTAATATGCAATAAAAAGAAAAGGAATAAAATATGTTTACATTAAAAAGCTACACTTTTAATGCTAGGTAAAGAATTATAGAAATGTTCATGTTTTAGGATTTAAACATGATTTTATTAAAAAGGATTCACCAAAAATAAACTAGAACTGACAACAAAGGTGAAAGAATCATTTTTGTGGTATATACGTACATTAGAATTTTTACGCGAAGTTAAATATTATTTTGTATGTAGAGTAAACGCATTAGCAGATTCGCCAAAATGATTTATATCTATAATTATATAAATATAAATTAAATTTAAACGAAACATGCGCAGTAGTTCGCGTTTTGAAATCGTAACTTTAAACGGTTATACCGAAAGATCCGACCGTCGGATTTTCCCAAAACTGGAACCATTAAGACCGCCTTGGGAAGATCTTTCCACTAATATAAATCTCGTCAAAATCCAACAATTAGATTTTGAGACATGTGTAAATCAAACTTTGGGAAAACAGCGCCAGGGCCGCCGATCGACCCGAAGCTTCGTTAAATTAATTTAGTTATTTTTATATAAATAAAAATAGCGATAAATCGTTATAAATAGATTTGAGCGATATGAAATGATTAAAATGATAAGTATTCAAGGATTATTTGAAAAGACCGGACGTATTTGTTGATTGTTCGGATATGCGAGGAATAAGGTTCCTTCGGTTTCGTTCAGACCCAGAACGGACTTGTCAATGGATGGTATGTATGACGTTGTATTCCTTTATGTTGTATTCGTTGATCTCTGCTTAATATATATCTGTTTGGTGTCCAACGTCCTTCTCTGAGACGTACGAGCTTAGACGTTATATATTGGTAGAAATCAATGTTATGGTATGGATTGGCAGTGTGGCGTGCTAAGATGCATGGATCAAGGCTTTTGTTGAGAAGCAGAGCCTTGTGGTTGATGATCGAAGCATAGCCTGTTTAGGCGTAGCTTTGTTTATAGCGTGACTTCGTGAGCCTCATACCCCGGTATGAGTCAAAAAGGGGATATGGACCGTAGTGAGTGCACACATTTCTTTCTAGCTAGAGTGGTGTCAATGACCTACCAGCCCTGACATTTTTACTTATGTGGATGATGGATTATGAGGTACCTCAGATTTATAGGCCGAAAGTTGTCATATTATAGGTCCAAAAGGACTGGGAAGCATGTGTTCAGGAATTTCCAATCTACTAGCATTAGGTGTGGACCGGCCTTACCGCATCCAAGGGCTCGCCAGCGTCCGAGTCCTGAGGCATTTGCTAGAGTGTCTTGAATTGGAGAGGACGATCCCTAGCCTCAATTTCATGATGGAAAACCAAATTTCCAATACGACACTATGCAGTTTTGATTGTAGAACTAGTATGGCAACATAGTAGGATGCGGTACAATGTCGTCTATGATTGATACATTATGATTGAAAACATATATACACTAGTAATAATATCAAATCCGTTTTTATCATATTAAGCATTTTTGACCATTGTAAGGTAAAACTCTATCCTCCGGTTTGCGTTGCATTGTTTGATGGGACTTGAGTCTTATAATGGTTTCATTTTTCTAAAAAACATTGCGTTGTTTAATGATTTACTTTATTTTATGCGCTGGTATCCAATGGAGTAAACCCGTTCCGCGTTAGCGGCGTGGTCCTGTGATTAGCCTTATTATTAGATTAGTTAAGATTAGATTTCTCATACCAGTCTCATGACTAACCTGTAGTTTGTTTCACCAGCAAACTCGGGAGCCCTCATTTCCACATGTGCAGTTGACTAGCTTTTGCAGATATTTATCTCTTGAGTAGGATTCTGTATCGAATCCTAAAGCTGTGTCCAGAGCATAGAAAGTCTTCCGTTGTGTATTGTATTTATTTATTGTAATATGTCTTCCGATGTATTTTATGTATCGATGTACTCTGATATTCTGTACACTGATGTAACATTATTGTAATGTTTATAAAAGTCTGTTGTTATTGTTCTAATGTATTATATTCCTAAAGTTAACGTATGCGGGTTTTGAATGATTTTAATCGATCTAGTGATCGATTAAGGTCGGGCAAAATGCGTATTGTTACACAATTACTGGAAAAAAAACAAAGAAGATGTGTCAATTCCAGCAGAGAAGCAGGAGTTACCGGTCCATGGAATAAAAACATATTCTTTAGTCTGCATTATTTGCGCCATCTTCTAATACAACATAACATAGATGTTATGAATTTGAAGAAAAAAAATGCAAGTGAAAATATTCTGGGGACGGTAATTTGCATGTCGTAAAAAGTAAAGGATGGAATTCAAGATCGAGTTGACTTACAAATTTTAAATATAAGAAAATCTCTTCATCATATTCATGAAGGAAGTAGGTTATATATACCTCCAGTGATGATTTTCACAACCAATGGAGAAAAAAATGTTGTTTTGAAAAGTTTTTCCAAATGTACGCGTCCCTCTAGATAATCTACGAATATTACACATTGTGTAGATATGAAGGAGAGAAAAATAAAAGTAATGACCATCACATAATTATGCAACAATTACTACTACTTGCAATATGAAGAGTTCTATCCAGAACACTCAATATTGTTTTACTTGGGTTATCCGCAATATTTAGGCAACTATGTAGTAAAAAAGAGCATGCTTCATCGATTGGCCATCTTAAATACATAATTGCATTAGTTATATGCATGATGGAAAATATGTTCCCATCTTCCATTTTCACCATATTCATTCACTTGATTATTCACTTGATCAATCGATACATCATTGAACTGTCTCTTTACAAACACTAAAATAATACTTGCGAAAATCGAAAATAATTCTTTAAAACAATTTTCTTTTATTCTTTCATATAGGTTTTTGCAAATAGTAAAGAGACATGGTCACTACAAGAGTAGTCCAGAAGGACGTATCACTGTAGGATATTTTGAAGAAGAGCGTGTGTCATTTTATTTGATGTAAATTCGACAGGTGTTGAAACTCGTCACACTCGGCACGGGAGAAATGCTGATACATCAATGCATACAATATCGAAGCGAGTTTATCGATTTTTGCAAATTCTGGTCATCATTTAGGAAAATATACAAAAACTATTCTGGAAAAAAGTGTTTGGGAACAATGTCACGCTTGTATCTTATTCAATTGTGATGAAGTGGCTTTATTTGAGAGTAAGATCACAATAACTAATATCAAATATTTACTTTAGCATACTACAATTAGTGCCGACAATTTTTTTCTTTGTTGACTTATACTTTGATAATAAGAGATTGAGCGAGTTAGGTAGATTTCATTGATGTAAAACAATTCAAGAAGTAGAGAGTTTGAGAAATTGAAAAATTCTACTTGGGTTTCGACATCGTGTAAGTTTCTTTTTCAAGTTTAACACGGTATTGTTAGATTATTGATGATAATATATTCTTATCTTTATAGGTAAATAATCGTTATGACATGAAAAATTATTCAATATCAAAATATTTACTTTGACTGGCGAATAATCCAAATACGGCAGTTAAAAGTATAAGAAATATGTTATAAATGGTTATAGATTTCGAACTAACTCAACGGATGATAGATATAAAAATCAAAATTATGGTATCTTTGTGAATGCTAAAACATCTAGTTATTCAAGCGTAAGAGATTGAGCCCAATCATAGGTAGTATTGATTATTATGGGGTTTTAAAGAACATTTATGAGCTTGATTATATGTTTGCAAGTGAAAGTGGTGATCAAGCTTGTAATGTTATTTTATTCGAGTGTGAATGGATAAATAATTCGAGAAAAAGAAAGATATATATGTTTTCAACTTAGTGAACTTCAAATGAGTTGCACAAAACAAGGACAGATTTATTTTGGTTCACAAGTTGTTCAAGTTTTTTATGTTGTTGACCCAGAAGACCCATATTAGAGTATTGTAGTTCAAACAAAACCTAGAGATTTCTATGATTTAATGGAAGATAATGATGCAGTCGACATAGGTGACTACTACGCTACACCAAATCTTGATGATCCTAATTTGGATAATGAATATCTATAAATAAGGATAGATGTTCCTGGTGTTCATGTTAACAAGGCTTTACCAACGATCATGGTAGATGCTTCCACGCTTGAAAAAGATTCCTCTACTAAATAAGAGAGTGAAAGCGAGGCCGATTGTGAAATATAGTACAAGAAATCATGTTTAAGGTTGTGATATGCTTCCTTTTTTATTTTTGTCCAAATCTGATTTTTCTTCTAGTTGTGGCTTGTTTTTTAAATTATTTGCATATGCGTTGAGTGTTTTTATTTTATTTTCAAGTTTTTTACTGACTCTAATGGGAACAAAAAATAAATGGTGGCTCTTAAAATGATGGTATATTCTCGCAATATCTAATAATTATTTACATGCCTACATATATCGATTGTTGTGCATAATCTGGTTTATACTGTCTTCTGCCTAACAGGATTAATAAAGAGAAAAGGACGGGGCTACGAAAAACCTAAATGAGGAAAATCTGGAAAGGAGAGCTTGAGTTGAAAAAAGATGGATTATGTTTTGTTCCAAAAGATGCTAAGTTGGTAATGTTCTTATATAGTTTGGCAAGAAACTACAATCTTTTTCCACTTTCTCCAACAGACTGGAGAGCATACAAAGATGAACATATGGAAAAAGTGTGGAAAGTTATATCAGTAAGTTGGAACTTTACTTCAACAATTACATTTATTTTCTTTTAACCGCTCATTAAAAGTCTTATAAGAACTATGTAACAAAATGGTTTTCTCAGAACTTTAATTTAACAAGGCTATGAAGTGCATCTCCATCTTTTTCGGCTTTTACAACATCATCTTCTAGTCTAATAAAATAAAAACATTTTTTTTCTATCCTTTTCTGGTAATATTATCATTTATGATTTTTTTCTTTCTTATTTGTGAAATCTTGTAAAAAAAGGTTAATAAAAAGATATTAATGGGTTGGGTTATAAAATCATAATGCAACTTGTGCATGAATTATATAAATCAGCACCTTACATATTGCATAAATTATATGAACTGGATATTCCTGTCATCTTAAAATAAAACCAATGTTATTTTTATTGCTATAATATGTTTATTTTTTCTAGTAACACTATACAACTGGTAAATGTAACAAGATTTATATTTGTTTCAAGGATACTATTGATTAACACTATAAGGAAAATACTGATTTCCATCGGGTTTTGGCTGTCGGCGGTCTTCGGTAGCCGTTGGAAACAAATTAAGGCGTCGATAAACAGGATTTTCGACGTCTATCAACACACCTAGTCACCCAAATTTGCTACAACTTTAATCCGTTAGTAACGGTTTCTGACGGTTGCCGGTGGCCTTCGGAAGCCGTTACTATGATTAACCACTAATCCATCCTTCGCCGTCGGAAACCGCTTGCCTTTTATGAACCCAGCGGTCGTCGAAAGTCGTTGGAAACCCTGCATTTTTTTTTTGCATTTCTGCTGCTATTTAGCCTTCTAGCACACATTCATCTCAAATCATCGTACTAGACCACCAGTCTGTTACCCAACAATCAAACATTCATGCAAACCACAACATATCTACCAAAAACTCATGAAAAACAAAACAACAACAACATAAAATACGTACAAAATACATAAATTACCATCACATTAACAAAAGCCTTAACAAGTCTACAACTTCAACCATACCAAAACATGCCTAGCGTCATAATACATGCAAACCAAAGTCATACCCATACCATAGTCATAGCAATCCATTCATATATGTACATATGCCCCCAACAACTAAAAACATACCTATCTAACCATCACTGATCGTTATCTTCTTCATTGTTATCTCCAGCAGATCCGGCTGATGAGGGAAAGCGTCCATACTGTTGCGCAAACTCTGCTAAGCGCCAATCTAGAAGCTGAGTCGCCTCAATGGCTTGACAACGATTCTACTCCTCAAGCTGTGCCACCCTAGCTCTCAGCTCCTCGATCTCTGCGATGTCAACTCTACTCTGTTTACTTCGTTTCTGCTGACTGGTGGATTGTAATAATCATTTAAAATAATTTTAATCATGTACTATGGTGGCTTGATGATTAACTATATTAAAAATAGAATACTCATATTTGATCTAATTATTAAATACCAAGTGAAAATTAAACTAAGGTAAAACCAAATAAACCGCACAAAAACTATAAAATAAAGAGCATCAACCATTATGTCTTGACTAGCATATACAATGTAGTTATATCAACGTGAAGAGGAGAATGACGTTTGATGGAATATTGCACTAATCTGAATTTTATTTCTAAACTGAAAATTAAATTAATGTAAAAAGTCTTTACCACCTGATTTCCAAATCCATAACGTCTATTCCGCGTCGTCGGATCCATCACTGACTGGAAGATGATGTCCTCCTCGTCGGTAGTGAGCTGCTCCTGTCCAGTCTCAGCTTGACGCTGCTGACGTTGCTCCATAAACTTCTCCTATAAGAACAAATAAGACTGTCTCTAAAATTAATATCATGATATATTATGTTATTATAATTTAACAACTACTACAAATACTTCTATATATAATGAAATTTTACGTGACTCTCCCTAGACTTGTCGTCATGCCATGTGTATATGGTGTTCCCTTCTGAATCGAGACGCTTGATGGCATGCGTATGGGTGAACACATCCATATATGAGACTGGACCCTACCCCTGAGCCTCCTGAATTTGATTATTACACGCAACTATTACATTTTCAAAATTATATACCATATTAATTTTTATATAAGTCACATTTTAAAAAATTTACCAATTCATGTCGATACTGCTTAAAGGACTTCGATCCTCCTCGATGCATGACTGGATTTTTTTGCGATTTGCACTGTTTCTTTCTGACTCTGTCTGTTCATTCAAAATCTGATACATTACTTATTGAGTAATATATTTTTTTAATTTAAAAAAAGGTAGTACACTAAACTTCACCTCATCACTGTCCCAATACTTAAGAAATCCTTTCCAAACGGCTGCTCCCATCCATGGAGGTTTTTTCATGCTTTTCTTCATTGTTGATATGCCATCTTTATAACATTTTCTCATTTTCTGCATCCAGTACTCCGTCCAGCTGTAAATCATCCGTCTCTATATCCACCTCAGCCTGTATTTCATGTTAAACAAACATTACTATTAAATATGTAAGAATTGGAATGGAATAAAACACACACAAGTAAGAACATAGTCATTTTTCAGATAAGTAAGCCAACACTTAAAAATGGCAATCAGATTGACATTCTAAGTTTTCTGTATGAAGTATGAACACTATTTGAAATGGTAAAAGATATAGCTATTTTAAGCTGCACGTATTAAAGGAGATTTTTCATTTTAGTGCATATAGTAACCAGTTCTGTAGACTAGTTCAACGGTCATGAATTGTTCTTTCTACTAACAATCATATTTGGGTGCACCTTAGTCATTATTAGGTTTGCTCTAAAATATAAACATAGGATTTTGTGGTAAGTGCGGCACTTGTGCACCAAAAAACTCTTTCAATGGATCAAATCTAAAATTTCTTTGAAATTTTGACAATAAAATGAAAAATAAAAGAACTGTAATCTTTTGGGTTAAAAGAGCTTGAGTTATCAAGTTGTGACCTTATTTACATTTTAAAATAGTTGTAAAATTTTGTTCTTCGCAATCAAAACAAAATTTTATGGTAAGTCATATTAAATAACATTTTAATATTTATTATGTTATATACAAAGAGCATTTTGTGAAGTTCGCAATCAAAACAAAATTTGGTGCTTAATAAAGATGATACATGTACAATATATCAGTGAGTAAAAGAAATCAAAATGCAAAAAGTATATAAGAAAATACTTACTAGCACATCCTGCCAAATGACTTCCCATATGAGAGGTGGGATTAGATCCCACTTAAGCCAACATCTCGACATCCGAGCCCTATATGCAGCTCTCGAAATGTCCAACATAACCCTCGAAGGTTGCAGATCAAAAATCCTACGTTAAATATGATATACATGAGGTATAGTAAAAAATAATTAACATTCTAAATAAAGATTAATTTTTACCTTGTACTCGAAGGAACCAAGGAGATGACTTGACGCTTAGAGGGTTGTGATCCAGAACCCTCTCCCGAAGAATTCCCTCCAGATAACATACCTGTCATATACAAATTAACATTTTAAAAGATAAACAATAACATCATATTCAAATTTATTTTAGGCTAACTTACACAAATGATATAAGCTGCTAAATAAACGACATAAAACATAATGAAATTGTTTATACCTGTATTTCATTAGGTCTCATATTCCAAGAAGTAACATATTACATTGCAGATTTAAGATAAATAGGAAAAATAGAGTTACATGAATTGCATATGACATAAAAGATGTAAAAAAATGATCATAATATTAGAAAATTAAATAGAGTTACATGAATTGCAGAATGTACGTCGTATACCCCATAATTACATTACAACTAGACAGATAATACTCATCATGATCCACATTAGTCATCATCTTCTTCTGATTCAGATTCGGCCTCAGATTCTACATTATCTTCCTCCGCACTCTCAAACGCTCCTACTAAAACATTTATCTCATTGACTAGAGGTCCAAAATCAACATGGTCATCTTCAATTAGTATTTCATTATTCTATTTGAGTTCAACCTGATAGGCTCCTTTGTCTGGAATATTCTTCTCGTCGAACCTAAATCTAGCCTTTATTTTAAAAACTGCCGACCAATCTGCTTTATCTCGTTTTAGAGATGGGTAAGGAGCATAATAAACATGAAATGCTTGTTTGGCTAGTACAAAAGGATCATACTGTAATAGTGCGATGTACGCTTAATTTCAATCAGATTATAATCCTTATGCACATTAATCCCAAATCTCGGAACAGTGCAAAACCAATCACATTTAAATAGAAACACCTCCTCCGCGGGTCGTGAGAAATATGTCAGTTGCAATATTTGTGTTAAAATGCCATAAAAATCATTAATGTGATTTTCAGGATCGTCACTGCCTTTAACGAATACACCTGTATTGTTCGTTAATTTTTCAACACCGTATTCTTAGGTGTTAAATTTATATCCATTAACAAAATATATTGGATATGTCTTGACCAATTTTCTTGGTCCCAATGCAAGATGTTTCAACCCTTCATCTATAACACAATTTTTGGGTTCATAAACACAAACTGTAAACCAAGCAGAAAATTCTTTACTGATATCTTTGTTTGGATGTTCATGTTCATAAACAATGTAAGTAGAAATAAAATTTTACATTAATTATCATACATAAGAAAAAATGTAGAAATGAATAAAGCACTAATTGGTATTTCAGATTAACTAACAAACGGTGAAACTTCAGCACAATTTAGAAGAATATAAGTGTGTGCTACATAGAGATCTTTATCGTCTAGCCATATGTCTACACATTTCCTAGAAGGTCGACCATGTTGTTTGAAAGTAGAGAAAACTATTTGGGACGATTCTCGTATGTCTCCTTCGTCATTTCGAGGAACAATTTCAAATGACATATTCACATGATCACTAAAATAATGAGAGAAAAAGACGAAGCTTCTTCTTCGATGTAAGATTTGCATACCGAGCCTTCAACTCGTGCTTTTTGTCTCTCATTTTTCTTCAAATGATTCAGATATCTATACAAAATTAATTTACATTATTTCATAATTTTAAGTGCAATTAAACTAATGAACCACATGTTTATATTTACCTCTCAAATGGATACATTCATCCATATTGGACGGGACCTCTAAGTCGTGCTTCAGTTGGAAGGTGAATAGGTAAATGCTCCATTACATTAAAAAAAACTGGCCGGAGTATTTTCTCCAATTTGCAAGGCAATATTGGAATATCTACTTCGAATTTACATAAGCATTCCACTTTTAAAGTAGTCGAACAAAGCTCTTTGTAGAACAAACTAGGCTCCGTTAATACTCTCCAAACTTTTAACGGCAGTAGTTCTTTGAACGTAACGGGAAATAAATGCTCCATCATTATGTGACAATCGTGACTTTTCATTCCGCTCAATTTACCATTTTGAAGTCAAAACATCTACGAAGGTTTGATGAAATTCCATCAGGAAATCTTAACCCTTCAATCCATTTTAACACAACTTTAACCTGATTATTATCTAATTCATAACATGCTTTGGGTTTTTTTTACTCTCATTTGGTTTTATATGAAGCTTAGGACGTTTGCATAATTCTTCTATATCACGCCTTGATTTCAAATCATTTTTAGTTTCCCTTTAACATTCAAAACTGTGTTAAAGACATTATCAAACACATTTTTCTCATTGTGCATCACATCAATATTATGACGAAGCAGAAGATGTTTCCAATATGGCAACTCCCAAAAAATAGATTGTTTACACTAATTGTGATAAATATATTTGCCTTCAATTTCTGTTTGAACTCCAGTTTCATATATCTTTGGATGATTTTCAACCATTTCATATATTTCTCCACTAGACCATAGTGCTGGAGGTTGTCTAGTTTCTACTCTATTAGCCAAAAAGTTTTTCTTGTCTACTCTGAAAGGATGGTTTACATAGAGAAAACATCGATGGCAGTCAAACCATGAAATTTTCTTACCATGAGATAAGGAAAACGCACATGTCTCTTCCATGCAATATGGACATGATAGACGAACAGCAGTACTCCATCCTGAAAGCATTGCATAGGGAGGAAAATCACTAATAGTTCACAACAAAGAAGCAAACTACGAAAAATTTTCTTCTTCTAAACATCGTATGTTTCTACTCCTTCGTTCCGCAATGTTTTTAATTCTTCATTTAACGATTGTAAACAAACATCAATTCCTTGTGTCGGATCATCGGGGCCAGGAACAACAACAGTAAGAAACATATATTGTGTTTTCATACACATCTGTGGAGGTAAATTATAAGGTGTGATGATAATGGGTCATGATGAGTATTTAGAACCAAATTGAGAAAATGGTGAAAAACCATCCATACATAATCCTAGTCTAACATTACGACTCTCCGATGCAAAATTCGGATAAGTATTATTGAGATGTTTCCATGCTTCCCCGTCGGCTAGATAGGTCAACGTACCTTCTTCCAATCTCACCTTGTGCCATCTCATATGAGATGCAGTTATAGAAGATGCATACAATCTTTGAAGCCTTGGAGTAATAGGTAAGTAATGCATACATTTGAATGGAACTTCCTTTCCCTTTTTCTTTTTTGGTTTGTATCTTTCTTTATTACATATTTTACAATTTCTAAGGTTTACATCATCTTTCCAAAACAACATGCATCCTTTTACACATGTATCTATTTTCTGATAAGTTATACCAAATGCCAACATAAGTTTTTTAACTTCGTAGTGATTTTCACACATCAAATTATCCAGCGGCATGTGCCTTTTTGCAGCTTGTACAATAGCTGTAAACCCAGCTTCAGTAATGTTGTATTTTGACTTCATCACAATGTATTCTGCGATTACTGATAGCTGAGTGCCGCTTTTACAACCATCCCAAATAGGTTTCTTAGCATTATCCAACAAATCATAAATTTTTTTAGCTTCAATATTCGGTTCTTCATCATTTCCATCATCGTCATCAACTGCATTCATAGGAAACATTGATCGTGCTGCGTCTTCGACCATATTTTCAATACGGGGCGTACTAATATTTTCATCAACAACACTTTCTACCTCAGTCTCTATAGGAGTATTTGATACAACTTCTCCATGATGATCCCATAAATAATACTTAGGTACGAATCCATTTTTGCACAAATGGACTTTCACAACATCGGGTAACAAATACTTCAAATGTCTACACTTGCTACATGGACAACGAATTTCAGGATCGCTTCCGTTATTACTTAAAGCGAATTCAACAAAGACATTTATACCATTATAAAAATCTTCTTTTATTGAACCTCTCTGTCCTCTCCTTTGGTACATCCAACTCCTCCGATCAACAAAATAATCAATCATTTTTCCTATTTGACAAATTTAGTCACAAGTTCAAAAATTAATAACGGTTGAAAGCAAATAACTTTTTCACTAAGTTAAAAAAAAAAAAAATCTACTTTGGCACTTTTTTTTAATGCAACTCTTTTACATGGTCTGGCATCCTACTTTCCATTATAAACAGAGTAAACATTTACAATTGTATACTACTTCGTCTCAAATGATTCAACAAAAATTCGGCAGCATTTCCCTTTTGTTTCCTGCATTGTACACATGTACATAGGAAACAAAAAGAGAAATTAAACCGAAATTTTGTGAATCTTTTAAAACGAAGTAGTATATAAAATATACATGCTTACTGCATTTATAACTTGTCCAATATAAGGACAAATCCAACAAATATTGTACCAGATTAATATAAACGGCCGTTTTTTAATTTGACAAAAACGACTATTTATATATATAACGATCATGTACAACATCGGTCGGACGGGGCCGACAACACTATAGGGGATATTAGTCAATTAGATGTGCGCATTTGACTATAAGTATAAGTTTTACTGTAACATAAAAATATTTTATCTTCTCACATCTGCTTGACATTTCAATCAACTTAAAGCCAACTTACTATTATCGTCGTTTCAATAGGCATAACTAGAATTTCGACCCATGATCTTTTTTGTGCATTTAATCAAAATTTGCACGATGTACTATTCCTATTTCATCCATTTATTTTTCCTTATGTCAACTAACACATACAAGAATGACAAGCGCAAAACGGTGCACATGTACACAAATATCCTAAATTATACAACGACAAAAACCAAGCTAAATGGGAACATATTTACAAATACCCAAACATTTCACATAACATTTTCAATTTCATAATATAGCATGAAATATGCACATAATAGAATACTATCGCCCACTACTATGCTATTGGAATAAATTTTTTGATTAGGACATAAATGGGTTTAGGAAAAAATTGTATTTTGAAGTAAATAAAGATATTGTGCTTGAAATTGCTTGCCCAAGAGGTTAGAGATGAAGCGGGGGAGGATTATATGCGAAGAGGTTAGAGATGAAGCCGGGGAGGATTATACGCTAAAAAATCAAAGATTGGGGGTGAAAATTTTGATTTTGGGTGTGGGTTAGGATAAAATTCGGTTGCTGGAAATATTTGGGGCAAAGTGGAGAATGGGGAAGAAGGGGCGCTGTCGGATGGGATAAGTCTATATGCGACGGCTTCTGACGGCTGCCAACGAGCCGTCGAGAGCCGTCGGAAGACCCCGACGGAAGCTGTCACATACACCTGTCGCGATTTGGCCCATTTCTAGTAGTGTAAAGTCCCGACAATATTCCTCACATGACGTAAATTCGACATTCACTATTGAAGAGACTATCCAAAAGAGTACGAAACAATCGAGCTAATTTGAAAGATCAATACTGCAAACGACATATTGGTTCACCTCTACGTTTCACATGTGAAGATGACCGTGTAGACAGTGATTTGTGGAGGGATATGGTAAATTACTAAAAAAACAATTCTAAAAATAAAGTACGAGAAATATAATTTGTTATTTCATATGAATGCAAAATTATATAAAATTATTATGATACAACTTATTTTTAGTTAAGGGTTGAAAGAAGTACCGAGAATCAGAAGAAGCTGAAAATGAGTCACACTGTTGGATCAAAGAGCTTTGTGAGACACTATACTGATTCAAGTTTATTTTCTATATTCTTTCTATAATTCTAAAGATAGAATCGTATTATTTTTGTATGCTGCATTTTTGTCACTCAATCACATCCTAAAATGATGGAAATGAGATTGATTATGGTTTTAGTAGTATGTAGTAGATAACAAAAAATTGAGCTTGTACTAATATCATTGATGTTTTTTGTTCAAAGCGTTACATTATGCACTTGCCCAGATTTTTATCTTTCAAGTAGTAGCCATAATATTTTGATTGCAAACATGTGGTATGAAGTTCTTAATCCTGCCCATTTATTGTTCTTTCAGCATTACTTAATTAGTACCTTCTCAACTTTGATTTAGTTACAAATTGCTACGTATATCTCTCTCAAAATTATAAGGTGTCTTTGCTACGCAAGTCACAAAGTATAGTAACAGTATGGAAGCAAATGGTAATGAACTATAGAAACACGCTGCATAGTTGCAGAAAAAAAGAAAGAAACATTTCGTATATTGAAGGAACTTAACATGAAAGAAACAAAAATTTATCCAATATCAGAAACTGAGCACTTAGACAATTAATCCGCATGTTCGTTTAGTGCAATCTTCTGGATCAATTATAATGGAACTGAAGCAAGCAAAGCTAAATCTCAATAAGAAAACTAGTGATAGTAATCGAAATTGATGAAGAGAAAGTATGTTAGGAAAAACACATGAAAATATGAATATACAAAAGCATCTCTTATTTCTTCACTAGAAAAAGAGCTTGATTAAAGTACAATGAAGCTGCAACAACGAAAAACCGTAGATCTTTCTAACGAAACTGAGAAGCTAAGTTGTGAAATTGAGAAATTTTGGAAAATGAATGAAAAATCTAAATTTTCTTGAAAGACTTAAACCAGAGATTGAAGAAGCAAAAAGTAGTTTGAAAACAACTGAGACTAGATTCTTTGCTGCAAAGAAAATGGAAGAGGAAGCCAAAGCAATAGTTGAATCTTGAACAAAAAGAAATAACTCATAATAAGAGAATGAAATGAATCGGTGTCGCTAATACACATAAAGGATATTAACCTAATTATTCTTGGGCTTGCATACAGGTTTGGGCTTGGCCCTACTTTTATTTTCTTTTAATCTGTTACAATTCGATCCACACTTGTAAACATAGACTGGTACTATATATACAAGCAGTCTTTGTACATTTCAGAATAATCAATACAATAAAACTTTCTTGCAACAATCTCAAAATCATAAATTCTGAAAATTTAATTTGGTATCAGAGCGATACTAATCTGCTCATAAAATAACAAAAGAAATTTTGTTAAGCAGATTCATCTGTTAAGATTCATCAACTGAATCTGACTCATCAAAGATCAGTTTTGATCTTATCCTTTGAGATTTTTTGCTCTTGATTCATTCAAACTACTGCGCCTTGCCCAAAAGAAATTGGCTGCATCAGTGATTCAATCATCAAGAGAGAGGAAATCAAATCTGAATCATCCTTTACTGATAAGATTACCCTTGAAGTGTTCACAATCAAGAAAGAAAGCCATCAGAAGCTATTTTCAACTGAAAACAGTGGGAAAAATACAATTTCATCATTTAAATGCTCTCTGTGCTTAAGTTCTTGACTGCAAATCAACTTCTTGAGCAATTCAATACAAAGTAAAGAAGTCAGTTCATATTACCTTTTCTTTCCAGCATTTATCTTCATCAAATCCTTCAGAATGACAAATAGCAATACTGGATCCAGTAACACTTCAGGTGCATCTCAACCTGCCAATCCAAATCCTCCTTTCAAGAATGTGATCAGCCTCAAAAGCCAACTAATCACCATTCCTCTTGATCAAAACAACTATCTCCTCTGGAAGCTACAAGTGGAAACCTCTCTTCAAGGATATGATTTGGAAGGATACATCCTTGGCACAAATCAATTCCACCAAAATTTATAAATGATGCATCAAACACAATAGTAAGTAATGATGATTATATATCTTACTATAGGCAAGAAAGATTAATCAGTGCATGGTTGTTATCATCTATCAGTGCTGCCCTAATGCCACAAGTTATTGGATGTAAAACAGCTAATGAAATATGGACTACTTGTGAGAAAATCTTTAGTACACAGTTAGCTGCCAAATCTTTATTATACAAAAGACAACGTCAAAACTGCAAGAAAGACAATATGGGTATGAGTGAATATCTTGCAAAGGTTAAAAACATTTGTGATATGTTGAAAGCCTCAGGTAGCAATATTGAAGAATCAGATCATGTTCTTTCTCTAGTAAATGTGTAGGTGATGAATATGAGGCGGTGGTAGCCATCATTACATCACAAAAGATTACACCACCACTTGATGATGTCCACTCTATGTTAATCTCACATGAGGCAAGATTCTCTCACAATAACTCTACTGAATCTGATTACTCACTCAACTATGCTGCTAATAATAAAGGCAGAGGGCAGGGAAATTATAAAAATAACAACAATCAAAGAGGAGGCTTTCCTCCTAGAGGAAGAGGAAGAGGATGGTGGTCCAACAACAATAAACCCAAATGTCAAATATGTGAAAGAATTGGCCACACAGCTCTTAAATGCTATTTCAGATTTAATTCTAATTACACTAGGAATCAAGGAAATAGCCGTAACAATGAAAATAATCCTAATGCTAATGTGGCACAAGTTCAATCTGAATCTTCAAATCAAGTCAATGCTAAACAATGCAATCAAACTGAAGCTACTAAGTCAGACTTAAGATTGGATAATAACTGGTTCCCTGATTCAGGTGCTACTAATCATATGACCAACAATCTTGATAATCTCAATCTTGGAAATAGAGAATACAGAGGTAAACAGTTAATAACCATGGGTAATGGTAAGTGTATTAGTATTTCACATACTGGTGATGCTTTATTAAAAGGCAAGAAACAACTGTTTCTGCATAAATTGCGAAGGGTACCTAAAATAAGGAAAAACCTGATGAGTGTGTCACAATTCACAAAGGATAACAACGTTTACTTTGAATTCTATCCTAATTATTGTGTCATCAAAGACATGCTAACTCATGAAATTTTATTGCAGGGTGATGAAACTCATGGATTGTATAAGTTCAAACTTGGAGATCAAATAATGTTTTGTCTCTACTGTTCGAGATCAAAACAGTAGCAGCAATGTTTTTGATCTTTGGCATCATAAATTGGGTCTCCCTATTGTCAATAATGTCAAAAGCATCTTGGGTAATAATAACATTTCTTACAGTAATGTGAATTTACCATATATTTGCACTTATTGCCAGTTAGGTAAAAGTCATAAATTACCTTTTGACAATTCATCAACTGTGTACACTAAACCTTTTGATCTAATTGCCACTGATTTATGGGGTCCAGCCTCAATAACAGCTGACTTTGGGTATAAATATTAGATTTCTTTCATTGATGCTCACTCTAGATACACTTGGATTTATTTTTTAAAATCCAAATCTGATACTTATGATGTTGTTATAAAGTTTCTTAACATGATAGAGAATCAGTTTAATACTAGAGTGAAAATATTTTAGTTTGATTGTGGTACTAAATATAAGACCCTTGATAAATACTTTGATGATAAAGGCATAATTCATAGGTTAACATGTCCATATACATCTGAACAGAATGGCCTAGCTGAAAGAAAACATAGGCATATAGTCTAATGTGGTTTAACTCTTTTATCTCTAGCTTCATTACCTTTAAAGTTTTGGTCTGAATAATTTAATGCTGCTATATATCTAATTAATAGGATGCCAACGAAAGTAGTAAATAATATCAGTCCAATTGAAAGATTATACAAAGTTAAACCAAATTATCATGATCTAAAAGCCTTTGGCTACCTATGCTTTCCTTATCTTAGACCTTACAATACTAACAAGCTTAACTTTGTATAAAAATCATGCACATTTCTAGGCTATGCAGTTAAGCAAAAAGGATACAGATGCATTGATGAAAATGGTAGAATTTTCATAAGCAGGCATGTTATATTTAATGAAAATGTCTTTCCCTATGCTAAATCTCATATTAAAACCATCAATAAAGTTATCAATGAAAAGATAACCATACCTGGTATACCTCTATACACTGAGCACCCCTCAATTGCAAGTGATCAAATGGCTGTTGATGATCAAGTTATGCACAATACTGAAAATGATCAGCTCAGCAACAATGAGAGCATCAGCCACGCCAATCCAACACCTGAAAATGACAATAGTCAAAACTCTAAAAGCAGAAATCAATCAACATCAAATGAAGGAGCTAATAACCACTCACCTACCACTGAAGGCAGTGCAGAGCACTCTGAACAACACATTGATCCTCCTCCAATCAGCATTGGTCATCCCATGATGACCAGATCCAAAAGTGGCATATTCAAGCCAAAGGTATATCTAACTGCTGAGTGCAAAGATGAACCTGCCACATTCATTCAAGCCAACAAACACAATGAGTGGAAAACTGCAATGGATGAAGAATTCAAAGTTCTTATCAAAAATCAAACCTGGACACTTATCCCTCAACCCAACAACAAAAACATCATAGGTTGTAAATGGACATACAGGATCAAAAGAAATCCAGATGGCACTATTAACATATATAAAGCCAGATTAGTTGCAAAGGGCTTTACACAAGAGTATGGATTTGACTACTGTGAAACTTTCTCACCAGTAGTCAAACCCACTACTATCAGGATAATTCTCACAATAGCACTCAAAAATCAATGGCATATTCAACATTTAGATGTTAATAATGCTTTCCTCAATGGCAATTTGGAAGAAGAAATATATATGAAACAACATGAGGGATATGTTCAAGATTCAAAACTGGTGTGCAAACTTAGCAAGGCTATCTATGGGTTGAAACAGGCACCCAGAGTTTGGTTTGACAAACTCAAATCAACTCTAAATACATTGGGATACAGGCCTACCAAATCTGACAATTCCTTATTTACCAAAATTACTCAATCATCCACTGTTTACATACTAATCTATGTTGATGACTTAATCATTACATGTAACAGTGATGTTGAGACAGAAAAGCTTATCAAGTATCTAAACTAGGAATTTCCAATCAAAAATCTGGGAGAAATCAATTATTTTTTGGATATAGAAGCAAACAGAATATCAAAGTCTTAAATGATATTGAATCAAAGAAAGTATATAACAGAACCGCTGATCAAAAATAACATGATTGAGGCCAAATCACAACCAACTCCCATGATTTCCAGCCAACACTACTCTAAAAATAGGGGAGAAGCTATAAATAATATCAAACAATACATGAGTGTTGTGGGGGCATTACAATATGCCACCATAACAAGACCCGCCATATCATTCGGTGTTAACAAGTTATCTCAATTTTTGCAGGAACCAAAGGATGAACATTGGAGAGCTGTAAAGAGAATCTTAAGATACCTAAAAGGGAATCTAAACTATGGCTTAATATTAAGGGGCAACAAAGACCTAAACATTACTGGATTCACATACTGTGACTGGGCTGCAGATCTAGATGACGGAAGATCCATTACTAGCTACTGCATATACATGGGTAACAATCTAATATCATGGAGTTCCAAAAAGCAATCTACCATATCAAAATCAAGTGCAGTGGCAGAATACAGAAGTATTGCATGTGCTATAGCTGAAATCATGTGGATTCAATCTATGCTAAAGGAGCTAGAGCTAAATAGTACATCAAAAGCAACAATTTGGTGTGATAATCAGAGTTATATCTACATATCAGCAAACCCTATCCAACATGCTCAAACAAAGCATAAAGAAATTGACATATACTTTGTTCGAGAACAAGTAAAAGAAGGAAAATTACAAATAAACTATGTACCTTCCTTCTATCAAAAGGCTAATATACTTACCAAAGCCCTTTTAGCTAAAAAAATTACCAGACTTCGTGATGAATTGAAGGTCAACCGCTGTTCAGCACCTGAATCCACTGCAAATCCACCAATTGAAGGCAAGGAGAGCTCTCAAACTTCAGATCTGAAGATAAAAGACAAAGCGAAGCATCAGACTCAACTATGGACGAAGACCAGCAGAAGAAAAATAATTAATGAAGACTCGCCTTGCATTCATGAATCTCCGGTCAATAATGCTCAAAAGACGCCAGGATGAAGGCATTGATTCATCAGATCGAAGAAAAATTTAGGGTTTTTGGTAACCCTAAATTTGAAAGGGGCAAATAAGAGAATTAAATGAATCGGTGCCGCTAATACACATAAAGGATATTAACCTGATTATTCTTGGGCTTGTATACGGGTTTGGGCTTGGCCCAACTCTTTATTTTATTTTATTCTGTTGCAATTCGATCCGCACTTGTAAACATAGACTGGTACTATATATACAAGCAGTCTTTGTACATTTCAGAATAATCAGTACAATAAAACTTTCTTGCAACAATCTCAAAATCATAAATTCTGAAAATCTAATTCTCATGCAGATAGTTTATAGGATTCTCAGTTAAAGAATATGATGAACTGACTCGAAAAGCTAAAGAAACAGAAGATATGTCGAGGAAGATAATTGAGGAAGCTATGGATCAAGTTGAACAACTAATGAGTCAAAAAATGAGGTACTAAAGGATGAAGAAAAGGATGAAGCTTAAATTAGATCAAGTAGAGTATTACTAGAAGAGGCTTTGATTAAAGTGGAGGATGCAGAAAGAGAAAAAACATGCAGGTGAAGAAGCTCTTAGAAAATTGAGGTCAGAGAAAATTCAAAAGAGAAAGATGTATTAATCTCTCTCCGAAATTTAAAAATTCATGTCACCACCGTAGCAGAGAATCTAAGAATATTGACTTGAATAAACGTACATTGTTTATTGGACAAAAACTCATTCAGAAATTGTTAGGGCCTCAAGATTATGATCATAACGGAGTTGACGAAAATAGTAAAGGAAACCTAGTGCCTAAAATCTCACTAGGTGAAATATTAAGCAAAAGACATGAAGCTTTGTCTCCTTCACGAGAAAATGCTAATGCTAAGTTTACTAGTAAAAACTATTTCATGAACAGGAAGAAATTTCGATTTGTGGGTATTCTCAAAGCCAAACAAAACAAGAAGTTAAGAAATATCAAGGCAAAAGAAGATTAGACGGCTACATGACTCGTTACTCATTATTCTTTGTTTCTTTATTTTCATCAGATGCGATGGATTTTTATTTTATTTTTTAGATGCTTGACTTTATAGTTCTGCATTTATGTTTTGCTTTTGTACTGTATTAGCTGCTATGTGATGTTAGGTTTATGTTTAAAATAATAACAATAATTAGTAGCATCACCTCGATGGCCTTAAATCTTTGTGAATACACTCGTTAAATCTCTTTTTCTTTTTTTGTTTATCATGGAGTATTTTTTTGCTAAGTTTTATATGCCTCCTGTTGAAATAGGAAAAGAGTATGGCCACAAACACGATCCAATTGAGGCATACGAATTGGTTCGTAAAAGAAAGTACAAACAATTAAGCTGAGCTTATGATGCTTTGGAGCAAATGGGGGTAAGTACAAAGTCTTGGAGCCTATATATTACTTGAGTCATGGGTAACAACACTAGTTGTTGGGAATTATTATTTCTTGCAAGCTCAAATGAATATATTTCTTTATACAAGGCAAAATAAGACAATTATTGACAATTCAAGGGTAATTAGGAGCATATAATGGTAAGCCACTGTCGATTACCAAAATCATTTTCAAATAACATATCAATTGTGTTATGAGCATAAAATGCAAAAAGTTATAAAACAAAATTAAAAAATTCAGTAGAGAAATAAATTACGAAAAAATTCTATTGCCTAAAGAGTATTTGTTCATATAAAACTCAAAATGTAAATTCTATAATATAATTATGAACTCTTTAAAATGGAATGCTAGGAGTTTTATTTTTAATTATCAATCTCCCTGTAGATTTTCTTAATGTGTTTATTGTTGGAAATGAATGAGCAAAGAAAGAGGAAATTGGGATCAAGAAAAGATAGCAACATTTAAAGTCCCACATCATGGAAATATTAACACAATCACTCCTAATATATTAGAAGTCAAATAGGCTTATGTAAAATAGAGAGGAGAGGGATGATATGAGGATGTGGGCTTGGCCATGACATAATAATATATTAAAATGTCAAAGATAGGGCCTTGGGGACCTCCTCCTGCCTATATGTACACTGCCCAAAACAAGACAGAATTCAGACTTTTCATGTCACATTATTTCTTCTTCTTCTTAGAGTTTAGAGTAATCCTCCAATCTAGTCTCTGTGATCTTCTTCAATTCGTCAAAGCTCCATTTGCTGGCACTACACTGTGGAGTTGGTCCATTTTATCCTGGGAAACAAATTGCAACTACGTCAACTAGTGCATACGATGGCAATATTGTTTCAACGAAACAGATTATTTTCTGGACTTGGACATTATTGGAAAAAGAATACTATATGTATTCTTTAATTTATTGCACAATCAGTTACGCTTTCTGCGATTATTGTAAAAACAGTTTGACGCGACAATTGTTGCATAATTATTGAGCAACAATGATAGTTGTTACTGTTTACTTTGCAATACAATCGTGTATTGACAAAAGATGTAACTTTGTAATACAATCATGTATTGACTAAAGTTCTTACAATTTGTTGTTACTGTTTACGTTGCAATACAATCATGTATTGACAAAAGATATAATGTTGTAATACAATCGTGTATTGACAAAAGTTCTAACAATTTGTTGTTACTGTTTACGTTGCAAATACAATCATATATTGACAAAAGATATAACGTTGTAATACAAACGTGTATTGACAAAAATTGTAACAATCTTGAAACAATATTTTACTTGCTTGAACGTATGCTATAGACTCAGGTATGTTTTGTTGTTGATTCAGATTAAATCAACCTGAGTTTCATGTTTAGATCTAAAAACATTGTATTTCCAACATGTTGTATTAGAGCCACACATGGTTAATTCTATTGAGAAATCAATGTTTTTATTCAAGACGTGAATTATTGAAACATTTAAATCTTAAGATAAATTAAAATTTATTTGGATTTGTACTGATATTCTTAAAATTCATTTTTTTTTCCTTTGAATCAGTGGTTGCAAACATCTTTAAGTATCAAATGATTCATTTGTATTCAAGCACATCATCTGATAGAGGTCACACATATACATTATCATACTTTTTTCTTCTAAAATTTGAAACTTGTGTGAATTAAATATGAAATTATTATGTTGCTAGCTGACATCTGACTCTTCATATTCAAAATGATTTATGCTTTAAAAGTTTATTAAATAAATCATTTTGGCTTGTAAAGCATGACATGTTCGGCATATCCAAATCTTAGTGTGAATTGTACGAATTATATTATGAAATTGCTTTTTGGCTTGCTTTCCAAAGTTTTACTTTTCAATATTGTCATGTAGCTTGCAATTTCTTTGGGTAATGATAGCATTTGAGGTGCTTAAACAATACAAAACGGAAGTTGAGAATCAACTCAATAAGAAAATGAAAAGCAAAATGAGGAAAGCAAACCAAACACAAGTCCCACATTATGAAATATGAGTACCCACTTCTCTATAAGCTTATATAAATAAAGGAGAAAGGGGCTTGTAAACAAGTATGGCTTAGCCAAGACATAATATTATATTGATGTCAAATTGGGCCTAGCTTCTTGGGACACTTGGAGTCCATGACACAATATTGTATTCATGTCGAATTGGGGCTCTCAAATGTATGCTTTATGATTAGTTTCTGGCTTTCCAGATAACTTTTGAGGAGAAGCCAATCTTTTGGAAAATCATATCTTAAATAAAATACATCAAAAGAAAACTTCTAATTCTTCTCATGAACTTTGGAAAAACAGACCACCTTCCTACAAATACTTAAAAGTGTGGGGGTGTCTTGCTAAATAAGAGGTATCAAAACCAAAGAAGGTCAAAATTAGACTAAAAACAATTGATTTTGTATTCATTGGATATGCACTAAACTGTGCTGTATAACCATTTTTGATACACAAATCTGAAATTGATGATATTCATGAAAATACCATCATTAAGTAGAGAAATGCTAGATTTTTAAAACATATATTCCCCTTGAAACAAAAGAGACCAAGGGAGGATGGAGTTCCTTATTCTCTTGAGAATATTGAACAAAATAAAACTCAGCAAAGTAGTGTTGAGCAGCAAGTGGAGGAACCAAGGAAAAAGAAAAGAAAAAAAAGGTCAAGTACCTTAAAAAACCTTTGGATCGAACTTATATACCTTTATGTTAGAAGATGATCCATTGACATACAAACAAGATGTGTCTTTCAGCGATAGCCCTTATTGAGAAGAGGCGATTAACAATAAGACTGAACCATTATGTCCAATCATACATTGGAATTGGTCATTTTACCTCAAGGGTGTAAGGCCTTAGGTAATAAATGGATATTTAAAAAGAAATTGAAACCTGATGGTTCAACAGACAAATACAAAACAACAAATGCTAATGAACAAACTTTTATAGGCCATTCATCTACTTCAAAGGTGTAAGGAAAAGGAAAAGTTTTGTTGAAATTGACTTCTGGAAAGAAACTAATGATGTTCTCCATGTTCCTGAAATACGCTAAGCAAGCATGGTTTCAAATTAATCTTTGAAGCTGATAAATTTGTACTTTGCAAGAATGGAGTGTATGTTGGAAGAGAATATGCGTATGATGGTTTGTTTAAAGCAAATGTAACCACTATTGTACCACACACTGATATAAATAAAAGTGAATCTTTTGCTTATATTGTTGAATCTTCTAACATATGGCATTATAGATTAGAGCATGTAAACTTTCATACATTGTGAAAATTGATTAATCTAGAATTTATACCAAAATGCAATATAAATTCCAACTATAAATATCAAGTTTGTGCAGAAGTAAAATTGACAAGAACTTCATTTCATCATGTTGAACGAGAGACCGAACCTCTGGATGTAATACATACTGATGTATGTAATTTGGAAAATGTGTCAAACTAGAGGTGGAAAAATGTACTTTATTACATTCATTGACGAATGTACCAGATACTATCAAGTATATTTCCTTAGAAACAAGGATAACATCAATAAGAATGTTTATTGCAATTGTATCCATACATGACTTAGAAATACATCAAATGGATATTAAAACTACACCTTTGAATGGTGAATTAGAGGAAGAAATCTATATGAAACAACCTGAAGGAATTCTAAGCTCTGAAAATGACAATAAATTTTGCAAACTGGTAAAATCACTTTATGGTCTTAAGCAAGCTCCAAAACAGTGGCATGATAAGTTTGATAAAACTATGTTATGTAATGGATTCACGATCAATGAATCAGATAAATGTGTGTACATAAAACACACACATATTGGATATGTCATTGTTTGTCTCTATGTTGATGACATGTTGCTCTAGGCAATAAGAAGGTCATAATAACATCTACAAAGGATATGTTATCCTCTAGATTGGATATGAAAATTCTAGAACTGGCTGATGTGATATTGGGTGTAAAAATTCTAAGAACACCACAGGGAAATGCATTATCCCAATCACATTACATCACCAAAATACTTGAAAAATTCAAGCAATATGATGTAACTATCGCAAAATCACCCAAAATTGGGTAAAGAACATTGGTGATGGTATCTACCAATTGGAATACTCTCGTATACTAGGAAGTCTCATATATGTTATGGACTGTACTAGGCCAGATATCGCATAAGTTGTAAGCGAACTAAGTAAATTTACCAGCAATCCTAGTAAACATCATTAGAAAGCGATAATCAGAGCTCTAGAATATCTTAAGTATATGCAGACTCTGTACTATACAAAATATCCTTCAATAGTGGAAGGATACAGTGATGCAAATTGGATCACTGGATTACATGATACAAAGTCTACAAGTGGATATGTGTTCACATTAGGAAATGGAGCACTTTTATGGAAATCATCCAATTAGAATTGTATCACTAAATCTACGATGGAATTGGAGTTAATTGAACTAGATAAGACTGCAGAATAAGCAGAATGGATTTGACACTTCATAGAAGACATTCCTAATTGGAGCAAACATATGCCTCGAATATGTATACATTGTGATAGTCAATCAGCTATTGGAAGAGCTAATAGTACACTATACAATGGTAAATCTAGGCATATTTCATCATAAACATATAAGACAACTTCTCTCTAATGGGGTTATCACAATAGATTACATTCAATCTAAAGATAACTTAGCGGATCCACTTAAAAAGGCTTGCCACGAGAGAAATTCCAAACCTTATCGAAGGGAATGAGGCTAAGGTCTATAGACTAAAGGTTTTTCTAAAATGGAAATCCCACCTAGTTGATTGGAGTTCCCAAGATCTAGGTTCAAAGGGATAATGAAGTTTAAGAGAAACTTGATGGCACTGTTATACACAAACCATTCCTATGATAAGTCAGTGCATTATATGTTGAATAAGGATAAGTATTAGTACATTTAATGATGTCTGTATTTGAGAAATTAGAAAAAATCCCTTTACAGAATCAAGTTGCCGCTTCAAAGAGAATTATGAGGCCAAATTCTCTAAGCACTTATGAGTCAAGGCAGGTGTTCACGGCAAAAACGAACACATATTGTAATAACCCGGAAAATCCGAACCAGTTTAAAATTTTTATTTTGGCAATTTTGAATATTTAAAATGGTTTATTTTAAATAATAATGATGAGAAATTTATTTTGAATAGAATTAGAAGGTATATATTTATTTGAACCGATGTTAGAATATAAATATTTATTTTGAATTATAAAATGAATTGGAAATGGCGCGGCAGTTCGAAAATTCGATTTCAAATTTCAAATGAATATACAGGATTCAAAATAAACCAGATTTTAGCGAAACCAAAAATATTAGAATCTATTTGAAAATATCTTTCCAATGAATTCGAAAAATTGAAATTTCATAACGAGTATAAAAAGTTATGTCCAATTGAAAATTCAGAATAGTCGCTATGGAAATTATAAACCTTGAAAATAACCATTCTGCAAACGACCTCCATTTTCGATGAAACCACTTTTGATGGATACAGGATGTCAACATATTGCTAGATTCCAAAATTCATAATTTTTGGGATTAATATGTGAGTGTGGCAACAGAAAATGTGTTTGAACAGTTTCAATCAATTTGGATCGACCAGAAAATGGCCATTTTTCAAACGGTCTTCAAATTTGACGAAATTAGTTTTGTTAGGACCGTATCGTCAATACGAAGCTAGAAATAATTTTTCTAGAATTTTTAGAGTCAGTATGTGGTCCCGGTAAATTAAAATGTATGTTTAAATTAAATATATATTGATCTATAATTTAATTTAAAGCGAAACTGATCGTAACAGCCGAACGGGGTTGCGAAACATATCCCATTGTGTTCGGAATGGGGGTAATTAGTTAGAGGCGACAGTCGTTGGATCTTGATAGGGTTTCATATTAAAAAGTTGCTTTTCGGGAATAATTAAATAATAATAAAATAAATCCTAAAACCCTAGGAACTTGGTCAAACCCTATTCTCTAGTTCCTGTAGTCAACTAATCCCCTAGCCCCCGTTCATTTTGGAAATCGGCTAGAAAATTAAAATAAAGGAAAAAACACGAAGGAGGAAGCCGCCGCATCATCCAGTCCCGTCCACCGCCACTTCGCCGGAGGTCCGCCGCGCCCCTTCCAGTAGCTGCACCGCCGCCTTCTTCTTCCCCCTTCCTCTTCTCAATCCTCTCCCTCCTCCATTCCCTTTTCTTCGATCCCCAAACCAACCGTACCCGAACCCTAAGCTCGCCACCCTGATGAAACCACCAACTCACTCTTGGCCCACCGACGGCCAGTAGATCTAGCCTCCCCGCACCTGACTAAATCCTCACCCCACACCTCGGACAAACACTGTGAGTATTTATTAGTTTTATATTTATTTTCTTAAGCACGTAATCTAGTTAATTTAACAAGTAAAGTTGGATTTTATAGAATATGAAGTTGAGATTTTATAAAAAAATAAAGACGAGATTTTTATATGAATGATTTTAAAATAAAGATAGGGTTTTTATTTATATTTCTTGAGAATAAAAAATTATATTTTTTATTTATATTTGTAGAGAATAAAAATATAAATTTTATTATATGTAAAGAATAAAAATATAATTTTTATTATATGTAGAGAATAAAAATATAATTTTTATTATATGTAAAGAATGAAAATATAATTTTTATAATATGTGGAGAATAAAAATATGATTTTTATTATGTGCGAAGAACAAAAATATGATTTTTATTTATTGGAATGAAGCGATGAAAATATGATTTTTTTTACTATGAGCAACATGAAAAGAATTGCGATGGAACTAGTGGAAAACAAATCCAAATCTGAACCGTTCAGAATCAAAGCACGGCGGAATGGACCCCGAAGGTGAGAACTCCTCAACATATTTTCTTATACAGTTATTTATTTTTATAACTGCATATATGAACTGTTCTCCATCGTCCACAAACCATGGACGACTTGTTTGATTTTTTGGTTGATTAGATTATTTGGTTGAATTGGGTTGTTCGGGTGAAATGAATTGATTAGAATAGTTATGGGTGTATGGCGTGAGCCAATATCAGAAGAGGGGTAATGCTAGACATTACCCGACTTTGATATCGCGTCGTTATGCGGCCAAAATTTTCTAAAATATGTTAGAACAATAAAAATATTATTTTTATTGTGTAGATGAATTGAATAAATATTTTATTGTTAAAAATATAATTTTTAACGTTGATATGAATAAAATAAATATTCATTTACAAATCAGACGATTTTTTATGTACACCCATTTTACTGATATGGATTGGGATGATAAATTTTACACATTGCCCAACTGCACAAATAAAATTCATAATTTGTTGATTGAAACCTCACACAAGTATTTGGATGATATTAGACATACAATAATCCCAATAGTTAGTCGTGTGTCAATCGATTGGTTGACAGATTGTTATAAGCATCAAATACTTATATTTAATGCTTATACAGTGTAGAATGCACTCTGGATGATGGATGATTATTTATCACTGTTGTGGAATACATGTATTATATGAAACCCATATAATCAAATTATATGGTAATTGATGGTGTCTGGTTCCAGTTCAGAAAGAATGAATATTTAAAATAACGATTATTTTAAAATAACGAATACTTTCAAATAATATTCAGAAAAGAATCAAATATGATTTTGATGTCCGATTTGGGTTGGACACTAAAATATTTAAATATATAAAGCCGTATTGATTAGATTAACGCCATTTTGACGTGAACGATATTTATATCGATTATATTCATTTTTATAATGAATATTGAAAAGGAATTGATTTCGAAATATAATGTTTTGAAAATATTATCATTTATATATCAATGATATGAAATATTCAATTTTGATTTGAAATTGAATATGAAGTTGAAATCATTTTGAAAATGAATTTAAAATGATTTATAAAATACGTTTTAAGTGGAAATCGACGAAATATATATTATATATATATATAATATAATGGCCTGAATAGGACGCACCGCGCTGCTGTAGTTTGCGAATTTCGACCATTGACTTCGAACGGACATTTCGGGAGATCCGACCGTCGGATTCTCCTAAAACTTGAACTGTTGGGTTCGTATCGAAAAGAGCTTTCTAACAAATATTAGAGATTTGAAATCTAATGGTTGGATTTGGAATTATGTCCAAATCAAATTTGGAAAAGGTCGTTGTAAGTGTAGTTCGATGGCCGTTTGTGGAAATCGACTGTACGGACCTTGATAAAATTATTAAAAATATCAATAATTTGTGTAAAATCACAACAAATGATTTGGAAAGAATTGGGATGAAAAATTCCACATTTGAAAAGATAAAAATATATTTTTGTCGAAATGAACTAGTTATGAACTAGAATTATGAAATCCAATATTTTTAAATAAATAAATTGGATTTGAAATTGTTTTAAAAATAACCGTAATTTCCAATATACGAATTGAAATGCATTTGAATCGAAATTATTTTTGGAATATTTCGATATTGGATTCCGTGATTATACGGATATTGTGGATGAATTTGGAAGATATATATCGTTATTCCAATACGGTATTTGTTGATTCCAGAATTTGATATTTAATATATGCTGATATATTTTCTATTCAGAGCCTTGTATTTAATATTAAATGTGATTTTGGGTTTGTCGTGAATTGTGTCTTCATTAACACTGTTCTTGAACCAAGTTGAGAAAAGATTAAATCTTTTTATTTAGATTTAATGAAGTATACCAATTAATTAATATTTAATTGGAATTGAATTGAAATTGGTCTTTGGGTTTATCGTGAACGGTATTTTGAATAACACTTGTTCTTCAACCTGATTAACACTGGAATAAGATTTTGGGTTGTCGTGAATGGTATCTTTAATACTACTGTTCTTAGACCTAATGGAGTTAACAAAATCATAAACTAACTGGAGATTAGTTGAGTTGAATGGTTTCCTTGGTATTGATCTAATGTTGGTTTCGGCCATCGGGGTTAATACTTAAGGAATTGCTCACTTGCTAATTTACGGTTAAAGGCTGATGGAATGGAATGTGATTTTGGGTTTATCGTGAACCGTGTGTTAAAGGACATTGGTTCTTTAACCCAGTTAAAGACAAGAACAAGATTTTGGGTTATCGTGAATGGTATCTTTAATAATACTGTTCTTAGACCCAATGGAGTTAAGAAAATCAAAACTAACTGGAGATTAGTTAAGTTGAATGGTTTCCTGGGTATTGATCTGATGTTGGTTTCGGCCTTTGGGGTTAATATTTAGGGAATTGCTCACTTGCTAATTTAAGGTTAAAGGAAGATGGAATGGAATGTGATTTTGGGTTTATCGTGAGACATTTTTTAAATGACGTTGGTTCTTTAACTAAACCAGTTAAAGGCAGGATATGATTTCCCAAGTTAAACAATCGTTAATATTAATTTTTGGGAAGATTAAAACCAAGTGGAGTTTTAATGCATCTTTAATTAGATTGAATTGATATCCAAAGGAAGATTAAAGAATAAATTTAAAGAATTTATCTTTGATAAAATTAATGGGAACCTGTAACAACCCTGAATTTTGGGGCCAATTTAAAATTTATTTTAAGTAATTTTAAATGAGTTTTGATATTTAGAATAATCTATTTTAAATAATAATGATCACAAATTTGGTTCAAATCGAAGTTAGAATGAATAAATTAATTTTAATTATAAAAAGAGTTAGAAATAGCGCGGTAGTTTGAAAAGTCAAACTTGAACTTTGACTGACCGTACAGGACGCAAAATTTAACGGATTTTAGTGAAACCAAAAATATTAGAATCTATTTAAAAATATCTTTCCAACGAATCTGAAAAATCGAAATTTCATAGTGGAAATCAAAAGTTATGGCCAATTCAATTTTTAGAAAGGTCGTTGGGTAATTTGCATAGGTCAAAAATGCTACTTTTTACATATAAAGGAATTTTGACTCGAAATCACTTCCATTGAGTTCGAAATGATGTTTCTGCATTGAAAAACAGTAAACACTTATATATTTCGAGTTTTGAAAATTATTTGTTTAAAAATGTATTTTTAATATTAAATATACTGGCCTTAAAAATAGTCATTTTTCAAAATGTCTCAGAATTCAACGAAATAAATTTTGTTGGATTCGTATCCTCAAAACAAAGCTAAAAATGATTTTTTTGGTAATTTTTAGAATTAAAATATAATTATAATTGATTTTTTCAGTGTAAACGGGCAAATTTTTGACTTTAAAAATTCATTAAAAATTCTTACGGGCTCAGAATTGAACGAAATTAATTTTCTTAGGTCCATAGCATCAAAACATAGCTATTTTTGAAGTTAATTTGTGACCTCGGTGAATTTTCATGTACGGTATACATTTAAATATTAATAAAATAATATAATTATTCTAAAACTCATAACATATTTCGGAATTGGGTCCTGTAACATGTTCCATTGCGTTCAGAAGGCCTCAAAACCTTAAGAACGACAGTAAGCAGGCCTAAATCGGAGTTCGGACCAAAACGGGCTTTAACAGGCTAATTAAATTATTAACTAATGATTAGGAAAACCTAATATAATATTATTTAAACCCGAATTCACTGTTCATCGTCTCCTTCCCGTCATTTTCTGCAGCCACCAAAACCCATTACCCTTCAAAACTTCAAACCTTGATTTCTCTCTCATTTCTCAACGAAATTTAGCGTGTGAGTACTCGTTTCGAAGCTCTTCGCGAGCTCTTCGATCTCCGACAAGTCTCGCCCCTCCCCGTGCCCCGTAGCGCCGCCACCAGGCCTCCAAAGAGCCGCCGAACGCAGGTCAACCGGGCCCCACCACGTCGATCGCACCCCCCTTTTCTGGCCGTGCATAGCTCTCTCGTAGCCGGTCCTTCTCCAACAAACGGCTCGTCGTTTCGTCAACTACAACTCCAGAAAATCGAATTTGAAGTTTTGAACGTTCTAAGGTAAATTCTATTTCAGATTTCCCCACGCTTTTAAGCGTTGCTGCAGCATTTGTTAAAGGCCTGATTTTGATTTTTCCTTTGAATTTGCATGTAAAATGTTTCAGATCCGCAACCGTCTTGAATTCGAACACCAAATCTGATCAAACTCGATTCATCTCAGAACCAACAACGGTGAGAATTTATTTTTAATTAAATTTAATTTATTTAATTATTAATTATTTATTATTAAAGAATATTGATTGATTGATATGCTATGTAGTGATATTTGAAATACGGTTCTAGGTTGTTTATGACCGTATGTTGTTAGATCCGCGAATCTAAATATTAGATCTGAAACTATTGGCTAATTAATAGAGATTATTTGTTAATGATATTGAATCATACTTCGCCGATTTGACATATGCCAAAATATAAACCACCTTGAATATTATCTTGATATGAATTGTTAGATGTATACTTGTTTGGATATTTGAATGTGGTTGTTGATTGGGTGATATAAATTTACATCTTATGTTGTAAAAATATAGAATTTGCGATGATTTACATTTTTATTATGTAAACCAAAATTTTGGAATTTACGATGATTTACAATTTAGTATGTAAATCAAAATTTTAGAAATTGCGATGATATACATTTTAGTATGCAAATTAAAGTTAAAAATTAGCGATGACATGAATTGACAGTTTATTTTGTAAATTTAATATTAGAATTGTGCGTTGACATGAATTTACATTTTTTTTGTGTAAATTCAATATTAAAATTTGGCAATGACATGAATTTACATTTTATTTTGTAAATTCAATATTAGAACTTTGTGATGACACAAATTTTACATTTTATTATGAAAATAAAAGTTAGAATTTTGCGTTGACATGAATTTACATTTTTATTTTGTAAATTCAATATTAGAATTGGCGATGACACAAATTTTACATTTTATTCTGAAAATAAAAGTTAGAATTGTGCGTTGACATAAAATTTACATTTTTATTTGTAAATTAAAGCTAGAATTATGCGTTGATATAAAATTTACATTTTATTATGTAAATTAAAGATTAGAATTTTGCGTGATATAAAATTTACATTTTATTATGCAAATTAAAGCTAGAATTTTGCGTGATATAAAATTTACATTTTCTTATGTAAATTAAAGCTAGAATTTTTCGTTGATACGAAAATTTACATTTTATTATGTAGATTAACATTAGAATTTGGCGTTGTAACAAAATTTACATCTTATTATGTAAATTTAATGTTAGAATTTTGCGTTGACATAAATTTACATTTTATTATATAAATTTAATATTAGAATTTACGATGACATAAACTTTACATCTTATTATGTAAATAAAATATTGAAATTTGGAGATGACATAAATTTTACATTTTATTATGTAAATTAAAATTAGAATTTGGTGGTGACATAAATTTTACATTTTATTATGTAAATTAAAGTTAGAACTTCACCGTATGAAAAGTTTACATTTTTATTAATGTTAATATATATGAACATTCACCGTAGGAGGAGTTTACATTTTTATTGATGTAAATAAAGGAAATTTTTACCGTATGAAAATTTACATATTTATTAATGTAAATTAAAGAGAATATTTAACCGTAGGATTTGTTAACATTATTTTTAATATTAATATATGTGAATATTAACCGTAGGATTTGTTAACATTATTTTTAATGTTAATACATGAAAATTTCACCGTAGGAAGATTTACATTAATTTTAATGTATAAAAGGAATGGACTTTACATTGTATTTAAAGAGTAAAATTTACATTGTAAAGAAGAGTGGATTTTATATTGTAACTTGAGAATGGAAGTTTACATTTTGTTTAACACAAATTAAATAGAAATGTGACAAGAGTGAAATTTACATTTTCTTAATATTAATATGATAGAATTTTCACCGTATGTGAAAATTTACATGTAAATATATATGAATTTCATCGTATGTACTTTTTACATTATTTTTAATGTAAATTAAATTGTAATTACAACGTAGGAACTTTGCATTATTTTATAAGGTAAATAATAAAAAGGGATTTTCGCTATATGAAATTAACATTATTTTCAATGTTGATTAAAAAAATTTATACCGTATGAAATTAACATTATTTATAAGGTTAATATAAAGGAATGGCATAGTGGGATGAATTGACGTTATTTATGATGTTAATAAAAAGAAATTTAGACCGCATGACATGAATTACATTTATTTATGTAGTTAATAAAAGAAATTTAGACCGCATGACATGAATTACATTTATTTACGTAGTTTATAAATGAAATTAGACTACATGACATGAATTACATTTATTTATGTAATTTATAAATGAAATTAGACCACACGACATAAATTACATTTATTTATGTAATTTATGAATGAATGAAGCCCGCATAATATAAAATACATTTTTATATGTATTTTATGAATGAATTAAGACCTCATAATATAAAATACATTTTTATGTGTATTTTATGAATGAATTAACATCGCATAATATAAAATACATTTTTATATGTATTTTATGAATGAATTAAGACCTCATAATATAAAATACATTTTTATGTGTATTTTATGAATGAATTAACATCGCATAATATAAAATATATTTTTATATGTATTTTATGAATGAATTAAGACCTCATAAAACAAATTACATTTTTATATGTATTTTATGAATGAATTAACATCGCATGAAATAAAATACATTTGTATATGCATTTTATGAATTAGTTAAGATCGCATGAAATAAATTACATTTTATTTTATGAATGAAATTAGTCCGCATAAAGTAAATTACATTTTTATATGTAATTTATGAATGAATTTTCATCGTATGAAATAAATTACATATTATTATGTAAATTATGAATGAATTTAACCCGCATGAATGAAATTTCATTCTATTCTATGAAATAAATGTATGGATTTACTTTGTAAATAAAGATTACAATTTTATAATGTAAACAAGAAGTAGGATTCACATTGTAAATAAAATTTATATTTTTATATGTACTTAAGAACGATGAATTATAAATTACATTTTACATGTAAGAAGGAATTGGACGATGAAATATAATTTACATTTTACCGTAAATTAAAGAAATTAAAAGAATCAAAAAGGAAGAATTCATCATTCAAGTATGATTTGCATTTCTCTGTAAATGAAGGGATAAAAGGATAATGAAGGAAAATATGCTTAAGAATAAAGAGTTAAACGGGTTACATTTATATATATATATATATATATATATATATAATTAAAATTAAATGATCGAGCACGGTAGTTCGCGTTTTAAAATTATATCTTTAAATGACAATACAAGAAGATCCGACCGTCGGATTTTCTTGAGACTGAAACCGCTAGGACCGTCTTGGAAAAATCTTTCCAAAGATATATAATACGTCAAAATCCAACGGTTAGATTTTGAGATATGTGAAAATCAAAATTGATTGAAAATAGCACCAAAATCGACATTGACCTAAATCGTCGTTGATTAAAGATTTAGTTATTTTTAATTAAATAAAATAGAAAATAATCGTTATAAATTAGAAATAACGATAAGGAAGAGTTTTCAATATATATATATATACGAAGATTATTTGGAAAGGCCGAGTTAATCTCATTCCAAATAATCAAAACGACGATGAAAATTGAAGAAGAAGACGACTAATGAAGACCGTCAATCTTCCCCTCAGGAAGACAGCGATTGAGGCTTTGAATTGATTTTCTCCCAATTCGAGGTCATGATCGTCGTTCGAACGAACATGTTGATTGAACGGATTTGGCTTTCGCTCAGACCCAGAGCATAAGCGTAAATGGATTGCATGTCTGACGTGGTATTCCTTTACACTGTATCTATTGATCTTTGCTAAACATATATATGTTTGGTGTCTTTCACCCTTCTCTGAGACGTACGAGCTCAGAGGTTATATGTTGGCAGAAATCAATGATATGGTATGGATTGACAATGTGGCATGCCAAGATGCATGTGATCAAGGCTTTGTTGAAAAGCAGACCTTGTGGGATGATCAAAGCATAGCCTGTTTAGGCATAGCTTTGTGTATGACGTGACTTCACGGGCCCCACACACCGGCGGAGTCTAAAACGGGAGAAGGGAACGCAGGGAGTGCACACGTTTCTTTCTAGCTAGAGTGGTGCCAGGGACCTACCAGCACCGGCATTTATTCATTGTGGTTGTTGGATTTTTCGAGGCCTCGGTTTTATGCGGTCGCCACTGGCTGTATTATAGGTCCAAAAGGACTGGGAAGCGTGTGTTCAGGAATTGCCAATCCATTAAGCGTTAACGTATGGACCGACCCTGCAGGATCCAAGGGTTGGACAGAGTACCAATCCTGGGGCATTGCTAGAGTGCCTCGAATCGGTAAGGAGCTCCTCCCTAGCCTTGACTCAGATGGAAATCCAAATTCCAAATACGACCCTACGGTTTTGATTGTATTACTAGTATGGAGATATAGTAGGATGGGGTACTATGTTTCCTAGGATTGATACATTTATTTTGAAATGTTTTTATTATACACTAATAATAATATTAAACTCGTATTTGCCGTATTTAGCATGTTTAATCACCATAAGGGAAAACTCTATCCTCTGGTGTGCGTTGCATTGTGTGATGGGACTTGAGTCTTATGGTGATTCCATTTTTCTAAAAAGCATTGCGATGTTGTACGTTCTGACACTTTAAAATGTGACGGCCTGGAATTTCGCTCGATCTGAATCAGTCGTTAAACCGATCTAGACCGTTCGAAACCCCTGAACGTTGAGAACATGACAAATCAGAACACAAACAGAAGAACATTTCATTGTATATTACAACAATGCATCAGATTACAAGAATATACAGAGTATAAATGAATAGATATTACATAGAAATATCAGGGATTTAAATTACATTTAAATACATAGCAGCGGAAAAATAATATAAAGCACAACTGAAGGTGATATACGGATACAGAGCTTTCCGGATATCATTCCAGCTGTAAACCAGGATCCTGTGAATATAAATCTGCAAAACCAAAACTACTAGCTGCCCGTGCGGAAAATAGGGGCACCCAGAGTTTAGGTTAAAACAATAAACTCCAGGTCAGTCATGTGACTGGTGTGAGAACTAAAACAGTTATTTAAACTTTACTTTAAAAGAAAGTAATTCAAGGGACCACGCCGCATAACACGGAACGGGTTTCCTCCCAAGAATACCAGTGCATATCAATAGACAACGCAATGCTTTTTCGAAAAATGAAGCTATTATAAGACCCAGGTCCTATCATACAATGCAACGCAAGCCGGGGGATAGGGTTTTCCCTTATAATAGCCAAACATGCTTGGTACGTTTTAAACAAATCATTTGATACTATAATAAGTGTATAGTGTCAAAACAATTTCAATCATAAGTATAAATCATAGACGGCATGGGTACCATATATCATGTCGCCATACTAGTTCTACAATTAAAACCGCGATACACGTATTGGAAATTGGATTTCCGTCATGAGTCGAGGCAAGGGGCAAGCTCCTCTCCGCGTTCGAGACACTCTAGCAAATGTCCCCGGGATTACGCACACTGGGTAACCCCTGGATCTTCAGGGCCGGTCCTCACTTACGTTAGAGGATTAGTTATTCCTGAACACACGTTTCCCGGTCCTTACAGACCTATAATCGAGGCGCCTCATCCAACAACCACAAAGGTGAAAAATATATATATATGTCAGGGCTGGTAAGTCACTGACACCACCAAAGCTAGAAAGAAACGTGCGCTCTCCCTGCAGTCCTTATCCCGTTTTTAACTCATACCGAGGTGTGAGGCTCGCGAATACACGTTATACACAAAGCTGCCACGTAGGCGTGCTTTGATCATCAACCACAAGACTTTGCTTTTCAACAGAAGCCTTGATCCTTGCATCTTAGCGTGCCACACAGGCAATTCATGCCATGCGACTGATGTCCATCGATATACAACCTCTGAGCTCGTATGTCTCAGAGAAGGGCGTTAAGCAAAAGAATAAATTCTTCGCCGCCAAACAGATGTATATTTAATAGAAATCAATCAACATAGAATAAAATCCAGTGTCAGACACACAATCCATTTACAAGTCCGTTCTGGGTCTGAACGAAACCGGAGGCACTTTCCTCGCATATCCATCCATCCCTAAGTACGTCTGGACGACCACCAACTATTTCCGTCCTCTTGGGTGTACAGCCCAATCAGGATCGTCAGTAATTATCCAAACGATGTGAAGACTTCCGGTCTTCGACCACCGTCTTCATCTTCGACTTATCGTCGAATCAGTTATTCAGAATGGGTATAAACCCGGACTTTCCGAACAACCCGCGTATATTGAAAACAAATGTTATACAAACACAACATACGCCTCATTCCAATTCATTAGTCACTAACCGCAAATTAGCAAGAGAACAATTTCCCGAACATTAACCCCGAAGGCCGAAACCAACATCAGATCAATACCCAGGAAACCATTCTTCTTAGCCAACCTACAGCTAGTTTCTAAATTCCACATTCTTAGGGAAAAGTTCCCATTAATTTTATCCAAGATAAATTCTTTAAAATTTATCCTGTAATCTTCCTTTGGATGTCATTTAAAACCAAATTATGGTTTTTCCAACTAGTCGAGATTAGCGAACCACAACGAAGTAATTATTTATTTTATTTCCCAATCCCGACCTATTCATCCCATGAAGCAAAACTGGTAATACTCCATATCTAACACCGTGGTGTTATCGGTAAAATTAATTACCATTTCACGTTCAAATCTAATTAAAGATTTAACTATCGCTTTGGAGTAAAACTGGTAATACTCCATTCTCGCTCATTTTCTAAATTTGATAATTTAGATTATGGATTCACATTTCAATCTAATTGCAGATTCATTAGAACTCCTTTTACTGGGTTAAAGAACTAGGTGTTATTTAAAACACAGTTCACGACAAACCCAAATCTCATTCTATTCGTTATCGGGTTAAAGAACTAGTGTTATTTAAAACACTGTTCACGATAAACCCATTTCAAATTCAATCAAATATATTAGAAATCCCGATTATTTAAAACCCCTTTTAAATCTAATTTATTTATTTAAAAATAATTAGGTTTTGAATTTAGTTCAAAACTAGTTCATTTCGATAAAAATCCATTTTTATCATTTCAAATGTGGAGTTTTTCATCCCAAATTTTCCCAAATCATTTCTTATGATTTTACATAAATTATTACTATTTTTAATAATTTTATCAAGGTCCGTACAGTCGATTTCCAACAATGGCCATCGAACTGCACTTATAGCGACCTTTTCCGAATTTGATTTGGACGTATCTCCAAATCCAACCGTTAGATTTCAAATTTCTAATATTCGTTAGAAAGCTCTTTTCGATACGAACCCAACGGTTCCGGTTTTAGGAGAATCCGACGGTCGGATCTCCCGTAATGTCCGTTTGAAATAAATGGTCGAAATTCACGAACTGCCGCGGCGCGGCGCGTTCTATTCAGGCCATTATATTATATATATAATATATATAATATATATTTTGTCGATTTCTATTTAAAACGAGTTATATAAATAGTTTTAAATTCGTTTCAAAAGCAAATTCAACTTCCCTTTCAATTCAAGTCAAAATTGAATTCTTCTTTATAAATTCGTCTTAAAATTCATTTCTATTCAATTCAAATTTCAATTCAATTTAAATTCAATTCGAATTCGTTTTCAATTCAATTTGAATTCGTTTTCAATTCAATTCAATTCAAATTGGTTTTCTATTCGATTCAAATTCATTTTCTATTCAAATCAAATTCGTTTCGTTTTCTATTTGAATCAAGTTCAATATATATTCAATTTGAAATCAAATTGGTTTTCTATTCCATTCAATTCGAAATCGTTATATATGTCGTTCGCGTCAAAATGGCGCATCACTAATCAACACGGCTTTATATATTCTATTTCAAATATTTCTTTTTGTCAACACACGACTAATCTCAACGAATGAGTACCGTCCATGTGTGACTATTTTTGTTAAATTATTTCGTTCAACACATGACTAATCTCAACGAATGAGTACCGTCAACACATGAACCTTTATTTTATATTGATAAAGATGTAAATTTTATTATAAAAATAATTCGTTCAACACATGGCTATTCCCAACGGATGAGTATAGTCAACACATGAACCTTTATTTTATATTGATAAAGATGTAAATTTTATTATAAAAATAATTCGTTCAACACATGACTAATCCCAACGGATGAGTATAGTCAACACATGAACCTTTATTTTATATTGATAAAGATGTAAATTTTATTATAAAAATAATTCGTTCAACACATGACTAATCCCAACGGATGAGTATAGTCAACACATGAACCTTTATTTTATATATTCTTTATTTTTCAAATTGGAATGAGGCCCAATCAATCACCATATAAAATTAATTATATGGTTTTCATACATCACATGTATATAATAGCATTGAAAAATAATCAACCATCAACCAAAGTGCACTACACTGTATAAGCATCAAATAAAGATATCTAACGCTTATAACAGCCTGTCAATCTATCGATCGACATATTTAATCGATTAGGATGAGTGACTTCATATTTCATCCCAACACCCGTGTAGGGTTTCAAATAATCAAACACAGATTTTATTCGTGCAGTTGGGCGATGTGTAAAATTTATCGTCCCAATCAATGTCAGTCAAATAGGTGTACATAAACAAACCGTCCGGTTTGTAAATGAATATTTATTTTATTCACTTTCACTATATTCATATTCACGTTAAAAATTATATTTTTAACGATAAAATATTTTTTTTCGACATATGAATATCTATTCAGTTCATTCTTTAAATAAAATGTTATTTTTATTTTTCTAACATATTTTAGAAAATTTCGGCGGCATAACGGCACTATACTAGAAACGGGACAAGGCCTAGCCTTATCCCCGGTCTAGTGAAGGCCCACGCCATTCACATATCAATTTTAATCAATTTCCAATTCAACCAATCAATCAAATCCAAATCAAATAACCTAACCAACTACACAACCAAACAAACAAGTCCATGGTATGTGGACGGGTGTCGGGTGCTACTAAGCACCGTCTGCATCCTAGTATATATGTATATATATAACTAGCAAAAGAGAAATTTTGAGTGAGAAGTTCTCACCGATAGCTATCCAAGCCCCACGGCACTTCATTTGCAGAAGTCTTCGTCGTTTTCGCATCTTCGTCAGCTTCGTCGCCCGTAGCCACTATATATATAAAAATCGAATTTTTATTTCGCTATTCAATATATATAAAAATCGAATTTTTATTTCAAAGTTCAACATATAAAAATCGAGTTTTTATCTCAAAGTTCAACATATAAAAATCGAGTTTTTATTTCTTTTAAAAAAAATCAGTTTTAAAATCTTTGAAATCAGTTTTAACTTTTAATAAAAATGCAGTTTTTATACTTTTTAAAAACAAAACATGCTTTATTTTTAAAAAAAAAATGCAGTTTTTATTTTTTTATTTCAAAAACAGGTTTTTATACTTTAAGAAAATTCAGTTTTTATCTCTTTATTTCAAAAACAGTTTTATTTCTTAAAAAAAACAAATCAGTTTTATTTCTTTATATAAAATCCGTTTTAAATTCCTAATTAAAAACACAGTTTTTAATTTCTGTTCTTTTTTTAAAATTTCAGTTTTAAAGTTTTAACACATCAGTTTTTTTCTTTTATAAAATCTGCAGCTTTCAGTTTCTTTAAAAAAACAGTTTTTATACCTTTTAAAAAAAAACAATTCAATTTTTATTTTAAAAAAAACGAAACCGGTTTTATACTTTAAAAAAAACGAAATCAGTTTTTAAAATCTTTAATAATTCAGTTTTTAAAAATCGAAATTAATTTTAAACTCTGAAATAAAAATAAAATAAAAGTAAAAATAGAAATGCTTACCGTATGCGAAGAGGGGGGGGCCATCGGCTTCGTCGGGGGGGGGGGGGGGGGGGCTTCGCTTCGTTCAGGTGGCTGGAGGGAAGAGGAGGGGGTGAACGCGAGGGCGACGCGGAGGAAGGGGAAGAGGAGGATCGAGGGGGAGCTGGAGGAAGGGAAAGAGGAGGAAGCGGCGGCTCTGGGGCCACATACTAACTAGAAAAATTTCAGAAAAATATTTTCTAGCTTCGTATTGACGATACGGTCCTAACAAAACTAGTTTCGTCGAATTCTGAGACCGTTTGAAAAATGGCCAATTTCCAGTCGATTAAAATCGACTGAAATGGTCAAAACACATTTTCCTTTGCCACGCTCACATATTGATTCGAAAAATTATGAAATTCGGAATCTAGCAATAATTCGACATCACGGACCTAACAAAACTGGTTTCGTCGAAATCCGAGGTCGTTTGCAAAATTGCTATTTTTAAGGGCCTTATATTATATAAAATATATATAAATTCCACAGCGACTATTCTGAATTTTCTACTGGACATATCTTATCATTTCTAAAGTGAAATCTCAGTTTGTCAACTTCGTTACAAAGATATAGTTATACAGATTCAAATATTTCTTGTTTCGTTCAATTCTGACTTATATTGAATTCTGTATATTCATTTGAAATTAGAAATCGAATTTTCGAACTACCGCGCCATTTTCAATTCCTTTTATAATTATATATAAATATTATATATTCTAACGACGACGTATATAATATATACGTTCGAATTATATTCAAAACAAATTTCTCGTCGATATTATTTAAAATAATTCATTTTAAATAATCAAAATTCGCTAAAAATGGCCAAAATAAAAATTTCAAACTAGCTCGCATTTTACGGGTTGTTACATAAATTATGCACGACAATCCATTGAGTAAACCCGTTCCGCATTAGCGGCGTGGTCTTTGGATTTGCCATATTATTATTACTAAACTAGTTATGAATTCTCATACCAGTCCCACGACTGACCCGTAGTTTGTTTCACCTTTTTGCAAACTCGGGTGCCCTCTTTTCTACACGGGCAGCCAAGTAAACAGGTTCATTCTTTGCTTGGAGTCTTCTTGGAGTTGCTCATTATCTTTGCTTGGATTTGCTTTTGCGGAGAGGTGATGACTTGGAGCTTTGAGGACAGCTATCATTTACTTCTATTGCATTTTTCTATCTTTAAGTTCAGTCATTAGACTTGTTTCATTTCGTATTGCTTATTTTGGGAGTTGGAACTTATTTTCATTTCTGCAAACTTGATGTAATAATTTGGATTCTGTGACTGTTGGGATTCTATGGTTTATGACATTATATTTCCGCTGCTATGATGTTATTATGCTATGGTTTTCCTCTGCTATATTGTATCAGTGATATGTATTGTTATATTTATGTTGTATTCCATATGATTATTCCTTACTTTCACTCAGTGGAAGTTTGGGGTCATCACAGTTGGTATCAGAGCTTTGGTTACACTTAGCTTTGGAATATAACATATTTATAACAAATTCGTTTACATAGAATCACAATATTCTATGGCGGACATTTCATGTGATACATAATAGCCAGTCACTTTCGTCATCTTTTCATTCATCCTTCGATCTTTTCTATCTCTTAGAACCACCATTATAGTTGTTCTGACTCTTCCCTTGATCGTACAGAACTAACTAAAAATGGGTACTCGGGCCGCTAGAACTAGTAGAGCTGGAGCAAGGAGGCAAGATGCTACTGGAACTGAGGAGCTTTATTCCCAACGACACGGTTAAGAAGTTAGAAATTAAAACATTCTACGTTCTCTAGGTTAGTTCCTACTCTTCTATTTCTCTTTTCCTTTTCGAGGACGAAAAGTTCTTAAGTGGGGGAGACTGTAACAACCCTGAATTTTGGGGCCAATTTAAAATTTATTTTAAGTAATTTTAAATGAGTTTTGATATTTAGAATAATCTATTTTAAATAATAATGATCACAAATTTGGTTCAAATCGAAGTTAGAATGAATAAATTAATTTTAATTATAAAAAGAGTTAGAAATAGCGCGGTAGTTTGAAAAATCAAACTTGAACTTTGACTGACCGTACAGGACGCAAAATTTAACGGATTTTAGTGAAACCAAAAATATTAGAATCTATTTAAAAATATCTTTCCAACGAATCCGAAAAATCGAAATTTCATAACGGAAATCAAAAGTTATGGCCAATTCAATTTTTAGAAAGGTCGTTGGGTAATTTGCATAGGTCAAAAATGCTACTTTTTACATATAAAGGAATTTCGACTCGAAACCACTTCCATTGAGTTCGAAATGATGTTTCTGCATTGAAAAACAGTAAACACTTATATATTTCGAGTTTCGAAAATTATTTGTTTAAAAATGTATTTTTAATAATAAATATACTAGCCTTAAAAAAAGCCATTTTTCAAAATGTCTCAGAATTCAACGAAATAAATTTTGTTGGATTCGTATCCTCAAAACAAAGCTAAAAATGATTTTTTGGTAATTTTTAGAATTAAAATATAATTATAACTGATTTTTTCAGTGTAAACGGGCAAATTTTTTACTTTAAAAATTCATTAAAAATTCATACGGGCTCAGAATTGAACGAAATTAATTTTCATAGGTCCACAGCATCAAAACATAGCTAAATATATTTTTCGAGAATTTTTGAAGTTAATTTGTGACCTCGGTGAATTTTCATGTACGGTATACATTAAAATATTAATAAAATAATATAATTGTTCTAAAACTCATAACATATTTCGGAATTGGGTCCTGTAACATGTTCCATTGCGTTCAGAAGGCCTCAAAACCTTAAGAACGACAGTAAGCAGGCCTAAATCGGAGTTCGGACCAAAACGGGCTTTAACGGGCTAATTAAATTATTAACTAATGATTAGGAAAACCTAATATAATATTATTTAAACCCGAATTCACTGTTCATCGTCTCCTTCCCGTCATTTTCTGCAGCCACCAAAACCCATTACCCTTCAAAACTTCAAAACTTGATTTCTCTCTCATTTCTCAACGAAATTTAGCGTGTGAGTACTCGTTTCGAAGCTCTTCGCGAGCTCTTCGATCTCTGACAAGTCTCGCCCCTCCCCGTGCGCCGTAGCGCCGCCACCAGGCCTCCAAAGAGCCGCCGAACGCAGGTCAACCGGGCCCCACCACGTCGATCGCACCCCCCCTTTTCTGGTCGTGCATAGCTCTCTCGTAGCCGGTCCTTCTCCAACAAACGGCTCGTCGTTTCGTCAACTACAACTCCAGAAAATCGAATTTGAAGTTTTGAACGTTCTAAGTTAAATTCTATTTCAGATTTCCCCATGCTTTTAAGCGTTGCTGCAGCAGTTGTTAAAGGTCTGATTTTGATTTTTCCTTTGAATTTGCATGTAAAATGTTTCAGATCCGCAACCGTCTTGAATTCGAACACCAAATCTGATCAAACTCGATTCATCTCAGAACAACAGCGGTGAGAATTTATTTTTAATTAAATTTAATTTATTTAATTATTAATTCTTTATTATTAAAGAATATTGATTGATTGATATGCTATGTAGTGATATTTGAAATACGGTTCTAGGTTGTTTATGACCGTATGTTGTTAGATCCGCGAATCTAAATATTAGATCTGAAACTACTGGCTAATTAATAGAGATTATTTGTTAATGATATTGAATCATACTTCGCCGATTTGACATATGCCAAAATATAAACCACCTTGAATATTATCTTGATATGAATTGTTAGATGTATACTTGTTTGGATATTTGAATGTGGTTGTTGATTGGATGATATAAATTTACATCTTATGTTGTAAAAATATAGAATTTGCGATGATTTACATTTTTATTATGTAAGCCAAAATTTTGGAATTTACGATGATTTACAATTTAGTATGTAAATCAAAATTTTAGAAATTGCGATGATATACATTTTAGTATGCAAATTAAAAGTTAAAAATTAGCGATGATATGAATTGACAGTTTATTTTGTAAATTTAATATTAGAATTGTGCGTTGACATGAATTTACATTTTTTTTGTGTAAATTCAATATTAAAATTTGGCAATGACATGAATTTACATTTTATTTTGTAAATTCAATATTAAAACTTTGTGATGACACAAATTTTACATTTTATTATGAAAATAAAAGTTAGAATTTTGCGCTGACATGAATTTACATTTTTATTTTTTAAATTCAATATTAGAATTGGCGATGACACAAATTTTACATTTTATTATGAAAATAAAAGTTAGAATTGTGCGTTGACATAAAATTTACATTTTTATTTGTAAATTAAAGCTAGAATTATGCGTTGATATAAAATTTACATTTTATTATGTAAATTAAAGATTAGAATTTTGCGTGATATAAAATTTACATTTTATTATGTAAATTAAAGCTAGAATTTTGCGTGATATAAAATTTACATTTTCTTATGTAAATTAAAGCTAGAATTTTTCGTTGATACAAAAATTTACATTTTATTATGTAGATTAACATTAGAATTTGGCGTTGTAACAAAATTTACATCTTATTGTGTAAATTTAATGTTAGAATTTTGCGTTGACATAAATTTACATTTTATTATGTAAATTTAATATTAGAATTTACGATGACATAAAATTTACATCTTATTATGTAAATAAAATATTGAAATTTGGAGATGACATAAATTTTACATTTTATTATGTAAATTAAAATTAGAATTTGGTGGTGACATAAATTTTACATTTTATTATGTAAATTAACGTTAGAACTTCACCGTATGAAAAGTTTACATTTTTATTAATGTTAATATATATGAACATTCACCGTAGGAGGAGTTTACATTTTTATTGATGTAAATAAAGGAAATTTTTACCGTATGAAAATTTACATATTTATTAATGTAAATTAAAGAGAATATTTAACCGTAGGATTTGTTAACATTATTTTTAATATTAATATATGTGAATATTAACCGTAGGATTTGTTAACATTATTTTTAATGTTAATACATGAAAATTTCACCGTAGGAAGATTTACATTAATTTTAATGTATAAAAGGAATGGACTTTACATTGTATTTAAAGAGTAAAATTTACATTGTAAAGAAGAGTGAATTTTATATTGTAACTTGAGAATGGAAGTTTACATTTTGTTTAACACAAATTAAATAGAAATGTGACAAGAGTGAAATTTACATTTTCTTAATATTAATATAATAGAATTTTCACCGTATGTGAAAATTTACATGTAAATATATATGAATTTCATCGTATGTACTTTTTACATTATTTTTAATGTAAATTAAATTGTAATTACAACGTAGAAACTTTGCATTATTTTATAAGGTAAATAATAAAAAGGGATTTTCGCTGTTTGAAATTAACATTATTTTCAATGTTGATTAAAAAAATTTATACCGTAGGAAATTAACATTATTTATAAGGTTAATATAAAGGAATGGCATAGTGGGATGAATTGACGTTATTTATGATGTTAATAAAAAGAAATTTAGACCGCATGACATGAATTACATTTATTTATGTAGTTAATAAAAGAAATTTAGACCGCATGACATGAATTACATTTATTTACGTAGTTTATAAATGAAATTAGACTACATGACATGAATTACATTTATTTATGTAATTTATAAATGAAATTAGACCACACGACATAAATTACATTTATTTATGTAATTAATGAATGAATGAAGCCCGCATAATATAAAATACATTTTTATATGTATTTTATGAATGAATTAAGACCTCATAATATAAAATACATTTTTATGTGTATTTTATGAATGAATTAACATCGCATAATATAAAATACATTTTTATATGTATTTTATGAATGAATTAAGACCTCATAATATAAAATACATTTTTATGTGTATTTTATGAATGAATTAACATCGCATAATATAAAATACATTTTTATATGTATTTTATGAATGAATTAAGACCTCATAAAACAAATTACATTTTTATATGTATTTTATGAATGAATTAACATCGCATGAAATAAAATACATTTGTATATGCATTTTATGAACTTGTTAAGATCGCATGAAATAAATTACATTTTATTTTATGAATGAAATTAGTCCGCATAAAGTAAATTACATTTTTATATGTAATTTATGAATGAATTTTCATCGTATGAAATAAATTACATATTATTATGTAAATTATGAATGAATTTAACCCGCATGAATGAAATTCATTCTATTCTATGAAATGAATGTATGGATTTACTTTGTAAATAAAGATTACATTTTTATAATGTAAACAAGAAGTAGGATTCACATTGTAAATAAAATTTATATTTTTATATGTACTTAAGAACGATGAATTATAAATTACATTTTACATGTAAGAAGGAATTGGACGATGAAATATAATTTACATTTTACCGTAAATTAAAGAAATTAAAAGAATCAAAAAGGAAGAATTCATCATTCAAGTATGATTTGCATTTCTCTGTAAATGAAGGGATAAAAGGATAATGAAGGAAAATATGCTTAAGAATAAAGAGTTAAACGGGTCACATATATATATATATATATATATATATATATATATATATATATATATATATAATTAAAATTAAATGAATCGAGCGCGGTAGTTCGCGTTTTAAAATTATATCTTTAAATGACAATACAAGAAGATCCGACCGTCGGATTTTCTTGAGACTGAAACCGCTAGGACCGTCTTGGAAAAATCTTTCCAACGATATATAATACGTCAAAATCCAACGGTTAGATTTTGAGATATGTGAAAATCAAAATTGATTGAAAATAGCACCAAAATCGACATTGACCTAAATCGTCGTTGATTAAAGATTTAGTTATTTTTAATTAAATAAAATAGAAAATAATCGTTATAAATTAGAAATAACGATAAGGAAGAGTTTTCAATATATATATATATATATATATATATACGAAGATTATTTGGAAAGGCCGAGTTAATCTCATTCCAAACAATCAAAACGACGATGAAAATTGAAGAAGAAGACGACTAATGAAGACCGTCAATCTTCCCCTCAGGAAGACAGCGATTGAGGCTTTGAATTGATTTTCTCCCAATTCGAGGTCATGATCGTCGTTCGAACGAACATGTTGATTGAACGGATTTGGCTTTCGCTCAGACCCAGAGCATAAGCGTAAATGGATTGCATGTCTGACGTGGTATTCCTTTACACTGTATCTATTGATCTCTGCTAAACATATATCTGTTTGGTGTCTTTCACCCTTCTCTGAGACGTACGAGCTCAGAGGTTATATGTTGGCAGAAATCAATGATATGGTATGGATTGACAATGTGGCATGCCAAGATGCATGTGATCAAGGCTTTGTTGAAAAGCAGGCCTTGTGGGATGATCAAAGCATAGCCTGTTTAGGCATAGCTTTGTGTATGACGTGACTTCACGAGACTCACACACCGGCGGAGTCTAAAACGGGAGAAGGGAACGCAGGGAGTGCACACGTTTCTTTCTAGCTAGAGTGGTGCCAGGGACCTACCAGCGCTGGCATTTATTTATTGTGGTTGTTGGATTTTTCGAGGCCTCGGTTTTATGCGGTCGCCACTGGCCGTATTATAGGTCCAAAAGGACTGGGAAGCGTGTGTTCAGGAATTGCCAATCCATTAAGCGTTAACGTATGGACCGGCCCTGCAGGATCCAAGGGTTGGACAGAGTACCAATCCTAGGGCATTGCTAGAGTGCCTCGAATCGGTAAGGAGCTCCTCCCTAGCCTTGACTCAGATGGAAATCCAAATTCCAAATACGACCCTACGGTTTTGATTGTATTACTAGTATGGAGATATAGTAGGATGGGGTACTATGTTTCCTAGGATTGATACATTTATTTTGAAATGTTTTTATTATACACTAATAATAATATTAAACTCGTATTTGCCGTATTTAGCATGTTTAATCACCATAAGGGAAAACTCTATCCTCTGGTGTGCGTTGCATTATGTGATGGGACTTGAGTCTTATGGTGATTCCATTTTTCTAAAAAGCATTGCGATGTTGTACGTTCTGACACTTTAAATTATGCACGACAATCCATTGAGTAAACCCGTTCCGCATTAGCGGCGTGGTCTTTGGATTTGCCATATTATTATTACTAAACTAGTTATTAATTCTCATACCAGTCCCACGACTGACCCGTAGTTTGTTTCACCTTTTTGCAAACTCGGGTGCCCTCTTTTCTACACGGGCAGCCAAGTAAACAGGTTCATTCTTTGCTTGGAGTCTTCTTGGAGTTGCTCATTATCTTTGCTTGGATTTGCTTTTGCGGAGAGGTGATGACTTGGAGCTTTGAGGACAGCTATCATTTACTTCTATTGCATTTTTCTATCTTTAAGTTCAGTCATTAGACTTGTTTCATTTCGTATTGCTTATTTTGGGAGTTGGAACTTATTTTCATTTCTGCAAACTTGATGTAATAATTTGGATTCTGTGACTGTTGGGATTCTGTGGTTTATGACATTATATTTCCGCTGCTATGATGTTATTATGCTATGGTTTTCCTCTGCTATATTGTATCAGTGATATGTATTGTTATATTTATGTTGTATTCCATATGATTATTCCTTACTTTCACTCAGTGGAAGTTTGGGGTCATCACAGAACCTTTCCCAAAGTATATGAATATTTGGATAAAGAAATATTCTTGATTGGAATGAGGTGTATGTTGTGATTTTATAGCACTTGTTTATTATATACGCGAGTTATTCAGAAAGACCGGGTTTATCCCATTATGAATAACTGATTCGACGATGTGTCTAGGTTGAAGGCGGTGGTTGAAGACCGGAGGTCTTCACGTCGTTTGGATGATTACTGATGTCTTGATTGGGCTGTACACCCAAGGCGAGGTAATAAGTGGTGATCGTCCAGACATACTTGGAGATCGATGGATATGCGAGGGCCTCTCCTCTGTATTCGACACATTGGAGAGGAATAAGTGCCTCCGGTTTCGTTCAGACCCAGAACGAACTTGTAAATGGATGTGTGTCTAACATCGGATTTCATTCTGTGTGATTGATAGACATCAATTGCATAGCATGAATTGCTTGTGTGGCATGCTGAGATGCAAGTGATCAAAGCTTCTGTTGAAAAGCAAAGTCTTGTGGTTGATGATCAAAGCATGGCTTTAATATATAGCGTAGCTTTGTGTAGCATTAATTCGCGAGCCTCACACACCGGTGTGAACCAGAAACGGAAGAGGACATCAGGGAGGGCATGTGTTTCCTTCTAGCTAGGAGTGGTGTCAGCGTTTTACTAGCCCTGACATTTTACTTATGTGGATGATGGAATGCGAGGCGCCTCGGTTATGTTGGTCATTTCGAGGCCGATAGTTTGGTCGGGATATGACCAGTTGATGCCCCATAGGGCGGGGAAACGCAGTGTTCAGGCATTTTAATCCACATTCAGTGGACCGGCCCTGACGATCCAAGGGACGATGCATTCTGTTCCTGAGGGGCGGGCTAGAGCATCTCGAAGCGGTAAGGATGATCCCTTTCCTTGGTTCATAGATGGAAATGCAACTTCCAATACGACATTTTGCGGTTTTAATTATAAACCTATATATGGCGACATAGTGGTATGGGGCACTTATGCAGTCTATGATTGATACTTATGATTGAAATTGTTTTGACACTATACACTTATAGTAATAATAAAACATGAAATTTTACATAACAAGCATTCTTGGCTATTATAAGATAAAAACTCTATCCTCTGGCTTGCGTTGCATTGTGTGATGGGACCTGGGTCTTATAATAGCTTCACTGTTCTTTACTTAGCATTGCGTTGTTGTTTTTATGCACTAATATTCTTGGGAGGATACCAATTCCGTGTTATACGGCGTGGTCCCTGGATTTACCTAACTTTAAAATAAAGATTAATAACTGTTTTAGTTCTCACACCAGTCACATGACTGGCCTGGAGTTTATTGTTTTAACCTAAACTCTGGATCCTGATTTACAGCTGGAACGATATCCGGAAAGCTCTGTATCCGTTTATCTCTTTCAGTTATGTTTTTTATTATTTTCCGCTGCATTGTAACTTGTAAATCTCTGATGTTTAGTAAATGTGTAATATTTATTCATACTCTGTTATATTCTTGTATTCTGGTGAAATTGTTGTAATAAGCAATGAAATGTTATTATTCTGTTTGAGTTCTGATCTGTCTTGTCCTCAAAGCAATCCGTTCTTCCTCTTCTCTTCGGAGACCGGGGAAGTTTCAGGTACTTATAGTGGTATCAAAGCTTTTGTTTACAGAGCTCGGAGAACAAGATACATTAGAACGGAATGAAAGAATTCATCAGAGATTGGATTAGCAATATCCAATGAGGATGACTCGTTAGAGATGGGATCAGTAGTATCCTAGAATGAGTCGGAAGAGTGTTATTTTTAAAATAAATTTGAAAACAATTTTTTTTTGAAATTTTAAATCAATTATTCGTATTTGAAAATTTATTTTGTATTGAATTTGGACAATCAAGTATATAGAGATTTTAATATACATTTTATCCATTTATATTGAATCCTCAAATATACTGGATAGATATAGAATCACACTCTAGTCACACGGGGATGAAACTGTTGATGACTATAAAGCATCAGTAGTTTGTGTTCGAGTTTCGAAAGTGGGATATCTATATGTTTCCCATTGACTGGTGTGAGAACCAAAACTAGATAGGGCTTATTGTTGTGATTTGGCATCCAAAATCTGATTTTTGGATATATATCAAAGTTATGAATTTGAATAGCTAATCAACTAATTGTTTGATGATTTAGTTGTGTGATTATTTATTTAAATCAACATGTGAAAGAAAGGTAAATTTAGGCCAAATTGAACTAAATATTGAACTGTATTGAAAATTGTTTGAAATTGCATGCATATACAAGTGTATCCTTTGAACAGGTCATTGAAAAGAGGCTAGAGCAGAGGAATAAATTTGTTTGCCTGACAAATAGGTACATTTTTATTATATTTCTTGGGGTTTTTGATGATTTTATGAGCCGATTGGCTAGCTGCTTGGCTGTTTCTTTTTCCTTTGGATTGGAGAGGCCTGTATGGCGATTTCGGGATTTACCCGGTGCTCCCGTACATGGGAGGTTATGGAGAAATTTTCGAAAATTTAGGGTGTTAGCCAAATTTTTGAAAAACTTGAAAAGTTCTTAGAAACTGAAAAGTTTAAAAACTTAAGCCATAATGAAAATAATGAAAGTTGAGTTGATTAGTAAAACAACTTTCAGCTCCGTTCCTTTTCGGGGGTGAAAAGATTTTAAATGGGGGAGACTGTAATAACCCGGAAAATCCGAACCAATTTAAAAATTTTATTTTGGCAATTTTGATGAATTTTGAATATTTAAAATGGTTTATTTTAAATAATAACGATGAGAAATTTATTTTGAATAGAACTAGAAGGTATATATTTATTTTAATCAACGTTAGAATATAAATATTTATTTTGAATTATAAAATGAATTGGAAATGGCGCGGTTGTTCGAAAATTCGATTTCAAATTTCAAATGAATGTACAGGATTTAAAATAAACCGGATTTTAGCGAAACCAAAAACATTAGATTCTATTTGAAAATATCTTTCCAATGAATCCGAAAAATTGAAATTTCATAATAGGAATAAAAAGTTATGTCCAATTGAAAATTCAGAATAGTCGCTATGAAAATTATAGCCCTTAAAAATAGCCATTTTGCAAACGACCTCCATTTTCGACGAAACCACTTTTGTTGGATCTGGGATATCAAATTATTGCTATATTCCAAAATTCATAATTTTTGGGATTAATATGTGAGCATGGCAACAAAAAACGTGTTTGAACAGTTTCAATCATTTTGGATCGACCAGAAAATGGCCATTTTTCAAACGGTCTTCAAATTTGACGAAATTAGTTTTGTTAGGACTGTATCGTCAATACGAAGCTAGAAATATTTTTTATAGAATTTTTAGAGTCAGTATGTGGCCCCGATAAATTAAAATGTACATTTAAATTAAATATATACTGATTTATAATTTATTTAAAGCAAAACTGATCATAACAGCTGAATGGGGTTGCGAAACATATCCCCTTGTGTTCGGAATGGGGGTAATTAGTTAGGGGCGACAGTCGTTGGATCTCGATAGGGGTTCATATTAAAAAGTTGCTTTTCAGAAATAATTAAATAATAATAAAATAAATCCTAAAACCCTAGGACCTTGGTCAAACCCTATTCTCTAGTTCCTGTAGTCAACTACTACACTAGCGCCCGTTCATTTCGAAAATCGACAGAAAATTAAAAGAAAGAAAAAAAACACGAAGGAGGAAGCCGCCGCATCCTCCAGTCCCGTCCACCGCCACTTCGTCGGAGGTCCGCCGCGCTCCTCCCAGTAGCTGCGCCGCCTTCTTCTTCTTCCCCCCTCCTCTTCTCGATCCTCTCCCTCCTCCATTCCCTTTTCTTCGATCCCCAAACCCGCCGTACCCGAACCCTAGGCCCGCCACCCTGATGAAACTGCCACCTCCGCCTTGGCCCACCGACGACCAGCAGATCTAGCCTCCCCGCACCTGACCAAATCCGCACCCCACACCTCGGACAAACATTGTGAGTTTTTATTAGTTTTCTATTTATTTTCTTAAGCACTTAGTCTAGTTAATTTAACAAGTAAAGAAAGTTAGGATTTGATAGAATATGAAGTTGAGATTTTATAAAAAAATAAAGACGAGATTTTTATATGAATGATTTTAAAATAAAGATAGGGTTTTTATTTATATTTCTAGAGAATAAAAATATATAATTTTTATTTATATTTGTAGAGAATAAAAATATAATTTTTATTATATGTAGAGAATAAAAATATAATTTTTATTATGTGTAGAGAATAAAAATATAATTTTTATTATATGTGGAGAATAAAAATATGATTTTTGTTATGTGCGAAAAACAGAAATATGATTTATATTTATTGGAATGAAGCAATAAAAATATGATTTTTACTATGAGCAGCGTGAAAAGAATTGCCATGGAACTGGCGGAAACAAATCCAAATCTGAACCGCTCAGAATCAAAGCACGGCGGAGTGGATCCCGAAGGTGAGAATTCCTCACCATATTTTCTTAAACAGTTATTTATTTTTATAACTGCATATATGAATTGTTCCCCGTTGTCCACAGACCAAGGACGACTTGTTTGATTGTTTGGTTTGGTTGATTAGATTATTTGGTTGAATTGAGTTGTTTGGGTGAAATGAATTGATTAGAATAGTTATGGGTGTGTGGCGTGAGCCAATATCAGGAGAGGGGTAATGCTAGACATTACCCGATTTTGATATCGCGCCGTTATGCCGTCAAAATTTTCTAAAATATGTTAGAACAATAAAATATTATTTTTATTGTGTAAATAAATTGAATAAATATTTTATTGTTAAAAATACAATTTTTGATGTTGATATGAATAAAATAAATATTCATTTACAAATCAGATGATTTGTTTATGTACACTCATTTTACTGATATGGATTGGGACGATAAGTTTTACACATCGTCCAACTCCACAAATAAAATTCATTATTTGTTGATTGAAACCTCACACGGGTATTGGGATGATATTAGACATACACTAATCCCAATAGTTAGTCGTATGTCAATCCATTGGTTGACAGACTGTTATAAGCGTTAAATACTTATATTTAATGCTTATAAAGTGTAGAATGCACTTTGGATGATGGATGATTATTTATCACGGTTGTGGTATACATGTATTGTAAAATCCATATAATCAAATTATATGGTAATTGACTGTGTTTGATTCCAGTTCAGAAAGAATGAATATTTTAAAATAACGATTATTTTAAAATAATGAATATTTTCAAATAATATTCAGAAAAGAATCAAAATATGATTTTGACGTCCGATTTGGGATGGACACGAAAATATTTAAATATATAAAGCTGTGTTGATTAGATTAACGCATTTTTGACGTGAACGATATTTATATCGATTTTATTCATTTTTATAATGAATATTGAAAAGGAATTGATTTTGAAATATAATGTTTTTAAAATATTATCATTTATATATCGATGATATGGATTATTCAATTTTGATTCGAAATTGAATATGAAGTTGAAATCATTTTGAAAACGAATTTAAAACGATTTATAAAATACGTTTGAAATGGAAATCGACGAAATATATATTATATATATCATATATATAATATAATGGCCTGAATAGGACGCGCCGCGCTGCGGCAGTTTGCGAATTTCGACCATTGACTTCGAACGGACATTTCGGGAGATCCGACCGTCGGATTCTCCTAAAACCGGAACCGTTGGGTTTTTATCGAAAAGAGCTTTCTAAAGAATATTAGAGATTTGGAATTATGTCCAAATCAAATTTGGAATAGGTCGTTGTAAGTGCAGTTCGATGGCCATTTGTGGAAATCGACTGTACGGACCTTGATAAAATTATTAAAAATATCAATAATTTGTGTAAAATCATAACAAATGATTTGGAAAGAATTGGGATGAAAAATTCCACATTTGAAAAGATAAAAATATATTTTTATCGAAATGAACTGGTTATGAACTAGAATTATGAAATCCAATATTTTTAAATAAATAAATTGGATTTGAAATGGTTTTAAAAATAACCGGAATTTCCAATATATGAATCGGAATGGATTTGAATCAAAATTATCTTCAGAATATTTCGATATTGGATTCCGTGATTATATGGATATTGTGGAGGAATTTGGAAGAAATATATCGTTATTCCAATACGGTATTTGTTGATTCCAGAATTTGATATTGAATATAAGCCGATATATTTTCTATTCAGAGCCTTGTATTTAATATTAAATGTGATTTTGGGTTTGTCGTGAATGGTGTCTTCATTAACACTGTTCTTGAACCCAGTTGAGAAATGATTAAATCTTTTTATTTAGATTTAATGAAGTATACCAATTAATTAATATTTAATTGAAATTGAATTGAAATTGGTTTTTGGGTTTATCGTGAACGGTATTTTAAATAACACTTGTTCTTTAACCCGATTAACATTGGAATAAGATTTTGGGTTGTCGTGAATGGTATCTTTAATAATACTGTTCTTAGACCCAATGGAGTTAACAAAATCAGAAACTAACTGGAGATTAGTTGAGTTGAATGGTTTCCTGGGTATTGATCTGATGTTGGTTTCGGCCTTCGGAGTTAACATTTAGAGAATTGTTCACTTGCTAATTTACGGTTAAAGGCTGATGGAATGGAATGTGATTTTGGATTTATCGTAAACTGTGTTTTAAAGAACATTGGTTCTTTAACCCAGTTAAAGATAGGAATAAGATTTTGGGTTGTCGTGAATGGTATCTTTATTAATACTGTTCTTAGACCCAATGGAGTTATGAAAATTAGAAACTAACTGGAGATTAGTTAAGTTGAATGGTTTCCTGGGTATTGATCTGATGTTGGTTTCGTCCTTCGGGGTTAATACTTAGGGAATTGTTCACTTGATAATTTACAGTTAAAGGCTGATGGAATGGAATGTGATTTCGGATTTATCGTGAACCGTGTTTTAAACGACAATGGTTCTTTAACCCAGTTAAAGGCAGGATATGAGTTCCCAAGTTAAACAATCGTTAATATTAATTTCTACGAAGATTAAAACCAAGTAGAGTTTTAATGCATCTTTAACTAGATTGAATTGATATTCAAAGGAAGATTAAAGAATAAATTTAAAGAATTTATCTTTGATAAAATTAATGGGAACCTTTCCCAAAGTATATGAATATTTGGATAAAGAATTATTGTGGATTGGAATGAGGTATGTTGTGTTTTTATAGCACTTGTTTATTATATACGCGAGTTATTCAGAATGACCGGGTTTAACCCATTCTGAATAACTGATTCGACGATGTGTCAAGAATGAAGGCGGTGGTTAAAGACCGGAGGTCTTCACGTCGTTTGGATGATTACTGATGTCTTGATTGGGCTGTACACCCAAGGCGAGGTAATAAGTGGTGATCGTCCAGACGTACTTGGAGATCTATTGATATGCGAGGGCCTCTCCCTGTATTGGACATATGGGGGAGGAATAAGGTGCCTCCGGTTTCGTTCAGACCCAGAACTAACTGGTAAACGGATGTGTGTCTGACATCGGATTTCATTCTGTGTGATTGATAGACATCGGTTGCATAGCGTGAATTGCCCGTGTGGCATGCTGAGATGCAAATGATCAAGGCTTCTATTGAAAAGCAGATTCTTGTGGTTGATGATCAAAGCACGGCTTTAATATATAGCGTAGCTTTTTGTAGCGTTAATTCGCGAGCCTCACACACCGGTGTGAACCAGAAATGGGAGAGGACATCAGGGAGGGCATGCATTTCCTTCTAGCTAGGAGTGATGTCAGCGTTTTACTAGCCCTGTCATTTTACTTATGTGGATGATGGATTGCGAGGCGCCTCGGTTATATCAGTCGCTCCAGGGCCGATAGTTTGGTCGGTATATGACCAAGTTGATGCCCCATAAGGCGGGAAAACGCAGTGTTCAGGCATTTTAATCCACATCGAGTGGACCGCCCTTGACGATCCAAGGGACGATGATTCTATTCCTGAGGGGCGGGCTAGAGCATCTCGAGCGGTAAGGACGATCCTTTGCCTTGGTTCACAGATGGAAATCCAACTTCCAATACGGCCTTTTGCGCTTTTAATTGTAAACCTATATATAGCGACATAGTGGTATGGTGCACTTATGCCGTCTATGATTGATACTTATGGTTGAAATTGTTTTGACATTATACACTTATAGTAATAATAAAACATGAAATTTTACGTTCCAAGCATTCTTGGCTATTATAAGGTAAAAACTCTATCCTCCGGCTTGCGTTGCATTGTGTGATGGGACATGGGTCTTATAATAGCTTCATTGATCTTTACTTAGCATTGCACGGTTGTTTTTATGCACTGGTATTCTTGGGAGAAAACCCGTTCCGCGTTATACGGCGTGGTCCCTGGATTTACCTAACTTTAAAATAAAGATTAATAACTGTTTTAGTTCTCACACCAGTCACATGACTGACCTGGAGTTTATTGTTTTAACTTAAACTCTGGGTACCCTTATTTCCGCACGGGCAGCTAGTAGTTTTGGTTTTGCAGTTTATATTCACAGGATCCTTATTTACAGCTGAAACGATATCCATAAAGCTATGTATCCGTTTATCACTTTCAATTATGTTTTGTATTATTTTTCGCTGCATTGTAACTTGTAAATCTCCGATGTTTAGTAAATGTGTAATATTTATTCATACTCTATTATATTTTTGTATTTTGATGAAATTGTTGTAATAAGCAATGAAATGTTCTTCTGTTTGTGTTCTGATTGTTCTTGTTCTCAAAGCAATCCAGGCTTTCCGTCACGGGGAAGTTTCGGGTCCTTACACATACAGAGAATGAACGGTTATAAGAAACATTTATCATGTGTTATCTACTTTGGAATTACACAAAAGGCTCATAGTTCAAGGACAGTCTATGTCTACTGATTCGCCTGTGATTCAAATTGGTAATCACTAGGAAAGTTCAAGGCCCATGTGCTACTTTAACCGATGTGATAAATGGTTCGTGAAACTAAGATCGACTGCTCATTCATGTGGGGGGATTGTTGGAAATGAATGAGAAAAGAAAGAGAAAACTGAAAAGTAGAAAAGATAGCAACATTTAAAGTCCCACATCATGGAAATATTAGCATAATCTCTCCTAATATATTAGAAGCCAAATAAACTTATGTAAAATAGAAAGGAGATGGATGATACGAGAATGTGGGCTTGACCATGACATAATAATATATTAAAATATCAAAGATAGGCCTTGGTCCTTGGGGCTCTTGGGGTCTCTTGATTGAATATGGCCGTCAGTTGCTGATTGGGCTAGTGCGCTAAAACAATAATTTTTTCTCAGGATTTTAAAGGGTATATCTCTTCAGTCCAGAATTCAAAAAGCATGTCTGTTAGCTGAATAAGTACAACCATTTGAATTCTTAGCATATGCACATTAATGACTGGGTGGTTAAAGGGTCGCAACCTTTCCAATTCTGTCGGCTACTGATGCATACGAATAGGCACCTCCTCCTGCCCATATATACACTGCCCAAAACAAGACAGAATTCAGACTTGTCATGTCGCATTATTTCTTCTTCTTCTTCAGAGTTCAGAGTAATCCTCCGATCTAGTTTCTGTGATCTTCTTCAGTTCGTCAGAGCTCCGTTTGCTAGCACTACGCCCTGGGGTTAGTCCATTTTATCCTGAGAAACAAATTGCAACTACGTCAACTAGTGCATATGACGGAAATATTGTTTCAAGGAAACAGATTATTTTCTGGACTTGGACATTACTGGAAAAAGAATACTATATGTATTCTTTAATCGATTGCACAATCAGTTATACTTTCTGTGATTATTGTAAACATAGTTTGATGCGACAATTGTTGCATAATTATTAGGCAACATTGATTGTTGTTACTGTTTACTTTGCAATACAATCATGTATTGACAAAAGATATAACTTTGTAATACAATCGTGTACTGACGAAAGTTCTAACAATTTGATGTTACTGTTTACATTGCAATACAATCATGTATTGACAAAAGATATAATGTTGTAATACAATCGTGTATTGACAAAAGTTCTAATAATTTGTTGTTACTGTTTACGTTGTAATACAATCATGTATTGACAAAAGATATAACTTTGTAATACAATCGTGTATTGACAAAAATTCTAATAGTGTTGATATGTCTCTAAAGAGTGTATGCTTCATTGAATAATTAACAAGCATATATAAAAGAATTAATGTTTCTTATTTAAACTATGGATTCTAATAAATTATATTTTTGAGAAAGAAACTTGAAAAAAGACAAGATAAACCTTTCACCGATATGACTCAATTATATGCAACAGGCAAACTAGTTTCTTAGCTAAAGTACGTTGGACATACTTCCCTAACAACATTGGCTTCACCATAACTAATATTGACTTTTTTACTCATATGACTTTGTAATAGCAATACCACAATTCCTCTTAAATTATTATAATATTGACTGGATGTTTTAGATTAGTTTGTATATTTCGAATTCATTTTGTGATACCTCACAATTGCAATTCACTGTAAAGGAACTGAGACCTTTGTATATTTTCCAATTTTAGTATCATAATATTGTCTCTTTAACACTATTAATAGCTTTATCACGTGCACACACTACTACAAAAAAGTTGTAAATGTAATACTGTTATTTTCGCAGCAAGTGTACTCTTCTGATTTATAGAAGTAATCAAACTGACATTCCAACAACATGTTTCTGTCTTTAGCACATGTTTAATACATGGTGACTAGTTGTGTTTAGGCAGGTTTTTGATAAACCAAGATAAAATGGTAAACATATAATAATAATAATAATAAAAATAATAATAGTAATAGTTATTATTATTATTATTATAAGCAACTTTCAACCTTATCCAAGTACGACACCCAACACAAATCGAATCCAGCTCCTTGTATGCTAAACCCATATTTAAAGAAAAATGACATCAAGTATAAGTAACATGAATTCACAATATTCAACTGTTACTAACCCTATTTATATTGGATGAACTATCATGCCATGTTTTCATAATCGGGACGGGCCGACGGTCCAAAGCGGTTAACCGCGAGCCATCGAGCTTAATGGCCCGGAACATGGAAAAACCATGATGGCCCAAAAACCAACTGAACCGCATTAAAACCTGTCCAGCCCATGGTTTATAACAAGAAAAGCCAGCTGAAAATTCAAGTTTATTCAAGAATTTCGCAAAAGCCCAGTGTACCAGGCCCAGCTTGAAGCCTGCTGCACAAGCTTACTAGATAATGGAATGAGTAAAGCAACTGTATTTATATAGAGTTGATCAAGAGACAACCCTTAGTTCTACGATGTAGGACATTTCAGAATTGCTTTTACACATTTTCTTCCACTGCAAGTTGTTTTCTTTCACTTCAAATATAAAATCAATGTAAAAACAATCAACACAGGTATAACGGTTCAACCGGTTGAACCCTCAAAATCTTAAACCTTGAATTGTTATGGTTCGATTCGCGGCACAGTCATGAAAACTATGCTATCCTGTGGGCTTGACTGTAGTATTGACATATCACCAGCAATGAGCATATGACTGTTCCTTTTACGGTAGTATTATTAATATTCATGATGATAAAGATAATAGTTACCTTTATATTAATGCGAATTCATAGACACTTATATCACAAAAGTTAGATGAACTAGTTGATAGTAATGACGATGTGATACCAGAAGTAAGGCTCCAAGCAAACTACAGACATGGTTCGTTTGGGGTCAAAGAAACTTTGCCAACATCAATGGTTCGTAGGATGCACAGAGGTCGAGCTTATGCTCTACTACAATTTGAGTGTTTGAATTTAAAAGAAATGCATGGAAAACAACAAAGTATCAAGGAGAAACAAGGAAAGGAGCTAGAAGTCAAATGATCCAGTCTTCACAAAATTTGTCATAAATTCCTCAGTATTCCCCAGAACAGCCATCATCTACACAAGATAAATGTCTTAGTACAAGTCACCAACCAATAACCCAAAATTAGCCACCCGATCAATAACAATTATCCTCCCAAAAGTCATCACACTTCCATCAAAATTTATCTTATCCACGGTTTGAACCTCCTTATTATCCACATCCATATCATCCGTCATTATATGCTCAAGTGCTTCACCGTACAAGATATTTCACATCGACCCTTAATGATATGGATTTTCTGCAATTCATGGTTCCAGATCAGACAAATAGTTGGACCAAATGGTTTTCCATTTGTAATATGTTTTCTTTTCAAGTTTGATTTCAAGTTGCATGTTAAAAACTTACCTGCTTTCAGTTTGTGACTAGTTATAGCGTACAGGTTAGATGATAGAGTTGTTTGTTACAACTAGTTGATGTGTTACTTTTATTTAACACGGGAATTTTTCCCAATTTCATAGGCAAACTATCTCCTTTTTGTTTCTGTCATTTCTAAATGTAGTTTGTAGTGATTAATTATTATTCTGAAATTTAATGCACTGTTATGGTTATATAATATAAGGCATGCATAATAGATAAGTTCTTATTGAAATAATGGTCATTGTTGCGACTTTTGTACTATTTGTGATTTACAAATAAAATTACTTGTACCCAAAATTGTCTGTCCCTCTATACCAAACCAATCAGTACCCCTGAATTCCTCCATTTTATAATTAAACTCTCTTTTTTTCTTTGATTTAATTGTAAAAGGGTGAAAATTAGGGATTCTGATTGGTTGATACAAGGGATAGACAATTTTTGATACAGAGGATTATCTCTCTGTGATTTAGTACTTGGTATAGGCAACATGCACTTGTATGGTATATATAACCGGTTGTGCCTATAGGAAATTTATTCTGTCTCACTTGCATGATGTGGTACATATTGCTAGTGAGGTACAACCTATTTTTGTCTTTCTTGCGCATTTTTCTCTATTATTTAATAGATGATTTTGTCAGTCTCTATTGAATTTTCTAAGGCAATTATTAATGTCCATATCGAGAATCCACGTCTGCATGGATTAGAATATTAGAGGCAGATTTTTTAAGTGGAAAATAGAGAGAAGGACATATTAGTATTATTTTTTGTTCCTTCTAATGTTATTAAGGACTATTGTGAAGATCCCTTACTGTTTCTATTCTTTGTAGTGTCATGAGAAGTTTTCTTCCTTCCAAATTTTTTAACCACTGACTAAACATGCATATTTTACTAATGTTTTCTTGCATGGATGGAATCAATTAGCATATGGAAACTCTATGTTTCTCTCACAGCAGAAACTAAAAACACAAAGGCGATTCATCGGCCATCGACAACTAAAACATTTGGGAAAAGAGTAACTCAAGTTTACGAATTGAGGAAGAAACTGGCTACTGCTTAACGAGATATAATGACGTTTCCAGCAAGGTGGCATGATGCTTAAACAAGTGATTTGTATTCAGTTATTGGGTGCGCTGGGCAGAAAGTTAGATATGAATATGATCAAACAAAAATTAGGGAAGGAGTACCTATTCGAAGGCATAGAAATACTATGTTTTTTCATTTCTCCCTTGAAAATTAAAAAAGGTAAAGCCAAGGTTGTATCCATCATGGATTGGCATGGTTCTACCAAATCTGATATGGTATAGAAAATAAACAAAGCTTTTGTTGATTATTTCCGAGCTGGTTTGAATGAAACATTCATCCTCGATGATCTTGCTGTCCTTAACGATATCCAACTTCTGACTATCAATTTGACTGAAGCAGGTAACGTTATTGCTTTTATTACATCCGATGAAATCCAAGCTTCTTTCACTTAAATGCCACTAGTACGGAAGTCCTAGATGGTTTCAACACGTTGTTATTTTAAGTATCCATAGCCACACATTGCTATCATTTTTATTAAGGCCATCTTGCATTTCCTTCGGACTAATACTTTGCTTGGAGGTATCAACGCCACTAACTTGCCATGATTCCCAAGATTTCTCACCCTAATTTGGTTGAGCACTATAGATCGATTGCCAACATCTATATAAATGTATCACGAAGGTCATATACATCAGATTAAAGCCTTTTATATCTAGAATTATCACTCGAACCAATCTTCTTTCTTATATGACAATAACATCGATGAAAATATTCTTATTACGCACGATCTTTTGCATGGATATAACAATACCAACATATTGTAGTGATTTATGAGGAATTTTGATGAGGATCTAACATTGTTTATTTAGATACTAATGGAGTATAACAAAACAATTACGAAATCTCACAAAAAACAAAGAACAAAAAAAGGACATAAAAGATTTAACGTGGTTCGGATATGAATATCCTACGTCCACGGAGACCCAACAACTTTTATTTCTCAATGAAGAAATGAGTACATAAGAGAGGAGGAAGATAACAATAGAGAGAAGATTAATGGTGGATTGCTTTCTTCATACAATAACATGACCTCTATTTATATAGAGGGATTTCTTGACCTCCAAGTAAACTTGGCACCTAAGTTTTCTTGACTTCCAAGTAAACTTGGCATCCAAGTTTTCTTGACCTCGAAGTAAACTTGGCACCCAAGTTATTCCATATAGGAGTCAATTACATGATTGACAATCAATTTTTCCTTCTCTACAAATATTTGAATCATCAATTTCAACACTCCACCTTGATTCAAATATGACAGTCTTTCTTCATCATCTCATCTTCAACAATCAACATAGAAGTTGTTGGGCCCAGCACCCCATGACGCTCAAGTAACAGGAAGAAAACTGATCAAGTTTGAGCAATGCTCAAACTTGTCCTTCGGAAGTGACTTAGTCATCATATCTGAAGGATTATCCGAAGTACCCACCTTCAATAATTTGATCTTGCTCCTTTCTTCCTCAAGCATAAGAAAGAAACCTCTAACATCAATGTGCTTTGTCCGTGAACTATAAGCTTGATTCTCAACAAGATGAATAGCACTCTGACTGTCTGAAAATAGCTCCACTGTCCACCGCACCATTGAAAGATCATCCAACGACTGAAGTAAGTACAATCCTTCCTTTGTTGCTTCCACAATCGATATCAAATCGACTTCGGTAGTCGACAAAGCTACGATAGATTGCAGCTTTGATCTCCATGAAATCGAGCCTATGCCAAGTGTAAAAACATAACCCGACACTGACTTCCTAGCATCTTTATCCCAGCATAATCAGAAGCACAGTATCCTCTAAGAAAGATGTCACCATCTACTCCACCGTATAGCAAACCCACCGAAGAAGCGCCTCGAAGATATCTAAGAATCCACTTCACTGCTTGCCAATGTTCTTTGCCTGGGTTAGACATATATCGACTGACAACACCAACTGCATGGGCCAAATTTGGTCTCGTGCACACCATCGCATACATGAGACTACCAACAGCACTAGAATAAGGTATATTAGCCATATACCTTTCATCTTCTTCCGATGTAGGAGAATGGTCTTTCGACAACTTAAAATGAGAGCCTAAAGGAGTGCCTACTGGTTTGGCTTTCTCCATCCGAAATCGAGCGAGGGCTTTCTCGATGTACTGCACCTGAGTGAGCCTTAACTCTCTCCGCTTCCTATCCCTGCTTATCTCCATACCCAACATTCTTTGTGCCTTTCCCAAATCCTTCATATCAAACTCTTTACTGAGCTCTGCTTTCAACTCCTTAATTTTGATCATACTCTGAGATGCAATCAACACATCATTAACATATAACAACAAATAAATCATGTCATCATCACATCTCCTAAAATGACCATACTGGTCTTTAAAGCTTCTGGAATATCCCTGTGTAAGCATAAACTTATCAAATCTCATGTATCATAGTCTAGGAGACTGCTTCAGTCCATAAAGAGATTTGTTAAGCTTACAAACATAGTCTGACCTGCTACTATTAATGAACCCTTCCGGTTGCCGCAAATAAATCTCTTCATCCAGATCACTACGCAAGAAAGCAGTTTTGACATCTAATTTCTCTAACTCCATGTCATAATGAGCAACTAATGCCAAGAGAATACGAATGGAAGTATGCCTAACAACTGGAGCAAAGATATCATGATACTCTACCCCTTTCTTCTGAACATACCCCTTTGCTACTAGTGTTGCTTTATATCTGAACTCTCCGTTGCCGCCGTTTTTCACTCTATAACTCAACTTACATCCAATAGCTCTCTTGTTGGTAGGAAGTGGCACCAAATCCCAAGTGTGATTTTTCCATAAAGATTCGATCTCCTCTTCCATTGCTACTAGCCAACTGGAACTGTCAACTGATGCAATAGCGTCTCTATAATCTCTGGGCTCATCATGGACAACATTTAATGCATATGTTGCCATATCATCAAAGTCAAGCTCTTTGATGATCAAACCAACAAACTCATCAAGCCATCTGGGCTATCTTCTTTCTCTAACAAGCCTGGTCTCTGTATGAGCTCCACCTTGAGTATGATCTTCTATGCCAGTATCCATACTATGCTCATCAACCACGGCGTCATCGGAAATGCCATTTGAATGTCTATGGAAAGAATCAACAGATGATTTGCTTTGTGTTTGGTATTCTTCACATGTCCTCTCATTATCACCCGATGAGGAAGGCTCCACCTTTAACTAGCCTTCTCATAAAAAATTATATGCCTGCTTATAATAAGTTTCTTGCTAATAGGACACCACAACCTATATTCTTTTACTTCTCTTCTATAACCTAGAAAGATACACTTGCGAGCTCTATGTTCCAGCTTTCCTCGACTCTCATGTACATAAGATGGACAACCAAACACCTTGAGGAATGAATAGCTAATAGGCTCTCATTTCCATACTTCTTCAGGGATCTTCATATCTATGGTAGTATAAGGTGTGCGGTTAATAAGGAAAGCCGCCATAGATAAATCTTCAGCCCAAAATCCCTTCTTTAACTTAACATTCAATCTGAGGCACCTAGTTCTCTCAAACAATGTCTGATTCATCCTTTCTGTAACTCCATTGGACTGGGGGTCGCCTCGTGTGGTGTAACGCATCTTAATGCCTTCGGACTCACAAAAATCGATGAATTCCTGTGATACGAATTCACCGCCATTATCTGAAAGAAGAACTTTCAACTTCTTCCTTTACTGCTTCTCCACCATGGATTTCCATTTACGAAATCTTGTAAAGGTTTCACTTTTTGACTTTAAAAAGTATACCCAAACTTTACGAGAGAAATCGTCTATAAATGAAAAAAAATACCTGGCTCCACCCAAGGATGGGCAAGGGGAAGGTCCCCAAACATCCGTGTGTACATAATCCAAAATAGCTTTTGCCTTATGCTCACCAACACCAAAAGAAATCTTCGTCTGCTTACCAAGAACACACTCTTCACAAAAACCAAGCTTTGAATGCCAAACTTCGTCAATCAAAACTCGCTTTCTTAGCTCATCCATGTTGCTCTCACCAATGTAGCCCATCTGCAAGTGCCATAATCTAGAAGAATCTGAATCAGCTGAAGTAACTGAAGATGATTCACCAACTATAGTAGTGCCCTTTAGTAAATAGAGATTTCCTACCCTCACTCCTTTCATAATGCTCATGGAACCCTTAGATATTTTCATCTTCTCTTCTTCAACTACAATATTTAGTCCAGGTCTACTCAATGCCCCAACAGAAATCAAGCTCCTCCTTATATCAGGTACATGCCTAACATCAGTAATGGTTCGAATAACACCATCAAACATCCTGATCTTCACACTACCTACACCAACCATACAGAAAGAAGCATCATTGCCCATTAGAACTTCTCCTCCATCAATCTCATGGTAAGTGGAAAAAGAGTTCTTATCAGGTGTCATATGATAGGATGCGCCAGAATCAATCAACCATAGGGTACTCTTCCCAGAAGAGCTAGAAGCTATAAACACATCAGCGTCACTCTCTATATCTGATTTCTCCGCTATAGAGGCTGAAGCTTGCTTTGAATCTTTTTTTCTTCCTTCAAGCTTGGGACAAAGTTCCCGGGTTTCTTACAATAATGGCAAGTCAATTTCTTAGGCCCTCTAGACTGGGACCTCAAAGAATTCCGTTCTTCACCTTTCTTTGAATTGCTTTGACTTCTACCTTTCTGAACAGATAAGCCTTCGGTATCACTATCAATGCTAGTGCTCGCCAATCTACCTCTTAACACTTCATTATAAAGGACAACCTTTACATCAGAAAGGCTAATTTTAATGCGGCATAAATCATGGAATTGACAAAAACAGTATATTCTTTAGGCAAGGAACATAGGAGGATCACAGCTTGAGCCTCATCAGTAATATCAACCTCTGCTGCCTTCAGGTTCATAACTAAAGTGGTCAAGGCATCTACATGCTCCATAAGATCGGCTCCAGGCTTCATCTCGAACGAATAGAGTTGTTGTTGTAGAATAATCCGATTTGTTAGAGACTTTTCTTGATATGCATCTGATAATGCATCCCATAGTTCCTTCGTCGTCTTCTTCTGAGAAAATTCTCTAAGGACTTCATCTAAAAGACTCAACTGAATTGTTGTGAGAGCTTCATCTTCCATTTCCTCCAATTCAGCTGCATCAACTTATTTCAATTACTCAGGCACAGAAACAACTTTAAAAGTCTTCTCCTTTTCAATACGGCTTCCATATTTATCTTCCAAGTACCAAAATCTCATTTACCGTCAAAACGTGTTACTCCATAATTGATGTCAGATCTTCCAACAGACTTATCAGAAGTAGCCATTAATATCCAAATAGAAACAATAACATCAACTCTGATACCAAATTGTAGTGATTTATGCGGAATTTTGATGAGGATCTAGTATTGTTTATTTAGATACTAATGGAGTATAACAAAACAATTATGAAATCTCACAAAAAATAAAGAACAAAAAAAAGGACACCGAAGATTTAACGTGGTTCGGATATGAATATCCTACGTCCACGGAGACCTAACAACTTTTATTTCTCAATGAAGAAATGAGTACATAAGAGAGGAGGAAGATTACAATAGAGAGAAGATTAATGGTGGATTGCTTTCTTCATACAATAACATGACCTATACTTATATAGAGGGATTTCTTGACCTCCAAGAAAACTTGACACCTAAGTTTTCTTGACTTCCAAGTAAATTTAGCACCCAAGTTTCTTGACCTCCAAGTAAACTTGGCAACCAAGTTTTTCCATATAGGAGCCAACTACATGATTGAAAATCAATCTTTCCTTCTCTACAAATATTTGAATCATCAATTTCAACACATATCGCCTAGGTGCATGCTAAAGCTTGATATATGCAACGAGCCAAAGCTTATTACTATGTCGATGGCTCTTATTGCAATCATTATTAAAATGGGTTTTTCAGAGGCATGCATTGCATGGAATCATGCGTGTTTATCTTTTGCTAAATTTTCAGTGTGCATCAATGGCTCCAACCCTGGTTTCTTCTTCACGTCCAAAGGCGTCAAATAGGGGGATCCCATGCATGCCTACATTTTCTTACTTGTCATGGAAACAATCAATTGTCTTATCAAGAAAAAAAATCCTTGCACAAAATTTTCTTTTACACCCAAGATACGGTAGTAGATTACCTGGACCGTATTTTCTATGGTCCCTTGGACTAGGGGAGTCAAATGGGTTGGGTTGGACATAAATGTATTAGGTGAATACTAACCCAACTCATTTAAAACAAATACTAACTCAACCATTAAATCCATTTATTAGATGGGTCAAACCTAACCCAACCCACTAACTTAACAGGTAAACCAAACCCAACCCATTAAACCCACTATTGAAGAAAAAAATGTTAAACATGGAGAAACCGAAAAATCTAGCATACACAACATTAAATCAAATAAAGTTCTCAATATCAAAACAAATAAAAATATACAGGTGTAATCATCATTTTAAGTTTGTCAGTACTTTTAGCTTCCAATCAATAAGACATTAAATTCCAGTCTTTCAAAGCTACAGAAATAATCCACAATTCTAGTTCTTTCATAACTTATGAACTGGGCTTTCAATCATCCAATGTTTGTCTTTTCAGCATAGAAGTAAGAAGCACCAGCATAAATATATAAAAACATGAATTTAAACCAAATTCAAGTATAAAATGGCAAATGAGCAGCTAACTATAGAAACATGGAACTATTTAGTCATTTAATAGAAATGATGAAATTTGCAGTAAACTTGAAAATAACTTCAAACCCGTGACTTATCAAGTCATTACATAACTCCAGTTGCAAAGGATGTTCAGTTTTGATAAAAGAAATAAAATGCAAGTGATATAAATAATAAAACAGAGCTTAAGAATGCAATATTCTACATTCGTGAAAACATAAAATTGATAATTTTATCAGAAACTAAAGGGAGAATGAAGAAAAACCAGCAAACGTATAAGTAATGATAAATTTATTGCACTGAAGTACACATAAATGCAAACCTGCAGATTTTTTTTATGGAGAGATGTACACATGCAGTATGAAATTTTATAATCATCCATCTAAGCAAGTTTCAACATGACATTTGTACACATGCAGTATGAAATAATGAACTGTATATTTGACGTATTTTGGTACTTCAACTATAGGTTAATCTTCAGAATGTACGATAAGGCAGGATTTATTCTCCATGTTAGAAACAAGTGGATTGCTGCAATCAAAAATTACAATCCATGGACATGACTGGGTGACAAATCATTCCATATCCGACACACACAACCATGCTTCAAACCTCTTAAGACTCTGGATCTATCCCAGTGAAAAGCATAGGGTTTAAGAAGAGTAGAATTTAGCGCAACATCAATAATTTAGATATGAGTGCAGAACTAATATATCTAAACCTTGGAGAGCGAGTTTGTTCACACCAAAAAAGTGGTGTGAACAAAACTCCGGCCCCTGATTGGTGGAAATCAGGGGGGTCCATATGGGTCCCCCTGATTTCCACCAATCAGAGGAGGGAGTTATGTTCACACCACTTTTTTGGGTGTGAACAAACTCGTACTGCTAAACCTTGTACCTTAGTCGGACTCATTATAGTAGAATGTATCTGTGCTTTGCGTTTGTTTTTTGATGCATTAATGACAAGTTATGTACCCTGTTATAAAAAAGATTACTATTTTATGCAACTGTATAGATATGAATGCTGAAAAGTTCAATTGTATATGCATTATATAATTTACATCATGAATAAAACGCACCGAGTTTTATAATTGTGTTTGGTTCAATAGCATATTAAGACATCGACCAAATAGTATGGATCTGTTTAATGTTAAGTTAAAAGGCTAAATTCCAAGCAGGACATCAAACCCTGCATGGTTTGTTGCTATCAAGAAGCTTAGACTTCGGCACTGCCTATAACATTCCCTATTACTATGCGTATTAATGTCATTGATTGTATTATACTGCTTTGAACCGATTATGACAATACTCTTGAATAAAGCCAAAGGAACCTAGCTAGCAGTTGCATCATGGTTATTTAATATATCACTTTTTGTTCCAAGCTAGTAGTTTTTTTCGATCATAATATCAATTTCATTTTTAATAAACATTGCAAATGTCACAACTCAACCCAGTAGATGTTCCAAATAAAGAATATTGAGTACAGATTGCAAATCTCCTGACACAATGAACATTCAAATAAACCAACACTTTTGTCCTGTTCAGTTAGAAAAAATCATTTAGGCAACTCTGCTTCAAGAACATGACAAAAGTAGAAAACAAACATGCACGCACATGCAATCAGTAAATGCTCTTTGCCGGCTAGACTAAACATATTGGGCCCTTTTCAGTATTGAGTCACTGACTATGCCTAGGACCGGTCTGCCACTGTTAAGCAGTGTCAAAAGTAAAAAAAATGAGGACAATTTTATTTCCGTCTGTATGTGCTTGCCATCTATAAATATTTTTGATTTACGTGTGGAACCTAAGACTTCACTCAAGCCATTGCTTGTCGGTCTTAGTAAACCCCACGGGTAGTGATATACCCCGATTTTTCAATGCCTTCACACTACCTAGGTAGTCACCCTTAGAAATTGGCAGAGGTGGCCCTCGAACCTGAGACCTATGTCTCATCCCAATTCGCCCACCTCTAACCAACTGAGCTAGGAGTGTCGGGTTTGCCATCTATAAATATTAAATAAATTGAGCTTCATTTAACAACCAAAACCACTTTCGTTGTTGACTGACAACTCATAAGTGACATTTTAGGAGTATGAAATTGGGTTTGTTTTAGGAAATCTATTTTTTATACCATATCTAAGACAAGGAAATTGGGTGCTACATTAATAAAGCAGATTAGTTGGAAAATGTATATTTCACATGCTAAACTAACAACTGATATTTAAGTGCTACCTTAACTCAGCAATGTTATATGATAAAAACATTTACCCGAATCGGTATTCAAGAAGCAATTATCACTTGTTAGGAATCCAAATTCAGCTTCGAACCTCCTAAGATAAAGGTCAAAAATTTCAAAACCAATACATAAATAAAAGATAGGAATGGGTAAACACATGACACTACAAGAGAAACAGTAGTTTCCAACGGCCAGGGGCCGTTGGCGGCGGTTGGAAACGCCGTTGGAGGCTGTTGATCAACCCGTTGGTATATGGATCAATGGTTTCTAACGACTTCCAATGCAAACAACGCCCATTTTCTGACGGCTTCCAACTGGTAGATATGGCCACGTGTCCCATATTTTTGATCAAAGGGACATTGGAAAAGGATGGAAACCATTGCAAAATAGTCATTTATCGCCGTTGAAAACCATTGATATACAATGACCAATAAGCCGTTGCTCGCCGTTGGAAATCTGGGTGTTTTTTTTTTACAGATTTCAGATTTTCCTCTTCAAGCCACACACTACACATACAACCATCGAAACTGCTCCAATCCGAGCATATAACTCAAAATCTGAACCATATATACACCCAATCAAAATAAAAAGTAAAAATCAAACACAAAACACATTAACTAACAAATATTTACATAACATAAGTCGCCAAAACATCATAACCCATGTCCAAACGTAGCCAAAACAACACAAGCATGTCCAAACTTCATAACGAACACACCATACCATCACCAAAGCATCATAACATGTCCAAACAATCAATATATACAACAAACATGTAACAAGCGTCACCAACTCTCAAAACACAAACACACCCATGTCCGAACGCTAACCTGATCAAGTCCCTCCACCGGAAGATGAAGGTGGCGTACCTGGGCAATGAACTCCGCTAGCTTCTGATTAAGCAACTCCATCTGCTGGTCACGCCAATCCTCACGCTCACAAAGCTCCGCAATTTCTGCTTTTAGCTGTTCCATTACGTCCTTGTCCTGAGCCCTCTGATACGCCTCCTGAGATGATCTAACCTGTATCATTTACAAGTACATGTATAATTAGTCATATCGTAATTTTTTTATTAACAACAATGCTGTCTTTGTTTTACTTATACTAAATGATCTTATTTTATCATTAATAAGATGTCATTCTAATGTATTTTTAAATGTATTCGAAAGTACTTTGTATAAAAGTAACTAATTATTTTAATTTGAATTTTACTACTAACCATATTATTTTTGTATGAATATATTAAGTAATGGGAAATATTTTTTAGTTATTCCAAAAATTAAAGCGCACAATGTTCATAGTTTTGCACTTTAGTCCCATCATGTAATGATATTTGCATATAAATTTGTTTGAAGCAGTTGATATTTTACAAAGTCAATTAGTATTGGATAACATCGAAATTGAAAGAAGCAAAACTATGAACATTTTGAAAATAAATAAATTATATAATTAAATTACATGATTATCCTCAAGGTATACTCTTAACCTCACCAATATTTTTTGTATGAGTGATGTAAAATGAGTTGATAGATAATTGTTTTGCATGTGTGATGTAAAATAATTTGAGTATTACCTCTAGATTTCCATAACCGTATCGTCTGTTCCGGGTGGGCTTATCCATGACAACATCAAATATCATGTCCTCCTCATCCTTGGTCAACTCAGTCCTCTCAGTAGATTCCAGCAACTGCGCCTTATATGCTTGAAATTTATCCTGTTAAACATAAAACAAATGAAATTAGATAACACTATCTTAATTAAATACTACCTATAACTTAATTATTATATACTTACATATCGCTCACGCGCCTTATCATCATGGTCTCAACTGTACGAAACTGAGCCTATGTCGTCAGTCTGACTCAGTGCATGAGTATGCTCGAAAAAATCCCAGTACGACACAGGAGCCATACACGCTCTCTCCTGAAATAAGCATGCATATACATATATGTGTGTGTTTGTAAATTAAAATTAAAATTTAAAGTTAAATCAACTATTAAATTTAAACGATGCAATTATTAAATATACCAGATCCACTCGATGGTGTCGAAACGACTTCGACCCACCTCGATGCGTAATAAGATTCTTGCTCCTGTTAGCTGCATTTTTCTTAGACAAGGCCTATAGATTTAATTTGTTTTTAAAAATCTATTATTCCAAATCACATATTAAATGAATAGAATAATTTAAATTAAATATACAGTAAATTTACCAGAAAATCCTCATTATTGTTCCAATAAGCAAGCAACTCATCCCACACTGATTCGCCTATCCAATTCGGTTTTTTCCCACCTGATTTCAAACTGTTCATTGTCTCTCTGTAATTTTTTGCCACTTTAAAATTCCAGTGGCGCTTGACGACATCCAAATCTGTCTCCTGCAGATCCACTGAACTCTGCGTTTTAAAAAAAATAGCATACATATATGAACTAATCAAATAAGAGGATGAGTGCTTAACATAATAAATGTTATATCACACATACCAGAAAATCCTGCCATATAGTCTCCTTCACAATGTCGGGGACCGACGTCCATGTGGGCCAACATGCAGTCGTGCGAGCCTGATATGCACGTCTAGATATCATCAAGACTGTGTTGGACGTCTCAACTCAAACCCCCTGTGATAAACGAAAAAAAAAATTATGTCTATTCAAACAAAAATTTATATAATTTATTGTACTTGAATTAAATTTATACTAAAAACTTTGTATTTACCCCCCTGCTGGCTTTTGGCTTAAGCCAGACCACAGGACGAGATAAGTCCGACGGACCACCCTCATCACCACCTTGTGACATCACCTGTTACATATAACAACATAACGTATATAGTATAAACATGAAAGAGCTATGTAAAAACAAGGTATGAGATAACATGAGTAGGAAATGTTATGATTCTGTATGTTACTTGTTAATAGATATGTCTACTTAACATATGAGTTACTTGTACATAGATAACATAAGAAATACCTACAAAATATGAATTTGATTCGTACTAAGTAAAAACAAACATAAAATTAACTTTTTAAAATGAGGATTATTGGTTAGTCGTCTTCATCACTTTCAGATTCTGACTCCATTTCCTCCTCCATATTTTGTTCATTTGTAGTGTCAAATACGTCAATTAATGTGTTTGATTCATCGTTTAGAGGTCCAAAATCTGTTTGATCAACGGTTATCACTACTTCTGGATTTTCGTTGACATCTGCTTGATAAGCTTTGTCATTGACAATATTACGTCCGTCAATAGTAAACCTTGCCTTTGTTTTGAAAACAGCCCACCAATCTATTTTGTCTCTTCTCATAGATGGATAAGAAGCATAATAAACTTGAAGAGCTTGTTTGGCAAGTACAAAAGGATCGTACTTATAATAACGGGAAGTATGTCTCACTTCAATAAGATTATATTTTGGGTGCATGTTTATTCCAGAACACGAAACGTTGCTGAACCAGTTGCACTTAAACAAAAATACTTCTTCCGCGGGTCGTGTGAAATATGTCAATTGTAGAATCTGGTTTAGCATGCCACAAAAATCATGTATATGGTCGTTTGGATCATCACTACCTTTCATAAATACACCGCTATTGTCAGTTAATTTTTCAGCACCATATTCTTTAGTGTTAAATTTATATCCATTAACAAAGAATATTGGATATGTCTTGACATTTCTTTTTGGTCATATTGCCAAATGTTTAAATCCTTCATCCATAACACAATTTGTTGGATCAAAAACATAATTAGTAAACCAACTAGCGAATTCTTTGTTGATATCGCCATTTGGATACTGTGATTCATAAATGCTGCAATTATAGGACAAATGTTACATTTATGATTAAACATTTAGTACAAGTATACATAGATGTATAAGTTCATTACCTAACGAATGGTGCAACTTCAGTGCAATTGAGAAGAATATATGTGTGTGCTGCATTATAATCTTTATCATTAAGCCATTCTTTCACACATCTACCAGAAGGCCGTCCATGTTTTTAAAAAAATTATAAAGTCGCTGGACAGTCATCTTGATCAATGCCTTCGTCATTACGTGCAGTACTTGCAAATGATATGTTAACATGATCACTAAAATAATGGGAGAAAAAAATGAAGCTTCTTCTTCGATGTGTGATTTGCAAATAGAACCTTCAACTTGAGCTTTCTACCTCACTTTTTTATTTACATGATTTAAATACCTATTTATAATTAATGAAAATTATTTTTATTACACGTTTCATTAACCAAAATTTAAATTAACTAAAAATTATTATACCTTTCAAATGGATACATCCATCCATATTGCACAGGCCCTCGAAGGCGTGCTTCTAACGGAAGATGAATCGGTAAATGCTCCATAACATTGAAAAAACCTAGAGGAAATATTTTTTCCAATTTGCAGAGTATTATAGGGATTTCTTCCTGTAGTTTACGTAGATGATCAAGTTTTAATGTAGTTGAACAAAGCTCTGTATAGAACAAACTAAGCTTCGTTACAACAGTCCAAACTTTTACGGCAATAGTTCTTTGAAAGCGACGGGCAATAAATTTTCCATCATAACATGACAGTCGTGACTTTTCATCTCGCTAAGTTTGTTGTTTTTATAGTCAATGCGTCTACGAAGATTGGAAGATATACCATCTGGGAATCTTAATCCTTCCATCCATTTTAAAAATATTTTAATTACTGTCCAATTCATAGCATGCTTTCGGTTTTTTGGTGTCATTTGGCTTTATATGAAGCTCCAGACGATTACATATTACTTCAATATCGCGTCTTGATTTCAAATCATCTTTCGTCTTCCCTTTGACATTCAAAATTGTATTGATTACGTTTTTCTCATTATGCATCATGTCAATATTATGACAAATTAGAAGATCTTTCCAATAAGGCAACTCCCAAAATATGCTTTATTTCCACCAATTATGAGTCATTGATTTATCTTGAATTTCTTCCTGTATTCCGGTTTCATGAATCTTGGGAAGATCTTTTACAAGTTCAAAAATTTGTTCACTTGTCCATACTTTAGGTGGTCGTAAAGTTTCATGCCTATTGACTATAAATTTTTTCTTATCTCTTCTAAAAGGATGATTAATTTTAAGGAAACACCTATGACAGTCAAATCATGAAAATTTCTTTTCGATAGGTAAAGAAAATGCTCTTGTTTCTTGCATGCAGTACGAACAAGCTAGACGATCAGCCGTACTCCAACCTGAAAGCATTGCATAACCAGAAAAATCGCTAATTGTCCACAACAGAGAAGCACGCATACAAAAGTTTTTTTTTTGTGAAATATCATATGTTTCTACCCCTTCATTCCACAATTTTTTTAATTCTTCAATGAACGTTGTAAATACACATCGATTCCTTACGTCGGATCATCAGGACCAGGGACGACAATTGCGAGAAACATATAAGGCGTTTTCATACACATCCACGGAGGTAAATTATAAGGTATTACAATTATAGGCCAGGATGAATATTTAGAACCAAATTGAGAAAATGGTGAAAACCCATCCGTACATAAACCAAGTCTAACATTACGACTCTTAGATGCAAAACTGAGATATTTTTGGTCAAAAATGCTTCCATGCTTCTCCATCGGACGGGTGTGTTAACGTACCTTCTTCACGTGTTCTCACACTGTGTCATCTCATATGTTGCGCGGTTACAGAAAATGCATATAACCTTTGAAGTCTAGGAATAATAGGTAAATAATGCATACGTTTGTACGGGACTTCTTTTTCCTTTTTCTTTCTAGGTTTGTATCTTTCCTGATTATATATTCTACAATTCTTAAGGTTGATATCTTCCTTCCAAAATAACATGCAACCCTTTACACATATATCTATTTTTTGATACGGTAAACCAAAGGCCGACATCATTTTTTTAACTTCATAATGATTTTCACACATCAAATTATTATGAGGCATATGCCGCTTCGCAGCTTGTACAATAGCTGTAATCCAGTTTTTGTGAGGTTGTATTTCGATTTCATCGCAATGTATTCAGCAGTTACTGATAATTGAGTTTCGCTTTCACAACCTTCCCAAATGTGTTTTTTCGCTGCATCTAATAAATCATATATTTTTTTTGGTTTGAATATTTGGTTCTTCTTCATCATTACCATCGTCATCATTACTATCATTATCATTAAATTGTTGAACCGGAAACATTGAACGTGCCGTTCTTCAACCATTTGTTCTACGAGATTCGTCGTAGCAATTTCATTATTCACTACCTCCTCAACATGTGTAGAAGTAGATGCTAATGGTTCTCCATGACGATCCCAAACTGAATAGCTCGGCACAAAACCATACTGACGCAAATGAACTCTAACCATTTGTGGTATCAAATGCTTCAATAACTTGCATCTACTACATGGACAACGGATTTCGACGTCGTTTCCGTTATTACTTAACGCGAAATCAATAAACACGCTGACACCGTTAATAAATTGTTTCTTTATTGTGCCATCAGTTTCTCTTCGTTGGTACATCAAGCTTCGATCATTAAAATAATCGCGATCCATTTTTCCTAAGTACATATAAAATTAGAAAGAATGTTAAAATTTACAATTTTTATTACTTTATAACAATTTTTGTGTCCGTCACTAAATTATCAAAATTCCCTTATAATTGATATATGCATGTTATGTTGAAATATATTCACAATTTTATTACCGAATGCATGTTATGTTAATTGATCATTTACTGGTGTGTCATCCTACCTCCCATTACAAATACAATAACGTAATTAAATCACGTAAATCTTTTCAATTTAAACGATTCAACAAAATTTCGGCAGCACTTCTCTTTAGTTCCCTGAACAACACACAATTGCGTGTACACAGGGAACATAAGAAAGTACTTTCAAAATTTTGAGAACCATTTATAATGTAATATTTTACGAGATTTAATTTCGTTACCGTGTTCGTAACTTGTCCAATACAAAGGATAAATCCAACAAATATTGTATATGATGAATATAAATGTCCGTTTTATTAATAAAACGAACATTCACATAACGATTATATACAATACTTATCAGATAGGGCCAAAAAAACTCTCTAAGGCTTTATGAATATAATATATTACGATTTGGTTTTTTTTCGTGATTGAAGTGTTTTTTTTTTCAACTTTGATTTCCAAATTTCAACTTAATTTTTTTTAAAATCATAGTTGTAGGTTTAGGATCAGTTGCAGAACTCAAAAAAAGGCCAAAGCTCAAGCCATGCGCGTTTGTGCACCTTAGCGCCTTAACTAACTACTCTGAATTGTACGTATATAAATTTTATCACATATACATATATTTTCAATATTAAATCGAACTGTATAGTCGTACGTTATATACAAAATTAAATGTTGTTTTCGCTAAATTCTTATAAAACATAAACTTAAATATTTCTATTTCCACCACATGTTTTCAACAAATTAGATATCTTTTTCAATGCATACATCACTATACATATGCATATATACATATTCAACTTGAACTAATTAAATCCTAAATTAGCTACATAATCAAATAAATCTTCAAATACAAACTTACTAACAACAACTAATTAAACTAACTAAAACCCTAGATTAATTAACAACTAAGTAATTTATAAATAAAAACCCTAGATTAGCAACTTAAATGATTAAACCCTACATTAGCGACTAATTGAAAGCATCATACAGACAAACATACACAAACATAAACTAATCAACAAAATTAGGGCTATTACACACAAACAAACCTTCAAATTGGAGAGAATCCGAGATTAGAGAGAGAAGAGAGTGTCTTGACCTACTTGGAGAGATCCTAGGTGGATGGAGGCGCAGAATAGGGTGATTTCAGAAATAAAGGGGGAAAATTTGGAGTTTTTGGGTTTGATTTCGTGGGGGAAGCAAATGGGGAAGAAGGAGAAAGGTCGGGTTATTTTTCTGCTCGTCCGTGTAACGAGTACCAACGGCCTCCATCGGTTTTATAACCGACGGCCGCCCACGGTGTATAATGGTGTACCTTAAGAAAATACCAATTTTTAACTTTCGTTGGAAGTCGTTGGTAAATAGCCGTTGGCGGCCGTTGGAACACTCCGACGCTATACTGTACAATCTTTATAGTGTGAAGAATTCATTTGCACATTAAATAGCCTAGTGAAAATGAGCTTATTCTCGTAGAAGCATCAACTTTGCACTTTAATTACATATATGCAATTTTCTTTCAATTGTTGTGACAAGTATTGGGATTCCTACAGATGGGTGTATAATACTAGTAATAGATATATCTTAGATTCCTTAATCACTATTGTCTGTTGGTTTATCTGGTCTGAGAGAAACCAAAGGTCCTTTCATTCTAAATCTGTTTCTACTGATAATTTAATTATTAAAATTGTTTATTTTTGCTTAAATTGGATGTCGAATACACATTACAAGTTATATGGGAAATTGGGTTTCGAGAATTTTTTGTTAAAGGTTAAACAAAATTTATTTTTATTTATTAGGATTAACAGTTTTTTTCGCAATCGATGTCGTATTGGATGTTAAATTTACTTCTTGTAGTTTTGCATTGGTCTCATTGTAGTTCTTCTATATAAATATGTTTGGCCAATATTCATGTGCTCAAATTGTCATTTATATATGTGTGTCAATTTACTAATATCTGGTTATGCTTTTTGCAGATTTGGGTTGTCGACTATGATGTAGTGCTTAGTGGATAGTTGGATGGAGGATTCGTTTTTCACTTGGTTTTCTTGTCGGAGAGTTGTTTTATGTTGTTGCTCTTTATCATCTCTATTATTATATAGTGGATATGGATTATTGTTTAGGAGTAGATATACTCCAATATCGGGTGGTGGCTTTGCCGGAATTCGGTATTGGAGTAGATGGGTGGTGGTTTATCCGGAACTCATCTATCTACGATCCTTGCATCCATAGTGTAGTGTTGGGTTTTATCATGTATTTGACCCGTAGTTGGATTCTGTATCATTGTTTTGATATATATATATATATATATATATATATATATATATATATATATATATATATATATATATATATGTGCTCTCTTCTTTTTCAGAAGATCACACATTTTTGTTTTCAAAAAAAAATTACATATATGCAAAATTCTCAGACAGGGTTAAATATAATTGTCAACATCTAGATTCACTTTAATTTTTAAAATTTTTTGCACCTAAATTGGTTATAAACAAATCCCAAATTGGTTACAAACAAATCCCAAATTGCTTAAATTAACAGGTCTAGCATCAAAATATTAAAAAGAAAACAATATTTATTAATATCCTTTGTTAAGTAATGATAAAATGTCAATGGAACATCAGTGGTTCCAAATCTTTTTGTAATTGTTGAAAAAATATCAATGGAACATCAGTGGTTTTAAAAGATCGACAAACAGCAAAACTATTAGTGCATTTGTAATTGTTGAAAGGAATGCGATTTAGGTGTTGGTGGTTCTAAATCTTTTGGTTAGACTATATTTCAACTTCATAATCTTGAATTTAGGTGTCCAAACAACGAGAGAACGCATGAAATAAATGAGGCCATGCTTGAAAACTATATATGTTTGCTGCTAATAATATTATTTATGAGCAAACAATGTTTGTTTAAAGATGATTTGTTTTTTTGGTTTCACATGTCATTTTTGTGTGTTAAAAATGAGAAAATTTGTATGTCTTTTCATTAATATGCTACATCTGACCAGATTTACTGCTATAGTATTTTAGAAATTGAAGAGCAACGGATGTGGTGGGTTGGAGGAAATCAAGGATTTGGTCAAGTTCAGTTCATGCAAATGCTAAACATATTCAACTGTCAAAGGGCCAAAATATCCTTAAATGTTCAATAAAAAATCACAAGAGAAGAAACAATCTTAACATGTGTTGGTGACATGCGTCATTTGAATTCTAAACTATATATGGTCAGATCCTTATCATTGGAGACTGACAAAGTAAATATAGAAAGAAGGATATTGTATCTTTCATTACTTAACAAAGTATATTAATAAATGTTGTTTGGTTGACTTGCAGTTATGTGGTCGTACTAGTTCAGGCTGGGATCAAATAAAATCGTTAACATTAACTAGGATATGTGCTAACTAAAGTTTAAATAATTATATTTGAAGGACGGTGCCAAAATTTTCATAGGAATTAGGAGCAATTGTAGGGACATGGCTGAATAATGCACTTTTGACACCCTTCTTATTGGGAAAAAAAAAATCCTTTGTAATCGCTCTCTCTTCTCTACCATAATGTTTCGCAAACAACATTAAGAAAAAATATGCTCGACCATTTACAATGAGAAACGCTAGTTTATTGAAGAACAACAATGAAAAGACAAAGTTTCAAATCACTATCGAGGACTTTCTATTTGTTGAATAAAGTGGGTTCCAATCCAAACAAATAAGTTAGATTTTGATGCTTCGTTATGTTTCACTTCATCCAACTGATAAACAAAGCAGTGTGTCATATATTATTTCTATCTATTTTTGTACACTATCATTATTTATACTAGTTAAACACCTTCTCACTTCCACATGATTATTTTCATTTACTAAACTATTTTCCATAAACTAAAATTAAAAACTGCAGTGTTTCTTCACTTATAATTCATTTATCATCATTCTTCTTCATGCTGGTTCAATCATTGTTTTGGGTTTCCTAACGTGTATCTCCCAACTCGCTGTAATTGTTTTGTGTTTCTTCCACTTATAGTTTTCAGAAACTAAAATATCAATGGTTAATATCAATGGAACATCAGTGGTTAATATCCAAAAGATTTAGAACCACCAACCCCTAAATCGTATTCTTTTCAACGATTACAAAGACACTAATAGTTTTGCTGTTTTCAACAATTACAAACGCACTAATATTCCTTTCAACAATTGCATAACCCATAAACACACTAATGGTGATAAAACATTAGTGGTTAAATATAATTGTTAACATCTAAATTCTCAGATAGGGTTGAAACTTATTTTTTCCCCTTCTCTTGCTTGCTGTTGGAATTTGGATATAGAGAGCAGGATAGAGATAAAACGTAGAATAAATGAAATACTACATTTTTTATTATTTCACTTTTCTTTATTCAACTTGATTACAAATTAGAGAATACAACTCTTTTATAAGATAGCCAAGTATCTAGAGTCTTCTTATTCAAGAGTTTTCTTTTATTCTCTAATTTCTACTTTCCTCAACAAAGCAACTGTATAATTATCCATTTGATAAATCTAAAATTTCTTACCATATTTTTTAACTTTCCCTTAATACAATAATTAACTTTATTCCATAGTGTTTCCTATTAAAACCAAATTTATTTGTTTCCTTAAAACCAAGTTTATTTCCAACACATATTAGGCATGGTTACAAACAAATCCCAAATCGGTTAGCATTTGCATATAAATTCTGGCATTCTTAATTTTTATTACAATAAACTGTTATCTGTTTCAACTATTTTTTCTTCATTGCTGAACAATTTTTCCTTTTTAAAACCTTGAACAAATAAAAAGTGGCTAAATCAGAAATTAATAACAACACTACAAAAAAAATACCCGCCTAGAGTAAAAATTATTTAAAGATGCAACTTAGACACATAAACGTGTTTAAAGAACTTTACAGTTACCAAATTCGGCAGGAGGCCAGTCATAGAAGGTCAGCTGCCGCTTGCAGGAGGTCTGTGGTAGCTAAGCTAGCTGGTGTTGATAAAGTATGAAATACAGTCGAGGCCGAAAACGAGGAAACAGTCAACATTACAGCTCAATCACTTGAAGAAGCGTGAAACCTAGAAATTGAAGAGAAGATGGGTGATACGGTATTAACCCTAGCATTTTAAACGATTATAAGCAGAGATAAATAAGATTAAATATAAACTAATGGAAGAAGCTGTTAAACTTAGTGATACAAAATCACAAATATATGAGAAGTAAATATTTGGTTAATATGGAAATGCATGAATCAATTAATTGCTTTTTCATGAGATGAAAAGAAATAAAGGCGAACATTAATTTCTTCCATCTATGCTAAAGAAACGTATTGATTTACTTTCCATGTTTGCACAATTGGTGCTATGGTAATTTACATCCATTATATTATTACCATATGTTGGTAATTTGATTGATTACTCACATACATTTCATTGGCTATATATTGAGGGGTAGACTTTAGTGTAAACCCATCCTGGCGTGGAGCTAGTGATCCCCAATGGTGTTTCTTCTTATTAAGATATGTAAACTCTTATTTTTGTAATCTCTTGTAATACTCTCATGTGGAATAAAATCTCTCTCTTTTGGACTGGACGTACACTATCTCGATGATAGTGGAACCAGTATAAATATTGTGTGTCTCTTTGTTTCTCTGTTATAGTTATTTACTATTTGTTTAATGTAATAGAATAATTGCTATCAGATTAAATTGATGTTCAATTGGCAAATCTAGATCCTGTTTATTGTGCTTTCGCATTCGCGCAATCTTCTTGCACAACAAATTGGTATTAGAGCAAGACGGTTTGTTTTAAATTGTGCATTAATTATTTCAACAAAGATTGGTAGATTCATTGGTGATTATGCTATTACTATTTTGGAGAAAAAGAGACTTTGGTGGAGAAGATTATGTTGAAAGAGAAGAGTGTTCCAGGTTTGGAACTTTGATGTAGCTTGAGCGTCGAATCCTCATTAAGGTGGAGTTATATGTTAGAACACGACCAACCCAGCCGTAGAAAAGTGACTTCATAGATAACAGCTTGGAGAAATTGCTTTGAGGCGGTAGCGACCAAAGACGAACCGTTGGAGGTGTTATCGACCTTTCCAAGTGTTTGAGGACTCTGTATAACTTCAAGTTCTGTTGAGAAATGCTCGCATTGTTTGAGGGATAAAGAGTTTAATGTGTTGAAGGCACCACTGAGTTTAGAAATTGTATCTGATGTAGCTGATTTTGGTGACGGATTTTGATGCCACTCAGACTTATCGACTTTTTTGATGCCATCTTAGAGATTTCAGTTCATGGAGCTAATTTTGGCGGATTTGTTGCCACTGTGATACATCGTCGATTTTGTGATGCCGTTTTAAAGGAGCTGCTACATGCAGATATGTGAAAGGAGAGAGAATTATGTTTCATACAGAGATTTGGATTTTGGCTCTGTTTTTGAATTGGTGATTGAGGGAATTATTTTTGGCCTTGGTAGTGTGGAGATTATTTTGGGATCTGCCTTTTTTTTCGATTGTGGATATTTGCAACATTTTGTTGGCGAGCGGGGACGTAGTCTGAGCTCGTTAACATGATGTGATGGGGATAGCTTTTTTGGAACCCATTAGATAAATATTCATTTTTGGTATCTATCTCATTGTGAGATTTTGATTTAAGGTGGAGTTATGTTGAAGATTTTTATGATGTGAAGAGAATTTGATTGGAGATGGGGTGTTGAAGATGTGATTTTGCATCAAGGTGGAGTGTTAAATTTAGGTGATACAAAATCACAAATATATGGGAAGTAAATATTTGGTTAATATGGAAATGCATGAATCAATTAATTGCTTGTTCATGAGATGGAAAGAAATAAAGGAAGACATTAATTTCTTCCATCTATGCTAAAGAAACATATTGATTTACTTCCCATGTTTGCACAATTGTTGCTATGGTAATTTACCTCCATTATATTATTACCATATATTGGTAATTTGATTGATTACTCACATACATTTCATTGGCTATATATTGAGGGGTAGACTTTAGTGTAAACCCATCCTGGCGTGGAGCCAGTGATCCCCAATGGTGTCTCTTCTTATTAAGATATGTAAACTCTTATTTTTGTAATCTCTTGTAATTCTCTCATGTGGAATAAAATCTCTCTCTTTTGGACTGGACGTACACTATCTCGATGATAGTGGAACCAGTATAAATATTGTGTGTCTCTTTGTTTCTCTGTTATAGTTATTTATTATTTGTTTAATGTAATAGAATAATTGCTATCAGATTAAATTGATGTTCAATTGGCAAATATAGATCCTGTTTATTGTGTTTCCGCATTCACGCAATCTTCTCGCACAACAGAAACCTAATTTTGTTTCATTTTGTTGTGCGAAGGATTGGAGGATGAAATAAAGTGCGAACATGGGTTTAATGGGTAAACCTAAAATAAACGGGTTGCACCCACCTAACCCAATTAAGAACGTGGGTTAAATTGGTTTACCCAAATAACCCATTTCTTTTGATGGGTTTGACCTAACCCATTTATCTTTACAGTATTTCGATTGGGTAAATGGGTTGGATGACTTTTTGACAGCCCTACCTTGGATCCAGCAATTCAAGGGGTATTGATTTCCGTCATTTTGCAATTAAACCCTTAAAGAATGTGGCTTTAATTGCAAATGCGGAAATCAGGGTCCCCTGATTGGTTGAATCTAGGGAACCATGCTCCTTTCGGTCTAAGTGATCTGCTCCCTCGATACAGGAACGCGATGGTTACTTTGATGATGTTCATGGATGATTTATTGATCTTTCACAAACCGATTACAACAACGATCCAGATGATTATGGTCAAGCTTACACAATTTTGCAATATTTCTTGCCTGCAGATAAATAAAGTTAAATCAACAATTTTAGTAGCGGGGCTGTCTGATGCTAACAGTGTATCATGTTTATTCACATTATCCCATATGCCCTCTAATGCTTCATATTTAAGGATACCACTTACTACGTGTAACACCCCACATCCGTTAGTGTCACTCACAAAGGGAATGCACTAAGTTCTGTGGAGCATTTAGGGTAAAAGATGCAGTTAAATTACAAGACAGACAGAAATTAAATAGCGGAAGATAAAACTTTGCTTTATTGATAAAATAATTTGTACAATGATTTCTTTACAATATCAGAGTATCATCTGTCTTACAAAATAAAGAAGCATAAAACAACATTTATATTCCCCAATTTTTGCGTGAGCCAGCCATAGCATCTGATAAGAGAATCCAAGCAGACTTCGATAAATCTTCAAGCTGGGAAAGAGTGACAGTCCAACTTAACCTGAACTATACTACTCCCTCCTCTACTACCTGGGGGGGGGGGGGGGACGGAAGAAAAGAAGACGAAAGAAAAACAGAGTCAGACATAAAGCCTGAGTAAGTTCAGTAACTTCTAGCATGTGAACATGGAAAACAAAACGACATGAATTAACTGAATACAAGATTACACCATGACGATAGGGTCAACAAGATTGGACAAGGTAATCACAAGATATGCTAAGATAAGATAAACTGGATACGCTCTAATACTTTCGCCGCTTCGCTCTAATACTTCGCCGCTTCGCTATTTCCTTGTTATACTGATTTCTATATCTCTGCACCACCTACCTAGTGTCCCAACTAGTAACGATAACGTGATCCCAATCCCTGTATTTTCCATTGCCTTCCGGCATACATTCATTGTTTATTACCTAGATCAAATCTAAGGTTTTCTATCAGGTGCTTTCTAGATTTAACTAGAGTTTACGCTATCTGCTGAACGCTTCTCGGATTTATGCCACCTAGTCCAACTAGGGATTACGCTACCTGTCGAACGATGCCCCCAAGTCTAAGACACACTACCTAGAGTGGTATATGTTCCTATACTTCCCCACGCATGTATCGCGAATCGTTATCGCTTGTCTAGATGCACATGTCCTGTAATGTGCAGTCCGAGTCCTGTGACAGGGCAAATCAAGGAATACAGAACTCGGTCGGGAGCTTTCAGATATCTGCCGATGCAGATGCTAAGGTCTGTTTTTATTCCAGTGGCTATGGTCCCACTTGACCCCTCCCTCAACTAATGAAAGGCACCCTTTGTAAAATGAGAACTATACGCCGGCCCCCGGTGCCCCACTATCCTATGGCCATCCTCACCCATAACTAGATAGCAATTATGGTCTTTTGGAGTTCTCCGCCTTTCCGCTTCACGTATCTCGACTGACTCAAGATGGATGGTAGACGACGAGTTGCTATCACAGGGCTACCGTTTTCTCGCCAAATCACGCCGGTCCATCCTAGTCTTTAGGTTGCCATATATATATATTGCAACCAAGGCATACCCTCGGTTCTTCTAACGCAGACCTTAACCTCTGTGAGCCCAGGATGATCATCTGCAGCCTCACAGAGGGATACCAAGAGTACCCTCACGTCCCCTCGAAGCCTCGGGCTTCGTAACCCAATTCGTTGGAGCCTTCTTAAAACCAGATGGATGTCTGCTCCTTCGTGTTATACTAAGAATTACTACTTAGTTCTACTAACTAAGGTTTACCACTTAGTTTCCAAATTCCTTGTTTTCTTAACTAAGTTTTACTACTTAGTCCCTTTTTCAACTGAGGTCTACTACTTAGTTTTCTTTCTCGCCAGGTTGGGTTGGTTAAGTGTCTTTAGTCGATTCAAGCTATCTTAACCCTCTTCCCTTTTCCTATTACACTGGTTAAGTGTTATCCCTTCATGCTTTTTACTTAACCCTATTCATTTATCATATTCTGATGGTTAAGCGTTCAAGTTTACTTAACCCTATGGTCTAGTCCAGTTAACATATTAATTTGGCTAAGTGTATTACTTAACCCCAACCTCTAGTCTAATTAACATGTTAAATTGGCTAAGTGTATTAACTTTACTTAACCCCACCTTCTAGTCTAGTCAACATGTTAATTTGGCTAAGTATTCCCATGGACTTAACCCTCCCATTCTAGCTTAACTTTGTTAAGTCGGTTAAGTGTTCCTATGGACTTAACCCACCCATTCTTGCTTAACTGTGTTAAATTGGTTAAGTGTTTCTATGGACTTAACTCTCCCATTCTTGTTCTAGCTTTAATTAATAAATTAAAGCCGCAACCTCTCACATTAGACAGATATTGCTGCGGTTACTGGATGTGCCGGTCGGTTCCGGGCAGGTTTACACCGCAACTCAGTCTAACCTCGGGTTAGGCATATTCATGTTTTCTAAGTTCAAAGGGTTTTTTGATTAATTTCCAAATCCGGTTTTGAAAACAACCATCCCGTCCTTCGGATCAGTTAGGGATAGCCAGGGAGGGCAGGAAACTTGTATTTTCCAAACCCAAGCCTAGACACTATCCTCTCTGTCACCCTAGAACCTTCTGGTCTATGTGTTATAAAAAGGGATGTTATCAAAATACTTTTCTTTTGTTTATAAATTGTTAACAATTTATTTCAAAAGCCCATTTCCCCTTTTAAGACAAATTTGGCCTATATTTATTTGTCAAGCCTACTAGTAACTTATATTCTAGGCCCAAGTCCTAACCCAACATGCAGTTTAGGCCATTTCCTATTTCATTGCCGAAACTAGATTAAATATCCTAGTTTATAATTTATGGCCAAAACTTAACCAAGTTACATATTTTGTGGTAAATGAACAATTTAACATTTATGACGAATTCTATAAGTAAATTACTCCTAATTTACTTATTTCATTACTACTCTTTTAATGTACATTGTCACATTTATTATTATGGCCCATTCTCTCTTATTTATCATATTTATACTTTTTGGTATGTAAATTATACCAAATTTAGTGTCGCTAACCATAATTTATTCCAAACATGACAATTGCTCACAATTATGAATAAATTCAAAATTGTGCTAATATACTTATTCCAAATCAACCTTAATTAACCCAATCTTGGTTTAACATCCTAATTCACAATTTATGGCAAAACTAGAATTATTTTTCTAGTTTACATTTTATGCCTAAAATTTAGCTTACTTACTAACGCTAAATTTAATATGTCAAAATCACATATTCCCTAATCCATGTCAAATTTCCCCGTTTTCATTTTAATATGCATGTCATAATACATATTCCAAATTATGCCAATTTCCAAGTTTACAATTACGTTCATATTCATTTCCATGTTTTTCCCCAAATCGCATTCCCACCGTTCGAATAATCGTGATTCAACCTAGATTATAAATAAATCTAGATTCGTAGATAAAAAGGGAATGAATCAAAATGACAAGAAGGAATAATTGGCATAAAAAGGTTTGGATAACAATGTAGGTTCAAGAATATGGGTAGACCTAACTAAATAGGTAAATTCCCACTGTCTTAAAACCAAAGAATGGGCAAAATAGGTTCAAGAACGTAGGTAGACCTAACTTAATAGGTAAATTCCCACTGTCTTAAAACCAAAGAAAAACCAAGGAACAGGTAGAATAAATAATTGGGTTTAGACCTAACTTCTCAATCACAAAACTAAAGCAATATTTTCCTAATCATAAATCATGGGTGTCAAAATCACAGTTGTCCTCATTATGTCATAAGTAATAGTTTATGTCCAAATCAAAGGTATAGGCCTAGTCAAGGAAATAATCCTTGTAGTCACAGTCACAGTCATAGGAAATGTCCATAGTCATATGCGATGTTCATAGTCCAAAAGGAAAATAATTCCCATAGTCATAAGTCATTGTCATAGGCAATGTTTATATGTCCCAAAATCAAAGGCTTATGTCATAGTCCAAAGACATATGCTTTCAAAGGCCACAGTTCTATAGTCATAGTCACGGTTACAGTCTTATTTGTCCTCGAATCATAACAGTTCTTAATTCAGTCCAAGAGTATAAACACAAATTCGAAGAGAGAGAGAGAGAGAGAGATTTGGCATATTCCTTTATTCCTTTAATTTCATGTCACAAATAAAACAAAATATTCAGATCTAGAAATAACCAACTTACAGAAAATAGATCTAGAAAAGAAGGAAAGCGTGGCTATGATTCGTGCGTCGTTGCTTGAAACTTGTTTGAGCTAGCCTTTGAATTCTTCACTTGAAACTTTGATTTGAATCACTCCTTAAAAGTCTTTTAGCAGCATCTCCTCGTCTTGAATCATATTTTATTTTATTTATTTAAGAAAATTTAGAGGAGGGGAAGAAGCCATGAATCTTAGCAACATAAGGATAGAAGAGAATTGGTGCAAAGAGAATGAAGACTAGGGCTGTTTATATAGCTGCTCAAGACCTTATCATACACGCAACGCTGAGTCAGCATTGAACCTAGTTAAGAAAATAGTCCAGGTACGTAGATGAATCTAGCCAAACCTTATCATACACGCAGTGCTGAGTCAGCATTGGGTCCCACAAGCTATTTTGGCGTAAAAGTTTGATTTTCAAACTTTTGAATTTCTGGAATTTATTTAACTGTTTTATTCACATGAAATATTCTTATATGTATACAATTCCTCTAACGACCATTTTACGCGTATATATATACGCACAACTTTCATTTTATTTTCAAAATTCAAATGATGTTGCCATATTTCATTGACTGTAGCCTTATCTTGAATTTTGTCTTTAGTATACATATATTTTTGCATATATATATATATATATATATTTATGTTCTCATATGTATATATATATTTTCTTTATTTCCTTATATGTACGTTCTTATCCTTTCAAATTTTGAATTTGTATACGCACATATATTTGCATGTTCAGTTGGCCCTCTCTAAAACAAAGATAAAAAATTATGCCGCCGCCGGGGTTCGAACCCCCGACCTCCATGCTACAAATCCAATGCCTTAACCAACTGAGCTACAGAGGCTTTTGTTAATAAGTCTTAGAACAATAATAATTATTGTTCTCTCCTTACTTCTCTTTTTCATGTTAGTTACAATACTTAAATTAAACAACTGCATGGATCTTTTTCTTTTAAATTTTCTTTTAAAAATCAATTATACTTTAATTTGAGAATCTTAATGTCACAGAATTACGGGGTGTTACACTACGCCCAGGATCACAATGACTTCCCATGTGAGTACATCATGGATAAGCTGACTAACTGGCCATGACACTTTCTTACTCAAGCCAGTAGACTCACAATTGTGCACTCAAAAGATTTTAGCATGACTACTTTGGTCATGCATGTTTATCCTCTCTACAAAACCAATCTCCATGATTAATAGTGCTCTAAGTCTTAACCACTTTCTTTGACTTGGAAACTACCACTTCAAGCAACCGATGCCTATCGCTTTCCATAAATAACGTGTTCTAAGAAACAAAAAAAGGTATATGCATTATCGACCCTGCACGTATGGAACAAAGCGGCAGCCTCAAAACATGGCGATGACCTAGTCAATTGCAAGAACACATTATCTGTGATGATGACCGCCAAGCATATGCGAGGCAAAACTTCTAGACGATGCCTATCCCTATAATGCTAGTTGGATTTTCCGCAGTCTCATAAACATTTGGCCTGACAGACAACCTCAAGTCATTCATGTTGAAATTTGTGATATGCAACTCATAATTGTGGACAACAAATTACTTATGCAGAATTTGTGGAGAGATTTATTGCTATATTTGTGAGATATTTAAGGCAAAAATTATTTGGTGCTTATCCAAATAGTTTTTTTGACAAATATGAAGATAATTTGGTTGTCAAGTGTACTTGGGTGTCAAGAAAACATGGGTATGAGGCAATTCACTCTATAAAGGCCTTGTTGACGTCTTCATTAGGTGTGGAAAATTTGTCATTGTTCTTCATAATCTTTCTCCTCAAATTGATTAGCCATTAGACATTCTCTACCTGTTTCTCAATAAGGTTATTGATTCAAGTTGTACTTGTTAGTAACAATAGTAGAGATCGGTTGTAAACAAATTTTTATTGGTGAATCAATAAAGAGGGTTGTTGGATGGAATATCGTATGTGTTCATATTTCCGATATTGTTTGCGTTGTTGTTTGTTTTTCAATCACATTCATCTCTAAGTGCTTGGGTGAAAAGATCTTGTTTCTCTGGGTGTTTTGTCAAACTTCTGTTGCATACAAAAACCCAACAGTTTGTATTGGAGCTCAAATTATCACATAGATTGGAGTGTTTGTTGGATTGAAGATTATAGATGTCAAAGATGATGACGTTTTCAAAGATGGCTATTTTGAATGGGAAGAATTGGGCTATATGGAAGCCGAAGACAGAGGAAATTCTATATCTCAATGATTTGCATGATCCCAATGATGGAGATGGGGAGAAGCTCTCGAATATGGATAAGGTAAAGTGGAATAAAATGGACAAAAAGGCCATTGTGTTGATTCGCCAATATTTGGATGATTCGGTGTTCCACCATGTGGCTACTTATGAATCCACGAAGGCGTTGTAGGACAAATTAGTTTCGCTATATTAGTCGAAGAGTGCTACAAGTAAGGCTTTTCATATTCGAATGCCGGTATAGTTGAGTTTGATGAGGAAAAGTTAGTTGCAGAGCATTTGAATGAGTTTTAGGATGTCGTCAATCAATTGGAAAACATGAAGATCAATTTTGATGATGAGTTGCAGACTCTTTTGTTGATGGGTTCTCTTTGGGAAAGCTGGGAAACTTTGGTTGTTTCATTGATTAATCCCAATGCTAATGGAACTATCTCTTTAGAAATGGTTTGAAGCAGTATTTTGAATGAGGAGCTTAGTAGAAAAGGTTTGGAGTTGAAATTGGTTCAAAGTGAAGCGATGGTAGCAAAGGACTCTAAGGATACGGTTTGGAAGAAAAAGGGAGCCAAGGGTAATGGTGCAATCCCTTGTTTCCGTTGCAAGAAGGAAGGTCACAAGCGCAATGATTACTATTCATATATACGAGATATGAAGAAGAAAAAGAAGGCGCAAGGTGATAATAATAGTGATGAGGCCCAGGCAGGCTTTGCTGAAGGTACCGAAAGTGATTCTTCATGCGATGTCTTATTTAGTGTTGTGGAGCCCTGGAGGATGGATTCAGGAGTTAGTTTTACATATGTCGGGATGTGAAAAGTTTTTCTTCGTATGAGAAAAGTGTTGGCATGATAAATACGTCCAATGGAATAGAGCTACCAATTTATTGAGTTGGAGTTGTTAGGTCCAGATGCATGAGAAGTGGTCGGTGTGAGGCACATATCCACTTGTTCGCATAACCTCATATCCCGTAGTCAGTTAGATCACTGCGGCTGCGCTTATGAGACTCGAGGTGGAGCTTTGAGAGTGAAGACGGGTGGTCGTGTGATGATGCGAGGAGTTTTAGAGGAGGTAACCTATATAGTTTGGTCGGTTCGATGGTCGACAATGGAAGGCGGATGACGGTTGAAGAACCTAGTCCACAGCAAGGTAGGGAGGTTAATATAGTCGCCACTGATGGTCCTAAGGTGGAGGATCATGACATCGACAAGGGTCCATATTTTGATGATGCTAGAGGGATCCCGGAGATAAAGAGATCATGTCAAGTGGAAGATGGATGTCGAGTTGTGAAATCCACAAAGACGAGATGGAGGTCTTTATGGTATTACAAATGCTTTTGAAGATCGCTATTGGCGTGGTGCACAGATGATGGAGGTGCACCATTAAGTAGTAAGCAACGGAGGAGGTTTGTAATGATGTTAATTGAGAAAAGAAGGCGGAAAGTGAGAGCTAAATTGGTTGGCTTTGAGTGGAGGAGATGTTGTGATTTGGTATCAAGGTGGAGTGTTGAAATTTGTGATACACAAATCACAATTGTGGGCAACAAATTATCTATGTAGATTTTATGGAGAGATTTGCTGCTCTATTTGTGGGATATTTAAGGAAAAATTATTTGGTGTTTATCCAAATAATTTTTTGACATATATGAAGATAATTTGGGTGTTAAGTTTACTTGGGTGTCAAGAAAACTTGGGTATGAAGCAATTCACTCTATAAAAGGCCTAGTTGACATCTTCGTTAGATGTGAAAATTTTGCCATTGTTCTTCATTACCTTTGTCCTCAAATTGTTTAGCTATTAGATATTCTCTGCCTATTTCTCAATAAGGTTATTGGTTCAAGTTGTGCTTGTTTATAATGAAAGTTGAGATCGGCTGTAAACTCTTATTGGTGAGTCAATAAAGAGGGTGGTTGGGTGGAATATCGTGTGTTCATATTTCTGATATTGTGTGTGTTCTTGTTTTTTTTTTCGATCACATTCATCTCCAAGCGATTGGGTGAAAAATATCCTGTTTTTTCTGGGTGTTTTGTCAAACTTCCATTGCGCACAAAACCCCAACAATTCATGTGGCATCCACAAACAATGATGTATCTTTCTATCATTCTCGATAGGCTAATGCTACTATAATCTTTGACCGAAGTCTCCCATACAACCTGAAAATGATGTCGCATACTACGGATAGTGCCTTGGTTAACAAGTATATTGTAAAATGGTAGGGTAGTATTGCTTAACCACAGTAACTTTGAGACACAACAGTTATGGGGATTAGTCAAGAGCATGTGTAATTTTGGACTTTAGTTTCCGCAAGTGCCTTCTCCATTCCCTTTTGGGTTTTCGAGTAGAATTTTGCTTGATTTAGACTTAATTTGATAATGCGTCGAGCTTTGTCGTCTTCGCTTTTCCCTTTAGTCCATCGAGTATTCATACCTAGATAAATCATATTTACTTCAAACTTTGTCGATGGGCTTCACCTAGAGCTAGAATTACCCCAGCACAACCTTCATCCACAAATAAGTTGTTTCCATGGATCGGTACAGGCCAGTGAAGATAGTTTATTTTGGGCTCATACTTTTTGTACTCTTTATTCTTTTCCTATAGGCCTTTCCTACAAAATTCTATCTTATTCGGCGGTCGAGTGATCATGCTTCTTGCTTAGATTCTATGCATATCTCACTCGGGTTTATAACCGGGTTCACATTTTCCCTCCAAAGTGCATTCACATCAATGACATGTTGTGCTTTGGAATTTTTTCCATGTGCACTTTATGATGGACTATTTGGAGTCGACAAATTAGCTTTTCTTAAAAACTGTTATGTCTTAAAGGTTGATACTCAACATTTTCGACTGGAGTTTATATCGGTCATCAAAATCGGCTTTCTTAACTTTGAATTTTTGCTACGGGATTAGAATTACATGCATATGCAAATGGGATAGAAACACCTAATTTTTGTCGAAGAATGATGGATCAGTACCGGTCCATGGGAAATGGAAAAATACCGATCCTTGTACTTAGCAGATTTTTCTGCCATTTCTTTTCCACTATATATACTTTTGACCCCTCTTCATTTTATCATTTCCTGTTTGTCAAAGACTTAATGTTTTAATCCATTCATCCATTCTATTGCCGACCCATCAATTCCAGCGCTGCCACCAATCTCCCTACACCGTCGCCGTACACCTAAATAACCGGCCTTCCTCCTGGACCTGCAATCGTCCGATTTGATACAAAACAAACTCTCAAACATTCTATTCTGACCAAGTTCTCCCCTAAATCAATTTCGCCCTGCTATTTGGTCAAGACTCTTATCAATTCTAACCAACTCTAGCCTACTTCGACATATCACTGCTTGCAGATTACGCCTCTTGTCAGTCTCAGCTCATTAGAATCAAGACCACATTGTCCTTTGCCTATTTAGGGTTTATTGTGTCGATTCAGTGGTGAACTAAGTGATTAGGTGTTGACTAAAGCAATATTGGTCATGGCCACACATCTGGTGCTTGGACTTAGTAATATTATAGCTTGCACATAAATCCTGCCTTGACTAAATGACATAAATTGGGTTTGAATTGAACGACCTTATGGACGTGTGCACAACTTCAACCTTTTCCGACGATATAGGTTAAATTAACTTTAACCAATGATGGCATGTTTGTTCACTTAACATAAAAAATATAAGTCTGATGAAGACTGCATCATTTGTCGTCGAAAGTACAATTTTTATCACCGAATTAAGCTGAATAGCAGGATATTACACATAAATCAAAAGATAGAAGTTTCTAATTTTTTTTGAGTTAACATATTTGTCTAGCCTCAATTTTATACATGTTTCCTAAATTAGACGTCGCCGCTTGTTTACAATGTTTTAAGCACGTGTGCATATCCAGTAGACCTGTAGCAAAAGACAGAAGAGCTTCTCGCACTGATTCGAGCGATGCATTCGTTATCGATTGCTCAAGTCGATAATGGATTAGTCAAATCAAATAAAATGAAGCATAGAAAAATATTTTGTACTCAAGTGGACTATTTTTGTGAATCCATTCCCCTTGATAACTTACACTTTGCCGAATACGATTCATGCATATACATCACTACACTTATACTTGGATGACATTTGGGATTCGCTGACCGACACTCACTAGTTTTGAATTCCAAGAATCGCCTTCTTACACAACGCTCTATACCTAAGATGCATGCGTACCTAATTATTCTGAATATAAAGTTCATTGTGTAGGATGCCCTCCTGACATTCTGAGCATCTTTGATCTACGGAAAGCAATTCTTCACAAATTCAAGTTTAGTCTACCTTCAGTGTGCACTCATCATCTGCTAAAACACGAGCCCCTTCACACATGCCCCCTAGAAGAGCTATCGTCGCAACAGGGCCTGTAACTGATTGATCATGTCCTGTTCTCAGACTTATTCTGAATCCATCTATTTGTTGCCCTTCATTGGTGACCCATAGGATGCTTCAAAATGTATGTATACAGTTTGGCATTCCAGAGGAGGATGTCCGACTGCCCGAGAGAGACGAAGTGGCTAATCGTCCTCCTGTCAGGTTCATTGCTTGCCATCCTTACACGTGTTTAGATGGTGTTGTTCCTCCCTTTAACCCCTTCTTGTAGTCAGTCCTTGAGGAATTAGGAGTTGCACCTTACCAACTGCACCTGAGCAGCTACGCTGTGCTCAGTGGTTTATACGTGTTTTTCTTGCTAACTTTACAGTGCATGCCCTAGTTCAAGGAAATCTGTTATCTTTGTGCCTTTTAAAGGAGGAAAGACCATCCTTCCTTAATTTTCGTTGAGGCTTCCAAAAACCGGAAAATCATCCTTGGCCTGCAAGACAAGAATCCTCCTTTCATGAATTTGTTCTTCTATGTCAAATGTCCAAGTGGTTTCAATAGGTTTTGGACCAGAGGAGGTGAGTACTCAAGCGGAAGTCGCCTTTCTTATTGAATTCATAAGCTTGTGGCATTTTGACTTAGCTTCTATTTTCCCACTTAACCTTGCAGTTTTTCCTTCCCAAGTTCAGGATCCTAAGAACTTACCAATGTTTGAATCCTTGAAGATTGTTTATGAAAAAGAGAGGCAAAAGGATTTCCTGCTTCAAGATGTGTTTCAATACAAAAGCCTCTCGATTGTCCATCCCTCAAGAGATCTCGACGTTTGTTCGTGATGCGCCTAATAATCAGTCTACTCAATAGATGGAGGAGGATAAATCGAAGGAGACTTCTCCCGGAGATGCCCCAGTTATCGAAGTATCGGGTCAACAACTTGATGCAGAACAAGGTATTCCGCATAGGACCTTTCTCATCAATCAAGGCAACGAAGGGGAATTTATACAACGTGAAGAAAAAGCTCTCTCGGATCCTAAGGTAGATATAGAGGATGGGGAACTTCTAAGTGATAATGATACTAGCATGCGGACTAGCGAGTTTGTCCCCTAGTTCACAAATTCATCTAGCAAATATTCTAGTAGCGGAGAATCCAACACCGATTCCGCGGATCCGGTTACCAACAATGTTCAAGTCACCTCACCTCAGACTCCTTCCGCTGATGTCCCTTCCAGAGACAATTAGGAAATCTTTGGGGATTCAAGCGATATATATGCGACACCAGTCGAAATCTTTAAGGATGACCCTATGCCCATTACTCCTACAACATCTAGTTCGGGCATTCCTATGACACCATTCTTCGCTTTGTGTCCCACGAAATAAATTTCCACATTCCCTGAGACTCCCATGATTCCCTACATGTTGACCGGTTCGTAAGGGAGGTAGGTTTAGATAACATTCACTTGCACCTTTAACCATATCTATGTAACACTCATGCTTCTTCTATTCTCCCCACTACTACAAACAGGTCAGTTGCATCATCATATTTGCGACGTTGTATTAGTAACTAACACAAAACACATTATGTATGAAAATTTATATTTAATGATCGTAGCAATTATGCTATCATTAGAGTTAGAAAGTGACAGGTGTCACATACGATCGTAGTAGAATGTATGTCTTTTGCGATCGTTTGGGTTACACTGGTAGCAAATAATTTTCAATTGCTATCTCCTATATTATTAATTATTTTATTAGTTTTTCTATCTCCTTTGTCATCGCCAATTCCTTAGTTTCATTCACCACCTACATTCCCAAAATAAAGAAATTACTAAACCCTAAACAATAACGTGCCTGTTAGCGCCATCATCGACCAAAGCTTCCTCTGTGTTTGCTAAATCCATCATCAGTCGAAACATCCTCTGTGTTTGCTACCTCCATCATCTGAGCTCGTTTAATTTCTTATGATATTCTGGAATGGTCATATCTCCTTGTATCTGATAAGAGAATTCATCACATAACCGCTCAGTCACTTCAGGAGGAGTAAATCTTTCTAGGAAAATCTCTTTGAATCTATCCCAGGTGATATCATCTTCTGGATTATCTTTGATGATTGTTTCCCACCAGATTAAAGCTTCTTCTTTGAGCGCCCAAGATGCTACTAATCTTTTCTAATCATCTCTCAACTAGATACGTTCAAAAATTCTTTCCGTAGAGCTCATCCGAGCTTGAGTCTGAATTATAGATTCATTGCCCGAGAATTGCGCTCCGCCCAGATTTCGATATCTCTTCAATAGAGCCTCTAGATCTGGTTCTGACACTCATTTTCCAGTACTTCTGCAAATAGCATATCAAGTGTCAGGTCAACAGAAAAGATATTTCAAAATATAGAGGCAAATACTTGAATGTAAATGTGTCTACCGGGGTGTATTTCATTTTGCTTTACTCATACTAGGATATTACTGATCCTATCTGTAATGAGTTACTCGTCCTAGAACACTACTGGATCTATTTCAGACGAGTTCGTTAATATGTTATATTCCAACAATAAGCTTAACCAAAACTCTGATACCACGTTGTGACGACCCCAAAACCCCGTGTCACGGTGTCAAGGGTAATCTTTGGAATATAACACATAAACAGATAATAGCAGAACAGAATTAGATAAATACACTAGATAATGCACAATAGAATCTACTGGATGAACGTAATCATCAAAGTTACACAGTATACAGGATCATACTTAGTACAAATACCGTTTAGCTATACATAAATGTTTACAGCGGAAAACAAACATAATATGTACAATAGGAGCTGAACAACATAATATAGATAAATGATAGAATCCATCTTCAGCTCCATCTATCTAGAAAGAGCCTGCTAAAACCTGAAGACAAGGTTGCCCATGTAGAAAAAGGGGCACCCGAGTTTGAAAGTGAAACAAACTACGAGTCAGTCATGGGACTGGTATGAGAAATCTACTCAACACATTTTAAATATGGCTAATCATAGGACCATGCCACTTTCATGGAACGGGTTTACTCCATCGGATTGCCAGTGCTTTAAAACAAACAATTCTTTTAAACATCGCAATGCTTTTTATAAAAATGAAGCCATTATAAGACTCAGTTCCCATCACACAATGCAACGCAAACCGGAGGATAGAGTTTTACCTTATGATGGCCAAAATATGCTTGATACGAATAAAACAAAAGCATTTGATATTATTACTAGTGTTTACATGTTTCAAAAACAATTTCGAATCATAACTATCAATCACAGACGGCATGGGTACCATATATCATGTCGCCATATATATATACAATCAAAACCGCACGATGTCGTATTTGGAAATTGGATTTCCGTCATGAACCAAGGCAAAAGATAGTCCTCACCGACTACGAGACTGTCTAGCCCGAGCCTTAGGGTCAGAGCGCATCGACCCCTTGGATCGTCAGGGCCGGTCCACCGATGTGGATTAAAATTCCTGAACACTGCGTTTCCCCACCCTTTGGGGCGTAAGTGAGCCAACGAATGACTCCATCGGTCCCGGATCGACCGATATAACCGAGGCGCCTCGCAACAGCAACAACCACATAGGTGAAAATAATATAAATGTCAGCCAGTTTAAGCACCGACACCACCTCTAACTAGAAAGAAACACATGTCCTCCCTGAGGTCCTTTCTCCCATTTCTGGTTCATACCGGGGTGTAAGGCTCGCGAATTCACGTTATACACAAAGATACGCCACATAGGCAGTGCTTTGATCATCAACCACAAGACTTTGCTTTTCAACAGAAGCTCTGATCACTGCATCTTAGCATGCCACACAGGCAATTCACATCATGCAACTGATGGCTATCAATCACACGGAATAAAAATTCCAATGTCAGACACACAATCCATTTACAAGTCCGTTCTGGGTCGGAACGAAACCGGAGGCACTATATACCTCGCAAACCCATCGACCTCCACGTACTATGGACGATCACCACTCATTATCCATATTTCGGGATGCCTCCCAATCAGGACATCAGTTACCATCCAACCGAGGTGAAGATCTCCGGTCTTCGACCACCGTCTTCATCTTCGAATTCTTATCGTCGATTCAGTTATTCAGAATGTGACAAACCCGGTCTTTCTGAGCAACTCGCATATATAATGAACAAGTGCAACACAAACACACATACGCCATATTCCAATTCATTAGTCACCAACCGTAAATCAGTAAGAGAACGATTTCCCAAATATTAACCCCGAAGGCCGAAACCAACATCAGATCAAAACCCAGGACACCATTCGACTTAGCCAACCTTCAGTTAGTTTCTAAATTTCACATTCCATATCGTTTATAATATTTTATAATGATTTATCGCAATTTTTATTTATTTTAAAATAGCCATTTATTCAAACGACGCTTCGGGCCATAACGCGACCGTGGCGCTGTTTTTCTTCAGATTTGATTTACACATATATGAAAATCTAACCGTTGGATCTTCACAAAATTTACATCATTAGAAAGATCTTTTCAAAATGAATCCAACGGTTCCAGTTTTGGGAAAACCCGACGGTCGGATCTCCCGGTACACTCGTTTGAAGTTTCGATCTCAAAATACGAACTACAGCGTCGTTATTCGATTTAATATAATTATATATATATATAATCGATTCTGGCGCTGTTTTTCTTCAGATTTGAATTAAACATTCCATACAATCCAACCGTTGTATCTTTACAAAGTTGGTGTCATTGGAAAGATATTTCCAAAGCGAACCCAACGGTTTCGGTTTCGGAAAAATCCGATGGTCGGATCTCCCGCACTAATCGTTTGAAATCACGTTTTCAAAACACGAACTGCAGCTTCGTTATTCGATATATGTCAATTCTATTTTTATATATATATATCGATTCTTCGATTTCAAAACTATATTCTTTTCATACATTTGATAAAAATGATATTTTTGTCCAACCGACAATTATTTCAACACTTCGCTATTTTTAACAATTCATGTATATAGTAAAAATGTGATTTTTATTGTAAAACAATTTATTTTGAAACACGATTATTTTATATAGTTCATACAGGGGATAAAAATATGTTTTTTATTATAAAACAATTTATTTCTAAACACGACTATTTTATATAGTCTATATAGATGATAAAAATATGATTTTTATTATAAAACAATTTCTTTCGAACCTGAATACCATTCAACACATGAATTTCTATTCAACGAATGAATTTCGATTCAACACATGAATGTTTTCTATAGTTTGTATATATTGAGTAAAAATGTGATTTTTATTGTTAAAACAATTTATTTAAAACACGAATACCATTCAACACATGAATTTCTATTCAACGAATGAATTTCGATTCAACACATGAAGGTTATTCAATAGATGAAAATAATTCTAATACATGAATATTATTCAAAATTTCGGCAGCATAACGGCAGGGTAGTTAAAACCGGGGCCGTCCCTAGTACGGCTCCTCGCTCTACCTTAAAGCCTCGCAGCTTTTGACAATGGGGAATCATGCATCTAGTTCGCACGCAGGCGGCATGTATATTTTTTTTTTCATTTCCATCAAACTAATCCTATGTGGTTTCAACCAAATAATTCTCAACCACAAACGGGTATTTTTCAATCACAATCAATCAATTTCAACCACAAACAATTCTAATCAACCATTCGTAATCAACCAATTTTCACACCAATCACAACCAATAAATATCGTTCATGGTTTGTGGACGAGGGGCATATATACATATATAAAAGCGTTTCACTTCTATTCAACAGATATATAATTTTTACAACGCATATATAACTTATATATCGAACGTACAACTTATACAATGCTTATACAAGAGGTGTACAACGCTTATACAAGAGGTGTACAACGCTTATATAACCCATACATCGACTATATAATTTATACATCGTCGTTTTCCATATCGTTTATAATTTAGAAATCTAACATTGGGTTCCACTCCACCAAAAATTGTAGAAGGCTCAGAAAAATATTCGGTCTCTTCTAGAATGTAGAAGACATCCACACGAGTCCACTGTCTCTTGTTTCACTGAATTTCGTCAACAAACGAAAAAGATATGATTTTATTCCCTAAAATCAAACTTTGCAACACTTTTATATGTTGAAAACATTTTTAAAAACAATAAGCCGTATACCTTCAGTTTTTATTTAAACCTAGGGTTTGAATTTTCTTCCAATCCGTTGCTCGAGGCCACAATTGGTCGGCTCCACGTCGAAGAGCCTCGAAAGGCGCGCTGACTGGTGGTAGATGCATCAGACTCGAGCTGGGTATCAGGGAGAAAACTGGCGATGAACGGCGGCACTTCAGAGCGACGAATCTCGAGAACCAACGAGCGATACCAGGCGGGAGTGGCACGGATTTAAAGAGGAGGAGATTCTCTTCCAAATTATCTAAAGAAGCTTTGATTTTTATTGAGAGGATCGAACGGAAACGAGAGGAGAAAGAATATGATGCCGCCGCCGTTCGTTTTTAGGGTTGTCGGGTTCTACAGGATGGGGGAGATGAAATTGGATTGGCCCCCTCTATTTTATATTTATTTTTAATTTCATTAAATCTGAAAATACCCCTCACCACATATAAACTCAAATTCATACCCAACGACTATCGTCCCTAGCGTTTTACCCCCATTTCGAACACAATGGGATATGTTTTGTAGGCGCATTCGACTGTTTCAGTCAGTTTTCCTTCAAATTAAAATATAAAACATTCAATATTCGATTTGAACGTACATTTCAATTTCCCAGGGCCACAAACTGATTCGAAAAATTCCAGAAAATTAAATCTAGCTATGTTTGACGATACGGTCCCAACAAACTAGTTTCGTCGAAATATGAGACCGTTTGAAAAATGGCCCATTTCTGGTCGATCCAATTTAACTGTAATTGACCAAAACACATTTTCCTTTGCCACGCTCACATATTAGTTTCAAAAATTATGAAATTTGAAATCTAGCAATAATTTGACATCCCGGATCCAACAAAAGTTGTTTCGTCGAATTCCGAGGTCGTTTGCAAAATGGACATTTTCAAGGGCTATATAAACTCCATAGCGACCTTTCAGAAAATTCATTTGGCCATAACTTTTGCTTCCCGCTACGAAACTTCGATTTTTCAGATTCGTTAGAAAGGTATTCACTAACAGATTTAATTGTTTTTGGTTTCACTCAAATTCGTTTTGTTTTGCCCCGGTACAGTCAGTCAAAGTTTGAATTCAAATTTTGAAACTACCGCACCATTCAGGCCTCGTTTATAATTATAATTAATTATATGCCTTTTCAATTGTCGATTCAAACTTACTTTTCATCATTATTATTTAAAATATTTATTTTAAATATTTAAAATCCACTAAATTAGCCAATTTAAAATTTTTAAATTGGTTCAGATTTTCAGGGTCGTTACAATCTCCCCCACTTAAAACTTTTCGTCCTCGAAAAGGAACAAAGTCGAAAGTGGTTTGATTAATCAACTCTACGTTCAATCTGGCTTCCATTCTCCAACTTTTCAGTTTCTGAAAATTTTCAAATTCTTTAAAAATTTGGCTAACACCCGGAATTTTCGAAAAATTTCGCCATAACCTCCTTCGTACGGGAAGGGGTTTGGAAATTTATTGGACCGTATTAGGTACCCAATAAATCCTATAAAGCATGAACATATTTATAGTGATATATTCTAGTGTTTACAGGGGAGCGTGTATAGATAATAACCCCAGAGAATAAATTCTCGTCACCCTGTCAAAGCCTGAGGGAGTGTGTATTTTAATTGCTCCAGAGAATAAATTCTCGTCACCTCGTCCCGTGTGGGAACTAAATAATCCATGTGCCGTATCTAATGACTAGAGAGACGTGATTATTGTCAACTCCATACCCGTGTGGGGTTTTTATTAATCTGGCAATTTATCGTTACATTTTTATATGGTCATATCAGTCATCAGTTCAACCTGTAAAATATAGTCATCGTCATACAAGCCTCTCGCTCGTATGGTAAATCTTCCATCTCGTCACACAAGCTCCAAATTCTTATGTGGTATATGATGAAGTATACCTATCTTCAAGAGCTATGCCATGTAGTGTAGTTCAAAATTAATTGTTACTATCCTATGGCGGCGTTTATTATTACACACAGAATAACCAGCACTCCGCATCCAATGACATTCACAGGAGTTGATATAATAATATTTCGCATCCAACTCATTAAGGTTTACCTATTTGTCGGGCACACAAATAAATTCTTTACTCAACAGCTATTCCAATTACCTGTTCAAACATATATAATGCACATGTATATATTTCTATCTATTTTTAAATCAGTTCAATGTGTGAGTCAATCGAATAAATCCTACCATTCATTCTCTTATTAATTAAATTAACTATCGTTTCAATAATTTAATTAATCCAATTTACTATCACACAATCCAAACAACAAGCAATTTGTTTTTAACTTTTCAAAAATTACTAATCAATTTCTATACTCTTTTAAAATCATTCAGACTATAGAATTAAAAGTGCACATCCATGGAAAGAAAATAAAAATAGAGAAGAGAACTAATTGGTAATGCAAAGTATGGTAAATGTACCTTGCACCGGAGTCAATCAGAGATATCCACTCGGCACCTAGGATAGGCTTTCTGAATGCTCTCCTCAGTTTCCCAAGTATAATCTCGCGGATCTCCACTCCATTGCTCTTTGACTAAGTGAACCTTCTTGTTCCTCAGTTCTTTGGTTTCTTTGCCGATGATCTTTAGCGGCTCTCTTCTCACAGCCAATTCTGGGGTAATTTCAATATCCTGTTGAGCTGCTTCTTCCACAATGAAGTCTGGATCATGAACGTGCTTTCGAAGTTGAGATATGTGAAATACATTATGAACTCCAGGCAACCAATCAGGCAATTTAACTCTATAAGCGAGGGTTCCAATCCGTTCTAGAATAGGGAATGGACCAATAACTCTGGGCGCCAACTTTCCAGTTTTTCCAAATCGAATCACTCCCCTCATCGGAGAAACCTTTATATACACATAATCACCAACAGAAAAAGCCAAATCCCTTCTTCTCGAATCAGCATAGCTCTTCTGTCGGCTTTGAGCGACGAGTAATCGTTTCTTAACGAAGTCGACTTTGTCTACGGCTTCTCGGATCATATCTGGTCCCAATACAAGCCTATTTCCAGGTTCAACCCAACAAGCAGGAGATCGGCACGGTCTACCATACAACGCTTCGAATGGTGACATTGTCAGGCTCGCCTGGTAGCTATTGTTATATGAGAATTCAGCCAAATGCAGATGGTATTCCCATGATCCACCAAAGTCAAGAACACACGCCCGCAATAAATCTTTTAGTATACGATTCACCCTCTCAGTCTGACCATCTATCTGAGGATGATAAGCGGTGCTTAAGTTCAGCTTCGTTCCCAGCTCTACTTGAAATGCCTCCCAGAATTTACTAGTAAATATCGGGTCTCTATCACTGACTATACTGAGCGGCACCCCATGTAGTCTAACAATTTCCCTGAAATATATCTGCGCCAGACTTTGAGCAGTTCTGTTTGATCTGACAAGTATGAAATGGGCGGTCTTCGTGAAGCAATCTACGATCACCCAAATACTGTCATTTCCTTTCCCGGTTCTGGGCAAACCATCTACGAAGTCCATGGAAATATGTTCCCACTTCCATTCTGGAACGTCCAGCGGTTGCAACAATCCAGTAAGTTTCTGTTGCTCGCTTTTGACTTGCTGGCAAGTAGGGCATCGGCTAACATATAAAGAAATGTCCCTCTTCATCGACTTCCACTAAAAAGTGCGTTTGATGTCCTTATACATTTTGCTTACTCCCGGATGGATACTAAGTTTTGACTTGTGGCACTCATCCAGTACTTCCTTTCGGAGCTCAGAAATGTTAGGGACACAGATTCGACCTTTTAGCCTTAGAATCCCATCATTATCAACATGAAAACTCGCGGGCTTGCCTTTCTGAATTATCTCTCTGATCTTCTGAATGAAGTGATCATCCTTCTGAAGAGCAGATATTTTATCTATCAATGAAGTCGTGATAATAAAACTGGCGATCATTTCATTCTTTTGGCTTAACGCATCGGCCACAACATTGGCTTTCCCTGGAGTGTATAGAATCTCAAAGTCATATGCTGCAAGAAACTCCAGCCAACGTTGCTGCCTCAGATTCAAGTCTTTCTGGGTGAACAGATACTTTAGCGACTGGTGATCTGTAAACAGTTCAAATCTCTCACCCAGAAGATAATGTCTCCAGATTTTCAAAGCGAATACTATAGCCAATAACTCAAGATCATGAGTGACGTAGTTTTTCTTGTGCGGCTTCAGCTGGCGGCTAGCATAAGCAACAACTTGACCTCTTTGCATTAATTCTGCACCAATCCTCTCTAGAGGCATCTGTCCAGACTTTTAAATCCTGATTACCGTCGATAATGGTAAACATTGGAGCAGTCGTTAATCTTAACTTTAGCTCTTCAAAAGCCTCCTCACATACTGGAGTCCATTTGAATTTTGAGTGCTTCTTCGTAAGCTTCGTTAAGTGACCAGATATCTTCGAAAAGTTTTTAATGAACTTCCGGTAATAACTTGCCAATCCAAGAAAACTGCGGACTTCTGTAGGAGTACTGGGCTGCTTCCAATTTTGAATAGCTGTGATTTTACTTGGATCCACAGCAATTCCTTCTTTCGATACGACGTGTCCTAGAAATTTCACTTCATCTTGCCAGAATATACATTTGGACAGTTTAGCTTTCAATACATTCCTTCTCAGAATTTCCAGAACTTGCTCCAAATGTTTTTCATGTTCAGCTTTTGATTTAGGGAAGATTAAAATATCGTCAATAAAAACCATAACAAACTTATTCAAAACTCCTCTGAACACTCGATTCATCAGATCGACGAAGTAAGCTGGAGCATTACATAAGTCGAACGGAATTACTAACCACTCGTAGAATAAGTCTGGACCTCTGAATGTTGTCATAGGAACACACTCTTCGGCAATACGAAGTTGATGGAAGCCTGTAGCTAGGTCCATCCTTGAGAATACTTGTGCGCCATTCAGACGATCCAATAAATCATCAATTCGCGGCAATGGATATTTATTCTTTATTGTTTGCTTGTTCAAATCACGATAATCTACACATAGTCGTAGAGTACCGTCAGACTTTGGGACAAACACCACTGCTGCTCCCCAATCAGAGAAACTAGGCCTGATCAGACCCTTCCATACAAGCTGTCGAGTTTGATTATCTAACTCTTCTTTCTCCTTTAGGGTCATCCTCCGAATAGTGTGCACTACTGGCCTTGCATTCGGGATTAAAGAAATTTTGAAATCAATTTCTCTCTGCGGAGGTAAGCGAACAACTTCTTCGAATACATCCGCATAGTTCTTGACGACAAGAATATCTTTTACGAGGTCGGGAATATTCTGTGTGACTACTGGGGTATTTTCAATTTGAGCAGGAGAAATATCCAAAGCTGCCCAGAAGTCCTTTCTATTAGAATTCTGACCTTCACAGGGAATGGTTATATAATCACATGATTTAATCTTCGCCCTGACGACCCTGTCGGCGCATTTAACCTCAGCTTCATATTTGGTCAACCAGTCTAACCCCAAAATAAGATCAAACTTTGTAAAATTCATGACGACCGTGATGATAGGGAACCGATAATGAGAAAAAGAAACCGGCACTCCACAAACCCAACTGAGATCGAGTAAACCCCCATCCGGATTATGGACAGTCATTGGTTTTTTGAGCTTCTTCAAATTCAAATCCAGTTTCTTAACCGCATTCTTTACAACAAAGCTTCGCGACGCGCCGATGTCAAACAGTACTTTAACTGGAATATCTTTGACAGTTAGCGTGCCTTCTAAAACATCAGGCCTTTCCTGACTAGCTGAAGGTGATGGAGTTTCTGCCACTTCATTCACTTGAACTACTTCAGGCTTGTTTAAGAGCGGGCAATCCTTTGCAAGATGACCAACCTTATGGCATTGTTTGCACTCCCTATTCTCTTGAAACTCCCCATCAGTTCTAAACCTCTTCTTCTTTTGCTTTCGATTGGCTCTATATCCATCCTTTATTGGTTTCTTTAAAGATTTACATTTTCTGGACAAATGGCCCTTCTGATTGCAGTTAAGGCATATGGCAGCAGTTACTAGTTCTTTCTCAGATCTGGCCCTTTTCTGATTTACTTTGGGCTTATTACTGGCCTCAGGACTATCAGTCACAGACTCACCTTTATTACTAGAACCGACCTCTTCTTCGTCACGCAACATACCTTTCTTATGGAGATCTTCATACTGATAAGCCATATAAATCATTTCTGAAAAAGGAAGCTTCACATTCCTCATTACACTATTCTGATATCTCCTTTGCAGGCCATGAATAAATCTCAGATTCTTCCTCTTTGGATCTTGAATCAGATGAGGAGCAAAGTGAGAAAGTTCGTTGAATTTCTTGTGATATTCTGGAATGGTCATATCTCCTTGTATCAGATAAGAGAATTCATCACATAATCGCTCAGTCACTTCAGGGGAATAAATCTTTCTAGGAAAATCTCTTTGAATCTATCCTAGGTGATATCACCTTCTGGATTATCTTTGATGATTGTTTCCCACCAGATTAATGCTTCTTCTTTGACGTCCAAGATGCTACTAATCTTTTCTGATCATCTCTCAACTGGATACGTTCAAAAATTCTTTCCGCAGAGCTCATCCAAGCTTGAGTCTGAATTATAGGTTCATTGCCCGAGAACTGTGAGCCTCTAGATCTAGTTCTGCATTTCTTATGTTTTTGACACTCATTTTCTAGCACTTCTGCAAATAGCAGATCAAGTGTCAGGTCAACAGAAAAGATATTTCAAAATATAGAGACAAATACTTGAATGTAAATGTGTCTATTGGGGTGTATTTCATTCTGCTTTACTCATACTAGGATATTACTGATCCTATCTGTAATGAGTTACTCGTCCTAGAACACTTGTAACACCCCACATCCGTTAGTGTCACTCATAAAGGGAATGCACTAAGTTCTGTGGAGCATTTTAAGGTAAAAGATGCAGATGAATTACAAGACAGACAAAAATTAAAACAGCGGAAAATAAAACTTTGCTTTATTGATAAAATAATTTGTACAACGATTTCTTTACAATATCAGAGTATCATCTGTCCTACAAAATAAAGAAGCATAAAACAACATTTATATTCCCCAATGTAGCAAGAGCCAGCCATAGCATCTGAAAAGAGAATCCAAGCAAAACTTCGACAAATCTTCAAGCTGGGAAAGAGTGACAGTCCAACTTAACCTGAGCTATATTATTCCCTCCTTTACTACCTTGGGGGGGGGGGAACGGAAGAAAAGAAGACGAAAGAAAAACAGAGTCAAACATAAAGCCTGAGTAAGTTCAGTTACTTCTAGCATGTGAACATGGAAAAACAAAACGACATGAATTAACTGAATACAAGATAACACCATGATGATAGGGTCAGCAAGATTAGACAAAGTTAACACAAGATATGCTAAGACAATGTAAAATGGATATGCCCTAATACTTTCGCCGCTTCGCTATTTCCTTGTTATGCTGGTTTCTATATCTCTGCACCACCTAACTAGTGTCCCAACTAGTAACGATAACGTGATCCCAATCCCTGTAGTTTCCATTGCCTTCAGGCATACATATAACATTTATTACCTAGATCTAATCTAGGGTTTTCTATCAAGTGCTTTCTAGATTCAACTAGAGTTTATGCTATCTGCTGAACGCTTCTCGGATTCAGGGTTTATGCCACCTAGTCCAACTAGGGATTATGCTACCTGTCGAACGATGCCCCAAAGTCTAGGACACACTACCTAGAGTGGTATACATTCCTAGACTTCCCCACGTATGTAACGCGAATTGTTGTCGCTTGTCTAGATGCACATGTCCTGTAATGTGCGGCCCGAGTCCTATGGCAGGGCAAATCAAGAAACACAGAACTCGGTCGGGAGCTTTCAGATATCTACCGATGCAGATGCTAAGGTCTGTTTTTATTCCAGTGGCTATGGTCCCACTCGACCCCTCCCTCAACTAATGAAAGGCACACCTTGAAAAATGAGAACTATACGCAGGACCCCTATGCCCCACTAACCTATGGCCATCCTCACCCATAACTAGATAGAAAGTATATGGTCTTTGGAGTTCTCCGCCTTTCCGCTTCACGTATCTCGATTGACTCAAGATGGATGGTAGACGACGAGTTGCTATCACAGGGCTACCGGTTTCTCGCCGAATCACGCTGGTCCATCCTGGTCTTTAGGTTGCCATATTTTGCAACCAAGGCATACCCTTGGTTCTTCTACCGCAGACCTTAACCTCTGTGAGCCTAGGGGGATCATCTACAGCCTCACAGAGGGATACCAAGAGTACCCTTACGTCTCCTCGAAGCCTCGGACTTCGTAACCCAATTCGTTGGAGCCTTCGTTTTAATCAAACGGACGTTCGCTCCTTCCCGTGTTATACAAAGAATTACTACTTAGTTTTGCTAACTAAGGTTTACCACTTAGTTTCCAGAATCGTTGTTTTCTTAACTAAGGTTTACTACTTAGCACCTTTTAACTAAGGTTTAATACTTAGTTCTCTTTCTCGTCAATTTGGATTGGTTAAGTGTCCTTAGTCAATTCAAGCTAACTTAACCCTCTTCATTTATCCTGATAAACTGGTTAAGTGTTATCTGTAATTCATGTTGACTTAACCCTACCACAAAGCAAGTTATATTGGTTAAGTATTTCTTATTACTTAACCCTATTCATTCATCCTGTATTGGTTAAGTGTTCCTTTTTAACTTAACCTTGCCCCTCTGTTTTAACTAACACTTTATTAATGGTTAAGTATTATCCCTTCATGTTTTAGACTTAACCCTATTCATTTATCACAATCTGATGGTTAAGTGTTCAAGTTTACTTAACCCTACGGTCTAGTCCAGCTAACATATCAAATTGGCTAAGTGTATTAAATTTTACTTAACCCCAACCTCTAGTCTAGTTAACATGTTAATTTGGCTAAGTGTATTAACTTTACTTAACCCCACCTTCTAGTCTAGTTAAAATGTTTATTTGGATAAGTATTTTCTTAGTTACTTAACCCCTACAAATCTTGTCTTGTTACGATGTTAAGTTTGGTTAAGTGTTCCTATGGACTTAACCCTCCCATTCTAGCTTAACTGTGTTAAGTTGGTTATCATGTTGAATTGGTTAAGTGTCTTAGTTAACTTAACCCTACCATTCTTGTTCTAGCTTTAACTAAATAAATTAAAGCCGCGACCACTCACATTAGACAGATATTGTTGCGACTACTGGATGTGCCGGTTGGTTCCGAGCAGGTTTACATCGCAACTCAGTCTAACCTCGGGTTAGGCATATTCGTGTTTTCTAACTTCAAAGGGTTTTGATTAATTTTCAAATCAGGTTTTGAAAGTAACCATCCCGTCCGTCGGATCAGTTAGGGATAGCCAGGGAGAGCAGGAAACTTGTATTTTCCAAACCCAAGCCTAGACGCTATCCACTCTGTCACCCTAGAACTTTCTGGTGTGTTATTAAGAGATGTCGTTAATAAACCTTTGTTTTGTATATTTATAAATTGTTAACAATTTATCCTCAAAGTCCATTTTCCCTTTATAAATAAATTTGGCCTATACCATACACATTTGCCATGCCCACTAATGGACTTATATTCTAGGCCCAAATCTTGATTTGCCTATCTTACAGTTTATAGCAATTTAGATCCAACATCCTCATTTATAGTTCATTCCAAAAACTAGATTTTATATTCTAGTTTACCGTTTATGCCCAAAACTTAATTTGCATACCAACTACCTACTTTGTGGCCTATTTAACCATTTACCATTTACACCCAATGTATGTAAATTATTCACAATTATGCTAATATACTTATCATGCTTAATCTAGCCACCCAATTCTGATTTAATATTCTAATTTCAGTTCATGTCAAAACTAAACTTGTTATTCTAATTTTCATCTTAATAGTCATGCCATAATGCATGTTCCCAAATTATGCCAATTTCCAAGTTTAGTCAATTTCATGTTTTTCCCAAAACGTATTCCCATCGTTCGTAAAATCATGATTCAACCTAGTTTATAAATAAATCTTGATTCGTGGATCAAAGGGAATGAACCAAAATGCCATGAAAGAATAAACATAATAACTGGCATAAGATGATAATTCACAGACATATAGATCTGGTGATATTACGACATGAAAAGGGTTGAATAGTATAGGTTCAAGAACATGGGTAGACCTAACTTAATAGGTAAATTCCCAAGATCAAGATCCAAGGATAACTAGAAATAGAAAGTCAAGCATAGATCCAATATAATGCCAGTTTGGGATACAACATGGTTTTGTAACTACAGTGTCATGGGCATAAATAATAACCTTATATCCATAGTCATAGGCAATAAATCCTCACAGTTAATGAATCACAGTCATAGGCGATGTTCATAGTCAAAGGAAAATAATTCTCACAGTCATGAGTCACAGTCATAGGCAATGTTCATAGGCAATGTTCATAGTCAAAGAGGCATATGGTTTTAAGGTCCATTGTTTCATAGTCACAGTCTTATTGGTCGTCGAATCATAACAGTTCTTAATTAGGTCCAAGGATATAAGCACTGATTCGAACCGAAAGATTTGGCATATTCTTTTATTCCTTTAATTTCTTGTCACGAATAGATAAAAACGTTCAAATCTAAAAATTAACCGACTTACAGAGATTAGATTAGATTCGTAGAAAAACAGTCGTTGAAGTCGTTTGAATCTTCACTTGAATCCTAGCTTGTTTTGAATCTCCTCTTGAAAGTCTTGAGCAACATTTCCTCGTCTTGATTTATTTTACATATTATTTTATTTATTATTTAATTAAGAGGAGGAGAAGAAGCCATGTTCACCAAGAATCTTTGCAGCATAAGGTTAGAGAAGATTTGTGAATAGAGAAGGAGACTAGGGGCTGTTTATATAGGATTAGGCGGACGAATCTAGGCAGAAAACGAGACCAGGTACATCAGAATGCACCCAGGCCCAAAAGTGGGTTTTTGCACCCAGGTCGACACCCATGTCGACTGGGCAGTCGACCTGGTCAGGGGGGGGGGTCGACTACCCAGTCGACTCCCCAGTCGACCTGGGTCCTGGGCGGGAATTTTCCCGCCCAGCCCGCTTCTGGGTTTGAATTCGAATTTCGAATTTCGAGCTGTTTTCTATTCTGAAAATTCCTGAAACTTCGGAGGGTCATATCTCCCTCATACGGACTCCGATTCTCGCAAACTCAGACTCGTTTCCAAGCAGAATTTCGAGAAGAACGCAATGGCGCAACCCGTTTCCCTTGATTTTGATTTTAAAGTTTAATTCTGCCTTGATTTGTGAATCCTAGTGCTACAAATTTACGGGGTGTTACAACACTACTGGTTCTATTTCTGACGAGTTCGTTAATATGTTATATTCCAGCACTAAGCTTAACCAAAGCTCTGATACCACGTTGTGATGACCCCAAAACCTCGTGTCACGGTGTCAGGGGTAATCTTTGGAATATAACACATAAACAGATAATAGCTGAACAAAATTAGATAAATACACCAGATAATGCACAATTGAATATACTGGATAAACGTAATCATCAGAGTTACACAGTATACAGGATCAAACTTAGTACAAATACAGTTTAGCTATACATAAATGTCTACAGCGGAAAACAAACATAATATGTACAATAGGAGCTGAACAACATAAAAAAGATAAATGATAGAATCCATCTTCAGCTCCAGCTATCCAGAAAGAGCCTGCTAAAACCTGAAGACAAGGCTGCCCGTGTAGAAAAAGGGGCACCCGAGTTTGAAAGTGAAACAAACTACGAGTCAGTCATGGGACTGGTATGAGAAATCTACTCAACACATTTTAAATATGGCTAATCACAGGACCACGCCACTTTCGTGGAACGGGTTTACTCCATCGGATTGCTAGTGCTTTAAAACAAACAATTCTTTTATACATCGCAATGCTTTTTATAAAAATGAAGCCGTTATAAGACTCAGTTCCCATCACACAATGCAACGCAAACCGGAGGATAGAGTTTTACCTTATGATGGCCAAAATATGCTTGATAAAAATAAAACAAAAGCATTTGATATTATTACTAGTGTTTACATGTTTCAAAAACAATTTCGAATCATAACTATCAATCATAGATGGCATGGGTACCATATATCATGTCGCCATATATATATACAATCAAAACCGCACGATGTCGTATTTGGAAATTGGATTTCCATCATGAACCAAGGCAAAAGATAGTCCTTACCGACTTCGAGACTGTCTAGCCCGAGCCTCAGGGTCAGAGCGCAACGACCCTTGGATCGTCAGGGCCAGTCCACCGATGTGGATTAAAATTCCTGAACACTGCATTTCCCGCCCTTTGGGGCGTAAGTGAGCCAACGAATGATTCCATCGGTCCCGGATCGACCGATATAACCGTGGCACCTCGCAACAGCAACAACCACATAGGTGAAAATAATATAAATGTCAGCCAGTTTAAGCACCGACACCACCTCCAACTAGAAAGAAACGCATATCCACCCTGAGGTCCTTTCTCCCGTTTCTGGTTCATACCGGGGTGTGAGGCTCACGAATTCACGTTATACACAAAGCTACGCCACACAGGCAGTGCTTTGATCATCAACCACAAAACTTTGCTTTTCAACAGAAGCCCTGATCACTGCATCTTAGCATGCCACACAGGTAATTCACACCATGCAACTGATGGCTATCAATCACACAGAATAAATTCCAATGTCAGACACACAATCCATTTACAAGTCCGTTCTGAGTCGGAACGAAACCGGAGGCACTATATACCTCGCAAACCCATTGATCTCCACGTACGTCTGGACGATCACCACTCATTATCCATATTTCGGGATGCCTCCCAATCTGGACATCAGTTACCATCCAACCGAGGTGAAGATCTCCGGTCTTCGATCACCGTCTTCATCTTCGATTTCTTATCGTCGATTCAGTTATTCAGAATGGGACAAACCCAGTCTTTCTGAGCAACTCGCGTATATAATGAACAAGTGCAACACAAACACACATACGCCATATTCCAATTCATTAGTCACCAACCGTAAATCAGTAAGAGAACGATTTCCCAAATATTAACCCCGAAGGCTGAAACCAACATCAGATCAAAACCCAGGAAACCATTCGACTTAGTCAACCTTCAGTTAGTTTCTAAATTTCACATTCCATATCGTTTATAATATTTTATAACGATTTATCACTATTTTTATTTATTTTAAAATAGCCATTTATTCAAACGACGCTTCGGGCCATAACGCAGCCGTGGCGCTGTTTTTCTTCAGACTTGATTTACACATATCTAAAAATCTAACCGTTGGATCTTCACAAAATTTATATCATTAGAAAGATCTTTTCAAAACGAATCCAACGGTTCCAGTTTTGGGAAAATCCGACGGTCGGATCTCCCGGTACACTCATTTGAAGTTTCGATTTCAAAATACGAACTACAGCGTCGTAATTCGATTTAATATAATTATATATATATATATATATATCGATTTTGGCGCTGCTTTTCTTCAGATTTGAATTAAACATTCCAGACAATCCAACCGTTGGATCTTTACAAAGTTGGTGTCGTTGGAAAGATATTTCCAAAGCGAACCCAATGGTTTCGGTTTCGGAAAAATCCGATGGTCGGATCTCCTGCACTAATCGTTTGAAATCACGTTTCCAAAACACGAACTGCAGCTTCGTTATTCGATATATTTCAATTCTATATATATATATATATATATATATATATATCGATTCTTCGATTTCAAAACTATATTCTTTTCATACATTTGATAAAAATGATATTTTTATCCAACCGACAATTATTTCAACACTTCGCTATTTTTAACCATTCATATATATAGTAAAATTGTGATTTTTATTGTAAAACAATTTATTTCCAAACACGATTATTTTATATAGTTCATACAGGTGATAAAAATATGATTTTTATTATAAAATAATTTATTTCTAAACACGACTATTTTATATAGTCTATATAGATGATAAAAATATGATTTTTATTATAAAACAATTTATTTCTAAACACGACTATTTTATATTGTAACGACCCATGTTCTACGCACCATAGGACCGTAGAATATTTGTTAATTTCACATACGAAGTTATATGGTCATGTAACCTTGGGAGACGACTATTGGGGTCATTTCCCATGTTCATGATTTTTCCCGATTTTTAAATGACCATTTTACCCCTAGTTGGCACTGTTTTGGCCATAACTTTTAACTGGAAAGGAATTTTAACCTGAAACCACTTCCATTGGCTCCGGATGATGGTTTACAATTCCGTAGAGTGGTCACATTAGCCAAACGGACTCACCGTTTGGGAGATATGGCTGAAACAATTTTCAGATGGTGGAAAACAGCTTAATTGGGCTTAACCGGGTGATTAGCAGCTAGGCCCAGAGGGGAATTTCGGGTATAGAGGCATAGGAGGGCTGATTAGGGTAATCACTTTCATTTCAGTTTTGAGCCGCCACAAACCTTCTTGAGACCTTAGTAATGGCTTCCATCCTCTAAAACCACGCCAAAACACATTTTTTGTGAAGATTAAGCCTAAGTTACATCAAAACAAGGCCAAATAGCAACAGAGCGAGGTTGGAGATGCTGCTATACATAGGAATTCGACCCAAACAGAGAGTATTTCAGACTTGGTGTTTTATTTTGTGGCAAAGGTGTGTGATTTGCATAGTTTTTGCACTAATTACGGTAATTAAGGGTAATTAGTGAAAATTAGCGAATTTATACACTAATAAATTCTGGAAAAATGTTTAGAAATTCTTAAATAATATTTTATGCCTCTGTTAGAAATTTGGTTCGATTTGATTAAGTTTTATTAAGTATGTGCTTAAACATGACTAAGTGGGATTATGGGAAAATGTGAGGTCTTAGCCACTTTTGATCCATTTTGATTCATTTGAATTGTAGCTTTGTTGTTTGTGGTTGCTATTACATGTTGCTATGACTCTATGGTGTTTTATGACTGATTAGAAGTGTTAGATTTGTCAAAAACGCCGTCGAATGGCGTAAAATACTTGCTGGAAGAGTTGAAGAAAAGTGCAGGTTCTGGACCAGATTGGATCGGATATGGAGGCTCGGATCGGATGAGTTGAACTGGGCAAGGGATCTGATCGGGTCGGAACTTGACACTTGAGACAACTGGCAAAAAGGAAGGCCACGCTAATTGAACTGGGATCGGATCGGATAAAGGAGGAGAGATCGGATCGACTTGGAGACGCAGGGCTCGGATCGGAACTTAACATTTAGGAGAACTAGCAAGAGGGAAGGCCACGAGGATCAGATGGCGAAGGAGGGATCGGATCGGAGCACGTGAAGAGCGAGGAAGCGGAAGCACGAATTGGAAGGGAGATGGCACCCGACCCGGAGGAGGACGCCCGATCCGACCCGAAGTGGAATACCCAACCCGAACCGATGCGACGTTGTGGACCCGAACCGAACCGCTACAGGAGAAGACTACGAACCGACCCGAAGTAGAAGACCCGACCCAAACCGATGGCTAGAAGGCAAATCCAACCCGACCCAGTATTGACCAATAACGCGAGATGCAAAGGTAGTCCAAGATAGGAAGTTAGAGCTCAGGATCCAGTTGGGAACCGATGAGTTCACTTCATGATTGGGCTTTGCTGCGGGACGTGTACAAAGGGGCAGTCGATGTTTATGACTTTGGATCACTATGTATGGGAAGTACGTGAATGGATTCAGGGCTGAAATGGCCTAGGTACGACTAAAGGGCTATAAACCAATGAAGTGGGGTCATTTGTAAAGATTTGGTCATGACTCCATGTGGTAAGCTTGGTAGTAGTAGTAATTGTACAAGTCGAACTCCGTCACTACTTCGATGGGTCTAGTGATTGGAAGTGATGGACATCGTATGCTTCACGCACTGAGTGGGAGATGTGAGGATGGTTTCTATGGATGACTTGTTTGCTATCATCATGATATGCACACCACACCCCCGTATTCTTTACACTGTTTATTATGGCACCTTAGAGTACTGTACGGTATATGGTACTAACTCTTTGGTTGCAGGTCTAGGTTCAGGTATGGTTTAGTATACCTGTAATTGTTCTGTTTAGATGCTTATCGCTCATACCAGGCTTTATGTCTGACCCAGAGTTTTATGTCTCTTCTTATTACTCTGGGTGCTCACACGAGCAGACTAGAGACAGGTTAGCTGGTGATGCACGAGTAGATGATCCGGAGACGACCAGGAGGCTTCCACGTAATATATATATAGTATTCTCCCTGTGTTGTTGAAGATCACTGCTTGGGCATTGGTGGTGCATCTTCTGCTTTAGCTTTCTTTTGTTTAGAGACAGTAAATTTGAAAAAGTTGTAGTAAGCTGTATTTGGATTTCCGCTGCTCTGATGTTGATGTTGATTTTAGTTATCAGCTTATGCACTGTCTCACCTGTTTTATGTCAAGTATGTTATTATTATATTTTACTCCATGCATTGTGAGACATTCTACAGGTCCTTGATTAGTTCGTTCCCTTCTTTCCTTTCTTCTGACGACCGTCCCGTGCTAGTCGAGCATGTGTACAGCGCACTTTCGAAGGAAATGCAGGCTGGTGCAGGGCGGGCCGTCACATATATAGTCTATATAGATGATAAAAATATGTTTTTTATTATAAAACAATTTCTTTCGAACCCGAATACCATTCAACACATGAATTTCTATTCAACGAATGAATTTCGATTCAACACATGAATGTTTTCTATAGTTTGTATATATTGAGTAAAAATGTGATTTTTATTGTTAAAACAATTTATTTAAAACACGAATACCATTCAACACATGAATTTCTATTCAACGAATGAATTTCTATTCAACACACGAATATAGTTTCAACACAGGAAAATAATTCTAAAAAATGAATATTATTCAAAATTTCGGCAGCATAACGGCATGGTAGTTAAAACCGGGGTCGTCCCTAGTACGACTCCTCGCTCAACCTTAAAGCCTCGCAGCTTTTGACAATGGGGAATCATGCATCTAGTTCACACGTAGGCGGCATGTATATTTTTTTCATTTCCACAAACTAATCCTATGTGGTTTCAACCAAATAATTCTCAACCACAAACGGGTATTTTTCAACCATAATCAATCAATTTCAACCACAAACAATTCTAATCAACCATTCGTAATCAACCAATTTTCACACCAATCACAACCAATAAATATCGTCCATGGTTTGTGAACGAGGGGCGTGTATATATATATATATTTATATTTATATATAAGCATTTCACTTCTATTCAACAGATATATAATTTTTACAACGCATATATAACTTATATATCGAATGTACAACTTATACAACGCTTATACAAGAGGTGTACAACGCTTATATAACTCATACATCGACTATATAATTTATACATTGTCGTTTTCCATATCATTTATAATTTAGAAATCTCACATTGGGTTCCACTCCACCAAAAATTGTAGAAGGCTCAGAAAAATATCCGGTCTCTTCTAGAATGTAGAAGACGTCAACATGAGTCCACTGTCTCTTGTTTCACTGAATTTTGTCAATAAACGAAAAAGATATGACTTTTTTCCTAAAATCAAACTTTGCGATAGTTTTATATGATGAAATCAGTTTTAAAAACAATAAGCCGTATACCTTCAGCTTTTATTCAAACCTAGGGTTTGAATTTTCTTCCAATCCATTGCTCGAGGCCAAAATCGGTCGGCTCCACGTCGAAGAGCCTCGAAAGGCGCGCTGACTGGTGGTAGAGGCGTCGGACTCGAGCTGGGTATTAGGGAGAAAACTGGCGATGAACGGCGGCACTTCAGAGCGACGAATCTCGAGAACCAACGAGCGATACCAGGCGGGAGTGGCACGGATTTAAAAAGGAGGAGATTCTCTTCCAAATTATCTAAAGAAGCTACAATTTTTATTGAGAGGATCGAACGGAAACGAGAGGAGAAAGAATATGTTGCCGCCACCATTCATTTTCAGGGTTGTCGGGTTCTGGAGGATGGGGGAGATGAAATTGGATTGGCCCCCTCTATTTTATATTTATTTTTAATTTCATTAAATCCGAAAATACCCCTCACCACATATGAACTCCAATTCATACCCAACGACTATCGTCCCTAGCGTTTTACCCCCATTCCGAACACAATGGGATATGTTTCGTAGGCCCATTCGACTGTTTCAGTCAGTTTTCCTTCAAATTAAAATATGAAACATTCAATATTTGATTTGAACGTACATTTCAACTTGCCAAGGCCACAAACTGATTCAAAAAATTCCAGAAAATTAAATCTAGCTATGTTTAGATGATACGATCCCAACAAAACAAGTTTCGTCGAATTCTGAGACCGTTTGAAAAATGGCCCATTTTTGGTCGATCCAATTTAACTATAATTGACCAAAACACAGTTTCCTTTTCCACGCTCACATACTAGCTTCAAAAATTATGAAATTTGAAATCTAGCAATAATTTGACATCCCGGATCCAACAAAAGTGGATTCGTCGAATTCCGAGGTCGTTTGCAAAATGGACGTTTTCACGGGCTATATAAACTCCATAGCGACCTTTCAGAAAATTCATTTGGCCATAACTTTTTCTTCCTGCTATGAAACTTCGATTTTTCAGATTCATTAGAAAGGTATTCACTAACCGATTTAAATATTTTTGGTTTCACTCAAATCCGTTTTGTTTTGCACCCGGTACAGTCAGCCAAAGTTTGAATTCAAATTTTGAAATTACCGCGCCATTTCAGGCCTCGTTTATAATTATAATTAATTATATGCCTTTTCAATTGTCGATTCAAACTTACTTTTCATCATTATTATTTAAAATATTTATTTTAAATATATAAAATCCACTAAAATAGCCAATTTGAAAATTTTAAATTAGTTCAGATTTTCCGGGTCGTTACAAATGCACTTCTAAATTTTGGTTTAGTTTTGAGGCTTTCAAAACCAATACTAAGGCACCGCCTCTGAATTTAGGTTGATATAAATTTGTATAGGCGATGGAAACCTGATTCTAACTTTGTTTTTTTGGTTTCAAACCATTTTCTGACACTATCTCTGGTTCAACTTCGTTTTTATTGTAACATTATCGGATAATGTTTGTTTTGGTTATATTCTTCACTGTTAGCAGTTTGGCTTCGATCTGTTTTGATACTACCTCTCAGAATCAATCCTTTTACTTTGAAGCAACACTCTAGCATCAATGCTTCGACACTAATATTTGATGTCTATAGGTTAATTTCCAATATCGACTCAGATTTGGTCTTAATCTTAAATTCTTTTTCCTTGAGTTGACATGGCTTTGAATATGGTTCGACCGTCACTTCATAAGATTTGGAAAAGGGATCAACATATATTAGAACAAGTTTGTAACAACCCGCATATTTTGCGAAAATATATTTAAATGTTCTGTTTAAATATAATATCGTTGATCGAATATTAATCCAAAAAGTCACTTTTTGCATATGGATGATTTTGGACTCGAAATCACTTCCATTGAGTTCAAAATGCCATTTACGACCTTTAAAACTATAAATATCGATATATTTGGAGAGGGTGAGATTTGGGAAATTTTGAGTAAGTCTTGGTTAGCCAAGACTAGCCCATTAAAACATAAGTAGGCAGCCCCTACTTAATCCATCTACCTACCTCCCCAATTCATTACTTCTCATTATTCCTACAACTTCCAAATCCTTAAGGAAGAGGAAATTAATATTCCTAAGATATAATCTTAGGAATTTGTTAGACCACTCAATTCTCTAAACAGTCAAGTACCAAAGGAGGCTGAGGAACTGCGGTGCAAAAAGAAATTTGAAATCAAGCTGATTTATACTTCTGTATCATTCACAGTTCCTTCAGTCAGGATTTGTTGAGTTAGAGATTATGTTATACATTGGATTCTGGTATGATCTCTAAGCTCACCTTTGTAAATATTCACTGTTTTAATTTTTTTGTTTACTTCCTCTTCTTCTTTTCTTTTTTTTTATATAATTTGTCACTACCATATTTTTTGATTCATTTTGGGCTTCATTAGCTTCCAATTGTAGTATTCATGATCTTCTGGAAATTCACTTTATTTGAATAAGAACTCTGATGTTTTTTAATCATTTCCAGATCTTGAATTTATTTTTGTAAATATCTGCAATTGATTTGGAGTTTGTTTTCTGATTCTCTGAATTCATAACAGTGTTGATGTATTCTTGTCATATCTTGAACACTGTTGATTAGAATTCTAAATCTTTGAGGATCTGAAAGTTTTGTGAAATTTTACACATCTTTGCTATTTTGAGTTTCTTTTAATTCATTTTGGAAAGGCTTGAAAATATATACTCATTACAGCACTCTGTTATTTATCAGTTGTGATAATTTCAGAAACTTTCAGATTGGCTTGAGTATTTTTAATTTGTCTTGAATCAGTGATACATCTGAAAATTCATCTTTATTAATGATTGTTATGGTTGAACTTAGTTTTGTTTGAAATCATCTGAAATTCTTGATATTTTGAATTTCACACCTCCTAAATTTAAAATTATCAACCTTGTGTGACTAATTCATTATATACCAAAACTTGACATAGATTCGAGTGATTTCAAGTAAATCATTTTAATTTTCTGGATCATGAATATTTCTCAAGTCTGATGTAAATGATCTGAAATTTCTCTTATACTTGTCAGAGATAATTTTGAAAATTCTTTGAAGAAATGGTCTTAAATCTCTCTACTATTTCATGGTTGTTTGTTTAAAATCATTTGAAATTATTGATTTATTGTATCTCACACATATCTTGAATATGAAATTAATATTCTGGTGTGATTGATTCACTGAATCTTGAGAATTGCATATTCCTCAAATGATTTCAAATAAATGGTATTTTTAATCATTAGATCATGAATCATCTTATGTGGTCATCATCTTGACTAGTATAATTTGAAATTATTTTCTGTGCTGCTCTGATACTATTTTTGAAAAATGTTTGTTTTGGAATCATCTACTTGCTGCTCTGATACATGTGCATAATTTTCTAATCGTGTCTGCTTAGACTTTGTGATTATGATTCTGTTGTTTGAGATATCTTTGTTCGTCTCCAGTGTCATATTTAAAACCCTCATGAATAGAGACATTAAGTGGTATCAGTTTGGAAGTTTTGAATATTTCTTTGTGTATATTTTTTTAAATCCCTCATGTCTTATATAGATCTTCATTTCCCTCTTGTAATTGATTTTCAATTTTAAAGTTATTTATTGATTATTCATTCAGAAATTGAAATCAATATCCAAATTGGACTGTATTTATAATTCATCAAAATCATTATCAGAGTTTGAAATTGTGATGAATTGTGACTACAGTATATTTCACAACAAGAGGAGATTTTGTTTAGTTTTTCATGATGGTTGAATAATTATTATAATATCTTTGAACTGGCAGTTATTTCACGACCATCTCCTTTATCTATCATCATTCTGCCATCCGTCATGTCTTTTACACTAATGTGGAGAGTTTAATATTTTTTTAAATCTTTTTGAATAAACAGTGAAAATATTTGAGATAGAAATTGGACTATGTTATTATTCAGAATTAGTGATAATTGAAAATTTTCAATGATCCCGATACAGTCGAGCATATTTCATAATGTAATTAAGTTGGAAATTTATTTCACAGTCCATTTCAGTACCTACCACATTTCTATCATTCATATTGGTTGTATATACCGACGAGTTTTTCTATTTAAAGCTGAAAATGATAAAATATATAATTAATACATAAGTGTGTCTCTAACCTCATTTAAAAATCCAAGCTCTGGTTATGCCTGATTATAAGACAACTTATAATTTAAGCTGCGACTGACCTCATTTAAAAATCTATGCTCTGGTTATGCGTGGTCAGTGTGCTCTTAAATAAAAAAAAGTGCTATAAATTGAAATAAATCTGAAATTCTCCTTGGTGTTTAAAAACCAGTATGTCAATCCATCTTATAATCTGTGAAATGTGTTAATATTTTATGACGTATTATGATTTGTTGATTGCTAACTATTGGGATTTGAGATTATACGATGTTGTCACTTAAATTGAATTATTAATTATAGTCCAAATCCATCGCTGTTTTTTTACTTCATGTTTAAAATCCTTTTGAGAATAAATGGAAAACATTTCTTAACTCTCCCCATTTTTATAAATTTCATCATAAATCCGTCACTCTACAATGTGAAATATTCCACTAGGTCTTAGAATATTATGATTTTTTTTGACTGATTAAGATTTATGATGACTGTTCTTTCTCTTAAACTGAAATTATATTTTTTTGTCATTTTTCATCTATATTTTAATTTATGAACCCTTTTGATGATAACAAAAAGGGGAGAATGGATTGAGATTTTGATTTATGAGTGAATATTTTAATTTTAAAAATTCCAATTTTCTTTTTTAACACTCTTTTCATTCATGCAAAGTTATAGAGGGAGTTTTCTGTTGTCAGGGGAGCTAATAAATAGGGGGAGTTCAATATTCACTATCAAACACATTTACCATGCTCAAAATCTTTTATTTGTTTGTCATCATCAAAAGAGGGAGATTGTTGTGTATAACGGTGTTGTATACACAATTATATGATTTTTGTTTGATGATAACAACCAAATATATAATTATAAATGTGTTTGTACTGTACTGTTTCATATATATAATCACAGACATGAATATAATATTTATATTCAAATAAAATACAACTGTACAGACATTCACATATTTATACAGTATTTCGTTTAAATATAAATGTTTTATTTCAAATATTCAAACAGTACAACTATTTATAACTCCACTATTTGAACACATCACATTTCATATACATTCCAGAATATTGTATGTAACACCCCACCTCCTCTAGGGTCACTCACAAAGGGAATGCGCTAGTTTTGGAGGAGCGTTATCGAGGTAAACAAACATAGAAATATTACGAGACAGAACATAGATAAAACAGCGGAAGAATCATAAGATAAATTTCATTACTTTCAAAAAAAGAGTCAAAACCTTTTACATCAAATAGGCAATTTCCATTACAATAAATTCTGTCTTGCATAAATAAAGAAGCATAAACTTGAAACAACAAAAGGAGCTTAATTCCCCAAAGGTAGCAGAAAATGTAGCCATAGCATAGCCCAAGATCAAACCATACATGAGCTGAATCAAAAGCAAGCGAAATCCAAGCTAAGTGCTAGAGTTTCCTCCCTGAGAACCTGGTGGGGGGGGGAACGGAAGAAAAAGAGACGAAAGAAAACGGGTCAGTCATAAAGACTGGTAAGTCCAACTGACTTTCAGCATAAAAACAGATAAAGATAACATGACATGCATAAACTGAAAGTAAACATAAGGATGCTGACAAGACGGGCAAGATGGACTAAGACAACATGATAAATCAAGTATAAATCAAGTATAGCATCACATATTCAAGGTTCGCCGCATCAGCTGTAATAGAATCCCAAACCCATGTCTTATATTAATCATGAAATGATCCCCTTGGCCCGACATCATGAAATGACCCATTACTAGGTCCAACGAAACGATCCACTAGTCGATCGGCTCCCTACAAGTTCTAGCTCGTCATGTGTGTATGTGTCATATGGCCCTATCACGAATGTAGTCACCTGTGCTAGGTCCACCATAGGGTGTATCAAGCCCTATGGTGCCAACCACTGACACGAATCAAGAATGCACAGATATACCTACTGATGCCCAATGCCTGCTTTTTCAACTCCGGATCACGTGCACGACCATAGCCCGCCTGAACCTACATTGGCGCACCAACACAGCCGTCGTTCTGGTCGCTTACAATCGGCCCAGTAACCGTGCCCCACCCCGCCTAGTCCCAGGGTACCATGATACATCTAGTGGGTTACTGCTGAAATGGACCGCGTAACTAGGGTTTCCGTCCAATAGGTTAAGAGTTGTCATTTAAATTCATGACTTAACCCCTGTCAGTCTAGCATGTCAAGTTGGTTAAGTGTTGTCATTCAAGTTCATGACTTAACCCACCTACGAATCATGTATCAAGTTGGTTAAGTGTTGTCTTACATGTTCATGACTTAACCCTATCATGTGGCATTAATTCATTAATGCACCCCAACCTCTCACATCAGACCTGTTGATGTGGTCACTGGATATGCCCGACGGTTCCGGGAAGAATTACACCACAACTCAGTCTGACCTCGGGTTTTCAAGTGCGATATGACCAACTACCCACATTGGATCCTATTGTTTGCAGTAACTGGATTTGTCGGGCGGTTCCGGACAGAATTACACTGCAAACTCAACCCAACCTCGAGTTGGCCATTTTCAAGTTCATTCTAGTGTCATGTCCATGTTCAAGATTCATGTCAAGTTCGTGTCAAGTTTTCAAGGCAAGTTTCATGTCAAGTTCTTGTCAAGTTTCAAGGCAAGATTCATGCCAAGCTTCCTGTGATTACCAATTTTCCCCAATGTTACCCCGTCTAAATATTAGGCTAACAATCTTAGCCTAATTTCTCGTCCGCATGATTTTTGACATATAATATTAGGCTAAAAACTTAGCCTAATTTAACGTACGCAAAATTGGCATAAAGCAATTCATTAACATAAACATGACATAGGTGTAAACTTGGCATTTTCGGCATAGTCAATATGAACATCATAGGTGTGAACTTGCAAAATAGTCAACATGAATATCATAGGTGTGAATCTTGCAACGTAGACTAAATCAACATACAATTTGTGAACTTGCAATATAGACTAAATCAACTTACATATATGTGAACTTGCAAATCAATCACAAACATATGAATAAGTGTGAACTTGAAATATGACATAGGTTAACATATACACATAAACATGTAGATCTAACACTTGGTCACATATGCGATATGATTTTACAACCTAAAACTTGCATAACATGATAAACTACACAACTTGTCATAACGGGTTATACTTCAAGTTCATATACACATGAATAGACTTATTCATTAACTCCCAATTCAACATGATAATAAAATAGAACCACAGGCATAGATCAATATCATTCAATTCCACCTATAACATAATCAACATTGTTCTATTATCAATCTATTTTTAAGGCATGACATAACTGAATAAATTGATTAAAACATCGCAGGCATATAGATCGGATAACACTATTGATCATGAAAAGGTTTGAATAATAATCTAGTTTCAAGAACAAGGATAGATCTAATTAAATAGAAGAATCCCCGAAATCAAGATCTAAGGACAAATAAAGAAAATAGGTCTAAATAGAAAATCAAGCTTAGGTCTAATTTCATCATCATAATCCTAGGCAATGAATCGTTGGTGATTAACCACAATTGTCCTTGTCATAGTCATAGGCAATAGTCTTATTGTTCATAGTCATAGGCAGTCTTATGTTCACCGCCATAGTCATAGGCATAGTCTTATTAGTCATAGGCAGTCTTATGTTCACCGTCATAGTCATAGGCATAGGCAAAATCTTATGTCCATAGTCATAGGCATAGTCATAGTCTTATGTCATTAACAATAGTTTCAATGTCGTAGGCAATATTCCCAATAGTCAAGATCCAAGAAGAAACCAAGAATATATGAATCATACATAAATCACTTCCAAATTATACCATGCACATATTAGATTTATAGTTTTTATCTGAAAGTAACTGGAACTTACATATCGTGGTGTAAGAAAGATGTAGAAGTCAAGTCTAGAAGTTTGTCGTTGAATTACTGAATCGTTGAATCTTGATTGTAGAAGAAAATCCCCAATTCCTAGCCGTAGTCTTCAAGAAATAATCTTCCTGTTTTATTTTTAATTTAATTTAATTTAGAGGAATAAGGAGAAGCCATGATCATCAATAGTTTGAGCAGCATAAGGTTAGAGAAGAATGGTGTAAAGAAAATGAGGCTGGGAGGCTATTTATATAGGGTTTCAAACTAATTAGAGCCGTCGATGTAGCTAGAGTTAATCAAGGCCTTCCATATCAAGAAAAGCCAATCAGAAAATGACAAGTCAGCCCTAGTGACACACCAGAGCTCAGAAATTCAACCAGAACCCGACCAGGCCAGCCAGGGCCTGACCAAGCAGGTTTCTGCTCGTCCTGGGCGCACCTGCCAAGTGCGCCAATGAAAAATTGCATGGGCGCACTTCCCAAATGCTCCAGTGCAATTTTTCTCTGGCGCACTTCCTAAGTGCGCCAGTGCATTCTGGCCCGTTTCTGGTTTTTCTACCTAACTTCGTTCATCCATATCTTCTTCGTATGGTATCCGTTTTACGCAAACTCGGACTCTATTTCAAGTAGAATTCCGTGGCAAACGCAATGGAGTAACCCGTTTCCCTTGATTCTTATTTTAAAAATTAATTCTTCCTTGATTTATGGTTTTAACATGTTATTAAAATTCGGGTTGTTACATTCTTCCCTCCTTAAAGGATTTCATCCCCGAAATCTTCAAGTTAAGAAGAATGCATCCTATCATCCAATCATCCATCTACTCAAAACATCATCCACAAGCAACCATTGTCCTTAAACGATTTCTAATGCTATATGAACATATGCAGAAAGTGTGTGTATATGTTCCTTATCTAATGCAAATGATCATGCCTGGTTGATCTTCTTAATGCGAAATATGTTTAGTGTCATGAATCCAACATGTATGAAAATAGTCCTAGTCACGTAAATACTATATGTGTGCACAAACATCCATCCATATTCAACATCCACATGATAACACATTCAATTTCATCCATAAACAAGTATAAACACTCATGCATATGCAATACGAAAATGTGTCTGAGCCGATCTAATGCCGAATGTGTGTTATGCAACCACTTGCGACCACTTGCAACCATTTGCAAACATCAACCATAACATGTTTCAATCACATGTTTACATCCAAAAGGGTTCTACCTAAGGTTCTCAAGATAGGATTGAGAAGATAAGAAAGATAAAACAAAGCATCTAGGAGAAGAAGTTAAAGATGTACCCCAGAAGGTCCTGCCTGTGAGGCTTGCCCTTGCTTCTTTGGGAAGTTCTTGCTGATATGTCCAGTTTCACCACACTGGAAACATGCTCCCATCTTCATCTTCTTCTTTCTACAATCCTGAGCTATATGCCCCTCAATACCATAGAAGTGGCATTTTCTTTTCTCGCGTGTCTTGTTATGATTATTGTTGCTGTTGTTCTTGCCTCCTTTCTCGGAGTATACCTTCTTGTTTTGAGATTCATTCTCCTTGACCTCCTTCTTGCCATCCTTGTCTTCTTCACTTAAGAGCGCCATGTCTACTAGCTTTTCGTAAGTAGCCCCCATAGGTATGTGGGTCATAACCAAGCTGTGAAGCGGCTCATTCAATCCCTTGACGAAACAGAGAGCCTTCTTATGAATGGTATTCACTAAGTCCAGTCCAAATCGAGCCAGCTGATTGAATTGATTGACGTACTCCTTGACCGTCATACTTCCTTGCTTAAGAGATAAGAATTTTTCCAGCTATAGACTTCGTTCAGCTTGTGAGAGGAATTTCGTCTCAAACCTTGTCCGGAAATCCACCCATGTGTCAACAGGTCTTTCAGCGTTAGTGACTTCCCACCAATAGGAAGCTTCGTCTTTGAGCAACCACATTGCTAACTATACCTTCTGCCTATCGTCCACCTCGAAGATAACGAACAGATCCTGAGTTTCTTTGAGCTAGTTCCTCGCTTCTACGAATGATTCAGTTCCCTTGAAATCCTTTCCACCCATGGCCCTAAAATCTTGACAGATCTTCGAGAAAGCAATAGCACGAGGAGGTGGCGGAGGAGGAGGAATCGCTGCTGCTGGAGGAGGTATATCTGCTGGGCCTGCATTGTTGGCCCTAGCCTCTAAGTACCTCCTGAACCAGCCAGGTATTGGCACGCCCTCTAGAAAGTTAAGATTCCCAGACATGCTGAAATGAAAAAGAAGAGATTCAAAATGAGGAAACAAAGGATAGTGCTAATGGCTTTTGGGGAATAGCCTTTAAATAAAACAAGACTTTTCTTGAAAAATGCTTCTTTGTAAACGGTTTTGAAAATAATTTTAGAAGGTTTTTCAAAAACTTTTGCCCAGTCTGGTAACCTTCTGCTCTGATACCAAATGTAACACCCCACCTCCGCTAGGGTCACTCACAAAGGGAATGCACTAGTTTTGGAGGAGCGTTATCGAGGTGAACAAACACATAAATATTACGAGACAGAACATAGATAAAATAACGGAAGAATCAAAAGACAAATTTCATTACTTTCAAAAAAAGAGTCAAAACCTTTTACATCAAATAGCCAAGGTCATTATTTTCCATTACAATAAATTCTGTCTTGCATAAATAAAGAAGCATAAACTTGAAACAACAAAAGGAGCTTAATTCCCCAAAGGTAGCAGAAAATGCAGCCATAACATAGCCCAAGATCAAACCGTACATGAGCTGAATCAAAAGCAAGCGAAATCCAAGCTAAGTGCTAGAATTTTCTCCCTGAGAACCTGGTAGGGGGGAAACGGAAGAAAAAGAGGTGAAAGAAAATGGGTCAGTCATAAAGACTGGTAAGTCCAAGTGGCTTTCAGCATATAAACAGATAAAGATAACATGACATGTATAAACTGAAAGTAAACATAAGGATGCTGACAAGATGGGCCAGATGGACTAAGACAACATGATAAATCAAGTATAAATCAAGTATAGCATCACATATTCAAGGTTCGCTGCATCAGCTGTAATAGAATCCAAAACCCATGTCTTATATTAATCATGAAATGATCCCCTTGGCCCGACATCATGAAATGACCCATTACTAGGTCCAACGAAACGATCCACTAGTCGATCGGCTCCCTACAAGTTCTAGCTCGTCATGGTGTATGTGTCATACGGCCCTATCACGAATGTAGTCACCTGTGCTAGGTCCACCATAGGGTGTATCAAGTCCTATGGTGCCAACCACCGACACGAATCAAGAATGCACAAATAAACCTACTGATGCCCAATGCCTGCTTTTTCAACTCCGGATCACGTGCGCGACCATAGCCCGCCTGAACCTATATTGGCGCACCAACACAGCCGTCGTTCTGGTCGCTTACAATCAGCCCAGTAACCGTGCCCCACCCTGCCTAGTCCCAGGGTACCATGATACATCTAGTGGGTTACTGCTGAAACGGACCGCGTAACTAGGGTTTCCGTCCAATAGGTTAAGTGTTGTCATTTAAGTTCGTGACTTAACCCTTATCAGTCTAGCATGTCAAGTTGGTTAAGTGTTGTCATTCAAGTTCGTGACTTAACCCACCTACGAATCATGTATCAAGTTGGTTAAGTGTTGTCTTACATGTTCATGACTTAACCCTATCATGTGGCATTAATTCATTAATGCACCCCAACATCTCACATCAGACCCGTTGTTTTGGTCACTGGATATGCCGGGCGGTTCCGGCCAGAATTCCCCACAACTCAGTCTGACCTCGGGTTTTCAAGTGCGATATGACCAACTACCCACATTGGATCCTATTGTTTGCAGTAACTGGATTTGTCGGGCGGTTCCGGGCAGAACTACACTGCAAACTCAACCCAACCTCGAGTTGGTCATTTTCAAGTTCATTCTAGTGTCATGTCCATGTTCAAGATTCATGTCAAGTTCGTGTCAAGTTTTCAAGGCAAGTTTCAAGTCAAGTTCTTGTCAAGTTTCAAGGCAAGATTCATGCCAAGCTTCCTATGATTACCAATTTTCCCCAACGTTACCCCGTCTAAATATTAGGCTAACAATCTTAGCCTAATTTCTTGTCCACATGATTTTTGACATATAATATTAGGCTAAAAACTTAGCCTAATTTAACGTACGCAAAATTGGCATAAAGTAATTCATTAACATAAACATGACATAGGTGCAAACTTGGCATTTTCGGCATAGTCAATATGAATATCATAGGTGTGAACTTGCAAAATAGTCAACATGAATATCATAGGTGTGAATCTTGCAACGTAGACTAAATCAACATACATATATGTGAACTTGCAATATAGACTAAATCAACTTACATATATGTGAACTTGCAAATCAATCACGAACATATGAATAAGTGTGAACTTGAAATATGACATAGGTTAACATATACACATAAACATGTAGATCTAACACTTGGTCACATATGTGATATGATTTTACAACCTAAAACTTGCATAACATGATAAACTACACAACTTGTCATAACGGGTTATACTTCAAGTTCATATACACATGAATAGACTTATTCATTAACTCCCAATTCAACATGATAATAAAATAGAACCACAGGCATAGATCAATATCATTCAATTCCACCTATAACATAAACAACATTATTCTATTATCAATAAATTTTTAAGGCATGACATAACTGAATAAATTGATTAAAACATCGCAGGCATATAGATCGGATAACACTATTGATCATGAAAAGGTTTGAATAATAATCTAGTTTCAAGAACAAGGATAGATCTAATTAAATAGAAAAATCCCCAAAATCGAGATCTAAGGACAAATAAAGAAAATAGGTCTGAATAGAAAATCAAGCTTAGGTCCAATTTCATCGTCATAATCCTAGGCAATGAATCATAGGTAATTAACCACAATTGTCCTTGTCATAGTCATAGGCAATAGTCTTATTGTTCATAGTCACAAGCAGTCTTATGTTCACCGTCATATTCATAGGCATAGTCTTATTAGTCATAGGCAGTCTTATGTTCACCGTCATTGTCATAGGCATAGGCAAAATCTTATGTCCACAATCATAGGCATAGTCATAGTCTTATGTCATTAACAATAGTTTCAATGTCGTAGGCAATATTCCCAATAGTCAAGATCCAAGAAGAAACCAAGAATATATGAATCATACATAAATCACTTCCAAATTATACCATGCACGTATTAGATTTATAGTTTTTAGCTGAAAGTAACTGGAGCTTACAGATCGTGGTCTAAGAAAGATGTAGAAGTCAAGTCTAGAAGTTTGTCGTTGAATTGCTGAATAGTTGAATCTTGATTGTAGAAGCAAATCCCCAATTCCTAGCCGTAGTCTTCAAGAAATAATCTTCGTGTTTTATTTTTATTTTAATTTAATTTAGAGGAAGAAGGAGAAGCCATGATCATCATGAGTTTGAGCAGCATAAGGTTAGAGAATAATGGTGTAAAGAGAATGAGGCTAGGAGGCTGTTTATATAGGGTTTCAAACTAATTAGAGCCGTCGATGAATCTAGAGTTAATCAAGGCCATCCATCTCAAGAAAAGCCAATCAAAAAATGACTAGTCAGCCCTAGTGACACACCAGAGCTCAGAAATTCGACCAGAACCCGACCAGGCCAGCCAGGGCCTGACCAAGCAGGTTTATGCTCGTCCTGGGCGCACCTGCCAAGTGCGCCAATGCAAAATTGCATGGGCGCACTTCCCAAGTGTTCCAGTGCAATTTTGTTCTGGCACACTTCCCAAGTGCGCCAGTGCATTCTGGTCCGTTTCTGGTTTTTCTGTCCAACTTCATTCGTCCATATCTTCTTCGTACGGTATCCGTTTTACGCAAACTCGGACTCTATTTCAAGAAGAATTCCGAGGCAAACGCAATGAAGTAACCCGTTTCCCTTGATACTTATTTTAAAAATTAATTCTGCCTTGATTTATGGTTTTAACATTTTATTAAAATTCGGGTTGTTACATTGTACTTGTAAATAAACTGTATATAATAGACAAGTTTGTTTGAACACAATAAAATATTATTTTATTTCAAACAAATTTGTTTAATACAAACATCAGTACAATTCTGTTGTTACACAGCTCCTCACTATAACACTCTGTCTATACATCTCATATATATACAATCACTCAATTTACATTTCAATTTACAGACACATTGACACTGATACATTGACACATCTTCATATTGTCTTCATCTTCAATCTTTTGTCTTCACAGCTCAGTCAGTCCAGTCTTTATACCTGTCATATACAGAAACACACACAGTATATGGAATAGAAATATTTTTCAAAATACATGAAAATATTATTTTATTTTTAAAATTTTATTTGCCTTAGTCTTTCTGGTGTGTTTCTCATCATTTTTCATGACTTGATCTGATTCATCTGTGTCTAGGCAAACAGTTTGTATATGAACAGGGACAAGAAATTTTCTAATTGGCTGCATGTATACACGTGCATATACACGTGTGCACTGCCTCGCCAATCAGCGTGCAACTAAGGAATAGCCACGTGGACCATCTCGACTCAGTGCAGCATGGTCAAACATGAAGACAGTGCACAAAGTCAACATAGTCAACTCAAGTCAAAGTGGTCAAGGTAACTCAACAATCAAAACAACAAATTCAATGTGCAACAAGAATGCCAAGTGTACACAGCAAGTGTACAAAACTTTGTTCAAACTCATGTATTCAAGTGAAGCTAGCATGAACAAGTATTCAAATCAGCATAGTTAAATTGGCAACAACATACATGCAACATAAATGGATCAATTCAATGTGGTCGAGCACACAAGGCAACTCAAGTATGGTGATGATTCAATCAAGTTCAGCAAGCATGATTCAAGAAGATAATGGCAGTTTTAAGCAACTCAGCAACAAGTCTGGTGTGCAAGTATACAAGGCAGGTCAAACACATGAGCATGCACAAGCAATGGTGAAGCAAGAGTGGACATGCACTCAGAAATGTAATGGAGCATGAAGCAGCAAGTAAAATGTATATACATGGATGATATGACAAGCATACATGCCAGTACAAGTTTTCACATGTTCAAGAATGGTCAAAGCAGTATTGATCAAGCCTAGCATACATATGGATGCACCAGCCATGTGAAACAACGAAGCAAAATGGACCAAAAGCACAACAGTTTGCAAATTCCAGTTTTCAAGGTGTTCATGCTACTTCAAGTATATATGCAGTGAGATCAATGATGGCAAATGTGAAGTGCATTTCAGTTTTAAAGGTTCAAGAGTATGTGCACAAACAGTTTTAAAAGTGCTAGCATAAACTCAAACAAAGTAGTGAATATATATAATGATCAAGTGCATCAAAATGGTTCTGGTCAGTGCAGCAATATGCATTGATCAGTGAGCACAAATTCAAACTGGAATGGCATAATGGTTTTGTAGCTCCAGGAACTTGGAAGCTCGAGGGAAACACACAATGAAACAGTTTAGGATGTAAATTGAACAATGTATGGTATATCAAAGCAAAACTAGATGGTCCAAGAAAACATGAACATGCAAGAGTTTTGAATTCACAACAGAAATAAATTGGTTCCAGAAAATCAGCAAGTGCGTCTTTAAGGCAAGAAAACATTTTCCAAAAATCTTTTAGGAAAGTATTTTATTTGGCAAGAATATTTTTAATTTGTTTCAAGCATTCAAGAATAATCTGCATGAAGCAAATAAATAGGAAAGTATTCTTGAAAAACAGTTTTTGGCAACAACATTTCCAGGCAACAAAACAGGAAACAAATCCGAAATCATTCATGATATGGTTGGCAAACCCTTTTAAACAGTTCCAGAAATTATGCATGAGATTTTGCAATAATTAAATACAACAGTTTACAGGAAATTCGAATTCATTCAAGGGAACAATTTAACATATAAGGCAAATTATTTGTTTCTAGAAATTCCATCATTCAAACTAGGAATTCATACTACAAATCATGCAGGGGAATTTGTCAAGGGGGACACAAAATTTTCACAAACACAAATCAACTGAAACCGACAGCCAAAAGAGGAAAGCAAGAAATCAGATCAAATCACTTTCTGAAATCAGACCAATTAGGGATTTTCTAATCCCTATATACATACTACACCACATCATCATAGACTAGCATCGAAAACCTAAAGCAAACAATTTCAAGCAGAAATTCAAAAAAAAAAAAAAAACTTACATTTTTTTAGGGTTTTGGTCAAGTCCAGTTTTTCAAATCGATCGAGTGAGAAGTAGAGAACATAAAAGCAATCGTGGACATCGTTTCTTATAGCAATCACGATTTGATTTGAAGAAAACCCTAGCCCCAAATTTCTACCGCCGCCATTTTTAAAGCAAAAGAGAGAAGGATTGGGTCAAAGAAAATAGCGGTGCAACACAAATGAAAGAGGCCGACCAAGTTTGGCAATGAAAAGGGGATGACCCTTTATTTATTTATTTATTTCCTAGGGGTTTCTATTTGATTTAATACTTTGTTTTGTATTTTCTATTTTGTTTTGAAAAGCGTCTGAACAGTTTTTCTAGTGTTTGTAAAATACTAGGGTAAACGGTCAGGGTGTTGACTGATAGTTGACAAAGTCTGTAAAATCAGGGTTACTGGTTATGGGATCGTAAACTAGGGTAAAATCTGATCGAGGGAATATCGGTCAGTCTAGGGTTTTGAGCGTAGGGATAGAATATGAGCAAAAGGTCGCGAGCGTACATGTTCTTGTATGCGGGATCTGTTCTATCACTTAGTAGAAACCATAGGAATGCAACAGTAGGCAGGATTTTGCCGAAGCTGGGTATATCTTGTGTCATTTACTTTTCTGCATTTGTATTTATGCTATAATCTGTGATTTGTGAATATTTTAATCAATATTTGAACTCTGGGATAAATTGCAATAAACCCTATTCACCCCCCCAGGGTTAGTCTTGATCCAAAAAATATTCCTAAGCTCTAGTCTTAAGAATTTTAGCAAAAACTTATCAAATCAGAGGAGAAAACTTGAGCAAGCCATCTCTATCTTCTCCATCTCAATCCCTCTTCTAGTTTTGGGGATTTTTGCTAAACCTTATTCTTGTAATTGGCTTATTTATATGTTTACGTTGAGGAATTGTAAGCTATGTAAGAAGAGAAGTTGATTTAGATAGGTTTTGATTCATCTCCTTGCATTCTGCAATCAAAGGTGGGTTCTTATGAACTCCATCCATGCCTTAAGCGTTTACACTTGTCTAGTGTGCCTTGGCATGTATTTTTGTGTATTAGTTTGGTCGTGATGATTGGCTTGTGTGATAACACTTCCAACTTATGAATTTTGATTTCATTCGATGAGTTTTGGTTTCATTCCGATGAATTTCTTGTGTAAACTCTTGTATGGACGTTTGTTCACATACTTAGTGTTATAGGAAGTGTTTTTAACATACCTAATAGCCTAGAGTAAACATATATCGATCCGGAGCCATAAAGCATTGTTTTTCAGCTTAGAAAATAAAATCAGAGCAAGTCAGACGTTTGGAATAAATTTCAGACATCTGGCCAAGACCTGGGAATTGGCAGTGGCCAAATTCAGACATCTGAAACCTATTTTCTGATGTTTGAACCAAACTAGATGTCTGAAATATAGGTCCAGACGTCTGATTTTATCTGCTGCCCTATTTTTTTACTATTGACCAATGGAGACCACGGTCAAAATTTTAGGTCCATTCAAACTCTTTCCCGACCGCGTTTCGGCACATTTTGACATTTTTGTGACTTTCAGTTTCTTTGGTTAACAGATTTCGGCGTTTTGGTTTCGTGAACTTTCTATTTATTCATGGTGGACTAAATTATAATCGATAGTCATTAGATTTGGTTTACATTATTAAAACGTGATTTCTTAGTTTGATCGTTATTTCGATCGCTATTACATGAGATTAGCCACTTTGAAATAGTAAAAGAAAGGATTTATAAATTATTAGTAGATACCAAATCTTTTACTAAACGCATCTTGATTCTACTTCATTATAGGAAGTTATTTTCCAAATTGTTTTACTATCTACTAGTATATGGTTTTATAAACCTTTTTCTTATTCATATGAGAAATCTAATTAAACGCCTTAGTAAAAACAAGGACTATGACCCCTTGCATTTAGTTCGATGGTTAATTCTTGGGCTCTTTCAATTGAAAAACCGTAGCAATGATTGTTTTATGTTTTTAGTGGATCGTACAACTTTGTTCGTTACTATTCGAGTAGAGCTAGTGGTTATGGGATATATAGCTAAACTCTTCTAATTACTGGCTTGGAGTAAGTTGCACTACCTTGGATCAATTGTGATCTTTTCATGATTTTATTCATTTTGATGATCTTCGGATCATCCTGAGGAACTTCGGTTCAATTAGAGACCCCGGTTCACTCCAGCGGGGTCGCTACCCGCAGGCCTTCGGGCCATTTCGAAGCTTCGGCTCGACATATAGGCTAGCTACCTAGAGATCTTGTCTCATCTCAATACACGTGTTCATTGAGTCTTCGGTCTCCCAGGTTGAGTCTTCGGACTCCCATCTCGAGGTGTACCCCCTTGTTTTCTCTGTGATTTGTGGATTTCTAGTTTTTGATTTATTGATATTAATTTATCAATCCGGGTTTCTTTGACATATGTGTTGTTAATTTTCATATTCATTTGATATGATTTATCATTTCCGTGAGTAGCTATATAACTTTGGATGAGATATTCTTTTATAGCTCTGTTATAGTTTTATGAGATATATTGTAAACATTCTTGAGTTCCCCATTTATGTGTTTTTACTTTTATTATAGTATTTATGTATCTACATTTCTTTATATCTTCTATTATATTCCAGATTATGAGATAAGTATAGCTAGACTGATCCGTTTATTATTTATTTCTTATAAATAATACTTGGGTCAGTCCCAAGTGTTGCAGGTGCTTCCACATGATTTCTAGCAGGATCCAGTTCTTTATTTTGGCTTACTACACTAGTGTTGTAGTTTATGTTGATCTGTATATGAAACAACGACTCTTTTGGCATGTATTATTATCTACTCTTTTATGGTGTAGTGAACCTTATTTGATCACTACCTCTATGTATACACTATCGTGTTATAATTCATATCTATTCCACCTTCATGATATGAAAATTCTGTTTCTGACTCTGATTATTGTTTTGTATTTTATATTTCTTTCCGAATTATATTTAACTACTATGTAGTAGATTTGGACTTGAATTAGATGTGTCGGATCTACTCATAATATTTAAAAAGTAAGACCACATTATCCGGCATATTTAACACTCGTTCAAAGCTAATATACAGAGGGTCACTCCTCAACAACCCTATGCCTCATGTTAGTTGACATAATTGCTTGCAATGGCTTTAGCTAACGTGAGTACAGAGGTGAGGGTTACACTTGGTATCAGAGCCAAGTTCGGAACAATATATGATATTATGGTGAGGATCATCGTCCTAAGTCTCTCTTAAGAAATCATGTTTAGGATTTAGATCGATTCTTAGGGCTCGTCATATCCCATCTTATATTATGATTCCTTGTTCATTGATTTAAAATCCTTTTGAGAATAATATTTTCTCCTTTCTTTTCTTAAAGAAAAATGTTTATGCATGCCCGCACGAACGCCGCTCAACCTGTTGTCGCTCCTGTCACGGGAGTATATATAACAACTCAACAACTTCTTGATCTCGTGACAAATGCCAAAGCGGCCGGAACTGCTGCTGCGACTACACATCCCAAATCTGCATTTGCTAGCTTATGACGCGATTACACCAAGCTCGGTGGAAAAGTTTTTAAGGGCATCGAAACTGTTATGGATGTCCAAGCTTTGGTCAAATCATGCAAATGCATATTTTCTTGCAAGAATCTTGAGGACTTGCATCGAGTTCAGGTAGCTTCTAGTATGCTTGAAGGTAGAGTACTTGATTGTATGAGCTCTTAATCTCTGAAATCCAAGAGAAGGACCTAACATGGGAGAGATTCCAGGAAAAGTTTGAGGCAAAGTTCGTACCTAAAAATGAGAAAGTAGGATTAGCCCGACGTTTTATGGACCTTGTGCAAGGTAGCTCTTTTGTGGCTGAGTACGCTGCATCTTTTGACTCTCTCTCCAAATATGGGATTGAGTATGTTGACGCCGCAAAGAAGAAGAATTGAAAAATTATTTGTAGGGTCAGCCAGATTCTTAAGAAATCTTTATTACTTAAATTGGCTATGCCTTTTGATGAGCTAGTGGATATTGCACTTATTCTTGAGGAAACCGATAAAGAGAGTGATGTTGTAGTTGTGAGCTCTAAGAAGAACTCCAATAATAAGAGGAATCACGGTAACAAACCAAAGTCTTATCCAAATAAGAAAGGTACACAAATAGCTCTCGAAGCTAAAGCTTTTAAGTACGGAAATGGGGAATGCTACAATTATGGAGCAAAAGATCATTACGCCAACAAGTACCCCAAGCCTCGCATATTTAGTTACTATAAGACTTAGGGCCATTTGATATCTTCGTGCTCCAAACATTCTAATGAGAAGGAGGGAAAGCTAAGGGTCGTGCAAGCCCCAAGCAACACTTCTTCCGGGCAAGATAATTTTCATTTTATCCTTGATGGAATTATTGATTTTTATGGAGATCCTACACGAGTTCTTTTTGATACAGGTGCATCTCATTCTTTTGTATCAAAAAAATTTGTTGATGCTAATTCTTTAGATGCCTTATCTTTGACGACCTAGCTAAAAATTACGAATCTGGTTGGTGGATCCGCAATGCTTAGTTTATTATGTAAAAATGTCCAGATTATTTTGAGTGGTTATTCTTTCCAATCTGATTTGTATGTGATTCGCTTTATAGGCTTTGGAATTATATTGGGAATGGATTGGCTTCACCATTATGAGGCTCATATCCATTGTCCTAAGAGGACTGTCCATCTTCGACATCCTTAATCCGTCGAACGAATTTCCATAGTACTTAAGGATTTTATTTTGGATGTTGTGGCCTATTTATATAATTTAAATCCTAGAGATGACGATAACGATGATGAAGAGGTAGCTATTTCTCGAATCTGTGTTGTTCGAGAATTTCCCAACATATTTGAGCCTGCCTTAGGAATACCACCCAAGTGAGCAATTGAGTTCCAAATTAATTTGACCCCCGTAGCTCTGCCAATTACTCGTCCTCCTTATCGATTGCATAATAAGGAAAATGAAGAGATGTGAAAACCATTATCCAAATTAGAGAAGAAGCAAATTATTTGCTTTAGTTCCTCGCCTTGGGTAGCGTCAGCGACTTTTGTAAAGAAATCTGATGGTACACTTAGGCATTGCGTTGACTATCGCAAGCTTAATGATCTCACCATCAAGAATAAATATTCTCTACCACAGAACGATGATTTATTCTATCAACTTAGTGGTGGTAAAGTCTTTTCTCAATTGGACTTAGCTACCGGATTCCATCGTGTAGGCATTGCTGAGGATAGCATTCCGTTGACATCATTTCATACCCGGTATGGATCTTAAGAATGGCGGGTAATGTCTTTTGGTTTGATTAACGCTCCGGCTTACTTTGTCGACCTTGTGAATCGTGTTTTCAAGGGCTTCCTTGATCGATTTGTTCTCATCTTCATTAATGATATTCTTGTGTATTCTAAAACCGAGGAAAACATGAAAACGATCTCCCAGTTGTATTGGAGACTCTTAGGAGCAATCAATTGAAAGCTAAATTTTCCAAGTGCTATTTTTGGTGAACTCGTATGAAATTCTTAGGGCATATTATTTCCATATATGGAATTTCAGTGGATCCTTCAAAGATTGAAGTGATTCAAAATTGGTAGAGGCCTGAGAGTGTTACGAAAATCAGTAATTTCCTTAGATTGGAGAGCTACTACCGTCGGTTCATAAAAGACTTTTCAAAAAATTTCGTGCCTCTCATGAGTTAAACTAAGAAGGGAGTCAAGTACATTTGGTTGGATAAATGTGAAAATGCTTTTCAAACGCTGAAAAAACTCCTTTCCAATGCCCCGGTTCTTGTGAACCCAGAAGGGAATCAAGACTTGGTTGTACTTACTGATGCTAGTCATGTTGGTTTATGAGTTGTTCTCATGCAAAGGGAGCATGTTATTGCTTATGCTTCTAGGAAACTAAAACCGGCTGAAACTCAATATGCCACTCATGATTTAGAGCTTGCGGCTATCGTTTTCGCACTTCGTATTTGGCGTCACTATCTTTTGGGAGAAAAGTTCCTTCTCTACACCGATCATAAGTCATTAAAATATTTTTTTCCTAAAAAGAATGCAATTTGTGGCAGCAACATTGGATTGAATTCCTTGCTTCTTATGATCTCGATATTTTATATACTCCCGGTAAGGGAAATCGAGTTGTTGATGCCCTTAGTCGAAAGCAACAAGTGGTTGTATCTACGATGATATCCGAATTGAAGGATCTCAGAAATTTATCCGCTTGCGAAATTCAAATCCCTGACTCTAGTTCGAGTTCCACTCTTGTGTTGTGTAGCTTTGAGGCTCATCCCTCTCTTTTGGACCGCATTTGTGAAGCTCAAAAGCTCGATCCCGAATTGGCTCGCCTAAGCCAAAGTATTAGGGATAAATCAGGCGACGATGAGTTAAAATATTTCTATATTGATTCTCGTGGAGGCATTCGAAAATTTGGAAGATTTATAGTTCCAAGCATTGATGATCGCCGCAAGGATATTTTAGTGGATTCTCATCGTTCTAAATTCTCCGTTCATCTCGGAAGTAGCAAAATATATTCGAACATGAAGCGATAATATTATTGGGATTGAATAAATTTGGATATCGCTAACTTTCTCAAACATTGCATTACAGGTCAACTCGTTTAGGCCGAACACCAAAAGCCCGGCGGGTTATTGCAACCTCTTGACATCCCTATATGGAAGTAGGATCATGTGTCCATGTATTTTAGTGACGGTCTCCCTCGTTCTCGATTTGGCCATAATAGTTTATAGGTGATTGTGGATAGACTTACTAAATCCGCACACTTTATTCCTATTTGATATAATCGAACCATGCCTCTCCTGACCAAATTCTATGTTAAAGAGATTGTTAAATTACATGGGATCCCCACTTCAATTGTTAGTGATCGTGATCCATTATTTACCAGTGGATTTTGGAAGAGTCTTCAAAAAGCTTTGGGAACAAAACTAAATTTTAATACTGCTTATCATCCTCAGTCTGATGGACAAACGGAGCTTATGAATCAAATTCTTGAAGATCTTCTTCGTGCTTGTGCGCTTGATTTTGGTGGAAGTTGGGAAGATCATATTTCCCTGGTTGAATTTTCATACAAAAATAGCTTCCAATCAAGTATCAGTATAGCGCCTTTCGAAGCTCTTTACGGGAGGTTGTGCTGACTCCTTCATGTTAGCTTAAGCCGAAGAGAAGCTGGTTCTAGGTCTAGACTTCGTTCGTGATTCCATAGAAAAGATAGATCTCGTTCGTCATCGAATGAAAGAAGCTCAAAATCGGCAAAAGTTTTATGCCGATAACCACGGGAGAAAATTAGAATTTTCTTGGGAGATCTTGTATTTTTTTCGTGTTTCACCCATGAAGGGTGTTGTGCAATTTAGTCGATCGGGAAAATTAGTACCAAGATATATTGGCCTCTTTCCAATTACCAAACGTATAGGTCCCATGGCTTATCATCTTTCATTACCAGCTCAATTCTCTGCTATTCATGATGTGTTTGATATTTCTTAACTCCGAAAGTGCCTTAGTGATTCAAAATCTATTCTTGAGCCGAATATAATGGAAAAAATCGAAATTTCACCAAATTTAACCTATGAGTAACAACCCATTCGGATTGTTGCAACGGAAGTTAAAAGTCTTTGAAATAAAGATGTTCCTCTTGTGAAAGTCCGAAGGTCTTCTAATCCAAAGGTTTGTTTTTGGGAACCTTGAGAATCAATCGAGCGAAACCATTTAGACTTACTATCTCATGCTTTGTAAGGTGAATTTCTTGACTTATTTTTTTTAATATAGATTTTCTTGATAATTGGTTGTAACCCTATAAGTTTTATATCCTTAAGTAATTGCGGGGACGCAATTTCTTTAAGGGGGAAGTCTATTATAACTCGCATATTTTACTAAAATATATTTAAATGTTCTGTTTAAATATAATGTCGTTGATGAATATTAGTCCAAAAAATCACTTTTTGCATACGGATGAACTTGGAATCGAAATCACTTCCATTGAGTTCAAAATGTCGTTTACGACCTTTAAAACTATAAACATCGATATATTTGGAGAGGGTGAGATTTGGGGACCTTGAGTTCAAAATGTCGTTTATGACCTTTAAAATGTAATCTTTCCAATGAATGTGAAAAAATTGAAATTTCATAGCGGGAATAAAAAGTTATGCCCAGTTGAAAATTCAGAATAGTCGCTATGGAATTCTGGCCCTTAAAAATGGAAATTTTGCAAGCGACCTCGGTTTTCGACGAAACCACTCTTGTTGGATCCATGATGTCAAATTATTGCTAGGTTTCAAAATTCGTAATTTTTTGAATCAATATGTGAGCATGGCGAAGGAAAACGCGTTTGACCAGTTTCAGTTGATTTTAATCGACTGGAAAATGACCATTTTTCAAACGGTCTTGGAATTTGACGAAATTAGTTTTGTTAGGACCGTATCGTCAATACGAAGCTAAAAAATATTTTTCTGGAATTTTTCGAGTTAGTATGTGACCCCAGTAAATTGAAATGTGCGTTCAAATTCAATATATAGAGTTGTATTTTGATTTTGACGGAAACTGATCGAGACGATCGAATCAGCTGGCGATACATATCACATTGTGTTTGGAATGGGGTTAATTAGCTAGGGGCGACAGTCGTTGGGCTCGATTTAGTGTTCGGATAAAAAAGTTACTTTTTGAAATTAATTAAATAATTGAAATATATATATATATATATTATATAATTTCCTTTCCCTCTCCTCTCTCCTTTCATTACCCCGTCAGAAAAAAATAAAAAAAATAAAAAAAGTGGATCGCGCCCCCCCCCCACATACCGCCGCCGCCGCTAGCGCGATGAACCCACCCTCCTTCGCCGCCACCTCCCCTTCGATTCCTCCCTCCTCCGCCGCTTCCTCTTTCCGCACCACCCTCCCCAACCAGCTCCCCCTCCCTGTGAACGACGAAACCCCCCCAAACCTCCATCGAGATCCGCACCGCAGGCCCCACATCGCTGCCAGGGCACTCCATCATTGCGCCCCTCCTCTCTCCTTCCACCGCTTCTCTTCTCCTTTCTGAAAAAGCCCTAGTCGCCTCCATTTCGCCAACAGCTACCCCCTTCTCAAACCCTTCGTTGTAAGTGTCTTGATTTGTTTTATTTATTTATTTCTGTTTATTTTTCTATGTAAATTATTTTATAAGTTTAAAAAGATAATTTTTATTATGTGAATGGTATAAAAAAATTTGAATTCTTATTCGTTTGAATGACATATAGGATTTTTAATTAATTAGGAAAAGGTTGGATTTTTAAATAGGAAGTAGCGTGTTGAATAAAAATATGATTTTTTTTATTATATGTAAAGAATAAAAAAATGATTTTTATATTATAGAAAGAATAAAAATATGATTTTTATATTATAGAAAGAAAAAAATATGATTTTTATTATATGTAGAGATTAAAGATATGATTTTTATGAGCTAGTGAATATAAAAATACGATTTTTATATTATATAGATAGTAAAGATTTGATCTTTATTATATGAACACCGATGTAAAAATAGAATTTTTATCTATATAGTAGCGGTATAAAAATGTGATTTTTATATACATAGCAACAATATAAAAATGTGATTTTTATATATGTAGTGACTACAAACAATGAAATTGATGAAAGGCGAGCACGACGAATATTTCCAAATATGAAGAGTCACGGTTTATTGGTTTAGCTAGTCAGTGAGAACTTCTCACTTTTAATTCTTGTTTTCTAGTTAGAAATATATATACTAGGATGCAGACGGTGCTTAGCAGCACCCGACACCCATCGTCCACAGACCATGGATGACTTGTCTGTTTGATTTCTGTGTTGTGAAATTTTATTGTGTGATGTGGAATGAAATAAAAAAATTTATAGTGGAAAATATTTTATAGTTAAAAATATGATTTTTAATGTGTATATAAAATAAATAGTAATAAACAAATCGAACGATTTGTTTATATACACTGATTTGACTGATATTGATTGGGACGATAAATTTTACACACTGCCCAACTGCACAAATAAAATCTGTGTTTGTTGATTTGAAACCCCACACGGGTATTGGGATGATATTTGACGTACACTAATCCCGATTGTTTAGTTGTATGTCAATCGATGGGTTGACAGACTGTGTAAGTGTTAATTATTTATATTTAATGCTTATGCAGTTGTGTGGTGCACTCTGGATGATGGTTGATTATTTTTCGTTGCTATTATATACATGTGTTGTAGAAAATCCATATAAATAACATTATATGGTAATTGATTGAGCCACATTCAAGTTTAGAAACTAAATTCATGTGTTGAATAGAAAATAAATTCATGTGTTGAATAGAAAATAGATTCATGTGTTGAACAGAAAATAAATTCATGTGTTGAATAGAAAATAGATTCATGTGTTGAATAGAAAATAAATTCATGTGTTGAAGAGAAAATAAATTCATGTGTTGAATTGAAAAATATTCATGTGTTGAATAGAATAAACATTCATGTGTTGAATAAAAGTCGTGTTGATTAGATTGATGCCATTTTGACGTGAAGTATATTTATATCGATTTTATTCATTTTTATAATCAATATAGAAAACAAAGTGATTTCAAAATATAACGTTTTGAGAATATTATCATTTATAGATTAATGATAAGAAATATTCAATTTTGACTAGAAATTGAATATGAAGTTGAAATCGTTTCGAAAACGAATTTAAAACGATTTGTAAAATACGTTTTAAAAGGAAATCGACGAAGTATATATTATATATATAATATAATGGCCTGCATAGAACGCGCTACGCCGCGACAGTTCACGAATTTCGACCATTGACTTAGAATGGATATTACGGGAGATCCGACCGTCGGATTCTCCTAAAACTGGAACCGTTGGGTTCGTATCAAAAAGAGCTTTCTAACGAATATTAGAGATTTGAAATATAACGGTTGGATTTGGAATTATGTCCAAATCAAGGTTGGAAAAGGTCACTGTAAGTGCAGTTCGATGGCCGTTGATGGAATTCGACTATACGGGCCTTGATAAAATTATTAAAAATAGTAACAATTTGTGTAAAATCATAAGAAATGATTTGTGAAGAATTGAGATGAAAAATTCCAAATTTGAAAAGATAAAAATAGATTGTTATCGAAATGAACTAGTTTTGAACTAGGATAATAATTTATTTATTTTTAAAATAAATAAATTGGGTTTGAAAGGGTTTTAAAAGTAACCAGAAGTTTCAATAATTGAATTGGAATGGAATGTGATTTTGGGTTTATAGTGAACCGTATTTTAAGGACATTGGTTCTTTAACCCAGTTAAAGACAGGATATTGATTTTTGGGAAGATTAAAACTAAGTGGAGTTTTAATGAATCTTTAATTAGATTGAAGTGATCGAGAATGGGTTATCACTAGTTTTGCTCTAGGCGATAGTTAAATCTTTAATTAGTTTTGAACGTGAAATGGTAATTGAATTTACCGATAACACCGTGGTGTTAGATATGAAGTATGACCAGTTTTACTTCATGGGATGAATAGGTTAGGATTGGGAAATAAAATAAATGATTACTTCGGTGTGGCTCGCTAATCCCGACTAGTTTGAATTGATATTCAAACGAAGATTAAAGAATAAATTTAAAGAATTTATCTTCGATAAAATTAATGGGAACCTTCCCAAAGTATAAGAATATTTGAATAAAAGAATATTCTGAATTGGAATGAGGCATATGTTGTGTTTGTGTAACACTTATTTATTATATACGCGAGTTATTCAGAAAGACCGGGGTTTTCCCGTTCTGAATAACTGATTCGACGTGGTGTCGAGTAGGAAGATGGTGGTCGAAGACCGGAGGTCTTCACATCGTTTAGGTAATTACTGATGAACTTGATTGGGCTGTACACCCAAGAGGAGGGAATCAGTTGGTGATCGTCCAGACGTACTTGGAGATCGATGGATATGTGAGGTACAAGGTGCCTCCGGTTTCGTTCAGACCCAGAACGAACTTGTAAATGGACTGTGTGTCTGACATTGGATTTTATTTTGTGTGATTGATTTCTATTAAATATATATCTGTTTGGCGGCGGAGAATTTATTCTCTTGCTTAATGTCCTTCTCTGAGACGTACGAGCTCAGGGGTTATATATCGATGGATATCAATCGCATGGAGTGAATTGCCTGTGTGGCATGCCTAAGTGGCAAATGATCAAGGCTTCTGTTGAAAAGCAAAGTCTTGTGGTTGATGATCAAAGCACGGCCTGTGTGGTATAGCTTTGTGTAGCGTTGATTCGCGAACCTCACACCCCGGTTGTGAACCAGAAACGGGAGAGGACCTCAGGGAGGGCATGCGATTCCTTCTAGCTAGGGTGGTGTCAGTGACCTACCAGCCCTGACATTTATATTATTTTCACCTATGTGGTTGTTGCTGTTGTGAGGCACCTCGGATATATCGGTGACTATGTGGAGCCGATGGAGTCATTTGGCTCATTTACGCCCCAAAGATCGTGGAAACGCAGTGTTCAGGCATTTTAATCCACATCGGTGGACCGACCCTGACGATCCAAGGGTCACTCGAGCACTGATCCTGAGACATGGGCTAGATTGTCTCGAATCGGTGAAGACTATCTTTTGCCTCAGTTCACAGATGGAAATCCAACTTCCAATACGTGACATTTGCGGTTTTGATTATAGAGCCTAGTATGGAGACATGCTATATGGTGCCCATGTCGTCTATGATTGATACTTATGATTTGAAGTTATTTTATGCACTATGCACTTATAATAGTATCAAATGATTTGTTTTAAATGTACCAAGCATGTTTGGCTATTATAAGGGAAAACCCTATCCTTCGGTTTGCGTTGCATTGTGTGATGGGACCTGGGTCTTATAATAGCTTCATTTTTCCAAAAAGCATTGCGCTGTTTTGTTATATGCACTAGGATTCTTGGGAGGAAACCCGTTCCGTGTTATACGGCGTGGTCCCTTGATATATCTGAATTAAAGTAAAGCTTTAAATAACTGTTTTAGTTCTCATACCAGTCACATGACAAACCCTGAGTTTATTGTTTTAACCTAAACTCTGGGTGCCCTTATTTTGACACGGGCAGCTAGTAGTTTTGGTTTTGCAGATTTATATTCACAGGATCCTGATTTACAGCTGGAATTATACTCGGAAAGCTCTGTATCCGCGTATTCCTTTCTGTTGTGTATTGTATTATTTTTCCGCTGCGATGTATTTAAATGTAATTTAAATCTCTGATAATTTATCGAATGTGTAATATTTATTCATACTCTGTATTTTCTTGCATTCTGATGAAATTGTTGTAATAAACAATGAAATGTTCTTCCGTTTGCGTTCTAATTTGTCGTGTTCTCAAAACAATTAAGGGTTTCGAACGATCTTGGTCGGTTTAGCGATCGATTCGGATCGAGCGAAATTCCTTTTCGTTACATATGCATCCCTCGTGGAAAGGTAGATGTTTTCAGGAGTGTCATTCAGAGGAGTTAGCTCTGTAGAATCATGAAGGTGAAACTTCTTATTAGCCTTGTTGTCGTTCCCATCGTTGGCTCGCTTCTGCCCCTGAGTTCTCTGTTGATTAGCTTGAGCATTAACACACGTTTTATCCTTCGCAATGCTGCTTGTGCCAGTAGGAGGGGGATCGTCGTCCACTCTCATGTACCCTTCCGCTTTCTTATAGAACTTGTCAAGCGTATTTGGTTCCTTCATTTTTATCCATCTCCCAAACTCACTTTTCTTGTCTATAGCGTCGAGTAAAGCCATGAGGATTATGCGAGGTTCTGGATTCCTCACTTCGGACAAGGAAACATTGAATCGACCGAGAAAAGCTTCAACAAATTCCCCTAGATTCTGCTTCATTGCTGAAAGTGTTATAGCATCCTTGGCTTTGGTAGCATACAGGCGGAACTGCTTCTTGAACTTTTTGGTCAAGTCAGAGAACCGGTCTACGGACTAAGGTGGCAGGTTCTGAACCATAATGACGCATCTCCTTCTAAGTGGAGAGGAAAGTATAGGCATCTCATTTCATCTGTTGCCTTTGCTGCCCTCATATGCCACTCGTACTTGAACAAAATGTAGTTAAGATCAACAAGGCCGTTTTACGGAGGCAAAGTTAGAGGAGTGAACTTCTTCGTACATTCTGTTTCTCGAATTCTCTCGGTAAATTGAGTCCTATCGGGAGAGAAATCCCGTTCTCTTTTATTGTCATTGCTAGCTTGATTCTTCTTCATGATTTATTCTATTATAACTGATGCTCTGCGAGGCTGAGTTCTTTACCAAATGTTCGTATGGGAAAGCGATTATAATTAGAAGATTTAGGTCCTTTACCTTCCCGGCGAGGATGTGCCCCCATGGTGGGGATGGTAACCCTTTGAGTATTTACAATGGAATGATTCTTAGCTTTTTGCTACAAGTCTTCGACGTTAGCTCCGTCCTTGTCGCTCAACCAGTCATTATCATCTTCCATGTTGTTGTTGCAGTTACGATCAGAAGTGGATGAGTTGACATTATTGTCAAGATCAACATGGACCTTATGAGGTGTTGGATTTAATTGAGAACCATATCTAACTTGTCCATCGGAGCCTTGGTAGAATTATCCATTATCTTGTTTAATTTGGCGATAGCGACGTCCAACTCATTCCTAGTCACACCGGCTCCACCTATTGAGTTTTCACCAATTTCAAAGCGGTTAGCTAGTTGCGTCGTCTCATTAGCAACATTGTCGATTTCTCCAATAGTTTTGTTGTATATAACGGTGTTGTATACACAATTATATGATTTTTTTTGATGATAACAACCAAATATATATCATTATAAATGTGTTTGTTACTATACTGTTTCATATATTTATCACAAACAGAAATATAATACTTATATTTAAATAGATTACGATTGTACAAACATTCATATACTCATACAGTATTTTATTTAAATACAATATTATATCTCAAACAGTACAACTATTTATAACTCCACTATTTAAACACTTCACAGGAATTTGTACTTGTAAATAATCTGAAAATAATAGACAAGTTTGTTTAAACACAATAAAATAATATTTTATTTCAATCAAACTGGTTTATTACAAATGCCAGTACAATTCTCTGATTACTCAGCTCCTCATTATACAAACACTCTATTACATCTCATATACAGTATACATACACATTTTTTTCATATAAACATTCTTTTACTGTTACACACACATCAACACTGTCTTGTGGTCTTCAGTCTTCAGTCTTCAAACTTCATAGTCAGTCCAATCTTCATACCTGTCATATATAGAAACACGCACACAGTATCTAGAATAGAAATAATTTCTAAATTCTAGCAAACATAATTTTTATTTTTAAAATTTTATTTGCCTTAGTTTTCTGGTGTTTTTCTCATCATTTTTCATGACTTGACCTGATTCATCTGTGTCTAGACAGACAGTTTGTATATGTACAGGGACAGGAAATTTTCTGATGGCTGCAAATACACACGTGTATAAATACACGTGTGCACTGCCTCACCAATCAATGTATACAGCTGAGGAGTAGCCACGTGGACCATCTCGACTCAGTGCATGATGCATCTCAATGTGGTCGCAAACAAGACAAGGCAGTAAACAGTCAAGTGATCTACTCAGCAAGTAAAATTGCATAACATCAAAACTGATCAGTGAAGATAAGCATAAGCAAGGCAAAGGTGAACAAGCATATATGTAACATTTGATAAGCAATGCACTTGGATCAATGTCGAGCAGATTGGTATATATGCATGAGGCTAGCAGGTCCAACCATCAAGAAAAATAAAGAAAACATATTGGTGCATGGCAGTTCACATGATTCAGCATGTACACAATAAAGCAAATGTGATCGAGCACAATCAAGAGCATGTTTCAATGAAATGGTCACACAACAAAGCACTAGTGATACATTGGTACATTCAGGTGCACGTTTCAAGTGTTACAGCACTAGTTTAGATGAAATGGTCGAACAAGTGTGAAATTCTGATATGCATAGTGGAACTCAAGACAACAACATCTAAGTGGCGGCGGATTAGAACAACAAGATGGAGGAAAGTGTAAGCTACAGCTTGTCATGTGACTTATGTCAGATTTCATGTATATACAAGTAAAAGGGGCAGTGAGCAACTCAACACCATGGTGCAACATGAAGGAGCCAGAGCTTATGTGTTCAAGTTTGGTGCAACATTTTTTACACAGTGAACACACACAACAAAAAGAAATGGACACAATTGTGCACAAGCTAATCAGTATAAACATGGCAGAGCAAATATAGGAAACAGTGATGAACTCAATGGCACAGTGGATATTAAAATGGTTTACAAACACGCATGCATGAAGTTCAAGCCAGAAAGCAGATATTGTTTTCACAAAACATGAAAACAAATATGTTTCCAGTTTTACTGAATTCAATCAGTGAAAAATCAGCTGTGTAGAGAAACAAATAAATATGTTTTTAAAATAATTTCTCTAAATGATCAACTCAAAATCAGGGTTCTTGTTTGGAAACAAATTTTTTTTCCAGCAAGTTTTTTTTTAAAAAAAAAAGGGAATTTCGAATGCAAGAAAACAAATACAGTTTTTTCAAGCATGCAAATGTTTCCTATTTTAACATTTCAGTTTATGACAAGCATTAGTCCAGAGGTGAATTTCAAAAAGGGCAGAAAATCGGTTTGATGTGTTTGGATTCAATCAAACAAATCATACAAGGCAACATATCCAAATTCATTCCAGAAGTAATTCAATGGCCACACATTCATTTAATTAAGGAGCTATCCAAGGAATTTCATATTCAAGCCAAGGAGACAAAAATTGAAAATCATATTAAATCAAGGCCAAGTATTTCCAGTATTGACATTCTCAATCAAGCCAAGCAAATCCTATTTTATTTTTCAAAAGGGATCATTCTTTTCATCATTCAATCACGCAAGAAAATTCATTTCAATTCAACCGAGAATTCAAAAGAGGAAACACGAGAAAAATCAGGCCAAGTCATTTTTTAAGGAAATCAGAGTGTAAGGGTTTCGATTAACCCTATAACTACACCATTTCATCGCTGGCGTTTTATATATATATATATATATATATATATATATATACACACACACACTCTAACCCAACATTTTCAAATTGAAATCACAAACCAAGAACTCGAAGAGGACAAATCAATTCAGAAATCGCTCACCAAGTTTTCGATCAGGAGCATTCAGTCGAAACCCCAAATCAGAGAAGCAAGGAGCCACAAGCAATTGATCAGGAACCTCAACGTGAATTGGAGTTTCAGAGATTATTCAAATCATCAAGGGTTTAATCAATTTGGGAAGTTTTTCAAAAACCCTAGTTTTGATCTCAGCCGCCATTTTCAAGTAAAAGAGAACGGGCAAAAGTAAAAATAAGTGGCCGGCCTTATTTACACTTGGCTAAGCCAAGTTTTATATAAAGGGAGATTTGAAGTGTTCTATACTAGGGTTTCTTTTGTTTTTTTATTTTTATATTTAATTTTGAGTTGTAAAACCGATCATTGAACGGTTCAAGAATCTGTAAAATATTGGGTGAATCAGTCAGGGTGTTGGCTGTCACTTTCAGAGTCTGTAAAATCTGGGTTACGGATTACGGAGTTGTAATTCGGGAAAATCTGATCGAGGGGATATCAACCAGTCTACGGTTTTGAGCGTAAGGTTAGAATATGAGCTGGGTTTGCGAGTGTACATGGTCTTGTATGCGGGATCTGTTCTATCACCTAGTAAAAACCTTAGAAATGCAGCAGTAGGCAGGGTTTTGCCGAAGCTGGGTATATCTGTGTGTGATTCATTTTCTGCATTTCTGTTTCTGCTATATTATGTGATCTATTTATTTTTATATATCTGGTTAGATTTTTAATTCAGTTAAAAACTGTGATAAACCCTATTCACCCTCCCTCTAGGGTTAATCTAGATCCTACAAGTGGTATCAGAGCAGATTTTTTTGTTAACTCTAGAGTAATGGTGATCCCTAGTTGTCAGTCTAGTAAGAGTCAGTCCAGTTCATCTCCAACTATTTTCACCGGAACAGATTTTTTAAACTGGAAATCCAAAATAGAATTTTATTTAAAATCTATTAATATTAAATGTTGGGATGTTGTTATCAATGGGTACGATATGGTAGATAAAGTTTTTAATTCTCGTGCTACACATATTCTATATTCTTATCTTGATGATGATCAATACAGTCTGATCTCCCATTGTTTAACTGCGCAGGAAATCTGGACAGCTCTCAATACGAAATATGGACAAATTGACAATAGCTGCTCAAAACCTCAGGATGACAACTCAGATTCAGAGTTCTGTTTAACAGGATTTGCAAATGAAACTTCAGATGAATCAGATGATGGAGAATCAACAAATGTTGAAACAGAGAATTTCTCATATGAAGATCTGGTTTACATGTGTCTTGATTTAACGAAATCTATTGATAAACTCCAACTGAAAAATAAGTCTCTAAAATCTAAGAATTTTGAGTTGGCCAGCAAAATTGATGATTTGGAATCACAACGTGAATATGTTAAAAATTCTTCAAATTAAGTTTGCAAAAATTGTTTGAAATTGAAAACCAATCTTGTTCATCTCAATAAAAATATTCAAAATTTTGAAGATGAAATTTTGATCTTAAACGAGAACAAGACCGTGTTATCAAATTTGAATAACCTTCTGCAAAAGGAATTTGAAAATTTTAAAACAGATATAAATTCCAAATTTGAAATTGCTGAAAAGGAGAATTGGTTGAAATCAAATTTGATTTTAGAAGAACTTGAAAATGAGATTGAAAAATCCAAGAATTTTGTGTCTGAAAAAAAAAACGATTTGAACTTGAAATTTTCGAATCTCAAGCAAAATTAAATTGCTTGAAAATGAGAATTTGGTTTTGAAACAGCCCAGTGCTGAACAGAAGATCGCTATAAAAAATTACTCAAATTTAATAAAAGAAAATAGCAATCTAAAATCCAAAATTCAATGATTAGAATTAACTTTGGATAAATTTTCTAATGGGGAAAAATCGTTGAATATGCTGTTACAAAGCCAAGTTTCTATTGGAAATAAATTTGGTCTTAGCTTCGGGAAAAATGATGTTTTTGGAAAACAAAATTCGAATGATTTGAAAAATCCCTCAAACTGTTTTGGAAAGAACTGCTTTGAAAATGTGAACTTTAAAAATTTCAAAGGCTTTTTGAATCAAAATTGCGATGAGAAAATGTAACACCCCGTAATTCTATTAATATTAATATTCACAAATTGAAGAATAACTAATCTCAGACGTGATAATTGTGGGAAACGGGTTGCGCCATTGTGTTCGTCTCGGAATTCTGGTTGAAATAGAATCCGAGTTTGCGTGAATTGGACTTCGTATGAAGAAGTTATGGCCATCGGAATTTTCAGAAAATTCAAAACAACTCGCAGGAAATTTAAAATTCAAACTGAAAGTGCAGAAGTGGGCTGGGTGGGAAATATTCCCGCCCAGGCAGGTCGACTGGGGAGTCGACACTAGTGTCGACCTCCCCTCCCCCCCCCCCCCAGGTCGACTACCATGTCGACCTCCCCCCCCCCCCCAGGTCGAGTATAGTGTCGACCTAGGTGTCGACCTGGTCAGTCGGCTAGGGTTTTGGCTGAGTCTGTTTTTGAATGAGTGATGACCCATTAGGGTTTTTGACCTAATCTGGTTGGCTGGGATTAGTTCTGTGTTGATCTGACGGTCTAAAATAAATCCTAACTCTATAAATACCTAGGTTGTTTCTCACCCTAATTCATATGAAAAATAGAGTAGCTACCGTCATACCGCCGCCATGGAACTCAGTGGAGCCGCCGCCAACTATGAAGAAAGAGAGGCTATCAAACCCTAATTCTACTCAACTCTAAAGCAAATCTAGGCTATCTTTCTCTTCTAAATTGTGAGTATGATAGTCTTAACAAGATTATTATTAAATTAATTAGGTTAAGTCATGAATGGATTATGAGTAGATGATGTGAATTGTCATATATGTTGTTGTAAACTTTATGCTATCATGTATGTTATCAATCCTATACTATGTATCCTATATGTTGTAAATCATGCTATGATGATGTTATGTATGTTGAGAGTTTCTATGCTGAATTGTGATAAATCATACATGCTTTAAAGTCATGATGTTATTGTTTATGCTAATAGTTCATGTTAATCACATCATGATGTTAATGTTATTTGGGTTATGTTAATCTATATGACAAGTCACATATGAAAGTTTAGGTTGAGATTATGAACATATGCTATGACCTCTATTTTGATCTAGAATTATGACATCTAGAATTATGCTATGACATATGTGAAATTCTATGCTGGTTCACACCATCATTATGTTGCCTAAAACCCCCTTATGCAAGTTTGTACATAAAGTCGAGTATGATCATATCATGTAAATTGTGACATTTAACAAGTTGACACCTTTTGATCCTTAACATGTGTAGTTTATGCAAGTTTCACCCCTATTATGGTTAGATTTATTTTAATTATCTATATGTTGTGATAATTTATCTTTGTGCTATGTGTTAGACTACTCAAGTCTAGCCTATATTATGCGTTGAATAAGCGAACGTATAAACGTGGGGTAGGGGTTATATTAAGGATTTAATAATAAAAAGTTGGGGTGCAATTGATATGATTTTGCATGCCATGAGTGGATGACCATAATTGAGTCAATTATGGACATCAATAAAAGTGGACTTAATTAATGATTTGGATAGGGAATTATTAAAACTGAGGAAAAAGATTATAAGTGATAATCAATGCTTAGGACACGAGGTTGGACTCATTTGTGACGTAAACCTGCCCGGACCCGCTCGGCAAATCCAGTGGTCACAAATGTCAGCCCAATGTGAGAGGTCCTAGGCCTAAACTAAAGCATAACAGTTGTAAAGACACGAGGTAAGACTCTTTTATGGTGTAAGAATGCCCGGACCCGCCCGGCAAATCCGGCTGCCATAAATGCCAGTCTAATGTGAGAGGTCTTTATGAGGTTATGGCCTGAATGAATTAAGAAATACTTAACCAGATAAACATGTAAAGTGGGACATGGGGGTTAAGTAGGTGCCTTGGGTGGCATGAGGAATCTAGTGGGTGCCCTTAGTGGCACGTGAAATACGATTTGTAAGACTTAACCAAACACACATGTAAATGAACATGACTAAGAGGGTTAAGTGGGATATACTAGTGGTGACAAGCTTAGGTGGGTAGCTTGTGGGGGCCCATTTCAACCAGTATCCCAAATGTATCTTTGTGGGCTCGACCCAAGTCGAGGACAGGACACGCATAGTGGGTTTGACTATAAGAGGCCAAAACGGGGAGCGGTGGCAACGCAAGTCCAACGGGTTTCATATGCATGTGTGGACCCGGGCCGGTAGGTAAGACGTTGTTGCATCATGTAGGTATAAGCCGTGCATTCTCAAGTTGTATCGGGTTGCCACTTTAGGAGAGTGATACACCCCACTGTGGGGCCAGCACGGGTATCTACGAGTAGGGAGCCGATCGAAAGTGGGTAGTGGGGTACACCTAGTGGAGATAGGGGCAGACGACACCTATGTAGTCAGCTAGGGGTACGTAAGGTTATTTATATGTTTCTGTGTGAAGCAAGTAGGATCAACCTTTAGGGTGACTGGTGCAGTGCAGTGTAGTAATGTGCGGTGCAGTGTAGTAATTATTCGTTAGTAATTAGGTGTGCCTTTGCCGTTATCTTTAACGTTATCTTAAACGCTGTCTTTATCTTCCTAATAGTTCATAGACATTTACTTGTCTTCCAGCTTATGCCTTAGTCTAGTTATTTTGATAATAGTATTGTTAGAATTATCATACTCGCCAGACTTTATGTCTGACCCCTCCATTTCTATCCTTTTTCCCCTCCAGGTCCTCAGGTTGGACCCAGCTCTAGTGGAGTTTGATTGGATTGCTTCATCTCTCTTTGGAAAGCTTGGACCGTTGAAGTAAAGTCCAGCTTGTTATCTTCTTTAGTGGCTATTTGTGTAATGGGATTATGTAGTTTTGTTTTAGCAAGATGGATAATGTACTTGACTATGATTTATGGTTTGATGATGTAACAAACATGTTTAATTTCCGCTGCAATAAAATGTGGTTTTAGATTTCCAAGTGCTACTTATTATCCGTCTTGTTGTAATTTTTCTGTTCTATATTCACTTATAAACTCCATGGAAGTTAATGCATTCCCATTGTGAGTGACATTAATGGACGTGGGGTGTTACACGTGGTATCAGAGCTTAAGGTTACCAGAACAGATAATTTTTTTAGAAAAACTATTTTTCTAAAGTATTTTTGGAAGAAGTGCTTTCAAAACATGTCTTAATGAGAAATTTAAAGAGGAAAGTTTTTTTGAAAAACATAATCCCCAATAGCCATATATCTTTACCTTTCGAATTCTCCATTTTGAATCTTTCCTTTTCGTTTCAGCATGGCTGAAGATCTTAACCTACCTGACGGTGTAACGATACCAGGATGGTATAGGAGGTTATTAGAGGCTAGGGCCGCTGCAGGTCCAGCTAATGTTCCTCCACCACCAGTTGCATCCGTTCCTCCTCCTCCTCCTCGCGTAGATACTTTTGCAAAGACGTGCAAGGAATTCAAGGCTATGGGTGGAAAACCTTTTCTAGGGTCAGAAACATTTGTGGAAGCTAGAGATTGGCTTAAGGAGGTGGAAGAATTGCTAGAAATCTTTGTAGTAGAAGAAGGGAGGAAAGTTCGATTAGCAGCTTGGTTGATGAAGGGAGAGGCCTCGTTTTGGTGGGAGGTCACTAATGGGGAGCGTCCTGTTGATTCTTGGGCGGATTTCAGACGTAGGTTCGAGGCAAAGTTTCTCTCGAGGGCGGAAGAAAATCTATATATGGAAAGGTTCTTGACATTGAAGCAAGGAAGCTCATTAGTGGAAGAATATGTTAACAAATTTAATCAGTTAGCAAGGTTTGGCTTGGACTTAGTGAACACGCCGGAGAAGAAGGCGCTGAGGTTCGTTAATGGCTTGAATGAACCATTGCAAGGGTTGGCTATGACCCACATCCCTATGGGGGCCACCTTTGAGAAGCTAGTAGAAATGGCGCTCATGCACAAGGAGAAAAGCGCTAATGCTAATAAGGAACCCGAGAAGAAAGGGGATCAGAAGAAACCACAACAGCAAAACAAGAAGGGTAGTAAAGATAATATTGGCAAAGGAAAGAAGAAATGCTTTAACTGTGGGACACCAGGCCATCTCAGCAAGGATTGCCGAAAGAAAAAGAAGACTGGCTGTTTTCATTGTGGCGATGCGGGACATCTAGTGAAGGACTGCCCAAAGAAGGGGCAGAGGGCAGGGACTACCTCGGGATGACAGGTGCAGGCTCTTATGGCACCAGGGAAGGCAAGGGGACAAGTTCAGGCTCTCGCGGTCCCACCGCTGCAAGAACGAGGTAGAACCATTTATGTTGAAAGCTTAGTTTTTCTGTTTGATCTTCCTGTCCGTACCTTATTCGATTCGGGCGCATCGCATTCGTTTATCTCTACATCATTAGTTGAATCACTGCACTTAAACACCAGTTTAGTATAGGATCCCTTAGTTGTTTCGAATCCAATTGGGGGCTCAGCTCATTTGTCCATGATGTGTTTGGATTTGAAAATTTCTATACTTAGCGTTGAGTTTAGATGTGATGCTTATGTGTTGGGCTTCACGGGCTATGGGCTAATTTTAGGAATGGATTGGTTATCCAAAAATGGGGCGTTCTTGATTGTGAAAGGAGAGTAGTTAGGCTCGTGACTCGCCTTCGCAAGACTCTCGAAATCTTTTGTAATCCCATAAATTCTGTTATGCTAAGTTATCTAGAATCGCTTGACGCGTCTGAGGAAAATCTACGATCTGTTAGAGTGGTCCGAGAGTATTCGGATGTGTTTGAGGAGGTGAAGGGCTTGCCTCCGAAGCGGGAGATAGATTTTCGAATATATCTTGTGGATAATGCAAAACCATTATCTTTGCCAGTACGCCACATGGCTCCTCGTGAAAGGAGGGAACTCGATAAGCAAGTGAAGGAGTTGCTTGAGAAGGGGTTCATAAAACGAAGTATATCGGAGTGGGGTGCTCCAGTAGTATTTGCCACGAAGGCGGATGGGTCCCTTAGACTTTGTGTCGACTATAGAGAACTTAATAAGCTTACTAAGAAGAACAGACACCCACTGCCGAGGATTGACGATCTCTTCGATCAGTTAGTTGGCGCCTCAGTGTTTTCGCGGTTGGACTTAGCCACTTGTTTCCATCAATTGAGAGTGGCTGAGGATAGCATTGACAAGACTGCCTTTAGGACTCCAGACGGTTTCTATGAATGGCTAGTGATGCCCTTCGGTTTGACAAACGCCCCCGCATACTTTGTTGATTTGATGAGTAGGGTGTTTAGGGAGTACCTTAACAAATTCGTGGTAGTCTTTGTAGATGACATCTTGATCTTTTCTAAGGATGAAGAAGAGCATGCCCTACATCTTAGGGAAGTGTTGGAGACTCTTCGAGCGCATAGCCTTAAGGCTAAATTTTCTAAGTGTCACTTCTGGAGGAAGGAAGTACGGTTCTTGGGGCACGTGGTTTCCAAAGAAGGGATAGCTGTGGATCCTGCGAAGGTGGTGGCCATTCAAGATTGGAAGGTCCCTAAAAATGCTACTGAAGTGAGAAGTTTCTTGGGGTTGGCTGGCTACTATAGGAAGTTTATCAAAGACTTCGCAAAGATATCAACTCCATTGACACACCTGACGAAGAAGAACCTAGTTTTCACATGGGACGTAGATTGTGATGATGCGTTCCAACGTTTGAAGAGAGCTTTGACTTCAGCCCCAGTCTTAGTATTGCCAGACGGGAGTAAGCCATTTACTGTTTATACTGACGCTTGTGGGACAGGACTAGGCGCAGTCTTAATGCAAGGGGGCAGGGTAATAGCCTATGGTGGAAGGCAGTTGAGAGCGCATGAGAAGAATTACCCCAAGCATGACCTAGAGTTGGCCGCTATTGTTTTCGCACTTAAGTCTTGGCGTCATTATCTTCTTGGCAAGAAATTCGAATTATTCACTGACCACAAATCTTTAAAATACTTATTCTCTCAGAAGGACTTGAACTTAAGGCAGCAAAGGTGGATGGAGTTCTTGGCGTCCTACGACTTTGAGATAGCATATACCCCTGGCAAGGGTAACATGGTGGATGATGCCTTAAGTAGAAAAAGATTATCCTTAAGTCCTTTGTTTGTTGAGCGGCGAAGTTTAGAGTTCATCTCTATGTTTGATTTTAGACCTTCCGTTGACTTTGTACACGGTTTGCTAGCATCCTTGGAGGTCAGACCTACGCTTTTGGGATGGATTGGCGAGGCACAACGAGACGACCCGCAGTTGGTTGAGTTAGTAGAAAAGCTCAAAGGAGGGGAGTCATCAAGCCATCTCCGTAGGTATACCCTAGATGATAAGGGTTGGTTACGTAGGGACGGTAGACTTTGTGTACCAAAATACGATGTCCTAAGGAAGACTATTCTTGACGAAGCACATCGTTCGAAGATGACCATTCATCCCGGTGGGGACAAGAAGTACAAAGACATGAAGAGAGTTTACTTTTGGGTCGGCATGAAGAAAGATGTGGCCGAGTATGTCGCTAGATGCTTGGTGTGCCAACAAGTAAAAGCGGAGCAAAAGAGACCCGGTGGGTTGCTTCACACATTGGAGGTTCCACTATGGAAGTGGGAAAGTGTCTCGATGGATTTTGTGGATGGGTTACCAAGATCAAGGAAGGGTAATACGGGGATTTGGGTTATAGTAGATAGACTTACTAAGAGCGCCCATTTTATTCCCGTGAAAAGTAAGAGGACTGCTCCATGGTTAGCTTCTGTATACGTTCGAGAGATAGTTCGGTTGCACGGTGTTCCTTCTAGCATAGTAAGCGACCGCGATCCTATTTTCACTAGCGAATTTTGGAAAAGCTTGCAAGAGGCGGTAGGGACGCAGTTATGTTTGAGCACCGCATATCATCCTCAGACAGACGGCCAGACCGAGAGGGTGAATCGTATTCTAGAGGACTTATTAAGGCTATGTATCCTAGACTTTGGGGGTACGTGGGAAGAGCATCTTCCATTGGTGGAGTTCACATATAATAACAGCTTTCAGTCCAGCATTGGCATGGCACCTTTCGAAGCTCTTTATGGACGACCTTGTCGTTCACCTACATGTTGGTGGGAATCTACGGATAAGATCTTACTTGGGCCCGATATGATTAGGGAGACTTCGAAGAAGATCGATTTGATTGGAAGGAGGATGAAAGCAATGCAAGATAGGCAGAAATCTTATGCGGATAAAAGGAGGATAGATCTCGAGTTTGAAGTTGGGGACATGGTCTTTGTCAAAGTGTCTCCATTACGAAACGTTGTTCGCTTTGGGTCCGTTGGGAAATTAGCACCAAGGTTCGTAGGGCCGTTTCCTATTAACGAGAAGATTGGACAGATGGCGTATAGAGTGGAGTTGCCTGAGAGACTTAGTGGTGTACACGACGTATTCCATGTGTCACATTTGAGGAAGTGCTTGCACGAGACCGCGGAAGTGGTAGAGCCGAGCTTTCTTAGAGAGGTGGAGATAGATTATGATGCGACGATTCGACGAGCTCCTACGCGCATTCTTGGGTCAGAGATCAAGAAGTTGAGGAATTGAGAGGTCAGACTAGTCAAAGTACAATGGGGAGATGACGAGAGCAACGCTACTTGGGAGACAGAAGAGAAGATGCGTTCACGATACCCTTTTCTTTTTGAGGGTATGTCTTTTAATTTCTCCTTTATCGCTTATCTTGTACTTATCTTATCTTTAGAGTATCCTCTCGCTAGTATCTTTGACCTTTAGTTAGGATAATCCTATGGTTGAAACATGTGTTTGAGACATGTTATGTATGGTGGATGCAAAGTGGATGCAAGTGTTTGCTAGTGGTTGCTCGTGGACGCATATACACACACTATTAGGCACTAGATCGGCTCAGTCACTTCATACTGCATATTGCATACAAATGGTTGTATTTAGTAAAATGGATGTATGACGATTGTATTATCAGATGGATGCTGCATTCAGATGATGATTGTGCATGCATATAGAGATAATATGTAGCATTAGGGAACTATTGCATACATAATGGACGCATGGCACTATCATGGTTTGCATTAAGGAGGTCAACTGAATTAGTGGACCGCCTGATTTTTGTATTAGATATGGACATATACACACACTGTGCATTTAAACATGAAAGCATTAGAAGTCTATAAGGACAATGGATGCCTGTGTTTGATGGTTGAGTAGATGGACGATTGGATGTTAGGATATACATTCTTCTTAACTTGAAGATTTCAGGGACGAAATCCTTTAAGGAGGGGAGAATGTAACACCCCATAATTCTATTAATATTAATATTCACAAATTAAAGAATAACTAATCTCAGACGTGAGAATTGTGGGAAACGGGTTGCGCCATTGTGTTCGTCTCGGAATTCTGGTTGAAATAAAATCTGAGTTTGCGTGAATTGGACTTTGTATGAAGAAGTTATGGCCATCGGAAGTTTCAGAAAATTCAAAACAGCTCGCAGGAAATTTAAAATTCAAACTGAAAGTGTAGAAGTGGGCTGGGCGGGAAATATTCCCGCCCAGGCAGGTCGACTGGGGAGTTGACACTAATGTCGACCTCCCCCCCCCCAGGTCGACTATCGACCTCCCCCCCCCCCCCCAGGTCGACTATAGTGTCGACCTGGGTGTTGACCTGGTCAGTCGGCTAGGGTTTTGGCTGAGACTGAGTGATGACCCATTAGGGTTTTTGACCTAATCTGGTTGGCTGGGATTAGTTCTGTGTTGATCTGACGGTCTAAAATAAATCCTAACTCTATAAATACCTAGGTAGTTTCTCACCCTAATTCATATGAAAAATAGAGTAGCTACCGTCATACCGCCGCCATGGAACTCAGTGGAGCCGCCGCGAACTAAGAAGAAAAAGAGGCTATCAAACCCTAATTCTACTCAACTCTAAAGCAAATATAGGCTATCTTTCTCTTCTAAATTGTGAGTATGATAGTCTTAACAAGATTATTATTAAATTATTTAGGTTAAGTCATGAATGGATTATGAGTAGATGATGTGAATTGTCATATATGTTGTTGTAAACTTTATGCTATCATGTATGTTATCAATCCTATACTATGTATCCTATATGTTGTAAATCATGCTATGATGATGTTATGTATGTTGAGAGTTTCTATGCTAAATTGTGATAAATCATACATGCTTTAAAGTCATGATGTTATTGTTTATGCTAATCAGTTCATGTTAATCACATCATGATGTTAATGTTATTTGGGTTATGTTAATCTATATGACAAGTCACATATGAAAGTTTAGGTTGAGATTATGAGCATATGCTATGACCTCTATTTTGATCTAGAATTATGACATCTAGAATTATGCTATGACATATGTGAAATTCTATGCTGGTTCACACCATCATTATGTTGCCTAAAACCCCCTTATGCAAGTTTGTACATAAAGTTGAGTATGATCATATCATGTAAATTGTGACATTTAACAAGTTGACACCTTTTGATCCTTAACATGTATAGTTTATGCAAGTTTCACCCCTATTATGGTTAGATTTATTTTAATTGTCTATATGTTGTGATAATTTATCTTTGTGCTATGTGTTATACTACTCAAGTCTAGCCTATATTATGCGTTGAATAAGCGAACGTATAAACGTGGGGTAGGGGTAATATTAAAGATTTAATAATAAGAAGTTGGGGTGCAATTGATATGATTTTGCATGCAATGAGTGGATGACCACAATTGAATCAATTATGGACATCAATAAAAGTGGACTTAATTAATGATTTGGATAGGGAATTATTAAAACTGGGGAAAAAGATTATAAGTGATAATCATTGCTTAGGACACGAGGTTGGACTCGTTTGTGACGTAAACCTGCCCGGACCCGCCCGGCAAATCCAGTGGTCACAAATGTCAGCCCAATGTGAGAGGTCCTAGGCCTAAACTAAAGCATAACGTTGTAAAGACACGAGGTTAGACTCTTTTATGGCGTAAAACTGCCCGGACCCGCCCGACAAATCTAGCTGCCATAAATGCCAGTCTAATGTGAGAGGTCTTTATGAGGTTATGGCCTGAATGAATTAAGAAATACTTAACTAGATAAACATGTAAAGTGGGACATGGGGGTAAATAGGTGCCTTGGGTGGCATGAGGAATCTAGTGGGTGCCCTTAGTGGCATGTGAAATACGATTAGTAAGACTTAACCAAACACACATGTAAATGAACATGACTAAGAGGGTTAAGTGGGATATACTAGTGGTGACCAGCTTAGGTGGGTAGCTTGTGGAGGCCCATTTCAACCAGTATCCCAAACGTATCTTTGTGGGCTCGACCCAAGTCGAGGACGGGACACGCATACTGGGTTTGACTATAAGAGGCCAAAACGGGGAGCGGTGGCAACGCAAGTCCAACGGGTTTCATATGCGTGTGTGGACCCGGGCTGGTAGGTAAGACGTTGTTGCATCGTGTAGGTATAAGCCGTGCATTCTCAAGTTGTATCGGGTTGCCACTTTAGGGGAGTGATACACCCCACTGTGGGGCCAGCACGGGTATCTACGAGTAGGGAGCCGATCGAAAGTGGGTAGTGGGGTACACCTAGTGGAGATAGGGGCAGACGGCACCTATGTAGTCAGCTAGGGGTACGTAAGGCAATTTATATGTTTCTGTGTGAAGCAAGTAGGATCAACCTTTAGGGTGACTGGTGCGGTGTAGTGTAGTAATGTGTGGTGCAGTCTAGTAATTATTCGTGCCACCCTAGCTCTCAGCTCCTCGATATCTGCGATGTCAACTCTACTCTATTTACTCCGTTTCTGCTGACTGGTGGACTGTAATAATCATTTGAAATAATTTTAATCATGTACTATGGTGGCTTGATGATTAACTATATTAAAAATAGAATACTCATATTTGATCTAATTTTTAAATACCAAGTGAAAATTAAACTAAGGTAAAACCAAATAAACCGCACAAAATCTATAAAATAAAGAGCATAATCCATTATGTCTTGACTAGTATATACAATGTAGTTATATCAATGAGAAGAGGAGAATGGCATTTGATGGAATATTGCACTAATCTGAATTTTATTTCTATACTGAAAATTAAATTAATGTAAAAAGTCTTTACCACTTGATATCCAAATCCATAACGTCTATTCCGCGTCATCGGATCCATCACTGACTGGAAGATGATGTCCTCCTCATCGGTAGTGAGATGTTCCTGTCCAGTCTCAGCTTAACGCTGCTGACGTTGTTCCATAAACTTCTCCTGCCAGACCAAATAAGACTGTCTCTAAAATTAATATCATGATATATTATGTTATTATAATTTAACAACTACTACAAATACTTCTACATATAACGAAATCTTACGTGACTCTCCCTAGACTTGTCGTCATGCAATGTGTATATGGTGTTCCGTTCTGAATCGAGATGCTTGATGGCATGCGTATGGGTGAACACATCCATATATGAGACTGGACCCTACCCCTGAGCCTCCTGAATTTGATTATTACACGCAATTATTACATTTTCAAAATTATATACCATATTAATTTTTATATAAGTCACATTTTAAAAAAAATTACCAATTCGTGTCGATACTGCTGAAAGGACTTCGATCCTCCTCAATGCGTGACTGGATTTTTTTTGCGATTTGCACTGTTTCTTTCTGACTCCGTCTGTTCATTCAAAATCTGATACATTATTTATTGAGTAATAATTTTTTTAAATTTAAAAAAAAAAGTAGTACACTAACTTTCGCCTCATGACTGTCCTAATACTTAAGAAATCCTTTCCAAATGGCTGCTCCCATCCATGGAGGTTTTTTCATGCTTTTCTTCATTGTTGATATGCCATCTTTATAACATTTTCTCATTTTCTGCATCCAATACGTCCGAGCCAGCTTTAAATCATCTATCTCTATATCCACCTCAGCCTGTATTTCACGTTAAACAAACATTACTATTAAATATGTAAGAATTTGACTGGAATAAAACACACACAAGTAAGGACATAGTCATTTTTCAGATAAGTAAGCCAACACTTAAAAATGGCAATCAGATTGACATTCTAAGTTTTCTATATGAAGTTTGAACACTATTTGAAATGGTAAAAGAGATAGCAATTTTAAGCTGCACGTATTAAAGGAGATTTTTCATTTTAGTGCATATAGTAACCAGTTCTGTAGACTAGTTCAACGGTCATGAATTGTTCTTCTACTAACAATCATATTTGGGTGCACCTTAGTCATTATTAGGTTTGCTCTAAAATATAAACATGGGAGTTTGTGGTAAGTGCGACACATGTGCAACAAAAAACTCTTTCAATGGATCAAATCTAAAATTTCTTTGAAATTTTGACAATAAAATGAAAAATAAAAGAACTGTAATCTTTTGGGTTAAAATAGCTAGAGTTATCAAGTTGTAACCTTATTTACATTTTAAAATAGTTGCAAAATTTTGTTCTTCGCAATCAATTTTTTTTTATGGTACGTTATATTAAATAACATTTTAATATTTAATATGTTATATACAAAGAGCATTTTGTGAAGTTCGCAATCAAAACAAAATTTGGTGCTTAACAAAGATGATACATGTACAATATATCAGTGAGTAGAAGAAATCGAAATTCAAAAAGTATATAAGAAAATACTTACTAGCACATCCTGCCAAATGACTTTCTGTATGAGAGGTGGGATTAGATCCCACTTAAGCCAACATCTCGACATCCGAGCCCTATATGCAGCTCTCGAAATGTCCAACATAACCCTTGAAGGTTGCAGATCAAAAAGCCTACGTTAAATATGATATACATGAGGTATAGTAAAAAATAATTAACATTCTAAATAAAGATTAATTTCTACCTTGTACTCGAAGGAACCAAGGAGATGACTTGACGCTTAGAGGGTTGTGATCCAGAATCCTCTCCCGAAGAATTCCCTTCAGATGACATACCTGTCATATACAAATAAACATTTTAAAAGATAACAATAAAATCATATTCAAATTTATTTTAGGCTAATTTACACAAATGATATAAGCTGCTAAATAAACGACATAAAACATAATGAAATCGTTTATACATGTATTTCATTGGGTCTCATATTCCAAGAAGTAACATATTACATTGCAGATTTAAGATAAATAGGAAAAATAGAGTTACATGAATTGCATATGACATAAAAGATGTAAAAAAAATGATCATAATATTAGAAAATTAAATAGAGTTACATGAATTGCAGAATGTACATCGTATACTCCATAATTACATTACAACTAGACGGATAATACTCATCATGATCCACATTAGTCATCATCTTCTTCTGATTCAGATTCGGCCTCAGATTCTACATTATCTTCCTCCGCACTCTCAAACGCTTTTACTAAAATATTTATCTCATCGACCAAAGGTCCAAAATCAACATGGTCATCTTCAATTAGTATTTCATTATTCTGTTCGAGTTCAGCCTGATAGGCTCCTTTGTCTCGAATATTCTTCTCGTCGAACCTAAATCTAGCCTTTATTTTAAAAACTGCCGAACAATCTGCTTTATCTCGTTTTAGAGACGGGTAAGGAGCATAATAAACTTGAAATGCTTGTTTGGCTAGTACAAAAGGATCATACTTGTAATAGTGCGATGTACGCTTAATTTCAATCAGATTATAATCCTTATGCACATTAATCCCAAATCCTGGAACAATGCAAAACCAATCACATTTAAATAGAAACACCTCCTCTACGGGTCGTGAGAAATATGTCAGTTGCAATATTTGTGTTAAAATGCCATAAAAATCATTAATGTGATTTTCAGGATCGTCACTGCCTTTAACGAATACACCTGTATTGTTCGTTAATTTTTCAACACCGTATTCTTAGGTGTCAAATTTATATCCATTAACAAAATATATTGGATATGTATTGACCAAATTTTTTTGGTCCCAATGCAAGATGTTTCAACCCTTTATCTATAACACAATTTTTGGGTTCATAAACATAAATTGTAAACCAAGCAGAATTTTTTTTACCGATATATCCGTTTGGATGTTCATGTTCATAAATGATGTAAGTAGAAATAAAATTTTACATTAATTATCATACATAAGCAAAAAATGTAGAAATGAATAAAGCACTAATTGGTATTTCAGATTACCTAACAAACGGTGCAACTTCAGCACAATTTAGAAGAATATAAGTGTGTGCTACATAGAGATCTTTATCGCCTAGCCATACGTCTACACATTTCCTAGAAGGTCGACCATGTTGTTTAAAAGTAGAGAAAACTATTTGGGATGATTCTTGTACGTCTCCTTCGTCATTTCGAGGAACACTTTCAAATGACATATTCACATGATCACTGAAATAATGAGGGAAAAAGACGAAGCTTCTTCTTCGATGTAATATTTGCATATCGAGCCTTCAACTTGTGCTTTTTGCCTCACATTTTTCTTCAAATGATTTAGATATCTATACAAAATTAATTTACATTATTTCATAATTTTAAGTGCAATTAAACTAATGAGTCACATGTTTATATTTACCTCTCAAACAGATACATTCATCCATATTGGACGGGACCTCTAAGTCATGCTTCAGTTGGAAGGTGAATAGGTAAATGCTCCATTACATTAAAAAAACCTGGCGGGAATATTTTCTCCAATTTGCAAAGCAATATTGGAATATCTACTTCGAATTTACGTAAGCATTCCACTTTTAAAGTAGTCGAACAAAGCTCTTTGTAAAACAAACTAAGCTTCGTTAATACTCTTCAAACTTTTAACGGCAGTAGTTCTTTGAACATAACGGGAAATAAATGCTCGATCATTATGTGACAATCATGACTTTTCATTCCGCTCAATTTACCATTTTGAAGTCAAAACATCTACGAAGGTTCGATGAAATTCCATCAGAAAATCTTAACCCTTCAATCCATTTTAACACAACTTTAACCTGATTATTATCTAATTCATAACATGCTTTGGGTTTTTTTACTCTCATTTGGTTTTATATGAAGCTTAGGACGTTTGCATAATTCTTCTATGTCACGCCTTGATTTCAAATCATCTTTAGTTTCCCTCTAACATTCAAAACTGTGTTAAAGACATTATCAAACACATTTTTCTCATCGTGCATCACATCAATATTATGACGAAGCAGAAGATGTTTCCAATATGGCAACTCCCAAAAAAAAGACTGTTTACACTAATTGTGATAAATATATTTGCCTTCAATTTCTGTTTGAACTCCAGTTTCATATATCTTTGGATGATTTTCAACCATTTCATATATTTCTCCACTAGACCATAGTGTTGGAGGTTGTCTGGTTTCTACTCTATTAGCCAAAAAGTTTTTCTTGTCTACTCTGAAAGGATGGTTTACATGGAGAAAACATCGATGGCAGTCAAACCATGAAATTTTCTTACCATGAGATAAGGAAAACGCTCATGTCTCTTCCATGCAATATGGACATGATAGACGACCAGCAGTACTCCATCCTGAAAGCATTGCATAGGCAGGAAAATCACTAATAGTTCACAACAAAGAAGCAAACTACGAAAAATTTTCTTCTTTGAAACATCGTATGTTTCTACTCCTTCGTTCCGCAATGTTTTTAATTCTTCAGTTAATGATTGTAAACAAACATCAATTCCTTGTGCCGGATCGTCGGGGCCAGGAACAACAACAGTAAGAAACATATATTGTGTTTTCATACACATCCATGGAGGTAAATTATAAGGTGCGATGATAATGGGTCATGATGAGTATTTAGAACCAAATTGAGAAAATGGTGAAAAAACATCCATACATAATCCTAGTCTGACATTACGACTCTCCGCTGCAAAATTCGGATAAGTTTTATTGAGATGCTTCCATGCTTCCCCGTCGGCTAGATAGGTCAACGTACCTTCTTCCGATCTCACCTTATGCCATCTCATATGAGATGCAGTTACAGAAGATGCATACAATCTTTGAATCCTTGGAGTAATAGGTAAGTAATGCATACATTTGAATGGAACTTCCTTTCCCTTTTTCTTTTTTGGTTTATATCTTTCTTTATTACATATTTTACAATTTCTAAGGTTTACATCATCTTTCCAAAACAACATGCATCCTTTTACACATGTATCTATTTTCTGATAAGGTAAACCAAATGTTGACATAAGTTTTTTAACTTCGTAGTGATTTTCACACATCAAATTATCCAGCGGCATGTACCTTTTTGCAGCTTGTACAATAGCTGTAAACCCAGCTTCAGTAATGTTGTATTTTGACTTCATCGCAATGTATTCTGCGATTACTGATAGCTGAGTGTCACTTTTACAACCATCCCAAATAGGTTTTCTTAGCATTATCCAACAAATCATAAATTGTTTTAGCTTCAATATTCGGTTCTTCGTCATTTCCATCATCATCATCAACCGCATTCATAGGAAACATTGATCGTGTTGCGTCTTCGACCATATTTTCAATACGGGACGTACTAATATTTTCATCAACAACACTTTCTACCTCAGTCTCTATAGGAGTATTTGATACAACTTCTCCATGACGATCCCAAAAATAATACTCAGGTACGAATCCGTTTTTTCACAAATGGACTTTCACAACATCGGGTAACAAATACTTCAAATGTGCTACACGGACAACGAATTTCAGGACCGCTTCCATTATTACTTAAAGCGAATTCAACAAAGAGATTTATACCATTATAAAAATCTTCTTTTATTGAACCTCCCTGTCCTCTCCTTTGGTACATCCAACTCCTCCGATCAACAAAATAATCAATCATTTTTCCTATTTGACAAATTTAGTCACAAGTTCAAAAATTAATAACGGTTGAAAGCAAATAACTTTTTCACTAAGTTAAAAAAAAATCTACTTTGGCACTTTTTTTTAATGCAACTCTTTTACATGGTCTGGCATCCTACTTCCCATTTTAAACATAGTAAACATTTACAATTATATACTACTTCGTCTCAAACGATTCAACAAAAATTCGGCAGCATTTCCCTTTTGTTTCCTGCATTGTACACATGTACATAGGAAACAAAAAGAGAAATTAAACCGAAATTTTGTGAATCTTTTGAAACGAAGTAGTATACAAAATATACATGCTTACTGCATTTATAACTTGTCCAATATAAGGACAAATCCAACAAATATTGTACCAGATTAATATTAACGGCCGTTTTTTAATTTGACAAAAACGACTATTATATATATATATATATATATATATATATATATAATGATCATGTACAACATCCGTCGGACGGGGCCGATAACACTATAGGGGATATTAGTCAATTAGATGTGCACATTTTACTATAAATATAAGTTTTACTGCAGCACAAAAATATTTTATCTTCTCACATCTGCTTGACATTTCAATCAACTTAAAGCCAACTTACTGTTATCGTCGTTCCAATAGGCACAACTAGAATTTCGACCCATGATCTTTTTTCTGCATTTAATCAAAATTTACACGATGTACTACTCCTATTTCATCCATTTATTTTTCCTTATGTCAACTAACACATACAAAAATGACAAGCGCAAAACGGTGCACATGTACACAAATATCCTAGATTATACAACGACAAAAACCAAGCTAAATGGGAACATATTCACAAATACCCAAACATTTCACATAACATTTTCAATTTCACAATATAGCATGAAATATGCACATAATAGGATACTATCGCCCACTACTATGCTATTGGAATCAATTTTTCGATTAGGACATAAATGGGTTTAGGAAAAAAATTGGATTTTGAAGTAAATAAAGAGATTGTACCTGAAATTTCTTGCCCAAGAGGTTAGAGATGAAGCCGGGGAGGATTATACGCGAAGAGATTAAAGATGAAGCTGGGGAGGATTATACGCGAAGAAATCAAAGATTAGGGGTGAAAAATTTGATTTTGGGTGTGGGTTAGGATAAAATTTGGTTGCTGGAAATATTTGGGGCAAAGTGGAGAATGGGGAAGAAGGGGGGCTGTCGGCTGGGATAAATCCGTCTATATGCGACGGCTTCCGACGGCTGCCAACGAGCCATCGCGAGCCGTCGGAAGACCCCGATGGAAGCCGTCGCATACACCTGTCGCGATTTGGCCCATTTCTAGTAGTGTAAAGTCCCGACGATATTCCTCACATTCCGTAAATTTGACATTCACTATTGAAGAGACTATCCAAAAGAGTACGAAAAAATCGAGCTAATTTGAAAGATCAATACTACAAACGACATATTGGTTCACCTCTACGTTTCACATGTGAAGATGACCGTGTATACAGTGATCTGTGGAGGGATATGGTAAATTACTAAAATAACAATTCTAAAAATAAAGTATGAGAAATATAATTTGTTATTTCATATGAATGCAAAAATATATAAAATTATTATGATGCAACTTATTTTTAGTTAAGGGTTGAAAGAAGTACCGAGAATCAGAAGAAGCTGAAAATGAGTCACACTGTTGGATCAAAGAGCTTTATGAGACACTATACTGATTCAAGTTTATTTTCTATATTCTTTCTATAATTCTAAAGATAGAATCGTATTATTTTTGTATGCTGCATTTTTTTCACTCAATCACATCCCAAAATGATGGAAATGAGATTGATTATGGTTTTAGTAGTATGTAGTAGATAACAAAAAATTGAGCTTGTACCAATATCATTGATGTTTTTTGTTCAAAGCGTTACATTATGCACTTGCCCAGATTTTTATCTTTCAAGTAGTAGCCATAATATTTTGATTGCAAACATGTGGTATGAAGTTCTTAATCCTGCCCATTTATTGTTCTTTCAGCATTACTTAATTAGTACCTTCTCAACTTTGATTTAGTTACAAATTGCTACGTATATCTCACTCAAAATTATAAGGTGTCTTTGCTACGCAAGTCACAAAGTATAGTAACAGTATGGAAGCAAACGGTAAGGATCTATAGAAACACGCTGCATAGTTGCAGAAAAAAGGAAAGAAACATTTGGTATATTGAAGGAACTTAACATGACAGAAACAAAAATTTATCCAATATCAGAAACTGAGCACTTAGACAATTAATCCGCATGTTCGTTTAGTGCAATCTTCTGGATCAATTATAATGGAACTGAAGCAAGCAAAGCTAAATCTTAGTAAGAAAACTAGTGATAGTAATCGAAATTGATGAAGAGAAAGTCATGCTAGGAAAAACACATGAAAATCTGAATATACAAAAGCATCTCTTATTTCTTCACTAGAAGAAGAGCTTGATTAAAGTACAATGAAGCTGCAACAACGAAAAACCGTAGATCTTTCTAACGAAACTGAGAAGCTAAGTTGTGAAATTGAGAAATTTTGGAAAATGAATGAAAAATCTAAATTTGCTTGAAAGACTTAAACTAGAGATTGAAGAAGCAAAAAGTAGTTTGAAAAAGCTGAGACTAGATTCTTTGCTGCAAAGAAAATGGAAGAGGAAGCCAAAGCAATAGTTGAATCTTGAACAAAAAGAAATAACTCATAATAAGAGAACGAAATGAATTGGTGACGCTAATACACATAAAAGATATTAACCTAATTATTCTTGGGCTTGCATACAGGTTTGGGATTGGCCCAACTCTTTATTTTCTTTTAATCTGTTGCAATTCGATCCACACTTGTAAACATAGACTGGTACTATATATATAAGCACTCTTTGTACATTTCAGAATAATCAATACAATAAAACTTTCTTGCAACAATCTCAAAATCATAAATTCTGAAAAATCTAATTTGGTACCAGAGCGATATTAATCTGCTCATAAAATAACAAAAGAAATTTTGTTAAGCAGATTCATCTGTTAAGATTCATCATCTGAATCTGACTTATCAAAGATCAATTTTGATCTTATCCTTTGAGATTTTTTCTCTTGATTCATTCAAACCACTGCACCTCGCCCAAAAGAAATTGGCTACATCAGTGATTCAATCATCAAAAGAGAGGAAATCAAATCTGAATCATCCTTTATTGATCAGATTACCCTTGAAGTGTTCACAATCAAGAAAGAAAGCCATCAGAAGCTATTTTCAACTGAAAATAGTGGGAAAAATACAATTTCATCATTTAAATGCTCTCTGTGCTTAAGTTCTTGACTGCAAATCAACTTATTGAGCAATTCAATACAAAGTAAAGAAGTCAGTTCATATTACCTTTTCTTTCCAGCATTTATCTTCATCAAATCCTTCAGAATGACAAATAGCAATACTGGATCTAGTAACACTTCAGGTGCATCTCAACCTACTAATCCAAATCCTCCTTTCAAGAATGTGATCAGCCTCAAAAGCCAACTAATCACCATTCCTCTTGATCAAAACAACTATCTCCTCTGGAAGCAACAAGTGGAAACCTCTCTTCAAGGATATGATTTGGAAGGATACATCCTTAGCACAATACCAATTCCACCTGTAACGACCCGGAAAATCTGAACCAATTTAAAAATTTAAAATTGGCTAAAATAGTGGATTTTAAATATTTAAAATAAATATTTTAAATAATAGCAATGAAAATTGAGTTTGAATCGACATTTCAAAATAAATATAGTTACTTTGAATTATAAACAAGGCCTGAAATGGCGCGGTAGTTTCAAAATTTGAATTCAAACTTCGACTGACTGTACCGGGTGCAAAACAAAACGGATTTGAGTGAAACCAAAAATATTTAATCTGTTAGTGAATACCTTTCTAACGAATCTGAAAAATCGAAGTTTCATAGCGGAAACAAAAGTTATGGCCAAATGAATTTTCAGAAAGGTCGCTATAGAAATTATATAGCCCGCGAAAATGGCCATTTTGCAAATGACCAAGGAATTCGATGAAACCACTTTTGTTGGATCCGGGATGTGAAGTTATTGCTAGGTTTCAAATTTCATAATTTTTGAAGCTAGTATGTGAGTGTGGCAAAGGAAAACATGTTTTGGTCAATTACAGTTAAATTGGATCGACCAGAAATGGGCCATTTTACAAACGGTCTCAGAACTCGACGAAACTAGTTTTGTTGGGACCGTATCGTCAAAACATAGCTGGATATATTTTTCGGGGATTTTTAGAATCAGTTTGCGGCTCTGGCAAATTGAAATGTACGTTCAAATTAAATATTGAATGTTTTATATTTTAATTTGAAGGAAAACTGATTGAAACAGTCGAATGGGCCTACGAAACATATCCCATTGTGTTCCGAATGGGTATAAATGCTAGGGTCGACAGTCGTTGGGTTCAGATTAGAGGTCGTGTTGGAAAACCCCCTTTTAAAAGCTCTCGGCCAATCAGAATTTATATAAAAAAAATTCTCAAACCCCCCCTCGATCGACGACGGAAGCCATCTCGTCGCTTCCTGCCCATTTTCTGGCGAATCCACGCTGAATTAGCTCGAGCTCCAGTTGAAGTTTTTGAAGAGCTCCTCCTCCTCTCCAAATCCATACTTGATTCACCTCCCCTCGCCCTGTATTTCGTTCGAATGGAGGTCACGAAGTTTCGCCGTTCGATTTCTCCTCCCCCAGACCTCCGAGTTCGATGCCGTCAGCACCCCAGGCGCGCCGCTCCTAGCCCTTCAAGGTGATGAAGGCCGATCGTCATATAGCTACACGGATTTCGCGAAAATCCTCGACCTAGTTTTGAACAAACGTGAGAGGTATACGACTTTGTTTATTTTCAACCGTTTTAACACCTTTAAACCGCTGCAAACTTTGAAAAATCATATCTTTTTCGTTTCTTGACGAAATTCAGTGAAACAAGAGACAGTGAACCCGTGTGGACGTCTTCTACATTTAGAAGAGACCGCATATTTTTCTGAGCCTTCTGCTATTTTCGGTGGAGTGGAACCCAAGGTGAGATTTCTAATTTATAAACGATATGGAAAACGACGATGTATAAATTATATAGTCGATGTATGAGTTATATAAACGTTGTACACCTCTTGTATAAGCGTTGTATAAGTTGTACGTTCGATATATAAGTTATATATGCCTTGTAAAAATTATATATGTGTTGAAATAGAAGTGAAATGCTTATATATATATATATATATATATATATACACACGCCCCTCGTCCACAAACCATGGACGATATTTATTGGTTGTGATTGGTGTGAAAATTGGTTGATTACGAATGGTTGATTAGAATTGTTTGTGGTTGAAATTGATTGATTGTGGTTGAAAAATACCCGTTTGTGGTTGACAAATATTTGGTTGAAACCACATAGGATTAGTTTGTGGAAATGAAAAAAAATATACATGCCGCCTGCATGCGAACTAGATGCATGATTCCCCATTGTCAAAAGCTGCGAGGCTTTAAGGTAGAGCGAGGAGACGTACTAGGGACGGTCCCAGTTTTAACTACCCTGCCGTTATGCTGCCGAAATTTTGAATAATATTCATGTGTTAGAATTATTTTACTGTGTTGAAACTATATTCGTGTGTTGAATAAAAAACCTTCATGTGTTGAATCGAAATTCATTCGTTGAATTGAAATTCATGTGTTGAATGGTATTAGTATTTTGAAATAAATTGATTTATAATAAAAATCCTATTTTTATCATCAATATGAACTATATAAAATAATCTTGTTTTGAAATAAATTGTTTTATAACAAAAATCCTATTTTTATCACCTATATTAACTATATAAAATAGTTGGGTTTTGAAATAAATCGTTTTACAATAAAAATCACATTTTTACTATATACATGAATTGTTAAAAATAGTGAAGTGTCGAAGTGAATGAATGTTGGATAAAAATATCATTTTAATCAAATGTATGAAAATAATATAGTTTTGAAATCAAAGAATTGATATATATATATATAAATAGAATTGAAATATATCGAATAGCGAAGCTGCAGTTCGTATTTTGAAACCGTGATTTCAAATGATTAGTGCGGGAGATCCGACCATCGGATTTTCCCGAAACCGCAACCGTTGGGTTCACTTTGGAAATATCTTTCCAACGGCACCAACTTTGTAAAGATCCAACGGTTGGATTGCTTGGAATGTTTAATTCAAATCTGAAGAAAAACAGCGCCAGAATCGATATTATATATATATATATATATATATATATATATAAATAATTATATTAAATCGAATAACGACGCTGCAATTCGTATTTTGAAATCGAAACTTCAAACGATTATACCGGGAGATCCGACCGTCGGATTTTCCCGAAACTGGAACCGTTGGATTCGTTTTGAAAAGATCTTTCTAAAGATGTGAATTTTGTGAAGATCCAACGGTTAGATTTTCAGATATGTATTAATCAAATCTAAAGAAAAATAGCGCCACGTCTGCGTTATGGCCCGAAGCGTCGTTTTGAATAAATTGGCTATTTTAAAATAATTAAAAATAGCAATAATCGTTATAAAATATTATAAACAATATAGATGTGAAATTTAGAAACTAACTGAAGGTTGGCTAAGTCGAATGGTTTCCTGGGTGTTGATCTGATGTTGGTTTCGGCCTTCGGGGTTAATGTTTGGGAAATCGTTCTCTTACTGATTTACGGTTAGCGACTAATGAATTGAAATGATGCGTATGTGTGTTTGTGTTGCACTTGTTTATTATATACGCGAGTTGCTCAGAAAGAGCGGGTTTACCCCATTCTGAATAACTGGATCGACGATAAGAAATCAAAGATGAAGACGGTGGTCGAAGACTGGAGTTCTTCACCTCGTTTGGATGGTAACTGATGTCCTGATTGGGAGGCATCCCGAAATATGGATAATGAGTGGTGATCGTCTAGACGTACGTGGAGATCGAAGGGTTTGCGAGGTATATAGTGCCTCCGGTTTCGTTCAGACCCAGAACGGACTTGCAAATAGATTGTGTGTCTGACATTGGAATTTATTCTATGTGATTGATAGCCATCAGTTGCATTGTGTGAATAGCCTGTTTGACATGCTAAGGTGCAGTGATCAGGGCTTCTGTTGAAAAGCAAAGTCTTGTGATTGATGATCAAAGCACCGCATGTGTGGCATAGCTTTGTGTATAACGTGAATTCGCGAGCCTCACACCCCGGTATGAACCAGAAACAGGAGAAGGACCTCAGGGAGGGCATGCGTTTCCTTCTAGCTAGGAGTTGTGTCAGTGTTTTTACACGACCTGACATTTTACTTATGTGGATGATGGATAGAGAGGCGCCTCGGATATATCGGTCGATCCGGGACCGATGGAGTAGTCATTCGTTGGCTTACTCACGCCCCATAGGGCGGGGAAACACAGTGTTCAGGAATTTTAATCCACATCGGTGGACCGGCCCTGACAATCCAAAGGCTTGATTGAGTACTTGCCTGAGGGGCGGGCTAGAGCGTCTCGAATTCGGTAAGGACTATCTTTTGCCTTGGTTTATGACGGAAATCCAACTTCCAAATACATGACTGTGCGGTTTTGATTGTATACCTATATATGGTGACATAGTGGTATGGGGCATTAATGTCGTCTATGATTGATTGTTATGATTTGAAATTGCTTTTGAAAACAATAGTAATAATATCAAATGCTTTTGTTTTATTCATATCAAGCATATTTTGGCCATAATAAGGTAAAAACTCTATCCTCCGGTTTGCGTTGCATTGTGTGATGGGAACTGAGTCTTATAATGGCTTCATTTTTATAAAAAGCATTACGATGTTTAAAAGAATGATTTGTTTTAAAGCACTGGCAATCCAATGGAGTAAACCCATTCCACGAAAGTGGCGTGGTCCTGTGATTAGCCATATTATAAAGTTGTTAAGTAGATTTCTCATACCAGTCCCATGACTGACTCGTAGTTTGTTTCACTTTCAAACTCGGGTGCCCCTTTTTCTACACGGGCAGCCTTGTGTTCAGGTTTAGCAGGCTTTTTCTGGATAGCTGGAGCTGAAGATGGATTCTATCATTTATCTCTTTTTATGCTGTTCAGCTCCAATTGTACATATTATGTTTATTTCCACTGTAGACATTTATGTATAGCTGAACTGTATTTGTACTAAGTATGATCATGTATACTGTGTAACTCTGATGTTTATGTTTATCCAGTGTATTATTTGTTCATTATCCGGTGTATTTATTTAATTCTGTTCTGCTGTTATCTGTTTATGTGTTATATTCCAAAGATTACCCTTGCCGCAGTCAGTACGGGGTTTGGGGTCGTCCCACCACCAAAATTTATAACTGATGCATCAAACATAATAGTAAGTAATGATGATTATATATCATACTATAGGCAAGAAAGATTAGTCAGTGCATGGTTGTTATCATCTATCATTGCTGCCCTAATGCCACAAGTTACTGGATGTAAAACAGCTAATGAAATATGGATTACTTATGAGAAAATCTTTAATACACAGTCAGCTGCAAAATCTTTATTATACAAAAGACAACTTCAAAACTGCAAGAAAGACAATATGAGTATAAGTGAATATCTTGCAAAGGTTAAAAACATTTGTGATATGTTGAAAGCCTCAGGTAGCAATATTGAAGAATCAGATCATGTTCTTTCTCTAGTAAATGGGTAGTTGATGAATATGAGGCTGTGGTAGCCATCATTACATCACAAAAGATTACACCACCACTTGATGATGTTCACTCTATGTTACTCTCACATGAGGCAAGATTCTCTCATAAGAACTCTACTGAATCTGATTACTCACTCAACTATGCTGCTAATAATAAAGGCAGAGGGCAGGGAAATTATAAAAATAACAACAATCAAAGAGGAGGCTTTCCTCCTAGAGGAAGATGAAGAGGAAGAGGAAGGTGGTCCAACAACAATAAACCCAAATGTCAAATATGTGAAAGAATTGGCCACACAGCTCTTAAATGCTATTTCAGATTTAATTCTAATTACACTAGGAATCAAGGAAATAGCAGTAACAATGAAAATAATCCTAATGCTAATGTGGCACAAGTTCAATCTGAATCTTCAAATCAAGTCAATGCTAAACAATGCAATCAAACTGAAGCTACTAAGTCAGACTCAACATTGGATGACAGCTGGTTCCCTGATTCAGGTATGACCAACAATCTTGATAATCTCAATCTTGGAAATAGAGAATACAGAGGTAAACAGTTAATAACCATGGCTAATGGTAAGTGTATTAGTATTTCACATACTGGTGATGCTTTATTAAAAGGCAAGAAACAACTGTTTCTGCATAAATTGCGAAGGGTACCTAAAATAAGGAAAAACCTGATGAGTGTGTCACAATTCACAAAGGATAACAACATTTACTTTGAATTCTATCCTAATTATTGTGTTGTCAAAGACATGCTAACTCATGAAATTTTATTCCAGGGTGATGAAACTCATGGATTGTATAAGTTCAAACTTGGAGATCAAACAATGTTTTGTCTCTACTGTTCGAGATCAAAATAGTAGCAGCAATGTTTTTGATCTTTGGCATCATAAATTGGGTCACCCTATTGTCAATATTTTAAAAAGAATCTTGGATAATAATAGCATTTCTTACAGTAATGTGAATTTACCATATATTTGCACTTATTGCCAGTTGGGTAAAAGTCATAAATTACCTTTTGACAATTCATCAACTGTGTACACTAAACCTTTTGATCTAATTGCCACTGATTTATGGGGTCCAGCCTCAATAACAGCTGACTTTGGGTATAAATATTAGATTTCTTTCATTGATGCTCACTCTAGATACACTTGGATTTATTTTTTAAAATCCAAATCTGATACTTATGATGTTGTTATAAAGTTTCTTAACATGATAGAGAATCAGTTTAATACTAGACTGAAAATATTTCAGTCTGATTGTGGTACTGAATATAAGACCCTTGGTAAATACTTTGATGATAAAGGCATAATTCATAGGTTAACATGTCCATATACATCTGAATAGAATGGCCTAGCTGAAAGAAAACATAGGCATATAGTCTAATGTGGTTTAAATCTTTTATCTCTAGCTTCATTACCTTTAAAGTTTTGGTCTGAATCATTTAATACTGCTATATATCTAATTAATAGGATGCCAACCAAAGTACTAAATAATATCAGTCCAATTGAAAGATTATACAAAGTTAAACCAAATTATCATGATCTAAAAGCCTTTGGCTGCCTATGCTTTCCTTATCTTAAACCTTACAATGCTAACAAGCTTAACTTTATATAAAAATCATGCACATTTCTAGGCTATGCAGTTAAGCAAAAAGGATACAGATGCATTGATGAAAATGGTAGAATTTTCGTAAGCAGGCATGTTATATTTAATGAAAATGTCTTTCCCTATGCTCAATCTCATATTAAAACCATCAATAAAGTTATCAATGAAAAGATAACCATACCTGGTATACCTCTGTACACTGAGCACCCCTCACTTGCAAGTGATCAAATGGCTGCTGATGATCAAGTTATGCACAATACTGAAAATGATCAGCTCAGCAACAATGAGAGCATCAGCCATGCCAATCCAACACCTGAAAATGACAACAGTCAAAACTCTGAAAGCAGAAATCAATCAACATCAAATGAAGGAGCTAATAACCACTCACCTACCACTGAAGGCAGTGCAGAGCACTCTGAACAACACACTGATCCTCCTCCAATTATCATTGGTTATCCCATGATGACCAGATCCAAAAGTGGCATATTCAAGACAAAGGTATATCTAACTACTGAGTGCAAAGATGAACCTGCCACATTCATTCAAGCCAACAAACACAATGAGTGGAAAACTGCAATGGATGATGAATTCAAAGCTCTTATCAAAAATCAAACCTGGACACTTATCCCTCAACCCAACAACAAAAACATCATAGGTTGTAAATGGACATACAGGATCAAAAGAAATCCAGATAGCACTATTAACATATATAAAGCCAGATTAGTTGTAAAGGGCTTTACACAAGAGTATGGATTTGACTACTGTGAAACTTTCTCACCAGTAGTCAAACCCACTACTATCAGGATAATTATCACAATAGCACTCAAAAATCAATGGCATATTCAACATTTAGATGTTAATAATGCTTTCCTTAATGGCAATTTGGAAGAAGAAATATATATGAAACAGCATGAGGGATATGTTCAAGATTCAAAACTGGTGTGCAAACTTAGCAAGGCTATCTATGGGTTGAAACAGGCACACAGAGTTTGGTTTGACAAACTCAAATCAACTCTAAATACATTGGGATACAGGCCCACCAAATCTGACAATTCCTTATTTATCAAAATTACTCAATCATCCACTGTTTACATACTAATCTATGTTGATGACTTAATCATTACATGTAAAAGTGATGTTGAGACAGAAAAGCTTATCAAGTATCTAAACAAGGAATTTTCAATCAAAAATCTGGGAGAAATCAATTATTTTTTGGACATAGAAGCAAACAGAATACCAAAGTCTTAAATGATACTGAATCAAAGAAAGTATATAATAGAACTGCTGATCAAAACTAACATGATTGAGGCCAAATCACAACCAACTCCCATGATTTCCAGCCAACACTACTCTAAAAATAGGGGAGAAGCTATAAATAATATCAAATAATACATGAGTGTTGTGGGGGCATTACAATATGCCACCATAACAAGACCCGCCATATCATTTAGTGTTAACAAGTTATCTCAATTTTTGCAGGAACCAAAGGATGAACATTGGAGAGCTGTAAAGAGAATCTTAAGATACCTAAAAGGGAATCTAAACTATGGTTTAATATTAAAGGGCAGCAAAGACCTAAATATTACTGGATTCACATACTGTGACTGGGCTGTAGATCCAGATGACAGAAGATCCATCACTGGCTACTGCATATACATGGGTAACAATCTAATATCATGGAGTTCCAAAAAGTATCAAAATCAAGTGCAGAGGCAGAATACAGAAGTATTGCATGTGCTATAGCTGAAATCATGTGGATTCAATCTATGCTAAAGGAGCTAGAGATAAATAGTACATCAAAAGCAACAATTTGGTGTGATAATCAGAGTTATATCTACATATCAGCAAACCCTATCCAACTTGCTCGAACAAAGCATATAGAAATTGACATATACTTTGTTCGAGAACAAGTAAAAGAAGGAAAATTACAAATAAACTATGTACCTTCCTTCTATCAAAAGGCTAATATACTTACCAAAGCCCTTTTAGCTAAAAATTTACCAGACTTCGTGATGAATTGAAGGTCAACCACTACTCAGCACCTGAATCCCCTGCAAATCCACCAATTGAAGGCAAGGAGAGCTCTCAAACTTCAGATCTGAAGATAAAAGACAAAGCGAAGCATCAGACTCAACTATGGAGGAAGACCAGCAGAAGAAAGATAATTAATGAAGACTCACCTTGCATTCATGAATCTCCGGTCAATAATGCTCAAAAGACGCCAGGATGAAGGCATCGATTCATCAGATCGAAGACAAATTTTAGGGTTTTTGGTAACCCTAAATTTGAAAGGGGCAAATAAGAAAATTAAATGAATCGGTGTCGCTAATACACATAAAGGATATTAACCTAATTATTCTTGGGCTTGTATACGGGTTTGGGCTTAGCCCAACTCTTTATTTTCTTTTATTCTGTTGCAATTCTATCCGCACTTGTAAACATAGACTGGTACTATATATACAAGCAGTCTTTGTACATTTCTGAATAATCAGTACAATAAAACTTTCTTGCAACTATCTCAAAATCATAAATTTTGAAAATCTAATTCTCATGTAGATAGTTTATAGGATTCTCAGTTAAAGAATATAATGAACTGACTCGAAAAGCTAAAGAAACAGAAGATATGTCGAGGAAGATAATTAAGGAAGCTATGGATCAAGTTGAACAACTAATGAGTCAAAAAATGAGGTACTAAAGGATGTAGAAAAAGATGAAGCTTAAATTTGATCAAGTAGAGTATTACTAGAAGAGGCTTTGATTCAAGTGGAGGACGCAGAAAGAGAAAAAACATGCAGGTGAAGAAGCTCTTAGAAAATTGAGGTCGGAGAAAATTCAAAAGAGAAAGATGTATTAATCTCTCTCCGAAATTTAAAAATTCAAGTCACCACCGTAGCAGAGAATCTAAGAATATTGACTTGAATAAACGTACATTGTTTATTGGACAAAAACTCATTCAGAAATTGTTAGGGCCTTAAGATTATGATCATAATGGAGTTGACGAAAATAGTAAAGAAAACCTAGTGCCTAAAATCTCACTAGGTCAAATCTTAAGCAAAAGACATGAAGCTTTGTCTCCTTCATGAGAAAATGCTAACGCTAAGTTTACTAGTAAAAACTATTTCATGAACAGGAAGAATTTCGATTTGTGGGTATTCTCAAAGCCAAACAAAACAAGAAGTTAAGAAATATCAAGGCAAAAGAAGATTAGACGGCTACATGACTCGTTACTCATTGTTCTTTGTTTCTTTATTTCTTTATTTTCATCAGATGAGATAGATTTTTTTATTTTTTAGATGCTTGACTTTATAGTTCTGCATTTATGTTTTGCTTTTGTACTGTATTAGCTGCTATGTGATGTCAGGTTTATGTTTAAAATAATAACAATAATTAGTAGCATCACCTTGATGGCCTTAAATCTTTGTGAATACACTCATTAAATCTCTTTCTCTTTTTTTGTTTATCATGGAGTATTTTTTTGCTAAGTTTTATGTGCCTCCTGTTGAAATAGGAACAGAGTATGGCCACAAACACGATCCAATTGAGGCATACGAATTAGTTCGTAAAAGAAAGTACGAACAAGGAAGTTGAGCTTATGATGCTTTGGAGCAAATGGGGGTAAGTACGAAGTCTTGGAGCCTATATATTACTTAAGTCATGGGTAACAACACTAGTTGTTGCGAATTATTATTTCTTGCAGGCTCAAATGAATATATTTCTTCATACAAGGCAAAATAAGACAATAATTGACAATTCAAGGGTAAATAGGAGCATATGATGGTAAGCCACTTTTGATTACCAAAATCGTTTTCAAATAACATATCAATTGTGTTATGAGCATAAAATGCAAAAAGTTATAAAACAAAATAAAAAAATGCAGTAGAGAAATAGATTACAAATAATTTCTATTGCCTAAAGAGTATTTGTTCATATAAAACTCAAAATGTAAATTCTATAATATAATTATGAACTCTTTAAAATGGAATGCTAGGAGTTTTATTTTTAATTATCGATCCCCCTGTAGATTTTCTTAATGTTTTTATTGTTGGAAATGAATGAGCAAAGAAAGAGGAAACTAGGAACAAGAAAAGATAGCAACATTTAAAGTCCCACATCCTGGAAATATTAACACAATCTCTCCTAATATATTAGAAGTCAAATAGGCTTATGTAAAATAGAGAGGAGAGGGATGATATGAGGATATGGGCTTGGCCATGACATAATAATATATTAAAATGTCAAAGATAGGGCCTTGGGGACCTCCTCCTGCCAATATATATACTGCCCAAAACAAGACAGAATTCAGACTTTTCATGTCACATTATTTCTTCTTCTTCTTAGAGTTCAGAGTAATCCTCCAATCTAGTCTATGTGATCTTCTTCAGTTCGTCAAAGCTCCATTTGCTGGCACTACAATGTGGAGTTGGTCCATTTTATCCTGGGAAATAAATTGCAACTACGTCTACTAGTGCATACGACGACAATATTGTTTCAACGAAACAGATTATTTTCTGGACTTGGACATTATTGGAAAAAGAATACTATATGTATTCTTTAATTTATTTTACAATCAGTTACGCTTTCTGCGATTATTGTAAAAACAGTTTGACGCGACAATTGTTGCATAATTATTGAACTTTGCAATACAACCGTGTATTGACAAAAGATGTAACTTTGTAATACAGTCATGTATTGACTAAAGTTCTTACAATTTGTTGTTACTGTTTACGTTGCAATACAATCATGTATTGACAAAAGATATAACGTTGTAATACAATCGTGTATTGACAAAAGTTCTAACAATTTGTTGTTACTATTTACGTTGCAATACAATCATATATTGACAAAAGATAAAACGTTGTAATATAATCATGTATTGACAAAAATTGTAACAATCTTGAAACAATATTTTACTTGCTTGAATGTATGCTATAGACTCAGGTATGTTTTGTTGTTGATTCAGATTAAATCAACCTGAGTTTCATGTTCAGATCTAAAAACATTGTATTTCCAACATGTGGTATTAGAGCCACTCATGGTTAATTCTATTGAGAAATCATTGTTTTTATTCAAGACGTGAATTATTGAAACATTTAAATCTTAAGATAAATTAAAATTTGTTTGGATTTGTACTGATATTCTTAAAATTCATTTTTTCCCCTTTGAATCAGTGGTTGCAAACATCTTTAAGTATCAAATGATTCATTTGTATTCAAACACATCATCAGATAAAGGTCACACATATACATTATCAGACTTTTTTTTCTTCTGAAATTTGAAACTTGTGTGAATTAAATATGAAATTATTATGTTGCTAGCTGACATCTGACTCTTCATATTCAAAATGATTTATGCTTTAAAAGTCTATTAAATAAATCATTTTGGCTTGTAACGCATGACATGTTCGGCATATCCAAATCTTAGTGTGAATTGTATGAATTATATTATGAAATTTCTTTTTGGCTTGCTTTCCAAAGTTTGACTTTTCAATATTGTCATGTAGCTTGCAATTTCTTTGGGTAATGATACTATTTGAGGTGCTTAAACAATACAAAACGGAAGTTGAGAATCAACTCAATACGAAAATGAAATGCAAAATGAGGAAAGCAAACCAAACAGAAGTCCCACATTATGAAATATGATTACCCACTTCTCTATAAGCTTATATAAATAAAGGAGAAAGGGGCTTGTAAACAGGTATGGCTAAGCCAAGACATAATATTATCTTGATGTCAAATTGGGCCTAGCTTCTTAGGACACTTGGAGTCCATAACACAATATTTTATTGATGTCAAATTGGGGCTCTCAAATGTATGCTTTATGATTAGTTTCTGGCTTTCCAGATAACTTTTGAGGAGAAGCCAATCTTTTGGGAAATCATATCTTAAATAAAATACATCAAAAGAAAACTTCTAAGTCTCCTTATGAACTTTGAAAAAACAGACCACCATCCTACAAATACTTAAAAGTGTGGGGGTGTCTTGCCAAATTAGAGGTACCAAAACCAAAGAAGGTCAAAATTAGACTAAAAACAATTGATTTTGTATTCATTGGATATGCACTAAACAGTGCTGTATAACAATTTTTGATACATAAATCTGAAATTGATGATATTCATCAAAATACCATCATTAAGTAGAGAAATGCTAGATTTTGCTAGATTTTTCAAACATATATTCCCCTTGAAACAAAAGAGACCAAGGGAGGATGGAGTTTCTTATTCTCTTGAGAATATTAAACAAAATAAAACTCAGCAAAGTAGTGCTGAGCAGCAAGTGGAGGAACCATGAAAAAGAAAAGAAAAAAAAAGGTCAAGTACCTTAAAAAACCTTTGGATCAAACTTCTATACCTTTATGTTAGAAGATGATCCATTGACATACAAACTAGACGTGTCTTCCAGCGATACCCCTTATTGAAAAGAGGCGATTAACAATGAGACTGAACCATTATGTCCAATCATACATGGGAATTGGTCAATTTACCTCAAGGGTGTAAGGCCTTAGGTAATAAATGGATATTTAAAAAAAAATTGAAACCTGATGGTTCAACAGACAAATACAAAACAGCAAATGCTAATGAACAAACTTTTATAGGCCATTCATCTACTTCAAAGGTGGAAGGCAAAGGAAAAGTTTTGTTGAAACTGACTTCTGGAAAGAAACTAATGATGTTCTCCATGTTCCTGAAATACGCTAAGCAAGCATGGTTTCAAATTAATCTTTGAAGCTGATAAATTTGTACTTTCCAAGATTGGAATGTATGTTGGAAGAGTATATGCGTGTGATGGTTTGTTTAAAGCAAATGTAACCACTATTGTACCACACACTGATATAAATAAAAGTGAATCTTTTGCTTATATTGTTGAATCTTCTAACATATGGCATTCTAGATTAGAGCATGTAAACTTTCATACATTGCGAAAATTGATTAATCTAGAATTTATACCAAAATGCAATATAAATTCCAACTATAAATATCAAGTTTGTGCAGAAGTAAAATTGACAAGAACTTCATTTCATCATGTTGGACGAGAGACCGAACCTCTAGACTTAATACATACTGATGTATGTAATTTGGAAAATGTGTCAAACTAGAGGTGGAAAATTATACTTTATTACATTCATTGACGAATGTACTAGATACTATCATGTATATTTCCTGAGAAACAAGGATACATCAATAAGAATGTTTATTGGAATTGCATCCATACATGACTTAGAAATACATCAAATGGATGTTAAAACTGCACCTTTGAATGGTGAATTAGAGGAAGAAATCTATATGAAACAACCTGAAGGATTTCTAAGCTCTGAAAATGACAATAAATTTTGCAAACTGGTAAAATCACTTTATGGTCTTAAGCAAGCTCCAAAACAGTGGCATGAGAAGTTTGATAAACCTATGTTATGTAATGGATTCACGATAAATGAATCAGACAAATGTGTGTACATAAACACACACATATTGGATATGTCATTGTTTGTCTCTATGTTGATGACATGTTGCTCCTAGGCAATAAGAAGGTCATAATAACATCTACAAAGGATATGTTATCCTCTAGATTGGATATGAAAAATATAGAACTAGCTGATGTGATATTGGGTGTAAAAATTCTAAGAACACCACAGGGAAATACATTATCCCAATCACATTACATCACCAAAATACTTGAAAAATTCAAGCAATATGATGTAACTATCGCAAAATCACCCAAAATTGGGTAAAGAACATTGGTGATGGTATCTACCAATTGGAATACTCTAGTATACTAGGAAGTCTCATATATGTTATGGACTGTACTAGGCCTGATATCGCATATGCTGTAAGCGAACTAAGTAAATTTACCAGCAATCCTAGTAAACATCATTAGAAAGCGATAATCAGAGCTCTAGGATATCTTAAGTATATGCAGACTCTGTACTATACAAAATATCCTTCAATAGTGGAAGGATACAGTGATGCAAATTGGATCACTGGATTACATGATACAAAGTCTACAAGTGGACATGTGTTCACATTAGGAAATGGAGCACTTTTATGGAAATCATCTAAGTAGAATTGTATCACTAAATCTACGATGGAATTGGAGTTAATTGAACTAGATAAGACTGCAGAATAAGCAGAATGGATTTGACACTTCTTAGAAGACATTCCTAATTGGAGCAAACATATGCCTCGAATATGTATACATTGTGATAGTCAATCAGCTATTGGAAGAGCTAATAGTACACTATACAATGGTAAATCTAGGCATATTTCATCATAAACATATAAGACAACTTCTCTCTAATGGGGTTATCACAATAGATTACATTCAATCTAAAGATAACTTAGCGGATCCACTTAAAAAGGCTTGCCAAGAGAGAAATTTCAAACCTTATCGAAGGGAACGGTGCTAAGGTCTATAGACTAAAGGTTTTTCTAAAATGGAAACTCCACCTAGTTGATTGGAGTTCCCAAGATCTAGGTTCAAAGGGAGAATGAAGTTTAAGAGAAACTTGATGGCACTGTTATACACAAACCATTCCTATGATAAGTCAGTGCATTATATGTTGAATAAGGATAAGTATTAGTACATTAAATGATGTCTGTATTTGAGGAATTAGAAAAATTCCCTTTACAGAGTCAAGGCGCCGCTTCAAAGAGAATTATGAGGTCAAATTCTCTAAGCACTTATGAGACAACGCAGGTCTTCACGGCAAAAACGAACACATACTGTAATAATCCAGAAAATCCGAACCAATTTAAAATTTTTATTTTGGCAATTTTGAATATTTAAAATGGTTTATTTTAAATAATAACAATGAGAAATTTATTTTGAATAGAATTAGAAGGTATATATTTATTTGAACCAACGTTAGAATATAAATATTTATTTTGAATTATAAAATGAATTGGAAATGGCGCGGTAGTTCGAAAATTCGATTTCAAATTTCAAATGAATATACAGGATTCAAAATAAATCGGATTTTAGCGAAACCAAAAATATTAGAATCTATTTGAAAATATCTTTCCAATGAATCCAAAAAATTGAAATTTCATAACGAGAATAAAAAGTTACGTCCAATTGAAAATTCAGAATAGTCGCTATGGAAATTATAAACCTTAAAAATAGCCATTTTGCAAACGACCTCCGTTTTCGAAGAAACCACTTTTGATGGATCCAGGATGTAAAAATATTTCTAGATTCCAAAATTCAAAATTTTTGGGATTAATATGTGAGTGTGGCAACAGAAAACGTGTTTGAACAGTTTCAATCAATTTGGATCAACCAGAAAATGGCCATTTTTCAAACGGTCTTCAAATTTGATGAAATTAGTTTTGTTAGGACCATATCATCAATACGAAGCTAGAAATAATTTTTCTAGAATTTTTAGAGTCAGTATGTGGTCCCGGTAAATTAAAATGTACGCTTAAATTAAATATATACTGATCTATAATTTAATTTAAAGCAAAACTGATCGTAACAGCCGAATGGGATTGCGAAACATATCCTATTGTGTTCGGAATGGGGGTAATTAGTTAGAGGCGACAATCGTTGGATCTTGATAGGGGTTCATATTAAAAAGTTGCTTTTCGGGAATAATTAAATAATAATAAAATAAATCCTAAAACCCTAGGACCTTGGTCAAACCCTATTCTCTAGTTCCTGTAGTCAAATACTCCCCTAGCCCCCGTTCATTTTGGAAATCGGCAGAAAATTAAAATAAAGGAAAAAACACGAAGGAGGAAGCCGCCGCATCCTCCAATCCCATCCATCGCCACTTCGCCGGAGGTCCGACGCGCCCCTTCCAGTAGTTGCGCCGCCGCCTTCTTCTTCCCCCTCCTCTTCTCAATCCTCTCCCTCCTCCATTCCCTTTTCTTCGATCCCCAAACCCGCGGTACCCGAACCCTAGGCCCGTCACCCTGATGAAACCGCCAACTCACTCTTGGCCCACCGACAGCCAGTAGATCTAGCCTCCCCGCACCTGACTAAATCCGCACCCCACACCTCGGACAAACACTGTGAGTTTTTATTAGTTTTCTATTTATTTTCTTAAGCACTTAGTCTAGTTAATTTAACAAGTAAAGTTAGGATTTTATAGAATATGAAGTTGAGATTTTATAAAAAAAATAAAGACGAGATTTTTATATGAATGATTTTAAAATAAAGATAGGGTTTTTATTTACATTTCTTGAGAATAAAAAAAATATAATTTTTATTTATATTTGTAGAGAATAAAAATATAATTTTTTTTATATGTAGAGAATAAAAATATAATTTTTATTATATGTAAAGAATGAAAATATAATTTTTATTATATGTGGAGAATAAAAATATGATTTTTATTATGTGCGAAGAACAAAAATATGATTTTTATTTATTGGAATGAAGCGATGAAAATATGATTTTTTACTATGAACAACGTGAAAAGAATTGCGATGAAACTGGTGGAAAACAAATCCAAATCTGAACCGTTCAGAATCAAAGCACAGCGGAGTGGATCCCGAAGGTGAGAACTCCTCAACATATTTTTTTGCACAGTTATTTATTTTTATAACTGCATATATGAACTGTTCCCCGTCGTCCACGGACCATGGACGACTTGTTTGATTGTTTGGTTTGGTTGATTAGATTATTTGGTTGAATTAGGTTGTTCGGGTGAAATGAATTGATTAGAATAGTTATGGGTGTATGGCGTGAGCCAATATCAGGAGAGGGGTAACGCTCGACATTACCCGACTTTGATATCGCGCCGTTATATGGCCAAAATTTTCTAAAATATGTTAGAACAATAAAAATATTATTTTTATTGTGTAGATGAATTGAATAAATATTTTATTGTTAAAAATATAATTTTTAACGTTGATATGAATAAAATAAATATTCATTTACAAATCAGACGATTTTTTTATGTACACCCATTTTACTGATATGGATTGGGATGATAAATTTTACACATTGCCCAACTGCACAAATAAAATTCATAATTTGTTGATTGAAACCCCACACGGGTATTTGGATGATATTAGACATACAATAATCCCAATAGTTAGTCGTGTGTCAATCGATTGGTTAACAGATTGTTATAAGCAATAAATACTTATATTTAATTCTTATACAGTGTAGAATGCACTCTGGATGATGGATGATTATTTATCACTGTTGTGGTATACATGTATTATATGAAATCCATATAATCAAATAATATGGTAATTGACGGTGTCTGATTCCAGTTCAGAAAGAATGAATATTTAAAATAACGATTATTTTAAAATAACGAATATTTTCAAATAATATTCAGAAAAGAATCAAAATATGATTTTGATGTCCGATTTGGGTTGGACACTAAAATATTTAAATATATAAAGCCGTATTGATTAGATTAACGCTATTTTGACGTGAACGATATTTATATCGATTTTATTCATTTTTATAATGAATATTGAAAAGGAATTGATTTCGAAATATAATGTTTTGAAAATATTATCATTTATATATCAATGATATGAAATATTCAATTTTGATTTGAAATTGAATATGAAGTTGAAATCATTTTGAAAACGAATTTAAATGATGTATAAAATACGTTTTAAGTGGAAATCGACGAAATATATATTATATATATAATGTAATGGCCTGAATAGGACGCGCCGTGCTGCTGCAGTTTGCGAATTTCGACCATTGACTTCGAATGGACATTTCGGGAGATCCGACTGTTGGATTCTCCTAAAACCAGAACCGTTGGGTTCGTATCGAAAAGAGCTTTCTAATAAATATTAGAGATTTGAAATCTAATAGTTGGATTTGGAGTTATGTCCAAATCAAGTTTGGAAAAAGGTCGTTGTAAGTGCAGTTCGACGGCCGTTTGTGGAAATCGACTGTACGGACCTTGATAAAATTATTAAAAATATCAACAATTTGTGTAAAATCATAACAAATGATTTGGAAAGAATTGGGATGAAAAATTCCACATTTGAAAAGATAAAAATATATTTTTGTCGAAATGAACTAGTTATGAACTAGAATTATGAAATCCAATATTTTTAAATAAATAAATTGGATTTGAAATTATTTTAAAAATAATCGGAATTTCCAATATATGAATTGAAATGCATTTGAATCGAAATTATTTTTGGAATATTTCGATATTGGATTCCGTGATTATACGGATATTGTGGATGAAATTGGAAGATATATATATATATATATCGTTATTCCAATACGGTATTTGTTGATTCCAGAATTTGATATTTAATATATACCGATATATTTTCTATTCAGAGCCTTGTATTTAATATTAAATGTGATTTTGGGTTTGTCGTGAATGGTGTCTTCATTAACACTGTTCTTGAAACAAGTTGAGAAAAGATTAAATCTTTTTATTTAGATTTAATGAAGTATACCAATTAAATAATATTTAATTGGAATTGAATTGAAATTGGTCTTTGGGTTTATCCTGAACGGTATTTTGAATAACACTTGTTCTTTAACCCGATTAACACTGGAATAAGATCTTGGGTTGTCGTGAATGGTATCTTTAATACTACTGTTCTTAGACCCAATGGAGTTAAAAAAATCAGAAAGTAACTGGAGATTAGTTGAGTTGAATGGTTTCCTTGGTATTGATCTAATGTTGGTTTCGGCCATCGGGGTTAATACTCAGGGAATTGTTCACTTGCTAATTTACGGTTAAAGGCCGATGGAATGAAATGTGATTTTGGGTTTATCGTGAACCGTGTTTTAAAGGACATTGGTTCTTTAACCCAGTTAAAGAAAAGAACAAGATTTTGGGTTATCGTGAATGGTATCTTTAATAATACTGTTCTTAGACCCAACGGAGTTAAGAAAATCAGAAACTAACTGGAGATTAGTTAAGTTGAATGGTTTCCTGGGTATTGATCTGATGTTGGTTTCGGCCTTTGGGGTTAATACTTAGGGAATTGTTCACTTGCTAATTTAAGGTTAAAGGCTAATGGAATGGAATGTGATTTTGGGTTTATTGTGAACCGTTTTTTAAATGACATTGGTTCTTTAACTAAACCAGTTAAAGGCAGGATATGATTTTCCAAGTTAAACAATCATTAATATTAATTTATGGGAAGATTAAAACCAAGTGGAGTTTTAATGCATCTTTAATTAGATTGAATTGATATCCAAAGGAAGATTAAAGAATAAATTTAAAGAATTTATCTTTGATAAAATTAATGGGAACTTTTCCCAAAGTATATGAATATTTGGATAAAGAAATATTCTTGATTGGAATGAGGTGTATGTTGTGATTTTATAGCACTTGTTTATTATATACGCGAGTTATTCAGAAAGACCGGGTTTATCCCATTATGAATAACTTATTCGACGATGTGTCGAGGTTGAAGGCGTGGTTGAAGACCGGAGCTCTTCACGTTGTTTGGATGATTACTGATGTCTTGATTGGGCTGTACACCCAAGGCGAGGTAATAAGTGGTGATCGTTCAGACGTACTTGGAGATCGATGGATATGCGAGGGTCTCTCCCCTGTATTTGACATATTAGAGAGGAATAAGGTGCCTCCGGTTTTGTTCAGACCCAGAACGAACTTGTAAATGGACGTGTGTCTAACATCGGATTTCATTCTGTGTGATTGATAGACATCGGTTGCATAGCGCGAATTGCCTGTGTGGCATGCTGAGATGCAAGTGATCAAGGCTTCTGTTGAAAAGCAAAGTCTTGTGGTTGATGATCAAAGCATGGCTTTAATATATAGCGTAGCTTTGTGTAGCGTTAATTCGCGAGCCTCACACACCGGTGTGAACCAGAAACGGAAGAGGACATCAGGGAGGGCATGCGTTTCCTTCTAGCTAGGAGTGGTGTCAGCGTTTTACTAGCCCTGACATTTTACTTATGTGGATGATGGATTGCGAGGCGCCTCAGTTATGTCGGTCATTTCGAGGCCGATAGTTTGGTCGGGATATGACCAGTTGACGCCCCATTGGGCGGGGAAACGCAGTGCTCAGGCATTTTAATCCACATTGAGTGGACCGGCCCTGACGATCCAAGGGACGATGCATTCTGTTCTTGAGGGGCGGGCTAGAGCGTCTCGAAGCGGTAAGGACGGTCCCTTGCCTTGGTTCACAGATAGAAATGCAACTTCCAATACGACATTTTGCGGTTTTAATTGTAAACCTATATATGGTGGCATAGTGATATGGGGCACTTATGCAGTCTATGATTGATACTTATGATTGAAATTGTTTTGACACTATACACTTATAGTAATAATAAAACATGAAATTTTACATACCAAGCACTCTTGGCTATTATAAGGTAAAAAATCTATCCTCCGGCTTGCGTTGCATCATGTGATGGGACCTGAGTCTTATAATAGCTTCACTGTTCTTTACTTAGCATTGCGTTGTTGTTTTTAAGCACTAATATTCTTGGGAGGATACCAATTCCATGTTATACGGCGTGGTCCCTGGATTTACCTAACTTTAAAATAAAGATTAATAACTGTTTTAGTTCTCACACCAGTCACATGACTGACCTGGAGTTTACTGTTTTAACCTAAACTCTGGATCCTGATTTACTGCTGGAACGATATCCGGAAAGCTCTGTATCCGTTTATCTCTTTCATTTATGTTTTGTATTATTTTCCGCTGCATTGTAACTTGTAAATCTCTGATGTTTAGTAAATGTGTAATATTTATTCATACTCTGTTATATTCTTGTATTCTGGTGAAATTGTTGTAATAAACAATGAAATGTTATTATTCTACTTGAGTTCCGATCTGTCTTGTCGTCAAAGCAATCCGTTCTTCCTCTTCTCTTCGGAGACCGGGGAAGTTTCAGGTACTTATAGTGGTATCAAAGCTTTTGTTTACAGAGCTCGGAGAACAAGATACATTAGAACCGAATGAAAGAATTCATAAGAGATTGGATTAGCAATATCCAATGAGGGTGACTCGTTAGAGATGGGATCAGTAGTATCCTAGAATGAGTCGGAAGAGTGTTATTTTTAAAATAAAATTGAAAACAAATTTTGTTTCAAAAATTTAAATCAACTATTCGTATTTGAAAATTTATTTTGTATGGAATTTGGACAATCAAGTATAATGAGATTTTAATATACATTTTATCCATTTATATTGAATCCTCAAATATACTGGATAGATATAGAATCACACTCTAGTCGCATGGGGATGAAACTGTTGATGACAATAAAGCATCAGTAGTTTGTTTTCAAGTTTCGAAAGTGGGATATCTATATGTTTCCCGTTGACTGGTGTGAGAACCAAAACTAGATAGGGCTTATTGTTGTGATTTGGCATCAAAAATCTGATTTTTGGACTATATATCAAAGTTATGAATTTGAAAAGCTAATCAACTATTTGTTTTATGATTTAGTTGTGTGATTATTTATTTAAATCAACATGTGAAAGAAAGGTAAATTTAGGCCAAATTAAACCAAATATTGAACTGTATTGAAAATTGTTTGAAATTGCATGCATACACATGTGTATCCATTGAACAGGTCATTGAAAAGAGGCTAGAGTAGAGGAATAAATTTGTTTGCCCGACAAATAGGTACATTTTTATTGTATTTCTTGGGGTTTTTGATGATTTTATGAGCCGATTGGCTAGCCGCTTGGCTGTTTCTTTTTCCTTTGGATTGGAGACACTTGTATGGCAATTTCGGGATTTACCCGGTGCTCCCGTACATGGGAGGTTATGTCGAAATTTTAGAAAATTTAGGGTGTTAGCCAAATTTTTGAAAAACTTGAAAAGTTATTAGAAACTGAAAAGTTGAAAAACTTAAGCCATAATGAAAATAATGAAAGTTGAGTTGATTAGTAAAACAACTTTCAGCTCTGTTCCTTTTTGGGGATGAAAAGATTTTAAGTGGGGGAGATTGTAATAACCCGGAAAATCCGAACCAATTTAAAAATTTTATTTTGGCAATTTTGATGAATTTTGAATATTTAAAATGGTTTATTTTAAATAACAACGACGATAAATTTATTTTGAATAGAACTAGAAGGTATATATTTATTTTAATCAACGTTAGAATATAAATATTTATTTTGAATTATAAAATGAAATGGAAATGGCACGGTTGTTCGAAAATTCGATTTCAAATTTCAAATGAATGTACAGGATTTAAAATAAACCGGATTTTAGCGAAACCAAAAATATTAGTTTTTATTTGAAAATATCTTTCCAATGAATCCGAAAAATTGAAATTTCATAATAGGAATAAAAAGTTATGTCCAATTGAAAATTCAGAATAGTCGCTATGAAAATTATAGCCCTTAAAAATAGTCATTTTGCAAACGACCTCCATTTTCGATGAAACCACTTTTGTTGGATCTGAGATGTCAAATTATTGCTATATTCCAAAATTCATAATTTTTGGGATTAATATGTGAGCATGGCAATAAAAAAACGTGTTTGAATAGTTTAGTCAATTTGGATCGACCAGAAAATGACCATTTTTTCAAACGGTCTTCAAATTTGACGAAATTAGTTTTGTTAGGACCGTATCATCAATACGAAGCTAGAAATAATTTTTCTAGAATTTTTAGAGTCAGAATGTGGCCCCGATAAATTAAAATGTACATTCAAATTAAATATATACTGATTTATAATTTAATTTATAGCAAAACTGATCATAACTGCTGAATAAGGTTGCGAAACATATCCCCTTGTGTTCGGAATGGGGGTAATTAGTTAGGGGCAACAGTCGTTAGATCTCGATAGGGGTTTATATTAAAAAGTTGCTTTTCGGGAATAATTAAATAATAATAAAATAAATCCTAAAACCCTACGACCTTGGTCAAACCCTATTCTCTAGTTCCTATAGTCAACTACTCCACTAGCCCCCGTTCATTTCGAAAATCGACAGAAAATTAAAGAAAGAAAGAAAAAACACAAAGGAGGAAGCCGCCGCATCCTCCAGTCCCGTCCACCGCCACTTCGTCGGAGGTCCGCCGCGCTCCTTCCAGTAGTTGCGCCGCCTTCTTCTTCTTCCCCCCTCCTCTTCTCGATCCTCTCCCTCCTCCATTCCCTTTTCTTCGATCCCCAAACCCGCCGCACCCGAACCTTAGGCCCGCCACCCTGATGAAACTGCCACCTCCCCCTTGGCCCACCGACAACCAGCAGATCTAGCCTCCCCGCACCTGATCAAACCCGCACCCCACACCTTGGATAAACACTGTGAGTTTTTATTAGTTTTCTATTTATTTTCTTAAGCACTTAGTCTAGTTTATTTAACAAGTAAAGTTAGGATTTGATAGAATATGAAGTTGAGATTTTATAAAAAAAAATAAAGACGAGATTTTTATATGAATGATTTTAAAATAAAGATAGGGTTTCTATTTATATTTCTAGAGAATAAAAATATATAATTTTTATTTATATTTGTAGAGAATAAAAATATAATTTTTATTATATGTAGAGAATAAAAATATAATTTTTATTATATGTGGAGAATAAAAATATGATTTTTGTTATGTGCGAAGAACAAAAATATGATTTATATTTATTGGAATGAAGCGATAAAAATATGATTTTTAATATGAACAGCGTGAAAAGAATTGCGATGGAACTGGTGGAAACAAATCCAAATCTGAACCGTTCAAAATCAAAGCACGGCGGAGTGGATCCCGAAGGTGAGAATTCCTCACCATATTTTCTTATATAGTTATTTATTTTTATAATTGCATATATGAATTGTTCCCCGTCGTCCACAGACCATGGACGACCTGTTTGATTGTTTGGTTTGATTGTTTGGTTTGGTTGATTAGATTATTTGGTTGAATTGGGTTGTTCGGGTGAAATGAATTGATTAGAATAGTTATGGGTGTGTGGCGTGAGCCAATATCAGGAGAGGGGTAATGCTAGATATTACCCGATTTTGATATCGCGTCGTTATGCCGTCAAAATTTTCAAAAATATGTTATAACAATAAAAATATTATTTTTATTGTGTAAATAAATTGAATAAATATTTTATTGTTAAAAATACAATTTAAACGTTGATATGAATAAAATAAATATTCATTTACAAATCAGACGATTTGTTTATGTACACTCATTTTACTGGTATGGATTGGGACGATAAATTTTATACATCGTCCAACTGCACAAATAAAATTCATTATTTGTTGATTGAAACCTCATACGGGTATTGGGATTATATTAGACATACACTAATCCCAATAGTTAGTCGTATGTCAATCCATTGGTTGACAGACTGTTATAAGCGTTAAATACTTATATTTAATGCTTATAAAGTGTAGAATGCACTCTGGATGATGGATGATTATTTATCACTGTTGTGGTATACATGTATTGTATGAAATCCATATAATCAAATTATATGGTAATTGACTGTGTTTGATTCCAGTTCAGAAAGAATGAACATTTTAAAATAACGATTATTTTAAAATAACGAATATTTTCAAATAATATTCAGAAAAGAATCAAAATATGATTTTGACGTCCGATTTGGGATGGACACGAAAATATTAAAGTATATAAAGCCATGTTGATTAGATTAACGCATTTTTGACGTGAACGATATTTATATCGATTTTATTCATTTTTATAATGAATATTGAAAAGGAAATGATTTTGAAATATAATGTTTTTAAAATATTATCATTTATATATCGATGATATGGAATATTCAATTTTGATTTGAAATTGAATATGAAGTTGAAATCGTTTTGAAAACAAATTTAAAACGATTTATAAAATACGTTTGAAATGGAAATCGACGAAATATATATTATATATATAATATAATGGCCTGAATAGGATGCGCCGCGCTGCGGCAGTTTGCGAATTTCGACCATTGACTTCGAACGGACATTTCGGGAGATCCGACCGTCGGATTCTTCTAAAACCAGAACCGTTGGGTTCGTATCAAAAAGAGCTTTCTAAAGAATATTAGAGATTCTGAATTATGTCCAAATCAAATTTGGAATAGGTCGCTATAAGTGCAGTTCGATGGCCGTTTGTGGAAATCGACTGTATGGACCTTGATAAAATTATTAAAAATATCAATAATTTGTGTAAAATCATAACAAATGATTTGGTAAGAATTGGGATGAAAAATTCCACATTTGAAAAGATAAAAATATATTTTTATCGAAATGAACTGGTTATGAATTAGAATTACGAAATCCAATATTTTTAAATAAATAAATTGGATTTGAAATGGTTTTAAAAATAACCGGAATTTCCAATATATGAATTGGAATGGATTTGAATCGAAATTATCTTCGGAATATTTCAATATTGGATTCCGTGATTATACGGATATTGTGGAGGAATTTTGAAGATATATATCATTATTCCAATACGGTATTTGTTGATTCCAGAATTTGATATTGAATATAAGCCGATATATTTTCTATTCAGAGCCTTGTATATAATATTAAATGTGATTTTGGGTTTGTCGTGAATGGTGTCTTCATTAACACTGTTCTTGAACCCAGTTGAGAAATGATTATATCTTTTTATTTAGATTTAATCAAGTATGCCAATTAATTAATATTTAATTGGAATTGAATTGAAATTGGTTTTTGGGTTTATCGTGAACGGTTTAAATAACACTTGTTCTTTAACCCGATTAACAGTGGAATAAGATTTTGATTTGTCGTGAATGGTATCTTTAATAATACTGTTCTTAGACCCAATGGAGTTAACAAAATCAGAAACTAACTGGAGATTAGTTGAGTTGAATGGTTTCCTAGGTATTGATCTGATGTTGGTTTCGTCCTTCGGGGTTAACACTTAGAGAATTGTTCACTTGCTAATTTACGGTTAAAGGCTGATGGAATGGAATGTGATTTTGGGTTTATCATAAACCGTGTTTTAAAGAACATTGGTTCTTTAACCCAGTTAAAGACAGGAATAAGATTTTGGGTTGTCGTGAATGGTAACTTTATTAATACTATTCTTAGACCCAATGGAGTTATGAAAATCAGAAACTAACTGGAGATTAGTTAAGTTGAATGGTTTCCTGGGTATTGATCTGATGTTGGTTTCGTCCTTCGGGGTTAATACTTAGGGAATTGTTCACTTGATAATTTACAGTTAAAGGCTGATGGAATGGAATGTGATTTTGGATTTATCGTGAACCGTGTTTTAAACGACATTGGTTATTTAACCCAGTTAAAGGCAGGATATGATTTCCCAAGTTAAACAATCATTAATATTAATTTCTGGGAGGATTAAAACCAAGTGGAGTTTTAATGCATCTTTAACTAGATTGAATTGATATTCAAAGGAGGATTAAAGAATAAATTTAAAGAATTTATCTTTGATAAAATTAATGGAAACCTTTCCCAAAGTATATGAATATTTGAATAAAGAAATATTGTGGATTGGAATGAGGTATGTTGTGTTTTTATAGCACTTGTTTATTATATACGCGAGTTATTCAGAAAGACCGGGGTTATCACATTCTGAATAAATGATTCGACGATGTGTCAAGAATGAAGGCGGTGGTTGAAGACTAGAGGTCTTCACATCATTTGGATGATTACTGATGTCTTGATTGGGCTGTACACCCAAGGCGATGTAATAAATGGTGATCGTCCAGACGTACTTGGAGATCTATAGATATGCGAGGGCCTCTCCCTGTATTGGACATATGGGGGAGGAATAAGGTACCTTCGGTTTCTTTCATACCCAGAACGAACTTGTAAACGGATGTGTATCTGACATCGGATTTCATTCTGTGTGATTGATAGACATCGGTTGCATAGCGTGAATTGCCCGTGTGGCATGCTGAGATGCAAATGATCAAGGCTTTTATTGAAAAACAGAGTCTTGTGGTTGATGATCAAAGCACGGCTTTAATATATAGCGTAGCTTTGTGTAGCGTTAATTCACGAGCCTCACACACCGGTGTGAATCAGAAACGGGAGGGGACATTAGGGAGGGCATGCGTTTCCTTCTAGCTAGGAGTGGTGTCAGCGTTTTACTAGCCCTGTCATTTTACTTATGTGGATGATGTATTGCGAGGCGCCTCGGTTATATCAGTCGTTTCGGGGCCGATAGTTTGGTCGGGATATGACCAAGTTGTTGCCCCATAAGGTGGGAAAACGCAGTGTTCAGGCATTTTAATCCACATCGAGTGAACCGGCTCTAACGATCCAAGGGACGATGATTCTGTTCCTGAGGGGCGGGCTAGAGCGTCTTGAGCGGTAAGGACGATCCTTTGCCTTGGTTCACAGATGGAAATCCAACTTCCAATACGACCTTTTGTGCTTTTAATTGTAAACCTATATATGGCGACATAGTGGTATGGTGCACTTATGCCGTATATGATTGATACTTATGATTGAAATTGTTTTGACACTATACACTTATAGTAATAATAAAACATGAAATTTTACATTTCAAGCATTCTTGGCTATTATAAGGTAAAAACTCTATCCTCCGGCTTGCATTGCATTGTGTGATGGGACATGGGTCTTATAATAGCTTCATTGTTCTTTACTTAGCATTGCATGGTTGTTTTTATGCACTGGTATTCTTGGGAGGAAACCCGTTCCGTGTTATACGGCGTGGTCCCTGGATTTAACTAACTTTAAAATAAAGATTAATAACTGTTTTAGTTCTCACACCAGTCACATGACTGACCTGGAGTTTATTGTTTTAACTTAAACTCTGAGTACCCTTATTTCCGCATGGGCAGCTAGTAGTTTTGGTTTTGCAGATTTATATTCACAGGATCCTTATTTACAGCTGAAACGATATCCGTAAAGCTATGTATCCGTTTATCTCTTTCAATTATGTTTTGTATTATTTTCAGCTGCATTGTAACTTGTAAATCTCCGATGTTTAGTAAATGTGTAATATTTATTCATACACTGTTATATTTTTGTATTCTGATGAAATTGTTGTAATAAGCAATGAAATGTTCTTCTGTTTGTGTTCTGATTGTTCTTGTTCTCAAAGCAATCCAGGCTTTCCTTCACGGGGAAGTTTCGGGTCCTTACACATACAGAGAACGAACGGTTATAAGAAACATTTATCATGTGTTATCTGCTTTGGAATTACACAAAACGCTCATAGTTCAAGGACAGTCTATGTCTACTGATTCGCCTGTGATTCAAATAGGTAATCACTAGGAAAGTTCAAGGCCCATGTGCTACTTTAACCGATGCGATAAATGGTTCATGAAACTAAGATCGACTTCTCATTCATGTGGGGGGATTGTTGAAAATGAATGAGAAAAGAAAGAGAAAACTGAAAAGAAGAAAAGATAGCAACATTTAAAGTCCCACATCATGGAAATATTAGCATAATCTCTCCTAATATATTAGAAGCCAAATAAACTTATGTAAAACAGAAAGGAGATGGATGATACGAGAATGTGGGCTTGACCATGACATAATAATATATTAAAATGTCAAAGATAGGGCCTTGGTCCTTGGGGCTCTTGGGGTCTCTTGACTGAATATGGTCGTCAGTTGCTGATTGGGCTAGTGCGCTAAAATGAGAATTTTTTCTCAGGATTTTAAAGGGTATATCTCTTCAGTCCAGAATTCGAAAAGAATGTCTGTTAGCTGAATAAGTACAACCATTTGAATTCTTAGCATATGCACATTAATAACCGGGTGGTTAAAGGGTCGCAACCTTTCCAATTCTGTCGGCTACTGATGCATACGAATAGGCACCTCCTCCTGCCCATATATACACTGCCCAAAACAAGACAGAATTCAAACTTCGCATTATTTCTTCTTCTTCTTCAGAGTTCAGAGTAATCCTTCGATCTAGATTCTGTGATCTTCTTCAGTTCGTCAGAGCTCCGTTTGCTGGCACTATGCCGCGGGATTAGTCCATTTTATCCTGAGAAACAAATTGCAACTACGTCAACTAGTGCATATGACGGAAATATTGTTTCAAGGAAACAGATTATTTTCTGGACTTGGACATTACTGGAAAAAGAATACTATATGTATTCTTTAATCGATTGCACAATCGGTTATGCTTTCTGTGATTATTGTAAACATAGTTTGATGCGACAATTGTTGCATAATTATTAAGCAACATTGATTGTTGTTACTGTTTACTTTGCAATACAATCATGTATTGACAAAAGATTAACTTTGTAATACAATCATGTACCGATGAAAATTCTAACAATTTGATGTTACTGTTTACATTGCGATACAATCATGTATTGACAAAAGATATAATGTTGTAATACAATCGTGTATTGACAAAAGTTCTAACAATTTGTTGTTACTGTTTACGTTGTAATACAATCATGTATTGACAAAAGATATAACTTTGTAATACAATCGTGTATTGACAAAAATTCTAATAGTGTTGATATGTTTCTAAAGAGTGTATGCTTCATTGAATAATTAACAAGCATATATAAAAGAACTAATGTTTCTTATTTAAACTATGGATTCTAATAAATTATATTTTTGAGAAAGAAACTTGAAAAAAGACAAGGTAAACCTTTCACCGATATGACTCAATTATATGCAACAGGCAAACTAGTTTCTTAGCTAAAGTAGGTTGGACATACTTCCCTAACAACATTGGCTTCACCATAACTAATATTGACTTTTTTACTCATAGGACTTTGTAATAGCAATACCACAATTCCTCTTAAATTATTATAATATTGACTGGATGTTTTAGATTAGTTTGTATATTTCGAATTAATTTTGTGATACCTCACAATTGCAATTCACTGTAAAGGAACTGAGACCTTTGTATATTTTCCAATTTTAGTATCATAATATTGTCTCTTTAACACTATTAATAGCTCTATCACGTGCACACACTGCTACAAAAAAGTTGTAAATGTAATACTGTTATTTTCGCAGCAAGTGTACTCTTCTGATTTATAGAAGTAATCAAACTGACATTCCAACAACATGTTTCTGTCTTTAGCACATGTTTAATACATGGTGACTAGTTGTGTTTAGGCATATTTTTGATAAACCAAGATAAAATGGTAAACATATAATAATAATAATAATAGTAATAGTAATTATTATTATTATTATTATTATTATTATCAGCAACTTTCAACCTTATCCAAGTACGACACCCAGCACAAATCGAATCCAGCTCCTTGTACGCTAAACCCATATTTAAAGAAAAATGACATCAAGTATAAGTAACATGAATTCACAATATTCAACTGTTACTAACCCTATTTATATTGGATGGACTATCATGCCATGTTTTCATAACCGGGACGGGCCGACGGTCCAACGCGGTTAACCGCGAGCCATCGAGCTTAACGGCCCGGAACATGGAAAAGCCGTGATGGCCCAAAAACCAACTGAACCGCATTAAAACCTGTCCAACCCATGGTTTATAACAAGAAAAGCCAGCTGAAAATTCAAGTTTATTCAAGAATTTCACAAAAAGCCCAGTGTACCAGGCCCAGCTTGAAGCCTGCTGCGCAAGCTTACTAGATAATGGAATGAGTAAAGCAACCGTATTTATATAGAGTTGATCAAGAGACAACCCTTTAGTTCTACGATGTAGGACATTTCAGAATTGCTTTTACACTTTTTCTTCCACTGCAAGCTGTTTTCTTTCACTTCAAATATAAAATCAATGTAAAAACAATCAGCACAGGTATAATGGTTCAACCGGTTAAACCCTCAAAATCTTAAACCTTGAATCGTTATGGTTCGATTCGCGGCACAGTCATGAAAACTATGCTATCCTGTGGGCTTGACTGTAGTATTGACATATCACCAGCAATGAGCATATGATTGTTCCTTTTACGATAGTATTATTAATATTCATGATGATAAAGATAATAGTTACCTTTATATTAATGCGAATTCATAGACACTTATATCACAAAAGTTAGATGAACTAGTTGATAGTAATGACGATGTGATACCAGAAGTAAGGCTCCAAGCAAACTACAGACATGGTTCGGTTGGGGTCAAAGAAACTTAGCCAACATCAACGGTTCGTAGGATGCACAGAGGTCGAGCTTATGCTCTACTACAATTTGAGTGTTTGAATTTAAAAGAAATGTATGGAAAACAACAAAGTATCAAGGAGAAACAAGGAAAGGAACTAGAAGTCAAATGATCCAGTCTTCACAAAATTTGTCATAAATTCCTCAGTATTCTCCAGAACAGCCATCATCTACACAAGATAAATATCTTAGTACAAGTCACCAACCAATAACCCAAAATTAGCCACCCGGTCAATAACAATCATCCTCCCAAAAGTCATCACACTTCCATCAAAATTTATCTTATCCACGGTTTGAACCTCCTTATTATCCGCATCCATATCATCCGTCATTATATGCTCAAGTGCTTCACCGTACAAGATATTTCACATCGACCCTTAATGATATGGATTTTCTACAATTCATGGTTCCAGACCAGACAAATAGTTGGACCAAATGGTTTTCCATTTGTAATATGTTTTCTTTTCAAGTTTGATTTCATGTTGCATGTTAAAAACTTACCTGCTTTCAGTTTGTGACTAGTTATAGCGTACAGGTTAGATGAAATAGTTGTTTGTTACAACTAGTTGATGTGTTACTTTTATTTAACACAGGAATTTTTCCCAATTTCATATGCAAACTATCTCCTTTTTGTTTCTGTCATTTCTGAATGTAGTTTGTAGTGATTAATGATTATTTTAAAATTTAATGCACTGTTATGGTTATATAATATGAGGCATGCATAATAGATAAGTTCTTATTGAAATAATGGTCATTGTAGCAACTTTTGTACTGTGTGTACAAATAAAATCACTTGTACCCAAAATTGTCTTCCCTCTATACCAAACCAATCAGTACCCCTGAATTCCACCATTTTACAATTAAACCCTCTTTTTTTCTTTGATTTAATTGTAAAAGGGTGAAAATTAGGGATTCTGATTGGTTGAGTACAAGGGATAGACAATTTTGGATAGAGAGGATTATCTCTCTGTGATTTAGTACCTGGTATAGGCAACATGCACTTGTATGGTATATATAACCGGTTGTGCCTATAGGAAATTTATTCTGTCTCACTTGCATGATGTGGTACATATTGCTAGTGAGGTATAACCTATTTTTGCCTTTCTTGCGCATTTTTCTCTATTATTTAACAGACGATTTTGTCAGTCTCTATTGAATTTTCTAAGGCAATTATTAATGTCCATGTCGAGAATCCACGTCCGCATGGATTAGAATATTAGAGGCAGATTTTTTAAGTGGAAAATAGAGAGAAGGACATATTAGTATTATTTTTTGTACCTACTAATGTTATTAAGGACTATTGTGAAGATCCCATACTGTTTCTATTCTTTGTAGTGTCATGAGAAGTTTTCCTCCTTTCAAATTTTTTAACCACTGACTAAACATGCTTATTTTACTAATGTTTTCTTGCATGGATGGAATCAATTATCATATGGAAACCCTATGTTTCTCTCACAGCAGAAACCAAAAACACAAAGGCGATTCATCGGCCATCGACAACTAAAACATTTGGGAAAAGCGTAACTCAAGTTTACGAATTGAGGAAGAAACTGGCTACTGCTTAACGAGATATAATGACGTTTCCAGCAACGTGGCATGATGCTTAAACAAGTGATTTGTATTCAGTTATTGGGTGCGCTGGGCAGAAAGTTAGATATGAATATGATCAAACAAAAATTAGGGAAGGAGTACCTATTCGAAGGCATAGAAATACTATTGTTTTTTCATTTTTCCCTTGAAAATTAAAAAAGGTAAAGCCAAGGTTGTATCCATCATGGATTGGCATGGTTCTACCAAATCTGATATGGTATAGAAAATAAACAAAGCTTTTGTTGATTATTTCCGAGCTGGTTTGAATGAAACATTCGTCCTCGATGATCTTGCTGTCCTAAACGATATCCAACTTCTGACTATCAATTTGACTGAAGCAGGTAACGTTATTGCTTTTATTACATCCGATGAAATCCAAGCTTCTTTCAGCTTAAATGCCACTAGTACGGAAGTCCTAAATGGTTTCAACACGTTGTTCTTTTAAGTATCCATAGCCACACATCGCTATCATTTTTATTAAGGCCATCTAGCATTTCCTTCGGACTAATACTTTGCTTGGAGGTATCAACGCCACTAACTTGCCATGATTCCCAAGATTTCCTCCCCTAAGTTGGTTGAGCACTATAGATCGATTGCTAGCATCTATATAAATGTATCACGAAGGTCATATACATCAGATTAAAGCCTGTTATATCTAGAATTATCACTCGAACCAATCTTCTTTCTTATATGACAATAACATCGATGAAAATATTCTTATTACGCACGAACTTTTGCGTGGATATAACACTGCCAACATATTGTAGTGATTTATGAGGAATTTTGATGAGGATCTAGCATTTTTTATTTAGATACTAATGGAGTATTACAAAACAATTATGAAATCTCACAAAAAACAAAGAACAAAAAAAGGACATAAAAGATTTAACGTGGTTCAGATATGAATATCCGACGTCCATGGAGACCCAACAACTTTTATTTCTCAATGAAGAAATGAGTACATAAGAGAGGAGGAAGATTACAATAGAGAGAAGATTAATGGTGGATTGCTTTCTTCATACAATAACATGACCTCTATTTATATAGAGGGATTTCTTGACCTCCAAGTAAACTTGGCACCTAAGTTTTCTTGACTTCCAAGTAAACTTGGCATCCAAGTTTTCTTGACCTCGAAGTAAACTTGGCACCCAAGTTATTACATATAGGAGCCAATTACATGATTGACAATCAATCTTTCCTTCTCTACAAATATTTGAATCATCAATTCCAACACTCCACCTAGATTCAAATATGACAGTCTTTCTTCATCATCTCATCTTCAACAATCAACATAGAAGTTGTTGGGCCCAGCGCCCCATGGCGCTCAAGTAACAGGAAGCAAACTGATCAAGTTTGAGCAATGCTCAAACTTGCCCTTCGGAAGTGACTTAGTCATCATATCTGAAGGATTATCCGAAGTACCCACCTTCAATAATTTGATCTTGCTCCTTTCTTCCTCAAGCATAAGAAAGAAACCTCTAACATCAATGTGCTTTGTCCGTGAACTATAAGCTTGATTCTCAACAAGATGAATAGCACTCCGACTGTCTGAAAATAGCTCCACTGTCCACTGCACCATTGAAAGATCATCCAACAACTGAAGTAAGTACAATCCTTCCTTTGTTGCTTCCACAATCGATATCAACTCTACTTCGGTAGTCGACAAAGCTACGATAGATTGCAGCTTTGATCTCCATGAAATCGAGCCTACGCCAAGTGTAAAAACGTAGCCCGACACCGACTTCCTAGCATCTCTATCCCCAGCATAATCAGAAGCACAGTATCCTCTAAGAAAGATGTCACCATCTACTCCACCGTATAGCAAACCCACCAAAGAAGGCCTCGAAGATATCTAAGAATCCACTTCACTACTTGTCAATGTTCTTTGCCTGGGTTAGACATATATCGACTGACAACACCAACTGCATGGGCCAAATCTGGTCTCGTGCACACCATCGCATACATGAGACTACCAATAACACTAGAATAAGGTATATTAGCCATATACCTTTCATATTCTTCCGATGTAGGAGAATGGTCTTTCGACAACTTAAAATGAGAGCCAAAAGGAGTGCCTACTGGTTTGGCTTTCTCCATCCGAAATCGAGCGAGGACTTTCTCGATGTACTGCGCCTGAGTGAGCCTTAACTCTCTCTGCTTCCTATCCCTGCTTATCTCCATACCCATTATTCTTTGTGCCTTTCCCAAATCCTTCATATCAAACTCTCTACTGAGCTCCGCTTTCAACTCCTTAATTTTGATCATACTCTGAGATGCAATCAACATATCATTAACATATAACAACAAATAAATCATGTCATCATCACATCTCCTAAAATGACCACACTGGTCTTTGAAGCTTCTGGAATATCCCTGTGAAAGCATAAACTTATCAAATCTCTTGTATCATAGTCTAGGAGACTGCTTCAGTCCATAAAGAGATTTGTTAAGCTTACAAACATAGTCTGACCTGCTACTATCAATGAACCCTTCCGGCTGCCGCAAATAAATCTCTTCATCCAGATCATTATGCAAGAAAGCAGTTTTGACATCTAATTGCTCTAACTCCATGTCATAATGAGCAACTAGTGCCAAGAGAATACGAATGGAAGTATGGCTAACAACTGGAGCAAAGATGTCATGATACTCTACCCCTTTCTTCTGAACATACCCCTTGGCTACTAGTCTTCTTTATATCTGAACTCTCCGTTGCCGCCGTTTTTCACTCTATAAATCAACTTTCATCCAATAGCTCTCTTGTTGGTAGGAAGTGGCACCAAATCCCAAGTGTGATTTTTCCATAAAGATTCGATCTCCTCTTCCATTGCTACTAGCCAACTGGAACTGTCAACTGATGCAATAGCGTCTCTATAATCTCTGGGCTCATCATGGACAACATTTAATGCATATGTTGCCATATCATCAAAGTCAAGCTCTTTGATGCTCAAACCAACAAACTCATCAAGCCATCTGGGCTTTCTTCTTTCTCTAACAATCCTGATCTCTGTATGAGCTCTACCTTGAGTTTGATCTTCTATGCCAGTATCCATACTATGCTCACCAACCACGGCATCATCGGAAATGCCCTTTGAACGTCTATGGAAAGAATCAACAGATGATTTGCTTTGTGTTTGGTATTCTTCACATGTCCTCTCATCATCATCCGATGAGGAAGGCTCCACCTTCAACTAGCCTTCTCATTAAAAATTATATGCCTGCTTATAATAAGTTTCTTCCTAATAGGACACCACAACCTATATTCTTTTACTTCTCTTCTATAACCTAGAAAGATACACTTGCGAGCTCTATGTTCCAGCTTTCCTCGACTCTCATGTACATAAGCTGGACAACGAAACACCTTGAGGAATGAATAGCTAATAGGCTCTCCTTTCCATACTTCTTGTGACGATCCCAAAACCCCGTGACACGGTGTTAAGGATAATCATTGGAATATAACACATTAATCATCATTAGCAGATCACAGATAATAGCATAAACGAGAAATATAATAATTTACACACATATGACAGCGGAATCATATAGATATCACCACATCAGAGAGCACAGTGGAGGATACACTTAGTGCATAATAATACATAATCAGTCATCATCGCCTGATGCGGAATCATACATAAAGAGTACACAAAATAAATATCAGTCTACATCGCCAATGGCGGAATCATAATACATATACAATAATGGCGGAAAGAGTCAAAGTCAGCACGGTGTAGTCAAGCCTCGCCATGAGCCAAAAGTGCACCAGATACCTGTAACTAGGCTGCTCGTGTGAAAATGAGGGCACCCGAGTTTGCAAGGTGAAACAAACTACGAGTCAGTCATGGGACTGGTATGAGAAATCTACTTAACTTATTAACAACAATAATAAGGCAAATCAAAGGACCACGCCACTTTCGCGGAACGGGTTTACTCCAATGAGTGCTAGTGCATGAAATAAAGTAAATGATTAAATCATCGCAATGCTTTTTATGAAATGAAGCCATTATAAGACTCAGGTCCCATCACATAATGCAACGTAAGCCGGAGGATAGAGTTTTACCTTATAATGGCCAAAAATGATTCATACGTATAAACAAAAGTGTTTGATATTATTACTAGTGCATATATGTTTCAAAAGAGATTTCAATCATAAATATCAATCCTAGACGGCATGGGTACCATATATCATGTCGTCATACTAGTAATACAATCACATTCGCATATTTCGTATTGGAAATTGGATTCCTTCATGAGTCGAGGCAAGGGGCAAGCTCCTCTCTGATTCGAGACACTCTAGCAAATATCTCAGGACCCCACTATGATCCTTGGATCTTCAGGGCCGGTCCTCTCTTACTTTTGAGGATTAGTTATTCCTGAACACTCGTTTCCCGGTCCTTACAGACCTATATCGAGGCGCCTCGCATTCCAACAACCACACAGGTGAAAAGTATATATAATATCAGGGCTGGTAGGTCACTGACACAATCTTAGCTAGAAAGAAACGTCGTGCTCTCCCTGCAGTCACTATCCCATTTTTGACTCATACCGAGGTGTGAGGCACGTGAATCCACGTTATACACAAAGCTACGTCACACAGACCATGCTTTGATCATCAACCACAAGACTTTGCTTTGCAACAGAAGCCTTGATCATATGCCACTTAGGCGTGCCACACAGGCAATCCACTCCATGCGACTGATTTCTATCAATACATAACCTCTGAGCTCGTACGTCTCAGAGAAGGGCGTTAAGCAAGATAATAAATTCTCCGCCGCCAAACAGATATATATTTAACAAAGATCAATCAGCACAAAACAAAATCCAATGTCAGACACAAAGTCCATTTACAAGTTCGTTCTGGGTTTGAACGAAACCGGAGGCACCAATTCCTCGCATATCCGCACAATCAACAATACCTCCGGACGGCTACTACTTCTGCTCCTTCAAGGTAGCTACTCTAATCACGAGCATCAGTAGCACCCATCCATCCAATGTGAAGATCGTCGGTCTTCAACCGTCTTCAACTCTTCGACTTATCAACGTCGATCGATTATTTGAAATAAGATGAACTCGGCCTTTCAAATAACCCACGTATATTTAGATTTTCAAATCAATTTATCACATGGTTAGACTATTCAACATTCACATTTCAGTTCTTTAGTTATAATTTTCATGTTAAATACATTCAACCATCACATATCAAGTAAACACAACAAAATTGGTTTATTTTCACTCTATATCGTCTATAGTATTTTATAATGATATATCGCCATTTTTATTTATTTAAAACGGCCATATTTAATTAAACGACGTTTCAGGTCGTGCCGAGGCACTGGCGCTGTTTTTCACTAAATTTGTTTTACACATATCTGAAAATCTAACCGTTGGATCTTCACAAATTTTATATCATTAGAAAGATCATTTCAAAACGAATCCAACGGTTTCAGTTTTGGGAAAATCCGACGGTCGGATCTTCCACACTAGTCGTTTGAAGTTACGATTTCAAATTACGAACTGCAGCGTCGTTATTCGATTTAATTTAATTATATATATATATATATATAATCGTTTCTGGCGCTGTTTTTCTTCAGATTTGAATTAAACATTCCAGACAATCCAACCGTCGGATCTTTACAAAGTTGGTGCCGTTGGAAAGATATTTCCAAGGCGAACCCAACGGTTGCGGTTTCGGGAAAATCCAATGGTCGGATTTCCCGCACTAGTCGTTTGAAATCACGGTTTCAAAACACGAACTGCACGGCCACGTTTCGTTTTAATTTTATTTATATTTATATATTTATATAAATATAGTTCATTCAAAAATTCCTATATCGTTTTCACTTCAAATATTTCACTAACGCCTTTAAATTTTGGAAAATTTCGCCATAACCTCCTTTGTATGGGAGGGGCTAGGAAAATTCCCAAATAGCCACACCGGCGTCTCATCTCAAAAAGAAAAAGAAAAAGCCAACAGGCTCATAAAATCATCACCCAAACAAAACAGTAAACGTGTACCTATTTGTCGGGCACAAAATTTTATTCCTCTTCTCTAGCCTCTTTGATATAACCTGTTCAATAAACATGCATGTACATATATGCAATTCTTATCACTTTTCATTTTCCGTTCAACTTCATATTTGGTTCAATTTGGTTTAAAAACACCATTCATTCTATTGTTACATGCATAGGCAAAAATCATATCATTAGCTAATTAATGAATATTTCAACTCATGCATATTTATTTGAACAAGTGGTTATTTTTAACACTTCACATTTCAAAAATGATAATTTTGGCGAACTAAAATATATTTCAACAAATGACTATTTTATTTAGTTCTTATGCATGTTAAAAATAATATCTCTTTCACAAATATTTATTTCAACGCTCGCATATCTTTAGCATATCACATACATGATAAAAATGGTATTTTTATCATTTAAAATATTTATTTAACACATGAATGTTTTTAACACTTTCAATAAAAATGTAATTTTTATTGTTCGATCTTTTTATTCAACACGTGAACTTTTCCAATACACACACTTCTCAACACATGAGCATCTCCACACATGGATATTTTATATAGTTTGTTCATATAAGAAAGATGAAATTTTTATGGTTGAAACTATTTATATATAAGGCGAATATTTTACATACTTCATATATATTATAAAAATGTGATTTTTATTGTTTAAACACTTTATTCATTCGCACATGAATTTAATTTTCACACATCACTTCTCAACACATGAGCATTTCCACACATGGATATAGTTTCGACACATGACTTTAGTTTCATCGCATGAAAATAATTTCAACAAATGAAAATAATTCTAACACATGAATATTATTCAAAATTTCGGTAGCATAACGACAGGGTAGTTAAAACCGGCACCGTCCCTAGTACGGCTCCTCGCTCTACCTTAAAACCTCGCAGTTTTTAACAATGGGGATTCATGCATCTAATTCGCACGCAAGCGGCATGTTTTATTTTCATTTCCACAATTATTTCCAATTTATTTCAATCACCAATGGGTATTTTTCAACCACAACCAATCAATATCAACCACAAACAATTATTCAACCATTCGCATTTTTCATCCAATATTTCACACCAATTCACAACAATAAATATCGTCCATGGTTTGTGGACGAGGGGAGTGTATATATATATATATATATATATATATATATATGTATGTATGTATGTATATATATATATATATATATATATATATTCTATATTTCACTTGCATTTCAACACATATATCAATTATTCTATGCATATATAATTCATACTTCGCTCATATAGCTTACACCATGCATGTACATGAGGTATACAACCCGTGTGTAATTTATATTTCGCTTATATAATTTATACACGACATTTTCCATTCAAATTCATTTAATTTAGATTTCTCACTTTGGTTTTCGGAGTGCTAAAAATCGTAGATGACTCAGAAAAATCCGCAGTCTCTTCTATGTGGTAGAGAGCCTCCTTGCGGTCCCGATGTTTCCTGTTTCATCGAATTTCGTCAACACACCATAAAGATATGATTTTTCAAAGTTCAAACATCAAAAAGGACTCACCTTTCACGATGGTTCAAAACTAGGGTTGCAGTTTTCGCGAGAACCGAGGCACGATACTACGATCGGAAGGTACAGCGTGGAAGGAGGAAAGGGGAGTCGATCGATGGTGGTTGGAGGCGGTTCGGTGGTCTCTGGCGATCGTGGCGGCGTTGGGAAGTCGTCGACTTTGGGTCGACGATTCAGGCAGCAGAGGCGACGAGGGGGGGGGGGGTCGAGGTAGGGTCGGATTTGAAGAGGGGAGGGAGGCGCGTCGAGGTAGGGTGGTGGCGATGGCTGGAGATGGCCGAGGCGGCGGCAATTTGCCTGGGAAGCAGCGAAGTCGGGGATCGTCGAGGGCGATAAAGGGAAAAGGGTTTTCTGAGGTTTTTTTTTTATTTTAAAATAATGAAAGAAAAATTTTGATTGGCCAAAGGTTTTATTAAATTTTTAAATAGTGTTTCTCCACACAGACACCAATTCAAACCCAACGACTGTCGCCTCTAGCTAAATACCCCCATCCCGGACACAATGGGATATGTTTCGTTGGCCAATTCGACTGTTACAGTCTGTTGTTCTTCAAATTAAAGTATAAAACATTTAATTTTAACTTTGAACGTACATTTCAATTTGCCAGGGCCAAAAACTGATTCGAAAAATTCCAGAAAAATAAATCTAGCTATTTTTTGACGCTACGGTCCCAACAAAACTAGTTTCGTCGAATTCTAAGATCGTTTGAAAAATGGCCATTTTCTGGTCGATCCAATTTAACAGAAATTGACCAAACACATTTTCTTTTTCCACGCTCACATACTAGCTTCAAAAATTATGAAATTTGAAACCCAGCAATAGTTTGACATCCCGGACCCAACAAAAGTGGTTTCGTTGAATTCCGAGGTCGTTTGCAAAATATCTATTTTCCAGGGCTATATATTCTATATAGCGACCTTTCTGAAAATTCATTCGGCCATAACTTTTGGTTTCCGCTATGAAACTTCGATTTTTCAGATTCGTTAGAAAGGTATTGATAAACAGATTTAAATAATTTTGGTTTCACTAAAATCCGTTATATTTTCCACCCTGCACAGTCAGTCAAAGTTTGAATTCAAATTTTCAAACTGACTCACTATTTCTAATTCACTATTTTATTGAAATATTCTATTTCAATTGTTTAAATTCCTTTGAAATAACCAATTTAAATTTTTTAAATTGGCTCGTATTTTCTGGGTTGTTACACTTCTTCAGGGATCTTCATATCTATGGCAGTAGAAGGTATGCGGTTAATAAGGAAAGCCTCCATAGATAAAGCTTCAGCCCAAAATCTCTTCTTTAACTTAGCATTCAATCTGAGGCACCTAGTTCTCTCCAACAATATCCGATTCATCCTTTCTGCAATTCATTGGACTGGGGGTCGCCTCGTGTGGTGTAATGCCTCTTAATGCCTTCGGACTCACAACAATCGATGAATTCCTGTGATACGAATTCACCGCCATTATCTGAAAAAAGAACTTTCAACTTCTTCCTTTACTACTTCTCCACCATGGATTTCCATTTACGAAATCTAGTAAAGGTTTCACTTTTGGACTTTAAAAAGTATACCCAAACTTTACGAGAGGAATCGTCTATAAATGAAACAAAATACCTGACTCCACCCAAGGATGGGGAAGGTCCCCAAACATCCGTGTGTACATAATCCAAAATAGCTTTTTCCTTGTGCTCATCAACACCAAAAGAAATCTTCGTCTTCTTACCAAGAACACACTCTTCACAAAAACCAAGCTTTGAATGCCAAACTTCGTCAATCCAAACTCGCTTTCTTAGCTCATCCATGTTGCGCTCGCCAATGTAGCCCATCCGCAAGTTCCATAATCTGGAAGAATTTGAATCAGCTGAAGTAACTGAAATGATTCACCAACTACAGTAGTGCCCTTTAGTAAATAGAGATTTCCTACCCTCACTCCTTTCATAACGATCATGGAACCCTTAGATATTTTCATCTTCTCTTCTTCAACTACAATCTTTAGTCCAAGTCTACTCAATGCCCCAACAGAAATCAAGCTCCTCCTTATATCAGGTACATGCCTAACATCAGTAATGGTTCGAATAACACCGTCAAACATCCTGATTTTTACACTACCAACACCAACCATACGGCAAGAAGCATCATTGCCCATTAGAACTTCTCCTCCATCAATCTCATGGTAAGTGGAAAAAGAGTTCTTATCAGGTGTCATATGATAGGATGCGCCAGAATCAATCAACCATAGGGTACTCTTCCCAGAAAAGCTAGAAGTTGTAAACACATCAGCGTCACTCTCTATATCTGATTTCTCCGCTGTATAGGCTGAAGCTTGCTTTGAATCTTTTTTTCTTCCTTCAAGCTTGGGACAAAGTTCCCGGGCTTCTTACAATAATGGCAAGTCAATTTCTTAGGCCCTCTAGACTGGGACCTCGAAGAATTCCGTTCTTCACCTTTCTTTGACTTGCTTTGACTTCTACCTCTCTGAACAGATAAACCTTCGGTATCACTATCAATGCTAGTGCTCGCCAATCTACCTCTTAACACTTCATTATGAAGGACATCCTTTACATCAGAAAGGCTAATTTTAATGCGGCATAAATCATGGAATTGACAAAAGCAGTATATTCTTTAGGCAAGGAACATAGGAGGATCACAACTTGAGCCTCATCGGTAATATCAACCCCTGCTGCCTTCAGGTTCATAACTAAAGTGGTCAAGGCATCTACATGCTCCATAAGATCGGCTCCAGGCTTCATCTCGAACGAATAAAGTTGTCGTAGAATAATCCGATTTGTGAGACACTTGTCTTGATATGCGTTTGATAATGCATCCCATAGTTCCTTCGCCGTCTTCTTCTAAGAAAATTCTCTAAGGACTTCATCTGAAAGACTCAACTGAATTGTTGTGAGAGCTTCATCTTCCATTTCCTCCAATTCAGCTGCATCAACTTCTTTCAATTACTCAGGCGCAGAAACAACTTTAAAAGTCTTCTCCTTTTTCAATACGGTCTCCATCTTTATCTTTCAAGTATCAAAATCTCATTTTCCGTCAAAACGTGTTACTCCATAATTGATGCCAGATCTTCCAACAGACTTACCAGAAGTAGCCATTAATATCCAAATAGAAACAATAACACCAGCTCTGATACCAAACTGTAGTGATTTATGCGGAATTTTGATGAGGATCTAGTATTGTTTATTTAGATACTAATGGAGTATAACAAAACAATTATGAAATCTCACAAAAAATAAAGAACAAAAAAAGGACACCGAAGATTTAACGTGGTTCGGATATGAATATCCTATGTCCACGGAGACCTAACAACTTTTATTTTTCAATGAAGAAATGAGTACATAAGAGAGGAGGAAGATTACAATAGAGAGAAGATTAATGGTGGATTGCTTTCTTCATACAATAACATGACCTATATTTATATAGAGGGATTTCTTGACCTCCTAGTAAACTTAACACCCAAGTTTTCTTAACTTTCAAGTAAATTTAGCACCCAGGTTTTCTTGACCTCCAAGTAAACATGGCACCCAAGTTATTCCATATAAGAGCCAATTACATGGTTGACAATCAATCTTTCCTTCTCTACAAATATTTGAATCATCAATTTCAACACATATCGCCTAGGTGCATGCTAAAGCTTGATATATGCAACGAGCCAAAGCTTATTACTATGTCGATGGCTCTTATTGCTATCATTATTAAAATGGGTTTATCGGAGGCATGCATTGCATGGAATCATGCGTGTTTATCTTTTGCTAAATTTTCAGTGTGCATCAATGGCTCCAACCCTGGTTTCTTCTTCACGTCCAAAGGCGTCAAATAAGGGGATCCCATGCCTGCCTACCTTTTCATACTTGTCATGGAAACAATCAATTGTCATATCAAAAAAAAAAAAAAAAAAAAAAAAAAAAATCTTGCACAAAATTTTCTTTTACACCCAAGATACGGGAGTAGATTACCTGCACCTTATTTTCCATGGTCCCTTGAACTAGGGGAGTCAAATGGGTTGGGTTGGACATAAATGGATTAGGTGAATACTATCCCAACTCATTTAAAACAAATACTAACTCAACCCATTAAACCCATTTATTAGATGGGTCAAACCCAACCCAACCAACTAACTTAACAGGTAAACCAAACCCAACCCATTAAACCCACTATTGAAAAAAAAAAATGTTAAACATGGAGAAACCCAAAAAACTGGCATGCACAACATTAAATAAAATAAAGTTCTCAATATCAAAACAAATAAAAATATACAGGTGTAATCATCATTTTAAGTTTGTCGGTACTTTTAGCTTTCAATCAATAACATAACAAATTAGACATTAAATTCCAGTCTTTCAAAGCTACAGAAATAATCCACAATTCTAGTTCTTTCATAACTTATGAACTGGGCTTTCAATCATCCAATGTTTGTCTTTTCAGCATAGAAGTAAGAAGCACCAGCATAAATATATAAAAACATGAATTTAAACCAAATTCAACTATAAAATGGCAACTGAGCAGCAAACTATAGAAACGTGGAACTGTTTAGTCATTTAATAGAAATGATGAAATTTGCAGTAAACTTGAAAATAACTTCAAACCCGTGACTTATCAAGTCATTACATAACTCCAGTTGCAAAGGATGTTCAGTTTTGATAAAAGAAATAAAATGCAAGTGATATAAATAATAAAACAGAGCTTAAGAATGCAATATTCTACATTCGTGAAAACATAAAACTGATAATTTTATCAGAAACTAAAGGGAGAATGAAGAAAAACCAGCAAACGTATAAGTAATGATAAATTTATTGCACTAAAGTACACATAATTGCAAACCTGCAGATTTTTTTTATGGAGAGATGTACACATGCAGTATGAAATTTTATAATCATCCATCTAAGCAAGTTTCAACATGACATTTGTACACATGCAGTATGAAATAATGAACTGTATATTTGACGTATTTTGGTACTTCAACTATAGGTTAATCTTCAGAATGTACGACAAGGCAGGATTTATTCTCCATGCTAGAAACAAGTGGATTGCTGCAATCAAAAATTACAATCCATGGACATGACTGGGTGACAAATCATTCCATATCCGACACACACAACCATGCTTCAAACCTCTTAAGACTCTGGATCTATCCCAGTGAAAAGCATAGGGTTTAAGAAGAGCAGAATTTAGCGCAACATCAATAATTTAGATATGAGTGAAAAACAAATATATCTAAACTTTGTACCTTAGTCGAACTCATTATAGAAGAATGTATCTGCTCTTTGCGTTTGTTTTTTGATGCATTAGTGACAAGTTATGTACCCTGTTATAAAAAAGATTACTATTTTATGCAACTGTATAGATAGAATGCTGAAAAGTTCAATTGTATATGAATTATATAATTTAATTTCTGAATAAAAAGCACTGAGTTTTATAATTATGTTTGGTTCAATAGCGTATTAAGACATCGACCAAATTGTATGGATCTGTTTAATGTTAAGTTAAAAGGCTAAATTCCAAGCAGGACATCAAACCTTGCATGGGTTTGTTGCTATCAAGAAGCTTAGACTTAAGCACTGCCTATAACATTCCCTATTACTATGGGTATTAATGTCATTGATTGTATTATACCGCTTTGAACCGATTATGACAATACTCTTGAATAAAGCCAAACGAACCTAGCTAGCAATTGCATCATGGTTATTTAATATATCTACTTTTTGTTCCAAGCTAGTAGTTTTTTCGATTATAATATCAATTTCATTTTTAATAAACATAGCAAAATGTCACAACTCAACCCAGTAGATGTTCCATGTAAAGAATATTTGATCCAGTTGTCAACAAACTTACTCAAAATTTGCATACTATCACTGAAATAATCCACAAATTCTCTTCATGTCCTACATAAGTACAGATTGCAAATCTCCTTACACAATGAACACTCAAATAAACTAACACTTTTGTCCTGATTTAGTTAGAAAAATTCATCTAGGCAACTTTGCTTCAAGAACATGACAAAAGTAGAAAACAAACATGCACACACATGCAATCGATAAACGCTCTTTGCCGAGTAGACTAAACATATTGGGGCCTTTTCAGTATTGAGTCACTGACCATGCCTAGGACCAGTCTGCCACTGTTAAGCAGTGTCAAAAGTAAAAAATGAGGACAAATTTATTTCCATCTGTATGTGCTTGCCATCTATATGTAAATTGAGCTTCATTTATCAACCAAAACCACTTTCATTGTTGACTGACATCTCATAAGTGATATTTTATATGAAATTGGGTTTGTTTTAGGAAATCTATTTTTTATACCATATGTAAGACAAGGAAATTGGGCGCAACATTCATAAACATATTAGTTGGAAAACGTATATTTCACATACTAAACTAACAACTGACATTCAAGTGCTACCTTAACTCAACAATGTTATATGATAAAAATATTTACCTGAATCGGTATTGGAGAAGCAATTATCACTTGTCAGTCAGCTTCGAACCGCCTAACATAAAGGTCAAAAGTTTCAAAGTCAGTACATAAATAAAAGATAGGAAAGGGTAAACACATGAAGAATTCATTTGCACATTAAATAGACTAGTGAAAATGAGCTTATTCTCATAGAAGCATCAGTTTTGCACTTTAATTGCATATATGCAAAATTCTCATACAGGGTTAAATATAATTGTCAACATCTAGATTCACTTTAATTTTAAACTTTTTTGCACCTAAATTGGTTACAAACAAATCCCAAATTGCTTAAATTAACTGATTTTGCATCAAAATATTAAACAAGAAAACAATATTTTTATTTGTTAAGTAATGATAAAATATCAATGGAACATCAGTGGTTCTAAATCTTTTGTAATTGTTGAAAAAATATCAATGGAACATCACTATGCGTTTGTAATTGTTGAAAAGAATGTGATTTAGGGGTTGGTGGTTCTAAGTCTTTTGGTTAGGCTATATTTCAACTTCATAATCTTGAATTTAGGTGTCCAAACAATGAGAGAACACATGAATTAAATGAGCCATGCTTGAAAAGTATATATGTTTGCTGCTAATAATATTATTTCTGGGCAAACAATGTTTGTTCAAAGATGTTTTTTTGGTTTCGCATGTCATTTTTGCGTGTTAAAAATGAGAAAATTTGTATGTCTTTTCATTAATATGCTACATCTGACCAGATTTACTGCTATAGTATTTTAGAAATTGAGGAGCAACAGATGTGGGGGGTCGGAGGAAATCAAGATTTGGCCAAGTACAGTTCATGCAAATGCTAAACATATTCAACTGTCAAAGGGCCAAAATATACTTAAATGTTCAATAAAAAATCACAAGAGAAGAAACAATCTTACCATGTGTTGGTAACATGCGTCATTCGAATTCTAAACTATCTACGTTCAGATCCTTATCATTGGAGACTGACGAAGTAAATATAGAAGGAAGGATATTGTATCTTTCTTTACTTAACAAAGGATATTAATAAATGTTGTTTAGTAGACTTGCAGTTATGTGCTCAGTTATGCGCTCGTACTAGTTCAGGCTGGGATCAAATAAAATCTCAAGTGCATGACACACTAGTAGTACACGGACAAGTGGCAAGTCGTTAGATATGTGCTAACTGAAGTTTAAATAATTATATTTGAAGGATCAGTGCCAAAATTTTCATAGGAATTAGAAGCAACAGTAGGGACTTGGCTGAATAATGCACTTTTGACACCATTCTTATTGGAAAAAAATCCTTTGTAATCACTCTCTCTTCTCTACCATAATGTTTCGCAAACAACATTAAGAAAAAATATTCTCGACCATTTACAATGAGAAATGCTAGTTTATTGAAGAACAACAATGAAAAGACAAAGTTTCAAACCATTATCGAGGACTTTCTATTGGTTGAATAAAGTGGGTCCCAATCCAAACAAATAAGTTAGATTTTTATGCTTCGTTATGTTTCACTTCATCCAACTGATAAACAAAGCAGTGTGTCATGCATTATTTTTGTCTGTTTTTGTACATATCATGATTTATACTAGTTAAACACCTTTCTCACTTCCACGTGATTATTTTAATTTACTATACTATTTTCCAGAAACTAAAATTAAAAAACAGTAGTTGTTGAAAACAATGGCCGAGTCACGTACTTCGTCGCTTTCTTGAAGACGATTCGGCGATCTGGCCGGTGGTGCAAAACCAGTTCGTACTTTCGCCGCCGCCTCTAGGATAAAACAGCCTGTCTCTGATTAATAACTGATCTGCTTTGCACAAACAAATCAGTGCAGATTTGCACTTTCTGATTTTACTGCTCGAAAATTTCTTAAGAGTATTTTAATGGCGGAGAAAGAGAATGCAGAATTTTTCTGTTATTGATCTCGTCTAATCTAATGATAATATATAGACGGGGATCAGGGTATTCGAAAAATCTGGTCAGTGGAGAAAAATCGGATCTACGAAAATACTTGGTCAAAGTTTTACCGCGTCATATAAAAATCGGTTCAGAAATTATTTTCCTGATTAAAAACTGGTTCGAAAATAGCAGTGTTTTCTGGACCAAAAATATAAGTGTCTACACCACATAGCCAGGGCCCAAAGCCCAAAGCCCGAGCCCGAACCGAACCGAACCGAGCCGAGCCGGGCCGGGCCAGGTCGGGCCGGGTCGGGTCGAGTCGAGTCGGTCGGTCGGGCGCGCGCGTGTGTGGTGGTCATGATGCATGGGCTCCCTCCTCACAACAAAGCATGCATTGGGAGCCCAAGGCCCATCAAAGCTTCTTAGAAACAAGTATATAAGCTTGCCTCTTCCATATAATCCCATGATGTGGGACTATTCACAAATAGGAGCCATCATACACTTATTTCATGTTTTAAATAATTCACAATATTTCCAACAATCCCCCACTTGAATTTTTTAAAATATTATCGAGCAGTTTCTAAACACATAAGACTGTGCATAAACAAAGGTGTCATCCGACTTGAACCTTTGCGTAGTGAATAAGATTCAGTTTTTACTAGAGTGACACGTAGTCTTGAACTCTATTCCTGACATCAAACCACACACAATCTTTTCCATAGTGCAATCAAATAAGCCCGTGCATTTATGGCCATACACGTCTATCCCAGTTTAGTGAACGCTCTAGAAGTTCTGCCCAAAACTCCATAGGAAATGGCCTCATTTCCACATTCACATAGGTGAGTCTATCAAGAGTACTCCTGAAGGTAGGTACTCCACTCCAAATAGAGTATAGATCTCATTAAGAGTTTCTATTAACTCATCCTCTATCACTTCAGGAATACATGCTTCTTAGTTTATTATATAGCATGTTCAACTTCTATCACTACACAACTTGTTATTACCCATTGAACCTATTTCTTGGGATCTCCAGTCATTTAGGTCGGGTTACCATTGTGCGTGAGTCAACAATCTAAGGGCAATAGTCCCATTCTTTTAGAAGAATTATGGACTTTCTCTCTTGACAGTCCTTTCGTCAAAGGATCTGCCAAATTTTCTTCACTACGTACGTAATCTACTCTAACGGTACCTGTAGAAAGTAGCTCTCTAACCGTGCTGTGCTTACGACGTATTTGTCGTCTCTTACCGTTATAATAACGGTTCTGAACTTTTGCAATAGCCGCGGTACTATCACAATGTATCAACACAGCCGGTATCGGTTTTTCCCATAAGGGAATCTCAGCTATCAGATTTCTCAAATATTCTGCTTCTTCACTAGCTGTGGCTAGTGCTATCATCTCAGACTCCATAGTGGACTGAGCCAAAATAGTCTGTTTCTTGGATTTCCAAGAAACAGCTCCTCCAGCGATGCTAAATATATAGCCACTGGTCGCTTTAGAATCATCAGATAAAGTATTCCAGTCTGCATCTGAATATCCTTCAAGTACAGCTGGAAACTTTTCATAATGTAATCCAAGGTTCATTGTTCGTTTAAGGTATCTCATGACCCTTTCAATAGCATGCCAGTGCTCTATACTAGGTCTACTGGTAAACCTGCACAATAATCCCACGACATAGGCAATGTCGGGTCTAGTACAATCAGTGGCATACCGAAGGCTGCCAATGATGCTCGCATAATCAGACTGTCTTACACCTTCACCAGTGTTCTTAAATAACTTTACACTTGGATCGTATGGTGTACATGCGGGTTTACAGTCAAAGTAATTATATTTCTTTAGTATCTTCTCAATGTAATGAGACTGATCCAAAGAAATTCCCTTTTCTGACCTAGTAATTTTAATACCGAGGATTACACTCGCTTCACCTAGATCTTTCATATCAAAATTGGCACATAATAAGGATTTGACTGAATTTATGGCATGAATGTTTGACCCAAAGATGAGTAGGTCATCTACATAAAGGCATATAATAGTGCAAATGTCATTCTCATATTTGTAATAAATGCATTTGTCACTTTCATTAACTTTAAAATCATTTGAAATGATTAAGTTATCAAATTTTTCATGCCATTGTTTAGGTGCTTGTTTTAAACCATATAATGATTTATCTAACTTGCATACTTTATGTTCTTGACCATGTACTACAAATCCTTCAGGCTGGTCCATATAAATTTCTTCGTCTAATTCACCGTTCAAAAAGGCAGTTTTAACATCCATTTGGTGTATTAGTAAGTTATGAATGGAAGCAAGTGAGATCAATACCCGAATGGATGTTATTCTAGTTACAGGTGAAAAAGTGTCAAAGAAATCTATATTTTCTTTTTGTCTAAAACCTTTAGCTACTAGTCGTGCTTTGTATTTATCTATAGTACCATCAGGTTTTAGTTTCTTTTTAAGCACCCATTTACAACCTATAGATTTACAACCAGGGGGTAAATCTGCCAAATGCCAAGTCTTATTGGATTCCAGAGAATCCATCTCATCATTTATAGCCTCTCGCCAAAAATCGGCATCTAAAGAAGATAAGGCCTCTTGGAGGTTTAATGGATCCTCCTCTATAGTAAAAACACAAAAATCCGAGCCAAAGTTTTTCTCGGTTCTTGCTCTTTTACTTCTTCTAGGTTCAGCTTCAGAACTTTTATCAAGTTCTGTTCTTATAGGCGTACTTGATGTGCCCCCACTATTCCTTAATTTAAAAGGAAATTTAGTTTCATAAAAATCGGCATCATTTGATTCAATTATATTATGTGCATTTAAGTCATAAAATCTGTATGCTTTGCTATTAATAGCATAGCCTATAAATGCACATTCATATGCTCTACTTGCCAATTTTATTCTCTTAGGGTCTGGAATGCGAACATATGCTAAACAACCCCAAGTTCTAAAGTATGAGACATTGGGCTTATGATTCTTTAAAATTTCATAAGGTGAAATTTTATTCTTAGATTTAGGGATTCTGTTCAGAACATAGCATACAGTCAATAAAATATCCCCCCACCAATGTTTTGCTGCACCAGAATTTAGTAGGATGGCCACTACTAATTCGGTAAAAGTCCTATTTTTTCTTTCAGCTTTACCGTTCATTTCAGGTGAATAGGGTGCAGTTCTCTCATGTACAATACCATGTAATTTATAGAAGTCCAGAATTGAATTAGATTCATATTCTGTTCCTCTATCACTACGAAGTCTCTTAATCTTTCTATTTACTTGATTCTCAATTTCAGTTTTGAATGTTTTAAACATTTCAAAGGCATCACTTTTATGTTTCATAAGATATACATATGTGAAATCAGAACAATCATCGATAAAAGTGATAAAATAACGATGTCCATGTCTAGTCAAAGTACCATCAAGTTCACATATGTCAGAATGAATCAAGTCTAAGGGTTCAGATTCTCTATTAACAGACTTGTGAGGTTTCTTAGTGATTTTTGCTTGTGTACAGAATTCACATTTATCAGATTCAGATTCTGCTATCTTAGGTATCATATCTAGAGTGCTCATGTTATTAATTATTTGTTTATTAACATGACATAATCTAGAATGCCAAATATTAAAATCACACAACATATAAGCAGAATTATTCACTTTATTCAATTCAACATTTAATTTGAACATTCCCTCACAAGCATAACCCTTTCCTACAAAGTTTCCCTTATACACTATAGTATACAAGTCAGCACCAATAAATTGAGTGAACACTGCCTTATTGAGAAGATAGCCAGAAACCAGATTCTTCCTCATCTCTGGAGTATGCATAACATCTTTGAGGATTACAGTCTTTCCAGAGGTAAACTTGATCTCCACGTTTCCAACCCCAACAACTTTAGTGGTGTGGGAATCTCCCAGCAACACTTTCTGATCATCAGCAGCCGTGTATGTGGAGAACATAGCACGATCATAACAGACATGGCGCGAAGCACCAGTGTCTATCCACCAGCCATCTGATCCACCAACAAGGTGAATCTCAGAAATCATAGCCATAAGTGGCTCATCCTCAGTCAAGTTAGCCTGTGGTACAGAGCTAGGCTTGTTCCGACACTTTCGTGCCATATGACCTGGTTTGCCACAGTTGTAACATAGAAACAACTGTCCAGAGTCATTCTTTTGGGCTGGTTTTTGCTGTCCTTTTGGGTTTCCCTGCGGATTCCCATTGTTGCGTCTGTTCTGATTCTTAAAAGATTTCTGATTTGGTTTCAGAACTGCGGGCTTGGTCTTTTTAGTGTTGTTGTTTGAAACAAACAACACTTCCTCTTTCTGGTCCTGTTTGCGTGCTGCCTCCTCAATGCGAAGGCGAGTAATCAGACTCTCTAAGGAGAATTCCTTAGTCTTATGGCGCAAGAAATTCTTAAAATCTTTCCAACCTGGGGGAAGTTTGTCAATAATAACAGCAACTTGAAACTGTTCATCTAAAACCATACCTTCGGAGATGATCTCATGAGCTATTTTCTGCAGCTCATGAGACTGCATCTCTACTGATCTATCGTCTGTCATCTGATACTTCAGATAGCGGCTCACAGCATACTTCTTCGTCCCTGCCTCCTCTGTATCGTATTTCTTCTGCAGTGCTTCCCAGATCTGCTTCGCTGTCTTGTCTTCTGAATTGTAGTAATCATACAGATCATCACTCAATCCGTTCAGAATAAAATTTTTGCATAAATAATCCTGTTCTGTCCTGCTTTGCAACTGTTTCGATTGTTCGTTCCAGGATGTCATCTGCGCTGCGTCAGTTCCGTCAGGCTTGTCTGGCAACTGCGGTTTCTCGGTGGTAAGAGCAGCAGCCACCTTCCTCATCGTCAGATAGAACTCCATCTTTTGACGCCAGCGTTTGAAGTGCAGACCTTCGAAACGAAATGGAGCAGCAGTCACCAATGCGATCTGGAATGCAGAAACAGGAGCAGCAACATCATCTACAGTTGTTGTCGAAGCCATTGTTTCTGTTCGTCTTCAAATTGTTGAAAACAATGGCTGAGTCACGTACTTCGTCGCTTTCTTGAAGACGATTCGGCGATCTGGCCGGTGGTGCAAAACCAGTTCGTACTTTCGCCGCCGCCTCTAGGATAAAACAGCCTGTCTCTGATTAATAACTGATCTGCTTTGCACAAACAAATCAGTGCAGATTTGCACTTTCTGATTTTACTGCTCGAAAATTTCTTAAGAGTATTTTAATGGCGGAGAAAGAGAATGCAGAATTTTTCTGTTATTGATCTCGTCTAATCTAATGATAATATATAGACGGGGATCAGGGTATTCGAAAAATCTGGTCAGTGGAGAAAAATCGGATCTACGAAAATACTTGGTCAAAGTTTTACCGCGTCATATAAAAATCGGTTCAGAAATTATTTTCCTGATTAAAAACTGGTTCGAAAATAGCAGTGTTTTCTGGACCAAAAATATAAGTGTCTACACCACATAGCCAGGGCCCAAAGCCCAAAGCCCGAGCCCGAACCGAACCGAACCGAGCCGAGCCGGGCCGGGTCGGGCCGGGTCGGGTCGAGTCGAGTCGGTCGGTCGGGCGCGCGCGTGTGTGGTGGTCATGATGCATGGGCTCCCTCCTCACAACAAAGCATGCATTGGGAGCCCAAGGCCCCATCAAAGCTTCTTAGAAACAAGTATATAAGCTTGCCTCTTCCATATAATCCCATGATGTGGGACTATTCACAAATAGGAGCCATCATACACTTATTTCATGTTTTAAATAATTCACAATATTTCCAACAGTAGTATTTCTTCCACGTATAATTCATTTATCATCAAGGACGTACGCAGCTTGGGCCCAGTGGGGTCGGCCGACCCCACTGGATTAAAAAAAAAAAAAGGCCAGAAGTCAGCAGCACACAATTCAGCTGCTTACCCACCTTTCAGCCGCCTTTCTCCCCTCCTCCTGCGCCCTCTCCCTTTGTCGTACTTATCCCATATCCGTCCGATTCTAATTCGCCTCAATTGCAGAGCTTCCGCCGGTCTGGTAACCTTACCGATTGTGACCAGCATCAGCCAACTTCAGCCCAGCAGAGAACCGACTCTACAGTGTCGTGTTCCCCAATACTGCCTCCTCCGCCATCGATCAACCGAGACGGCTTTCAGCTTGTCACTTCACGAAGAATAAGAGCTATTCAGGCGGAATTGTCACTTCACGAAGAACAAAAGCTATTCAAGCTGAATTACGGCAACCTAGGGTTTCCAACCCTCCCATCGCTAGGCTGCCCACCTCGAAATCAGTACAATGAAATGGCCAGAGCTCCCTACTTCCAGCTGCGGAAAGGATTCTGCCGGAGCTAAAGTTTGGAAAAATAGAGGACAGAAGAACTCCTCAGCTTCCTTCCTCCCAGAAAATGCCACTGCTCTCGCTGCCACCTGCTTCACAAGCTGCGGAAAGTCCTAATATTGGAAGGAACTATACTACAAATGTCAGCCCTGCTTGGAAGGAAGTCACCGCAGGCAATCAGGTCCGGTTTATTTCAACTTTTTTGACATTTTATCTCAATTATCCAATATCGTAGGAGCCTCTTGCAAACGTAGATTTAAATTTGTATGCTTTTAATCGGAGAAAATATTAATGTGCTGCAGATTTAAATTCATCTGGTTTTAATATAGAATATGATACGCTCAAATTAAGGGAAAAAAAAAGAGAAATCCGCCCCCACTGTATAGAATTTCTGCGTACGTCCCTGTTTATCATCACTCTTCTTTCTGCTGGTTCAATCATTGTTTTAGGTTTCCACGTTTATCTCCCAACTTGATGTAATTTTTTGGTGTTTATTCCCTTATATTTTTCAGAAACTAAAATATCAATGGTTAACATCAGTGGTTAATATCCAAATGACTTAGAACCATCAACCCCTAAATCATATTCTTTTCAACGATTACAAAGAAACTAATAGACTGTTTTCAACAATTACAAACGTACTAATATTCTTTTCAACAATTACATAACCCCTAAACGCACTAATAGTTATAAAACATCAGTTGTTAAATATAATTGTTAATAGATTAATGTTAACATCTAAATTCTCAGACAGGATTAAAACTCATTTTCCCCCTTCTCTTACTTGCATATTAGGCATGGTTTCAGACAAATCCCAAATTGATTAGCATTTGCATATAAAGTCTGGCATTCTTAATTTTTATTACAATAAATTGTTATCTATTTTAACTATTTTTTTCTTCATTGCTAAACAATTTTTCCTTTTTAAAACCTAGAACAAATAAAAAGTGGCTAAATCAGAAATTAATAACACCACTACAAAAAATACCCACCTAGAGTAAAAATTATTTAAAGATGCAACTTAAACACATAAAGGTGTTTAAAGAACTTTACAATTACCAAATTCGACAGGAGGCCAGTCGTAGAAGGTCAGCTGCGGCTTGCAGGAGGTCGGTGGTAGCTAAGCTAGCTGGTGTCGATAAAGTATGAGATATAGTCAAGGCCGAAAACGAGGAAACGAGCAACATTATAGCTCAATCACTTGAAGAAGCGTGAAATCTAGAAATTGAAGAGAAGATGGATGATATGGTAGTAAGAGACAAATAGGATTAGTATGCTGCTATTCATACACCCATTTAGACTACTGTCCACCTTTAAAAAATTAATAGATTGTATTATTTTTGACCTACTTCCTACCACCACTTTATTTCATTTCACTCAGTCAATAACAGCTGTCTCTTCTCTTCTCAAACAACGTAAATTCTCAGATATCAAACCCTAAATCTTAAACCCAACACCGATTTTCAGGTGTTTGCAACCGACGGTCAACAGGTTTGTTCGATTATGAAGAACCGTACACACCAATTTGCAAACTTTAATTATCAACGATTTCAAACCCATTTCTAAGCGTATACCTAGCATCGATTTCAGAAGAAGAAAAAATAGGGTTCGAATCTTACTCGACTTAGACGACTTTCTTCCCTCTTGTCATCGTGGCACGAACGTTATCTGATGATTGGACGCTTGAAATTGCGTTGATAATTTAGGGAAATCTTCAACCTTATAGAGCGATGGAGAAAATTTCAAGAAGAAAACGTGTTTTTTTTTGGAACGATGAAGAATTAAAGGCAGAGGTGGTAGCCTATTAGAAATTGAATAATTTATGTGGTGTAAAGGACCAGAGAGACATAAAAAAGAGGTGGCCTTTAGTATAGATGACCAGTAGTCTAAATGGGGGTGTGAATAGCAGCATACTAAGATTAAATATATGAGATTGTTAAAGGGACTCCAATTTTGGTTAAGGGGAGTACAATTTTCAATTTATTTTAAAATTGTTAAGGGGGTTAATATAAATTAGCCTCCTCTTAAACATATTAATAAAATTTCCAATACTAACCCTATACTTTTCATTAATGTAACCTTAAAACATAAACCCTATTTTAATTCTACACATAGAAAAATAATAATACATAAAACAAAAACATTAAACACACATGAAAATAATATATTTAAGCATTGTTTAGTTTAGTTTTCACCGTAACAGTAAGCATGAAACACAACAATAATAAATAAACACATATAAAGCACACTGGCCACAAATGATAAAACTAACATACAAATACACTTAACACAACAAGAACAAAAGCATAAATTCACCTAACAAGCATTTATTTTAATGTTGCAATACGTATATTGTTTTAATGTAATTACTTTTAACAAATCATCTCATAGCAATATTGTTTCTCCTTTCAATCTGTAACATACTGTATTTATTCGAACAAAATCCAAAATTTTAATAACGAACTGTATTCATCATTCATGCAAATGAAAGAAATTCATTTGCTTTCTATAAACTGTATTAATCTTTTTCAACAAAATCTAAAATTTAAAAAAAGGGATTTATCAACGTTTGAATTTTTTTTTCACTTTGCGGCGTTTTTTGATTGGATTGAGATTGAATTTTGATTGATAGGGTTTAAGGGGTGATGAGACCGGGGTAATTTAGTCTATATTTTATTTTCAAATTGTAAACCCCCATTGACAAATAAATAATGAGATGGAGTCCCCTTAAATTTATCCCCCCCCCCCATAAAAAATGGAGTCCCTTTAACAATCCCCTAAATATAAATTGACGGAAGAAACCTAATTTTGTTTCATTTTGTTGTGCGAAGGATTGGAGGACGAAATAAAGTGCGAATATGGGTTTAATGGGTAAATCTAAAATAAACGGGCTACACCCACCTAACCCAATTAACAACGTGGGTTAAGCGGGTTTACCCAAATAACTCATTTCTTTTGATGTGTTTGACCTAACCCATTTATCTTTATAGTATTCCGGTTGGGTAAATGGGTTGGATGACTTTTTGACAACCCTACCTTGGACCCAGCGATTCGGGGGGTATTGATTTCCGTCATTTTGTAATTAAACCCTTAAAGAGTGTGGCTTTAATTGCAAATGCGGAAATCAGGGTCCCTGATTGGTTGAATCCAGGGGACCATGCTCTTTTTGGTCTAGGTGATCTGCTCCCTCTATACAAGAGCACGATGATTACTTTGATGATGTTTATAGATAATTTATTGATATTTTACAAACGGATTACTACAGCGATCCAGATGATTATGGACAAGCTTACATAATTCTATAATATTTCTTGTTTTTAGATAAATATTAAATCATCTATTTTAGTAGCGGGGTTGTCTGATGCTGACAGTGTATCCTGTTTATTCACATTATCCCATTTGCACTTTAATGCTTCATATTTAAGGATACCACTTACTACGCCCAACATCACAATGGCTCAATGTCTTCCCATGTACGAGTACGTCATGGCTAAGCTGGCTAGTTGGCCATGGCCCTTTCTTACTCAAGCCAGTAAACTCACAATTGTGCACTCAAAAGATTTTAGCATGACTACTTTGGTCATGCATGTTTATCCTCTCTTCAAAACCGATCTCCATGATTAATAATGCTCTTAAGTATTAACCACTTTCTTTGACATGGAAACTGCTATTCCAAGCAACTGGTGTCTATAGCTTTCCAAAAATTACGTGTTCCAAGAAACAAAAAAAGGTATATGCATTATCGGCCTACACGTATGGAGCAAAACGGCAGCCCTCGAAACATGGCGATGACCTCGTCAATTGCAAGAACACGTTGTCTGTGATGGATGACTGCCAAGCATATGCGAGGCAAAACTTATAGATGATGCCTATCCCTATAATGCTTGTTGGCTTTTCCGCAGTCTCATAAACATTCGGCCTGACAAACAATCTCAAGTCATTCATGTCGAAATTTGTGATACGCAAATCACAATTATGGACAACAAATTACTTATGAAGATTTTATGGAGAGATTTGTTGCTATATTTGTGGGATATTTAAGGCAAATATTATTTTGGTGCTTATCCAAATAGTTTTTTGACAAACATGAAGATAATTTGGTTGTCAAGTTTACTTGGGTGTCAAGAAAACTTAGGTATGAAGCAATTCACTCTATAAAAGGCCTAGTTGATGTCATCGTTAGGTGTGGAAAATTTGTCATTGTTCTTCATAATCTTTCTCCTCAAATTGGTTAGCCATTAGATATTCTCTACCTATTTCTCAATAAGGTCATTGATTCAAATTGTGCCTGTTTGTAACGATAGCTGTGATCGGTTGTAAATAATTTTTTATTGGTGAATCAATAAAGAGGTTGGTTGGTTGGAATATCGTATGTGTTCATATTTCCAATATTGTTCGTTGTTATTTGTTTTTCAATCACATTCATCTCCAAGTGATTGGGTGGAAAAGATCCTGTTTTTCTAGGTGTTTTGTCAAACTTCCGTTGCGTACAAAACTCCAATAGTTGGTATCGAAGCTCAAATCATCCCATAGCTTGGAGTGTTTATTGGATTGAAGATTGTAGATGTCGGAGATGATGACGTTTTCGAAGATAGTTATTTTGAATGGGAAGAAATGGGGTATATTGAAGCCGAAGATAGAAGACATTCTATATCTCAGGGATTTGCATGATCCCGTTGATGGAGATGGGGAGAAGCCCTCGAATATGGATGCGGGAAAGTGGAAGAAAATGGATAAAAAGGCGATTGTGTTGATTCACCCATATTTGGATGATTCGGTGTTCCACCATGTGGCTACTTATGAATCCACAAAGGCGTTGTGGGACAAATTAGTATCGCTATATGAGTCGAAGAGTGTTACAAGTAAGGTTGTTCTTATTCGAATGCTGGTATAGTTGAGGTTGGATAAGGAAAAGTCGGTTGCAGAGCATTTGAACGAGTTTCAGGATGTCTTCAATCAATTGGAAAACATGAAGATCAATTTTGATGATGAGTTGCAGACTCTTTTGTTCATGAGTTATCTTTTGGAAAGCTGGGAAACTTTGGTTGTTTCATTAAGTAATTCCAATGCTAATGGAGCTATCTCTTTAGAAACGGTTCGAAGCAATATTTTGAGTGAGGAGCTAAGGAGAAAAAGTTTGGAGTTTAAATCGGTTCAAAGTGAGGCGATGGTAGCAAGGGACTCGAAGGATACGGTTTGGAAGAAAAAGGGAGCCAAGGGTAAAGGTGGAATCACTTATTTCCATTGCAAGATGGAAGGTCACAAGCGCAATGATTGCTATTCATATATATATTGAGATATGAAGAAGAATAAGAAGGTGCAAGGTGATAATAATAGTAATGAGGCACATGCAGGCTTTGCTGAAGGTACCAAAAGTGATTCTTCATGTGATGTCCTATTTAGAGTTGTGGAGCCTTAGAAGATGGATTCAAGAGTTAGTTTTCACATATGTCGAGATGTGAAAAGTTTTTCTTCGTTTGAGAAAAGTGTTGGCATGATAAAGACGGACAATGAAGTAAAGATACTAATTTATGGAGTTGGAGATGTTAGGTCCTGGATGCATGATGGAGTGGTGAGAGAAGTTGCCGGTGTGAGGCACATACCCACTTATTCGCATAATTTCATATCCCTCGATCAGTTAGATCGCCGCGGTTGCACTTATGAGACTCGAGGTGGAGCTTTAAGAGTGAAGAAGGGTGGCCATGTGATGATGCGAGGAGTTTTGGAGGAGGGAAACCAATATAATTTGGTCGGTTCGGTGGTCGACAGTGGAAGGCGGATGAAGGTTGAAGAACCTACTCCACATCAAGGTGGAGAGGTTAATATAGTTGCCACTGATGGTCCTAAGGTGGAGTATCATGGCATCGACAAGGGTCCAGATGTTGATAATGCTAGAGGGATCTTGTAGATGAAGAGATCATGTCAAGCGAAAGACGGATGTCGAGTTGTGAAATCCACAAAGATGAGATGGAGGTCTTTATAGTATTACAAATGCTTTTTAAGATCGCTATTGGCGTGGTGCACAGATGAGGGAGGTGCACCATTAATTAGTGGGCGATGGTGGAGATTTACAATAATGTTAATTGAGAAAAGAAGGTCGAAAGTGAGAGCTAAGTTGGTTGGTTTTGAGTGGAGGAGATGTTGTGATTTGGTATCAAGGTAGGGTGTTGAAATTTGTGATACACAAATCACAATTGTGAGCAACAAATTATCTATGTAGATTTTATGGAGAGATTTATTGCAATATTTGTGGGATATTTAAGGGAAAGATTATTTGGTGTTTATCCAAATAATTTTTTGACATATATGAAGATATGTGGGTGTCAAGTTTACTTGGGTGTCAAAAAAACTTGGGTATGATGTAATTCACTCTATAAAAGGCCTAGTTGACATCTTCATTAGGTATGGGAAATTTGCCATTGTTCTTCATTATCTTTCTCCTCAAATTGTTTAGCCATTAGATATTCTCTACCTGTAGGTTATTGGTTCAAGTTGTGTTTGTTTATAACGATAGTTGAGATCGGTTGTAAACTTTTATTGGCGAGTTAATAAAGAGGGTGGTTGGGTGGAAAATCATGTGTTCATATTTCTGATATTGTCTGTTTTCTTGTTTTTTTTCAATCACATTCATCTTCAAGTGATTGGTTGAAAAATATCTTGTCTTTTCTGGGTGTTTGTTTTATCAAACTTCCACTATGCACAAAACCTCAACAATTCATGTGCCATTCACAAACAATGATGTATCTTTTTAGCATTCTCGATAGGCTAATGCTACTATAATCTTCGACCGAAGTCTCCCATACAACCTGAAAATGATGTCGCATATTACGGACAGTGCCTTGGTTAACAAGTATATTGTATAATGGTAGGGTAGTATTGCTTAATCACAATAACATTGAGACACAGCATTTATGGGGATTAGTCAAGAGTATGTGTATTTTACCTCTACTCGACACACGCTTTGGGCTGCTGGACTACCAAGCGCAAGACACACATGATAGGTTTTATGTACCATGAACTGAAGAATACAGCTACTTTGGAGTTGTTAACTCTAAAAATAACGATACCACCTAGATTATTGCAAACTCATCACCCAACAATGGAGAAAACAAAATATAACAGTAATAATAAATGAATAAGGAAATAAATAGAAAACAAAGAAGAAGAAACAGAATTTTCTAGTGGTTCAGCTTGAGATCAAGCCTATGTCCACTTTGAATACTTTTATTTTGATTCAATGCTCTCCACAGTAGAGATTTACAAGGAAATCATAAGGATTGAAGGTTATTGAAATAGATCTCAATAATCAATCTAGGTGATGTAAGATAAATATCTCTGGAGATGATGTCTTGTTGTAGGAGATGAATAATGGTTGTTGCAAATGAAGAATGGATGAAGATCCTATATGGAAGCACTTTGGCATGGCAAGGAATTGAACCCCCATCATGTTGGAGCACAAGAAGTATTTATAGGGGTTTTGGAGGAGTTAGGCTAAGCCTTTTTGCAGAAAGACTCAGAGTTATGTTCAGATCCTTCCCAGAAATCCGCATCCTGAAACACACTATCTACATGGATCGGTACCAATCCATGGATGACGGATCGGTACCGATCAATGGAGATAGATTATTTTGGACTTTAGTTTTCACAAGTGCCTTCTCCATGCCCTCTTTGGTTTTCAGGTGGAATTTGGCTTGACATAGACTTAATTTGATAATGCATCAAGCTTTGTCACTTTGTCATCTTCACTTTTCCCTTTGGTCCATCGAGTACTCATAACTAGATAGATTATATTGACTTCAAACTTTGTTGATGGGCTTCACCCAGAGCTAGACTTGCCTCGGCACAACCATTGTCCATAAATAAGTTGTTTCCATGGATTGGTACCGGTCTGTGGAGATAGTTTATTTTGGGCTCATACTTTTTGTACTCTTTATTCTTTTCCTATAGGCCTTTCCTGTAGAAGTCCATCTTATTCGGGGGTCGAGTAATCTTGCTTCTTACTTAAATTCTATGCATATCTCATTCGGGTTTATAACCGGGTTAACATTTTCCCTCCAGAGTGCATTCGCATCAATGACATGTTGTGCTTTGGAATTTTTTCTATGTGCGCTTTATGACGGGCTATTTGGAGTTGAGAAATTAGATTTTCTTAGAAACTGTTATGTCCTAAAGGTTGATACTCAATATTTTTGACTGGAGTTTATGCTGGTCATCAAAATAGGCTTTTTTAACTTTGAATTTTGGCTACAGGATTAGAATTACATGCATATGCAAATGGGATAGAAATGCCTAATTTTTGTCGAAGAATGATAGATCGGTACCGGCCTATTGGAGATGGATAAATACCGATCCTTGTACATAGAAGATTTTTCTGCCATTTCTTTTCCGCTATATATACTTTCGACCCCCCTTCATTTATCATTTCTTGTTTGTCAAATACTTAGTTTTTTAATCCATTCATCCTTTCTAGTGTTGACCCATCAATTCCGACACCGCCGCCAATCTTCCTACATCGCCGTCGTACACCTAAGTAACCGGCCTTCCTCCCTGACCTGCGATCGTACGATTTGACACAAATCGAACTCTCAACCATTATATTCTGACTAAGTTCTCCCCTAAATCAATTTTACCCTGCTATTTGGTGAAAACTCTTATCAGTTCTAACCAAATCTAGACCACTTCAACATATCAATGCTTGCATATGATACCTCTTGTCAGTCTTAGCTCACTAGAATCGGGACCACTTGTCCTTTGCCAATTTAGGGTTTATTGTGTCGATTCAGTGGTGAACTAAGTGATTAGGTGTTGGCCGAAGCAATATTGGTCATGGCCATACATCCAGTGCTTGGACTTAGTAATATAATAGTCTGCACCTAATTCCTGCCTTGACTAAATGACATAAATTGGATTTGAATTGAACGACTTTATGGACACGTACACAACTTCAATATTTTCCAGCAATATAACTTAAATTAACTTTAACTAATGATGACATGTTTGTTCACTTCACATAAAAACATAAGTCTGATGAACACTACGCCATTCGCCATTGAAAGTACAATTTTATCACCGAATTAAGCTGAGTAGCGAGATATTACACATAAATCAAAAGATAGAAGTTTCTGAATTTTTTTGAGTTAACATATTTGTCTAGCCTCAATTTTATCCATGTTTCCTGAATTAGTTGTCGCTGCTTGTTTTCAATGTTTTAAGCACATGTTGCATATCCAACATACCTGTAGCAAAAGACAAAAGAGCTTCTCGCACTAATTCGAGCGATGCATTCGTTGTTGATTGCTCAAGTCGATAATGGATTAGTCCAATCAAAGAAAACGAAGCATAGAAAATTCTTTTGTACTCAAGTGGACTATTTTTGTGAATCCATTCCCCTGGATAGCTTGCACTTTGCCGGATACGATTCACGCATATATATCACTATACTTATACTTGGATGACATTTGGGATTCGCTGACTGACAATCACTAGTTTTGAATTCCAAGAATCACCTTCTTACACAACGCTCTACACCTAAGATGCATGCGTAGCTGATTATTCTGAATACAAAGTTCGTTATGTAGGATGACCTCCTGACATTCTGAGCGTCTTCGATCTAGCGAAAGCAATTCTTCTCAAATTCAAGTTTATTCTACCTTCAGTGCGCACTCATCATCTGCTGAAACATGAGCCTCTTTACACATGCCCCCTCGAAGAGGTATCAATGCAACCGGGCCTATAACTAATTGATCCCGTCCTTTTTTCGGACTTATTCTGAATCCATCGGTTTGTTTCCCTTCGTTGGTGACCCATAGGATGCTTCAACATGTCTGTATACAGTTTGGCATTCCAGAGGAGGATATCCAACTGCCCGAGAGAGACGAAGTGGCTAATCGTCTTCCTGTCAGGTTCATTGCTTGCCATCCCTACATGTGTTCGGATGGCGTTGTTCCTCCCTTTAACCACTTCTTGTAGTCAGTCCTTGAGGAATTAGGAGCTGCACCTTACTAACTGCACCTGAACGGCTACGCTGTGCTCAGTGGTTTATACGTGTTTTTCTTGCAAACTTTACAGTGCATGCCCTAGTTCAAGGAAATCTGTTATCTTTGTGTTTTCCAAAGGAGGAGATCATCCTTCCTTCATTTTCGTTGAGGCTTCCAAAAACTAGAAAATCATTGTTGGCCTACAAGACAAGCATCCTCCTTTCATGAATTTGTTCTTCTATGTCAAATGTCCAAGTGGTTTCAATAGGTTTTGGACCAGAGGAGGTGAGTACTCGAGCTGAAGTCGCTTTTCTTATTGAATTCATAAGCTTGTGGCATTTTGACTTAGCTTCTTTTTTCCCTCTTAACCTTGCAACTTTTCCTTCTTAAGTTAGGAATCCTAAGAACTTACCAACGTTCGAATCCTTGAAGGTTGTTTATGAAAACGAGAGGCAAAAGGATTTCCTGCTTCAAGATGTGTTTCTCCGACAATTCAGATTATTGGAGGCTTTTCGATTGGTCATCCCTCAAGAGATCTCGACATCTGTTCTTGTTGTGCCTAATAATCAATCTACTTAATAGATGGAGGAGGATAAATCGAAGGAGACTTCTCCCGGAGATTCCCCAGTTACCGAGGTATCGGGTCAGCAGCTTGATGCGGAACATGGTATTCCGCATAGGATGTCGCTAATCAATCAAGGCGACAAAGGGGAATTTATACAACGTGAAGGAAAAGCTCTCTCGAATCCTAAGGTAGATATAGAGGATGGGGAAATTCTAAGTGATAATGATACTAGCGTGAGGACTAGCGAGTTTGGCCCTTAGTTCACAAATTCATCTAGCGAAGAGTCTAGTAGCGGAGAATCCAACACTGATTCCGCGTATCCGATTACCGACAATGTTCAAGTCATCTCACCTCAGACTCCTTCCGCTGATGACCCTGCAAGAGACGATTAGGAAATCTTTAGGGATTTAAGCGATATATACACAACACCAGCCGAAATCTTTAAGGATGACACTATGCACATTACTCCTACAACATCTTGTTCGCGCACTCCTACGATACCATTCTTCACTTTGTTTCCCTCAAAATAAATTTTCACATTCTTCGAGACTCCCATGATTCCCTACGTATTGACTGGTTCGTAAGGGAGGTAGGTTTAGATAACACTCACATGCAACTTGCACCCTATCTACGTAACACTCATGCTTCTTCTATTCTCCCCACTACTATAAAACAGGTCAATTGCATCGTCTTATTTGCGACGATTGTATTAGTAACTAACACAAAATGCATTATGTATGATAATTCATATTTAATGGTCGTAGCAATTATGCTATCAATAGAGTTAGGAAAAATATGTGATTTGTGTCACATACGATCGTAGTAGAATGTATGTCTTTTGCGACCGTTCGACTTACATAGGTAGAAAATAATTTTCAAATGCCAACTCCTATATTACCATTATTTATTAGTTTTTCTATCTACTTTGTCATTGCAAATTCCTTCATTTCGTCCACCACCGATATTCCCAAAATTAAGAAATTACTGAACCTTGAACAATAGCGTGCCTATTAGCGCCATCATCGACTGAAGCATCCTCTATGTCTGTTAAATCCATAGCCATTCGAAACATTCTCTGTGTTTGCTAGCTCCATCATCGACCGAAACCTAGAATGTCGATCGAAACAACCTCCCTTAGTGTCTTCTAGTGCCATGTTAATTGAAGATGAAGTAGCTTCAATTAAAAGCTAAAGAATACCTAGATCAAATTCAGATTAATGGAGGCCTCTCGATCGGTCATCCCTCAAGAGATCTTGATTGAACCCTAGATTTTCAATCCTACAAAGCACCAATTCCAGTTTAATATATTAAATTGGAAATCTTTAATTTGGAAAATTCCATTAATCTTAATTTGAAGATTATAAATTCCAAATCATACTCTTCACTGTTAATTGGGTTAAAGAAAAAATGTTATTTAAAACACTGTTCACGATAAACCCAAAATCTAGTTCTTTTCCAATTAAATTAATTAATTAGTAAATTTTACTAAATCTTAATTAAAAGATTTATTCTTTTCTCAACTGGGTTTAAGAACAGTTTTAGTAAAGACATCGTTCACGACCAACCCAAAATCCAATTCCATTCCAATTAGATTAATTAATTGGTAAATTTTTACTAAATCTTAATTAAAATATTTATTCTTTTCTCAACTAGGTTTAAGAACAGTGTTAGTAAAGACACCATTCATGACAAACCCAGAATCAAATTTGATATCAAATACAAGGCTCTGAATAGAAATTATATTGGCTTAAATTCAATAGCAAATTCTTAAACCAAAAAATATCATATTGGAATAACAATATATATATATATATATATCTATGTATGTATGTATGTATATCTTCCAAATTCCTCAATAATATTCGTATAATTACGGAATCCAATATCGAAATATTCCCAAGATGATTTTGGGTTTATCGTGAACTGTGTTTTAAATGACATTGTTTCTTTAACCTAGTAAAGACAGGATTTATTTCCTAAATTTGAATAATCATTAAATAATGATTTTTGGGGATTAAAACTAAGTGGAATTTTAATGAATCTTCAATTAGATCGAAATGTTAATGTGGTAATTAAATTTTCCAAATTTGAGAAGTGTTCAAAAATGGAGTACCACTAGTTTTACTCCAGGCGATAGGTAAATCTTTAATTAGATTTGAACGTGAAATGGTAATTGAATTTACCAATATAGTGGTTTTAGATATGGAGTACTACCAGTTTTGCTCCATGGGATGAATAAGTTGGGATGGGATGATAAAATGAATGATTACTTCAGTAAGGCATTAATCCCGACTAGTTTGATAAGCCTTAATTTGGTTTAAGTTGTGAAAAGATACAACAAAATCTTTTGGAAACGATTTCCAAAGAAATGGATTAAACAACGTTTTTAAAAGTGATAATCTTTGATAAGATTAATGAGAACCTTTCCAGAATAAAGAAATATGAATAAAAAGAATATTTTAGATTGGAATGAGGCATATGATGTGTTGTTGTAGCACTTGATTATAAGATATGCGAGTTATTCGGAAAGACCGGGTTTAACTCATTCTGAATAATTGATACGACGAGTAACAGTTGAAGAGATTGAAGACGATGCAAGACCGAAGATCTTCACATCGAATGGATGGGTTGCTACTGATTCCCATGATTGGAGTAGCTATCTTGAAGGGGCTACAGTGGTAGCCGTCCGGACGTATTTGTTGATTGTTCGGACATGCGAGGGCCTCTCTCTTGTATTGGACATACGGGACGAGGAATAAGGTGCCTCCGGTTTCATTCAGACCCAGAACGGAGTTGCAAATGGATGGTGTGTCTGACATTGTATTCCATTATTTTGTATTTGTTGATCTCTGCTAAATATATATCTGTTTGGTAGCGGAGAATTTATTCTCTTTCTTAGCACCTTTCTCTAAGATGTACGAGCTTAGAGGTTATATAATGGTAGAAATCAGTGGTATGACATGGATTGATAGTGTGGCATGCTGAGATGCAGTGATCCAAACTTTTGTTGAAAAGCAAAGTTCAATGATGATGATCAAAGCATAGCTTTAATTAACATATCTTTGTGTAGCATTAATTCGTGAGCCTCACACATCGGTATGATGTCGAACTGATGGTTAGATCAGTATACTTTCGAGAGGAGGATGGATTTGGTCGACCAAGATAGGTTGGGTGTGGTCACTGCACACTTTGTAGGAATAGTGCACACCCCTGATTCCCATAAGGATAGAGCATACGACGTTTTCTCATGCACGGGACATAAGCGGTTGAGATACTTGATATCCTGGATATAGGCATTATAGCATTTTCTCATGCCTAGGACGTAAGCCGTGGGGAATTGCACTACGAGATCATTCTTTTGGATCAGTAGCCATCATGATGGAAATCCAAACTCCCAATATGACATTTTTTCGGTTTTAGTTGTAAACCAATATATAGCGACACAGTGGGATGGGGCGCTCATGCCGTCTATGAATGATACATTTATATTTGAAGTTGATTTCTTCACTTATAGTAATAATAAAAGATAAATTTCGCGTACCAAGCATATTTTTTATTATAAGGTAAAACTCTATCCTTTGGCTTGCGTTGCATTGTGTAATGGGACCTGAAACACCCCACCTCCGTTAAGGTCACTCACAAAGGGAATGCCTTAATTTTGGTGGAGGTTTATAAGTAAAAGCCACAGATAAACTCAATACAGATATAAGTACACATATTTTAAACAGAGGAAACCAACAGACTTTTATTCATCAATACATGTTCCAAAACAAAACATTCCATAATTGTCTCAAAATACTTCCATCATTACAACATCATAACTGTCTTGATTATTAAAGAAGCATAAAACATAAATAAAGTGACAAAAATCCCCATAGTGATATCCAAAGCCATAGTCCGAGCAAAAGAGACCCAAATCATACATCTACGTTCTTGGAGCTTGAACAAAACCTGACTGAGCTGAGCTGTTTCCTCCCTGTGGACCTGGGGGGGGGGGGAGCTAAGGGAGTGTCGAATGTACTATCGCACCCATATTATATCTCTGCATCTATTTGAGTTTTACTCTAACTGACACCCCGTGGTGAGGGTGAAATGATCCCCAACTTTATTTAAAGACCGGCTCCTACTCGCTCTAACATGTGACATACGACCCCCAAGAATTGTAGATACCTATGCTAGTCCCACCATGGGGTGTATCAAGACCCATGGTGGCGGCCTCGACACAAATTCTAGAAGGCATAGGTTATATTACTGGTGTCCCCAGTGCCCTGGTTGTCTGCTCCGAAGTGTGTGCACGCCCGCACTCCGTTAGACCTGCATTGTGCACTCACCACCGTCGTTTGACCGCTTACAATCAGCCCAGTAATCGTGCCCCACCCTGCCTAATTTCAGGGTACCGTTGATACCTAAATTGGGTTACTAATGAAACGGGTCCCTCGTTACCAGGATTTTCTAGTCAAACATGTTAAGTGGTTAAGTGTCTGTATTTACCTAACCCCCACCCATCAATTCTTGTTAACATGTTGAATTTGGTTAAGTGTTATAGTTGACTTAACCCTACCACATGTCCTTAGCCTCTTAGGAGCACCAGACCACTCACATTAGACAGGTATTGTTACGGTTACTGGATATGCCGGTCGGTTCTGGGCAGGTTTCCACCGTAGCTCAGTCTAACCTCGGGTCTTTATTGGGCTCAATGCTTAACCACCCACATTGGATAGGTATTGTTGTGACTACTGGATAGCTGGGCGGTTCCGGGTAGGTTTACATCACAACTCAATCCAACCTCAGGTTAAGCATATCGTGTTTTCTAAATTTACATATTTTATTAATATATATATGTAAATGTCATATCTTTTATTCTTGGGCATAACAATTTATACCGCTTAAATGTCATTGTCATTGGCATGTGCCAAACATGCCAACATATATTTTCATGTTTTACACCCAACGTCATTACCCCCGTTTATACGTTCACAACGTTATAACAAATGTTGGGCTTGACACAATTCAGCCCAACTTTATAAGCGTAAGAAAAAGGAGAAATCAAGAACATGTAATATTTGACAACATATAAGGGTGTGTGGCGCATGAACTTGCAATTTAGCGATACTAACATAAGTGATGGATCATGTGAACTTGTATTCAAATCAAAGTACAACTAAGTAGGTGACATATGAAATGGCATAGTTTAGGCTTACACAACTTGTGTTTAAATATGTTTAACTTGGCATAATGTCAAACACAAAACTAGCATGATGTATATTCACCAAAAGGTCCAATTATAACATTAAATCACATAGCCTATTTCAAGATGAACTTGCATAGTTTTTAAAACCCAAACGAGACTTAACATAGATCCAATTACACTTGCAAATAAACATGAATTTGCATAGTTTATGAAACCCAAACGATGCTTAACATAGATCAATCATAGTTGCAAATAGACATGAAAATGATATCATAGGTTTTGGGTCATGTAGGCATAAACAGTTTCAAGTGTCATAGGAATATACATAGTCCAAGCCTTCGACATATACATAAAGGAATCAATTTCTAATATTTTCCACAAACTTGCAAGTGTCATTGTTTTCATATACAATTGTTCAATAGGCTTGCATCAATCAAATTTATGCCACAAACATCAATACATAAGTCATGATAGAACCATCACAATACATAGAATTTTATACAATACAATAACACAATTCTATTTTCATTCACATCAAATCACATCGCAATCCTAATTCATATTCTGAAATCTTGAATTCTGGATTCTGAATTCTGAAATTGGAATGCGCTCCTTTGGGTAGACTAACGTTGCGTTGAAAACTTTTGATTAAAACTTTAAATCTTCTTCTTAGTTTGAATCGTCTCTAGGCCTTTCTCTTGACGGCTATGTTCAATTCCTCCCTAGCAGCATGACGACTCCTTTCTCATATTTTTGAGTGAATTTTCAGTTGAGAGTTAGGGTGTATTTATAGATTTTTAAGTTGTTTTGAGCTGTCAGATGAAGATAGGAGGAATCTAGGCCACTCAAAATTCAGAGAGCCAATCAAGAGGTGACACGTCAGCCCTAGTGACACATAAGGCCTCAGAAATTCGAGCCAGAGTCAGACCTGGCCAGCCAGGTCGACACTATGGTCGACTTGGGGGGGGGGGGACTAGGTCGACTCCATGGTCGACCTGGGGTGACGAGGTCGACTCCATGGTCGACCCTATGGTCGACCCGGTCTCTGGGCGGGAATTTTCCCGCCCATCCCAGTTTGAACCTGAAATTCGAAATTTTGAAATTAAACTGAGCTGTTTGGATTTAAATTTGATTCTGAAACTTCCGAAGGCCATAACTCCTTCATACGGAGTCCGATTCGCGCAAACTCGGACTCTATTTCAAGCAGAATTCCGAGACGAATGCAGTGGGGTAACCCATTTCCCTTAATTCTTTCATTTAGAATTAATTATACTTTAATTTGCGAATTTTTAGCATTATAGAATTCACGTGGTGTTACATTCTCCCCCCCTTTAAAAGGATTTCGTCCCCGAAATCTTCAAGTTAGGAAGAATGTACATCCTACCTTCCAACAGTCCATCTACTCAACCAACAAACACAGGCATCCACAGTCCTTAAAAGTCTTCTAATGCTTCGTGATCATATGCATAGTGAGTGTATATGTCCTTATCTAATGCAGAAATCAGGTGGTCTACTGATTCAGTTGACCTCCTTAATGCGAATTATGTAAGTGTCATAAATCCATTATGTACGCAAATTTTTCCTACTCATAATTCTACATGAGTGCACAACCATTCATACAAATGCGACAACCATATGACAGCGTGTCAAGTTTGAACCATATACAAATGAGAATACATATATGCATATGCAATATCGAGTGACTGAGCCGATCTATATCCTAGGGTGTGTGTGTATATGCATCCACGAGCAACTACTAGCAACCACAAGCAACCATTTGCATCCATCATCCATAACATGTTTTCAAATACATGTTTGCATCCATTTGTTTTCTACCTAAAGAGTTAGGAAAAAGGACCGAGAAGATATACCTAAAAAGATAGATAAAGCAAAACTTAAGGAAAAAGAGAGATCAAAGATGTACCCTCAAAAAGAAGATGGTAGGCAGCGCGTATTCTGTCCTCAGTTTCCCAAGTCGCGTCTTCCTCGGCGTCGCTCCACTGAACTTTGACGAGTTTGACTTCGCGGTTGCGTAGCTTTTTCACTTCATTCCTAAGATGCGGGTTGGAACTCTCCTCACAGTTGCTTCACGTTCCACTTCGGCTTCTTCTAGAATGCTAGGTTCCACCACTTTTGCTGACTCATGCAAACACTTCCGGAGGTGAGAAACATGAAAGACATTGTGAACTCCGACCAGTCTCTCGGGTAGCTCTAATCTATAGGCCATCTTTCCAACCTTCTCGATGATAGGAAATGGTCCTACAAATCTTGGTGCTAGCTTTCCTGCAGATCCAAAACGAACGGCGTTCCTTAAAGGTGATACCTTAAGGAAAACCCTGTCCCCAACCTCAAACTCAAGGTCGGTCCTTCTTTTGTCGGCATAGGATTTCTGTTTGTCTTGGGCATTCTTCATTCTCCTACGTATCAAGTCCACTTTCTCCGAAGTCTCTCGAATCATATCTGGTCCAAATATAAGCTTATCTGTAGACTCGTACCAATAAGTTGGTGATTTGCACGATCTTCCATACAAGGCTTCGAAGGGTGCCATACCGATGGTAGCTTGGTAGCTATTGTTATAGGCAAATTCCACTAAAGGAAGGTGATCTTCCCAAGTACCTCCAAAGTCAGGACCACAAAGTCTTAAAAGATCCTCCAAAACTCTATTCACCCTTTTCGTCTGACCGTCGGTTTGGGGGTGATAGGCCATGCTCAAACATAACCGTGTGCCTACAGCTTCTTGTAGACTCCGCCAAAACTCACTTGTGAAGATAGGGTCTCGGTCACAAACAATGCTGGAGGGTATCCCATGGAGCCGAACTATTTCCTTGAGATAAAGAGATGCTATAGATGAGGCGGTCCTTCTACTCTTGATAGGTATGAAGTGGGCGCTCTTAGTAAGCCTATCCACTATTACCCAAATGCTAGTGTTGCCTCTTGTCGACCTAGGCAGTCCATCAATGAAGTCCATTGAAATGCTATCCCACTTCCACTGTGGGACCTCTAAAGGATAAAGTAGTCCATCAGGCTTCTTTTGTTCCGCCTTAACCCGTTGGCAGGCCATGCACTTAGAAACGAAATTTGCCACGTCTTGTTTCATGCCGTTCCAAAAGAAAGTCCTTTTTATGTCCTTGTACATCTTATCACCACCAGGGTGTATAGTCATCTTGGAATGATGTGCTTCTTCGAGAACCTTCTTAGTCAACTCCCTTGCTTGTGGGACGCATAATCTTCCATCTCGCCTCAGCCAACCCTTATCAGCGATGGTGTACCTACTGAGGTGACAGGAAGTCTCACCCCTAATAAGTATACCAATCACATCGACAAGCTGAGGGTCTTCACGTTGTGCAACCCCTATTGAGTCCAAGAGAGTAGGGCGTACTTCGAGAGATGCTAGCAAACCTGGTACAAAATCTGAGGAGGGCCTAAAGTTAAAACTAGCTATATACTCCAGGCTTTGCCTTTCCACAAAGAGCGGACTTAAGGTTAGTTTCTTTCGGCTCAACGCATCTGCTACTACGTTGCCTTTGCCGGGAGTATAGGAAATTTCAAAGTCATACGAGGCAAAAAACTCCATCCATCTTTGTTGCCTCAAGTTAAGATCCTTATGCGAGAAGAGATATTTCAACGATTTATGGTCAGTGTATAATTCGAACTTCACACCTAGGAGATAATGGCGCCAAGACTTAAGCGCAAAGACGATGGCGGCTAACTCAAGATCGTGGGTTGGGTAGTTCTTTTCATGAACTTTTAATTGTCTTCCACCATAAGCTACTACCCTTCCTTCTTGCATTAGAATAGCGCCTAGTCCCGTTCCACATGCATCCGTGTATACCGTGAACATTTTGCTTCCATCTGGCAAAGTCAGAACTGGGGCTGTTGTGAAAGCCCTTTTTAATCTTTGGAAAGCAAACTCGTAATCCAAATCCCAAGTGAATGCCAGATTCTTCTTTGTTAGCCTTGTGAGTGGGGCTGAGATTTTCGCGAAATCCCTAATAAACTTTCGGTAAAAACCGGCTAGCCCAAGAAAGCTTTGAACTTCGGTTGCATTCCTTGGTGTTTTCCAATCTTGCACTGCCACCACTTTCACGGGGTCCATGGCCAACCCTTCTTTGGACACTATATGCCCCAGAAATCTTACCTCTTTTCTCCAGAAGTGACACTTGGAGAATTTGGCTTTTAACTGATGTGAACGAAGAGTTTCCATGATTTCTTTTAGATGCTGAGCATGCTCTTCATCATTCTTTGAGAAGATTAAGATATCAACTACGAAGACAACCACAAATTTGTTAAGGAATTCTCTGAACACCCTGCTCATTAGGTCTACGAAATAAGCGGGTGCATTTGTCAAGCCGAAAGGCATGACAAGCCACTCGAAGAAACCGTCTGGGGTTCTGAACGCCGTTTTATCAATACTATCTTCAGCTACTCTTAGCTGATGGAACCCAATTGCCAGATCAAGTTGGGAGAAGACCGTTGCCCCTACAAGCTGATCAAACAAATCGTCGATTCAGGGAAGCGGGTGCCTATTTTTCTTGGTCAATTTGTTTAACTCCGTATAGTCGACGCAAAGGCGAAGTGAACCGTCCGCTTTGGTTGCGAACACCACTGGAGCACCCCATTCCGAAATGCTCCGTCTAATGAACCCCTTTTCGAGAAGTTCTTTAACCTGCTTAATGAGCTCCTTTCTCTCCTTTGGAGCCATGTGTATGACAGGTAAGGCTACAGGCTTTGCGTTATCCACTAGATATATGCGGAAGTCTATTTCTCGCCTCGGAGGTAAGCCTTTCACCTCCTCAAAGACATCCGGATATTCCCGGACTACTCTAACCGATTGTAAATTTTCATCAAAAGCATCAAGCGACTCTAGGTAACTAAGCATAACAGCATTCAAGGGATTACAAGAAATTTCTAGAGTGTTACCAAGCCGAGTCAAGAGCCTAACTAATCTTTTCTCACAATCAAGGATGGCACTATTACTGAATAATCAGTCCATGCCTAAGATCAAACCATATCCCGAGAAGCCTAAGACAAAGGCATCACAACTAAACTCAACACTGAGAATAGAGATTTTCAAACCCAAACAAACCATTGACAAGTAAGCGGAGCCCCCAATTGGATTTGAAACTACTAAGGGATCTTCTACCATACTAGTGTCTAGATGCAGAGGTTCTACTAAGGCAGAGGAAATAAAAGAGTGTGATGCGCCAGAGTCAAAAAGTGTACGAACTGGATGATCATAAAGATAGACTACACTTTCTACAGAAATATAACTACCTCGTTTTTGCTGAGGTGCCACTCGCGCATGAACCTGACCCCCTGAAGTGGGTCCAGCATTCTGTCCTTGCCCTCGTTTCCTTGGGCAGTCCCTAACCAAGTGTCCAGTCTCACCGCAATGGAAGCAAGTAGCACTCCTCTTCCTTTTCTTCTTTCTGCAGTCTCTCTCCAGATGTCCAAGAATGCCACAGAAATAACATTTCCTTTTCTCAGGTGTCTTGTTATTTTTGTTGTGGTCCTTTCCTCCTTGACTATTATTCGTCTTCTTGTTCTGTGATTCTTCTTCTTGCTGGTTCACATAGAGGAGGAGGAGGAGGAGGAGGAGTAAAAGCGTCTGTAGCTGGGGAGTAGGAATGTCGGCAGGGCCCGCATCATTGGCCCTTGCTTCTAAGTACCTCCTAAACCAGCCGAGAATCGGCACTCCTTCCGGGAGGTTAAGGTCTCCAGACATGCTGAAACAGAAAGGGAAAAAAATTCAAAACGAAGGATAGAGAGAGATAGATGGGGCACATGGCTTTGGGGGATTTTGTCTTTTCATAAATATAACACTTTTTCTTGAAAAATGCTTCTTTAAATTTTCTTTTTGAAAAAAATTTCAAAAACTTTTATCTTGTCTGGTAAACCTCGCTCTGATACCAAGTGAAACACCCCACCTCCGTTAAGGTCACTCACAAAGGGAATGCCTTAATTTTGGTGGAGGTTTATAAGTAAAAGCCACAGATAAACTCAAGACAGATATAAATACACATATTTTAAACAGCGGAAACCAACATACTTTTATTCATCAATACGTGTTCCAAAACAAAATATTCCATAATTGTCTCAAAATACTTCCATCATTACAACATCATAACTGTCTTGATTATTAAAGAAGCATAAAACATAAATAAAGTGACAAAAATCCCTATAGTGATATCCAAAGCCATAGTCCGAGCAAAAGAGACCCAAATCATACATCTACGTTCTTGGAGCTTGAACAGAACCTGACTGAGCTGAACTGTTTCCTCCCTGTGGACCTGGGGGGACGAAAGAAAGAAGACGAAAAGAAAATAGGGTCAGACATAAAGCCTGAGTAAATCTAGTAACTCTTCAGTATGCGAATAAGAAAAGGGCATGATAGATATATACTGAAAATAGGATGGTGTCACAAGCAAAGGGAGTGTCGAATGTACTATCGCACCCATACTATATCTCTGCATCTATTTGAGTTTTACTCTAACTGACACCCCGTGGTGAGGGTGAAATGATCCCCAGCTTTATTTAAAGATCGGCTCCTACTCGCTCTAACATGTGTCATACGACCCCCAAGAATTGTAGTTACCTATGTTGGTCCCACCATGGGGTGTATCAAGACCCATGGTGGTGGCCCCGACACAAATTCTAGAAGGAATAGGTTATACTACTGGTGTCCCCAGTGCCCTGGTTGTCTACTCCGAAGTGTGTGCACGCCCGCACTCCGTTAGGCCTGCACTGTGCACCCACCGCCGTCGTTTGACCGCTTACAATCAGCCCAGTAATCATGCCCCACCCTGCCTAGTTTCAGGGTACCGTTGACACCTAAATTGGGTTACTGCTGAAATGGTTCACTCGTTACCAGGATTTTCTAGTCAAACATGTTAAGTGGTTAAGTGTTTGTATTTACCTAACCCCCACCCAGCAATTCTTGTTAACAAGTTGAATTTGGTTAAGTGTTATAGTTGACTTAACCCTACCACATGTCCTTAGCCTCTTAGGAGCACCAGACCACTCACATTAGACATGTATTGCTACAGTTACTAGAAATGCCGGTCGGTTCCGGGCAGGTTTACGCCGTAACTCAGTCTAACCTCGGGTCTTTATTGGGCTCAATGCTTAACCACCCACATTGGATAGGTATTGTTGTGACAACTGGACAGCCGGGCGGTTCCGGGCAGGTTTACATCACAACTCAATCCAACCTAGGGTTAAGCATATCGTGTTTTCTAAATTTACATATTTTATTAATATATATATGTAAATGTCATATCTTTTATTCTTGGGCATAACAATTTATACCGCTTAAATGTCATTGTCATTGGCATGTGCCAAACATGCCAACATATATTTTCATGTTTTACACCCAACATCATTACCCCCGTTTATACGTTCGCAATGTTATAACAAATGTTGGCTTTACACAATTCAGCCCAACTTTATAAGCATAAGAAAAAGGGGAAATCAAGAACATGTAATATTTGACAACATATAAGGGCGTGTGGCGCACGAACATGCAATTTAGCGATACTAACATAAGTGATGGATCATGTGAACTTGTATTCAAATCAAAGTACAACTAAGTAGGTGACATATGAAATAGCATAGTTTAGGCTTACACAACTTGTGTTTAAATATGTTTAACTTGGCATAATGTCAAACACAAAACTAGCATAATGTATATTCACCAAAAAGTCCAATTATAACATTAAATCACATAGCCTATTTCAAGATGAACTTGCATAGTTTTTAAAACCCAAACGAGACTTAACATAGATCCAATTACACTTGCAAATAAACATGAATTTGCATAGTTTATGAAACCCAAATGATGCTTAACATAGATCAATCATAGTTGCAAATAGACATGAAAATGATATCATAGGTTTTGGGTCACGTAGGCATAAACAGTTTCAAGTGTCATAGGAATATTGTAACAACCCGTATTTCTGATAACCTGTTATATCGTAAATCGAGGCAGAATTTAATTTATAAATCTGAATCAAGGGAAACGGGCTACGCCATTGCTTTCGTCTCGGAAAAATACGTGAAATAGAGTCTGAAATTTTGTAAATCGGAGTCCGTATGACCCGGTTAAGGCCCAAAGAAGTTTTCGGGAAATTTGAATTTCGAAACATGCAGAAATGGGGGCCAGGCGGGAAAACTCCCGCCCAGCCAAGTCGACTTGGTTGTCGACAGGGCTGTCGACTTGCCTGTCGACTTGGCAGTCGACAGGGCTGTCGACTTGCCCTGTCGGCTGATTCTGGCCTGGGTGCACCTGGTTGAGTTTTGGGCTGGGTTGGAGGGCTTGGGACGAAATCTGACGGACCTAAACTAACCTAGGGTTAATCTAAGGGTCTAAAACTAATCCTAATCTCTATAAATAAGCCCCTAACCTAACCCTAAATCATTAATATTCATTCATGCAACTAAACTATGGCAAAATTATTCCTCTCATGGCCTCCACTCTCTCTTAAAAATCTCTAAGCTTATTCCTATGAGAGATTCATGTTCATTCTAGTGATTTCAAGTTTAAATGAGCATTATTAGCTTGCATTCAAGACAAGTTACAATCTTTACATCATAAAGCAAGGGTTTTTATTGATTTGGAGCTTTATATTTGGGTTTTATGATTGCATAAGGGCTTTGTCATATTTTTGTGTCTTCATAAGCATTGTAAGCCATATTCTACTTTCATACTTAAACTCTAAAGTTAAATGTATGATATGCAAGTTTGATATGTTATGATATGCAAGTTTACTATGATGTGTTATGCAAGTTTACTATGATGTGTTATGCAAGTTTACTATGATGTGTTATGCAAGTTCGTCAAGTTATGTTATGCAAGTTTGATATGCAAGTTTGTCATATGATATGCAGGTTATGTTATGTAAGTTTGATATGCAAGTTTGTCATATGATATGCAAGTTATGTTATGCAAGTTTGGGTTGATCATTTTGTTCATGTTATCATGTTATGCAAGCTTATCTTGGGTTTATGAACATAAAGCTTCAAGCTTTATGCTAAAGGTTGCATTTTGGCAACATGTAAGTTATCATATCTCTTATGATAACTTGCATGTGAGGCTAAATGCGAACTTATGGCCATTTCTACATGTCATTTATCACCATGTATCACCAATATGCTAAGTTTGGTTTTATGCATGCTTTTGAGGCCTAAAAATATAATATGCAAGTATATGAACACATGTACATTTCATATGCCACCATGTTGAACTTGTGGCTTCAACACCTTTATGTCATGATTATGCCAAGTTCCCTCTTTCTATCCTTTATGCGCTATTGCGATATGTAAGCGATGGGATTGCGTTTGGGGTTGAGTAAACTTAAAAGACATAAAAACATAAGCTTGGGAATTTACCTATTAAGTTAGGTCTACCCAAATGCTTGAAAACTTGTAACATGTTTTGGAAACATGATGGACATGACACTTAGAAAAGATAAGTGTGACCAACTCGAGGTTGGGTTGAGTTTGGAGCGTAAACCTACCCGGAACCGACCGGCTTAACTAGTTGCTACAAACAATAGGACCCAATGTGAGAAGTTGGTCATGTTGTACCTTGAACCCGAGGTTAGACCAAGTTGTGGTGTAAAGCTACCCGGACCCGCCCGGCTTAACTAGTAACCACAACGAGGTCTAATGTGAGAGGTTAAGGTGCATTAAATTAATTAATGTTACATGATAAGGTTAAGTAAATTTGATTTATGACACTTAACCAATTTGACATGAATGGGTAGGTTAAGTGAAACCGGGCTTGATTTCTTAATGACACTTAACCGAAAAATACGACTAGTGGTTAGGGTTAAGTTAACCTACACTTAACCAATCTGAACTCGGTAATTTAACGGGGTTAAGTTGAACTATACTTAGCCAATCCAACTCAGTAATTTGATAAGGCTGAGAACCGATTGGATACCTGGTCTGGATAAACTAACTTGATTGATAAATTAAACGAACCTGTTTTGCGGATCTGTAGGACCCACACCAAGTTAGGCAAGTTTGTAAATCTGTTATCTGATCCGTTAGTCTGAAAACTGATCGTCTGAACCTGGTATGTCTGAACTATGTTAATAAGTTAATCTGAATCTGATAGTCTGGGGACACAAGGGGGAATACTTGTGTCATCTGTTGTTTGGGACCCATATTAGTCAGTAACCCTTTCTGGTATCAAAACTTTGACCCAACTGTAGGTAGGGTCCGGGCACGCTTACTGAACTAATTATAAGTGGTTCATTCTGATAATGGCGATGGGTGTTGATGGTGCGTTCCAACCGGGTCGTGTGCGTGCATGGATCCTGGTCTGCCTCTGAGGATGTAAGACGCCGTGACATCTGTAAATACGCCTGTGCCAATTGGTTGCCACTTTAGGGAGTGATACACCCTATCGTGGGGCCGACATAGGGTATTTATGTATTAGGGAGCCGATCGCTTGGGTAGGATTTAGGGTACACTTAGCTCTGTCTGATTCTGTTGGTACCGTCTGTTTGGTTGGGTGGTAACACCCGTCTATTTCTGCGTGGTACCGTCTGTTAGGGTGGTAAAGGCCCACTACTAGTATACACCTAATTGTAGTATTCCGTTTCTGTACTTTATCTGTTAGGGTGGTAAAGGCCCATTATTGTAGCATTCCGTTTCTGTACTTTATCTGTTAGGGTGGTAAAAGCCCATTTTTCCCGAACTCTATCTATGGGCCATTCTGTTCCGTCCTGTTTCGATGTAGACATTAGGGTAACACCTAATCCTGTTATACTAGTATTGGTACTAAGAAGTTGGATCTTGACTTAGGTCAACACCTGATATTGGGCCAAGTTTAGGCCAAGGGATAAATTCTTGTTTATACATGACATGTTAGAATGCTGGTACACCTATGGTGAAAAACTTCACCTTGATTATGTGATGACTCCTTTGAATTATCTGTTAGATATTCACCATGCTAGTATGTAATTATCCTTATGATCATACCTGCTTCTCATGCCAGTTAACTTTATCAGTTTACATTGATTATAGTAGGGCTTACTCAGTCTTTTTGACTGACCTGTTTTCCTTTCGCCTCTTTTCTTCCGTTCCCCCCCCCTCACCCCCAGGTTCTCAGGGTGGGAATATTGGAGCTTAGCTTGGATTTCTGATCGCTTGCTTGTGGGATTTTAGCTCATGTACGGTCTTGACATGAAGCTAGTTATGGTTATCACTTATTTTGGGGATAGTACTTATGTATTTCAGTTTTTCAGAAATGTTGTTTATATCTAGACTTATGTATTTGGAAAGTTGACATTATGTTGTACCAGACTTGTTTTGAAATAGTTTGAAATCTTCCGCTGTTTTATTTATCTTATTTACTCTGTTTACATATATACATATGTTCTTGTTCTGCCTTGGTATATCATTATGCATGTTTACCTAATTCAAACGCCCCTCCAAAGTCAGAGTGGTTGCAAGAGCCACGCTGGCGGAGGTGGGGTGTTACATTTGGTATCAGAGCATATGGTTTACGAGAAGGAACAAAAGAAAAGGTTTTTAGAAAACTTTTGGAAAACTATTTTCAAAACCAAGTATAAAGTATTTTCCAAAGAAAAGTCTAGTTTATTTTAAAGGCTATTCCCCAAAAAGCCATTAGCACAATCCTTATTTATCTATTCTTAGTTCTCTCGTTCTGAATCTATCTTTTCCTTCATTTCAGTATGACAGATAACTTTGTTATCCCAGAGGGAGTGCAAGTTCCTGTTTGGTATAGGAGACTTATGGAGGCTCGGGCGACCGAAGCCGGCCCCGCAAATGTTACTCCTCCTCCGGTGGTTAATGTTCCTCCTCCTCCTGTCGCTGAGGTTCCTCCTCCCCCTCCCCCTCAGCATCCTCCAGTAGAGTTCACGAAGATTTGCAAGGACTTCAAAGCAATGGGTGGCAAGAACTTTCTAGGTACCGAGACTTTTGTAGAGGCCCGGAATTGGTTGAAAGAGACCGGGGATTTATTCGCTATCTTTGGATTAGATGATCAGAGAAAGATCTTGTTGGCGGTTTGGCTTATGAAGGATGAAGCCACTTATTGGTGGGAGATCACCACCGCGACTAGGCCCGTTGAGACTTGGGCCGATTTCGGGACAAGATTCGGGCTTAAGTTTCTGTCTTCTGCTGAAGAGAATTTGCAAATGGAGAGGTTTATTGCTTTGAAGCAAGGAGACATGTCTGTCAAAGAATATGTGAACAAGTTCAATCAGTTAGCTCGTTTTGGCTTGGATATGGTGAGTACTACTCAGAAGAAGGCTCTTCGTTTTGCTAGAGGATTGAATGAGCCGTTACAGGAGTTAGCTATGTCTCATGTGCCCATGGGGGCCACGTTTGAGAGTTTGGTAGATATGGCCCTACTAAATGAAGAGAACAAGAGTGCAAAGAAGGAGGTCAAGGTGAATGAGTCTCAAAACAAGAAAACGGGGCCCAAAAAGGAAATGCAAAAGAAGGAGGAGAAGTCTGAAGATAAGAAGGAAAAGAAGTGCTTTACTTGTGGAAGCTCAACTCATCTAAACAAGGATTGCAGAAAGAGGAAGGGTACTTGCTTTAACTGTGGAGAGATGGGACACTTCACTAGGGACTGCCCGAAGAAGAAAGGGACTACATCAGAAGGAACAGTAAATACTCGCATGGCGAGTGAATAGATTAGGGCTAGAATAATTTATCTGTAGGATGTTTAACTTTCCTTGTCTGATTTTCAGTTTGAAACTCTTTTTCTGGTATTTTGATTCTGTAATAGAAACTCGGTACTTTAATGCTAGTCTTGCTTCTGATCTGGTAATAGTCTCAAACTCCCTGAGAGTTATAACTCATATGTTTGTGATAAATTGGGGTTTGAGAGTATCTGTGTTGGGCATGAGGGTGACTATGATGAATACATTCTGGGTTTCTACCATGCTTAGTTTCCTAAGAATCATTTGGGAAAAATCTGATCTGTACTAGTAGTCTGTAAGTATATGTACCAAGTTTTTGTTTTATCTGTACTCGCTTCCATCACTCGACTGTATCTTGCTGAGATAGGAATTCTATGGATGTAAACATGTGTTTGAGACATGTTATGTTTGATGGTTGCAAGTGGATGCAAGTAGTTGATAGTGGTTGCTCGTGGATGCATAAACACACACTAGGCACTAGATCGGCTTGAAATACACTCTCATATTGCATATGGACGTGTGTACATTTTCAATTCTTATGGTTGCAAGATGGTTAATTCGGCACATGGATGTTGCATATGGACGAATGTTTGTGCACACATATAGTATTATATGATTAGGACTATTTGCATACATAATGGATTCATTTCACTAACATACTTTGCATTGAGGATCTTTGCATTAGATAAGAACATATACACACACCTTTTGCATATGTCCATACCGCATTAGAATCTTTAAGGACAATGATTGCTCGTGAATGATGATTTGAGTAGATGGATGATGGATGGTAAGATGCGTTCTTCCTAACTTGAAGATTTCGAGGACGAAATTCTTTAAGGAGGGGAGAATGTAACAACCCGTATTTCTGATAACCTGTTATATCGTAAATCGAGGCAGAATTTAATTTATAAATCTGAATCAAGGGAAACGGGCTGCGCCATTGCGTTCGTCTCGGAAAAATACGCGAAATAGAGTCCGAAATTTTGTAAATCGGAGTCCGTATGACCCGGTTAAGGCCCAAAGAAGTTTTCGGGAAATTTGAATTTCGAAACATGCAGAAATGGGGGCCAGGCGGGAAAACTCCCGCCCAGCCAAGTCGACTTGGCTGTCGACAGGGCTGTCGACTTGCCTGTCGACTTGGCAGTCGACAGGGCTATCGACTTGCCCTGTCGGCTGATTCTGGCCTAGGTGCACCTGGTTGAGTTTTGGGCTGGGTTGGAGGGCTTGGGACGAAATCTGACGGACCTAAACTAACCTAGGGTTAATCTAAGGGTCTAAAACTAATCCTAATCTCTATAAATAAGCCCCTAACCTAACCCTAAATCATTAATATTCATTCATGCAACTAAACTATGGCACAATTATTCCTCTCATGGCCTCCACTCTCTCTTAAAAATCTCTAAGCTTATTCCTATGAGAGATTCATGTTCATTCTAGTGATTTCAAGTTTAAATGAGAATTATTAGCTTGCATTCAAGACAAGTTACAATCTTTACATCATAAAGCAAGGGTTTTTATTGATTTGGAGCTTCATATTTGGGTTTTATGATTGCATAAGGGCTTTGTCATATTTTTGTGTCTTCATAAGCATTGTAAGCCCTATTCTACTTTCATACTTAAACTCTAAAGTTAAATGTATGATATGCAAGTTTGATATGTTATGATATGCAAGTTTACTATGATGTGTTATGCAAGTTTACTATGATGTGTTATGCAAGTTTACTATGATGTGTTATGCAAGTTCATCAAGTTATGTTATGCAAGTTTGATATGCAAGTTTGTCATATGATATGCAGGTTATGTTATGCAAGTTTGATATGCAAGTTTGTCATATGATATGCAAGTTATGTTATGCAAGTTTGGGTTGATCATTTTGTTCATGTTATCATGTTATGCAAGCTTATCTTGGGTTTATGAACATAAAGCTTCAAGCTTTATGCTAAAGGTTGCATTTTGGCAACATGTAAGTTATCATATCTCTTATGATAACTTGCATGTGAGGCTAAATGCGAACTTATGGCCATTTCTACATGTCATTTATCACCATGTATCACCAATATGCTAAGTTTGGTTTTATGCATGCTTTTGAGGCCTAAAAATATAATATGCAAGTATATGAACACATGTACATTTCATATGCCACCATGTTGAACTTGTGGCTTCAACACCTTTATGTCATGATTATGCCAAGTTCCCTCTTTCTATCCTTTATGCGCTATTGCGATATGTAAGCGATGGGATTGCGTTTGGGGTTGAGTAAACTTAAAAGACATAAAAACATAAGCTTGGGAATTTACCTATTAAGTTAGGTCTACCCAAATGCTTGAAAACTTGTAACATGTTTTGGAAACATGATGGACATGACACTTAGAAAAGATAAGTGTGACCAACTCGAGGTTGGGTTGAGTTTGGAGCGTAAACCTACCCGGAACCGACCGGCTTAACTAGTTGCTACAAACAATAGGACCCAATGTGAGAAGTTGGTCATGTTGTACCTTGAACCTGAGGTTAGACCAAGTTGTGGTGTAAAGCTACCCGGACCCGCCCGGCTTAACTAGTAACCACAACGAGGTCTAATGTGAGAGGTTAAGGTGCATTAAATTAATTAATGTTACATGATAAGGTTAAGTAAATTTGATTTATGACACTTAACCAATTTGACATGAATGGGTAGGTTAAGTGAAACCAGGCTTGATTTCTTAATGACACTTAACCGAAAAATACGACTAGTGGTTAGGGTTAAGTTAACCTACACTTAACCAATCTGAACTCGGTAATTTAACGGGGTTAAGTTGAACTATACTTAGCCAATCCAACTCAGTAATTTGATAAGGCTGAGAACCGATTAGATACCTGGTCTAGATAAACTAACTTGATTGATAAATTAAACGAACCTGTTTTGCGGATCTGTAGGACCCACACCAAGTTAGGCAAGTTTGTAAATCTGTTATCTGATCCGTTAGTCTGAAAACTGATCGTCTGAACCTGGTATGTCTGAACTCTGTTAATAAGTTAATCTGAATCTGATAGTCTGGGGACACAAGGGGGAATACTTGTGTCATCTGTTGTTTGGGACCCATATTAGTCAGTAACCCTTTCTGGTATCAAAACTTTGACCCAACTGTAGGTAGGGTCCGGTCACGCTTACTGAACTAATTATAAGTGGTTCATTCTGATAGTGGCGATGGGTGTTGATGGTGCGTTCCAACCGGGTCGTGTGCGTGCATGGATCTCGGTCTGCCTCTGAGGATGTAAGACGCCGTGACATCTGTAAATACGCCTGTGCCAATTGGTTGCCACTTTAGGGAGTGATACACCCTATCGTGGGGCCGACATAGGGTATTTATGTATTAGGGAGCCGATCGCTTGGGTAGGATTTAGGGTACACTTAGCTCTGTCTGATTCTGTTGGTACCGTCTGTTTGGTTGGGTGGTAACACCCGTCTATTTCTGCGTGGTACCGTCTGTTAGGGTGGTAAAGGCCCACTACTAGTGTACACCTAATTGTAGTATTCCGTTTCTGTACTTTATCTGTTAGGGTGGTAAAGGCCCATTATTGTAGCATTCCGTTTCTGTACTTTATCTGTTAGGGTGGTAAAAGCCCATTTTTCCCGAACTCTATCTATGGGCCATTCTGTTCCGTCCTGTTTCGATGTAGACATTAGGGTAACACCTAATCCTGTTATACTAGTATTGGTACTAAGAAGTTGGATCTTGACTTAGGTCAACACCTGATATTGGGCCAAGTTTAGGCCAAGGGATAAATTCTTGTTTATACATGACATGTTAGAATGCTGGTACACCTGTGGTGAAAAACTTCACCTTGATTATGTGATGACTCCTTTGAATTATCTGTTAGATATTCACCATGCTAGTATGTAATTATCCTTATGATCATACCTGCTTCTCATGCCAGTTAACTTTATCAGTTTACATTGATTGTAGTAGGGCTTACTCAGTCTTTTTGACTGACCTGTTTTCCTTTCGCCTCTTTTCTTCCGTCCCCCCCCCCCCCAGGTTCTCAAGGTGGGAATATTGGAGCTTAGCTTGGATTTCTGATCGCTTGCTTGTGGGATTTTAGCTCATGTACGGTCTTGACATGAAGCTAGTTATGGTTACCACTTATTTTGGGGATAGTACTTATGTATTTCAGTTTTTCGGAAATGTTGTTTTTATCTAGACTTATGTATTTGGAAAGTTGACATTATGTTGTACCAGACTTGTTTTGGAATAGTTTGAAATCTTCCGCTGTTTTATTTATCTTATTTACTCTATTTACATATATACATATGTTCTTGTTCTGCCTTGATATATCATTATGCATGTTTACCTGATTCAAACGCCCCTCCAAAGTCAGAGTGCTTGCAAGAGCCACCCTGGCGGAGGTGGGGTGTTACAAATATACATAGTATATACATAGTCCAAGCCTTCGACATATACATAAAGGAATCAATTTCTAATCTTTGCCACAAACTTGCAAGTGTCATTGTTTTCATAAACAATTGTTCAATAGGCTTGCATCAATCAAATTTATGCCACAAACATCAATACATAAGTCATGATAGAACCATCACAATACATAGAATTTTATACAATACAATAACACAATTCTATTTTCATTCACATCGAATCACATCGCAATTCTTATTCATATTCTGAAAGGTTACTATACTTACAACGAATGCAGAATCTTGAATTCTGGATTCTGGATTCTAGATTCTGAATTCTGAAATTGGAATGCGCTCCTTTGGGTAGACTAACGTTGCGCTGAAAACTTTTGATTTAAACTTTAAATCTTCTTCTTAGTTTGAATCGTCTCTAGGTTTTTCTCTTGACGGCTATGTTCAATTCCTCCCTAGCAGCATGACGACTCCTTTCTCATATTTTTGTGTGAATTTTCAGTTGAGATTTAGGGTGTATTTATAGATTTTTAAGTTGTTTTGAGTCGTCAGATGAAGATAGGAGGAATCTAGGCCATTCAAAATTCAGAGAGCCAATCAAGAGGTGATTCAGCCCTACTGACACACAGGGCCTTAGAAATTCGAGCCAGAGTCAGACCTGGCCAGCCAAGTCGACCAGCCAGGTCGACACCCAGGTCGACACTATGGTTGACCTGGGGGGGACCAGGTCGACCCTATGGTCATCCTGGTCTCTGGGCGGGAATTTTCCTGCCCAGCCCAGTTTGAACCTGAAATTCGAAATTTTGAAATTAAATTGAGTTGTTTGGATTTAAAATTGATTCTGAAACTTCCGAAGGCCATAACTCCTTTATACGGAGTCCGATTCGCGCAAACTCGGACTCTATTTCTTGCAGAATTCCGAGACGAACGCAATGGCGCAACCATTTCCCTTAATTCTTTCATTTATAATTAATTATAATTTAATTTGCAAAGTTTTAACATTATAGAATTCACGGGGTGTTACAGGACCTGAGTCTTATAATAGCTTCATTGTTCTTTATTTAGCATTGCACTTTTTGTTTTATGCACTGGTATTCTTGGGGGTAAACCCGTTCCGTGTTATACGGCATGGTCCGGTTATTTACCTAACTTCAAAATAAAGATCTAATAACTGTTTTAGTTCTCACACCAGTCCCATGACTGACTCGGAGTTTATTATTTCTACTTAAACAATAGGTGCCCATATTTTCCACATGGGCAGCTACTAGTATTGGTTTTGCAGATATTATTTTCACAGGATCCTGGATCTACAGCTGGAGCTATATTCGGAAAGCTTTGTATCCGTGTATCTCTTTCCATTGTGTTATGTATTATTTTTCTGCTTCTTTGTAATTTAAATCTCTGATATTTTTCTGATGTATATTATTTACACATACTCTGTTATATTCTTGTACTTTGGTGTAATTGTGATAATAGCAATGAAATGTTCTTTTGTTTTGCGTTCTGATTTGTCGTCTTCTCAACTCAACCTGGACTTTCCCGAAAGGGGAGGTTTGGGTCGTTTTTTATCCACTGTCTAAGTCTCCATTGAACTCTAGATTTTCATCGCTCCAAAGCACTTCTAAATTTTTGTTTAGTTTCGAGGCTATCAAAACCAATACTAAGGCACTGCCTTTGAAATTTAGGTTGATATAAATTTGTGTAGGTGGTGGCAACTTGATTCTAACTTTGGTTTTGTGCTTCAAACCATTTTTTGACACTATCTCAAGTTTAATTTCTTATTGTAATGTAATAGTACCGTATGGATGATGTTTTTTTTATTATATTCTTCATTGTTAACAGTTTGGCTTTGATCTATATTGATACTACCTTTCAGAATCAATCCTTTTACTTTGAAGCAACACTCTAGCATCAATGATTCGACACTATTGTTTGATGTCGATCGGTTAATTTCCATTATCGACTCAGATTTGGTCTTGATCTTACATCCTTTTCCTTAAGCAAAAATGGCTTTGAATCTGGTTCGACCGTCACTTCATAAGATTTGGAAAGGGGGTCAACACATATTAGAACAAGTGTGTAACAACCCACGTATTTTACGAAAATATATTTAAATGTTCTATTTAAATATAATATTGTTGATCGAATATTAGTCAAAAAATTCACTTTTTGCATATGGATGAATTTGGACTCAAAATCACTTCCATTGAGTTCAAAATGCCATTTACGACCTTTAAAACTATAAACATCGATATATTTGGAGAGGGTGAGATTTGTGGACTTTTGAGTAAGGCTTTATTAGCCAAGATAGCCCGTTAAAACGTAAGTAGGCAGCGCCCTACTTAATCCATCTACCTACCTCCCCAATTCATTACTTTTCATTATTCCTACAACTTCCAAATCCTTAAGGAAGAGGAAATTAATATTCCTAAGCTCTAATCTTAGGAATTTTAGCAAAATCTTATCAAATCCAAGGAGAAAATTTGAGTAAGCCATCTCTATCTTCTCTATCTCAATACCTCTTTGAGTTTTGGGGATTTTTCCTAAACCTTGTTCTTGCAATTGGCTTATTTATATGTTTATGTGGAAGAATTGTAAGCTACATGCGAAGAGAAGTTGATTTGGATAGGTTTTGATTCATCTCTTTGCATTCTACGATCAAAGGTGAGTTCTTACAAACTAAAATTTATGCCTCCACCGTTTACACTAGTCTAGTGTGCATTCGACATGTATTTGTGTGTATTAATTTGATTGTGTTAATTGGCTTGTGTGATAACATTTCCAACTTATGAATTTTGATTTCATTCGCTGAGTTTTGGTTTCATTCCGATGAATTTCTTGTGTACACTCTTGTACGGATGTTTGTTCACATGCTTTAGTGTTATAGTAAGTGTATTTAACATATCCAATACCTAAAGTAAACATATATCGATTCGGAGCCATAAAGAATTGTTTTTCACCTTGAAAAACAATATCAGAGCTGGTCAGACGTCTAGAATAAATTTCAGACGTCTAGCCAGGACCTGGGAATTGGCAGTGGCCAAATTCAGACATCTGAAACCTATTTTCAGACGTCTAAAATAGAGGTCCAGACGTATGATTTTATCTGCTGCCCTGTTTTTTTTACTGTTGACCAGTGGAGACCACAGTCAACAGTTTAGGTCCATTCAGGCTCTTTACCGAACGCGTTTTGGCCCATTTTGACTTTTTGTGACTTTTCAGTTTCTCTAGTTAACAGATTTCTATGTTTTGATTTCATGAACTTTCTATTTATTCATGGTGAATAAAATTATAATCAATAGTCATGAGATTTGGTTTATGTTATTAAAACGTGATTTCTTAGTTCGATAGTTATTTTGATTGCTATTACACAAGATTTGCCACTTAGAAATAGTAAAAGAAAGGGTTTTTAAATTATTAGTAGATGCCAAATATTTTACTAAATGGTTCTTGATTCTACTTCATTATAGGAAGTTATTTCCCAAATTGTTTTACTATCTACTAGTATATGATTTTATAAACCTTTTTCTCGTTCGTATGAGAAATCTAATTAAACATCTTAGTAAAAACAAGGACTATGACCCCTTGAGTTTACTTTGATGGTTAATTCTTGGACTCGTTCAATTGAAAAACCATGGCAATGATTATTTTATGTTTTTAGTGGATCGTACAACTTGTTCGTTACTATTCGAGTAGAGCTAGTTGTTATGGGACATATTGCTAAACTCTTATAATTACCAGTTTGGAGTAAGTTGCACTACCTTGGATCAATTGTGATCTTTTCATGATTTTTTTTTGATGATCTTTGGATCATCCTGAGGAACTTTGGTTGAATGAGAGACTCTGGTTCACTCCAGCGAGGTCACTACCCACAGGCCTTCTGGCCATTTCGGAGGTTCGGCTCAACATATAGGCTAGCTACCTAGAGATCGCGTCTCATCTTGATACACGGGTTGGTTGAGTCTTCAACCTCCCAGGTTGAGTCTTCAGACTCCCATCTCAAGGCTCACCCCCTTGTTTTCTCTGTGATTTCTGGATTTCTATTTTTTGATTTCTGGAATTTGAAAATTTATTGATATTAATTTATCAATCTTAGTTTATTGACATTAATTTGTCAATCTGGGTTTCTTTGACATATATGTTATCAATTTTCTTATTTATTTGATATGATTTATCATTTCCGTGAGTAACTACATAACTTTGGATGAGATATTCTTTTATAGCTCTATTATAGTTTTAGTGTAGTGCTAAGGGCACCCCAAAATGTTCTTCCTAATACTACGACTAAAAAATATCACAAGAATTAGTATTACACTCTTCTTAAAACCACACACTTAAAAATAGGGGCTACCACACTGTTTTATCCTATTTCTATTTTGCTCGATTTTCGTTCGTCATCATTTGTAAACCCGATCAATGAGCTAAACCCTATATCTATAACCGATCAACGAATTCGACATCGCAATATACAAAAGTCGCAAATAAGGTTTGAATTAAGCGAAGTAGAAGAGAAGTGAGAGATTAGGGTTTTCGGATCATCAAACAATTTAGTGATTATCGTAAAATTTGAGTTTTCCCACAAGAGATGTGAAGAAGACGACGATTACGAGAGATTAGGATATTTAGATTAGCTTAGTACATGATTAGTTCGACAAATAATGATTGAGTGAGAGATTAGAATGGAGAGGTAATGTGGTATTAAAAGCATACAAAATTTAATGAGTTATATTTTTTTAATAGCGGTATTTGGAATAACATGTTGGGGTGCCCTTAGCACCACACTAGTTTTATGAGATAAATTGTAGACATTCTTGAGTTCCACATTTATGTGTGTTCAATTTTATTATAGTATTTATGTGTCTGCATTTCTTTATATCTCCTATTATATGCCAGATTATGAGATAAGTATAGCTAGACCGATCCGTTTAATGTTTATTTCTTATAAATAATACTCGGGTCAGTCCCGAGTGTTACAGGTACTTCCACAAGACATCTAGCAGGACCCAGTTCTTTATTTTGACTTACTACATTTGTGTCGTAGTTTATGTTAATCTGTATATTAAACAACGACTCTTTTGGAATGTATTATTATCTACTCTTTTATAGTATAGTGGACCTTTTTTGCCACTACCTCTATGTATACACTATGGTGTTATTATTCATATCTATTCCACCTTCGTGATATGAATATTCTGTGTCTGACTCTGATTATTGTTTTGTATTTTATATTGCTTTTCGAATTATATTTAGCCACTATGTAGTAGATTTGGACTTGAATTAGATGTGTCGGATCTACTCATAAGATTTAAAAAGTAAGACCACATTATCCAACATATTTAACACTCATTCAAAGCTAATATAAAGAGGGTCACTCCTCAACAACCTTATTCATCATGTTAGTTGACACCATTGCTTGCAATGGCCTTGGCTAACATGAGTATAGAGGCGGGGGTTACACTTGGTATCAGAGCCAAGTTCGAAACAATATAAGATATTATGGCGAGGTTCATTGTCTTAAGTTTCTCTTAAGAAATCGTGCTTAGGATTTAGATCGAGTCTTAGGACCTATCATATCCCATCTTATATTATGATTCCTTGTTCATTGATTTGAAATCCTTCTGAGAAAAATAATTTTCTCCTTTCTTATCTTAAAGAAAAATGTCTACGCATGCCCGCTCGAACACCGCTCAACCTCTTGTCACTCCTGTCGTGAGAGTATATATGACAACTTAGCAACTTCTTGATCTCGTGACAAATGCCCAAGCGGTAGGAACTACCGCTACAACTACGCATCCCAAGTCTGCGTTTGCTAACTTATACTGAGATTACACCAAGCTCAGTGGAAAAAAAATTTAAGGGCACCGAAAGTGTTATGGATGTCCAAGCTTGGGTCAAATCATGCGAACGCATATTTTCTCGCATGAATCTTAAGGACTTGTATTGAGTTCAGGTAGCTTCTAGTATGCTTGAAGGTAGAGCACTTGATCGGTATGAGCTCTTAATATCTAAAATCCAAGAGAAGGACCTAACATGGGAGAAATATCAGGAAAAGTCTGAGGCAAAGTTCATACCTAAAAGTGAGAAAGTGGGATTAGCTCGGAGTTTTATGGACCTTGTTCAAGGTAGCTCTTCTATGGCCGAGTACGCTGCATCTTTTGACTCTTTCTCTAAATATGGGCTTGAGTATGTTGATGCCGCAAAAAAAAAAAAAAAAAAAAAAAAAAAAAAAAAAAAAATTGAAAATTTATTTGTGGGTTCAACTAGATTCTTAAGAAATCTTTACTAGTTAAATTGGCTATGCCTTTTGATGAGCTAGTGGCTATCACACTTAGTCTTGAGGAAGCTGATAAAGAGAGTGATGTTGAAGTTGTGAGCTCAAAGAAGAACTCCAACAATAAGAGGAATCACGACAACAAACCCAAGTCTTATCCAAATAAGAAAGGTATACAAATAGCTCTCGAAGCTAAAGCTTTTAAGTACGGAAAAAGGGAATGCTACAATTGCGGAGAGAATGATCATTATGTCAACAAGTATCCCAAGCCCCGCGTATTTAGTTACTATAGACTCAGAGCCATTTAATATCTTCGTGCTCCAAACGTCCTAATAAGAAGGAGGGAAAATTAAATGTCATGCAAGCCCTTAGTAACTTCTTCCAAGCAAGGTAATTTTCATTCTATTCTTGATGGGATTATTGATTTTTATGGACATCCTACATGAGTTCTTTTTGATATGGGTGCATCTCATTCTTTTGTATCACAAAATTTTGTTGATGATAATTCTTTGGATGCCTTATGTTTGATGACCTCAGAAAGGATTGTGAATCTGGTTGGTGGATCCGCAATGCTTAGTTTATTATGTGAAAATGTCGAGATTATTTTGAGCGGTTATTCTTTCCAAGCCGATTTGCATGTGATTCGCTTTATAGGCTTCCGAATTATATTGGGAATGGATTGGCTTCGCCATTATGAGGCTCACATCCATTGTCCTGAGAGCACTATCCAATTTTGACATCCTCAATCCATCGATCGAATTTCCATAGTACTTAAGGATTTTAGTTTGGACGTTGTGGCCTCTTTATATACTTTAAATCCTAGGGATGACGATAACAATGATGAAGAGGTGGCTATTTCTCGAATCTGTGTTGTTCGAGAATTTCTCGACATATTTGAGCATGTCTTAGGAATACCACCCAAGCGATCAATTGAGTTCCAAATTAATTTAACCCCCGGAGTTCTGCCAATTACTCGTCCTCCTTATCGACTGTCTAATAAGGAAAATGAAGAGATGCGAAAGCAATTATCCGAATTAGAGAAGAAGCAGTTTATTCGCTCTAGTTCCTTACCTTGGGGAGCGTCAGCGATTTTTGTAAAGAAATCTGATGGCACACTTAGGCATTACATCGACTTTCACAATCTAAATGATCTCAATATCAAGAATAAATATCCTCTACCGCGGAACGATGATCCGATCAACTTAGTGGTGCTAAAGCCTTTTCTCAATTGGACATAGCTACCGGATTCCATCAACTACGCATTATGGAGGATACCATTCCATTGACGTTATTTCATACCCGATATGGATCTTATGAATGACTAGTATTGTCTTTTGGTTTGATGAATGCTCCAGCTTACTTTGTCGACCTTATGAATCGTGTTTTTAAGGGCTTCCTTGATCAATTTGTTCTCATCTTCATTGATGATATTTTTGTGCATTCTAAATCCGAGGAAGAACATGAAAACCATCTCGGTGTTTTACTGGAGACTCTTAGGAGCAATCAATTGACAGCTAAATTTTCCAAGTGCTATTTTTGGCGATCTCATGTGAAATTCTTAGGACATATTATTTCCAAATCCAAAATTTCAATGGATCCTTCAAAGATTGAAGCGATTCAATTGGGAGAGGCCTGAGAGTGTAAAGAAAATCCGTAGTATCGTTGGATTAGCGGGCTACTACCGTCGGTTCATAAAAGACTTTTCAAAACTTTCTGTGCCTCTCACGAGTTTAACTAAGAAGGGAGTCAAGTACATTTGGTCGGGTAAATGTGAAACTGCTTTTCAAACACTAAAAAAACTCCTTTTCTATTCCCCTGTTTGTGTGAACCCCAAAGGGAATCAAGACTTGGTTGTATTTACTGATGCTATTTAAGTTGGTTTGGGAGCCGTTTTCATGCAAAGGGAGCATGTTATTGCTTATGATTCTGGGCAACTAAAACTGGTCGAACTCGATATGCCACTCATGATTTAGAGCTTGCGGCTATCGTTTTCGCATTTCATATTTAGCATCACTATCTTTTGGGAGAAAAGTTCCTTCTCTACATCGACCATAAGTCATTAAAATATTTGTTTTCCCAGAAAGAACGCAATTTGCAGGAGAAACGTTTGATTGAATTCCTTGCTTCTTATGATCTCGATATTTTATATAATCTTAGTAAGGGAAATCGAGTTGCTGATGCCCTTAGTTGAAAGCAACAAGTGGTTGTATTTATGATGATATCCGAGTGGAAGGATCTCAGAATTTTCTCCACTTGCGAAATTCAGAGCCCTGACTCTAATTCGAGTTACGCTCTTGTGTTGTGTAGTTTTGAGGCTCATCCCTCTCTTTTGGACTGCATTTGTGAAACTCAAAAGCTCGATACCGAATTGGCTCGCCTAAGCCAGAGTATTAGGGATAGATCAGGTGACGATGAGTTAAAAGATTTTTATGTTGGGATTCGAAAATTTGGAAAATTTATAGTGCCAAACATTGATGATCGCCACAAGGATATAGCGGATTCTCATCGTTCTAAATTCTCCATTCATCCCGGAAGTAGCAAAATGTATGCGGACGTGAGGCAACAATATTATTAGGAAGGAATGAAATCAGATATCGCTAACTTCATCAAAGATTTCATTACAGGTCAACTTGTTAAGGCCAAACACCAAAAGTCTGGCGAGTTATTGCAACCTCTTAACATCCCCATATGGAACTGGGATCATGCGTCCATGTATTTTATTGATGGTCTCCCTCATTCTCGATATGGCCATGATAGTTTATGGGTGATTGTGGACAAACTTAGCAAATCCACACACTTTATTCTTATTCGATTTAATTGAACCGTACGTCTCTTGGCCAAATTCTATGTCAAAGAGATTGTTAAATTACATGGGATCCCCACTTTAATTGTTAGTGATCATGATCCATTATTTACCAGTACATTTTGGAAAAGTCTTCAAAAAGATTTGGGAATAAATCTAAGTTTTAGTACCACTTATCATCCTCAGTCCGGTGGACAAATGGAGCTTGTGAATCAAATTCTTGAAGATCTTCTTCATGCTTGTGTGCTTGATTTTGGTGGAAGTTGGGAAGATCATATTTCCCTGGTTGAATTTTCATATGACAATAGCTTCCAATCAAGTATCGGTATGGCGCCTTTCGAAGCTCTTTACGAGAGGCTGTGCCGATCTCTTTCATGTTAGCTTGAAGCCGAAGAGAAGCCCGTTCTAGGTCTAAACTTGTTCGTGATTCCACGTAAAAGATAGATCATGTTCGTCGTCGAATGAAAGAAGCTCAAAATCGGCCAAAGTATTATGCTGATAACCAGAGGAGGAAATTAGAATTTTCTGTGGGAGATCTTGTATTTGTTCGTGTTTAACCCATGAAGAGTGTTGTGCAATTTTGTTGATCGAGGAAATTAGCACCAAGATATATTGGCCCCTTTCCAATTACCAAACATATCGGTCTCATGGCTTATCATCTTTCATTACCAGCTCAATTCTACGCTATTCATGATGTGTTTCATATTTCTTAACTCCGAAAGTGCCTTAGAGGTTCCAAATCTATTCTTGTGTCGAATATAGTGGAAAAAATCGAGATTTCACCAAATTCAACCTATAAGCATCAACCCATTCGGATTGTTGCAACGGGAGTTAAACGTTTTTGAAATAAAGATGTTCTTTTGTGAAATTCCAAAGGTCTTCTAATCCGAAGGATTGTTTTTGGGAACCCCGAGAATCAATCAAGCGAAACCATCTGGACTTACTCTCTCATGCTTTGTAAGGTGAATTTCTTGATTTTTTTTTTTTTTGTAATATAGATTTTCTTGATAATTGGTTGTTACCCTATAAGTTATTTTCCTTATGTAATCGTGGGGACACAATTTCTTTAAGGGGGAAGTCTATAACAACTCGCGTATTTTATGAAAATATATTTAAACGTTCTATTTAAATATAATATCGTTGATCGAATATTAGTCCAAAAAGTCACTTTTTCCATACGGATGAGTTTGGACTCGAAATCACTACCAGTGAGTTCAAAATGCCATTTACGACCTTTAAAACTATAAACATCGATATATTTGAAGAGGGTGAGATTTGTGGACTTTTGTGTAAGGCTAGGTTAGCCAAGACTAGCCCATTAAAACATAAGTAGGCAGCCCCTACTTAATTCATCTACCTACCTCCCCATTTCTTTACTTCTCATTATTCCTACAACTTCCAAATCCTTAAGGAAAAGGAAATTAATATTCCTTAGCTCTAATCTTAGGAATTTTAGCAAAAGCTTATCAAATCCAAGGAGAAAACATGAGTAAGCCATCTCAATCCCTCTTCTAGTTTTGGGGATTTTTCCTAAACCTTATTCTTGCAATTAGCTGATTTATATGTTTAGGTTGAGGAATTGTAAGCTACATGTGAAGAGAAGTTGATTTGGATAGGTTTTATTCATCTCCTAGCATTCTACAATCAAAGGTGAGTTCTTACGAACTCACATCTATGCCTCAAGCATTTACGCTTGTTTAGTGTGCCTTTTGGCATTTATTTGTGTTTATTAATTTGGTTGTGCTGATTAGCTTGTGTGATAACACTTTGAACTTATGAATTTTGATTTCATTCGATGAGTTTTGGTTTCATTTCAGTGGATTTCTTGCATAAACTCTTGTATGGATGTTTGTTCACATGCTTTAGTGTTATAGGAAGTGCTTTCAACATACCCAATATCTTAGAGTAAACATATATTGATCCAGAGACATAAAGCATTATTTTTCACCTTGGAAAACAATATTAGAGCAGGTCAGACATCTGGAATAAATTGCAGATGTCTGGCCAAGACCTGGGAATTGGAAGTGGCCAGATTCAGATGTCTAAAACCTATTTTTAGACGTATGAACCAAACCAGACGTCTGAAATATGGGTCCAAACATTTGATTTTACCTGCTGCCCTGTTTTTTTTACTATTGAGCAGTAGAGAACACGGTTGACAGTTTAGGTCCATTCAGGCTCTTTCCCGATTGAGTTTCAGCCCACTTTGACTTTATTTCGTGACTTTTCAGTTTCTCTGGTTAGCAGATTTCTGTGTTTTGATTTCATGAACATTCATTTTATTCATGGTGAACAAAATTATAATCAATAGTCATGAGATTTTGTTTATGTTATTAAAAAAAATTTTCTTATTTCGATTGTTATTTCGGCCGCTATTACACGAGATTTTCCACTTTCGAAATAGTAAAAGAAAGGGTTTTTAAATTATTAATAGATACCAATTTTTTTGATAAATGGTTCTTGATTCTACTTCAATATAGGAAGTTATTTTCCAAATTGTTTTACTATCTACTAGTATATGATTTTATAAACCTTTTTCTTGTTCGTATGACAAATCTAATTAAACGCCTTAGTAAAAACAAGGACTATAACCCCTTGCGTTTACTTTGATGGTTAATTCTTGGACTCGTTCGATTGAAAAACTGTGGCAATGATTGTTTTATGTTTTTAGTGGATCATATAACTTGTTCGTAACTATTCAAATAGAGCTAGCGATTATGGGACATATAGCTAAACTCTTATAATTACTAGCTTGGAGTAAGTTGCACTACCTTGGATCAGTTGTGATTTTTCAGGATTTTATTCATTTTGATGATCTTTGGATCATCCTAAGGAACTTTGGTTCACTAAGGGACTCCGGTTCACTCCAGCGGGATTGCAACCCATAGGCCTTCGTTGAATTTCAGAGTTTTGGCTCAACATAGGCTATCTACCTAGAGATCACGTCTCATCTCGATACACGTGTTGGTCGAGTCTTCAGACTCCTAGGTTGAGTCTTCACGCTCCCATATCGAGGCCTACCCCCTTGTTTTCTCTGTGATTTCTGGATTTCTAGTTTTTGATTTCTAAAATTTGAGATTTTATTGATATTAATTTATCACTCTTAGTTTATTGGTATTAATTTATCAACCTGGGCTTCTTTGACATCTGTGTTATCAATTTTCGTATTGATTTGATATGATTTATAATTTCTGTGAGTAGCTATATAACGTAGGATGAGATATTCTTTTATAGCTCTATTATAGATTTATGAGATATATTGTAGACATTCTTTAGTTCCACATTTATGTGTGTTCACTTTCATTATAGTATTTATGTGTCTGAATTTTTTCATATCTCCTATTATATGCCAGATTAAGAGATAAGTATAGCTAGACTAATCCGTTTATTGTTTATTTCTTATAAATAATACTTGGGTTCTGCCCGAGTGTTGCAGATGTTCCCACATGACTTCTAGCAGGATCCAGTTCTTTATTTTGGCTTACTACACTAGTGTTGTAGTTTATGTTGAACGATATATGAGACATCGACTCTTTTAGCATGTATTATTGTCTACTCTTTTATAGTATAGTGGACCTTGTTTGGCCACTACCTCCTTGTATACACTATGCTGTTATTATTCACATCTATTCCGCCTTCGTGATATGAAAATTCTGTGTCTGACTCTGATTATAGTTTTGTATTTTATATTTCTTTCCGAATTATATTTAGCCATCGTGTAGTAAATTTGGACTAGAATTAGATCGGATCTACTCATGAGATTTAACATTCGTTCAAAGCTAATATATAGAGGGTCGCTCCTCAACAACCTTACTCATCATTTACTTGACACCATTGCTTGCAAAGGCCTTGGCTAACGTGAGTATAAAGTTGAGGGGTTACACTTGGTATCAGAGCCAAGTTCGGAACAATATAAGATATTATGGCAAGGATCATTGTCCTTAATCTCTCTTAGAAAATCGTGTCTATTATTTAGATTGAGTCTTAGGACCCATCATATCCCATCTTATATTATGATTCGTTGTTCATTGATTCGAAATCCCTTTGAGAATAACATTTTTCTCCTTTCTTTTCTTAATGAAAAATGTGTATGTGTGCCCTTGTGAACGTCGCTCAACCTGTTGCCGCTCCTGTCGCGGGAGTATATATAATAACTCGGCAACTTCTTGATCTCGTGACAAATGCCCAAGCGGCAGGAGCTACCGCTACGACTATGCATCCCAAATCTGCGTTTGCTAGCTTATGTAGCGATTACACGAAGCTCGGTGGAAAAGTTTTTAAGGGCACCGAAAGTGTTATGGATGTCCAAGCTTGGGTCAAGTCACGTGAATGCATATTTTCTCGCACGAATCTTGAGGACATGCATCTAGTTCAGGTAGCTTCCAGTATGCTTGAAGGCAGAGCAATTAATTGGCATGAGCTCTTAATCACTAAAATCCAAGGGAAGGACCTAACATGGGAGAAATTCCAGGAAAATTTTGAGGCAAAGTTCATACTAAAAGTGAGACAACGGGATTAGCCCGGCGTTTTATGCGCCTTGTGCAAGGTAGCTCTTCTGTGGCCGAGTATGCTACATCTTTGATTCTCTCCAAATACGGGCTTAAGTATGTTGACGTCGCAAAGAAGAAGAATCGAAAATTTGTTTGTCGGCTTAACCAGATCCTTAAGAAATCTTTGCTACATAAATTGGTCGTGCCTTTTTATTAGCTAGTGGATATCTCGCTTAGTCATGAGGAAGCCGATATAGAGAGCAATGTTGAAGTTGTGAGCTCTAAAAAGAACTCCAACAATAAGAGGAATCATGACAACAAACCCAAGTCTTATACAAATAAGAAAGGTACACAAATAGCTCTTGAAGCTAAAGCTTTTAAGTACGGAAAAAGGGAATGCTACAATTGCTGAGCAAAAGATCATTATGCCAACAATTACCCCAAGCCCCATGTTTTTAGTAACTGTAAGACTCAGGGACATTTAATATCTTCGTGCTCCAAACATCCTAATAAGAAGGAGGGAAAGCTAAAGGTCATGCAAGCCCCTAGCAACACTTCTTCCGTGCAAGCTAATTTTCATTCTATCGTTGATGGAATTATTGATTTTTGTGGACATCCTAGACAAGTTCTTTTTGATACGGGTGCATCTTATTCTTTCTTATTCTTTTATATCACAAAATCTTGTTGATGCTAATTCTTTGGATGCCTTATGTTTGATGACCTCATTAAGAATTGTGAATCTGGTTGGTGGATCCACAATGCTTAGTTTATTTGGTTAAAATGTTGAGATTATTTTGAGTGGTTATTCTTTCCAAGCCGATTTGTATGCGTTTCGCTTTATAGGCTTTGGAATTGTATTGAGAATGAATTAGCTTCACCATTATGAGGGTTATATCCATTGTCCTAAGAGGACTGTCCATCTTCGACATCCTCAATCCATTGGTCAAATTTCCATAGTACTTAAGGATTATAGTTTGGATGTTATGGCCTCTTTATATACTTTAAATCCTAGAGATGAGGATAACGATGATGAAGAGGTGACTATTTCTCGAAACTGTGTTGTCGAGAATTTCCCAACATATTTGAGCCTATCTCAAGAATACCACCCAAGCGAGCAATTGATTTCCAAATCTCTGCCAATTACTCGTCCACCTTATCAATTGCCTAACAAGGAAAATGAAGAGATTTGAAAGCAATTATCCGAATTATAGAAGAAGTAGTTTATTCGCCCTAGTTCCTCGCCTTGGGGAGCGTCAGCTATTTTTGTAAAGAAATTTGATGGTACACTTAGGCTTTGCGTCGACTATCACAAGCTTAATGATTTCACCATCAAGAATAAATATCCTCTACCGTGGATCAATGATTTATTCGATCAACTTAGTGGTGCTAAAGCCTTTTTTCAATTGGACTTAGCAACAGGATTCCATCAACTACGCATTGCGGAGGATAGCATTCCATTGACGTCATTTCGTACCCGGTATGGATCATATGAATAGCTAGTAATGTCTTTTAGTTTATTGAACGCTCCAACTTACTTTGTCGACCTTATGAAATGTGTTTTCAAGGGCTTTCTTGATCGATTTGTTATCATCTTCATTGATGATATTATTGTGTATTGTAAAACCGAGGAAGAACATGAAAACCATCTCCGAGTTGTATTGGAGACTTTTAGGAGCAATCAATTGAAAGAAAAAATTTCGCCATTTTTGGCGATCTTGTGTGAAACCCTTAGGAAATATTATTTCCAAATCTATAATTTCAGTGGATCCTTCAAAGATTGAAGTGATTAAAAATTGGAAGAGGCCTGAGAGTGTAATGGAAATCCGTAATTTCCTTGGATTGGCGGGCTACTACCGTCGGTTGATAAAATACTTTTCAAAAATTTTCGTCCCTCTCACGAGTTTAACTAAGAAGGGAGTCAAGTACATTTGGTCGGAAAAATGTGAAACTGCTTTTCAAAAGCTGAAAAAACTCCTTTCTGATTCCCCGGTTCTTGTGAACCCCGAAGGGAACCAAGATTTGGTTGTACTAACTGATGCTAGTCATGTTGATTTGGGAGTCGTTCTCATGCAAAGGGGGCATGTTATTGCTTATGCTTCTAGGCAACTGAAAATGGCCGAAACTTGATATGCCACTCATGATTTAGAGCTCGAGGCTACCGCTTTCGCACTTCGTATTTGGCGTCACTATCTTTTGGGAGAAAAGTTCCTTCTCTACATCGATCATAAGTCATTAAAATATTTGTATTCCCAGAAAGAAATCAATTTGCGGCAGCAATGTTGGATTAAATTCCTTGCTTCTTATGATCTCGATATTTTATATACTCCTAGTAAGGGAAATCGAGTTGCTGATGCCCTTAGTTGAAAGCAACAAGTGGTTGTATTTATGACGATATTCGAGTGGAAGGATCTCAGAATTTTATCCGCTTGCGAAATTTACAGCTGCGACTCTAATTCGAGTTCCACTCTTGTGTTGTGTAGCTTTGAGGCTCATCCCTCTCTTTTGGACCTCATTTGTGAAGTTCAAAAGCTCGATCCCGAATTGGCTTGCCTAAGCCAAAGTATTTGGATAATAAGGTGACGATGAGTTGAAATATTTTAATATTGATTCTCATAGTGGCATTCGAAAATTTGGAAGATTTATAGTGCCAAACAATGATTGTCTCCGCATGGATATTTTAGCGGATTCTCATCATTCTAAATTTTCCATTCGTCCCGGACGTAGCAAAATGTATGCAGACATGAAACGACAATATTACTGGGAAGGAATGAAATCGGATATCGCTAACTTTGTCAAACATTGCATTATAGTTCAACTCGTTAAGGTTGAACACTAAAAGCCCGACGGGTTATTGCAACCTCTTGACATCCCCATATGGAAGTGGGATCATGTTTCCATGGATTATATTGACAGTCTCCCTCGTTCTCGATTTGGCTATGACAGTTTATCGGTGATTTTGGATTGACTCGCTAAATCCACACACTTTATTCCTATTCGATCTAATCGAACTGTGCCTCTCTTGGCCAAATTTTGTGATAAAGTGATTGTTAAATTACATGGGATCCCCACTTCAATTGTTAGTGATTGTGATCCATTATTTACTAGTGGATTTTGGAAGAGTCTTCAAAAAGATTTGGGAACAAAACTAAGTTTTGGTACCGCTTATCATCCTCTGTCTAATGGACAAACGAAGCGTGTGAAGCAAATTCTTGAAGATCTTCTTCGTGCTTGTGTGCTTGATTTTGGTGGAAGTTGGGAAGATCATATTTCCCTGTTTGAATTTTCATACAACAATAACTTCCAATCAAGTATCGGTATGGCGCCTTTCAAAGCTCTTTACAGGAGGTCGTCCCGATCTCCTTCATGTTGTCTTGAAGTCAAAGAGAAGATGGTTCTAGGTCCAGACATTGTTCGTGATTCCACAAAAAAGATAGATCTCATTCGTCATCGAATGAAAGAAGCTCAAAATTGGCAAAAGTCTTATGCCGATAACCGAAGAAGGAAATTAGAATTTTTGTCTTAGATCTTGTATTTGTTCGTATTTCACCGATGAAGGGTGTTTTTCTATTTAGTCGATTAGGAAAATTAGCACCATGATAAATTGGCCCTTTTTCAATTCCCAATGGTATCGGTCCTGATGCTTATCATCTTTTATTATCGACTCAATTCTCCGCAATTCATGATGTGTTACATATTTCTCAACTTTGAAAGTGCCTTAGAGATTCTGAATATATTCTGAGCCGAATATAGTGGAAAAATCAAGATTTCACAAAATTCAACCTATGAACAACAACCCATTTAGATTGTTGCAGCGGAAGTTAAACGTCGACGAAATAAAGATGTTGCTCTTTTGGAAGTCCAAAGGTCTTCTAATCCAAAGGATTGTTCTTGGGAACTCCGAGAATAAATCGAGTGAAACCATTCAGACTTACTCTCTCATGCTTTGTCAGGTGAACTTCACGACTTAATTTTTTTCTAATATAAATTTTCTTGATAATTGGTTGTTACCGTATAAGTTTTTTTTTCCTTAAGTAATTGCGGGGATGCAATTTCTTTAAGGGGGAAGTCTATAACAACCCACGTATTTTACGAAAATATATTTAAATGTTCTGTTTAAATATAATATCGTTGATTGAACATTAATCCAAAAAGTCACTTTTTGCATACAGATTAATTTGGACTCGAAATCACTTCCATTTAGTTAAAAATGCCATTTATGACCTTTAAAACTGTAACGACCCGGATTTTTAGTTAATTTATTTAAATATTTAATATTGTTTTAAATATTGAGTTGATAATAAACATGAATTTTATATGGAATTTATTGATTTAATAATCGATATACGATTTAATTTTTAGTATATTGAATTATCGTAATACGAAATATAATTGAAATCGAAGTTAGAGAACAGAATTAAAACAATTCGGATGATCAGTATTAATTGTATTTGAATATAGACGATAATAAAAATATTTTATTATCATTGAATTGATTATTTCTGGGTTTAAATTAATTTATATCAATTTAATATGGTTATTTTTTATGTACGTTCAAATATAATTTCAGAATCTATTCTGTTGAGTTCTGAATAGCGAATAACTTTGGAAATGTTGGTCGTCGCGATTAAATAGTGGTTCATGTTTGAAAATTAGAGACTACGAGATATTTTGAGTTATTATATCATACATATTCTAATCAAATCCTTTGTAATATATCCTTTTCATCAAAATTAATTGAGCTATGTGAGTTTTCAAATCGCATGCTTAGTTGAAATGAAACACATAAAGGAATAAATATCAGCACATGCCTACGTTGAAATAAGGTACCCTATTCAGTACCTTTTGAAACGACCTTCCCCTTTCTTTTGTTATATAAATTATGTTGCTACTCCTTTCTTTCAAACAAAAATCAATTCCGTTATATATTGAATAAATAAGTCGATCAGAGGAAAAAATGGTGGAAATCTTTAATCGAATGGCTTGTATTCGATCTCCAGTAAGTCGTGCGTCTTGGAAGAGGATCCATGCTCAGGTAAATACTTTGTGGTTGGTGCAATCATTGTTTCCTGGTTCCGACTTTTGAAATCGCGAGTTCAATATTCAAAAGGGAATTCAATTTAATCCCTAAAAGAATCCAAAGATGAAATCTTTTCTAGTTTATTCAAGCATGTTCTCTTTGCATGCGATGCTTCTGAGAGGGATTCGATTGTTGTACGATGCTTCCAGGGGTGTTCGAATTTGTTAGCAGCAAGTTAGGGGTTTCTGATCAATTAGAAGAGGGTGCGATGGGAGTTGTCGTGGTCTGTTGGAGATCGACGAAGGGGGTTCCGTCTTCATTAAGGAGTTCGATCTGGTTGATGATAAACTAGGTAATGAGGGCCCGTGAAACAATGGTCTGTAGCAGAAGAAATTGGTGTTCAGAGTAGCGTTGGATTAAAGTTCACCATCGCGAGACGTTTGAAGCTCAAACATGCTGAGGCAAGCGAAGTTGATTTGGGAAGTTCGATGGATAAACATGGATGGTTCGGCGGTCCATAGTCTCAACAGTACTGTGTATATGCAGCTAGGGTTGAATTTGGTTGAAGATAAAGCCATCGATTTGAGGAAAAACAGTACTCAATAAAGAGTTTGAAGTTTTGGCATTCAAGTATGGAAGGGTGATTGATTTAAGGTTCGGGAAAAGAATGCAGTATTGATGAGACCAGATTATAGATCGATGGGTTAGAGAAGATTGTACAAGGATTTAGGTAATTTAAATAAAATTAGCTAGTTAATGTTTTTCTTATTTAAATTAAAATAGCTTAATCCAAACTTGTTAAATTTTTATATAATGTCATTTTAACAAAGGAAGTCATGTTAGGGGTATACGGGATTTTATTGAATAAAGTTAGTCGAGTAATTCATAACGGGAATTTAAAATTAACTGGATATTCAGCGCAAGTAAAATCACGATGAGTAAACTCACTCTCTGGTTCGATTATAGTTTATTATAATCAATTTTTTATTTAATTTATACGTTGTTTGATGGTTGATTGTTTGCATTGCTATTTATTGATAAATTATGATTATTATAAATATATTAGTTTTTTAGAATTGGTGCTTGTGGTTATTATATATATTGGTGGTTAGATTCTCGCAGTACCATTAGCGGATGCCCGCAGTATCATTAGCAGATGACCCTATACGCCCCACGCTATGATAGTGGATGACCTTCTATACTGCGATATCCTGCCTCGAAGCAGGATGGGTATTATTTATGTTGGCTAATGTCTGTGGATGCAGGGAAAACAGGTTGGAGGGATCCAACTGTATTCCTCAAAAATATAATTATTTGTTTGTTTTCATATATATTGTCATATATGATGTGTTTGAAAACCTGTGATTAATACTTGGGTGTTTTTGATTGGTTGAATATCACAGGGCCTAAATGTTGATTTATAAAAATGTCATGAAAAGAATATTTCGAGATTTAAAATGGAAAATCTATTTTTCAAAAATAGAATTTGAATTTCGAATGGGCTAAGAAATATTTACTTGTTTTGAACAATAAAAACAAGTAATGCAATTTATAAACAATGTTTATAAATTTAATAATACAGAAAATTGAAGTGAATTTATAAACGATATTTATAAATAAAGGTGAAAATTATCATTTGGATAGTTTAAAATTTAAATTCTAATATGAATTTAAAATGAGAACTGGGATCGTGTTAAAAAAGGAAACAATGGTATTTATTCCATTGTTCGGAATATAAATTAAACTAAAATAAATCCATATGGATTTAGGATATTCGCAACAACCTGGGGATTTCCGGTCGTAAATACATTTATTATATTTATGTCAACCTTCCAAACACCGAAAACAACGGAACGTTATTAGAAAGAATTTAGAGGGTGAGATAAGAAAGAAAGAAATATTAGAATAGAATAAGAAGAAGAACCAACACAACACAGAGTCTCACATCGCAGCGGAATAAAATATAATACATAGATATCTTTATTGAAAACTAAAAGAAATATACTTACATGCATCAGAGTACAGCAGACACATCTGGACAGTTATAACAACCTGTCCTCAAATACAGCACACTATAGAATATTCTAGGTAAAATCATACGTCTGATCTCCTCCAGCACGTCTTCTGAACTTCGTAATATCCAATAACCTGAACCTGTACAACCCGGTCTAACCCAAGCATTACAAATACCGGGTCAGTCTGGTGAACCAGAGTGAGAAAAACTTGCTAAGTTTAAATAACATCCATATTGATTTTAAGTCAAAAATCTTTTTGGAAGAAAAGGATAATAGTAAGACCAAATCCACAAATAAACACAGACGGTTTTTACTTTAGTATAACCCAAACCTGTTTTGGAATCATATCTTGTCTGATATTATAGTAGTGTCTAAATACAAATAAATAGAATCCAGCAGAAGGCTTGCATCTCATGCTCCACATATATAGTATACAAACAAAACCGCGGGCGCTTATTGGAGATTGGATTCCAACTATGGCAAGGTATGGAACCACCTTCCGATAGTGTATCTCTAGAGGTGAATACACTGGGTTCAATAAGAATGTCTTGCGACCCAGCCACAAATGACCAACCACTCATTTCGCTTGAGTGTATCGAATGTATATCACCAACGGTTGGGCTCAAACCACCGTTTCCCGAAAGGGTCAGCATCGATATAGATTAAAGAAGGAAATGAAATTTCTCTAGATAGGTGATTATACACCCTAATGGGAGCGACCCATATAGCCATGCCACCTGCCCGATTTTTGTCATTTCCCGGTTGATGAGGCTTGAGGTTAGAATCGTCTTCTTGATTATTTGGTCATCATTCATGTAACACCCTAAGTCCGTTAGTGTCACTCACAAAGGGAACGCACTAAGTTCTGTGGAGCATTTAGGGTAAAAGATGCAGATAAATTACAAGACAGACAGAAATTTAACAGCGGAAAATAAAACTTTGCTTTATTGATAAAATAGTTTGTACAATGATTACTTTACAATATCAGAGTATCATCTGTCTTACAAAATAAAGAAGCATAAAACAACATTCATATTCCCCAATTTTAGCAAGAACCAGCCATAGCATCTGAAAAGAGAATCCAAGCAAAACTTCGACAAATCTTCAAGCTGGGAAAGAGTGACAGTCCAACTTAACCTGAGCTATATTATTCCCTCCTTTACTACTTGGGGGGGGGGGGGGGACGGAAGAAAAGAAGACGAAAGAAAAACAGAGTCAGACATAAAGCCTGAGTAAATTCAGTAACTTCTAGCATGTGAACATGGAAAAACAAAACGACATGAATTAACTGAATACAAGATAACACCATGATGATAGGGTTGGCAAGATTAGACAAGATTAACACAAGATATGCTAAGATAAGATAAACTGGATTTATTCTAATACTTTCGCCGCTTCGCTATTTCCTTGTTATACTGGTTTCTATGTCTCTGCACTACCTAACTAGTGTCTCAACTAGTAACGGCAACGTGACTCCAATCCCTGTAGTTTCCATTGCCTTCAGGCATACACTTATTATTTATTACCTAGATCCAATCTAGGGTTTTCTATCAAGTGCTTTCTAGATTCAACTAGAGTTTACGCTATTTGCTGAACGCTTTTCGGATTCAGGGTTTATGCCACCTAGTCCAACTAGGGATTATGTTACCTGACGAACGATGCCCCCAAGTCTAGGACACACTACCTAGAGTGGTATATGTTCCTATACTTCCCCACGCATGTATCGCGAATCGTTATCGCTTGTCTAGATGCACATGTCCTGTAATGTGCGGCCCGAGTCCAGTGGCAGGGCAAATCAAGTAATACAAAACTCGGTCGGGAGCTTTCAGATATCTGTCGATGCAGATGCTAAGGTCTGTTTTTATTCCAGTGGCTATGGTCCCACTTGACCCCTCCCTCAACTAATGAAAGGCACACCTTGAAAAATGAGAACTATACGCAGGCCCGCGGTGCCCCACTATCCTATGGCCATCCTCACCCATAACTAGATAGCAAGTATATGGTCTTTTGGAGTTCTCCGCCTTTCTGCTTCACGTATCTCGATTGACTCAAGATGGATGGCAGACGACGAGCTGCTATCTCAGGGCTACCGTTTTCTCGCCGAATCACGCCGGTCCATCCTAGTCTTTAGTTGCCATATATTGCAACCAAGGCATACCCCTGGTTTTTCTAACGTAGACCTTAACCTCTGTGAGCCCAGGAGGATCATCTGCAGCCTCACAGAGGGATACCAAGAGTACCCTCACGTCCCCTCGAAGCCTCGGGCTTCGTAACCCAATTCGTTGGAGCCTTCTTTTTACTCAGACGGACATTCGCTCCTTCCCGTGTTATACTAAGAATTACTACTTAGTTCTACTAACTAAGGTTTACCACTTAGTTTCCAGAATCGTTGTTTTCTTAACTAAGGTTTACTACTTAGCTCCTTTTGACTAAGGTTTACTACTTAGTTCTCTTTCCCGTCAATTTGGATTGGTTAAGTGTCATTAGTCAATTCAAGCTAACTTAACCCTCTTCATTTATCCTGTTAAACTGGTTAAGTGTTATCAGTAACTCATGTTGACTTAACCCTACCACAAACCAAGTTATATTGGTTAAGTATTTCTTATTACTTAACCCTACCCCTTTCATCCTGTATTGGTTAAGTGTTCCTTTTTAACTTAACCTTGCCCGTCTGTTTTAACTAACATGTTATTTGTGGTTAAGTACCATCCCTTCATGTTTTAGACTTAGCCCTATTCCTTTATCACAATATGACGGTTAAGTGTTCAAGTTTACTTAACCCTGCGGTCTAGTCCAGCTAACATATCAAATTGGCTAAGTGTATTAAATTTTACTTAACCCCAACCTCTAGTCTGGTTAACATGTTAATTTGGGTAAGTGTATTAACTTTACTTAACCCCACCTTCTAGTCTAGTTAACATGTTAATTTGGCTAAGTGTTTTCTTAGTTACTTAACCCCTACCTCTAGTCTGGTTAACATGTTAATTTGGGTAAGTGTATTAACTTTACTTAACCCCACCTTCTAGTCTAGTTAACATGTTAATTTGGCTAAGTGTTTTCTTAGTTACTTAACCCCTACAAATCTTGTCTTGTTACCTTGTTAAGTTGGTTAGGTGTCCCTATGGACTTAGCCTTCCCATTCTAGCTTGACTGTGTTAAGTTGGTTAAGTGTTCCTACAGACTTAACCCTCCCATTCTAGCTTAACTGTGTTAAGTGTCTGTATGAACCTAACCCCACCCATTGGTTTGGTTACCATGTTGAATTGGTTAAGTGTCTTAGTTAACTTAACCCTACCATTCTTGTTCTAGCTTTAACTAAATAAATTAAAGCCGCGACCACTCACATTAGACAGATATTATTGCGAATACTGGATGTGCCGGTTGGTTCCGGGCAGGTTTACATCGCAACTCAGTCTAACCTCGGGTTAGGTATATTCGTGTTTTCTAAGTTCAAAGGGTTTTGATTTATTCTCAAATCAGGTTTTGAAAGTAACCCTCCCGTCCGTCGGATCAGTTAGGGATAGCCAGGGAGAGCAGGAAACTTGTATTTCCAAACCCAAGCCTAGACACTATCCTCTCTGTCACCCTAGAACTTTCTGGTGTCTTATTAAAAGAGATGTCGTTAATAAACCTTTAATTTGTCTAAATTTACATTTTCTCATTTAGGACAAATTCTATAAGTAAAGTATTCCTAATTTACTTATTTCCTAATTACTCTTTTAATGTAAATTGTCAACATTCATTCTTATGGCCCATTTCCCCCTCTATATCATTTTTATGCTTTTTGGTATGTAAACTATACCAAATTAAGTGTCACTAACCATGATTTTGCTAAACCTGACAATTACTCCCAATTATGGCCAATTTCAAATTTTATACCAATATGCAAAATTAGCTAATCCAATTCTGATTTAACATTTTAATTACAGTTCATGTCAAACTAGACTTATTATTCTAGTTCACAATTCATGTAAATGCAAGATTTACAAGTCAATACTAGATTCAAATTACACATCCTATAATTCATGTCAAATTTATCCAATTTGCATTTCTATGAACATGCCATAATACATGTTCCCAACTTATGCCAATTTCCAAGTTTAAAACTACGTTTTTAGTAAATTTCATATTTTGCCCAAATCGTATTCCCACCGTTCGTATAATCGTGATTCAATCTAGATTATAGATAAATCTAGATTCGTAGAAAATATGGAATGAACCAAAGATGCTATAAAAAAGGTAGACATAACAACTGGCATAAAATGATAATTTACTAATTACAGACCTAACGATTTTCACTGAAATTGATCTAAAACATTGAAGGCCTACAGGTCTGAAAATCTTATGACATAAAAAGGGTTAAATAACGACGTAGGTTCAAGAGCATGGGTAGACCTAACTTAATAGGTAAATTCCCAAGATCTAAAACCAAAGAAAACTAAGAATAGAAAGAATAGATAATCAGGTTTAGACCCAATTTCATAGCCACAAAACTTAAGCAACACTTTCCTAGTCATGAATCACAGTTGTTCTTGTTATGTCATAGGCAATAGTTTATGTTTCCTAATCAAAGGCATAGGCTTGTGTTCATAGTCAAGGAAATAATTCTCATAGTCACAGTCACAGTCATAGGCAATGTTCATAGTCATAGGCAATGTTCATAGTCATAGGCAATGTTCATAGCCAAAGAGGCATATGATTTTAAGGTCCATAGTTACATAGTCACAGTCTTATTGGTCATCGAATCATAACAGTTCTTAATTAGGTCCAAAGAAATAAGCACTGATTCGAATAGAAAGAATTGGCATACTCTTTTATTCCTTTAATTTCATGTCATGAAAAGAGAAAACGTTCAAATCCAAAAAGTAATCGACTTATAGAGATTAGATTAGAATAGAAAGATGGCATTGCTATGATTCGTGTGACGTTAGCCTTTGATCCTTATCTTGAAGCTTTAATCTTGATTTGAATCTCTTCTTGAAAGTCTTGAGCAGCATCTCCTCGTCTTGATTTATTTTATATATTATTTATTTATACATTTTCTCAAAGGCAGCATAAGGATAGAAAAGAATTGTGAATAGAGAAGGAGACTAAGGCTGTTTATATAGGATTAGGCGGACGAATCTGGTCAGAATGGCGTCCGGATACAGAAGAACGAACCAGAGATCTGGAAAAAGCAGGGGGGTCGACCCCCAGGTCGACTACCTAGTCGACCTGGGTGCCCCAGGTAGACTACCCAGTCGACCTGGGTCTTTGGGCGGGAAAATTCCCGGTCAGCCCACCCTGGGTCCGATTTCGAATTTTGAACTCGTTTTTTGACCTGTTTTGAAATTTGAACTTCGCTGAATCTTCCGGAGGCCATATCTTCCTCATACGGACTCCGATTTACGTAAACTCGGACTCGTTTTCATGCAGAATTCCGAGACGAACGCAATAGCGCAGCCTGTTTCTCTTTATTTTGATTTTTAATTTTTAATTCTGCCTTGATTTGTGAATCTTAGTGTTACAGAATTACGTGGTGTTACAATTCACTTTGAATGCCACATCGTCAGGTCCGTTTAATCACTAATTGATGACCTCAAAAATACACTAGGCATATTTGAAGAAATCAATGTAGGTGACCATTTGAAAATACACTGTCAGACACTCGTCCATACAAGTCATCCGGGAACAGGATGAACCGAAGGCACTCTCCTACCGCATCCAAAGGCTCAGTAGCGAGTAGTCCTTGCAATCCGCAAAATCCCACTCATGACCAAATCACGTCAGACAACATCTGGTTGCAATCCAGAAAATATTCCGCAAGTAATCCTTTCGCTTATAAAGATCCACGGTCTTCAATTGCTCCATCTTCACCAGCATCTTCAACGTTACGTATTTGTTGGTCGGAATGGTTTTCGAATATAAACTCGATCCCGGTCTTTCCATACCAACAATTGACTTGGCCGAATTTTTGATAGTCGGTGTTTTAACTATCAAAATAAACAACCATCATCCATAGAGAAATAAAATGGATTCACTGGTCCAATATACAATGTCAGTTGGCCTCTTTAGTTAAACAGTCGTTAATTTGATTTAAAAAAAAACTTTCAACATTTGGATTTCCGCCTTTCCAATTTTTATTCAACTTATAATATGTTTGAATAGGTTTAATTCAAATTAACGAAGTAAATGATTTTGGAATTATTCACCAAATATAACCAATCGTATTTTCTAAAATAGAAAATGGACAATATAAGTTGGAAATCTTATTTGCATATTTTATCTTGTTATATTCATACAAGTAATGGTGCTTAACATTTGAAATTTGCATTCAAACATATTTTTAGTTCACATAAGTATATAATTGCATAGACTTATAAATAAAACGATAATTTACAAAGTGTGACAAAGGTTATAAATTGCAAATAAATGTCGTATAAACAAACTGACAAATGGTGTAAAATACCGTGTGCGACGCACTCACTTTAATTGTTCATTTACAAAGGACAGTCACAACTGAAAAAATTACCATGTGTGACGCGCACACTTTAGTTGTTCGTTTATAAAAGATAACAAAATCTTTGGGTTTAAACAATACAGTCATATACCCTTCCAATGAGTTCTATTCAGTGGCAAATCTGATTCATATTGGTCCCTCTATGCTTTGCCCATCAACTTTGTTTGATGTCCATGTCCTTGATAATCTTCTAGATGCTTCTAATTTGATCATGCACACTCATTTTTCTTTCTCTCCAAATTGCTACCTTTGGGCTTTATCTCCAAGAAAAGGATTTTCAGTTGCTTCGGCGTACAATTTCATTAATTTCACTGGTAGTGTATTCTGTTTCCCAAGACTTTGAAAAATTCGTTTACCACCAAAAATTCTCTTCTTTAATTGGTGTTTGATTCATGGTAAAATCAATACAGAGTTAAGTTGCATAGACTTAACTTGATTGAGAGTCCTCTCAGTGCTTTTTGTGCAGATCACGCAGAGTCTATAGGTCATCTTTTCTTTGATTGTGAATTCTCATTCCTTAGCATTGTTTCAGTGTTTGATTATTGGGAATTCAATGCTGCTAATGTTGCTTTAGATTCCTTTTTAGCAATATATTGTTGGTGTATTGGAAAGAAAGGAATGCAATGATTTTTAAAAAAACCACTGAAGTGGTTTAAAGGATTAAGCAGACTCGTTATTTTCTACTTTAACTCTTGGACAGGTCAAACTTCTTCTTCTCCAGTGAAGTTCATGCTTGCTCTGCCAGCATCTAATAGCCCAGTTGAATTAGTGGGTTCTAATCATGGTGATTCAAGTCCAGATTTGCATTAATCTGGATATAGCGCCCGGTTTAGTATGTTCTTCTACTATGGTTTTATATTTTTGTTAGCAATGGTACTACATATTATCGAAGGGATTCTTGGGATGTTTTACTTTTGTTGTAATGGTTGTTATGTTGTAACCTATTGTATAATTATCACTTTTAAACTTTCGTACTATTAGCCACCAGTTGGGCTTGTCAACTGGATTATATATATTAATATTATGCTTAATTGACTGTGTAGTCTCGCCCTACACATATGTTCTATTCAAAAAAAAAGATGATAGAATAGAAAATAAATATTGGATTTATCGGTTTGTATTTGAATATTTAAATCAGTTTAAATATTGAATTTGTAATATAAGTGGATTTATATATTAATTAAAATGGAGTTGAACATATAAAAATATATATTAAATATAATCGAGCCCGTAATATCATGGCAGTTCGTAATTAAACGTTCTGAACTTTAACTGAGTATACATGACTTGTTATAAACCGGATTTCTTCGAAACAAGAAACATTGGAATATGTTGAACAGTATTTTTCTAATGGAAATGAAAAATCGAATTTTCGGATTATATATTGCAAGATATATCCAAATCAAATATTCAAACAGTCGTTGTAGAATCGTTTATCGAGCGTAACGGTTTATTCGATATAACTAGATATCGGTTTCGAATTTAGACAAGGTTCTGTTGAGACATAGTGATAATTTAATTTTTAGAATTTTACTATAATTTTTAATTAATTAAATACACAACTTTTTATTTGGAGTATTTTGCACCCTGTATCAGTATTTCAGGGTTTCGCAATATAAGTTAAACTACCGATATTATTACATTTTTGGGATCATGGCACCTTACTGGACATGACCATAATTTTATTTTTGTCCATATCAGTCCATAAACGAACGAAATTCGTTTTAACATAAACCATAAAATTTCACTATATAAACCAAAACAACTCTTGCCTATTTTTAAAATATCATGCCTACCCTATAAGCCCCATATCCATGTTTCTTAAAACATATTGGAAAGAATGACCTACTCTACTTGCCTGGTTACAAAGACATGCAAATTTTGGACATGTGAACATCATCTGGAGTCAACAGTAGAGTCTACACAAAATATTACATAGATAATAATCTTTCATACAGTAGCCTATCATTGAAATATCATCAGCCAAATTATCTATAATAGAACTAAGCAGAACAGCGTAGATATATATATATATATATATATATATATATATATATATATATATATATATTCCTTGCCTATTAAGGAAAGGGTACAACCAGAAAATTCTCAACGCAAACTATTCTATAGGAACATGCAGACCCATTACCTAATCCTACTCCTTTAAGTAAACCCCTACCAATGACATTGAAGAACCCCATCTGTTCACGAAAAATCTGCAAACCTAGGATCGAGCGGGCACAATCCTATGAGGCTGAATTCCTTGGCAACCAAGGAATCAAGAAGCTATAAATACCGGGTATTCCTCCATCAATTTACACAGCAAACCAAACAAAGGAAAAATAAGGGAGCAAAATGAATTAAAAGAAAAACCAAAGCAATAATTCTTGGAGCAAATATAAATCAAAGAAGAAGCATTTGTTACGGCTTAAAGGGCAGGATTTGCAAGGAAGTAAGGGGGCTTGGATTCACAGTTGAATATTGTGGTTGGGTCTGGAACATCAGAAAGGTCTTGTTTTGAGAACAATGGGGCAGATGGTTATATACTTTTATGAATATGGTGAATGGTTGGCGCGGGCGTTTGTGTTCGTGGTTAAGGGCCAGAACGTGGGGGGCGAATGAAAGTCAAGAGGAGGTTGGGACGGTCAGTGGTTGAGATGAGTAACATGTACAGGTAGAACCGGTTTCATGTTTTCAAGGCATAAAGGGAATGTGAAGGGGAAAAGGGAAAATTCTTGCATAGCGTGAGATGCAAAGTCTTTGAAATGGTGTGAAGTACAAGTGGCGAGGATATATTGTGTGGACGTGGTGACTAAGACTCCACTAAGCTGGACAATGGAGTCAAGTACGTGAGTCTTGTTTTTGGAAGAAGATGCTCATGCGTTTATGAGTTGGGACATTTGGAATGGAGTTCAATGTATTTTTAGAAAGGAGAAACGCGGATTCAACACGTTTACGAGAGGTTGAAGAGGCAAAGGATGAAGTTCAGTATGGGGTTTGGAACATGAGGAGTCTGAAGTTAGTTTGCATGGGAGAGCACCGAGATGAGACGCAACAAACTACACTTGAACGAAAAGGGTTCGGGAAAGTTTGCCGGTGCAAATGTGCTATACAGGAGGCGTTTAGGAAGTTAATAAAGAAATAAAACACGTGAGAGAATGATGAAGTTACACTACCAGCGGTTTTGGGTTAGGAAAGTTTACAAGTACATTTACAGTGCAGTAGTTACATCTGTGTATCAGGGAGTCTCTGATGTCACAAACTCATCTGATGTAGTTTTGGAAGACGAAAAAAATGCATGTAGAGTCGGTGATACATATAAGTGATGAAGGTGCAGTTATGATCATTTGAGGGGGACATGAGAAGGGAAGTCAGCATGATTGAGTTGAACTGGGTACAAATGGTGCACTGGATGAGTTCAAGGAAGTTAGAAGAGATGAGGACATATAGGGGTTCAAAAACTGTCAGTATGACAGTTCAAAATACATGCAGTAAGGAGCTTTGTTCTAAGGAGTTCCGGGTTTTGGAACATTGGTAAAGAAGCGATGTTTGAAACAGTCAGGAAAGAAATATACGTAGCAAAATCAAAATGGGACGAGTTATGATGGATTTGAAATGATGAAATTTACATTGTGGAACGTATTGCACGGAGAATAGAGCCATTGGGATTTCGTTAGAAAACTAACGCAAATTGTCATTTAACGGTTAATGCGCCAAGGTGAGTAAATTCACTGACTCTGATCTATTTTAAAATATTATAATTATATTTTAATATTGGTTAAATACTGTGTGATGGTCGTTATAGTTAAATTGGTTGAATTATAGATAAATCATTGCATTAGCTGGATACCAATTCCATCAATTATAATATTTCCTAGCATGGAATCAGTGATAATTGTTTGACTAACATCTGTGGATGCATAAACAGGTTGGAGGAATTCAACCGGATTCCTAAATATTTATATGTACTGTTTGTGCACTGTTTGAACCTTGTTGAATGGAAATTCAACGTTATGTTGATTTAATAAATAGACGATATCGATTAAGAAAATAAAAACAGTCGACCATAAACCCATTTTTATTAAGAAGTTGATTGGCCATCAGGAAAATCAACGAAGATAATTATAAAAATTATATTTTATAATTTAAATGAAGTTTAAATTATAATAGAAGTTCTATTATAAACTGGTATTTTATAGTTTGTTTTATAAAGTGAATATAAACGATTATTTAGTTAAAGAAGTATGAAGCTATAATTATCCGACATGTAAATAATTTGGATAATTAATTTGAAGCAAACGGTTAAGAAATATTATTTGATTAATTATATTAATCTAATGGTAAGAAGTAATTAAAATCAGTTAACGAAATAACTGATATAATGAAGTTGATTAAATAAATGTTTATTTGGAAAATGATTATTAGATTAATTGGTCTTTAATTAGTCTAATGAAATAAATTAATCAAGAATTAATATGATTTAATTACCTTTTTAATTAGTGAAGTTTAATAATAATGAACTAATGTAATTAGTATTATCCATTTATAATGAAGTAAGCTGTTTTACTTTAGAAAGTGATCAAGTTAATCACTATTTGATTAAAGGAATTAGTTCTTAAATTGGTTCAATTTAAGATAGCATTAAGTTTGAATTGAGATTTTTATTTGAATTGGGTATAATAATTCGAATAAGGAGTAAATTTGCCAAAAAAACAAAGAATGTGATCGATTTTTGATAAGAGAAGTTTAAAAGAGAAATGTTTAAGGAAGATGAAGTGAAGAGTTAATAACCAATGTAAATAATTATAAACAACCGAGTTTTCAAATAAGGATATGGCGTCATAAACCCATATTTAAAATAAAGAAAGAAATACGGTTTAATTAATATTATTAACAACAAGGAATTTAGAGTTACGGACTTATATCTGTTCTAAGGTAAGAACGTTGTCGATCAAGGTTTGAGAGGTAATTAAAATACCCCAACTTGAACGACTTCACTATTATCGAGGAATAGTATCAGTTTGTAACGGAAAAGAGATGTCAAGATTAGTAATAAAGGGATATAGCAGCATATAGCAGCATATAGCAAGTTTTCAAACAATAACGATAAAATAACGTTGTTGACTAGGCTTAAGCATGACTGTTATGTCGAGATTAGTTATAAAGGAGAATATTACAGCGTATGACAAGTTTTGAACTATAACGATAAATTAACGCTGTTAACCAAACTTAAGCGTGATTTTTATATATAGCAGCACTTCCTAGGGAACGAAAACAATTTGGTTTGAAAGCCACTTATTCTAAAGTAATAAGTAATGATGTTTGTCCAAAGAAATATAAGAATGAGTTTAGAAAGAGAAATTGGAGAATCGTTTCAGAAAACGATAACATCATTTCGATGTTTGGAATATGATTAGAACTAAACCATTAGGATTTGGAATTAAAATTCGACAATGTCGAATATTATGAAAATAAGTTATTTTAGGAATAATAATATGATAGGATTGTTAATATTTAGTTTAAACCAATAAATGATTATAGGATATGTAATCAATATCAAGTTATAAACTTGATATTGATTTAACAAGAAGTTGACCTAGAAACAGAGTTTGTAAAGTGGAATGGGAATATAAATTATGAAAGAGATTTCGGTAAACCAGATAAGGGTATTTATTACTTGAATAAAGAGTTAATTGATAAAGATGTTCAGATTTCTATAATAGGGATGATATTCACATTTTAAAGTGAATAATGTTTTAAAAGTGAACGTTGGGCAGATTAAAATGTTTATAATGAAATTGAAAATATTTTTTCCAATATAGATAGTATATTATCCAAGTGTAGAAAACAAAGAATGTGAAAAGAATGAAAATGTTTCAAACATTAATAATGTATATTTTCTGGAACATAAGAGAATAAGTGTTTATAATAACTGGAATGTTTTCCAAGGAGTGTGAAAAGGGTAAAACGAGATTTGAGAAAATATCTGATAAGATATCGGAAATCAGATAATAAAAACGAATGTTGAATAAAAAGTGCCCGTGGTTGTATGATGTTGAGTTATACATAAGAATGGATGTTTGTTTTTACTTCGATAGTTAAATAACCGTCTGTCGAAGTGTTTTTTCCATCGTTATCAGTACGGAGAGACCGGTTGGATTTATTATTCGAAAACCACTATGTATAGGCATAAGTGCTGCGAATTAGATTATGCTGAAGATAATTGAAGACAAAGTGAAATGCAAGGGTCGTCCTGTTCCAGAATAGGTGCTGTTTGTTTGTCCAGTCCCAGGACAACTTGTTTGGACGAGTGTATGACAGAGTATACCTAGCCAATCACGTATGATTGATCTTTAAAAGGCATTTCCCCTTGTGGCGGAGGAATTCGTTCCTCTTAGCTTTTATACCCGTGATATTTTTGGAAATCGATTAGTGAATTGACCGGTTTGACAATGTGGCATTCAAAGTGAATGGTGATCAGATGTTCTGATGATAGACGTAGCGTCTAGTCTCACAACCAGGAAGTAACAAAAGTTGGGCTAGGCAGCATGTCTATTTGGGTCATCCCCAAGTAGGGTGTATTGTCACCGATCTAGAGAAAATTCATATTTGATCTTTTTTTCGATTCTGTACCTTCGTATTACGATTGGATGGCCAACAACCGTGGATGGAAATATATTCGATACACTCAAGCTAAATGAGTGGTCGACCATGTGTGGCCGGGTTGCAAGACGTTCTTGTTGAACCCCAGCGTATACCCTCTTGAGTACACTAATCGGAAGGTGCTCCCATACCTTGTCTGTTGTAATCCAATCTCCAATAAGCGTCCAGCCGTTTATGATTTTATACTACATATATGTGGAGCGTGAGATGCAAGCGTTCTGCTATTTGATTATTTATTTGATTAGACATTATAATAATATCACTGGCTTTTAATATCCAGATGATTTGGGTTATAGTAAGGTAAAAACCGTCCATGTTTATGTGTGGGTTGGTCTTACCATTATCTTTTGTTTCAAAAGGTTTTTCAAAGATAATAAATATGGTTGGAATTTACTCGCACCAGTCACATGACTGACCCAGAGTTTATTTGTTTGCTTTTCCCTAAACTCTTGGGTGCCCAGATTTGTACGGGCAATCAAGTGTTTCAGGCTTTACAGATTTACTTGGAGGAGCTGAAAGCAGAAGGCTTCACCATTAGTTATTTAGAGATTATTTCCGCTGTGATGTATATGAGTTATATGCTGATATGATATGTAAGTACAAATTCGTATTTGTAAATTCAAAGTTATGATATATAATATGTTTTATTCGTTCCGCTGTGAGTTTCGTGTTACTCTGATTCTGTTCAGTTGAGTTCTTCTTCTTCTTCTATTCTGTTAGTTCTATCTTTTCAATCTCATCCTTTAATTTCTTTCTGTTAATGATCTGAATTTTCATGCACTTTGAGTTGAATGTCTAGGATATTAGTCAGCTCAAATTGGTACGGATTTTCGGGCCACTATACTTGGTATCAGAGCTGAAGGTTAAGTTATTACCTTGGCTTTGTGGCGTAACTCAATAAAGATGGGGTTAGTAATACCCAAGATTGAGTATGAGTGTAAATATATATGAGCGCGTATTTGTAATTAATATAAAAAAATGTTTTATACAGTGTTGACTGGTCAGTCGAGTGGTTTATGAATTCTGGTCGAAACAGTAATGCAAACAGTGTCGATAGGTGTTTCTAAACTCTTGAACAGAGTAATTCGACACAGTATGTTTTGAAAAGAGGGTAAATGAAATAATTTTACCCAAATTATAGTTTGATATAAAAGGAGTATATATATCCTGAGATTATTATAGTGTTAATCATTATTATGATCAAATAAAATTTATAATTAAGTTGGTTATATAAATAACCAGTCGAAATATTATATAAATAACCAGTCGAAATATTATATAAGTATAATATGCAAAATCAGATGAACTAAATCTGAATTTAAAACCAGAAATTGAAATAAAACTCTAGAAACTTGGAAAGGTGTTGTAAATGAACTTTGAATTTAATATATGGGAATTTAAATATTGGGAGATCTGAAATTGTTTTCCAAGTGCTGTGAAAGATAATTTGAAGTAAAATTCAAAATGGAAGTGTTTTAAAATGAATTTTGAAAAGTAATATAGTATTGAACTCACTTCTACCACTGGAAAACAATTCTGATGATGCTGGCCACATCATCAGTGTCATTTTCGAGTTTCAAAGTGATGGATTACTACCAGCGATTTTGTTTTTGAATTACTGTAAGGAAACATGTTGTCAGAAATTCAAATGTTTTGAATAATCTATGATTTCAAACTGATTTGAAACAAAACCCTGGAATTTGAATTCTGAAATAAAGATTTAACTTATGGAGTTAAAATGATAAAAGTCGAACTTAAACTAAGATAAACAAAATTAGACTGAATTTGGAACGATCTAGAGTGGAAATTGTAAAAGAGAAATATTGGAGATTCGAGTTATTAAAATGAATTGATTCTTGGAGAATAAGAATCAAATTTTGAATTTGGAGATGAAGTAACTGCTTTGAGAAATAAATCAATAAATGGAATTGGAGTTGAAATAGAAATTTGGCTTCGAAAAAGTGAAGGATTGATTTGAGAATGGATTGATGAGAGATCAACCAAGGATGCTTAGATATATGATGAAGTGATAGCAAATGGAAGGGATAGAGTTAAATGCCAACAAAAAGTTACAAATTTACGTTATATTCAAATTTGAGAATTTTGAGCTACTTTGAAAATCCGCCTGACTATTTGATTTTCTGTTGCATTGAAGAAAGCCCAAAAGAAGTAAGTTGTAGTAGTACCGAATGAGCCGTGCAGAGGAGATGCTAGCAAAATTCTTCGAAAATTTAAGTTGTTAAGAAATTTTCAGAATTTTTGAAAATTTTCGGTAATAAGAAGAAATTAATATTTCAATTTGAATTAATCGATTTTGTTGAAAATGAATTTAAGAAATTAAATAAAATATTTTTAACCTAGTTATAATATGGACGTTAGCGTTTTCCCTACCTTAGTAATTTCGGGGACGAAATTCTTTTAAGGGGGAAGGAATGTAACGTCCCACATTTTATCGGTTTGTGTTTGAATATTTAAATCAGTTTAAATATTGAATTTGTAATATAAGTGTATTTATATATTAATTAAAACGAAGTTGAACATATAAAAATATATTAAATATAATCGAGCCCGTAATATCATGGCAGTTCGTAATTAAATGTTCTGAACGTTAACTGAGTATACAGGACTTGTTATAAACCGAATTTCTTCAAAACAAGAAACGTTGGAATATGTTGAACTGTATTTTTCCAATGGAAGTGAAAAAACAAATTTTCAGATTATATATTTCAAGATATATCCAAATCAAATATTCGTTGTAGAATCATTTATCGACCGTAACAGTTTATTCGATATAACTAGATATCGGTTTCGAATTTAGATAAGGTTCTATTGAGATGTAGTGTTAATTTAATTTTTAGAATCTTACTGTAATTTTTATTTAATTAAATATGCAACTTTTTATTTGGAGTATTTTGCACCCTGTATCAGTATTTCGGGGTTTCATAATATAAGTTAAACTACCGATATTATTACACTTTTGGGATCGTGGCACCTCGCTGGACATGACCATAATTTTATCTTTGTCCATAGCAGTCCATAAACGAATGAAATTCATTGTAACAGAAACAATAAAATTTCACTATCTAAACAAAAACAACTCTTACCTATTTTTAAAATATCATGCCTATCCTATAAGCCACATACCCATGTTTCTAAAAACGTATTGGAAAGAATGACCTACTCTACTTGCCTGGTTACAAAGACACACAAATATTGGACATGTTAACATCATCAGGAGTCAACAGTAGACACTAAATATTACATAGATGCTAATCTTTCATACAGTAGCCTATCATTGAAATATCATCAGCCAAAATATATATAATAGAACTAAGCAGAACAGCATAGACATAATATATATATATATTCCTTGCCTATTAAGGAAAGGGTACAGCTAGAAAATCCTCAACGCAAGTTATTCTATAGGAACATGCAGACCCATTACCTAATCCTTCTCCTTTAAGTAAACCCCTACCAATGACATTTAAGAACCCCATCTGTTCACTAAAAATCTGCAAACCTAGGATCGAGGGGGTACAATCCTACGAGGATGAATTCCTTGGCAACCAAGGAATCAAGAAGCTATAAATACCGGGTATTCCTCCATCAATTTACACAACAAACCAAACAAAGGAAAAGTAAGGGAGCAAAACGAATTAAAAGGAAAACCAAATCAATAACGCCTGGAGCAAATATAAACCAAAGAAGAAGCATCTGTTACGGCTTGAAGGGCAGTATTTGCAAGGAAGTAAGGGGGGCTTGGATTCACAGTTGAATGTTGCGGTTGGGTCTGGAACATCACGAAGGTCTTATTGCTGAGAACAATGGGGCAGGTGGTTATGTACTCCTATGAATATGGTGAATGTTTGGCGCAGGCGTTTGTGTTCGTGATTAAGGGACAGAACGTGGGGGGCAAATGAAAGTCAAGAGGAGCTTCGGGCGGTCAGTGGTTAGGATGAGTAACTTGTACAGGTAGAACCGGTTTCATGTTTTCAAGGCATAAAGGGAACGTGAAGGGGATAAGGTAAAATTCTTGCATGGCGTGAGATGCAAAGTCTTTGAAATGGTGCGAAGTACAAGTAGCGAGGATCTGTTGTGTCCACGTGGTGACTAGGACTCCACTGAAATGGACAATGGAGCAAAGTATGTGAGTCTTGTTTTTGGAAGAAGATGCTCATGCGTTTATGAGTTGGGACATTTGGAATGGAGTTCAATGTATTTTTAGAAAGGAGAAACGCAGATTTAACACGCTTATGAGAGGTTGAAGAGGCACAGGATGAAGTTCAGTTTGGGGTTTGGAACATGAGGAGTCTGAAGTTAGTTTTCATAGGAGAGCACCGGGATGAGACGAAAAAATCTACACTTGAACGAAAAGGGTTCGGGAAAGTTTTTCAGTGCAAATGTGCTATGCAGGAGGCGTTTAGGAAGTTAATAAAGAAAATAAAACACGCGAGATAGTGATGAAGTTACACTAGCAGCGGTTTTGGGTTAGGAAAGTTCACAAGTACATTTACAGTGCAGTAGTTACATCTTTGTATCAGGGGGTCTCTGATGTCACAAACTCATCTGATGTAGTTTTGGAAGATGACAAAAATGCATGTGGAGTCCGTGATACATAGAAGTGATGAAGGTGCAGTTATGATCATTTGAGAGGGGCATGAGAAGGGAAGTCAACATGATTGAGTTGAACTGGGTACAAATGGTGCACTGGATGAGTTCAAGGAAGTTTGAAGAGATGAGGACATATAGGGGTTCAAAAACTGTCAATATGACAGTTTAAAAAACATGCAGTAAGGAGCTTTGTTCTAAGGAGTTCCGGGTTCTGGAACATTGGTAAAGAAGCGATGTTCGAAACAGTAAGGAAAGAAATATACGTAGTAGAATCAAAACGGGACGAGTTACGATGGATTTGAAATGATGAAATTTACATTGTGGAACGTATTGCATGGAGAATAGAGCCATTAGGATTTCATTAGAAAACTGACGCAAATCGTTATTTAACGGTTAACGCGCCAAGATGAGTAAATTCACTGACTCTGATCTATTTTAAAATATTATAATTATATTTTAATATTGGTTAAATGCTGTGTGATGGTCGTTATAGTTAAATTGGTTGTATTATAGATATATCATTGCATTAGCTGGATACCAATTCCATCGATTATAATATTTCCTACTATGGAATCAGTGATAATTGTTTGACTAACATCTGTGGTTGCGAAAACCGGTTGGAAGAATTCAACCGGATTCCTAAATATTTATATGTATTGTTTATGCACTGTTTGAACCATGTTGAATTTATTGTTTATGCACTGTTTGAATCATGTTGAATTGACATTCGACGTTATGTTGATTTAATAAATAGACGATATCAATTAAGAAAATAGAAACCGTCGACCATAAACCCATTTTTGTTAAGAAGTTGATTGGCCGTCGAGAAAATCAACGAAGATAATTATAAAAATTATATTTTTATAATTTAAATGAAGTTTAAATTATAATAGAAGTTCTATTATAAACTGGTATTTTACAGTTCGTTTTATAAAGTGAATATAAACGATTATTTAGTTAAAGAAGTATGAAGCTATAATTATCCGACAAGTAAATAATTTGAATAATTAACTTAAAGCAAATAGTTAAGAAATATTATTGGATTAATTATATTAATCTAATGGTAAGAAGTAATTAAAATCAGTTAACGAATTAACTGATATAATTAAGTTGATTAAATCAAATGTTTATTTGGAAAATGATTATTAGATTAATTGGTCTTCAAATAATCCAATGAAAATAAATTAATCAAAAATTAATAAGATTTAATTACCTTTTTAATTAGTGAATTTTAATAATATTGAACTAATGTAATTAGTATTATTCATTTATAATGAAGTAAAATGTTTTACTTTAGCAAGTGATCAAGTTAATCACTATTTGATTAAAGTAATTGGTTCTTAAATGGGTTCCATTTAAGATAGTATTAAGTTTGAATTGAGATGTTTATTTGAATTGGGTATAATAATTCGAACAAGAAGTAAATTTTCCAAAAAGACAAAGGACGTGATCGATTTTCGATAAGAGAAGTTTAAAAGAGAAATGTCTAAGGAAGATGAAGTGAAGAGTTAATGACCAATGTAAATAGTTATAAACAACCGAGTTTTAAAATAAGGATATGGCATCATAAACCCATAATTAAAATAAAGAAAAAAATACGGTTTAATTAATATTATTAGTAATAAGGAGTTTAGAGTTACGGACTTATATCTGTTCTAAGGTAAGAACATTGTCGATCGAGGTCTGAGAGGTAATTAAAATACCCCAACTTGAACGACTTCACTATTATCGAGGAATAGTATCATTATAAAGGGATATAGCAGCGTATAGCAAGTTTTCGAAATATAACGATAAAATAACGCTGTTGACAAGGCTTAAGCATGACTGTTATGTCGAGATTAGTTATAAAGGAGAATATTACAGCGTATGACAAGTTTTTAACTATAACGAAAAATTAACGTTGTTAACCAAACTTAAGCGTGATTTTAATATATAGCAGCACTTCCTAGGGAATGAAAACAATTTGGTTTGAAGCCACTTATTCTAAAGTAATAAGTAACGATGTTTGTCCAATGAAATATAAGAATGAGTTTAAAAAGAGAAATCGGAGAATCGTTTCAGAAAACGATAACATCATTTCGATGTTTGGAATATGATTAGAACTAAACCATTAGGATTTGGAATTAAAATTCGACTATGTCGAATATTACGAAAATAAGTTATTTTAGGAATAATATATGATAGTATAGTTAATATTTAGTTTAAACCAATAAATGATAATAGGATATGTAATCAATATCTAATTATAAACTTGATTGATTTAACAAGAAGTTGACCTAGAAACAGAGTTTGTAAAGTGGAATAGGAATATAAATTATGAAAGAGATTTTGGTAAATCAGATAAGGGTATTTCTTACTTGAATAAAGAGTTAATTGATAAAGATGTTCAGATTTCTATAATGGGGATGCTATTCATATTTTAAAATGAATAATGTTTTAAAAGTGAACGTTGGGCAGATTAAAATGTTTATAATGAAATTGGAAATATTTTTTTCCAGTATAGATAGTATATTATACAAGTGTAGAAAATAAAGAATGTGAAAAGAATAAAAATGTTTCGAACGTTAATAACGTATATTTTCTGGAACATAAGAGAATAAGTGTTTATAATAACTGGAATGTTTTCCAAGGAGTGTTAAAAGGGTAAAACGAGATTTGAGAAAATATCTGATAAGTTATGGGAAATCGAATAATAAAAATGATTGTTGAATTAAAAGTGCTCTTCGTTGTATGATGTTTAGTTATACATTAGAATGGATGTTTGTTTTTTACTTCAATAGTTAAATAATCGACTATCGAAGTGTTTTTACCATCGTTGTCAATACGGAGAGACCGTTTGGATTTATTATCCGAAAACCACTCTGTATAGGCATAAGCGTTGCGAATTAGATTATGCTGAAGACAATTGAAGACGGAGTGAAATGTTAGGGTCATCCTGTTCCAAAATAGGTGTTGTTTGTTTGTCCAGTCCAAGGACAACTTGTATGGACGAGTGTCTGATAGAGTATACCTAGCCAATCACGTATGATTGATCTTTAAAAGGTATTTCCCCTTGTGGCGGAGGAATTCGTCCCTCTTAGATTTTATACTTGTGATATTTTTGGAAATCGATTAGTGAATTGACGGGTTTGATGATGTGGCATTCAAAGTGAATGGTGATCAGATGTTCTGAAGATAGACATAGCCTCTTGTCTCACAACCAGGAAGTAACAAAAGTTGGGCTAGGCAGCATGGCTAGTTGGGTCATCCCCAAGCAGGGTGTATTGTCACCGATCTAGAGAAAATTCATATTTGTTCTTCTTTTTCAATTATGTACCTTCGGATTATGGTTGGATGGCCAAGAACCATGGGTGGCAATATATTCGATATACTCAAGCTAAATGAGTAGTCGGTCATGTGTGGCCGGGTTGCAAGACGTTCTTGTTGAACCCCAACGTATAGCTTTTGGAGTACAATGATCCGGACGTGCTCCCATACCTTGTCTGTTGGAATACAATCTCCAATAAGCATCCTGTTGTTTATGATTTTATACTATATATATGTGGAGTGTGAGATGCAAGCTTTCTGCTATTTGGTTATTTATTTGATTAGACATTATTATAATATTATTGGATTTTGATATCAAGATGATTTGGGTTATAGTAAGGTAAAAACCGTCCATGTTTATGTGTGGTCTGGTCCTACTATTATCTTTTATTTCAAAAGGATTTTCATAGATAATCAATATGGTTGGAATTTAATCACACCAGTCCCATGACTGACCTAGAGTTTATCTGGTTTGTTTTTCCCTAAACTCTTGGGTGCCTAAATTTGTACGGGCAGTCAAGTGTTTTAGGCTTTGCAGATTTACTTAGAGGAGCTGAAAGTAGAAGGCTTCACCATTAGTTATTTAGAGATTATTTCCGTTGTGATGTATATGAGTTATACGCTGATATGATATGTAAGTACAAATTCGGATTTGTAAATTCAAAGTTATGATATATAATATATTTTATTCGTTCCGCTGTGGGTTTCGTGTTACTCAAATTCTATTCAGTTGAGTTCTTCTTCTTCTTCTATTCTATTAGTTCTATCTTTTCTGTCCCATCCTCTAATTTCTTTCTATTAATGATCTGAATTTTCGTGCACTTTGAGTTGAATATGTAGGATATTGGTCAGCTCAATTTGGTACGGATTTTCGGGCCACTACATAATCCTTCGAATTATCGTTCATGATATTGTTTACGGAAATACTTATTTCAATCACTTCCACTATCCTTGTTTCTAGACTAATATCATCCTTAGATAATCATGAAGTCTTTACAAGTTGGGGTATTTTATTTACCTCTTAGACCTTGAGACTACAACATTCTTATCTTCGGAATAAATAGAAGTTTATCAACGAAAAATCAAATTTCAATAATTATTCCAACACTTCCATTTACTATAATATCCCTTTATTTACCACTTACCTTAGTTTGTTTTTAGTAAACTACATTTCGTATTTACAACATTTTTTTCAGCTCTTATCATTAGATCTTTTCTAATCAAAATCAATTTATTGACTTCCGCTTGATTTAGAACTTAGTTTTAAAAACCTTCCTTTCTTTATAGAATTACTTTTAGGAATTAAATCCAGAATATAACTCATAAACACATGTAACTTATTGAAAATTCTTTCAATTATAACAAGGGCTTAATACCCTATTCGACTCCATTAATCATGTTCCGGTTACCAAATCAATTTCTAATATTAACCTTAACTCCTTTATATTAAAAAGCTTACCTGATCATTAACTATTACTGAAATAGTTAATTTCTCTTTAAAGTTTTTTTAATATAATTTAATTTCAATGATAATTTATAATCTAATAATTTTTTCATATAACCAATTCTTGTTCCAGCAGTTGACTTAGTTATCTCAAAATCAGGTTAATCCGTTAACCAATTCCATTAGTCCCTTCTTTAAATTAAACTTATCAAATTAAAAAGAATACTATTTAATTCAATTAACAATCTAATTAAATTAAATAATTCGATTTAATAATTAACTCGAAATGATTAATCCAAACCTTAACTCTTTAGATAATTCTTACTCATCTGCTTATAAAACTTACAAACATAAGAATTTGCTTTATATATTCAGTTTATAATTACTGGATAAAAATAATTATTTATTTCCCATAATAATTTATTATTCAAATAATCTATATAAAATAGATTTCAAAATTCCTTTTGGTTATAAATAAATTTTTATAACCTTATCTCCATTGATTTCCTAACTGTAAATCAACGTTTATAAAATGATTCATTTTAAGCCAACCGTCGCCAACTACTCAACCAATATCACTCATTGGTTAATAACGAACAAATGTTGAATTTTAATTCAATGATTAACAATCATTCAACCATACTGGTCAGCAGTTCATATAATATAACAATATATTTGAGGAATCCGTTTGGATTCCTCCAACCTGTCCTTCTCTGCATCAAAATGGATTACGATAATATATTTATCACAGTAAATAGAAATAAACAGTTTAACTAATAATCATCAACAATCAATTAATAAATTCCAATCAAGTAATCAATTATTATTTAATATATTTATATTATCATAAACGTAACCAACAATGTAAATTACCTCATTTGGAATCTTATCTTTATAATAACGATTTAATTTGATTGAATTAAACAAACACTTAATTTAATCAGTGAATATCTAAAAATATTCAATATACAGACAACAGTCATCCAATCATCAACCATCAGCAAACATTACACACAAAAATAAAAACCTGGCTTATATAAAATATAAACACGGTAAACTAAGTGAGTTGAACTCACCTTGATTTTCGTTAAAATGATTTGTTTCCAATGGTGTCCAGCTCTGTTCGAACCGCTCCCTAATGAAATGCTCGTTGATGTAGTTCTGACGTCATTTGTTTATCCCATTCCATTGTTATAGCATACGGTTATAAATTTATATGTTATACACTATTTAATTTAATATTAATAAAAACCAAATAATATATTTCATCCTAACTACTATTTCATGTTGTGTCTAAATTCTTACTTAGGCGTGTTCATTTTTTTATATATATACACACACTAACCTTGTTTGTCATCATTAACCGAAATTAGTCATAAATTTTATGATATTTAGGCATATTCTATACCACTTAGGATTCGGTATAACCACTTCACAAACAACGTTAAACCCAAATGGAAACTAAATTATTAGGCCCATGTTAATAATAATTAGGCACCACTAATTATATTTAGGCATGTTAAATTATCCTCTACTAGCATTGTTTATTTGCCATGTAAAACAATTGCTCAAGTACTTTAGTCCGATTAGGGGTATAAATAGTAATTACGGCATAGCGTAATACATGTTTCGGCAAGTAAATTGGAACTGGCATATCAAAGGTTACAGTGCACCTTTCTTCTCCCAGCATTATCCTCTGCTACTTTTTTCCCTGCTTCTCCATACCGCACTATTTCATTTAGAACCTGATCCAAATGCTATTTGCCACACGCGATCCTCTTTCCAAATCCTACCGTCCATGCAATCCTCTATTATGTGCATGGCACAATTCTCCTCTTCACACGCAAGGCTTCCAGTCCACATACGAGACAGGGTATGTACACATATAAGATTAGGCTTAAGCTATTCTAAACGTCATTTGTTATTTTTAATTAAAGCCATTAGTCGCATTATAAAACTGATTAGGCCATATGAAAGGCAGAACTCAAATTATACCAGACTATGTTGAAAACTGTACCTCGTTTTCCCCTCTAATTTACAAATATAAACTTCCAAACTAGCAGAATAAGCCCACACATTCAAGATCACGTTCCTCCCCTCTGTCACAGTTCCTTTACCCTTTTATTACGTATATTATATACATTTTTTTCTTCTAGCCTTTTTTTTCTACTTTCGGTCAAACTGCTCACGCATACATCATGCCAAGGACACCGAGAACCCACACAAACTTCCACACTGATCCACCGCAACTCCTCCTTCGAAACTAAAGAAAGGGCACTTCAACAAAAACAAGAAAAGAAAGGCGCCAGAAAATAAGCAGAATAACCAGAAAAAGTCCAAGAAATTCAATGGTGAATGTTGGGTTTGTGGCAAGACTGTTCATCAAGCTAAAGAGAGCAGACACAAGAAACAGAAAAACTCGGAAGCAAATGTGGTGGATAACATGGATGTCGATGAAACAAACTTTTCAGGAGTTGTGTCCGAGTGCAACTTGATTCAGAATTCTGCACAATGGTGGTTGGATACGGGTGCTACTAGGCATATATGCTCTGATAAGTCCGTCTTTTCAACCTACAACAAATTGGATCAAGATGAGAAACTATATATGGGCAATTCATCGGTTTCCATGGTTGAAGGCAAAGGAACAGTCACCCTCAAGTTTACTTCTGGGAAGACTATTAGACTGAATGATGTCCTTCATGTTCCATATATCCGCAAGAATCTCATTTCAGGATCCGTGCTTTCGAAGAAGGGATTCAAGATGGTCTTCGAGTTAGACAAAGTGGTTTTGTCCAAGGCAGGAATCTATATAGGAAGGGGTTACTTATGTGATGGCCTATTTAAGGCAAATGTAGCCGTAATCGGCAACAATATGTATTCTAATAATGCTATGAATAAAAAGGAAGTTTCTTATATCGTTGAGCATGAAACTTTATTATGGCATGATAGATTAGGACATATTAATTTCCAAAAAATGAAAAAACTTGCAAATTTAGAATTTATTCCTAAATTTCAAGTAGATAAAAAATACAAATGTGCGACATGCATAGAAGCAAAAATGGTTAAGAAACCATTTCATACTGTTGATAGAAGTACTGAACCATTAGGAATGATTCATACTGACTTATGTGATTTCAAAAACTTACCTACAAGAGGTGGGAAAAAGTATTTTATCACGTTTATTGATGATTATACACGATATTGCTACGTATATCTTTTAAACAGTAAAGATGAAGCAATCACATCGTTTATAAAATATAAAGCTGAAGTAGAAAATCAGCTAAATAAAAAGATCAAAATATTGAGATCTGATCTAGGTGGAGAATATGAATCGCCGTTTGAACAATTCTGTGCAGAAAATGGAATAGTTCATCAAACAACAGCACCATATTCACCACAATAAAATGGCATAGCCGAGAGGAAAAACCGAACATTAAAAGATATGATTAATGCAATGCTTTTAACGTCTGGTCTACCAACGAACTTGTGGGGGGAAGCATTGAATATGTCTAATCACATATTAAATAAAGTTCCTCACAGTAAAACGGGAAAAATTCCATACGAGTTATGGAAAGGACACCTACCAAGCTTCAAATACCTCAAAGTGTAGGGGTGCTTGGCAAAAGTTCCTATCCCGCCTCCCAAGAAGGTCAAACTTGGACCAAAAACAGTAGATTGTTACTACTTAGGGCCAGCCCAAAATAGTAGTGCATAAAGATTTTTGGTATTCAAGTCTGATATAGATGATGTCCATATAAATACAATAATGGAATCAAGAGATGCCTCATTCTTTGAAGCCGTGTTTCCACACAAAAGAAATGAAGGCAATAATGTCCCCAAAAGGATACGAGAAGAATCAAGTAGCCCACATGAAGATGAAACTCATCGTGAAGTTGATGAAGTTGAACCAAGAAGAAGCGTAAGGGCCAGAACTTCCAAGTCATTTGGCTCTGAGTTCCTCACTTACGTACTTGAGCATGAACCTCAAACATTTAAAGAGGCCATGTCATCTTCTGAATCTTCGTGTTGGAAAGAAGCAATCCAAAGTGAGATTGATTCAATTCTAAGTAATAAAACTTGGGAAATTTTTGATATTCCACCTGGAATAAAACCAATTGGCTGCAAATGGATTTTCAAGAAGAAAATGAAAGCAGATGGCTCTATTGACAAATTTAAAGCCAGATTAGTAGCCAAAGGATATCGTCAAAAAGAAGGAATAGACTTCTTTGATACATATTCACCCATCACACGAATAACCTCAATAAGAATGTTAATAGCAATTGCATCCATCTATAACCTAGAGATTCATCAAATGGGTGTAAAAACAGCATTCTTGAATGGAGATCTCGATGAGGAAATCTACATGGAGCAAACCGAAGGTTTTATATCCAAGGGAAATGAAAATAAAGTCTGTAAATTGGTAAAATCATTATACGGACTCAAACAAGCTCCAAAACAATGGCACGAAAAATTTGATAGTGTCATGATGCAAAATGGTTTTCGTATAAACGAATGTGATAAATGTGTTTATAATAAGCAAATTGGACAATCATATGTTATAATTTGCTTATATGTGGACGATATGTTAATATTTGGTCCTAACGTAAAAGTTATAGAGACCATAAAGAAAATGCTGATCAACAATTTCGATATGAAAGATTTAGGAGTTGTAGATGTTATTTTGGGAATCAAAATAATAAGAACCCCTAATGGAATTGAATTATCTCAGTCACATTATGTAGACAAAGTGATTGAAAGATTTCAAAATCTTGGGATTAAAGGAGTAAGAACACCTTTTAATCCGTCAGATGTACTGCATAAGAACACTAATGAGAGTGTAATGCAATTAGAATACTCTCGTGTAATAGGATGTCTAATGTATCTTATGAACTGCACGAGACCAGATATAGCCTATGCAGTAAGTAGACTAAGCAGGTATACAAGTAATCCAGGAAAGGAACACTGGAAAGCACTAATGAGAGTGCTTGGATACTTAAAGAATACCACAAATTATTCTTTGCATTACGGAAAATATCCAGCCGTATTAGAAGGATATAGTGATGCAAACTGGATTGCCGATTCAGAGGAATCAAAATCCACAAGTGGTTATGTTTTTACTCTAGCAGGAGCAGCAGTGTCATGGAAATCTACTAAGCAAACATGCATAGCTCGATCAACGATGGAATTTGAGTTTATTGCTTTAGATAAAGCAGGCGAAGAAGCAGAATGGCTTCTTTACTTCTTAGAAGATATTCCATTTTGGCCTAAACCTGTAACGGCCATATGTATTCACTGTGACAATCAAGCAGCGCTAAGTAGAGCGAAAAACATTGTGTATAATGGCAAATCTCGACACATTCTTCGACGCCACAACACAGTTCGGCAGTTACTCTCAAATGGAACTATCTCCATTTATTATGTAAGAACCAATGATAACCTAGCGGATCCATTTACAAAAGGGTTATCACGAGAGAAAATTGACTGCGCATCGAGGGGAATGGGTTTAAAAGCCTAAACCAATAGGAGTTATCTTATACGGAAACCTATCTTAGCGACTGGAGATCCCACAGACTAGGATCAATAGGAAAACCAGTTCTGAATAACTCAAAACATAATGCATTTGTTCGTACATAGTCCTACTCCATTCTTATGGTGCATAATTTAAAATGCATGCCTACAGAAGTTTCACAGGTTAAAGCTATGCTTTTTAATGATGACCATATCTTGTAAAGATAACAAGTAGGGTATATGTAGGATACTCCTAATGGTAGCGATCACCTATGTTAGTGTGAGCTGGGTTGGCTCTATGAGAATATTAAAGGCTTAAGTTCTCTATAAACACTCGCAGAACCAAAAATTGTTCAGGACCAAAATGAACACAACCAAGAGATTGGGTGATAAGAGAAATAATGTTTTGTTAAACTTATTGTCTGGTTATACAATAACGGCTAACGGTTCAAGATGAAATAATTCACCGATTAGCCAAGTATATCCGATGAGTTTTAACTAGGGAAAGTTCAAAGTGAAATATCTACTTATCCTCAATAAAACATTATTTCTTATGTAGTCTGTGATATTCCACTTTGTGTGGGGGAAAGTATATTATCATTCATGTGGGGGAATGTTGAAGTTCCAAAAAACTTATTGAATGAAATATACTATAGTCCCACATTGGCAAGAATAAAGATAAGATTTGTGTACATATACTAAGTTCTCATTCCCTATATTGGCCCTTAGGGTCAGGTAATTTTGTGCGAGGGAGAGAACCTACATAATGAACACACATGTGCGCGCGCCGCCCGCCCGTCCGACCGAACCGAACCAGGCCGGGCCGGGCTTGGGCTTGGGCCCAGTAAGAAATCTTATTTTTGCTTCGTAAAACAAAGCAATTTTCGAATAGTTTTTTTTGGCACGATTACGGATGCGGGTGCGACCCGCTGGGAACAAGCGGGTGCGACCCGTTACAGTTCAAATGAGCGGACGCGTTCATTTGAATTCAAATGACAACGGACGCGGTTTTTCAAACGGGTGAGACCCGTTAACGCATCCACTGGAAAATTATATATATACAATGATTTTGATCAAATCATTACCGAAAAATTTTCTTCTTCCTTCCGTTGTTTGATTCCTCAAATTACTGCCATTGTTTGGTTCATCACAGTCAATACATACTCGCTACAATCTCGAGCAGTTTCTTATCTGTTGTATCCTGGGAGGCTTCGACTGAAAGTCTTAAGGAAACTGTAAATACAGGCCTCAAACGAACTCGGTTAGACATCGATTCTTTCCTTTAAATTGTATACTGGATAATTCTATATCTAGTTTGTGTGCTATAGTACAGTAACACTGTTTGACAGAGATAATACTTCTATCACTAATTTGATTTGTGTGCAAATCATTTCGTAGTTCATTGAGTGGACTACGGTACTGTTTCTAATTTAGTTCTGTTACAAATTAGAGACGCTTATATTTTGTTGCAAATTCTGTGTTGAATACACAAAACACGACATACATCACGCCAAGGACACCCAGAACTCACACAAACTTCCACACTAATCCACCGCAACTCCTCCTTCGAAACTCCAGCTTTCAAACGTAACATAACAACACACCCATACAACTCCCCTATGTATTCACAGACCACCTCCGCTTGCTTTACTTTCCATGTTATTCTTTTGCTTCCTTTTTTCCAATCATTTTAGCACCTACTGTTCTTCATTTCGAGTACATCGTTCCACCGCAATGCTTCCTCACTTAACCCCTTCATTTGAACCACTACAGGCTTCTTCATGGTTCACACAACTCCCAACCGTATATATATATATATATATATATATATATATATATATATATTTAAAAACCAACATAGAACATACACGATTCCAGTTTTAATAGCTTCACCTGGAAATTTGGATTGCCACCAACTCTCCGACTTCATCACGCTCGTCACAACGACTATGCGAGCTACAGATTACCCCATGCATGAAGCACCGCCCATCCTCCCTACTATGCTACTGATCAGCGGAAACAACCCACACACTGTAGTTCACTGTCGCTGCCTTCCTATCCTCCATTGAACCGCCTGTTCATTGTCTGATTCATCGAGATTGTCTGCGTTAGGGATGCAAAGAACAAAGGAAAACATGCGGATCTAGGGAGTTGAGGGAGAAATTTAAAAGTTTGGATATCTATTACTTAAACAAGAAAGCAGGAAAAAAGAAATCCTACCGTGGCTATGTCTGCTCTCGGTATTTCAAATTCAGGAGGGTTACGTTCTTTCTACTCAACCACGTGCGTTTAGTCCAAACTATATTCCACCCATCTCCAAAATCCCAAATTCTAATTCCACCCAAATTTCCTTCTCTTCTGCCAACCGCTTCCAAAATTTACTACTTTTTCATCAACCTCTTCCTTCAAACCGTCCAACATCCACACTTACGGCCACCCTCCTTCCATACTCCTCTGAACCAATGCCTACCTATTCCCTGTTCGATTGAGAAGTCAGAAAACCCTAAACTAACCACGCCATTACCCGTTCCCAATTCGGCTACAAATCGTCATCAACGTTAAATGCATCCCCGGAATCGGTAATTTATTCTTGATGTTTTCTACCATGGACCCACCCGCGAACATTGTTGTATAACTAACAGATTGTTCTTCCGAACTCTCGCATCTCTGATACGTGCGTACATTTGTGCCATCCTGAATCATTGTGGTTCGATGAGTCCGCACTTGCCGTCGAAAGGTATCTGTTTATTTTACTCCATTTTGATTTTATATAAAATGTTTTGCTTCCAATTCCCGTTTTCCCATCAACATAAGTACAATTTTGGATGAACATGTTTTGCTTACACAATGATTACAATTGGAATATGAATGAGGAAGGAGCATCACGTTAAATTATATAATGATACGTAACCTTGTGCACTGTTTTTTCTATTTCCTATAACAATGATAACAGAATTTTTGCGCACACAAGCTGTTTGATTCTATGTCATTGCTTTCTTTTCACTTGCATTAAGATTCTCACCTTCCACTGACATACACCTATGCCTGAATTATTTTGCTTACTTGATTATATTGTTTTTGACTTATGGATGCATCATACCTTCCTCTGTCTTATCATGTTTATTGCTTTTTGAGGTTTGGTGTCATCTTGTGCTTGTAGAGTTTTACTTACATGCCTCTTCTTGTAGGTGTCTACCAACTATTACTTTGCATTTATTATCATTTCTTACTTTTTTGTGAACCCCTAGATGTTTTAGTATATTTTTTGGCCATATAATTTATTTGGGGATGTTATTGGTCTACCCAAGTTATTTATTTTGTATTCTTGTAACATTGTTAGGTTGAAAATTTATCACCAGCGCGTTCTAATGCAAACCTGAATGACAACGTGATCACAGAGTTACATTCAGTTCACCTCAATTACAATTTCTTAATATGGAAAATTTCCTTTCTTACATCTGATTGCAGCTGCAGTCTAAATTTGTGTGTGAGTGTTTTTTTTTTAATATACATTTCGACTTAGTTCATTATGTACAAAATATGTGGTGATACCATATGGGCTCTCAGTTTATAGGAGTAAAGAGCACCTGCTGTGGTGAATATAGACAAACAAACACAAGTCGACAAGAGTATTAAGTAACATATTTTATTTTCTTGCTTCGAATTAGTTTGTCAGTTTTCATCTAAGAGACTTACATGTACCATTTCACTTGAACTGTACAGTGTTGTTATCTATGATCTGAAATAATCTGGTGCTTACGAAAATATGGTGGGCATTAAATGATGATACACAATATTATTTAATTAATTATTTCCTACCACTTCCTGTAGGCTGTCTTCTCATTTCCTGTAATATTTTGACTTCCTAAGGACATGAACATGAACTCGATTTAAGACACCACTCGGCTGCACACACGTACTTGACATGGGAAGTTAAGATGTTTCAAGAGGAAGTGCGGCCACAACATCTGATTCAAAAATCAGTAGCTGCCACCAATGTCAATCCGTTGAGATTTACTCCTAGAAACCTTAAACCCTGGAAGCTCTCTTAAATAACTTCCCTTTCAAATTGGTTTCATATTAAGAGGATTGTTGCCTTGGTCTTACATGAAGAGGAGTGCCTTAACATAGAGATACAAGTCAAAACCACCAATGTGCATGGTTTTAAATGCAACAGATGCATCATAAATCTGTGCCGAATCCATCAAAATTCATCTACAACATGGAGGTTGTCGGATTGTATCCAATAGTAGAAACAGCTACGATGATGCAAACAAATTAAGGGGCATATTGCATCACAACATGCAAGTACATGCAGGTCTACATCAACAGCCAGAGGTACTATATCTTTATCTATCCTTCTGCCGAAAAACTACCATTTAATCATAAGAATATGATATATTCTTACCAATCATAAGAATATGACTGGAGCATCACCGATTCTTGTCAACTGACTGATTCCAAAACATGTGAACAAACAGTCTGGTCTCAGTTTATTCCATTTGGCTGGTACTATCGCTGCATTTACCATAATATTCGTCAGTTGAATGTTACCAGGTAAAGAGAAAAACTTCATGGTTTATATTTCCGTACGAGAAGTTGTTACAAAGTGAAATTACCTAAGTCTAGATCGAGAGATGACAGACTAAGGAGTCCATCCATCAGCAGTTCTTTTAATCTGTTTTCTGTATATTGTAGTATATAGGATCTTATGAGGATAAGTATAGTTGTGAGTAGAACAAGAATGAATGACTTGTACCTGAAACAAAAGGGGATAATCTTACAGGGTTTTCTTTGTTCCATCAAAAGTAAAAAACAAAATAAATAAAAGAGACACGACACCTTAACAGTGAATTTGACCTAAATGGGAAGAAAAATAATTTTTATAATTGTTCCGATCAAGTACAACAACCCTGCTGACTCAAGGTGGTTTTTGGCTGCTCAAACTCGGTTAAATTTACATCAATACAGGTTTGATTTCTACCTGCATGAAAATATCTATTTCGACGGAATTTGTAGCCTTTTTTTTTTGCTGAACATCAGTTTTGTTATCATGTTACATGCCCGAATTCAATCGAGATATCACATGCATACATTGTATTGATGTAAAATGATGTTTTAAATAATCTTGATTTATTGTGTTTTCTATTTGCCCGTCCTGATGTGAATTGTGTTTTCAATCTACTTTCACACTCATTTAATACAATGTGACACTCTGCAAATGTCTACATCCTAGGATCAATATATAAGCCTAAGGTTTGAAAAATCTGGATGATATACTTTATTCGTAGGATAAAACGTAATCTTTTAGTCCGCAGCTTACGCAATTTAAATAATTCCCCTACACATTTTTAAATGCTTAACCCAATGCGGTAAAATAATTCACACATATTTGTTTTCCAACTGTTTTTTCACATCTCTGCCTATAATCTGACATTACCACTTAAATTCCATGTTGTAGGCTTTAAGTTTACGCATGCACCCGGTCCTTCAAGATTTTTTTTTTTTTCAAATGTACAAGCTAGCACTCTTCAATAGCAAAATCAGCCGCACATACAGTCTTTTTAAGATATGGTGCCGTGTTATTTGCAAGTCCATTGTCTGTCTGTCAAATTAGGTAACAGGTTATCTGTTACAATGGGTACTGTAGGGAATATAATTACTATTACCTTTTAAGGTTATTAATATAATCTCCGAACACCGGCAGATAACAGAAACTACATTTGGGTAATGTGTCATTTTCTAATCTTTGCATTTGCATACGGATGTTGATATGACTTAAGTATTTGTCCTCCGCTTCACATCCACAAACAATTTTGCCTGGTTTTGGCTCTTTATTGTCCAGGGCAGCCAAAGTCTTCTGTTTAAATTAAATTATGCCTGCCTGGGAAATTGTTACCTCCTGCTCTATCAATTATGCCATAATCAACCCACATGCGCTGCATTTAACTCGGACGATAATTCATATATTCCTACTCAAATTCACATGTTGGCCATTCATATCTTTTAATTTATGAATGATATATTTTTGGTGCAACTGTTTGCTTCCCTCAACATTGCAATCTTTCCATTTCACTGTTCTAACCTGTACCTTTATAATTTCCTCAAAACTCCGGAGATAAAAATTAAATATTTTAGCACTGTGCAGTCAAAGAGGTGGAATACCTTCGATTTAAATATGCATACCCATAGAGTTTCATGCTTGTGGATATAAATGTTTATGCTATACATCTATTTTATGGTTATAGTACCACGTACCGCTTAGTGCTATGTTTTTTCTTAAATGCATGCAATATAAACTCTGGTATTTTTGAATTGAGCGGGCTGAACTAAAATACTAGTGCGGTGCATGAGTACGTAAGGCTTCAATTTCAATTTGGCATAAACTGTTTGTTTCTTTTTCAGATAATATGGTAGATTATTTGTAATTACGATCAAGCATGGAAGAACTGTTCAACATGAAAGGCCCTGTCAAGTTGAGGTATTGATGTAAAACCCGTTTTAGCTTTAAATATCTTAACTTTTAATTTTCATTACAATAAAAATCGTGCATTTGCTATGGTAATTGATAATTATAATCCGCTTATAATAATATCCTTCTGCTTTGTACTGGGACAATAATGTGGATATTGGTTAAGGCTGAACTAGCATACATCATACTACGATATGGACGACCTAACAGACTATATGTTAAATAAATAAACTAATTTTAATACAATGTGCCATATGCATGGTTGCTGCGGTTATTAGGTGCGTTAGGACTTCATATATTTTGGTGGGAGCTATTGTTATTAGATGTGTTTGGACTTCATATATTGTGATGGAAACTATTTGTTATTAGGTGCAGTTCTGTGCTATTTGCCAATCTACGGGACATCGAAGATGAAAACGTTGTATTATTGGAATGTATGAGAACTATTTGTTAGAGCATGAAGTTTGCACTTTGATAACTCTACAATTACTATATAACTTCCTTTATTACTTCTTGCATCTTTCATATGTTTTGATTTCTTGATAATACACTTGCACTCCTGCAAGTATTTTGCTGTCTACGTTTTAAGCTTTTGCTATTAAACATTTTCAAAATTTATTTAATCCAAAATTATTAAATGGTGACTGAAATCAGTTTATTTACTGCTGCATTTTGTTGTGATGGCAAGCTAATTAGGATTAACTCCCATGGTGTTATCGTTTCAAACTCAGCATGTAATATATACAATTGCTAAAATATTTATAAAATGAAGTCTGAAAAGGTTTACATACTATCTTCATTTTGTCAATGACAAATGCAGAATGTAAAATATTTTGTCATGTAACTGCAGTTGTTTTTGTCATTCACTATTCGAAAAAAAGTTTACTGTCTGCTACATACTGTAGTACATTAACAACATGTTATTGCAAAATTTATATAAATAGAAAAGGGACATCAAATACCAAAACCTTAACCAAACTACATGCTAATCCAGATATGATTCTTCTCAAAGGTCTGTATACATCAATAAAATTCATGTTTGAACTTATATATGAACCAAGAGTCAACTTTTTTTTTCATCTAATTCTATGAAAACCATGTAGCACTGCCATATTTCGGACATGACATGGGTTTTCTTAAAAATTTATTCCAGACTACCATGTTGCCTTTTGTAACACCTTAAATAGGTGAATAAAATTGAACATATGATAAGTTCGTGTAAACAAGTTTATCAGAGGAATAATAGTTGAAGTACTAATGTGGTATAACCATAACATATTGTGTAACTGTGTAACCATTGCATGAGTATAAGCACTTAAACGACTGCTATTGGTATATTGCCAACTTCATAATTTTTTTTGCATGCATTTTGAATATTTATCCACAAGTATTGCGCTAAACCTTTAATAGTCCAGTAGTATTCACTATTAATAGTATACGAAGTTGAATGAATATTTGCATATACCCGTGTGCGAATATTGCAATATCAAATGAACTCGGTCTTATATCAATTTATATCACTGTAACAAGAATATCATGTTTGCTACATCTTCTTACCAGTATATAATTTGGAATCAACAAATACATTCCACATCGAAATCAATATTCATAATACTACGGAATTAACAAAATTCATGTAGAGTCTGATAGTAGATTATTTTACAATCTTGCTAACTCACTGTCTCCACTTGCATATCTGCTTCGGTCATATCTAACTTTGTCATTCCTTCGGACTATTCACTTACTCACCATTAACGTTAATCAACAGACACTACAATGGTTGCTACATGAGCTGACATGCCTCATGACAGCATTTGCAAATCATTAGTAATAATCTATGATCTATAGCTATTCCTATACATAAGCACTATGTATTTACTTTCATTATTCACTCCTGCAACCATCAGCATTTGTTTATAACTAAACAATAACACTATGCAATTTTACTTAGCCTGCAAAAATCGACGAACACACTAATAACTGACACATCCTTGTGAAACTTCAGCCCTGCAGACATGCACGGGCAAGGAGAATGATACTTCTGCGCAGTAGACGGCTAAAACAAAATGTTGACCATTTAATATCAGTTTGCCAACAGTGCACATACACATCCTCACTTCTCAGAAACAGTGACAGTTGTGCACAACAATGCGAAAAACACCAGCTGATGTATAAGCATGCAAAAATGTTGTCAACAGGTATGGGGTCTATAGTTTTATGAGCTACATAGGCAAGTTTGTTATGTTTCACCATATGGACTTTACTAGCTTCTGTGTTAACCAAGTTTTTCCAATAAATTTTTAATAACCCATGTTGTTGCAGATAAACAACGCAGCTGCTGTCCCGGTTGACACTGAATGTCAAAAACAGGTAAATTACTTGGAGACAATAAGATATATGCTTCTGTCTATTAACGAAAACACAGTCACTACCACAATGTGAACACCTTGATATCCCTCTTACTGATTTCACATTGGAATTGCATACAATCGAATGATGAAGGCTTACCCAACGCCGCAAAAGAGATACACAGACTAGCACAGGACAACAAAGGGAAATTTTTATCGATCAGGTGATTCTCATTCTCTGTTGACCATAATTTATCTACATTTTTTTTAATGGTTATAAGAAATCAGACAGGATGAGGAGCTTGTGGACAACGAAAACGCTGAAGATTCGGACATTTATGCATAGCGGACGTAAATGCCGACGTCAAGGAATTGTAATCAATGTAAGTGCTATAATGCATAAAAATTAAAACATATATATAAAACCAGCCAGGTAAAAATTGCCTCTTCAACTATGTCCACTCTAATGTCTTCAACTACCAGGATACTTAACAGGATGCACCACCTGCGAAGTCAATAGCCAAACATGTCAGCAAACGTCAGAAGAAATGCCTCCGTGCAAGCGATGTTGAAGAAGTGTAAAAGACACCAATTTCCACAGTATCATGTATTTTAAATTTGATTTGTGTACTTCTACTTTGTTTTTGTTACATGTTAATGCATTTGCTATTACCATTCAATTTGTAAAATGAAGTGACATTTGTATTGTTCTGTAAATATAATGGCCAAATCACATGACTGCTGTCTTGAACTAAGCTATTGATATGTGCGGTACCTTTTGTTTTGTTTGTGCTTCGTTTTAATGCATCGAAAGAAAGTTGTTTGTCACATGCTAATTTATTTCTAAATAAATATTTAGCCTCTTCCATTGGTTACGGAGGTGGTAAACATAGTTCTTGAGCCTGGACGGTTGTCATTTAATATGTCAACAGGTCGAGCATTTTGTGTTTACTACGTATGGCTTTGTTTATTTTTTGTCAATTTTTTACATAGTTTCATCGTTCTCAAAAGATAAGCCTGGACTGTTAGAATAGAGAAAGTGCACAAAAAGTGAAATTGTCTGGAACTTGCTGACATGCATAGTACGTTACAACATAAAATATACTTACACATTATTAACTACATATAAGGATGCTAGAAGTCGGATTAAAAATGATACAATCAAATTAAAATAGGTTCAATAAAAATTATTAATAATAAAAGACGAAAATAAGAAAAAGAAGTATAGTTGAAAACTGAAAACGATAAAACTACTGCCAACAGAAATTTGCATTGTGAACTGTATGGCTATGCACTTACACATGCTACATAGCGAACTTACGAACGACCAATGAAACCATAATATATATATAAAAAAAACATTTTTCCTACACCAGACACAACATTTCACCCTATTCTCGTAAACCATGCAGTTGTATGTCCTTCACCTAAAACATTCTCAGTCCACGAAATACACTATAAATGCTACTAACTCCGCAGCCAAGGGCCACACAACCACCTCTCCCAGCTAAATTCCCACTTAACCAAACAGTACGTACCCATGCAACAAAACAAGGCCCACAACCCAACATTATAGAAGTTACATACTGTCCCGTACGCGAAGCACGGGCCACATTCTAGTATTTATTTGGTTTCGTTTTCCTTGATGCTACTGGAAAGAGATAATCAGGAAGAGACGATATTTACAGAAGGAGATACCGTGGACAGCACGGTTACGTGGGTGGAATGTTTTTCTTTTGTGTGACGTGCAAGAAACGGAATGGAAAGTGTGGCTGCCAAGGAACTTATTTTATAATATATATGTGGTTACATATTTTTATTATAGTTGTGCATTGGTATTATGGGTACTAAGTCGGTTAACGTAGTAGTACCATTTTTATTAATTTACTTATAGTTAGTGTTAGCTTAGGTGGTATGCTGTATTGCTAGGGTAAAGATATTTATATTAAAATATTTTAATTTGTTTAATTCCACTGCTATTAACGCCACCACTTAATATTCGTATCGACATACACAAACCCCAAATTTGGCGAAAATACACATGCTTCTACATCTAAATGTTATGATTCTAAATAAATTTATTTTGTTGAAAACGGACTTCGTTCGCACAACGACATTATTTTAATTTATCGTTTAACTTTTAAATTTCGTCCGCTGACAAAATAACTCTGTTTGGCTCCAAACTGGAAAACTAGCAATAACTAACCGTGCGCATTGCAATAAAATATTTTTCGTCAAAAACGGAGATCATTTGTTTAGAAAACAGTTTTTAAAGCCTAAAATATATCGATAAAATTCATTTATATTACCAAATTGATATTTAAACTGATTTAAATATTCAAATTAAAATGGCCAAAAATCAGGGACATTATATACTTCCCCCCTTAAAAGGATTTCGTCCCCAAATTACATGGTATGAAGAATGCTCTGAACCCAATTATTTTAAAATAATTATTTTAGAATTTATCATCAAACCAAATTCAAACACTTGAAAATTTCTGATAATTTCGCCAGCACCTTCTCTGCGCGGTTCGATCAGTGCAGCTACAATTGCCACTCTAGGCCTCAACTTCTCCAAAATAAAACCAAAAGCCAAATGGCTATCCAACTCAGGGGTATAAAAATCCATCACTCTAATCAATATATTAAGGTTTACCTATTGTCGGGCATCTCAATTCCAATTTTGAAGCAAATCAACTAACTGCTTTCGCCTTCCAATCTATACTTCAAATCTGAGTTACCAAGCCAATTTCCATAGCCTTATGATATTTGCACTTAACTCTATTTAAAATACAAATACCAATCACATGGTCAAATCATCAGATTTTATTTCATTACTGATTTTGTTCAATTAACTTCTTAATTGGTCTGTTTGATTTCTTGATTCAACCACTTTAAATAACAATCGGCCAAATCATTTGAATTAAATACAACACTAATACTTATTGGTCTGTATTCACTTTAGATTAACATACATTAGTATCAATTGGTTAATATCCGAATGATTTCATTATTATCCATCCGGTTTCTGAATCCTAAATCCAGTTCCACTTAATTTCATTTCCAAATCCAATTGATTTCTACCCAACTTTTCATTTTCCGTGTTCAATCAATCGATTGGTTTCTAACCAATTCTATTCCATTCCATAATTCAATTTTAATTCCAATCAAATTAAGCGAAACAACCAAACAACCATTAGTAGTATACTACTATAGATTTTTTTTTTGAAATAGCATTTAGGCAAAATTATTTCATTTAACTTCTTTATAAAACAATATTGTATCAATTGTTATTTCAAGGTCGAACTGATCACAATACAAAACATTTTCATATAAAATTTACAAATACGCTCTCTTGTATATACAATCAAACTCAATCTAGCGTGTTACTAACCCCATCTTTATCGAGTTACGCCACAGAGCCAAGGTTACTACTCAACCAATAACTCTGATTCCACTATAACGACCCGGGGATTTCCGGCCCCGAAAATCAACATAAATACATTTATTGTATATTATGTCGACCTTCCAAACACCGAAAACAATAGAACGATATTAGAAAGAATTTAGAGGGTGAGATAAGAAAGAAAGAAATATTAGAATAGAAGAAGAAGAACCAACACAACACAGAGTCTCACATAGCAGCGGAATAAAATATAATACACAAATGTCTTTATTGAAAACTAAAAGCAATATACTTACATACATTAGAGTACAGCAGACACATCTGGACAGTTATAACAACCTGTCCTCAAATACAACACACAACGGAATATTCTAGGTAAAATCATACGTCTGAACTCCTCCATCATGTCTTCTGAACTTCGTAATATCCAATAACCTGAACCTGTACAACCCGGTCTAACCCGAGCATTACAAATACAGGGTCAGTCTGGTGAACCAAAGTGAGAAAAACTCGCTAAGTTTAAATAACATCCATATTGATTTTAAAGTCAAAAATCTTTTTGGAAGAAAAGGATAATAGTAAAATCAAATCCACACATAAACACGGACGGTTTTTACCTTACTATAACCCAAACCGGTTTTGGAATCATATCTTGTCTTATATTATAATAGTGTCTAAGTACAAATAAATAGAATCTAGCAGAACGCTTGCATCTCACGCTCCACATATATAGTATACAAACAAAACCGCGGACGCTTATTGGAGATTGGATTCCAATTATGACAAGGTATGGAACCACCTTCTGATAGTGTATCTCTAGAGGGGAATACACTGGTTTCAACAAGGACGTCTTGCAACCCACCCACACATGACCGACCATTCATTTCGCTTGAGTGTATCGAATGTATATCACCAACGGTTGGGCTCAAACCACTGTTTGCCGAAAGGGTCAGCATCGATATAGATTAAAGAAGGTAATGAAATTTCTCTAGATAGGTGATTATACACCCTAATGGGAGCGACCCACATAGCCATGTTGACTGCCCGATTTTTGTCATTTCCCAGTTGATAAGGCTTGAGGTTGGAATCGTCTTCTTGATTATTTGGTCATCATTCACTTTGAATGCCACATCGTCAGATCCGTTTAATTAGTAATTAACGACCTCAAAAATACATCGGTTATATTTAAAGAAATCAATGTACATGACCATTTGAAAATACTCTGTCAGACACTCGTCCATACAAGTCATCCAGGAACAGGATGAACCGAAGGCACTCTCCTACCGCATCCAAAGGATCAGTAGCGAGTAGTCCTTGCAATCCGCAAAATCCCACTCACGATCGAATCTCGTCAGACAACCTCTGGTTGCAATCCAGAGAATATTCGACAAGTAATCCTTCTGCTTATAAAGATACACGGTTTTCAATTGCTCCATCTTCACTAGCATCTTCAACGTTGTGTATTTGTTAGTCGGAATGGTTTTGAATATAAATTCGATCCCAGTCGTTCCATACCAATAATCGACTTCGCCAGATTTTTGATAGTCGATGTTTTAACTATCAGAACAAACAACCATCACCAATAGAAAAATAAAATGTATTCACTGGTTCAGTATACAGCGTCAGTTGACCACTTTAGTTAAACAGTCATTAATTTGATTTCTAAAAAAAAACTTTCGACATTTGGATTACCGCCTTTCCAATTTTTATTCAATTTATAATATGTTTTAATAGGTTTAATTCAAATTAACGAAGTAAATGATTTCGGAATTATTCACCAAATATAACCAATGATATTTTCTAAAATAGAAAATGGACAATATAAGTTGGAAATCTTATTTGCATATTTTATCTTGTTATATTCATACAAGTAATGGTGCTTAACATTTGAAATTTGCATTCAAACATATTTTTAATTCACATAAGTATAGAATTGCATAGACTTATAAATAAAACGAAAATTTACAAAGTGTGACATAGGTTATAAATTGCAAATAAATGTCGTATAAACAAGCTAACAAATGGAGTAAAATACCATGTGCGACGCACACGCTTTAATTGTTCATTTACAAAGGATGGTCACAACTGAATAAATTACCGTGTGCGACGCACACATTTTAGTTGTTCGTTTATAAAAGTTAACAAAATTTTTGGGTTTAAACAATACAGTCATATACCCTTCCTGTTGGTTAAAGATCATAGAATAGAAAATAAATTATACTCATTCACTTATTCCCAGAAAACTTATAATCCTTCGAATTATCATTAATGATATTCTTTACGAAAATACTTATTTTAATCACTCCCACTATCCTCGTTTATAAACTAATATCATCCTTGGATAATCATGAAGTCATTACAAGTTGGGGTATTTTATTTACCTCTCAGACCTTGAGACGACAACATTCTTATCTTCGGAATAAATAGAAGTTTATCAACGAAATCTCCAATTTCAATCATTATTCCAACGCTTCCATTTACTATAACATCCCTTTATTTACCACTTACCTTAGTTTATTTTCAGTAAAGTACATTTCATATTTACAACATTTGTTTTTAGATCTTATCATTAGATCTTTTCTAATCAAAATCAATTTATTGACTTCCGCTTGATTTAGAACTTGGTTTAAAAACCTTCCTTTTTTTGTAGAATTACTTTTAGGAATTAAATCCAGAATATAACTCATAAATACATGTAACTTATTGAAAATTCTTTCAACTATAACAAGGGCTTAATACCCTATTCGGCTCCACTAGTCATGTTCCGGTTACCAAATCAATTCCTGATATTAACCTTAACTCCTTTATATTAAAAAGCTTACATTATCATTGACTATTAATGAAATAGTTAATTTCTCTTTAAAGGTTTTTTTTAAATATAATTTAACTTCAATGATAATTTATAATCTAATAATTTTTTCATATAACCAATTCTTGTTCCAGCAGTTGACTTAGTTATCTCAAAATCAGGTTAATCCGTTAAACAATTGCATTAGTCCCTTCTTTAAATTAAATTTATCAATTTAAAAAGAATTCTATTTAATTCAATTAATAATCTAATTAAATTAAACAATCCCATTTAATAATTCACTCGAAATGATTAGTCCAAACCTTAACTCTTTGGACAATCCTTACTCATCTGCTTATAAAACTTACCAACATAAGAATTTGCTTTATATATTCAGTTTATAATTACTGGATAAAAATAATTATTTATTTCCCTTAATAATTTATTTTTCAAATAATTTATATAAAATAGATTTCAAAATTCGTTTTGGTTATAAATAAAATTTTATAACCTTATCTCCATTGATTTCCTGACTGTAAATAAACGTTTATAAAATGATTCATTTTAGGCCAACCGTCGCCAACTACTCAACCAATATCACTCATTGGTTAATAACGAACAAATGTTGAATTTTAATTCAATGATTAACAATCATTCAATTATATTGGTTAATAGTTCATATAATATAACAATATATTTGAGGAATCCGGTTGAATTCCTCCAACATGTCATTCTCTACATCAAAATGAGTTACGATAATATATTTATCATAGTAAATAGAAATAAATAGTTTAACTAATAACCATCAACAATCAATTAATAACATCCAATCAAGTAATCGATTATTTAATACGTTTATATTATCGTAAACGTAACCAACAAGGTAAATTACCTCGTTTGGAATCTTATCGTTAAAATAATGATTTAATTTGATTAAATTAAACAAACGCTTAATTTAATCAGTGAATATCTAAAAATATTCAATATACAGACAACAGTCATCCAATCATCAACCATCAGCAAACATTGCACACAAAAATAAAAATCCGGCTTATATAAAATATAAACAGGGTAAACTGAGTGAGTTTGTACTCCCCTCGATTTCCGTTTGTCGTTTAAATGATTTGTTTCCAATGGTGTCCAGCTCTGTTTGAACCGCTCCCTAATGAAATGCTCATTGATGCGGTTTTGACGTCATTTGTTCATTCCATTCCATTGCTGTAGCATATGGTTATAAATTTATATGTTATACGCTATTTAATTTAATATTAATAAAAACCAAATAATATATTTCATCCTAACTACTATTTCATGTTGTGTCTAAATTCTTCTAAATTCTTACTTTGTCGTGTTCATTTTTTTTATATATATACACACTAACCTTGTTTGTCGTCATTAACCGAAATTAGTCATAAATTTTATGATATTTAGGCATATTCTATACCACTTAGGATTCGGTATAACCACTTCACAAACAACGTTAAACCCAAATGGAAACTAAATTATTAGGCCCATGTTAATAATAATTAGGCACCACTAATTATATTTAGGCATGTTAAATTATCCTCTGCTAGCATTGTTTATTTGCTATGTAAAACAATTGCTCAAGTACTTTAGTCCGATTAGGGGTATAAATAGTAATTACGGCATAGCGTAATACATGTTTCGGCAAGTAAAATGGAACTGGCATATCAAAGGTTACAGTGCACCTTTCTTCTCCCAGCATTATCCTCTGCTACTTTTTTCCCTGCTTCTCCATACCGCACTATTTCATTTAGAACCTGATCCAAATGCTATTTGCCACACGCGATCCTCTTTCCAAATCCTACCGTCCATGCAATCCTCTATTATGTGCATGGCACAATTCTCCTCTTCACACGCAAGGCTTCCAGTCCACATACGAGACAGGGTATGTACACATATAAGATTAGGCTTAAGCTATTCTAAACGTCATTTGTTATTTTTAATTAAAGTCATTAGTCGCATTATAAAACTGATTAGGCCATATGAAAGGCAGAACTCAAATTATACCAGACTATGTTGAAAACTGTACCTCGTTTTCCCCTCTAATTCACAAATATAAACTTCCAAACTAGCAGAACAAGCCCACACATTCAACCTCACGTTCCTCCCCTCTGTCACAGTTCCTTTACACTTTTATTACGTATATTATATACATATCTTCTAGCCTTTTTTTTCTACTTTCGGTCAAACTGCTCATGCATACATCATGCCAAGGACACCGAGAACCCACACAAACTTCCACACTGATCCACCGCAACTCCTCCTTCGAAACTCTAGCTTTTAAACGTAACACAGCAACGCACCCATACAACTCCCCTATGTATTCACAGACCACCTCCCCTTGTTTTACTTTCCATGTTATTCTTTTGCTTCCTTTTTTCCAATCATTTTAGCACGTACTATTCTTCATTTCCAGTACATCGTTCCACCGCAATGCTTCCTCACTTGACCCCTTCATTTGAACCACTACAGGCTTCTTCATGTTTCACACAACTCTCCGACTTTTAATAGCTTCACCTTGAAATTTGGATTGCCACCAACTCTCCGACTTCATCACGCTCGTCACAACCACTACGCGAGCTACAGATTACCTTCCCGTCCTCCCTAATATGCACCGATCAGCGGAAACAACCTACGCACCGCGGTTCACTGTCGCTACCTTCCCGTCCTCCATTGAACCGCCTGTTCATTGTCTGATTCATCGAGATTGTCTGCGTTAGGGACGGAAAGAACGAAGGAAAACATGTGGTTCTAGAGAGTTGCGGGAAAATTTCAAAAGTTTGGATATATTTATTTGGTTTCGTTTTCCTTGATGCTACTGGAAAGAGAAAATCAGGAAGAGACGATATTTATAGATGGAGATACCGTGGAGAGCACGGTTACATGGGTGGAAAGTTTTCTGAAACGGAATGGAAATTGTGACAGCCAAGGAGCTTATTTTATAACATATATATATATATGTTGTAACATATGTTTATTATAGCTGTGTGTTGGTATTATGTGTACTGAGTCGGTTAACGTAGTAGTACCATTTTTATTAATTTACACATAGTTAGTGATAGCTTAGGAGATATGCTGTATTGCTAGGGTCAAGATATTTATGTTAAAATCTTTTAATATGTTTAATTCCACTGCTATTAACACCACCACTTAATATTCGTATCGACATACACGAACCCCAAATTTGACGAAAATACACATGCTACTACATCTAAATGTTATGATTCTAAATAAATTTATTTTATTGAAAACGGACTTCGTTCACACAACAACGTTATTTTAATTTATCGTTTCACTTTTAAATTTCGTCCGCCGACAAAATAACTCTGTTTGGGTCCAAACTGGAAAACTAGCAATAACTAACCGTGCGCATTGCAATAAAATTTGTTTTATCGAAAACGGATATCATTTGATTAGAAAACAGTTTTTAAAGCATATAATATATCGGTAAAATTCATTTATATTACCAAATCGATTTTTAAACCGATTTAAATATTCAAATTAAAATCGCCAAAAATCTGGGACGTTATAATATTATTCGACGATGTCGACTTTTATAAACTAAATGATTTTTAAATAAGATATTGGAATTGTTTAGAAAGAACTAAATTTAAATATGGAAATAGATTATAGATTTATATTTAAGTTATAAAAATAGAATATTCTAAAAAGGGGTAGAATTTCAATTGGATTTGAAATGGAACTTGTTTGAATATATAAAACAAGTGAATTTATAAACAGTATTTATAAATGTAGTGCATTAAGTATCTAGAGATAAACTTGAATCTAAAAATATTATTTGAAATCATTTCAAAATGGAAACAGCGGTTTTTATTCCGGAATCCAAAATATAAAAGGAATTGAGTTTCAAATAGATTGTGCAATGAAACTTGTTTTAAATTGTAAAACATGGAATTTAAATTTATAAAAACGGTTTATAAATTAAATAAGATAATTATCATGGGATAATTTGGAAATTTTAAATTCAAGTATGAATTTAAAAGTGAATTGTAAAATGTGTTGAAAAATAGAACGATTGATTATATTTCGGAAAAACTGAATTGAAATAAAAATAACGGATTTATAAGAGAAATTCGATTTATATCGAATTTTATTAAATAATTTATTTCCATAGGATTTAGAATTTAAAATAGAGGATTGAATTTAATCCATAACCGAGTAATGAAATAATCGACGATTAGGGATAATTAGAAATATCAAGTTGAATTGGGAAAACTGGTCAAAAATATATTAGAATGAAAGTGAAATTTATTTATAAACGAAGTTTAGAACGTTAATATTCAATTATAATTAAAAACGAACTCGCCGTGGCGTGGTAGTTCGTAAATTGGCGTTTCGAACTTCAATTGAGTATATAGAACTCAATTTAAGTCGGAATTCTTTGAAATAAGAATTGTCAGGAGTGATTTGATAATAGTTTTCTAATGGAAGAGAAAAATCTGGATTTCGTCTTATAGATTTTGAGTTATGTCAAAATCAAATTTTTAGAAAAACAGCGCCATAACCATTATAAAACTATAACGGTTTATTTAAATAAATAAAAGGATTTTATACAAAATAAAATCCGAATTTCCATTAGAAAAATCCAGATTTGAGTTATAAAATATATCTGAACTCAAGTGGAGTAATGAATTGATTTTTGAAACAAAAATCAGATTTTTAATTGTTGAGTAGAATTAACTAATTTGAAGAATAATTAGTTAATGGAATTTTGAATCGAAATTTGACTTTGGATAAGAAAAAGGGGTTTGTAATTTATATATTGAAATCAAATATATAACTTGAGTTGAAAAGGGAATTCGATTGGTTTATAAGTAATTAAAATATATTTGAACATGATATGTTCAAATAAAAAGTGAATTAGGAAAAAAAAAACTAATTAAAGGAAAATTAGTGAATTGAGTTAAAATGACCAGATTGAGTTGGAATAAATTAGAAATGGACGCATATGTATTAAACAGGTACAGAATGAAGTGAATGAAGTTTATAAATTTAGTGCCCGACAAAAAGTTACATGTTTAAATTCCATATGAGGTTTTATGCGTCGAATCGGCATGCCGCTTAGCTTTTTGATTTTCTTTTTGAGTAGAAAGGACCCAGAGAGGCATTTTGTAGTTGTACCGAGTGACCTTTACAAAGGAGGTTATGGCGAAATTTTCCGGAAATTTAAGGAGTTGGAGTATTTTTAAGAAAATTGGATTGCTAGAAAATCAATATATCAATATATATTGAATTCGATAAGGAAATGAATTTAAATTAGAATATTATAAAAAAAGAAATCTATAATTAAATCTGGGAGGAATAGAAAGAGGAACGTATGTATGTTTTAAAAATGAATAAGTAGTTTTTATGGTGTTGATTATTTGAGGTAAGTGGTCTTTTCTATTTTGAAGTTAGGGATGTTTTCAGTCAAGGTCTGAGAGGTAATATACCCCAACTTGATTGATTTTATTATTAACCGATAATAGGAAGATTCAGTCTTGAGATCAATGTTTAAAGAGATTTAGTTGAATGTAGTATTTTGGGTTGTTGTAACAATGTTTTACACGACATTCGTTTTAACCCAAATAAGTGGAATTATAGAAATATGGTAACAAATATTTCCAGAATACAGAAACGAATGGTCATGAAACAGAGAAGTAACTGGAAATAAATTCCGATCATAAATAGAAAATATTTTCTAAGTAGAAAAGAAAAGAAGGTGATATTTGGAAATCTTTTTCCAAATAACATAAGAGGACAAGATGATTATTGAAATTATTTGGTTAACAAATATTGATAAGGAAATGGAGAAGTGATTTAATTAATGAAAGGCCCAGTGATTGTTTGATGTTATGGATGAATGTTTGTTTATTTTTTTCCCAATAGTTTAATAAATGACTATCGAAGTATTTTCCAATATCGTTGTTAATAAGGAGAGACCGGTTGGATTATATACGAGAACCACTCCGTATTGGCAGTAGCGTTGCGAATCAGATTATATAAAGATAATCAAAGACGGAGTGAAGTGCAAGGGCATTTTCTGTTAATTCTAGGTAGAAATTGCCTAAGATAGATTAATGGAAATTGTTCCTTTGGTTTCATTCAGTCCCAGAACGAATGATGTATGGACGAATGTCTAACAGAGTATTTTCAACGATCACATATGTTGATCTATACAAATATACATCTAGTGGCAGAGAATTTATTCTCTTAGCGTAATATCCTGAATATCTTTGTGTAAATCAATTAGTAATTAATGAATCTGACAATGTGGCATTCAAAGAGATGGTGCTATCAAGTAATCGTAACCTCAAGCCTCGCAACCGGGAAATGGTATAAAATCGGGTAGGTCGCATGGCTAAGTGGTTAGCTGTCAAGTAGGGTGTATTGTCACCTGATCTAGAGAAATTCCTTTTACTTCTTAAATCTATCGATGTTGTACTTTCAGGAACGGTTGTTGATCCCAACCGTTGGTGATAATACATTCGGTACTCTCAAGCGATGTGAGGGGCCGGTCATGTTTAGCCTGGGTTGCAAGATGTTCTTGTTGAACTCGGTGTATTCCTCTCTAGAGATTTACTGTCGGAAGGTGGTCCCATATCTTGCCACTTGGAATCCATTATCCAATAAGTGCCCGCGGTTTTGATTGTATACTATATATGTAGAGCATGAGATGCAAGCGGTCTGCTAAATTGTTATTTTTTTGTATGCAGACACTATTATAATATCAGACTAAGATATGATTTTCTAAAACTGTTTTGGGTTATCATAAGGTAAAAACCGTCTGTATTTATGTGTGGATTTGGTCTTACAATTATCTTTTCTTTCAAAAAGAATTTTTAAAAGTTAAACCAAGTGTTTGGAGTTTACTCAGTCCCATGACGGACCCAAAGTTTATCTTGTTTTGTTTTACCTTAAACTCTTGGGTGCCCAAATTTGTACGGGCAGTCAAGTAGTTCAGGTTTTTACAGATATACTTGGAGGAGCTTGGAGCAGGAGGCTTCAGCTTTAGTTATCTATTATAATTTTCTGTTGTGTTGTATTGTACTCTGAAAATGGTATGTATATATAGTTAAAATTTTGTATTCCAAAAGCTTTTCTATATATTATATTTTATTTCGCTGCGATGTGAGATTCTTTGTTGTTATTTCTGTTCTTCTTCTAATCTAATATTTCTTTCTTTCTATTTCTCATCCTCAAACTTCTTTCAATTAATGATCTGGTAATTTCTGGTGTTTGGTTAGTCGATATGGTATTTATATCGATAATCAAGATCAAAAAAATGTCTGTTCGTTACAAAAACTATAAACATCGATATATTTTGAGAGGGTGAGAATTGGGGACTTTTGAGTAATTCTTTGTTAGCCAAGACTAGCCCATTAAAACATAAGTAGACAGCCCCCTACTTAAGCCATCTACCTACCTCCCCAATTCATTACTTCTCATTATTCCTACATCTTCTAAATCCTTAAGGAAGAGGAAATAAATATTCCTAATCTCTAATCATAGGGATTTTATCAAAAGCTTATCAAATCCAAGGAGAAAACTTGAGTAAGCCATCTCTATCTTCTCCATCTCAATCCCTCTTCTAGTTTTGGGACTTTTCCTAAACCTTATTCTTGCAATTGGCTTATTTACATGTTTAGGTTAAGGAATTGTAAGCTACATGCGAAGAGCAGTTGATTTGGATAGGTTTGATTCATCTCCATGCATTCTACAATCAAAAGTGAGTTCTTACGAACTCACATCTATGCCTCAAGCATTTACGCTTGTCTAATGTGCCTTTGGCATGTATTTATGTGTATTAATTTGGTTGCGTTGATTGGCTTGTGCGATAACCATTCCAACTTATGAATTTTGATTTCATTTGATGAGTTTTGGTTTCATTTTGATTAATTTCTTATGTAAACTCTTGTATGGACGTCTGGTCATGTGCTTTAGTGTTATAGGAAGTGTTTTTAACATACCCAATAGCCTAGAGTGAACATATATCGATCCGGATCCTTACAACATTAATTTTCACCTTGGAAAACAATATTAGAGCAGGTCAGACGTCTGGAATAAATTTCAAACGTCTGGCCAGGCCCTGGGAATTGGCAATGGCCAAATTCAGACGTTCGAAACCTATATTCAGACGTCTGAACCAAACCAAACTTCTAAAATATAGGTCTAGACGTCTGATTTTACCTATTGCCCTGTTTTTTTACTGTTGACCAGTCTGGACCATGGTCAACAGTTTAGGTCCATTCCGGCTCTTTCCCAGCCGAGTTTCGGCACATTTCGACTTTTTTGTGACTTTTCAGTTCCTCTGGTTACAAACAATGGCCTTGGATAACGTGAGTATAGAGGTAGGACGTTACAAAGTGATCTCAGCTAGCGGGACAAATAAAGCCTTTTAATATGTCAAGAGACAGTGGTTACAAGCAACCGTGTTCTGAAGATCATGATGAATTATGGGCTAAGATATCATAAGATTCAACACTAAATTGGGATCACCATAATAAGGTACAACAAGGTAAATTGTTCCATTTTTTGATCCGTAAACTAAAGATTTTAAAGACATCAGAAACATCAAGCTTTTAAAATTTGTGATTTCAAAAATAAAGAAACTTGGCCGTAGAATTTTCATTGACAACTATAAAATCTTTAGTAGTTTTGAAATGTAACAAGGTCATGGTTCAATGACTTGGACATCCTGGATACATTTTTGCAAAGTAATTTAGTCTTAAAAAATGTTTGAATTTCAAAGGTAAGAAGTTGTGATATTTTGTTATGCATGTAACTATTGATATATAACCTTTCATTTAAAGGTTTTCGAATGCTATGAGGTTTCACATGAACAATTTCAAATAAACACACACTGACAGAGTTGGACACGTAATGCGGGCGAATGCATTCGAAAGGTTTTGTTTCCAGAAATTTAATTTGAATATATAAAGGATTTACAAATAAACGATTTTCTTTATATAAATTGTTATATGTGTGTCTTGGTATCTTATGAGGATTTCAAGAAGAGGAATATAATTAGCCTAGATTATTACATCTTGGCTTTTAAATATTGAAATATGAATTTAAAATTCCGTGTACATGATCTAAAGTATGTATAGGCTTATGAAAATATTAGTTTGAAAAAATAGTGAGAGCTTTAATTATATATCTAACTTCAAGCATACGGAAGTACTCATGAATAATAAGTTTTAGGAAGTGCAAATTTGAAATTCAAACAACTTTGAAATAAGTAGCATTACAGGTATGTAAGCTATGAACATGCATGCATCTATTTCCATAAATACAAATTTAAAAGAATTTAAACCCACATTTTGGATTTTGTAAACTTCAAGTACATGCAAATTTCAAAAAACAATGCAAGTCTATCCTGTTTTATCTTCAAAGATTTTTGAGGGAAATGTATAATGCCTCTGACACATGCAAATAATGTATGCTAAGGATTTGAATAGAGGATTTGAGGTAAGTATAAAACAAGTAGCTTTGAAACATACAGTTCATGAATTTCAGCCTGTTAAAAACGCATGTCGAGATTTCAAAAGTTAAATTTTTTATCATATGTATAAAATTTCAAATATAAACGTCATGGTATAAAATTACTATTCTAAGTTAAGAAACCGAGTAAGTAATTTTTATTTTTAAGCTTTTGGTCTATGGTTACTTAGTTTCAACAGGTATATTGATTTGGTTTATGTTGCTATTTTTACTTGGTTTTATATATATGTATATGTATGCATGCATACTATGCTTCAGGGATGCCTGATTTGAATTCAAAGCTTTAAAATAAGTTTATTGTTTCAAATGAAATAATTTGGAGACATCGTCATTTCAACAAAAGCCTATACTTTTATTTATATGAATTCTTAAGTATGCCAATTGTTGTGTAATATGTATCCAGTACAGTTCTCTTTTAGAAGAATATCGAGTGTTGAGTGTGTGTGGAAGTTTAACCTTAAAAAAATTTCAAAATTTCAAGTACCAATTTCAAGTGCAAATATGTAAAAGCTTTAGGTGCAATTTTCAAGACACTTTTCTATGTTTGTACTAATTTTAGCTTGCATAATTCTTTTTAATGTACACTACAATAAGTATAATGTTTTTATTGCTATTATTTATTTATTCTACTTACGGGTAACAACTTTCAAAGGGAAAAGGTAATACATAGTTTCACAACATATGAACGTACATTAGTTCATAAGTTCATATATTTTTCTATATAAGGCCCAAATATCTATATACGTCGATTTTTGTAAATGTGATAATTCATAGTATACCAAACTTTTAGAAATTCGTAAATGATTTTATATATTTGACTTGAGATTTTGAATGAGCACTTGTACTTAGGCTTCAAGTGTGTGAATATCATACTAAGAAATTTCAAATGAATATGAATTTCATATATATGAGTAAGCCTTTGAAATACAAAAGAATTAAGATATGTGTAACATGTTTCTTGTGTATGAGCATATCTGAAGTGTAGTAGTATAGAACCAGAGTTTTGGAAATAAACTTAATTTAAGGGAATGTATAATATAACAAAAGGGAGAATCTAGACATTCCCCAACGGCTCACAAAAATGGTTTCTATAGAATACTGAGACCGTGCACATACACACTAGTAGAAACAAAACAATATACAACAAAATACAAGTAATAAACAATGGACGTCCCTCAACAGAAGAAAAGCTACAAAGCAGGCGAGGCATACGAATCCTCCGTAGTTAGACGCCAAAGAAAAAGGCGAGCCTGAAAACTCCAACACTTCTCAGAGACAAACAAGGAGAGACGAGTTGTCCATGGGAGACATAGGCAGAAAAGATCCAATAACAGCACCTAGCGGTTCTGCTCCCCAGCTTCACCATATCCATCTGTAAGGAATCTCCTCCAGCCAAAAGAATCCTATGACCAGAAAATATCCAACAACCTAAAGATTCCAGGCCCTGCAGTACTAGAAAACAGCGTGAGAAAATTTAAGGGGGTGGGGAGTGTGTAAAATGTTACGGCAGCAAGAGAAATCCAGAAAACTATAGAATCAACTGATTCTCGCCCTAAGAGTAGTCGGTACCTCCGAAATACCAAAGATACCTACTAAACTCCTTGAGCGGGAATCTATAACACCCTTGAAAGGCCTACCACGGAATGCAAGGAATATGCCATTCCTAACTCTCCCAATGACGGTAGGGGGATCCATTGGTATTTCATCGAATATTGCCTTATTCCGCAAGCACCATATATGCCGGCAGATGAGACAAGGTATCAGACGAAATAGGATCGAACAGATGGATTTACTTGAGATGTCGTTCCACCAGAATCTCGGTAAATCTGGAAGCGATGCAGCATTACCTCGGCAACCAACCAAGTTCCCGAAATAATTCCAGACTGACTTGGCATAAGAGCCTCCCAAAAACAAATGAGAAAAGGATTCCAAAAACCCGTGTTGTAGCACCGACAACGGGAGATGGTTGGGATGCCAATTCTGAAGGTTCTCATCTAGTGGTAACCCTTCATGTAGTGTTTTCCACATAAATAAGGAGACCTTCGGCGGGAGCTGGACATCCCAAATGAAATAGAACAGAAATAGGCGTGGAGCCTATATTCTCAACGAATTCCTCGCAGCTGAGATCGAGAAGGGAATGCCATCCCAAACGATTCCACCTCTATGTGAATCTGCAAAGGCCTTCACGGATTGCATCTGTTTCCATATCTCACTAGCATCGGACGGGACACCGATGTTGTAACAACCCATCCAGAATGGGCCTAAATTTCGACCCAGAAAAGGTCCATCGAAACTTAGAGCCATTCTAAATGGGTCATTGGTTCTTGTAAGGCTTACATTTGCACAGATAATACTAACACATGCTTCGAATGGAAATCTCACACAATGGAAAAAGAAAATATAATACCAAGAATAAGATGTACCATTTATTTCAAAACCACAAAAATACATAGTCACAGTTATATTTATTCAAAAGGTACATCAAAAAGTTCATCTTCATAAAATTCAAAAAGAAGAGAAGCAATAACAGCTAATAATATCATAGTAACTCCATTAAGACCCGAATTAGATAAAGAGGTGAGTCAGCCACTTAAGACCTTTTGAAGGCGTAGTAAACCTATTTGTTTTTACACATCAACTTATATATATATATAGTTATGGTTATTTGGTCCTAAGGGGTAGGTATAGTTGTGAAAAATTCGGTAGTTACGTATTATCTTGGTAAAGGACGAGAGAACAATTGAGTGGAAGGAATTTGTAAAAATGTTTAGTATGAATACTAGGGATATGAACAAAATGAAGAACTATGAAATCAAGCGCAAATTGATTCTAGTGGGTAAAGAAGGTTAAAGTAACCTTGGGTTACTATGGCCTCTGGTTACCATATTCCTCTTTCCTTTAGAATCCCTTCTTCGCCTCTGGATTTCCTACCAAATGGTGATCGAAGTGCGTAGCGTCCAGGAAGCCCCTTCAAAAGATCCAGTGGCCAAGCAAGCCACCAATTCAAAAGAATGTTCAAGACGGTTCTGGATTCTATTAATAGCTAACTAAGTCCTGATTCATCACTATCCAATTATCAAGCTCTCAAACCAGCACACTCACTCGCCAACCAGTCAAATATACTAGATCATTTGCTTAACTGACTTATATGCACACTAGACCTCCGACATTAACCCATATACTTGTAGATGCTGGATATTTCGGTCGGTTCTAGGCAGGCTTCTACTATAAGTTGGTTTGACCTTGTGTCTAGTGTACTAAGTTTATGAATGGCCCATGGCACCTAGACATCTCACATTAGTTGGGCCTACTTGTGGTTGCTGGATATGCTGGTCGATGTTAGGGACAACGGAATGGATCATTTAGGCAAAGCAAACACTAGAGGGGGGTGAATAGTGTTTGCTAGAATTTAAATAAAACTAAAAACTAGAGAGAACTATGGGATGAATCAAACACCACAAACACAATCACAGACACTAATGCAAAATAAACAGAAATAAAAGTGCAGAAAACGAAAGAAAACACCGGATTTTATACTGGTTCGGATCACTCCTATGTCCAGTCCTGCAAAACATTGGATTGTGCAGAGTTTTATTACTATTTTCAAATAGCCAAATACAACCTCCTTGATTTCACGGCTCAATAAGGAGACACCGACTCCTATCCCTTGATTCACGGCTCAACAAGGACACACCGACTCCTATTCCTTGATTTCATGACTACAAGGATACATCGATTACTCTTTGACTAACAAATAGGGTTTATTCAACCCCAACAATTATAAAAACAGTCCTATAACTCTTCAATAGCACTTGATTCAAAGAGTAGAGAGTGTAGAGAGAATAAGTTTGATCAAATCAGAAGTGAATTCAGCAGAGTATAACTATAAAAACCATAAAAATGATTAAAAATAATGGTAAGATGAAAGAGGATGAAGATGGAGAAGAAGAGATGTCAAAAAATTCGGTTTTAACCTCTTTTCATAGAGTATGAAGGTTTGCAACGGTTCTGAAGCATTTCAAATATTGAAAAGACAATTCCCTTCAAAATTAGAAAAATAGCTGTTATATGTCGACATACATATTTTGCTATGTCGACATAGTCATGTGTAATTTTCATTTTCAAAGCATTTTTCAAGTATTTTGATGTAAAATTAATTCTGAAAATTCTTGAGTAAAATTCTAATGTTGTAAATCAATATTATATGATAGAAAAACATATGAAATAATAATTTTAACACTACAACAAAGAAACCCTATTACAACATCTATTTTACAACAGGCAATGCCCGCCCGTTGTAATAGAATGATATAACAACGGCCTTTTTCTTGATCGTTGTAATATACGCCTGTACAATGCCCTTTTTACAACAGGCAAAGACTGCCCATTGTAATAAGATGCTATTACAACAGTCCTTTTCAGACAGTTGTAATAGATACCATGTGCAACCTTCTTTTTACAACGGGTAAATGCTGCCCCTTGTAATAGATGTCTATTTTACAACGGTCACAAAATGCCCAGTGTAATAGGTGCCAATTTTCGACAGTCAATATTTAATAGTTACGATACATCCATAAAATTAATACTAATTATTTTTTATTATTTGATAATTAATCATTAATCATATTTTAATAATCATTAACTATAATATTATATTACTAATTACTAATCATTAACGATATTATATTATTTATTAGTATTTAACAATTAATCATTAGTAATATTATTTTAATCATTTATAACTTATAATAATTAGCAATGCAGACAAATTTATTACACAGAAAAAATTACACAGTTCAATTATTACAACAGAAAAAACCGGATTATACAACTGTAGAAGATCTAGAGAAAAAAAACATTGTGATATATACAAGTAAAATAGAAAAAAATCCAATCTCTGCATATTTTACTACAAGAAAAGTGGGCATATTCGACGTTATTTTGCTATGGCCGTAGATTCAAAAAGCATTGTCGTAGGCCCTTTTTCAAATAGGCAACACCAGGGGGGCGTGGCATCCGCGGCCGTTGCATTAGCCATCTAAGGCAACACTTTTGCCCATCTACGGTCACAGACAGAAAGCGTTGCCTTAAGTAGAGCTTTTTCCCTATTGCAACAGTATATGCACGTAATGCAACAACATACAGCGTTGCCTTAAGTAGAAGCGAGAGCCTGGCTTCCAGGTCATGAAAGCGGGGTCCATATGGACTGTCCACGTCAGCTGCCAATGTATCACATGCCATTTCATCTCGCCATGTTAGCTGCACATATGTCACATGCCACGTCAGCTATCCACGTGGTGCCATGTAAGCTGTGTCCCCACGTGCCGTACCGTTGTGGAATTAATAATATTACACTTAATGCAACACCACAGCACAATCTAATGCAACACCACAACACAGTCTAACGCAACACCATAACACAGTCTAACGCAACGCCACAGCACAGTCTAATGCAATACCACAGCACAGTCTAATGCAACACCACAGCAATCTAATGCAACACCAGAAAACATCAACTGCAATGGTAAAAAATCAAATGCGACACCAAAAAAAATCAACTGCAGCTGTAATACAACCATGTAACTACATATTCTGTAGTACATATATTCAGTCCAAAACGTTGTATCACATTCATACATATATACACAAATATTCATACAACAAATCCTCCCTAAACATTCAACACCACAGTCAGACCAACCAATTATATATACCAACTCACAATGTGTAACACCCCACGTCCACTAATGTCACTCTCAAAGGGAATGCATTAACTTTCATGCAGTATTATTGGTGAATAGAACAGAATATAACAAGACAGATACATATATTGGTACTTGGAAAATTCAAAACAACTTTTATTGCAGCGGAGAAATAGTTTGATTACAACAACATCATAAACCAATAGAAAAACCAAGTACACTTAGTAACCATTTTGACAAATTATTTTCCGAGTACATAAAGTAAAAAGCATAACCCCAACATAAGTAGCCATAAAAGAGATGAGATGAACTTTACTTTCAGCAATCCAAGCACTTCTAGAAGAGAGAGGAAGATCCAGATCAAGCTCCACTAGTACTAGTCCGACCTTGAGAACCTAGGGAGAAAGGAAGAAAAGAGGCGAAAACAAAGGGGGTCAGACATGAAGTCTGGCGAGCACCATAACTTTAATAATATAATTATTAAAGTAATTAGGATAAGGCTTAAACTGGTAAAACAAGGAATGACTATGAAGCGAGTGGGCAAGAAAAAACAAACAAGAGGGATATTCTGGCGTTAATCTCGCTCCTAATCACTATAGGATAATTACTATACTGCACCATTACTAGTTACCCTAAAAATCGATCCCGCCCACTGAACAAAATAATAATAATGGTAGTTTCGTGTACCCCTAGTTGTCTTCATAGGTGCCGCCTGCTCCTATTTCCACTAGTTGTACCCACTACCCTCCCCTTTCTAATTACAATATTTATTCATAATATGGTAGTTAGACTCCTAGCTGTCTTCATAGGTGTCGCCTGCTCCTATCTCCGTTAGTCGTACCCACTACCTTCCCTATTCGATCGGCTTCCTAACTCGTCGATACCCATACTGGTACCACAGTGGGGTGTATCACTCCTTAAAGTGGCAACATGATACCACTAAAGATGCACGACTTATATCTACACGATGCAACAACGTCTTACCTACCAGCCCGGGTCCACGCACGCACATGACCCCGTTGGACTTGCATTGCCACCGTTAATCCATTTTGACCTCTTACGATCAAATCTAGTAAGTGCGTCCCGTCCTCGATCTAACTCGATCTCACAAAGATACTTAATGGGTTACTAGTTTGAAATGGGTCCCCCATGCTTGACACAAGCTTTCCACCTATGCTTGGTCCCCACTAGAATTTTCCACTTAACCCCTTCTTATTCATGTCTTCTTACATGTTTCAATTTTGTTAAGTGTCTCTAATCGTATTTCACATGTCTCCCATGTCATCCACTTAACCCCCATGTCCCACCACGTGTTTATCTTGGTTAAGTGTTAATGATTATATCCCACATGTCACCCATGTTACCCACTTATCAAATCAACATATGTTATTGGTTAAGCTTGTCTTAACCCTATCCGCTTATCAGATCAACACATATATATATATATATATATATATATATATTTGGTTAAGCCGGTCTTAACCCTATCCACTTATATATTATTGGCTAAGTTGGTCTTAACCCCATCCACTTATCAGATCAATATGTATTATTGGTTAAGTTTGTCTTAACCCTATCCACTTATCAGATTAATATATATATTATTAGTTAAGCTAGACTTAACCCTACCCACTTATCAAATTAATATATATTATTGGTTAAGATAGTCTTAACCCTACCTACTTATCAGATCAATATGTATTATTGGTTAAGTTTGCCTTAACCCTACCACTTATCAGATTAATATATATATATATATTATTGGTTAAGCTAGAATTAACCCTACCTACTTATCAAATTAATATATATTATTGGTTAAACTGGTCTTAACCCTACCTACTTATCAGATTATTGGTTAAGCTGGTCTTAACCTTATCCACTTATCAGATTATTGGTTAAGCTGGTCTTAACCTTATCCACTTATCAGATTATTGGTTAAGCTGGTCTTAACCCTATCCACTTATCATGTTATGTGTGACGATCCCAAAATCCGAGGGGCGGTATTAAGGATAATCATTAGGAAATAACACATTAATCATCATAGCAGAGTACAGATAATAGCAGAAACAATAAATAAAATAAATTTTACATGGATATGACAGCGGAATCACAACATGTAGGAATATCAGAATAGCATAACGTGGGATATACTTAGTAAATAAAAGGAAAGTGATCAGTCATCATCGCCAGAGGCGGAATACATATAGTGAGAAATACGGAAAGTAAATCAGTCTGCATCGCCAGTGGCGGAATCATAATATGTATACAGTAATGGCGGAAAATATCAAAGTCATCTCTATGAAGTTAGCCTCGCCATGAGCCAAAAGAGCACTCTATGCAGCGGTGCAGAACCAAAAACCACCTGTCACCCGTGTACTAGGCTGCCCGTGTGAAAATAAGGGCACCCCCGTTTGCAAAGTGAACAAACAACGAGTCAGTCATGGGGACTGGTATGAGGAATCTATTTAACAGTTAAACAACAGTAATAGCAAATCATAGGACCACGCCACTTTCGCGGAACAGGTTTACTCCAGTGATTGCTAGTGCATTTAAAACAAAGTAAATTCTTTTAAAACAACGTAATGCTTTTAGAAAGAATGAAGCCATTATAAGACTCAGGTCCCATCACACAATGCAACGCAAGCCGAAGGATAGAGTTTTACCTTATAATAGCCAAATATGCTTGATACGTATAAAGCAAAATCATTTGATATTACTACTAGTGCATATATGTTTCAAAAACGAATAGCATCATAAATATCAATCATAGGCGGCATAGCTACCATCTACTATGTCGCCATACTAGTTCTACAATCAAGACCGTTATTTCGTATTGGAAGTTGGATTTCCGTCATGAGTCGAGGCAAGGGGCAAGCTCCTCTCCGCTTCGAGACACTCTAGCAAATGCCTCAGGACTACGCACTCTGGGTAACCCTTGGATCGGCTGGGCCGGTCCTCTCTTACGTTTGAGGATTATTTATTCCTAAACACACGTTTCCCAGTACTTACAGACCTCTAATCGAGGCGCCTCGCATTCCAACAACCACAAAGGTGAAAAGTAGATATATATGTCAGGGCTGGTAAGTCACTGACACCACCATAGCTAGAAAGAAATGTCGTGCTCTCCCAGCGGTCCGTATCCCGTTTTTAACTCATACCGGGGTGTGAGGTTCGCGAATCTACGAAATACACAAAGCTAGGCCACGTAGACCTTGCTTTGATCATCATCCACAAGACTTTGCTTTGCAACAGAAGCCTTGATCACAGCATCTTGGCATGCCACATAGGCAGTCCACTCCATACGATTGATTTCCATCGATATATAACCTCTAAGCTCGTACGTCTCAGAGAAGGATTTTAAGCAAAAGAATAAATTCTCCGCCGCCAAACAGATATATATTTAACAGAGATCAATCAGTACAGAACAAAATCCAATGTCAAACACACAGTCCATTTACAAGTCCGTCCTGGGTCTGAACGAAACCGGAGGCGTCAAATTCCTCGCAAATCCGTACAATCAACACATACGTCCAGACGGCTACTACTTCCATCCCCTTCCGGTAGCTACTCCGGTCAGGAACCTCAGTAGCGCCCATCCAACCGATACGAAGATCGTCGGTCTTGAATCGTCTTTGCATTTTCCAATTCGAATCGCTCGATGAATTATTTGAAATGAGGGTTAGCTCGACCTTTTCAAATAATTTACGTCATTAGAATTTAAATCGATTCTTTATATGGTTATATTATTCGACATCCTTCTTTCAGTTATTTAGTTTTATTTTCATGTCATACACATACAACCATCAAATATAAAACAATTCAAGCCCAATTGGTTTATTTGCAACCTATGTTGCTTATAATATTTTATAACGATTTTTCGCCATTTTTATTTATTTAAAAATGGCCATATTTAATTAAACGACGTTTCAGGTCGTGCCGTGGCACTGGCGCTGTTTTTCTTCTAATTTGTTTTACACATATCGGAAAATCTAACCGTTGGATTTCTACAAAGTCTATATCAGTGGGAAGATATTCCCAAAGCGAACCCAACGGTTCCAGTTTCGTGAGAATCCGACGGTCGGATCTTCCACACTAGTCGTTTGAAGTTACTATTTCAAAATTCGAACTGCAGCGTCGTTATTCGATTTAATTTAATTATATTTATATTTATATATGAATATAAGTGATTCTGGCGCTATTTTTCTTCAGATTTGAATTTAACATTCCGGACAATCCAACCGTTGGATTTTTACAAGGTTGGTGCCGTTGGAAAGATATTTCCAAGGCGAACCCAGCGGTTGCGGTTTCGGGAAAATCCGATGGTCGGATTTCTCGTACTAATCGTTTCAAATTACGATTTCGAAACACGAACTGCACGGCCTCTATTCCTTTTAATTATATTTATATATATATATATATATATAGTTCATTCCATAGTTTCAACTATAGTTCATTTTATATTTTCAACTTCGTTTTCACTTCAAATATTTCACTAACGCCTTAATATTTCGAAAAATTTCGCCATAACCTCCTTTGTACGGGGAGGGGTTTGGAAATTTATTGGGCCGTATTAGGTACCCAATAAATCCTAAAAAGCATTCACATATTTTTAGTGATATATTTTGGTGTTTACGGGGGAGCATGTACTGATAATCACTCCAGAGAATAAATTCCCGTCACCCCGTTTCCGTGTGGAAATAAATAGTCCATGTGACGTATCTAATAACTAGAGCGACGTGATTATTGTCAACTCTAGACCCGTGTGGGGTTTTTATTAATCTGGCAATTTATCGTTATAATTTATATAGTCCATATCAGTCATCAGTTCAACCTGTAGTACATAGTCATCGCCATACAAGCCTCTTGCTTATATGGTAAATCTTCCACCTCGTCACACAAGCTCCAATTGCTTATGTGGAATATGATGAAGTATGCCTATCGTCAAGAAGTATGCCATGTAGTGTAGTTCAAAATTAATTGTTACTATCCTATGGCGTTATTTATTATTTCACACAGAATAACCAGCACTCCACATCCAATGGCATTCACAGGAGTTGATATATAAATAAAATTGCGCAGCCAACTCATCAAGGTTTACCTATTTGTCGGGCACGCAAATAATTTCTTTACTCTACAGCTAATCCATTTTTCCTGTTCAACACATGTATATATATGCAGAACAAAGCTAATAATAATATTTCTAGCAAACTATTATTTATTTCAACACGTGTGTATTTTTAACTAAGCGTATACATGATAAAAGGAATATTTTTATCATCAAAAATATTTATTCGACACGTGTGTATTTTTAACACTTCATATTCATGATAAAAGGAATATTTTTATCATCAAAAATATTTATTCAACACATGTGTATTTTTAACACTTCATATTCATGATAAATGGAATATTTTTATCATCAAAAATATTTATTCAACACGTGTGTGTTTTTAACACTTCATATTCATGATAAAAGGAATATTTTTATCATCAAAAATATTTATTCGACACGTGTGTATTTTTAACACTTCATATTCATGATAAAAGGAATATTTTTATTGCGAAAGCCATTTGTTTAAATTCAAATAATATTCAACACATGAATTTCAACTCAACGAATGAATTGCAACTCAACACATGAATATTCGATATAGTTTGTATATATAAAAATGTGATTTTCATCGCTAAAGCCATTTGTTTAAATTCGAATAATATTCAACACATGAATTTCAACTCAACGAATGAATTGCAACTCAACACATGAATATTCGATAAAGTTTGTATATATATAAAAATGTGATTTTTATTGCTGAAGCCATTTGTTTAAATTCAAATAATATTCAACACATGAATTTCAACTCAACGAATGAATTGCAACTCAACACATGAATATTCGATATAGTTTATATATATATAAAAATATGATTTTTATTGCTAAAGCCATTTGTTTAAATTCGAATAATATTCAACACATGAATTTCAACTCAACGAATGAATTGCAACTCAACATATGAATATTCGATATAGTCTGTATATAATTTCAATGAATGAAAATTATTCTAACACATAATTATTTCAGAAAATTTCGGTAGCATAACGGCAGGGTAGTTTAAACCGGGACCGTCCCTAGTACGGCTCCTCGCTCTACCTTAAAACCTCGCGGTTTTTGACAATGGGGATCATGCATCTAGTTTGCATGCAGGCGGCATGTTTTATTTTCAATTCCACAATCCTATTCTATTTTGTTTCAACCACAAGAGGGTATTTTTCAAACACAAAGGTATTTTTCAACCATAAAGGTATTTTTCAACCATAAAGGTATTTTTCAACCACAATATCTACCACAAACAATTATTTCCAACCATTCGTCATACCATATAATATCACGTCAATCACAAGCAATAAATATCGTCCATGGTCTATGGACGAGGGGAGTATATATATATAATATAATAATTCACTTGCATTTCATCACAATTCAAAGCATATATGTTTTAAACAACGCTTGTATAATTTATACATCGCTAATATAACTTATACAACACATGTACATGAGGTATACAATGCGTATATAATTTACACTTCGCTTATATAATTTATACAACGCGATTACATTCACACAAATAGTTTAGATTCCTCACATTGGTTATTGCGGTGCTAAAAATCGTAGGAAGGTCAGAAAAATCCGCGGCTTCTTCTAGAATGTAGAGAGCCTCCTTGTGGTCATAGTGTCTCCTGTTTCATCGAATTTCGTTAACATAGCAAAAAGATACGATTTTTACAAGTTTGCAACGCTTTAAAGTGTAAAAATCAATGGAAAATAGTTTCAGCCGTATACCCCTTTTTGATTCGAAAGCTAGGGTTGAATTTTTCGGCAAAACCACGAAGCTTTAGGACGAACGGCCAGCGCCACGTCGAAGAGGAAGGAGAGAGATTTCCGAAGCTACCTGAGATGTTCAACTCGACGCCTCCTAGTGGGAACGGCGGCGGCGCAAAGTTCGGAGTTTCCCGACGCGATATCTCCTTCAATACTCAATGATAATTCGTGAAATTATTATGGATTTGAAGATCTCTGAACGCTCTTCAAATTGGAACTTGGTTTGCTTGATTTCGTTGAGTGGTTGCGGAGAATTTTAAGAGAGAAGTTTCGGGTTGGTTTCCGCGTCGCGACAGGGGTTTCGAGGAAGAAGATGAATTCTTATTGGTTGATGCCCTTTTTATTTTAATTTTTAATTTATTTAATTCCAAAAATACCCCCTTCTTCAAACGACCTCGAAATCAAACCCAAAGACTGTTGCCCCTAGCTAAATACCCCCATTCCGGACACAATGGGATATGTTTCGTTGGCCATTTCGACTGTTACAATCAGTTATTTTTCAAATTAAAATATAAAACATTCGATATTTAATTTAAACATACATTTCAATTTGCCAGGGCCACAAACTGAATCGAAAAATTCCAGAAAAATAAATCTAGCTTTGTTTTGACGATACGGTCCTAACAAAACCAGTTTCGTCGAATTCTGAGCTCGTTTGCAAAACGGCCATTTTTAGGTCGACCCATTTTAACAGAATTTGACCAAACACGTTATCTTTTGCCCCGCTCACATCCTAGCTTCAAAAATTATGAAATTTGAAACCTAGCAATAATTTGACATCCCGGACCCAAAAAAAGTGGTTTCGTCGAATTCCGAGGTCGTATGAAAAATCTCAATTTTCAAGGGCTATATATACTATATAGCGACCTTTCTGAAAATTCATTTGGCCATAACTTTTGATTTCCGTTATGAAATTTCGATTTTTCAGATTCGTTAGAAAGGTATTGATAAACAGATTTAAATATTTTCAGTTTTGTCAAAATCTGTTATATTTTCCACCCTGTACAGTCAGACAAAGTTTGTATTCAAAATTTCAAACTGCCATATTATACACAATTCTATATTTTATTGAAATATGCTATTTCAACATTTCAAATTTCTTGGTAATAACCTAATTTAAAAATTTTAAACTGGTTCACATTTTCCGGGTTATTACAATCTCCCTCACTTAAAACTTTTCGTCCTCGAAAAGGAAATAATAGTTAAGCAGGAAATAAAATGTAAATGCAAAGTATTGTAAAGGTACTTTGCACCGGAGTTAGTCAGAGATGTCCACTCTGCATTTGGGATAGGCTTGCTTAATGCTTTCCTCAGTCTCCCATGTACAGTCTCTAGGATCACTACTCCACTGCACTTTGACTAAATGGATCTTTTTCCTCCTTAGCTCTCTAGTTTATTTGCCAACTATCTTTAATGGCTCTCTTTTGAGTGCTAATTCTGGAGTTATGTCAATATCCTGTTGTGCTGCTTCCTCTACAACAAGATCTGGATCATGAACATGTTTTCTGAGTTGAGACACGTGGAACACATCATGTACACCAGGCAACCAATCAGGTAATGAAACCCTATATGCAAGAGTTCCAATCCGTTCAAGTATAGGAAAAGGACCAATAAACCTCGGTGCCAACTTCCCAGTCTTGCCAAATCTGATTACTCCTCGCATTGGAGAAACTCTTAAATAAACATAATCGCCAACGGCAAACGATATATCCCTTCTTCTCGCATCAGCATAACTTTTCTGTCGGCTCTGTGCGGTTTTTAATCGCTTCTTAATGAAATCGACTTTATCCGATGCTTCTCGAATCATATCGGGCCCTAACACAAGTCTGTTGCCAGGTTCTACCCAACATGCGGGAGATCTGCACGGTCTACCGTATAATGCTTCAAATGGAGACATTCCCAAACTTGCTTGATAGCTATTGTTGTAAGAGAATTCGGCTAAATGCAAATGATCTTCCCATGAGCCTCCAAAATCAATAACGCAAGCCCGCAATAGATCTTCTAAAATTCTATTCACCCGCTCAGTTTGGCCGTCAGTCTGAGGGTGATAAGCGGTGCTTAGATTTAATTTGGTTCCCAATTCTTCCTGGAATGCTTCCCAGAATTTGCTAGTAAACAGGGGATCTCTATCGCTGACTATATTGAGTGGCACTCCATGTAATTTAACTATTTCTCTGAAGTAAATCTGTGCTAGACTTTGAGCCGTTCTGTTGGACCGGACAGGTATGAAATGGGCAGTCTTCGTGAAGCGATCTACGATTACCCATATACTGTCGTTTCCTTTCTTAGTTCGAGGCAAACCATCGATGAAATCCATCGAGATTTGTTCCAACTTCCATCCTGGAATTTCTAATGGTTGTAATAATCCAGCCAATTTCTGCTGATCACTCTTAACTAGCTGACAAGTGGGGCATCTGCTAACATATAATGAGATATCTCTTTTCATAGCTCTCCACCAGTATGTGTGTTTGATATCGTTATACATTTTGCTCACACCGGGATGGATACTTAATTTGGATTTGTGGCACTCATCAAGTATTTCTCTTCTGAGCTCGGGCAGGTTTGGGATGCAGATTCTACCCTTTAATCTTAGAACCCCTTTGTCATCGAGTCGAAAACTTGTGGATTCACCTCCTTTGATTCTTTGACTGATTCTTTGAATAAATTCATCGTCTTTCTGAAGAGTCGAGATCCTGTCTATTAATGAAGACGTGATGACAAAACTGGCGATGATTTCATTCTTTCTGCTGAGCGCATCTGCTACAACATTGGCTTTCCCTGGAGTGTATATAATTTCAAAATCGTATGCTGCAAGGAATTCTAACCAACGCTGTTGCCTCAGGTTTAAATCTTTCTGGGTGAACAGGTATTTCAAGGATTGATGATCGGTGTATAGTTCGAATTTCTCGCCCAGTAAATAATGCCTCCAGATTCTTAAAGCAAACACGATAGCTAATAACTCAAGATCATGAGTAGCATAGTTTCTTTCATGCGGCTTTAGTTGACGGCTGGCATAAGCGATCACTTGGCCTTTTTGCATTAGTACTGCTCCTAACCCTCTAATAGAAGCATCTGTCCATACAGTCAAGTCTTGATTACCTTCTATTATTGTCAATACTGGAGCAGTTGTCAACTTCATTTTCAGCTCCTGGAAAGCTTCTTCACATTCGGGAGTCCATTTGAATTTCTCATGCTTCTTTGTAAGCTTTGTCAATACTCCTGATATCTTTGAAAAATCCTGAACGAATTTCCGATAGTAACTAGCCAATCCAAGGAAACTTCGAACCTCTGTGGGAGTAGTAGGTTGTTTCCAGTTCTGAATCGCTGTAATTTTGCTTGGATCTACAGCAATTCCTTCTTTTGACACGACATGGCCAAGGAATTTAACTTCATTCTGCCAGAAGACACACTTAGAAAATTTAGCTTTCAAGACATTTCTCGTTAGAATTTTCAACACTTGTTCAAAATGTTTTGCATGCTCTTCCTCCGACTTAGAGTAGATTAGAATGTCATCGATGAAGACTAGAACAAATTTATTCAACACACCACGGAACACTCTGTTCATAAGATCTACGAAGTATGCCGGAGTGTTACACAAGCCGAACGGCATTACTAACCATTCGTAGAATAAATCGGGACCCCTGAAGGCTGTCAAAGGAACACAGTCTTCGGCTATACGCAATCGGTGGAAACCTGTAGCTAGGTCCATTCTGGAGAATACGGTTGCTCCATTTAATTGGTCCAACAGATCATCTATTCGGGGCAAGGGATATTTGTTCTTCAGTGTCTGCTTATTGAGATCTCGGTAATCAACACAAAGTCTTAGAGTGCCATCTGATTTCGGGACAAATACTACTGCGGCTCCCCACGCTGAAAAGCTTGGCCTGATCAGACCTTTCCAAAGTAATTCTCGGGTTTGACTACTTAGCTCTTCCTTTTCTTTCGGGGCCATTCTTCTTATTGGATGTACTACTGGTCGGGCATTCGGAATTAGATCAATTCTAAATTCAATTTCTCTTTGCGGTGGTAAGTTTTCTACTTCTTCAAACACATCCGCATAGTTTTTCACGACTGGAATCTTTTCTATCGAAGGGGAAACAATTTCTAAAGAAGACCAAAATTCTGCTCTATTAATTTCTGAGCCATGGCATGGTATATATATAGGTCCAAGCTTCGTTTCGACTTTAACGATTCTTTCGGCACATCTAACTTCGGCCTTATATTTTGTCAACCAGTCTAGCCCCAGTATAATATCAAAGTCGGAAAGGTCCATGACAATCACTTTAAAAGGAAATCGATAGCAAGAATATGAGGCGGGTACATTACAATATGAGCCGAGAATAATAGACCCTCCTATCGGATTTTGAACTTTAATTGGTTCTTTAAGCTTCTTGGATTCAATTTTAACTTATGAACAATATTACCAGAAATGAAGCTACATGATGCACCAGTATCAAAAAGTACAGAAACAGGAATATTTTTAATAGTAAGGGTACCTCCCAAGACATCGGGTTTACCTGATCCATCGGTGGTAGCTGGCGGGGTCTTCCCGTCATAGACATGAGCCACCTGTGCATTCTTCTTCAAAGGACAATTCTTGCTGTAGTGCCCCTTCTTGTGGCAGTTGTAGCATTCGGCTGAGTCATTTGCCTTTGGCTTCTTTGGGGCTTTGCACACATTAGAGAAATGACCGGGCTTCCCGCAATTGTAGCAGTTTCCTTTCGGGATCTTTGCTGGTTTTTGAGTAGCGGCCGCGGTAATGCTAGACTCGGGTTGTTCGGTTGAAGCCTTGCGCTTATTTCCAGCTTGGCTTTTAGCGCGGTCTTGGCTAGCATGTCTCTCATCCATGTCTTCGTAGTTGCAAGCCATCTCTACTAGTTCTATAAAGGAGAGTTTGATGTTGCTCATAGCTCTATCGTGATACTTGCGCTTCAGCCCAAATATGAATCTCTTATTCTTCGCTTTGTTTATCATAATCAGCTCTGGAGCATAGCGCGATAATTGGGTGAACTTATTTAGATAATCCTGAATAGAGAGATCTCCTTGCTGGAGATTAGCAAATTGCTCTCGCATCCTCTCTAGATCCTGTTCCGGTACAAACTTCTCATTGAACAAAGTCTTGAACTGCTCCCAAGTCCGGATAGTACCAGCTGCATCCTCAGAGGTAATGGCATCCCACCACAGCTCTTCTTCCTCCTGAAGGAGCCAAATGCCAAGTCTTGCTTTATTGTTGGTTCCCATACCTATACCTTCGAAGATTTTCTCACAGGTTTTCAACCAAGCTATTGCCTCGGTCACTGTGCCAGTGCCAGTAAAAGGTTTTCCCCCAAGATTTCTGTACCTCTTTGCTACTTTGTCGAGCTCAAAGTCTTCTGGTGCCGGTGGCTGAACAATAGGGATTTCCATAGCGACGGGGATAATCCCCCGTCCTCCTACTGCCACTCCTCGGCCTCCACGGCCTCCTCTAGCTGCTGCTGCTCGTGTAGCCATCTAAGAGAATTGTATAAGCAAGAAAAGAGTCAAGCTCACAGATTTGATAATTTTCATAAATGATAAAGCAAGGGAATACAAGGAAAGATAATGATGATGTACGGATCAAATTGTTTTGCTAATCTGCTTAGCTCATTCTAGGACATTGCTAATCCTATCTCTAATGAGCTACTCGCATTAGAACACTACTGATTCTATTTTGACGAGGTGTTTGATGTGTTAGATCCCGGAACTAAGGTTAACCAAAGCTCTGATACCAACTGTGACGATCCCAAAATCCGAGGGGCGGTATTAAGGATAATCATTAGGAAATAACACATTAATCATCATAGCAGAGTACAGATAATAGCAGAAACAATAAATAAAATAAATTTTACATGGATATGACAGCGGAATCACAACATGTAGGAATATCAGAATAGCATAACGTGGGATATACTTAGTAAATAAAAGGAAAGTGATCAGTCATCATCACCAGAGGCAGAATACATATACATATAGTGAGAAATACGGAAAGTAAATCAGTCTGCATCGCCAGTGGCGGAATCATAATATGTATACAGTAATGGCGGAAAATATCAAAGTCATCTCTATGAAGTTAGCCTCGCCATGAGCCAAAAGAGCACTCTATGCAGCAGTGCAGAACCAAAAACCACCTGTCACCTGTGTACTAGGCTGCCCGTGTGAAAATAAGGGCACCCGCGTTTGCAAAGTGAACAAACAACGAGTCAGTCATGGGGACTGGTATGAGGAATCTATTTAACAGTTAAACAACAGTAATAGCAAATCATAGGACCACGCCACTTTCGCGGAACGGGTTTACTCCAGTGATTGCTAGTGCATTTAAAACAAAGTAAATTCTTTTAAAACAACGCAATGCTTTTAGAAAGAATGAAGCCATTATAAGACTTAGGTCCCATCACACAATGCAACGCAAGCCGGAGGATAGAGTTTTACCTTACAATAGCCAAATATGCTTGATACGTATAAAGCAAAATCATTTGATATTATTACTAGTGCATATATGTTTCAAAAACGAATAGCATCAGAAATATCAATCATAGGCGGCATAGCTACCATCTACTATGTCTCCATACTAGTTCTACAATCAAGACCGTTATTTCGTATTGGAAGTTGGATTTCCGTCATGAGTCGAGGCAAGGGGCAAGCTCCTCTCCGCTTCGAGACACTCTAGCAAATGCCTCAGGACTACGCACTCTGGGTAACCCTTGGATCGGCCGGGCCAGTCCTCTCTTACGTTTGAGGATTATTTATTCCTAAACACACGCTTCCCGGTCCTTACAGACCTCTAATCGAGGCGCCTCGCATTCCAACAACCACAAAGGTGAAAAGTAGATATATATGTCAAGGCTGGTAAGTCACTGACACCACCATAGCTAGAAAGAAACGTCGTGCTCTCCCAGCGGTCCGTATCCCGTTTTTAACTCATACCGGGGTGTGAGGTTCGCGAATCTACGAAATACACAAAGCTAGGCCACGTAGACCTTGCTTTGATCATCATCCACAAGACTTTGCTTTGCAACAGAAGCCTTGATCACAGCATCTTGGCATGCCACATAGGCAGTCCACTCCATACGATTGATTTCTATCGATATATAACCTCTAAGCTCGTACGTCTCAGAGAAGGATTTTAAGCAAAAGAATAAATTCTCCGCCGCCAAACAGATATATATTTAACAGAGATCAATCAGTACAGAACAAAATCCAATGTCAGACACACAGTCCATTTACAAGTCCGTCCTGGGTCTGAACGAAACCGGAGGCGTCAAATTCCTCGCAAATCCGTACAATCAACACATACGTCCAGACGGCTACTACTTCCATCCCCTTCCGGTAGCTACTCCGGTCAGGAACCTCAGTAGCGCCCATCCAACCGATACGAAGATCGTCGGTCTTGAATCGTCTTTGCATTTTCCAATTCGAATCGCTCGATGAATTATTTGAAATGAGGGTTAGCTCGGCCTTTTCAAATAATTCACGTCATTAGAATTTAAATCGATTCTTTATATGGTTATATTATTCGACATCCATCTTTCAGTTATTTGGTGTTATTTTCATGTCATACACATACAACCATCAAATATAAAACAATTCAAGCCCAATTGGTTTATTTGCAACCTATGTTGCTTATAATATTTTATAACGATTTTTCGCCATTTTTATTTATTTAAAAATGGCCATATTTAATTAAACGACGTTTCAGGTCGTGCCGTGGCACTGGTGCTGTTTTTCTTCTAATTTGTTTTACACATATCGGAAAATCTAACCGTTGGATTTCTACAAAGTCTATATCAGTGGGAAGATATTCCCAAAGCGAACCCAACGGTTCCAGTTTCGTGAGAATCTGACGGTCGGATCTTCCACACTAGTCGTTTGAAGTTACGGTTTCAAAATTCGAACTGCAGCGTCGTTATTCGATTTAATTTAATTATATTTATATTTATATATGAATATAAACGATTCTGGCGCTGTTTTTCTTCAAATTTGAATTTAACATTCCGGACAATCCAACCGTTGGATTTTTACAAGGTTGGTGCCGTTGGAAAGATATTTCCAAGGCGAACCCAGCGGTTGCGGTTTCGGGAAAATCCGATGGTCGGATTTCTCGTACTAATCGTTTCAAATTACGATTCCGAAACGCGAACTGCACGGCCTCTATTCCTTTTAATTATATTTATATTTATATATATAAATATAGTTCATTCCATAGTTTCAACTATAGTTCATTTTATATTTTCAACTTCGTTTTCACTTCAAATATTTCACTAACGCCTTAATATTTCGAAAAATTTCGCCATAACCTCCTTTGTACGGGGAGGGGTTTGGAAATTTATTGGGCCGTATTAGGTACCCAATAAATCCTAAAAAGCATTCATATATTTTTAGTGATATATTTTGGTGTTTACGGGGGAGCATGTACTGATAATCACTCCAGAGAATAAATTCCCGTCACCCCGTTTCCGTGTGGAAATAAATAGTCCATGTGCCGTATCTAATAACTAGAGTGACGTGATTATTGTCAACTCTAGACCCGTGTGGGGTTTTTATTAATCTGGCAATTTATCGTTATAATTTATATAGTCCATATCAGTCATCAGTTCAACCTGTAGTACATAGTCATCGCCATACAAGCCTCTTGCTTATATGGTAAATCTTCCACCTCGTCACACAAGCTCCAATTGCTTATGTGGAATATGATGAAGTATGCCTATTGTCAAGAAGTATGCCATGTAGTGTAGTTCAAAATTAATTGTTACTATCCTATGGCGTTATTTATTATTTCACACAGAATAACCAGCACTCCGCATCCAATGGCATTCACAGGAGTTGATATATAAATAAAATTGCGCAGCCAACTCATCAAGGTTTACCTATTTGTCGGGCACGCAAATAATTTCTTTACTCTACAGCTAATCCATTTTTCCTGTTCAACACATGTATATATATGCATAACAAAGCTAATAATAATATTTCTAGCAAACTATTATTTATTTCAACACGTGTGTATTTTTAACTAAGCGTATACATGATAAAAGGAATATTTTTATCATCAAAAATATTTATTCGACACGTGTGTATTTTTAACACTTCATATTCATGATAAAAGGAATATTTTTATCATCAAAAATATTTATTCAACACGTGTGTATTTTTAACACTTCATATTCATGATAAAAGGAATATTTTTATCATCAAAAATATTTATTCAACACGTGTGTATTTTTAACACTTCATATTCATGATAAAAGGAATATTTTTATCATCAAAAATATTTATTCGACACGTGTGTATTTTTAACACTTCATATTCATGATAAAAGGAATATTTTTATTGCTAAAGCCATTTGTTTAAATTCAAATAATATTCAACACATGAATTTCAACTCAACGAATGAATTGCAACTCAACACATGAATATTCGATATAGTTTGTATATATAAAAATGTGATTTTCATCGCTAAAGCCATTTGTTTAAATTCAAATAATATTCAACACATGAATTTCAACTCAACGAATGAATTGCAACTCAACACATGAATATTCGATAAAGTTTGTATATATATAAAAATGTGATTTTTATTGCTAAAGCCATTTGTTTAAATTCAAATAATATTCAACACATGAATTTCAACTCAACGAATGAATTGCAACTCAACACATGAATATTCGATATAGTTTATATATATATATATATAAATATGATTTTTATTGCTAAAGCCATTTTTTTAAATTCGAATAATATTCAACACATGAATTTCAACTCAACGAATGAATTGCAACTCAACACATGAATATTCGATATAGTCTGTATATAATTTCAATGAATGAAAATTATTCTAACACATAATTATTTCAGAAAATTTCGGCAGCATAACGGCAGGGTAGTTAAAACCGGGACCGTCCCTAGTACGGCTCCTCGCTCTACCTTAAAACCTCGCGGTTTTTGACAATGGGGATCATGCATCTAGTTCGCACGCAGGCGGCATGTTTTATTTTCAATTCCACAATCCTATTCTATTTTGTTTCAACCACAAGAGGGTATTTTTCAACCACAAAGGTATTTTTCAACCATAAAGGTATTTTTCACCCATAAAGGTATTTTTCAACCATAAAGGTATTTTTCAACCACAATATCAACCACAAACAATTATTTCCAACCATTCGTCATACCATATAATATCACGTCAATCACTAGCAATAAATATCATCCATGATCTGTGGACGAGCGGAGTATATATATATATATATATATAATATAATAATTCACTTGCATTTCATCACAATTCAAAGCATATATTTTTTAAACAACGCTTGTATAATTTATACATCGCTAATATAACTTATACAACACATGTACATGAGGTATACAATGCGTATATAATTTACACTTCGCTTATATAATTTATACAACGCGATTACATTCACACAAGTAGTTTAGATTCCTCACATTGGTTATTGCGGTGCTAAAAATCGTAGGAAGGTCAGAAAAATCCGCGGCTTCTTCTAGAATGTAGAGAGCCTCCTTGTGGTCACGGTGTCTCTTGTTTCATCGAATTTCGTTAACATAGCAAAAAGATACGATTTTTACAAGTTTGCAACGCTTTTAAGTGTAAAAATCAGTGGAAAATAGTTTCAGCCGTATACCCCTTTTTGATTCGAAAGCTAGGGTTGAATTTTTCGGCAAAACCACGAAGCTTTAGGACGAACGGCCAGCGCCACGTCGAAGAGGAAGGAGAGAGCTTTCCGAAGCTACCTGAGATGTTCAACTCGACGCCTCCTAGAGGGCACGGCGGCGGCGCAAAGGTCGGAGTTTCCCGACGCGATATCTCCTTCAATACTCAATGATAATTCGTGAAATTACTATGGATTTGAAGATCTCTGAACGCTCTTCAAATTGGAACTGGGTTTGCTTGATTTCGTTGAGTGGTTGCGGAGAATTTTAAGAGAGAAGTTTCGGGTTGGTTTCCGCGTCGCGACAGGGGTTTCGAGGAAGAAGATGAATTCTGATTGGTTGATGCCCTTTTTATTTTAATTTTTAATTTATTTAATTCCAAAAATACCCCCTTCTTCAAACGACCTCGAAATCAAACCCAACGACTGTCGCCCCTAGCTAAATACCCCCATTCCGGACACAATGGGATATGTTTCGTTGGCCATTTCGACTGTTACAATCAGTTATTTTTCAAATTAAAATATAAAACATTCGATATTTAATTTAAACGTACATTTCAATTTGCCAGGGCCACAAACTGAATCGAAAAATTCCAGAAAAATAAATCTTGCTTTGTTTTGATGACACGGTCCTAACAAAACCAGTTTCGTCGAATTCTGAGCTCGTTTGCAAAACGGCCATTTTTAGGTCGACCCATTTTAACAGAATTTGACCAAACACGTTATCTTTTGCCCCGCTCACATCCTAGCTTCAAAAATTATGAAATTTGAAACTTAGCAATAATTTGACATCCCGGACCCAACAAAAGTGGTTTCGTCGAATTCCGAGGTCATATGCAAAATCTCAATTTTCAAGGGCTATATATACTATATAGCGACCTTTCTGAAAATTCATTTGGCCATAACTTTTGATTTCCGTTATGAAATTTCGATTTTTTAGATTCGTTAGAAAGGTATTGATAAACAGATTTAAATATTTTCAGTTTCGTCAAAATCTGTTATATTTTCCACCTTGTATAGTCAGACAAAGTTTGTATTCAAAATTTCAAACTGCCATATTATACACAATTCTATATTTTATTGAAATATGCTATTTCAACATTTCAAATTTCATGGTAATAACCTAATTTAAAAATTTTAAACTGCTTCACATTTTCCGGGTTATTACATTATGTATCATATATATATATATATATATATATATATATATATGTGTGTGTGTGTGTGTGTATATATATATCATATAACATGTTTTACTTAATTTATGATTAAGTACATCTTAGTTCACAAATACATTGGTTAAGAGAATAACTCCCTAAGTATCAACCCCGAAGACCGAAATCAACATCAGATTGATACTCAAAGAATTACTTCACTCAACCAAACTTTTGTTTGTCATTCATATTCATCATTGATCAGCATTAATTAATTATTAATGCACAGACCTCCCACATTAAGTCGATTGGTTGTGGCCGCTGGATATGTCGGGAAGTTCCGGGCAGACTTCCACCACAAGCCAGACTTAACCTCGTGTCTAAGCATCTTTTAATTATGCCTACGACCTCTCACATTAGACTGCCGTTTGTGGTTGCTGGATGTGCCGGGCGGGTCCGGGCGGTCTTATACCACAAACGAGTCTAACCTTGTGTCTTAGGCGTTTATTACGCATTTGACCTCTCATATTAGACTACCGTTTGTGGTTGCTGGATTTGCCGGGTGGGTCCGTGCAGTCTTACACCACAAACTAGTGTAACCTCATATCTTAGGCATTTATTATTACATATTATTATTCGACCGCAATTTGAATTAATATCTCCATTTCACATTGTCAATAACTTCCAAATTAATCAATGTCCATAATTGTCACCTAAATTATGTCCATAATTTCTATGCATATAAATTAGGCCAATTAATGTCTCAAATTTATTACATGCTTTTAAGCCATTTTTATTCCGATTCACAATATTAATATTTAATATTTTCCCATTGCCCCCACGTCGTTTCGCACGTTTAATATGAAATATGTTAGACCCGCAAATAGTCTAACTCATAAAAAGAAAAGAAACATCACAACTTGCATAGCACATAAAAATAGATATAACTTGCAAATAGGAATTATAACATAAATTCGCATAGCCAATAATTTGCATAGACAATGGTCATATAGAATCATATATTTGCATAAACTACCATGGATCTAAATGTAGATCTAAACATGAAATTGTGAACTTGCATATATAAATTATGGGTCTCACTTAACTTGCATATGTGAATATTAATTTTCACCCAAAAATATGAATATAGTCTTTCACCTAAACTTGCATATGGATTTCTACAGCTTGCGTATGAATTTACCACATATTTTTGCATATAAATAGCATATGTATATACTTGATTCACATATAAACTTATGTACAATTCACATATAGACTTGCATCAGGTTCATATTCAAACTAACATACAATTTAACATCCCAAACTTGCATAAAATTCACATACGAATTAGCATATGATTTAACATCCAAACTTCCATAAGATTCACATATGAATTAACATATGATTCAACATCCCAAACTTGAATAGGATTCACATATAAATTAACATATGATTAAACATCCCAAACCTGCATAAAATTCACATATGAATTAAAATATGATTTAACATCCCAAACTTGCATAAAATTCACATATGAATTAACATATGATTTAACATCCCAAACTTGCATAAAATTCACATATGATTTAACATCCCAAACTTGCATAAAATTCACATATGATTTAACTCCCAAACTTGCATAAAATTCACATATAAAATGAATCAAGTTAAATATGAAATAGATCTACCAACATAAGATAACAAAGTTAAACAACATCACATGATTCAACGGACATGTTCTCATAATCCAATTACAATCCATCATAATTGATTTATTAATTATATTGTGAAAGAAATAGTACTCACAAAGATAGATTAGAGAAGAGAATGATTTGTTCGCCTTTTGAATTAGAATTCTGACTTGCTAATCCCCAAGCTTTAGGAAGGAGAACTATCTTACTAGTAGCATGGTGGCCAAGAGACAATTTTTTTTATTTATTTAGGGTTTGAGTCTAGGTACTCTTTTATAGAAGTTTAAATCAACCTAAGCCGTTAGATAAACCTAGGACCAATCAAAGCCATTCAAACCTAAGAGAACCAACCAGAACTTGCCATACAAGCCGTAATGAGTCAGAAAATCATCACACAAAGAAACACGTTAGGTTTCAGATCCGGCTCGAGGGGGAGGTCGATCCCCAGGTCGACCACCAGGTCGACCTATATATAGGGAGGTCGACCCCCTGGTCGACCCCTGGGTCGACCTGGCCTGGGGTAGGCCGACCCATAGGTCGACCTGCCTTGGTATTTAATTTTCTGAATTGTTTTATATAAATTTCTGAAAGTTCTGAGGGCCATAACTTCTTCATACGAAGTCCGATTTTCGAAAACATGGACTCTTTTCCAAGCATAATTTCGAGACAAACGCAATGGCATAACACGTTTCCCCTAATTCTCACTTTAACAATTAAGTATTCTTAAATTTGTTAATTTTAATATTTAAAATTATGGGGTGTTACACAATGTCATCGCCAACACATTCCACAAGTGCCATCACCAAAACATACCACAAGTGCCATCACGAACACATACCACAAGTGCCATCATTTAAAAGAACAATCCGAATATATCACAAGTGCTAACACATACCATCCAAATACTTCAGTCAGTTGCTGGTTTAAAGGAGTACAAATTTCAGCATCTTCATCACTTGTTGTAGTGACACAAAAGTCTCCGACATCTAAATTAAGATCCGGACTGGCTTCACCTAGCTTTTTTAACACCCATGACACGTTCTCTTTCACTTTTCTATTCACCTTTTCTTCTAAATTAGCCTCAAGTTGTTGCCTTTTTTTGTCAGCTCTTGCACATAACTGTCCGAAGAACCAGGAGTTATTGGAGACTTTTCAACCAATTTACCTTGCCTTCCTACAAGCTAGTTCCGCATGTGGCTCTTCCCACTAGAAATAAGTGCATCTACCTCAGCATTGTTTCCTGCATCCACCATTGCTTGAACCTTCGCCTACAAAATGAAAACCAGGCAAGCATATAGATAAATAGGCAGCTGGCAGGAATGAATTTATTAACAGAACTGATTCTCTTTCAAACTAACTATGTGTTCGATTTAATAAGAAGCTCTAACAAACGTACAATGTGCCAATTATACTGACACAAGGTTTGCTATTTCAGTATATAATTATATATGTACTCACGTATTTGGCCTTTAGTTCATCCGTGTTAGTCTTGTAACTTCTACCCGGTTCTCGTTTATATGTTTCCAAATAGAACAAGGCAGCGGATGAGGTGGCTTTTTCTGGGTCGTTCTTTCTCTGTCAAGTATTAGGATTACTAATAATTCAATGATATAACAAATTAGAATTATCATGTGGTCAATTCAACTCAATCACAGTAAAAAATAACTTAAGTTCAAAAAAACACATACTATCTTTTCTTTGCCTACTGCATGAGTTTTGGGACCAATGGTATGTATCTCATTTAACGAATTACGATGCGCGGAATTTGTATCAGCTAGGGACTGGAAATCCCAAAAAAAATAGCAATAAACAAGGATAATGTGAACTACTAAATAAAAGATTAGCATTAACTAAGATATTGTGAACTACTAAACATTATACAAATGTGAATATCATTAAAGCCGCACCTGAACTGCTTCATCCCCCAGTATTCCAAGAGCATTTTAAAATCCTCCAACGGAATTGTACTGGGCCTACTTGCAATCCTTTCCTCATCAATTGAATATTTTTTATAATACCTTGCCTTGATGTGAGACTTGTATTGCCTCCAAGAGTCGTTAAGCATGTTCAAACCCACTTGTGTCCTTCTTCTGGTATGCCATACCTAGCCTACAACATATCAATCACAAAACTCGGGAAACAAACTAATTAATTAAAACCAAACATTTAGGAAGTCAGTTGAATTGTAAATGGTTAAGGAAATTAGATTGTACCAGAGCATAATCCAACATTTGTCGCTTTAATTGATCAGGAAAAACATGCCAACTGATGTAAGTAAGAGGCACATTATCCTTTGCTAGTGTACGAAGAAAATTGCTTAACTCTGTAATATTATCAGATACTGGCTGACCATCCTCATTCAACTCAATGACTACTTTATCATCCGGGGTTCTAGCATGCACCTTGGTCATTTTTGAGTTCCCTCTAGGATTTTTTGGACCTTGTACTTTACCTACCAGGTTCAAAAATGTGAATAGAAATAAGACACACTCAATAGTGCAGTGCAGTGCACAGATAAAGAAACATTATATTGCACCTGCTTCATCTTCCTGTGCAATCCATTCCTGCTCTAATAAATCAATAATATTTTCCATTGTTAGAGGCGCTTCAGCATTCTGCTTTTGACGTTTCCACATCGCTAAATAAGCAGCAACTGAACCGGCAGCTTCACATGAATTGATTCTTTGAACAATTTTCTACATGTAGGTTTTAAAACGGATGGACGAGACATTGTAGGTTTTAAAACTCCTGAAAAAGATGGTGTAGGATTCTTCAATTTCTTTAATGTTTCTGTGAATTTCTCCCGGTTATTGAGTTTTTTTGGAGTGGGAGTTTGTGTCATGATCAACTCCTTGTTGGAGCCAGCTTTCTTTGGAGGGAAGGTGCGCTTCATTGCTTCCTTCTCAATTTCAATGGCTGCATTGGTTCGCGCATGAGTTCTCGGTCCAGGTAGAGGATCCTTTGACCTAACAATTTTGATTATCTACAATTAAGTCGAAGTTCAAGATTTTTTACGTTCATAAAGTCAAAGACAATAAGTAATAAACAAATAACTTTTTTATACCCCCGAATCCGATGAATCATCCGGGACGTCTTCACCAGCATTTTCTGGGATGTATTCATCACGTCCAGCAACATCTTTACCTTTATCTTTCTTATTTCATGCGGCAGCCTCTTGCATACAACTAACGAATGAAGGCATCCCAAGTGATCTACTAACTGCATCATTTTCTTGCATTCGCATGATTCGCTCTTGTTCATACTTCGTCAAAACTGATGGTTGTGAGAACTGCAAGAAGATTAGCATTATTACTCACTATCGATGATAAATTTAAGCTAGTTAACCAAATAGAGTAGACACGTAAACAGTTCTTGCTATTTTAACAGAATGCATGCACAAAGAACAATTAGTTACTTGAACTAGCTACAGCCTTCATGGTCGGAATAAGATTTCATCTGAATTAATAAAACTGAAATGAAAACTGAAAAATACCTGAACATCATTCCCTCGGGTATCATCATCATTACCTGTTTCATTTTCTGTATTCAATTTCCTTCTGGTTCCTTTGTCTGTCGCAGTAACAACTTCTTCATCCTTATTCATATCAGGCTCCGGCGATGGTTTGTTCTGACCCACTTGAGTTGGGTTGTTTTTCATCATTTTGTGTTGTTGCTGAAGTCTATGTGCAGTAATATACTTGCGCTTTGCAAGCAACTTCTGAGCAGAATCAAGAACAATAAAAATAATAACGATGGCCTCCTTCATAGTTCTTTACACACACACAGAGAGATATATATAAGAATGGATCTATATATATATTACATATACATATATACCTTGAATTATGTTTTTCCTTGGCCATATGATTACAGGCGGCTGCAGTTGAATCAACGGCTCACTGTCTTTGTTAATGGTGTTTTCGACGTAAAAAACCACTTCTTCTTTCTTATTGCAGCCCTGTACATACTCGTTTACGTCCTTGTCATTCAATATTAGCTTCCAGCCACCCCTCATTCCTTTGCTGATATATACTCCTTCTATTTCAGTGTAATGGAGACAATCTTTAACAAAGTCCATAAGCACACTGTAAGAAAAGCGGTCTACATCATATTTTGTTACTACAAAGGATTCTCCACCGACATAACATGTCCTTCGAAACTATCCGCCATGGTGCAGTCGGATATTAATAAGTTCATCCATCCTGTACAAAGTGAATACATTAGAACAAGGTACATGCATGTTAAGTGGACAAAAAACAACAACTATAACATTTTGATCTATAACCAATTTAGATGACAGTAAAGAAAGACATTAAATCATAAAACATGTGAACAATATACATTGCAATATGAGAAAAGAGTGCCAAATACATTCATCAAAGATAATAATTTTCAGCTAAAACAAATAGTGCCAAATACATCATAAATTAGACCAAATTAAAGCAATAAGAAAGAGGAACTTTTTGTCCTAATGAGACGGAACAGGATCAGGAACTTCTGCTTCTAGTTCTGTTTCTAGTAGTATTACGGGGACATCATCCCTAATCCAACCCCCATCAACAACTTCTGCTTCTATTTCACCACCTATGCCGATATCATGTGAATGCGTATTGCTTATGTCTTCTTCCGTTGCATTCTGATTTTCAATATCACACCAATCTCTCGGCAATTTTTTAATAACGTAATGACTGTTCTTTTCAACTACATCTTCCACATAAAATACTTGCTGCACTTGCGAAGATAGGACATAAGGATCAGTTTTATGAAACTTGCTAAAATTTACTCGAGTAAGACCATATGGATCTTTTTCCTCTTGTTACCAGCAACATTTAAAAAGGACCACTGTGAAAGCTCCCCAATAATCAAGCTTAAAAATTTCTTCAATTGATCTGTAGTAATTGACATCACCCACTATTGGGTTTTGGTCTTTGGAACTTGCAAAGCTGGTGGTTTTGACAGTAAAAAATACACCACTATTTTGTGTGGTACATCGAGAATCTCTAAATTTTGTGTGGAATCTATATTCATTTACTATATAACCATTAAACTTCCTAGCTACTCGATTAGGACCTATTGCAAAAACCTCTAAATATGTTGAAATATTGTCCTTTTTCATAACCTCTTCTTTAAGCCAATTCCAAAACTCTTCGATATGTTCCCGTTCCCTCTTGAATCTTCTTGGATTTGCAAGACCATCCACAAAAGCTCGACGAATCCTAAATAATAATTAAGGTCAAAAACCTACAAAATGCAGACGTTAATTTATAGTTAAGGAAAATGATATAGGTACTTAAGAACTTAATCGATCAAACTCTCAATTTCTTTATTACCGGAATTGATTAGAATATAGCGATGCGTTGCCTTCCAATCTGCATCTTTCAAATTGAGCATCTTTCCATCTTTATTCTTCTTTGTTCCAATATGATATTCCAAATCTATTGGACATCTTCCAATATCAATCGATGTGTTTTCTGTTCCTCCATCAACACTTAAAAATCTTGAACAGAAGGTCACACACACTTCTGCTAAGTAACCTTCTGCAATTGAACCTTCCGGTCTGTTTCTATTTCGCACATAAGATTTCAACTTTCCTAGATATCGCTCAATTGGATACATGCATCTAAGATGTTCAGGCCCGCCGTATTCGATTTCTCTACAAAAATGAACAGGCAAGTGTACCATTATATCGAAAAAAGCCTGTGGAAAAATCATTTCAAAATGACAAAGTATCTCGACAATTTCTTCTTGCAGCCTCTCTATATCATCCACTTTGATAAACTTGCTCCATAGTCCTCTAAGGAATGCACTAAATCTGATCATTGATAACGCAACCTCGGGTTTTGATGCTTTCTTCACTGCAAATTGTAATAAATAGTGGAGTATGAAATGAGCATCATGGCTCTTATATCCCACGTCCGTTCTCTCTTTTATGTGCACGTACCGACTAACATTCGAGGCACAACCGTAGGGCAGTTTGGCGTTCTTCGATATAGAGCAAAAGATTTCTTTTTCCTTATTTGTCATATCAAATATTGCAGCTCTAATTTCAACATGCTTTACGTCACCACATTCAACAGGATGAAGGGCCTTCCTTATGCCCAATTCCTGTAAATCTAAATGAGCGTTTAGGTGATCCTTCGACATGCGACCTATATTAAGTAAAGTACCTAATATTTTGTCGCATATGTTCTTTTCTATGTGCGTGGCATCCAGGTTATGTCGAAGGGGATTATGACACCAATATGGTAAGTCAAACGGTATTGACCTTTTTTTAAAAGGGTCGTCACGTTTACCAGGTTTCTTCGTCTTATCCCCAAACTGAATTTTGAACCCCCGCAATAATTTTTCAATATCAGTTCCTGATAATATTTCTAGAATGCTCCCCATTTCAGTTTCTCCATTAAATCTCCTCTTATCCAGCCTCCACTTATGTGTCGGATCAAGAAACTTTCTATGGTGCATATAACACATTTTTTTGCTATGCTTCAAATAAATTGAAAAAGTTTCATAATGGCATACTGGACACGCTAGTTTCCCCTTCGTGCTCCAACCTGACAACATGGCATATCCCGGAAAATCACTAATGGTCCATAAGATGCTTGCACATAAATTAAAATTCCCGTCAATTAAGGAATCATATGTTTCAACGCCAACATTCCATAACGCTTTGAATTCCGCAATTAAAGGCTGCATATATACGTCAATACTGTTCTTTGGAGAATCTGGACCAGATATTAATGTTGAAAGAATCAAATTCTCTTGTTTCATACATAACCAAGGAGGAAGATTGTAGTTTACCAACATAATTGGCCATGTACTATAACTTGAATTCATTGAACGATATGGATTAAATCCATCAGACACTAGACCCAATCTAACATTACGATTTTCTGATGAAAAATTAGGATAGCTAGCATCCATCATCTTCCATGCCACATCATCAGCCGGATGTCTTATTTTTCCATCTTCTTTTTGTTCCAATCTCAAAATTTCGGAAAATTATTTGCACATAAACATCCTTTGTAACCTTGGTCTTAGAGGAAAGTACCTCATAACATTTGCCGACACTTTGGGAATCGACTTTGGTGGATCATTATTATCAACGATGTCTTCTTTTTCTTTTATAGCCCACCTCAAAAAACCACAAATGTCACAAGCCTCTTTATCTTTATTCTATGCCCAATATAACATGCAATGGTTTGGGCAGGCATGTATTTTATGGTAATTAAAACCTAAATCCTTAATGACATTCTTTGCAGCGTAGGAAGACAGAGGCAGCTGTGCATCAAGAAAGGCTTATTTTATAAGCTTTAGTAATTCCCCAAACGCATACTCGTTAATTCCATAAGCACACTTTAAATGATAATTTAGTGCATCAAGAAACTTAGTTGAGAAAATTTAGTGCAGCCAGGATATAATGGCTTTTTTCCTTCCTTAACATGCCGATAAAATTGCTTGGCCTCTGGATTTGGTTCTCCTACAAAGTCCTTGGGATTTTGACCAAATTTTTAACCCGCAAATTTGAACATCACATCTAAATTATCCTCAAAATCCATCTCCGTTGCACAATCCATATGGTCATCAACACCTATTAATTTTGTCTGTGAAACTTCACAAATCCACCCGGTATGTAATGGAGAAGGGCCATTAAAAATAAGATGATCGTATATGACATTTTCACAATACCAATTACGTTCTGTACATTTTTTGCAGGGGCACTTCATCTCATCACCTACTTTATAAATGGGAAAAGCATTTCTTAGAAAAGTTGTTACCCAACTTACATATTCTGCACTCGATCTCGGAAGTCCTATCCATATGTAGTACTCACTATCCATTGCCATAATCTAACCACGGCCTAGTAAGACTAAATTTGATACCACTAAGAGGTTCAAGACACGCACAAGGGCTACCCTGTAAGGTTTGACTAAATTAGAAATAAAAATAAACAAGTTAATAATTTACGAATATACATAATCGGTGTGATGATAAAAAGATGATTGTTTTGATATGAATTATCATTAACTTTTGGAACTGAGTTATCAGGAGAATACAAAAAACAAGCAACTAAGGATACTGAACATAAATTCATAACATTACATGACTGCACCAAAACAAAATAGTATAAATATAAAGACTATACAGGTGATACAAAGACGATACAGTTGTACCAAATACAAAGGGCGATGCAATAATTTAATTTTGTCTTCTAATGTTTAGCGCTTGAAGTTGGTCATAAGTCTACTAATGTCAGTTTGAAAACCAATAACTCGATTTTGCATCATTGTAAGTTGGTGTTGTAATTCATTTGCGTACTCAGCGGCTCAACTTGGAAACTGTTGGTCAATCCACTGCCAAAAGGTACACCCTGTGGGATAAACACGACATCTAAAATAACGACGACTAATGTTGGATCGAATCAAAATAACATCTTCTACAGCGGCATACCCACAATCGCACATTATGATTGGTGAGTCAGCTTGCTATTCGTTTACCACTTGGTTGTTTTGATGCCGACGACTCAAGGCAACACGACTATGCCGACGCATCGCCCTTTCTTCACGTCGTTCTTCTTCTCGCCATTGTCTTCGGAGTTCTTCTTGCTCTAGTTCACACTCATGCAAATCATCGTAGTGCATTTCTTGCATCTCTATATAAAAATCAATAGGAGTTTCTGGTGACTTGGGTTTTATAGTTTTTGTAAAGACCCATAAATTCCCGCTCTTTGGATCGACCATAAGCCACGTAAGTCTGACCCAAAAGGTGGAAATCCACGAATACTTTAACTTTGGGAATACAACAACATCAGAACAATAATAGCAGACTTTTATTACATCATAATAACGTAACATCAGAGTACAGAATATCAGAGTACATTGAATAAAATTACAGCAGAAGATAAATTACAATATTATAATACATTGCAGCGGAAATAAAATAACTAAGGCAGCGGAAACAACTATGCTTTGGACACAGCTTTAGGCTTCAATCCAGAATCCTGCTCGAAATAAGAACCTGTAGACAAACTACTCGACTGCCCGTGTGGAAAGAGGGCACCCGAGTTTGTAAAGGTGGAAACAAACAACGGGTCAGTCATGGGACTGGTGTGAGAATTCTTAACTAATTTAACTAATAGTAATAAGGCAAATCCAAGGACCACGCCGCTAACGCGGAACGGTTTATTCTAATGGATTGCCGGTGCATAAACTAAAGTAAATCGTTAAAACAACGCAATGCTTTTTAGAAAAATGAAACCATCATAAGACCCATGTCCCATCACACAATGCAACGCAAACCGAAGGATAGGGTTTTACCTTATAATGGTCAAAAATGCTTGATACGATAAAAACGAATTTGATATTATTGTTAGTGTATATATATTTCAAAAACAATTTCAATCATAATGTATCAATCCTAGACGGCATAGTACCCCATCCTACTATGTCGCCATACTAGTAATACAATCAAAACCGCATGAGGTTGTATTGGAAATTGGGTTTCCATCATGAGTCAAGGCTAGAGAGGAGCTCCTTACCAATTCGAGACACTCTAGCTAATGTCTCAGGACCCCCCGCAGTGAACCCTTGGATAGCTGCAGGGCCGGTCCACCATACGAGTTGCGGATTAGTTATTCCTGAATACACGTTTCCCGATCCTATAGAACCTATCATCCGAGGTGCCTCATTCCATCATCCACATAAATAAAATGCCGGGCAGTGTTAAAGCCCAAACACCACTTCTAGTTAGAAAAAAACGTGCTGCTCTCCCTGCGTTCCCTTCTCCCGTTTTAGACTCCGCCGGTGTGTGAGGCTCGCGAAGTCATGCTATACACAAAGCTATGCCTAAGTAGGTCGTGCTTTGATCATCAACCATAAGGCCTGCTTTTCAACAAAAGCCTTGATCATATGCATCTTAGCATGCTACATCGTCACTCCATATCACACTACCAATCCTTTGCCGAAATATATGAATGTGTGTTAAGCAAGAGAATAAATTCTCCGCCACTAAACATCCATATATTCGACAGAAGATTAATAACATGATATTTAATGGAGTACGACGTCAGACACACAATCCATTTATAAGCTTATGCTCTGGGTCTGAGCGAAAGCCAAATCCGTACTAATCAACACTACGTCCGGACGGCCACCACTGTAGCCCCTTCAAGGTAGCTACTCCAATCACGGGCATCAGCAGTCGTCGTCCATTCGATAAGAAGATCGTCGGTCTTCAATCGCCGTCTTCAACTCTTGAATTTTAAACGTCGTTCAAATTATTTGGAATGAGATAGACTTGGACTTTCCAAATAATTCTCGTATATATATAAGTTGGAAATCATTTCATATCGTTATTAGTAATTTGTAATGATTTATCTTTATTTTTATATATATAAAAATAATTAAATTCCATTTCATTATAGTGAATGTTTTGCTTCACAACCTATCGAAATGTTTATAATGTGTAATGAAATTTATCTTATTCCGTTACCTTTTGCTAACGAAAAACATTCCTATTCGTATATACAATATTAACGTACAATGTACACACCATAATGTTTATTTTTATTTTCATACCCATACACATCTTATACATAACAATGTACATTTTCTTGTTTCATCCTTCGAATTACACAAAATGTATATTTTGTGTATCGTACCAATTCCAACAAAAATAGGCATTCTTGTGTTTCATTTCAATTTCAACAAATGAATATTTTTGTTCATCCACTTTTACTTCTACAAAAATGAGTATTTTTGTTTGTTTATTTCAATGTAACAAAATTGATAATTTTGTTATCTTTTCAATGCAAAACACAAAAATAATAATTTTACATTACAAACAAAACGATAATTTTGTGTACTAATCTATTTACATGAAAATGAAATTTCCATATCTTTAATCTTTTTAATGAAAAACTAATTTATTAAAATATAAATTTCATCGTTATAATCTTTATTGAAATTCTTTTACATGGGTATGTAAATTTCATACAGTTATCCTTTTTAATAAAAATTCAATTGATCAAAATGTAAATCTCTTACTTTAAGTTCCATTTACATGAAAATGTAATTTTCCTTCTTTTATTCACATTAAAATGTATACTTTTCTTTTTACATCAAAATGTAACTTTCACCTTTTTAAGTATAAACAAAAGTTAAATCTTTTAATTTGACAAAAACGGTGATAAACAATATGACCTTTCATTTTTAACGAAAGAATATTAAAAATATTCTTTTTAACTTTCACCAAAAATGTAAATTGTGTGTTAACTTTCAAAACACAAACAAAATGAATGTTTCCTTTTTATTACGAACAAAAATGAATGTGTTTTATTTCATTCTTTGCATTTGACAAAATAAATATTTTTGTCCTCCATTTACATTTGATAACAATGTATATTTTTATCATTCTGTCACATTTGACAAAAAGATTATTTTTGTCATTCTTTTACATTCGATAAAAATGTATATTTTAACATTCTTTATTAATTTCATATCATAGTTACATAGAAAAATGTAAATTTTGTTCGCATAGCAAACTTCATATCATAGTTACATAGAAAAATGTAAACTTTGTTCGCATAGCAAATTTCATATCATAGTTACATAGAAAAAATGTAATTTTGTTTGCATACCAAATATTATATCTTAGTTACATAGAAAAAATATAATTTTGTTTGTATTGCAAATATTATATCTTTAGTTCAAATAAAAATGTAATTTTTATTTGCAATGCAAGTTCTCATTCTAAGTTACAAAATAAAAATGTAACTTCATGCTTTTGTTTACATAATAAAAATGTAAATTCATTTGCAATGCATGTTCATACTTTTGTTTACATAATAAAAATGTAAATTTCATTTACAATGCAAGTTCATACTTTTGTTTACATAATAAAAATGTAAATCTCATTTGCTACCATTTTACATTGACAAAAATATGATTTTTGTCGCTACTACTTTACATTGGCAAAAATGTTCATTTCTACCTGACATAACGTGACGGTAAAAATATTGTTTTTCTAATTAACACAACATAACGGTGAAAATATTCATTTCTAAATAATATAACATGACGGTGAAATTATTCATTTCTAAATAACATAACATGACGTTATTATCTAATGCAACATTTTATATTAAAAATGTACTTTTTCTCTACACAAAAATATTCTAACTAAATTGTGATTTTTGTGTTGACGGTTCTAACATAACATAAAATGAATATTTTACGTTGCGGTTCCAACATAACCTAAAATGAATATTTTATGTTGGCATTTCATAAAATGATAATTCTATTATATCAACCTTAAAATGACAAATTCTACTATGTTAACATTAACATGATCATTCTAACATGGCGACATAAAAATGATATTCTAACATGTTGACATAAAAATGATATTCTCATATGACGCTACCAACAAAATGTGCATTTTAATTCTCATATGACGTTACTAACAAAATGTGCATTTTTATTCTCATATCATATTTGCTAACAAAGCGGTTCTCTCTTCTTCTTCTTTTTTTTTTTACGTAAACAATATTACACAAAAATATGTATAAATATTTTGTTGAAAAACTAGTTCAACAAAATGAGATAAAAATGTTCGCTCATATTTTTCTAGCAAATTTCTAATCAAAAATGTTATTTGATTGGCATAACACATTTCAAATAAAAATGTTGTTTTTATTTCATACGTAAATTTTTGACAACATGAATATTGTATATTTTATACATACAATAAAATGTTGTTTCGTCGTACACACAAAGTCATGTCAAACATGACTACACACAATTCAGTTCAACGATTCAAGCAATTACAACACAAATCAACATTTCAACGATTATACATACAACATAAACATGAAATAAATATAATTTCATATCTGAAATAAATAATTAAATTTGATTTTTTTAAAAAAAAGAAATCTCACATTGATATTGAGTTCTGCGCTGTTCAGAGCCAAAATTTGGCCAAAATCCAACTTGCTTAGAATCATGCCTAGTCAATGTCATCGTGAAGCTCTCGGTCTCACGATCGTGGCGAACCAGAAATTGTTCAAATCCGAGTTCGTACGAGCAAGATACAAGTTAATTTAGATTGAAAAAATTGAATTTAAAATGATTAATCAATTAAAGTTGGACAAAGTCAAACCACCTTAATCATCTTCCTCAACATACTTCGGCCGTTCCTTTTTCTATTTGAACCCATAGAGTTCAAAACTAGGGATCCATTTATCTCGGGATTGGAGCAACTAGAAGACGATTGGAAGGTGGCAAATCGAAGAGGGAGGAGAGGGCTATGTTTGCCTGAAGTGGTGGAGGGTGCGGTGGGTCCTACAGGGGGGCGGCAGGCTGCTATGGTCGGCGGTTTGGGTGTAGGTTTCGGCCAAAACACTCCTCTAAATCCGATCATCTCCGTATAGAATTAAAGCTCTTGCAAATCTCTTCGATTTGGTGATGGGTTTGGGTTCTAACTCGAAGTGGATTGGAAGAAATTGGAGGTTGAAATTCATGTGTTTCCAGCCATTCAAAGAAGGGCCGGCAGTTGGACAATATTTCTAGGGTTTAGGGATTTGATTAACTAGTACTTATAATATTATAATATTCACTAATTACCCATTAAGGCCCGTTTTGGCCCGGACTCAGAATTGGGCATGCTTACTGTCCATCTTAATGTTTTGACGTCTACTGAATGCGATGGGACATGTTTCGAGGCCCAATTTCGAAGTTTACAGCATTTTTTATTTATTTTAAATATAAATCCTTTAATTTTTTATTCAACCGTACATGAAAATTCACCGGGGTCACAAATTAATTCCAATATTTCCCGAAAAATATATTTAGCTATGTTTTGACGCTGCGGACCTAGAAAAATTAATTTCGTTCAGTTCTGAGCCCGTATGAATTTTTAAAGTAAAAAATTGTCCGTTTACACTGAAAAATCAATTATAATTATATATTAATTCTAAAAATTACCGAAAAATCATTTTTAGCTTTGTTTTGACGATACGAACCCGAAAAAATTATTTTCGTTGAATTCTGAGTCTATTTGAAAAATGGCTATTTTCAAGGCGTATATATTTAATATTAAAAATACATTTTTAAACAAATAATTTTTGAAATTCGAAATATATAAGTGTTTGCTGTTTTTCAATGCAGAAACATCTTTCTGAAGTCAATGGAAGTGGTTTTGAGTCCAAATTCCTTCATATGCAAAAAAGTAGCATTTTGACCTTTATAAATTTCATAGCGACCTTTCTAAATTTTAAAGTGGGCATAACTTTTGATTCCCGCTATGAAATTTTGATTTTTCAGATTCATTAGAAAGATATTTTTAAATAGATCCTAATATTTTTGGTTTCACTAAAATCCGTTAAAATTTGCATCATGTATGGTCAGTCAAAGTTCAAGTTTGACTTTTCAAACTACCACGCTATTTCTAACTCTTTTTATAATTAAAATTAAATTATTCATTCTAACTTCGATTAAAGTCGACTTTCAATCCTTTTTATTTTGAATAAATTATTTTAAATATCGAAAACTCATTAAAATCACTTAAAATAAATTTTTAAATTGGCCCCAAAAATCAGGGTTGTTACAGTCGTAGATCACCTATGCCTAGGGTATCTTCGTAGTCATACGATGTAGGAAGAGAAATAGGCATTATTTAACTACAAACAGAAACAGACATTTAAACATTTAAATTGGATTTCTTTTGTCCTCTAAATTTTGTTTCCACCTTTCGAAATAAGCATTATTTACCAATACATCAATGGTTTGGTAAACATAAAAATACAAAACTTGCACAATTTCAACACATGCAAACATATAAATACAACATTTCAAGTATAAAAACCCTAATTTAAGGCAATCGGTATACCCAAATCACCCAGAGACTTTGAACGTAGACCAAAATAAGTTAGAGATGAAATCAACTAAATAAAACCAAAATGATGAAGCCCTAACTACCTGTAATTGTCCTAAATGATCCAAATTGGAGGTGTAAAGTTTGTAAAATAGGAGCAATCGAAGGTTTATAGTTTGAAACCTGAGAAAGAGTACCAATTGAAGGTGTTCTCGAACGGATATTGTGGAGAGAGAAACGGACAGAAGGAGGAGTACGGGAGAAATTTGTTTTGGGCGGAAGTATTTCGTGAAAGGGGAAACTATCGCGCCAAATTTTCACTAAGCTGTAGCAAGGTTCGACTTGAACCATTGGATTAATCAACCTCTATGGTTATTTATTTGTTTAAACTAATAACGTGGATCGCTGACCTGGCATGTATTTATGTAATGCAACACTTTGAACTGGTGTCGCAAGGATTGGCTTGAACCGTTGGATTAATCAACATTTACGGTTATTTATTTGTTTAAACTAATAATGCGGATCGCTGACCTGTCATGTATTTATATAATGCAACACTTTGAACTGGCGTTGCATGTCACAGCACAAGAATTCCAACCGCAACACTGTGTTCACATCTAATGCAACAACAAATGAATGTTGTTGTAGAAGATCAAAGAATGCATAGCTTTCGCAACTTTTTTTGTGCAACGCATACAAATTAGTGTCGAATATGCCCACTTTTGTAGTAGTGTTTGATCAACCAAACTTGCACGCTTCATCCTTGACAAAAGCTCAAAACTGCACCTCAACTTCAAAGTCTTCCAATATTAAGCTTCTTCACGATCTTCTTATGAATAACAGCATAAAGCTCATAGGCATTCAAAGAAATTGCACCAAAAATTCTTCTATTTCTCTCGGCCCAGATTTCATAAATACAAATCTTCAAAATGCTTAACAGAATTACACTTTTGCTAGTTCTCCACCTAGTAGCCTTAAAAGTGTTGAACCATTCGATTCTATTCTCCAGTGATGGACGATGATAGCCACCATTAAAAAGAATCCTGCTCCAAATTTGATTGACATAAGCACATTCAAAGTATAGATGAGTATTACATTCAGTGGCTGCTTTACACAATACACAAATGTCATCTTGAATGATGCCAATTTTGCACAATTTATCCTTAGTATTCAATGCATTCGACATAACTTTCGGAAACACCCCACTCCGTTAAGGTCACTCACAAATGGAATGCCTTAACTTTGGTGGAGCATTTTAGGTAAAAGATGCAGATAAATTACAAGACAAACAAATAAAACAGCGAAAAATAAAGTCATTTTATAAACAACTTAGTTCAGTCAAGCTTTTACAATAATTGTCTCAATCATACTTAAAAGTAATACATAGAAATTCTGTCTTGATTCAAAAACTTCCAAGTATAAAAGAAGCATAAAAATAACAATGATATTCCCCAATAAAGCGTGAACCAGCCATAGCAGTGGAAGAGAGAGTCCAAAGTAATACATCGACTATCTTCGAGCTTGGAAAGAAAAACTGAGCTAAGTGATAACATTTCCTCCCTGTGAACCTAGGGGAGAAGGAAGAAAAGGGGCGAAACAAAACTAGGTCAGACATAAGTCTGGTAAGTCCAGTGACTTTCAGCATATAAACAGGCAAAAGTATCATGACATGAATAAAATGAATATAAGACAATACCATGATAATGGGGATACAAGATAACATAGGATAAGCATTAGGTATGATAAGGCAAGATAAACTGAATGCGCTTCTACTCTTTCTCTGCTTCGCTACTACTTTGTTATTCTGATTTCTATATCTATCTCTGCACCACCTAACTAGTGTCCCAACTAGTAATCTGTATAAAATGATAACGTGATCCCAATCCCCGTAATTGTGATAGTCTTCAGGTGTACATCTATCATGAGGATTCCACCTCAATCAGCCTAATTGCCATGAACATGTTAGATGTACCCTTACTACCCTATCGATCGGCTCCCTTACTTGTATTCATATTCCAAATGTCTATTTCAATTGGCCCTATCTTGCGTGTAGATACCCTGTGCAGGTCCCAACATAAGGTGTATCAATCCTTATGATAGCAACCCGACACGATTCAATATGCACAGTGTATAACTACTGGTACCCAGTGCCTACTTTTTCCCACTCCGGAGTACGTGCACGCCCGTAAACAGTCGGAACCTACAATGACGTACCCCCTGCCGCTGCTTTGGCCGCTTACAATCAGCCCAGTAATGGTGCCCTACCCTGCCTAGTTCAGGGTACCGTGATACATCTATGTGGGTTACTGCTGAAATGGGTCCCCGTTACTATGGTTTCCTATTGGTTAAGTTTGTGGGCCTATATTTACTAATATTACCCACCAACCCGATATGTACTTAACCCTCCCACTTATTCAAGCATGTTTATTTAACGGTTAAGTTTGTGGGCCTATATGTACTAATATTACCCACCTACACGAGATGTACTTAACCCTCTCATCGATTCAAGCATGTTTATTAAACGGTTAAGTTTTGTGGGCCGATATTTACTAATATTACCCACCAACCCGATATGTACTTAACCCTCCCATTGATTCAAGCATGTTTATTTAACGGTGAAGTTTTGTGGGCCTATATTTACTAATGTTACCTACCAACCCGATATGTACTTAACCCTCCCGCACATTATGTCATATTGGTTAAATGTTGTCCATTCATATTAACTTAACCCACCTATTCATCATGTCATGTTGGTTAAGTGTTCCTTATTTACTTTACCCCGTCCATTCATCAAGTTATATTGGTTAAGTGTTTCCTTGTTACTTAACCCCACATGTTCGTCTTTGTTTTATTGGTTAAGTGTCATCAATCAGTTCAAGTTAACTTAACCCACCTACTCATTATGTCATGTTACTTTGGTTAAGGGTCGCCTTCTTGTGTTAACTTAACCCTACCACAAATCAAGTTATATTGGTTAAGTGTTAACTTAACCCTTTCCATTTATCGTGCTATTCTGGTTAAGTGTTTCCTGTTAACTTAACCCTAGTCATCCATCTTGTCATATTGGTTAAATGTTTCTCATTACTTAACCCTAGTCATCCATGTTATATTGGTTAAGTGTTCCTATGAACTTAACCCTACTCATTAATCTTGTTCATTAGCATTAATTGATTTATTAATGCACCAAACTCTCATATTAGATATGTGTTGTTGCGGTTACTGGATGTGTCGGGCAGTTCCGGGTAGTTTTACACCACAACTCAATCTAATCTCGAGTTTTTCTTGGGCATGATGCACTAACCTCTCACATAGATAGGTGTTGTTGTGGTTACTGGATGTGCCGGGCGGTTCCGAGCAGTTTTACACCACAACTCAATCTAACCTCAGGTTATGCATGTTCATCTTTAATCTACACATTTAACCTATATACCCAAATCTAGATTTTACATGCTAATTACCAAATTCGCCAAAACTAGTCATGTTACATTTTACGCCCAATCTAGATTTATGCTCAGTTTACCCCAAATTCACAACAATAACAATTTTTCCCAAAACTTGATTTATATGCCAACTTCATACTTTGTCGTTCATGCCAACTCTAGGTTCAATATGTCAAATTACATATTCCATAATTCATGTCAAATTATCCCAAATTGCATCTTAACAATTATGCCATACTACATGTTCCAAATTATGCCAAATAATGTCATACCCAGTTACCCCAAGTTCGCAATAAAGACAATTATGCCCCAAATCATAAGTTACAAATTATGTTCCACCACTACCAAATATACTATTCCCCAATACCACCGCATTCCAATTGCACATATAATAAGTTTAAGTCTAGATTTGAGGTTAATCTAGATTCATAAAATAAAGGGGACGAAAGAGGAACATAAACGAGAGTAGGTATAAAACAGGCATTAACATGGTAGATCTGTCAAATATTTTGGACCTAAGAGGATTACAAATGTGTTAGAGTTGGGGTATAACAAAGATAGATCTGAAACAAACTGACAAAAATAACCTCATAGACATACAGATCTGATATAAATAACATCATGAACCTAGAAGGATTATATATCAGATGTCCAACAAAGACAGTCATGATTGAATAATAACTTCCTAGGCCTGCAAAACATTGATTCAATAGAAAGATAGGAATTAATCTAAAAGATTTGTCTTGTCATCAAGGATGGACTTAGATCCATTTCATTATATGCCAAAATCACTATTAGGTGTTTAAATCTGAAAATCACTTGAACTTACATGTTTACAGTTCAATTTACGGCCCAAATCCCAAGTTATATGTCCAATATATTTCATGCCTTAAATCTCGAGTCATATGTCCAATACTTTATGCCTCAGATCTCAAGTCATATGTCCAATACTTTATGCCTCAAATCTCTAGTCATATGTTCAATAGTTTATGCTTTGAATACAACATGTGTTATGTCCTCAAATTAGTAACAGCTCAATTTTGCCCAATTTTATTTCCAACGTACGTTCATCTCTTACGAGATCTGGCTCAGGCTCGCAGTAGCCTGGTTATAAAACAAAAAGGGAAGAAGGAAAGAAGAGACAAAGAACGGACATAATATTATCAATAAGAAAGATCCAAAGGATATAGAAAGACAAGCATAAATCTCAGATCCAAATTTATTACGATGTCATAATCATAATTTACTTTTATTTCTGAAAGTAACGTGAACTTACAAATTACAAAAGGGACTTGAATTCTAGGATCTGTATTTTGAAACTGAATAGCTCTCCCTTGAAGTATACTATTTGTTCTTCTAATTTAGATTTGATTTGATTCTTATAAATAGTTGTTGAAGTCGTTGAATCAGCCTTTGAATCTCTACTAGAATTCTAAACTTGATGTCTACGAAGGACTTGAGTAGCATAACCCCATCTTAGATTTATTTTGATATGAATTAGGGTAGAGTATAGGTAAAATGAAGTTGTGTGGAGAGAAAGAGAGGTTTGGGGGTGTTTAAATAGCTTAGGAGCAACGAATCTGGTCAGAACGGGCGTCTAAATGCAGAAAAACGAATCTGTCCACGGATCTAGGAAAGGGGAGGAGGTCGACCCAATGGTCGACCTGTTCTACCCAGGTCGACCTCCTGGTCGACCTGGGCCCTAGGCAGGAAATTCCCCCCAGCCCGGGTGTGTGATTTGAATTTTGAAACTTTAAATTTGAATTCGGGCTGGTTTTTATTTAAGCCCCTGAAACTTCTGAAGGTCATAACGTCTTCATACAGAGTCCGATTTATGCGAACTCAGACTCTATCTCAAGCAAAATTCCGATACGAATGTAATGGCATAACCCGTTTCCCTTAATTCTTCTCTTAAAAGTTAAGTATACTTTAATTTGTTACTTTGACGTTCATAGAAAATACAGGGTGTTACACTTTCCATAAGAAGAAATTAACCTTTGTAGAACTCTTCATATTCCAAATTCTATGATGCCATGGAAAGTACTCTTTGTCACCTTGAAATAAGTCATAAACATGCTTAATCATGTGCTTTTTGCGTTTCCATACAAGATGATCATCGTCATTTACAAAGTAAGAAACCTCAATTTCTCTCCATAAAGCTCTCAACCTTACAGAACTGCAATATGGCAAGTGCAAAACCCCATCATGATAGTAATCTCTAACAAGTGCCCTGTCTAGAATACCACTTAACCTTATTAGACCATAGCTAACCACTTTCCTCAATATTAGGCCCCTACCTGACCATAGTGAGTGCCAGAAGAATACCTCATCCATACTTTTAATGTTAATTTGAATAAAAGGCAGAACATCATTCCTCAACTTTAAAATTTGTCGCCAACTCCAACTACATGATTATGGAATATTCATAGTCCAAAAGCATTTATTCCTAATCAGATTACTATTAACATATTTCACCCATAAGCTATCTCCTTTAGTAAATTACTTGCCTATAAAACCTGAAATTGCTGCTCTATTCCACTGCCTCAAATTAATTAACCCAAGTCCTCCCTTATCCTTACTGTCATGTAATTTAGTAATTGCAATAGGAGTTAATTTCTTGGCAAAAGGATCCCCATGCCATAGATAACTGTTCATAGCACTTGTGACTATATTAATTAATTTCATACGAAGAATATAGTGCCCAGCATAATAATTGGTCATGGCTAAAATAATGGACTGTAAAATTGTTACTCTACCTGCTTGAGAAACTCTATATGCAGGCCATTGTAATAGTCTCCCAATAATCTTCTCAAAAAGAGGTAAACATTTATCTTTCGAAACTCTAGCAGTGAATAAAGGAAGACCCATATAGAATGAATTCTGAGGTAATTCACTTAAACCGGAAGAATTGACTATCTCCAACTGTTTGTCCAATGATAAGCCTGTTATCTTAATATGAGATTTATTTATATTAATTTGCAATCCCGTGATCTCATAGAAAGCATGCAGAGTGGATAAAATGCAACTAATATTTCCCAGTGAAGGCTTTATAAATATTATTAAATCATCTACAAATAGCAAGTGTGTGATTAAAGAATTCTTACATCTTGGGTGAAGCTCCTGTCTTTTCCTCCTAACTTGTTCAAGAATCAAAGTGTTGAGCAACTCCATGACTATAATAAAGAGGTAGGAAGATATGGGATCCCCTTGCCTAATTCCACATTTACCATTGAAAAAACCATGTTGAACTGCATGCCTTGGAACTGAGAAAATTTGGGAGGATATACATGTACAAATCCCTGCTAAAAAGCGCTTCAGAAAATTCATTTTGGACATGATGGAAAAAAAGAGTCCCATGAAACAGTGTCAAAAGCTTTTTTGATATCCAACTTGATCATACAACAAGGAGAATTGTGCTTTCTATCATAACCCAGCAATAGCTCTTGAGTGAGTAGAATGTTATCACTTAAAGATCTTCCTTTGATAAATGCTAATTGATTATTAGATATCACAAAATGCAGAACACTCTGAAGCCTATTAGCAATGACTTCAGAAATGATTTTGTAAAAAACACTACAGCATGAAATGGGTCTGAAATCAGAGACTGATAAAGGATTAGCAATCTTTGGTATTAAAGCAATGTAAGTAGTCCTTAAAGTCTTTGGCAAATAATTCATCTTGAAAAAAATACTGAACAGCTTCAGTCACATCTCTCCCAATTACTTGCCCGCTTTTTTGTAAAAAAATGTGCATTGAAATCGTCTGGTCCACCACAACTATTAAGATCAAGCTTAAAAATTGCATCTCTAATTTCCTCCTCAGTTATCAAAGTAATAAGCTTAAAGGATTGCTGATCAGGAATTGTTGGAAGTACCAATTGGAACAGGGGATTTATATTTGAAGATTGAACATTGATAGGAGCAAGTATTGATTTAAAATAACTAACAAAAGCGTCATCTATACTAGATTCAGATGAATGAATATTACCATCGATGTCTTTGATCATAAAAATGACTTCCTTGGCTTTCTGAAGCTTTAGAGAATTGTGAAATTACTTGATGTTTCTATCTGCATCCAATTCTTTCCTTAGTGAAGAGTTCTGCTCAGTCATTTGCAGTTCAATGTCCATTGAGTATTTCAACTTTTCAATTAGCCCCTTTTCTTCCTTAATCAATTGCTTATCAAAAGGTTTCAAATTCAACGCTGCCTGTACTTTGAACAAATTTTCTCTTACAAATGCAGATTGATTAGAACCATTCCCGAATTGATTTGAAGACCACACTCAATTTGCAAAGAAGCTTATCCATAGAGTTACGACCAGAATAGCTAGACCTAATCTGCATTACAATACTAATAAAATCTGCATGATTGGTCCAAAATTTTAAAAATTTAAAAGAGGACTTCCCTTTGCCAATATTGTTGTCTACTCCCCATTTGAGAAGTAAAGGGCTGTGATCAAAAATAGATGGATGAAGGACAATATAAAAAGAATTAGGCCATTTTTGAATGAAAGTAGAATTGACAAAAATGTGATCCAAATTACACATGGTGGGAGAACCAGAATGACTTCTATTAGACCATTTATAAACAGAGCCAAAAAAGGTTTAGAGGTGAAAGATTGGATTTTAGAAGAGTTTGATTCAAGGGTGCTATTTGTTTAATTGAGAGAGCATTACCCCCTTCACCCCCCCCCCCCCCCCCCCGCGCATTTGTGAATAGATGAAGACATACAGTTAAAGTACCCACCTAGTAACCAAGGACTTGAAGAAGGATAAATATTATACAAAGATGATAGGAAATTTTGTCTTAAAGCAATAGAGTTATGAGCATAGATTGAAGTCAAATAAAGATGGAATTTGAAGGTAAATGTGTACATTTATAATGAAGGAACTAACTTGATGGAGATAATTTATCAAGATTGGAAACAGATGGATTCCACTTAGTTAACAGTCGACCAAAATATGCATCAGCTAAATTATGATCAAACGGTCAACTATGTGAAATGTAAGAAACAACTTGAAAGGTAGTTTGCATGTCTAACCTTGTTTCAGATAAACAAAGCAAATGAATTTTTTGATCTCGAATGAAAGCTTTAATCTCACTTTGCTTAGAGGATAAATTCATTCCTCTAATATTCTAGAAAGCTATACACTGCATCATCATTTGATTGATAAAGGTTCAATTAATGGTGTGGGGTGCTTCCTGGTATGTCTCTTAGAAGGATACTTTTGATCACTTGATAGTTGAACTTGATCAGGCCTGAATTCGGTTCCTCCATCAAGATCATCAGCAATCTGATTTTTCTTTTCCTTCTTCTTTCTACCTTTGGCTGATTTTTTGTCTGATTTCTTTCTAGATTGAGCTCAAACTCTGACACTATAGGATCTTTACCAGTAACATGAGCAGAAGGATTTGATGGATTAACCTGAATTTCGTTCACAAGGGAAGAAGGTTGTGAAGAGGATGAAGGTAAAAGGGAAGGTGGAGGAAGAATAAGATGATTAGGAGGAAAGAGATGGGAATAAGGTGATGCATTAGGTCTATTGTTATTGGATGATTTATCTATAGTGGATTGCAAGTTGGCAAAAGAATTCATGGAAACAGAACTGGAGGTAAGATTATTAGGAATGTTGAAACTGAAAGAAGAATCACTTGAAGTGGATTGCATGTTGGAACAAGAAATCATGGAAACAGAATTAGGATAGGCAATATGAGGGTTTGTGCTTGTAGAAGCTATATTTGAATTATCATTCAACACATCAAACGGATTAGAGACATGAAAATCCTTGTCAATTGAGTCATTGAAACATGCTTCTGGAATTTCACAATTCATTTGCTCTTCATTTAACATTGATTTTCCTTTATAATCTGATTTATCTTTCAATGTGCATTTACCCATTTCATCAACAATTACCACTTTTCATTATTTCTCTCAAGTATAACATTCCTCTCATCCATTTGCTCTTCATTATTGATTTCATTATCAGAACAAACATTCCTAGTTACATCAACAACTTCTTCCATAGCTTGTTCAACATATCTAGGCACATCAAACTAAAAAAAAATTCCTATTCTTTTCCAGACTTGCTTCTTTTGCCTACAAATTTTGTCCAATCTTGGCTAGATTTATTGAATTCCATGCCTTGCCTTTCATTACTTTGCTTAACAGGATCCTTAACATGAAAATTAGCAACTGGAATGTCTTGATATCTCTCTTCCTTGTTATAAATTCCCTTAACTAAAATCATCCCAATATGAAGTAGCATGGCCAAAAACTTTACATTTGTTACAAACAGCAGGTCTCCAGCCATACGAGACAAGAATTGGAGGACACTTTTCATCAAATCCACCAATTTCAATACAATCAGGTAGCTCTTGTTCAGCAGATATTTCAACCAAAACCTTTGCATATCTAATTCTTTGCATTCTCTCCGTGTTATTATCAAAAAATGAGCTTACCCACATGGCATGCTGGCCAATTGATCCTAACTAAGGTCAATAGAAGCATCCGAATTTGATGTAAGTGGATCCAAATTGGCACTTTCTTAATTTGAAGCTGAGCATTCCCAATAGACGGATTACAGGATGTAATAATGAACATTCTCCCATTTATGAATGGATCTGCTTTCAAAACATTAGCCCTATTCAAATCATTATAAAATTTGAAATAGAAATTTCCTCCATCAGATTTAATATCCACTTCACCAAACAATTTCCAATGATTCTTTAAGAAATTTACAACTATTAAGTATGAAAGAGTAACATCTAGAAAAAACCCACCAAATGAGTCTGCCAGTATTTGATACCCTCCGATTTAACAAGATCTGGAGAAATATTTGGCAATCCATTCCTTTCTGTTACAAAATCAATAGGCTTATAGCTTCCAGCATTGTGAGGTAAAGAATTGAAGAGTGAAAGATAATCAGATTTAGGTACATAAGGAAGACAGGATGATTGATTCATATCCTTGGTATTCATGATAGGAGGTTGAGTGATATTGGAAGCAGAGTTATGAGTTACAGGAGGAAAAAGATGATCAGTGTTAGAATTAGGTTCAACAGATCCAAGATTAGCATTAGACAGTGAAGCACTCGATCTATTCGACGAAATGCCATTCAAAGAATCAAGAATATGAGGGTTCTCAAAAGTAGATAAACTACTGATTGACGATTAGAAACATTTGAATGTACAAGATTTACTCCAGAAGATCCATTATCCAAAAAACCAAATGACAGATCCGGATTATCAACAAGAATAGGATTTACAAGATTCACAAGTAAAGCATTAGAAATTAGACCCATAACATTCAAATCATTCATAGAATCAGGATTTAAAGACATGCAATCAAACCAACATGAAAAAGTACCATGATTCAGATCATTGTTTTTAGAAGCAAGATTAACATCAATAGAGCTCTTGAGTGACAAGGATGAACGAGGCGGAGGATCAGGAGGGATATGAGGAGGAAGATGAACAGGAAGAGGAGGGAAATCAGATGATAGAGAAGAAGAGGAGAAGGAGGAGTAGATATCCACCATTAGCAAAGTGTAAAACTTATAAGTTATATATATATATATATATATAACTATGTTGACATAACAAAACATGTAAGTTATAAGTTACATATATAACTTATAATAATTAATGATTATTAACAAATACTGTCTATTTTCCAACAAATATAATTTTAATTTCCAGTTATTAGTAATTAATATATCAAGCATATAATAATTTATAATTAACAATAAATGTTAATAATTTATGATTAATAATATTACTACTAATTCACTATAGGAAAAATACCATTATACAACATTGAATCTGCATTAAATCACCAAAGTATTGTAAAAATTCTTGATCTTTCACGATACTTAAGAAAAAATATGTTATAATGGGATTCCCATGACATCATGTTTGTTTAAATGTTGTAAAAGTAATAATGTCTCCAATGTCTACCTACATAGCTGTAAAAAAGTTTTACATATTTTTTTTATTTATATTATTGTAATAGGATTAATAATTACAACACTTTCTTAACATTAATGTTAATTATTTTGTATTATTTAATAATTAATTATTAATAATATTATATTAGCCACATGTTACTAATTACTAACTATAATATTATATTATTTATTAATATTTAACAAGTAATAAAACTATATTAATCATTTATAACTTATAATGATTATTGATAAATAATTAGTAATTATTATACATAATATAATATGTATTTCAATAGGCTTAATTTCACTTCTCAATTACCAGTAAGTAATATCGAGTAATTAATATTAGATATATCATTTTCGTGTACGTTGTAATAGATACCAATTTTAATCGTTGGTTCAATGCTCATTGTAATTCTCATTGTAATTAATAGATGCCAGTTTAGCGTTCCTTATCTCACACCCTCTTTTTTTTCTTTAGATTTTCATTTCCCGCTTAACTATTTTCACTTATCCCTAAATTACCGCTTTCTCTGTTCATACTTAACACTAAATTCCCAATCCTAGCTCAAAATCCTTAAATGCTTTGCGTTCCAAACTCTCCTCCCTCGTCCATCTCTCCTCCCCCTCCCTCTTCTCCAGCAGCCTCCGCCTTCATGACTGCGACTGTTCCTCCATCTGCAAGCCTCGTCCGCGAAAGCCTCCACCTTGTACCTCACTGTAACGGTTAGCGATCAACAGGGGCATCATCAAGAACCGATTCTACAGGAAAAACAAAAATCGTGATACATCCAAACCAACAAATTGCGGTTTGTGAAACTACGATCGACAGCCGCGACCCAGTTCCAGATCGTGATATTGTCTTCAATCTCCTTCAGTCATTCTTCGGTTAGTAATTTAAAAGTTTGATTACCTTTTAGTTTATTCATATGTATTTGTATTGCCTGTAATCTGTATTACCTGGAAATATTGGTGCTATAATGGTTGAGCTTCTTACTTTGAGACCACTTTTTCTTGGCAAGAGGTACATATCTGAAATAATATATATTTTTTAGCCTTTGTTTCAAAAGTTAATGCAACGTTCAATGCACCAGTGATATTATCATTTCCCTCAACTTATTTGGCTCATTAGACGGTAAAATGACCCTTTTGTTTGGCCTCTTGAATTATTTTAATTTGATATCATTTAGCTATGTTGTGAGAACCTTACTGGATAAACTCCTTTAGCCTTTAATTTTACAAGGTTTATTAGGTTGGGTTTGCCATAAATGTAAATGCAATCCAATCCAACATGTTTAAACTGGTTGTTAGTTAACTTTTGAGTAGAACGAACTGAAACATCAGTTAATTTAAGATAAAGTTTAATGTTGTTTGTAATTTTCAGAAAGCAAGTTTATTGATGAAACCGTGTATAAATATATGTTGAAACAAAGACTTCCTACTGTTGAATCAAGGAATTCATGGAATTTTGATTAATGACAAGGAGAAGTTTCAAGATCTACAAAAAGAAGAGATTCAATGGTATTGAAAGTTAAAGGTTGATTATTTAGTAATTTATTTGTGTTAAAAATGTTAAAATCTATCCTCAAATAATCATATACCTCAATAGTTTGAATATATATATGCATATATATGAATGCACATTCAATGTGCATAATGCCAGAAACCGGTCGACCGGTTTCAATACGTGCGGTCGACCATTTCTGGGAAGAAATGCACAATGAACGTGCACACAAGTATATAACGTATATATATATATATATATATATATTCAAATACCAGTCTACTGGTTATTTTTTACTTGTCGACTGGTCTTCGAACTGAAAGCAACTCTTCGTACAAACATCTTCATTCATCAATGGTTGCTTCCTTTTCCTTTCATCAAAAATCATTTCTATTCAATACTTCTCTTCACCAATGTTTGCAACTCCTTATCCTCTATAAATACAACATGAAATCATCAATTCCAATAACTAATTGTTTCTATCTATTCTATCTATTGCTGATTTCATTCTTGATCATTCAAAAGCATTCAAAAGATCATAATCTTCTTATATCGCTGTTGAATCCTAGAATCTACATACTATTCTTTTGATTCAAACACAATATCATCTTCCAAATCTTCACGAATTCAAATTCTAATTGAGGATAAGATTATAGGAAGGTTGTATAAGTGTTGACACACTTTTTGGTAAAAGTTGTCACATTGAATATCTGGATAGCATCGCGCTCGGATATGGAGAACAACATCAGAAGATAGGCAACGATTTGGTCAAAGTCGCATCACGAACAAAGAAAGGCCCGAAACTCCTATCAAATGACCTTTTTTGGGCCCGAAAACAACAATTACGGATCTAAGCTCTTTAACTCTTGTAGATCTCTGAATAGCTTCATTCTGAGTTTCGGTTTGGCTCAATAGGACTTACGGTTTGAATGTTACGCCCGTTTCTGTGAATGGGTGTAATCTAGCAATTTCCTGGATAAAGCGACAAAACGTCACACGATCGGAGTACGGCTCGTGTATCCTCTCTGGCTCGTGGTGCACCCTCAGTTCGCCCTTCATCAGATCGCCCCCCTCGGATCGTGGCGCACCCTTAGACCACAACTCATTCGTGGTATACCTCCTGATCACGACCCGCTCGTGACACACTAGCTTCACTATACAGCTCACGGTATGACCTCGGTTCGTGGAGCCCATATCACGATCCAATCCCATGACCACGAACCGACCCCTGCACCTGCTGATACATGCATTGTTTTGACCTTTTCTCTTGCCACATCTTTCTCCTACTTTTCCGGATCGGGTGCAACGTACCCCACCACGAACCGGTCTTCCCAGAAGCTCTCCTGTAGCTATAAATACACCATTTGAAGGCATTTTCAAGGACTTTTTGGCTGAGACTTTCCCCTACATCTAGATAGCCTCTGCCATTATCAATTGCAAGGTCTTTGCACCTTTCTACACATAAATTCTCCTCTTGTAATCTCAATTAACACACGGATTGTGTGTATGCATATAACTGATTCTTGTAATCTGTCAGTATAACAATAATATTATAAAGTGGACGTAGGCTACATATACATCCGATTCACTATATAAACCTCGTATGTCTCCTCTTTATTTACTCTTTTCTGCATTCTGTGATCTGTGATCTACATTTGGGTGTTAGGCCCAATTTTTGGTCTAACATTTTGGCGCGCCAGATAAGGGGGCACACGACAACTTCAACTTCTGCTTGTATTTTTTGGCTATTTGATAAATGGCAAACCAAAGGAAGAAGACTGGAACTTCTGCTCATGCCGATGATGCTGGCGTTGAAAACACAAGGAACGAGGCAAGCCAGGAAGCTTCCTCTCATGGAGATCCTTCTGCATACTTGACCAGAGACGAGATGGACGGAGTTCTCACTGAACTGAGAGATCAGATGGCACGGCAAGATGATCTTCTCCAGAAACAACAGGAAATGATCAACCAATTCTTCGCTCGGATGGTGGAAGGCCGACAACGCTCAAGTCATTGGAAATGAAGCCACAGAAGCGGCTCGAGCATCATATGGACTTGGGGGCAACCCCCTCGTTATTGGAAATGCACAGCGATCGACTTCAGCTCCAGATCAGATGGATACAGGAGCGCAAAATCTCACTCAACTAGAACAACGATTGGCTCGTGACAGGCCACCAGCACCGGGTCGGATCGCCCCTCCTCAGTTCGCTCACCACGAACCACAATCCGGCCTTCATCAACCTGCCCCACGAACCGACCCCCTTGAACCGGATCGGGTCGCCACCCTCGATTCGCGATCTACGTGCCGCGATCCCCAAGCAACAGATCACCAGCAACTTCCGTTCTTTCCTGCACTCAACGTTGGGGGCACCAACTTTGATCTTTTAAATTTACAACAACTTTTTGAAGGTGATCAGCTCGCAAATCTGATTCAATGCCTCTCAAGAGGCCGCACTTATCAGAACGATGTGAATGACGTCAATCACAACCCGTTCAAACAAGAAATCAGGAATTCTCGCAATCCCCCAGATTTCAAACTTCCACAACTGGAGCCCTACAATAGCAAGACAGATCCTACCATGCACTTGATGCGCTACAAACGGCATATGGAAGTTCAATCGGCATCGGAAAATGTCATGGCTAACTGTTTTCCCCTCTTTCTAACTGATATAGCAGCCATGTAGATTCGACAGCTAGAAACGGAGTCGATCAGCAGTAGGAACATGTTGGTCGCACACTTCCTTGAACAATTTCGGGTCTACATCGCACGACCCAAGAATGTCATGTCCCTCACCACAGTAAAGCAGAGGCCCAGAGAAACTCTGCGTTCATTCCTGGAAAGATTCAACGTTGCAGCAGCATCAGTTGATCGCCCTGAACCATCGATGGTACTGATGGCAGTAGTATCCGACATTCTAGATAACTCGGAGTTTAAGAAATCCTTGTACCGAGATCCACCACGAAATCTCAGCGAATTCTACCTTGAAGCAGATAGATTTATACGGGAAGAAGATGCAACTTCCGAGAAGAAAACCATCGAAGTCAACATGCTCAAAGATGGAGAACCATCTAATTCTGGAAAAGGCAAAGGAGAAGCCAATGCAAAGAATGGTCGTAATGCTCCACCCCGGAGAGGGTCCAGATACGACAAATACACTGAATTGAATGACATCCTGAGCAATATCTACGTAGATACAGGGGGAGTTGCCTCATATCCAAGGCCTCCCAAGAGGGAACCAACACTAGCACAATGCAATTCTGGTAGACACTGCATATTTCATGACATGGATGGTCATAACACTGATGACTGCAGACATTTGCGCGACCTTTTCGAGGATCGGGTCAGGCGAGGAGGACTACCCGAGTACGTAATTCAACCAACAACACCTGCATCTGCCCTTGCGCTACCACCACTGACTCCCTGGAGAGGGAATGATCTCGGATCGAGCAATCGCGGGATTATTATCAACTGATCCCACTCAGCGGATCCCTTCAGTTTGCTGGAATCCGGTTCGTAGTTCATGTTTTTAGGTGACTTCTCGCCCCTCTTTGTTTTCAACGCATGTAATAAGCGCGACAACATCGGCCCACATGCACGGAACCGACCTGTAGTCTCCAGTCGTGTTCGAGGTTAGAATAACTACTGCTTAGCTTTCATGAATCAATAATGATCACTCTTGAGCCCTGACTCCTAACTGGATCCGTCCAGTATAAACATTGAGCTCCGGCTCCCAACTGGATCCGTCCAGTACAAACATGAGCTTCGGCCCCCAACTGGATCCGTCCAGTATAAACAAATTCTCATGTGCTTTTCCTTGGTCATCTTACCCCAGTAAGGCCGTCTTGGAACTTCATGTGCTTTTCCTTGGTCATCTTACTCCGATAATGCCGTCTTGAAACTTTCATGGCATTTCCTTGGTCGTCTTACTCCGGTAAGGCCGTCTTGGAACCCCTCTAACATCTCCTCGGATGGTTTACTCCGGTAAGGCCATCCAGGAAATATTCTTGCATTATATGTTTTATCTTCTTGCAGGACAAACTCCTGGTCTTCTTGGATTTCTCTGTCCTTAATACTATCCCGTGTAATCGTCGGTTTTCTGGCCTTAATACGATACGGCGTGGTCGTCGCATTCTGGGTTTGGATTTCTCAGATTATCCAGAATACATCTTCCTTCAACCAGCAAGATATGTTCTAGGGGGCAAACATGTTGACACACTTTTTGGTAAAAGTTGTCACACTGAATATTTGGATAGCATCGTGCTCGGATATGGAGAACAACATTAGAAGATAGGCAGCGATTTGGTCAAAGTCGCATCACGAGCAAATAAAGGTCCGAAACTCCTATCATATGACCTTTTTTGGAACCAAAAACAACAATTACGGAATTGAGATCTATAACTCTTGTAGATCTCTGAATTAGCTTCAGTTTGAGCTTCAGTTTGGCTCAATCGGACTTACGGTTTGAAAGTTACGCCCATTTCCGTGAATGAGTGTAATCTGGCAATTTCCTGGATAAAGCGACGAAACGTCACAAGATCGAGTATGGCTCGTGCATCCTCTCTGGCTCGTGGTGCACCCTCGGTTCGCCCTTCATCGGATTGTCCCCCCTCGGATCATGGCGGTCCCTCAGACCACAACCAGTTCGTGGAACACCTCCTGGTCACGACCCGCTCGTGACACACCAGCTTCACCATACAACTCACGATCAGACCTCGGTTCGTGGAGCCCATATCACGATCCGATCCCATTACCACGAACCGACCCTTGCACATGCTGATACATGCACTGTTTTGACCTTTTCTCATGCCACATCTCGCTCCTACTTTTCCGGATTGGGTGCCACATACCCCATCACGAACCTGTCTTCCCAGAAGCTCTCCTACAGCTATAAATACACCATTTGAAGGCATTTTCAAGGACTTTTTGGTTGAGACTTTCTCCTACATCTAGATAGCCTCTGCCATTGCCGATTGCAAGGACTTTGCACCTTTCTACACATAAATTCTCCTCTTCTAATCTCAATTAACACACGGATTGTGTGTCTACATTTAACCGATTCTTGTAATCTGTCAGTATAACAATAAGATTATAAAGTGGACGTAGGCTGCATCTATAGCTGAACCACTATAAAAACATCGTGTGTCTCCTCTTTATTTACACTTTTCTGCATTAAGTGATCCGTGATCTACATTTGGGTGTTAGGCCCAATTTTTGGTCTAACAACAAGAATTGATAAATTCATGTTATTAAGAACACACATTGTCAAATTACAAGTCTACTCATCTTTTGTGAAGTCCTCCGTTTTGTGAGGGGCAAAGTTGTGAAGTCCTCGTGTTGTAAGAGTCGTGAAATCCCATTCGACTACTCGGGTATTGTGAACCCGTTCCTCCAGGTGAAGCGAGGTAGTTGATTAGTGAAAATCCAGAGAGAGGTCTGGTACTGGACGTAGGACGGTGCTCCGAACCAGTATAAAAATCCCTAGCGTGATTTTCGTTTTACTGCATTTACATATCTGTGATACTGTTTCTATGAGATCTTTCAATTTCATATTTATTTGCATAACTATTGTATTAGACAAATAGTTGTGTGTTATTCCATATTACACGATCCGAGTGTACTATTATCTGACAAGTACATGCACTCACATTTTCAATTGGTATCAGAGCACGGTCATCTTATAACCGTAACACAATTATTTGATATATTCTAGTAATATGGCAAATAACCCAAGTTGTAGCACTAACACCACTTACACTGAAGGTCAATCGACACAAAGACCTCCTTTCTTCAATGACCTTAATTATAGTTATTAGGCAACACGTATGTCATTTTACATGCAGTCAACTAATTATAATGCTTGGAATGCTACACAAAAAGAAATAATGAATCCAACAACTGAGTATTGAGAATGGACACCGGCTGAGAAAACGACAGCAGCCGTAAATGCAATAGCAATAAATATGTTGTTTTGTGCATTAGATCAAAATGAATATAACCGTTTATGTATCTATAACACTGCATATCAAATTTGGAAAAAGCTAAAAACCACTCATGAAGGTACTAACAAGGTTAAACAAGAAAAAATAGCATTGTTGAAAAGTCAATTTCAAAATGAAGCCGAATGAAACAATTAATGAGATGTATTCGTGGTTTCAAACCATTCATCATGCACTTATCAGATTAGGGAAAAAATAATCTGATTTTGATGTAGTTTCAACAGTCTTACATTCTCTGACTAATGAATGGGAAGGAAAAGTATTAGCAATAGAAGAAGCTAATGATCTTTCCACCATGAAGCCAGATGAATTGATAGGAAATCTTATGTCCTATGAAGTTAACTTGCAGGCTAGAAAAGAACAAAAAGAAGAAAAAATGTAGCTTTTCATGCTGAAATAGATGAAGACATCTCAGATTCTGAAGATGAAGATCTAGCGTTCATTGCAAAAGGATTCAAGAAATTCTTAAAGCAACGAAAAGCTAGTCGATACAACAAAAAGAAGTTCAGTTCAAACAAACCATTATCATCAAATATAGAATGCTTCAATTGTCACAAAAAGGGACATATGCAAAAGGATTGTTCGAAGCAAAAGAAGAAGTCAGAAAATGAAAAATTCAAACACAAGAGAGACAAGTCAAAGAAACGAGCATTCTCAGCGACATGGGATGATTCAGACTCATCTTCTTCTGATAGTGAAAGTGACTCAGACAATGAACAAGCTAATGTAGTTTCATGGCGACAGAAGATGAGGTACAAATTCCTTCTTTTGAAGAAGTTATTGATATAAATGTTGAATTAATATTTAGATTTAAAGATATGAAACGACAATGCAAGCAAGCTCAAGCAGATTTAAGTAGAGCAAAATTTGAACGAGATATGTTAAAAGACGAGAAGAAAATATTAGAAGAGGAGATCGAAAAAGTTCAAGAATCATCATCTAATATTGATTCTCAATTATCTCTTTTAAGTCAAGAAATTGAAACTCAAAAAGAGAAAAATTATGCTCTTACTACTGAAAATCATGAGCTTAAGGCGAAAGTCAAAATTCTAGACCTAGAAAAAGCTAGTTGACAAACTAAGTTACACAACATCACTCAAAATGTTTCTCACTTCAACAAATGTCGAGAAAATTTGACAAAATTATATAAAGTACACAATCTGGTACGAATAAACAAGGTTTGGGATATAAGAAACAAGATATCAAGAAACATCTTGGCAATAAAAGAAAAAGAAAAAAATAAAAAAGTACAGGAAACTAAAGCTAAGAAAATCTTAGTTTATTATATTCCAAACCAAAGCTGGTTGTGAAATTTCAAAAGAGAAATGTCAAGACTATCAAAATATGGGTTCCTAAAACAAATAACAATTTTATTAGAAACAAATACATTTAGAATTTTTTTGAATACTGTGCATTATAATTCCAATTATTTATATAAAGGGGATACCGGACCCGTATGGGTTTGGATTCCTAAGACCTAACTCTTATGACGCTCTGAAAAGGTAGGTACCATGGACTTAGTTTTATTTTTTGCAGGTCCCACTTAAGAAAAGAGGAAAGTGGATACTGGACAGTGGTTGCTCGAAGCATATGACTGGAGACAAGAGCTTATTGACAAATATCACTTATTCAGATGGTGGCTCCGTCACTTTTGGAGAAAATTCAAAAGGCTATATCATCGGCAAAGGCGATGTGAGCAATTGCGGTACATCTAACTTACCTCTTATTACAAATGTCATGCTAGTTTAAAATTTAAAACACAATTTACTTAGTATCAGTCAACTATGCGAATAAGGTTTTACCATTTCTTTTTCGGATAACAAATGTAGTATTTTAGATAAAGATCGTAATTTAGTTTTCGAAGGTTATAGAGACAGAAATATTTACATTCTGAATATGAATATTAATCATAATTCAGATATGTGTCTTGTAGCAAATGATAATGATCCATGGCTATGGCACAAAAGTTTCTGCCATATAAACTTCAGAACTGTCGACAAGCTGGCCAAAAATGATCTAGTTAGAGGACTACCCAAAATAAGTTTTACGGTTGATAATATTTGTGATGCATGTCAATTAGGAAAATTGACTAAATCGTCATTCAAATCCAAGAAAGTCATATCAACATTACAACCGCTTGAGCTATTACATATGGATTTATTCGGACCAACACAGGTTCAGTCAATAAATCATAATCGATATGTGTTTGTAATTGTTGATGATTGTTCTCGTTATACATGGGTGATTTTCTTGAAACACAAAAGTGACACTTTTAATCATTTCAAATCCTTCATCAAGAGAATTCAAAAATCAAAAGAGCTTAAGGTTAAGAATATAAGAAGTGATCACGGCGGAGAGTTCAAAAATAATGAATTTGAACATTTTTGTACAAAGAAAGATATAAATCATAATTTTTCGTTTCCTAGAACTCCACAACAAAACGTAGTTGTAGAATGTAAAAATCGGACATTACAAGAATGTGCAAGAACATTATTAAATGGATCCACCTTACCAAAACATTTTTTGGGCAGAAGCTGTTGCAACTGCGTGTTATGTTTTGAATCATGTATCCATTCGACCTCTTACCAAGAATACACCTTATGAGTTATTTAATCAAAGACAGCCAAATATCTCATACTTCAAAGTATTTGGTTCTAAATGTTTTATTTTTAAATACGAAAGACCAACTTGGAAATTTTGATCCAAAATCCGATGAAGCTATATTTGTCGGATATTCAGAACGAAGCAAGGCCTATCGTATATTTAATAAGAGAACTAAAACTATTGAAGAATCACTTCATGTCTCTTTCGATGAATTCTATAAACCGTCTCATAATGTATCAGATGACAAAGAAACTATAGTCACTGATAATCCTATCATCACAAATAATAACTCTGACTCAGAAATTGTTGAGGATATTCCTCAGCCTGTTGTGATACCTTCTCCACCAAAATTTCGATCTCCTCCGAGAATTCTAAGAGATCATCCAATTCAAAATATTATTGGAGAAGTAACATCACAAATAAGAACAAGGATTCAACTCAATCAAATGGGTCATGTCGCGTTTCTTTCAAATATCGAACCTAAGAATCCGAAAGAAGCTGCTACTGATGATTACTGGATCATTGCCATGCAGGAATAACTAAATCAGTTCGAGCGCAATGATGTCTGGGAACTTGTTCCAAGACCAACTGATCAGTCAGTTTTTGGTACGAAATGGGTCTATAAAAATAAGGCCGACGAACAAGGAAATATAACCAAAAATAAAGCAAGATTAGTAGCACATGGATACAATCAGGAAGAAGGTATCGATTACGAAGAAATTTTTGCACCTGTTGCTCGATTAGAAGCTATTAGAATCTTATTATCCTTCGCTTGTCAACATAATTTCAAACTTTATCAAATGGATGTCAAAAGTGCTTTTCTAAATGGGTTTATCAAAGAGAATGTATATGTCGAACAACCTCCCTTGTTCGTACATGAGAAACATCCAGATCACGTATATAAACTTAAGAAAGCCTTATACGGACTAAAACAAGCACCTCGTTCCTGGTATGAACGTTCAAGAAGTTATCTTACTGAATCTGGATTTCAAATTGGTAAAGTCGATCAGACATTATTCATCAAACAGTCTCAAAAAGATATATTAGTTATCCAAATATATGTAGATGATATTATCTTTGGCTCAACAAACTATAAACTCTGCAAAGAGTTTGCAAATATTATGACCAAAGAATTTGAAATGTCTCATATGGGAGACCTATCGTATTTTCTTGGTCTTCAAATCAAACAGCATTCTACCGGTATTTTTATTAATCAAGAAAAATACTGTGGAAATCTTATCAAGCGCTTCGATTTAGAAAATACATCTGGTAAACCAACTCCTATGAGTACGACTACACATCTTGAAAAAGATGAACATGGTAAGAATGTTGACCAGAAGTTATATTGAAGCATGATTGGTTCTCTTCTTTATCTTACCGCAAGTCATCCTGATATAATGATGAGTGTTTGTTTGTGTGCAAGGTTTCAAGCAAATCCAAAAGAATCACATTTACGAGCTGTAAAACGTATAATACGGTATCTTAATAAAACCAAAGACTTTGGTCTTTTCTATCCAAAAGATTGTCCATTTCGAATTAGTGTCCTATAGTGATGCTGATTTCGGCGACTCTCGTACATATAGAAAGAGTACAAGTGGTACGTGCCATTTTATTGGAAAATCACTTGTCTCTTGGTTTAGTAAGAAACAAAATTGCGTTTCACTCTCGACATGTGAAGCTGAGTGTATATCAGCAGCTCTAGCTTGTACTCAAGTACTATATATGCAAAAAACACTTTGTAATTTAATATTCATTTATCAAACTCCATCATATGCTGTGATAACACAACTGCAATCAACTTATCAAAAAACCCAGTCAATCATTCTCGAACAAAGCACATTGATACTCGACATCATTTCTTAAGAGATGATATTGAAAAAGGAACAATATGTCTCGAATATGTCCAGACTGAACATCAGCTAGCGGACATTTTTACTAAGCCTCTACTTGAATCAAGTTTTATTTCTTTGCGTAGAGAGCTTAGATTGATTTCTAGAACTGAACTTGATGTTTAACGTATAAACGTACATAAACATTGATAAGCTCTTTTCTAAACGGTGCTTTCATTTCTATATATCTTAGCTATTAAGTAGCTTTTGCTATTATTAGTAAAAAATTATGAGCTTTAAATTTTTATGGTTTATATGATTTGAATGTTTTTAACCATTGCTCTTTATTTAGAAAATCCTATATATATATATATATATATATATATATATATATATATATATATATGATCTTCCCTTCTCTTTTCTGCAACTACTACCTTTGAGTCCATTTTATTATTCGTAAACGAGTTTAGTTATATCCAAAATGGCAAACATCCGCGATGAATGTGCTCAGAGATCACATATCTTGGTCACTAGTTCTGAACCGGAGGAATACTACTCTCCAGAGACACCTAAAAGTGGACAGAATGTTCGCATGCCCCCAAATATACACCAAAGTCCAAACGTGCTAAGAAAGCATTATTTTGCTCCCCATGGACTAGAGAAAAGATAAGTGAGATTCACCACTACCAGAAACATCAGATGGATCTCCAGCGTCAACTTCATTACGAACAAATACTTACGTCCGACCGTTTAACTCTCTTAGAACGCATAGCGTCATTTTTCTGTAGCACAGATAAACACGACGTTCATGAACCAATGTCACATGCTCCATCTTCATCTAGGAGTCCTTAATCCTGGGATCGTAACTACATGAGAAATGAAGGAGAAAAGGAAACTTGGTCGCCATGGACTCCGAGAGTTACCAATATCAAAGAAATTTCCGAAGACAAGTCATCCACCTCCCATTAATCTTATATCGTTATTACTTTGTTGGATACTAAGTGTTTTTTAATAAGATTTCCTTTATTTGTTTTCATTTTTTTTTTTGATTCTTTCTTATTTTGAAAATAAATTATTATAGAGCTTCGAAAAATCTCAGAAAACAGGAAAAACAAAGCTCAAACGAAACTGTCAATCGCCAAAAATCCACCAGTCGACTGGAAAAGTCTCTAGAAAACATATTTTTCATATACCAGCCGACCGATATGAAGTTAACGGTCGACCGTTTAAGTCTCTGGAAAAATATGCCATTTCATCAACCAGTCGACCGGATAAATTTTCACCAGTCGACCGAAAATGTTTCTGTTTGAAACCAGTAGACCGGTGAAAACTCAACGGTCGACCGGTTACGTGACTTTCTGTTTTTTAAAATCCCAATCAAAACGTCGGCTCTATCAAACTCACACATTAACTTCCTCTTTATCTCTCTCATAGTCTCAAACCCTATGAAATCCAAAAAAAATCCCCAAATTTCTTTCTCCTACAAAATCAATGGCTCCACCACAAAAGAGATTAAAGAAATCAAGTTCTACTCAACTCCAACCTATTGATTCCAATATCAAACAATGGCTAATTGATCCAATAGCAGTGAGAAGATGGAATACTATGAAAGATTATACGATTCATGAACGTTATTTCATTAATTTCTCTGATTTATTCTCTACGATGTTAAAGAATTAGCAAAACAAGCTCGTATTTAAAATCTCCTAGGCCATGATAAGAACAACGTGGAAATCAATCATATCATGATCAAGTTGTTCTATGCTAATCTTAACTTAGACAAGTTTAAACCAGAGAATGTTGCTTATTGTCTATGGTCCGTTGTATGTGGTGAGAACATATTCATTTCAAAGGAACGAATGGCTACGGTTCCTGGTTCGCCTAATAATGGAAGAAAGTTCTCCAGCGATTTCTATACGATTCATACTCGAGATAAGGTGAGTCATCTATTTATTGAAGATCATAAAGTCAGTACAAAAGCTATTAACCTACTGCCTACTGCTCGAATTTTACATCATGCTTTTACGCACTCTTTGTTATCGAGATTTGGTAATTTCAGTGTCGTCTATAAAGGGAATTTCAAGGCTTTGTACGCGGTATATGGAGACATAGAAATTAACTGGATAAGTATGATCTTTGATGAGATTTTGCTTGTAAACGATCGTACAAGACCAAATTTATTCTACAATGAATATACCAAGCGTCTTCTACTCGTTTGTGGTCTCAAGTCTCCCCAATCTAAAATCTCCAAACCAAAATATATCGACAAAGCAACGAGAAAGAGAATGAAGCTTCCTGAACCTTGTTTGAATATCATACCCTTCGAACAATATCAACAACAAGGTCCCCAAGAAAGCACTTCATCAAAAGCCTCCAAACCTAAACCTGAAGAGGTCAAACTCCTTCAACCATCCTTGTCGACTAAAGATTCACTTGAACAAATTGCACGGAATCAATGCCTTCTAGAAGCAAGACTTAAGCGCACCGACAACAAAATTGAACGTTTAGATACAAAGCATGACAAGCGCTTCTCAAAACTTAAATATTTCTTTGGTACTCTTTGGGATGCATTTTCATGTGCATCGTCATCCTCTTCTCCGCACATACAAGACTCAGGCAAACGTCCAACGCCTCATAATTTTACATGGTCATCTTCAGAGGAAGGCACAAATTCTGGAGCAATTGTTGGACGTGGTCGTGGGGGAACCGAGACCGAGGAAGAAGATGTTCAAGATGAAGGAGACATGGAAGAAGAAGGAAACAAAGAAATATATTGGGATACAACTGAATCCGATTCTCCACCTCAGTAGTTCTTTTCATCCACATCTTTTGGTATTATATTTTTACTTATGCAAGACTTAACTCAGCACTTGTACATAAATAGTGCTGTATTTCATTTTGGGTTTCTACGTACTAACTCTTAGATACATAACTTGTTTGGCTATGTCTGGTGTGTATTATATGCTACATTCCTTGTAATTTGATGCTTAAGTTATGGTATTTGTATGATATCTGCTCCTTTTTGTCGATGATAAAGGGGGAGAAAAATGTTACTAAGAATATGTTTTGCAGATTTGTTTAATATATATTTCAGGGGGAGTACATATTCAGGGGAAGTACATATTCAAGGGGAGTTAGAAACACTTTCAGAGCATGTTGTCATCAATCAAAAAGGGGGAGAATGTTGAATCAAGGAATTCATGGCATTTTGATTAATGACAATGAGAAGTTTCAAGATCGACAAAAAGAAGAGATTCAATGGTATTGAAAGTTAGAGGTTGATTATTTAGTAATTTAGTTGTGTTAAAAATGTTAAAATCTATCCTCAAATAATCATATACTTCGGTAGTTTGAATATATATATATATATATATATGTATGTATGTATGTATGTATGTATATATGAATGCACATTCATTGTGCATAATGCTAGAAACTGGTCGACCAGTTTCAATACGTGCGGTCGACCGTTTCTAGGCAAAAATGCACAATGAACGTGCACACATGTATATAACGTATATATATTCAAATACCAGTCTACTGGTTATTTTTTACCTATCGACTGGCCTTCGAACTGAAAGAAACTCTTCTTATAGACATCTTCATTCATCAATGGTTGCTTCCATTTCCTTTCATCAAAAATCATTTCTATTCAATACTTCTCTTCACCAATGTTTGCAACTCTTTATCCTCTATAAATACAACATGAAATCATCAATTCCAATAACTAATTCTTTCTATCTATTCTATCTATTGCTGATTTCATTCTTGATCATTCAGAGCATTCAAAAGCTCATAATCTTCTTATATCGCTGTTGAATCCTAGAATCTACGTACTATTCTTTTGATTCAAACACGATATCATCTTCCAAATCTTCACAAACTCAAATTCTATTTGAGGATAAGATTATAGGAAGGTTGTACAAGAATTGACAAATTCGCGTTATTAAGAACACACATTGTCAAATTACAAGTCTACTCATCTTGTGTGAAGTCCTCCGTGTTGTGAGAGGCAAAGTTGTGAAGTTCTCGTGTTGTAAGAGGCATGAAATCCTGTTCGACTGCTCGGGTATTGTGAACCTGTTCCTCTGGGTGAAGCGAGGTAGTTGATTAGTTAAAATCCAGAGAGAGGTTTGGGACCGGACGTAGGACGGTGCTCCGAACCAATATAAAAATCCATGGTGTGATTTTCCTTTTACTGCATTTACATGATACTGTTTCTGTGAGATCTTTCTATTTCATATTTATTTGCATAACTATTGTATTAGACAAATAGTTGTGTGTTATTCCATATTACACGATCCGAGTGTACTATTATATGACAAGTACACGCACTCACATTTTCACCTACTGCCGATCGAATTTCATTCTTCTACTTCCAATTAGTTTAAATTGCTTCAGTCAAGGGCCAAACTACCTATATCTAATTTACTGAAGGTTTTGTTTTTTGCTAACTCTTTTGTTTCTCTTGTTCAGTGAAGTGGAAATTCACAAAATTTGCAGTGTCATTAACAGTCCAAATGAGAATTGTTGGCTAGAAGGATTGCAACTTGTAGAGTCCATTAATTATCGGTTTCTTTGGTTTTGAAAAAGAGATTTGTCATTGCAATTACCCTCAGCAAGTAAAGAAGATGTCGATCTAATATCATTACTTTGCTCTTGGGATCCTTGCAAAAGACCTACCGCAGCTGAGGCCCTTCAACATCCTTTCTTTCAGGTTAGATTTTTCTTCACTATTTTCTTCACATTTAGTTTCTGTTAAATAGCGAATCAAATGACTTGTGGTGCTGTTTAATTTTCTGATATACCTAAACTGGGTAGTTTTATTGCTTACACTTACAACCATGTCAACATAGTATTACTAATTTCTGCGGTGGAACGATATAATATGTTTCACAATTCACACAGCTTGTCACAAAATGGTTAATAATAACCATATTTTTGAGTGTTTGTTATTGAACTTCTGCAGGAAATATTTTGGTCCCAAAAGATATCATAAAGGTTCTGATTTTGGCCTCGCTCGTGAAGGCTCTTCACAGCCTCCTTATGCAGAATATGTCTCCACTCAATGGCAAATTCCAACCCAATAAAAAGAATTTAATCATTTTAGTAATATCATTTTCATGATTATCACTGTAACATCTACAATGTTTGTAGGTATCGGGCCTTAGAAGTTTTACTCCAATCTACTGCTTATGGCTCTCCAGTTGGTGAGTGGTTAACTAATGTTGTTATATGGCATAAATAAACTTGTTGACATATGAGTCTATGATAACATGAAATTTTTGCCGTGATAACTTGATCTACTAATTACGTCATGTCTTACGATCATTCAAATGACTTCCGCTGCAAAAGTTACCCTTCTAGAGATTGAAGCATCATCAGAAGGCTTGGAACCATGGTAACTATATATAGTACAAGATGTGGCATTCATTAATGTTTGATGTATAAATATACATGTCAGCATCTAATGAGTATATGTAATGAGTGTATGTAGTGAGACAATGCTTGTAAAAATGAGTATTTTGTATAGTAATTGTGTAACATAGAAACGAGACTTTGTATGTAACACCCCGTAATTTTAAAACGGGACATAAGAGATAATTAAATAATAATTAATTATCAAAAAGAAGAATTAGATGAAATGGGTTATGCCATTGTGCTCGTCTCGGAATTCCGCTTGAGATAGAGTCTGAGTTTGCGTAAAACGATACCGTATGAAAAAGATATGGACGAATGAAGTAAGGTAGAAAAACCGGAAGTCGGCCAGAATACACTGGCGAACTTCACAAGTGCGCCAGTACAAAAATGCACTAGCGCACCTGCCAAGTGCACCCATACTGATCCAGCACTGAATTCTGGAGTGTTCTGTGACGATGTGTCTTCTTCTGAGTGGCCGGATGATGTGTGTTTGAGCTGGGTGTTTCTGATTGTCTCCTAGTTCATCTAAGGGCTCTAAGTAATCATAGACATCTATATATACGTAGCTAAACCTAAATCCTAACATCATAACCCTAAAACTATGGTGTCGTCATGATGTTCGTCTACAAGCTAGCCTAAGCCTCCATTCATCCTTTCCAAACTAGAAAATCAAATCCAAACTAGTAATCGATTAAGAAAAACATCAAATCAAACGTCTACATTAAAGGATAGCTAATCAAATTCAGAAATCAGATCCCAGAATTCGAGACCGTTCTGTAATTTGTAAGTTCATGTTACTTTCAAAAATAAAATTATGATTCTGACATTGTAATAAATCTGAATCTGAGATGCCTATTTCTATTTGTCTTTCTATATCCATTGGATCTATCTCATTGATATTATTATGTCCATTTTTGTCTGTTCTTTCCTTCATCCCTTTTTGTTTTTATAGCCAGGCTACTGCGAGCCTAAGCCAAATCTCATAAGAGATGAACGTACATTGGGAAAAATTGGGCGTAATACATGATTTGGACATGGCCAGTGCTAAAATTTGGAAATGTATTAAATTATGTATAATTGGGCATAACTGATTTGTAACAGATTTGAGGACATAACATATGTTGTATTTAAAACATAAAGTGTATCGAACATATGACTTGAGATTTGAGGCATAAAGTATATTGGACCTATGACTTGGGATTTGGGGCGTAAATTAAACTGTAAATACGTAAGACATAGTACATGTTGTGGTTTAAGACTTAAAATTGGGGTATATATATATGTGATAGTTTATGATTGGAAGAAGGAGATTATTGGGTATAGTGATGTATGGCTTAGGCATAAAAACCTATAGTAAGATAAGGATAGCTATTAAACGTGAACACGCCTAAATTGGGATTTTGGGTAATTGGCATGCACTGTAATTAAAGGCTATAATTTGGCATAGTTTATACTGTGAATCATGATTTGGGGGTTTTTGGAGAATATTTTGTATGGTGCAATATGACTAAACCTTAGGGCATGTGTTATATTGTGATTTTTGGGGCATGACTATTATTACAAATTTGGGGAAATTGGGTGTAACCTAATTTGAGTAATAACTTGAATTTGAATTTGTGGGGCATAACTTGCAATCAGCTTTGTTGGGTTATAACTTGAGAATTGGAACATGAATAGTTTTGCGAATTTGGATGATTAGCATATAAAATCTAGACTTGGACATGTATGATAAATATGCAAAAAGATAAACATGCCTAACCCGAGGTTAGATTGAATTGCGGTGTAAAACTGCGTGGAACCACCCAGCACATCCAGTAACCGCAACAACACAGATCTAATGTGAGAGGTTAGCGCATTTAGCCCAAAACCCGAGGTTAGAATGAGTTTGCGTAGAAGTCTGCCCGGAACCATGGAGTACCATGGAGTCTAACTATCTCTTTGACATATAATTGGGATAACAAGGCTGCAGTTCTTGTCTTCTTGACTGGTATGAAATGGGAACTTTTTGTTAAACGATCTACCATAACCCAAATAGCCTTATTCCCTTTTTGGTTCTAGGAAATCCATCTATAAAGTCCATAGAGATATGCTCCCACTTCCACTGGGGATCTCTAAAGATAATAACAATCCTCCTGGCTTCCCTTGCTCTTCCTTGACTTTTTGGCATGTTAAGAATTTTTCCACGAACTCGGCTACATCTCTCTTCATTCCTTCTCAAATGGAAATTCATTTTCATACCCTTATACATCCTATCACCCTAGGGTGTATGGTCAATCTCAACCTATGGCACTCCTCTAGAATTTCTTTCTTCAACCCTTCTTCCTTAGGGATGTAAAGTCGTCCATCCGAAAGTAAACTCCCATCATCGTGGATGGAATAACTAGCTGAATAAGGAAAGGGTTCTCTCTTTACCACTTTCTACTTTATGCCTTTTATCTCTTTCTCAAGGTCTTGTGCTCTTTGGATTCTTTCTCTTAGGGTAGCTCTAATTATCATAGCCCCAAGAAAGCCATTGGAAGTGGTTGGTGAGGGTTGCAAATTAAAATTAGCGAGGAACTCTAATTGTTTCCATTATGTTATCGCATTCAATCTCGCATGTTTCCTACTTAAAGGATCCGCCACAACATTCCCTTTTCCTAGGGTATACTGAATCGTAAAGTCAAATGAGGTAATATATTCCATCCATCTTCTTTGTCTCAAGTTCAAGTCACGTTGAGAAAATAAACAATTAAGGGATTTATGGTCAGTAAAGAGTTCAAACTTCTTCATTAAGAGATAATGCCTCCAAATCTTAAGGGCGAACACTACTGCAGCTAACGTAAGGTCATGTACTAGGTATCTTTTCTCTGGATCCTTGATTTTTCTACTAGCATGGGCAACTACTCTTCCTTCTTGCGTAAGGACTGCTCCTAAACTGTTCCCACATGCGTCAGTGTAAACGGTAAATGATTTTTAATCGTCAGGTACAGTTAGGACTGGTGCGCTAGTTAATGCTTCCTTTAATTTCTTAAAGTCTATTTCAATTTTATTACTCCAAATGAATACCAAATTCATTCTCGTCAATTGGGTTATTGGAGTAGCAATCTTTGCGAAGCCTTTAGCGAACTTCTTATAATACCCGGCCAATCTAAGGAAACTTCTTACCTATGTAGCATTTAGGGGTATCCTCCATTCCTTGATTGCCTCGATCTTCGTGGGGTCTACGACCAAGCCTTTACTTGACACAATATGCCCTAAAATCTTACTTCTTCCCTCCAGAAATGGCACTTCGAGAATTTTGCTTTCAGTTGGTTCTTTCTTAATATCCCTAACACTTGTCCCAAGTGTTTTTCATGCTCTTCATGATATTTTGAAAATATAAGGATATCATCTATGAAGACTACCACAGTTTTATTTAGAATGCCCCTAAACACTCTACTCACGAGGTCGACAAAGAAAGCGGGTCCATTCATTAATCCGAAGGGCATAACTTCCCATTTGAACAATCCGTCCGGCGTCCTAAATGCGATTTTGTCCTTGCTGTCTTCTGCAGTCCTTAACTGGTGAAATCCAGTAGCAAGGTCTAGGTGGGAAAAATACTCGGGCTCCTTCCAAGTGGTCAAAAAGGTCATCGATTCTTGGTAAAAGGTACTTGTTCTTTTTGGTCAATTTATTAAGTTCTCTATAGTCCACACAAAATCTCAAAGATCCATCTATTTTGGTGGCAAATACAATAGATGCACCTCATTCTGAGGTACTTCGGCAAATAAAATCTTTTTGCAACAACTTTGAAATATGTTTATCTAACTCCCTTCTTTCTTTGGGCACGATATGCCTCAAGGGTAGTGCTACAGGTCTAGCGTCCTTCTCTAGGTCAATGCGAAAGGAGATTTCTCTGTGGGGGTGAAAGTACTGTAACTTCCTCAAAAACGTCCAAGAACTCACAAACTATAGGGACCGAAGATGGTCCTTCAGACATACGAGACAAGGAATATAAAAAGGCTTTGTCCTTGTTTCTAACATTACAAGGAATATTTGGGTTGCATCCTCCTCAACTCCTAAGACGAACGAGTCTCTTATCTCATTCTTGGATCACCCCATAAAACGATAGTCAGTTCATACCTAGGATAAGGTCATACCGCATAAAATCAAATGCATATGCTTCGCAATGGAGCTCTAGATTGTCGACCTTCACTACAAGGTCTTTACACAACAAATCAAGATACTGAGATCCTCTGATAGAGTTCGCCACCTCAATCGAACTATCTGAGATAGATATGGAAAGGTTCAACAGATTTACTAATCGCTTGGAGATAAAAGAATAGGTAGCTCCTATAACGACCCAACTTTCAAACACATCAGAAGTCATGTCATTAATAAGAATAAGAATAGATAGAAGATACTACAGAAACACCAGTATCTCACAGTGGAATTTTACAAAAGATGATACTTCATAATATTATACATCGGGACATATTACATCAAAGCATAATAGATCTAGGGATACAAGCCACTTCATAGTACAACTTTAATTATACATATCATCGATGACCAAACTTGCATACTTATAATTATACAGTAGACATGATAAGTAGAACAACACACAGAAAGTTTCCATCCAGCTTCCCAAGTTTTATCATGACTTGATTCACTTGTCTACTCATAACAAGTGTTATGAGTACCCAAGAGTTTAAGGAAAAACACAGAAAAATAAACTCCAGGTCAGTCAGGGGACTGGTATGAGTAAACGATTTAAAACAAATTAAAGAAACAAAAATATCTCATAAGACCACGCCGTGAATACGGAACGGGTTTTTACCTTATGAGAATAAAACACTTTGTATACTTTAAATCATATATTATCATAGTGTCTAGGATTTTCACAACTAATTTAGAATCTAGAAGAATGCTTACATCTCAATTTTCCTATATAGTATACAAATAAAAACCACTTGGCACTTATGGAAATTTGGATTTCCGACTCTGACAAGGTATGGGACCCCCCCCCCCCGATAGTGTATCTCTAGAGGCGAATATGCTTGGGTTCAACAAGAACTTCTTGCAACCTGGCCCAAACATGACCGACCACTCATTTCTCTTGAGTGTATCGAATGTATATCACCAATGGTTGTGTATGGCAACCATATCCCGAATGGGACAGAAACGATAGAGTAAGAAACAAAAAGAATTTCTCAAGATCGATAATGCTACACCCTAATGGGCGCGACCCACATAGCCATGCTGCCTGCCCGATTTTTGTCATTTCCTGGGTGTGAGGCCTGAGGCTAGATGCACCTTTTTATCACCACTGTTTAATTTCTTTGAATGCCACATTGTCAAAACTCGCCAACCACTAATTGACTTCCCCAAAAATATATTATAGTTATAAAGCGAGAGAAACGAAGTCCTCTGCCACCATACAAATACATTTGAAGAGATCAACGTACATGATCAGTTTAGAATTACTTTGTCAGACATTCATCCATACAAGTTGTCCTAGGATTGGACAAACCGAAGGTACTATTCAAGAATAGCCCTTGCCTATCTCCGTCTTTAATTATCTTTAATAATATCTAACGTGCGACATATAGATCAAGTCGAAATGGAATATAAATTCCGGACTCCTTGAAATGATTAGCGAATATTCCTTTTAAATTATTAATCTAACACAATTAAAAATATGGTTTACAGTTCTTATTTTATAAAATACAGAACAGTATATGACCATTTATTTGTATCAGGAAATTTAGACTATAGTTTAAAATGGACAATTTAAGCGTATGCGTCGCATATAGTTTTTGCTTCTACTTTTTTTGTTAACTTTAAAATTTAAATATTTAATTAGAAAATTATTTTCTAATTTTAATTCTAAACTAAATTTATAATTTAATTTAATTATAGCTTCTGCGCTAAGTTTTCAACTTCTGTCAAAACTACGCTCGACCTGATTCCCTTTGATGGTTTAAATAAAAATTCTATTTTTATTTCTCTTATTTATTTCAACTATAATTTAATTTATTATTAAACAAAAACCTGGTTTTTTATTTAATTTTTTTCTTCTTATTAGACCTAAGTACCAAAGTATCATTTTTTTTACTGAAGTACCACCAGATTTGTGGTGTGCGCGTGTGAAAACTCAGCCAGTTCCCATGATTTTGCAAAGTACCTCATTGATCTGCCAAAGTACCACCTCCAGATCACGTCATTTTCTTGCTAGAGCCTAAGCTCCCACGCACACTCCACTACCGCCTGGTAGTACCACTCGGTAGTGCCAACCCCCTCCTTAACACGGTCGATCACCTTAAAATCCCTGCATACCAGCCCCGATCCCATGCAAACACTTATGCAAGTTCACACATACGCGCCACCTTCCCCCTCTGACGACCACCCACACATGTCACACCATTTCACTCGATCACGTTTCCATGCTCTGATTGCCACTACCATGCCGCTACAGTAATTTCACCATACCACCATTTTTGATGAAAAATAACCATCCAAGAAAATCACCACCACACATCGCCCTGACCTTTGACCGTCGTTCGCTTCCTTCCACGCCACCACGCCACCCTGACGTCGCCAATCCCTCTGGACCGCACCCCCAGAACCTCGATGATGAAGAGCAGTTTTGACGAGAACCGGAACGAGTAAAACAAACCCATAAAACCCTATTTTGATCTCGTTTTCACAATTACCTCATTTGAAAAATTAATTTTTATTTTTCCAGAAGCTTTACCCTTGGTGATACTCCTTCCCCAACCACGTAGGCTCAGACGGCTTAGGTGGTCGAAATTTGATCAATATCTAAATTCCGATCATCTTAGCATATCTCACGATCCAAGATGCTAAAAATCGTGGAACCATTTTCAAAAACCATCATTTCTATCCAGGATTCCATTTATACATTCAAATTGAGTTTTACGAAATTTGGATTTTTGATGAAATAGAGAGCTTCTATGTTTTCTTGTTCCCAGGTATTAGTATTTGGTTAAGCATTTTATCTTCTTTATTACCTTCTAATGGCTTTGGTTGTGATGTAGTGGTATCCTCGCCTGAAATCATACTAAAATCCTCTAGCTCAAGGGTACTGATCAAGGATCATTAATTTGATGATTTAAAAACTGAAAACAAAACAACAGAATTTATAACAGTTTAAAATAATGCCAATCAATTAATTTAAGTACTAACCACCCATTTCTTTTATCAGACAAGGAATGATTTCCAACCAAGACCTAAGACTTAACTAAGCATATCCATGAACAATTTTAACAGTTCAAAATAAAAAGAACAAGAATAAAATTTATTAGAAAAGTTTTACTCATTGAATAGTTTTAAGCTCTCAAATTTCTTCACTGGTTTTATTTCGAATAATTTGTGTTGTGAGGAAAAGAAGTGCATGCTCATGTCTATATATAGAAGTTGGAAATAAATAAAATATGTGTGCATTTATTATGGTCCGAAAACAGAAACAGTTTTCAGTTTTGACACATGATTGATAACAACAACAACAAAAATCCTTTTCTCTCTAAATCAGTACACTATTCTCTAAACTAACATGGCTATCATCATCCATTATTTACACTGAAAATCCCTGAGCATGAACATTCTTTTCTCCTACTGGTCTTCTAGGAACTATCACATTTAATGCCAATGTACAACCATGTTCTTCTTAAATCTTACCTTGGTATAAACAAATATGGTAGCCATCATTTTGTATCACAAATGCTCAGAAATCCTAGGGTTTCTCAACCACATTTTTCACATGAAACTTTGATTTAACACAAAAGTATATTAAACTCTTACTTTGCTTCCAAGTATTTTCAAAAATCTAAAAATATTGTGCAAGTACTCACGGCATGCGATGAATATATATGAGAAAATATTGGATGATCTATATGCTAGTAAGGATCTTGTGTAGGCAATATCTTTGGTTTATATTTTCAAGTATGTACAAGGTCTAAGGAGATATGTTTTGGTTGAGTACATAAAACAAATATGGTATTTCCTTTGTGTCATGTTCATGAAAACTGAAATTACTTCTATCCTAACAATTCTGCCAAGTAAACAATATTTCTCCAAGATCCTATTTGCTAGCAAAATCTCTAGTGTAGGTTGTACCCTTAAGTCTAGAATTGAAAGCATGATTTGCAAGAAAAAGTGACATTTTAGCTTTTGATTGATGCACATGTGAACACAAAGATTTTTTCTTGAACTTGTTTTGACAATAAAGTGGTTTTTAGCATGTTTTATCCAAGTGTGCTTTATGTTTAGAATCAAGAATTTGCTTTAAAAATAAGGATTTAAACCCTTTGAAAAAAAATGCATAAAGTACGTAAAAAAATGGCATTTTAAAACTTGCTATGCACATGTGTAATCATACATACACGTGTAAAAAATGAATTTAAACAAATGCTGTCTCACACATGCTATTATACATACATGTAAAGGTAATGGTAAATGAAACCCTTTGACATGTTTTGAATTATTTAAAGTATGGGTTTTAAATTGTATTTGTAAAGTTGTACTCACGATCGATAAGTATTTATGTTAACGATATGTGTTAAGAACCGGGCCATTACAATCTACCCCCCTATAAAAATTTCGTCCTCGAAATTTGTTAACAGAAGATAGGCAAAAGATAATATATCATATCATAGCATGTCAAACTGACTACATCAAAATATAAGTACTATACTCGACTAGTATCGAGTTATAGACTACTATAATACATATCTGCCATACTACTAGTACTACTATATGTACCATACCATCCCAGTCCATCCATCCTACTGTGAGCTGCTGCTGATCTCGATGATATCCTCATCATCTGAAATGATAATCATCTCCTCGTCATCGTCATCTCCACTTCCACTATCACCACTATCTCCATCATTACCTCCCTCACCTGCATAATACTCCTCCTGTCCGGCCTCTCCCTCATACTCAGGTTCCTGAAGGAAATCCATACCGTCCTCCTCAACGGAAGACTCCCTATGGTAAATCCCTGACTCCTCAGTGTTCACATATCGTCTCTCCTCCTCATCATGTTAGGCATGTCCCATACTATCTTGAGGACCTATAATCTCATATATGCTAATGCTGGTGTGAAACCTCAACCTCTATAGTGGGGTCAGCGCTTCCTTGCTGTCCTTTTGAAGATAGGTGTCATCTGGAAAATAAACAAAGATCAGTACAAGTGATAGTAAACTGAAAGAGTTCATAAGTCCTATGAATATTGAGTCCTCAACATCAATAATCCACAGAGGTGATAAACCCAAAATCCCGTTTCCAGACAAAAGATAATATCCATAACAAGCCATACAATACCATCATTCATAGAATACATCCAAATCAAACATAGGATAGCTAAGACGTAGTTCAAAACAAAATCCGGGTAGAATCCCTTAATGTGCTTCTCTGTTTCCCAAGTACAGTCATACGGATTCGCACTCCATTGCATCTTGAGCAGTTTCACAACCTTATTTCGAAGTCGCTTTTCTTCTTTATCCACCACATAGACTGGGTATCTAACCACAGTCAAGTTTGGTTCAACCTCAAGGTCTTCCTGAACCGAGGGTTCTAAAATCAAAGACGGGTCATGAACTCATTTGCGAAGATGAGACACATGAAAAACATTGTGAATCCTTGCCATTCTTTCTGGTAATTCTACCCTGTAAGCAAGAGATCCAACCTTCTTAAGAACACGGAAAGGTCCCACATATCGTGGAGCTGACTTCCCTGTTTTACCAAATCTGACCGTTCCCTTGATTGGTGAAATCTTTATAAACACAAAATCTCCAACAACAAAATTAAGATCCCTTCGTCTTTTGTCTGCATAACTTTTCTGTCGATCTTGGGCCTCCTTCATTCTTCTTTTGACTAACTCCACCTTCTCAGTTGCTTCTCGAATCATATCTGGTCCGAGAACAAGTTTATTTCCTAACTCCACCCAACAAATTGGTGATCTGCACGGTCTTCCATAAAGAGCTTCGTATGGTTCCATGCCTATACTTGCTTGGTAGTTGTTGTTGTAAGAGAATTCAACTAAATGTAAGTGATCCTCCTATGATCCCCCAAAATCAAGAATACACGCTCTTAACAGGTCTTCCAATATCCTATTTACTCTTTCTATTTGGCCATTTATTTGGGGATGGTAAGCGGTACTTAAATTCAGCTTAGTCCCCAAAGTTGTTTGGAGTGCTTCCAGGAATTTACTGGTGAGAATGGGATCTCTATCACTTATAATATTTATTGGGACTCTATGTAATCGTACAATCTCCTTATAAAAATCTCGGCTAACGAAGCTGCAGTCCGAGTTGGTTTCACCGGAATAAAATGCGCACTCTTCGTCAGTCGATCTACGATAAACCAAACTCCTTCATATCCCCTTCCAGTCTTGGGTAATCCATCAATAAAGTCCATTGATATCATCTCCCACTTCTAGTCAGAAATCTCCAAAGGTCTCAGTAATCCTGTTGCTTTTTGATGATCACCTTTTAGTTGCTGGCAGCACAAACACTGATTTATATAAGTCAGAATATCTCTCTTCATCCCGGGCCACCAAAATACTCGCCTCATATCTCTATACATTTTGTGCACTCCTGGATGAATACTTAGTTTTGATTTATGGTATTCTTCCAAAACTTCTTGCCTTAACCCGTCAATATCAGGAACACACAATCTCCCATTAATTCTGAGAATACCTTGGCCATCTGCTTCAAAATCTGAGTCCCCACCCCTAATAACTCCTTGAATTAACTTCCCCAGATTTTCATCTCTCCATTGATTTGCCATTATTCTTCCTTGAAGTGCTGGAGTAGCTTCTAGAAGAAATAAGATTGCATTTTTGCTTATAGCATCTGCTACGACATTTGCTTTTCCTGGAGTATAGATAATATCCAGATCATACGATGCAAGGAATGCCAGCCACCTTTGCTGCCTCGGGTTGAGATCTTTTGGGTAAACAAATATTTGAGTGATTTGTGATCTGTGGAAAGCTCAAACTTCTCTTCTAACAGGTAGTGTTTCCACATTTTTAATGCAAAAACAACTGCCAATAACTCTAGATCGTGTGTAGCGTAATTCTTCTCGTGAATCTTCAATTGTCTACTAGCATACGCAATCACACGTCCATTCTACATTAATACTGCACCAAGTCCAACTCTGCAAGCATCATTATAAATCGTAAATCAACTTTTCCCATCGGGAACAGCTAGAACTGGTGCTTCTGTCAATTTCTTCTTTAAATCCTTGAAAGATTCTTCACATTTTGGAGTCCATACAAATTTCTCTTCCTTCTTAGTCAGATGAGAAGATATTATAGAATAATCTTGGATAAACCTCCTGTAATATCCTGCTAATCCCAAGAAACTATGGACCTCCGTTGGTGTTCTGGGCTGCTTCCATTGTCGCAATGCTTCAACTTTGATTGGGTTTACAGAAATACCATCTCCATTTACAATGTGCCCCAAGAATCTAACTTCAAATTGCCAAAAATGACATTTAGAAAATTTCGCCTTCAATACATTCGTACTTAGAGTCTCGAATACCAACTCCAGATGATATCGGTGTTCTTCTTCCGTCTTCGAAAAGATTAAGAGTTTGTCGATAAAAACTAGGATAAATTTGTTCAGAATATTTCTAAAGACACAGTTCATCAAATCAACAAAATACAAAGGTGCTTTGGTTAATTCGAATGGAATAACTAACCATTCATAAAAGAAATCCAGGACTCTGAAAGCAGTTAAAGGAATACTATCTTCGGTAATTCTAAACTGATGGAATCCTGTTGCAAGATCCATTTGGGAAATACCGTAGCTCCATTCAACTGGTCAAAGAGATCGTCAATTCGCGGCAAATGATACTTGTTCTTGATGGTCACTATATTTAACTCTCTATAGTCAACGTATAATCTTAGTGATCCATCAGACTTAACCACAAAGACTACCGCTGAACCCTATCTTAAAAAACTTTGCCTGATTAACCCTTTAGCCAATAAATCTTGAGTTTGCTTTTCGAGTTCCATGATTTCTTTTGGTGCCATTCGTCTTTATGGTTGAACTAGCGGTCTTGCTCCTGGAATTAGATCGATGCGGAACTATATCTCGCAATGTAGGGGTAAACTTTTAACTTCTTCAAATACGCCAGAGAAATCTCTGACTACTTCTAACGTCTCCAAATTTTCTTGCGGTGCTTCGAAAGCATACAAGAAACTACAGATATGAATACATGGTTTTCCACATGGTATCCTAGCTTTGCTTCCGATGTTACGATTTCTTTGTCGCATTTAATCTTAGCTTGGAATTTGCTCAACCAGTCTATCCCAAGTATAAAGTTAAACCCTTTAAAGTCCAAAACGTAGAAATCAAAAAGGAAGGAATGCGAAAGGTACGAAAGTGCCATATTATCATAATACATTTTTAATTCAGTTCTTCCACCAATGGGATTTGATACGCAAGTTGGATTTGGAGAAATTTTTGGAATAAAATGGAATTTTCCTACTGTTCTAGAAAAAATGAAACTATGCGAGGCGCCGGTGTCAAATAAAACATGAACATCAATTCCATTTAAATCAAAAGTACCTTCGAGAACTCCCTTTCCTTTCACATCCTGGGAAGTTGATGGTTCACTTTTAATAGCGTACACTTTTGGTTGTTATGCCTTTTTCATGAGTGGACATTCCTTAACCAAGTGCCCAGGCTGATGGCAATTGAAACATAGAGTCTTCATGACCATTGCATTTCCAGGGCCTTGCTGTTGTTTCTGCTGTTGCTGTTAAGGTTGTTGTTGCTGCTAAGTTTGCTTTGGCTTTTTTGCTGCTGGCTTTGTGCAGAACTAAGCAACATGCCCCTTTTGCTGGCAATTGTGGCATTTTGTATCTTTAAATCGTTCCTTGGCTTTCTCCCCCATTTTTGGTACTCCCTTGTTATTCCAGTTTGGGTTGAATTTCCTTTTATTGGGATTCTCAACACTGGGTTCTCCTGTCTGGGCTTTTGCAACTGGCTTCTTTCCCTCAAGTGCCTCATAACGAACTGCCATATCTACTAGATCAACAAATGGAATCTTGAGATGCCCAAACATTTTAACCTGCAAGCTATCCTTCAATCCAGCTATAAACATTTCATTCTTCTTGAGTGGGGTGTTGATCAGTTCTGGCCCAAAACAGGAAAGTGAATTGAACTTGTTTTCATATTCGGATATTTTCATGTTCCCTTTTCTAAGATCGATTAAATCCCGATACATCCTAGTTTTTCCAGCGGTAGGAAGAAATTGTGCTTCGAATGCTTCTTTGAATTTTTCCCAAGTGAAATCTTCCTCAGGAACATTCGTGGTTTGAGCATCCCACCAAATAGCAGCAGCTTCTTGAAGTTTCCACGAAGCTAAGAGATGTTTCTGCTCATCATTCAATTTCAGTCCTTTGAAAATTCTCTCACAGGACCTCAACCATGCTTGGACCTCAATGAAAGATTCAGTCCCTTTGAACACTTTCCCTCCTAGAGTGGTATACTCCTTATAGATAGTTGCAAAGCTTTTGTCCTGCTGGACTGGTGTAACCTCCTCCATAGTTTCTCCTTGATCTTGGGAGGCAGTATTATGACCAGTAGTAGTGGAAGTCCCACTAGTGCGACCCCTTCGTGCACGAGTACTCATAATTAATTACTGAATATGACAGGTCGACAAATCAAGACTTGATTGGATATAACTAACTTAGATATATCATTCAAGTTGATTTTAAATTTATTTTATTTTAAAAATACGCTCTCTCACACTCACCCAATGCCTAGGTAATCAGTAACCTAAGCTCTGATACCAACTGTAACGACCCAACTTTCGAACACATCGGAAGTCATGTCATTATTAAGAGTAAGAATAGAAAGAAGATAAAACTACAGAAACATCAGTATCTCACAGCAGAATTTTACAAAAGATGATACTTCATAATATTATACATAAGGACATATTACATCAGAGCATAATAGATCTAGGGATACAAGCCACTTCATAGTACAACTTTAATTATACATATCATGGATGTCCAAACTTGCATACTATAATTATACAGTAGACATGATAAGTAGAACAGCACATAGAAAGTTTCCATCCAGCTTCCCAAGTTTTATCATGACCTGATTCACCTGTCTACTCATAACAAGTGTTATGAGTACCAAGAGTTGAAGAAAAAACACAGAAAAATAAACTCCGGGTCAGTCAGGGGACTGGTATGAGTAAACGATTTAAAACAAATTAAAGAAATTAAAATATCTCATAAGTCCACGCCGTGAATACGGAACGGGTTTTTACCTTATGAGAATAAAACACTTTGTATACTTTAAATCAGATATTATCATAGTGTCAAGGATTTTCACAACTAATTTAGAATCTAGAAGAATGCTTACATCTAACATTTTCCTATATAGTATACAAATAAAAACCGCTTGGCACTTATGGAAAATTGGATTTTCGACTCTGACAAGGTATGGGACCACCTCCTGATAGTGTATCTCTAGAGGCGAATACACTTGGGTTCAACAAGAACTTCTTGCAACCCGGCCCACACATGACTGACAACTCATTTCTCTTGAGTGTATCGAATGTATATCACCAATGGTTGTGTACGGCAACCATTTCCCTAATGGGGCAGAATCGATAGAGTAAGAAACAAAAAGAATTTCTCTAGATCGGTGATGCTACCCACATAGTCATGCTGCCTACCCGATTTTTGTCATTTTCTGGGTGTGACGCCTGAGGCTAGACGCACCTTTTTATCATCACTGTTTAATTTATTTGAATGCCACATCGTCAAAAGTTACCAACCACTAATTGACTTCCCCAAAAATATATTATAGGTATAAAGCGAGAGAAACGAATTCCTCTGCCACCATATAAATACATTTGAAGAGATCAATGTACGCGATCAGTTTAGAATTACTTTGTCAGACATTCGTTCATACAAGTTATCCTGGGATTGGACAAACCGAAGGTACTATTCAAGAATAGCCCTTGCCTATCTCCATCTTCAATTATCTTTAATAATATCTGACGTGCGGTGCATAGATCAAGTCGAAGTGGAATATAAATTCCGGACTCCTCGAAATGATTAGCGAATATTCCTTTTAAATTATTAATCTAACATGGTTAAAAATATGGTTTGCAGTTCTTATTTTATAAAATACAGAACAGTATATGACCATTTATTTGTATCAGGAAATTCAGACTATAGTTTAAAATGGACAATTTAAGCATATGCGTTGCGTACAGTTTTCCCTTTTACTTTGTTTGTTAACTTTGAAATTTAAATATTTCATTAGAAAATTATTTTCTAATTTTAATTCTAAACTAAATTTATTATTTAATTATAGATTCTGCGCTAGATTTTCAACTTCTGTCAAAACTACGCTCGACCTGATTCCCTCTGATGGTTTAAATAAAAATTATATTTTTGTTTCTCTTATTTATTTCAACTATAATTTAATTTATTATTAAATAAAAACCTAGTTTTTAATTTAATTTATTTTTTTCCTTCTTTTAAGACCAAAGTATCATTTTTTTTACTGAAGTACCACATCAGATCTATGGTGTGCGCGTGTGAAAACTCAGCCAGCTCCCACGATTTTGCAAAGTACCACATTGATTAGCCAAAGTACTAGGTTCCCCAAAGTGCCAACTCCAGATCACGTCATTTTCTTGCCGGATCAGCCTCAGCTCCCACGCACACTCCACTACCTCATGGTAGTACCACCAAGTAGTACCAACCTCCTCCTAAACACGGTCGATCATCTTAAAACCCCTGCATACCAGCCCCGATCCCATGCACACACTTGTGCACATGCACACACACACACACACGCCACCTTCCACCTCCTACGACCACCCACACATGTCACACCACTTCACCCGATCACGTTGCCATGCTCCAATCGCCACCACCATGCCGCTACGGTAATTTCACCATACCACCATTTTTGACGAAAAATGACCATCCAAGAAAATCTCCACCACACCTCGCCCTGACCTCTGACTGCCGTCCGCTTCCTACCACGCCACCATGCTACCCTGGCGTCGCCAAACCCTCTGGACCACACCCCCAGAACCTCGACGATGAAGAGCAGTTTCGACGAGAACCGGAACGAGTAAAACAAACCCGTAAAACCCTATTTTGATCTCATATTCACAATTCCCTCATTTGAAAAAATAATTTGTATTTTTCCCAGAAGACTTGACCCTAGGTGAAGCTCCTTCCCCAACCACGTGGGCTTCGACAGCTTAGGTGGTCGGAATTTGATCAATATCTAAATTCCGATCATCTTAGCATATCTCATGATCCAAGATGCTAAAGATCGTGAAACCACTTTCAAAAATCATCATTTCTATCTAGGATTCTGTGACAAAAAGGAATTTCGCTCGGTCCGAACCAGTCGCTAAACCGATCTAGACCGTTCGAAACGCCTGATCGTTTCGAGAACACGACAAATCAGAACGCATACGGAAGAACATTTCATTGTATATTACAACAATGCATCAGAATACAAGAATATACAGAGTATAAACAAATAAATATTACACAGAAATATTAGAGATTACAATAAATTACATAGCAGCGGAAAATAATACAATACACAACTAGAAGAGATATACGGATACAAAGCCTTCCGGATATCGTTCCAGCTGTAAACCAGGATCCTGTGAATATAAATCTGCAAAACCAAAACTACTAGCTGCCCGTGTCAAAATAGGGGCACCTAGAGATTAGGTTAAAACAATAAACTCCAGGTCAGTCATGGGACTGGTGTGAGAACTAAAACAGCTATTAATCTTTATTTTAAAGTTCGGTAAATCAAGGGATCACGCCGTATAAAACGGAACGGGTTTCCTCCCAAGAATACCAGTGCATAAAACAACAGCGCAATGCTAAATAAAGAAAAATGAAGCTATTATAAGACCCAGGTCCTATGACACAATGCAACGCAAGCCGGGGGATAGGGTTTTTACCTTATAATAGCCAAGAATGCTTGATATGTTTAAAAGAAATCATTTGATACTATTATAAGTGTATAGTGTATAAAACAGCTTCAAATCATAAGTATCAATCATAGGCGGCATGAATGCCCCATACCACTATGTCGCCATATATAAGTTATACAATCAAAATCGCAAAGTCACGTATTTGGAAATTGGGTTTCCATCTATGAACCGAGGCAAAAGATAGTCCTCAACCGATTCGAGACGCTCTAGCCCGCCCCTCAGGCAAGTACTCAGTCAAGCCTTTGGATCGTCAGGGCCGGTCCACCGATGTGGATTAAAATTCCTGAACATTGCGTTTCCCCGCCCTTTAGGCCGTAAATGAGCCAACGAATGACTCCATCGGACCCGGATCGTCCGATCAAACCGAGGCGCCTCGCAACAGCAACAACCACACAGGTGAAAAGTATATAAATGTCAGGGCTGGTAGGTCACTGACACCACCCTAGCTAGAAAGAAACGCATGCCCTCCCTGAGGTCCTCTCCCGTTTTTGGTTCACAACCGGGGTGCGAAACTCGCGAAGTAAACGTTACACAAAGCTACGCCACAAAGGCCGTGCTCCGATCATCAACCACAAGACTTTGCTTTTCAACAGAAGCCTCGATCAATTGCCACTTAGGCATGCCACACAGGCAATTCACTCCATGCGTTTGATATCCATCAATATATAACCCCTGAGCTCGTACGTCTCAGAGAAGGGCGTTAAGCAAGAGAATAAATTCTCCGCCGCCAAACAGATATATATTTAATAGAGATCAATCACACGGACTAAAATCCAATGTCAGACACACAGTCCATTTACAAGTTCGTTCTGGGTCTGAACGAAACCGGAGGCACCTAGTACCCCGCGTATCCATCGATCTCCAAGTACGTCTGGACGATCACCAACTGTTTCCATCTTCTTGGGTGTACAGCCCAATCAAGATCATCAGTAATCACCCAAACGATATGAAGACCTCCGGTCTTCGACCATCGTCTTCATCTTCGACTTATCGTCGTATCAGTTATTCAGAATGGGATAAACCCGGTCTTTCCGAATAACTCGCGTATATTTTAAATAAGTGTTACACAAACACAACATACACCTCATTCCAATTCATCAGTCACTAACCGTAAATTAATCAAGAGAATAATTCCCCAAATATTAACCCCGAAGGCCGAAACCAACATCAGATCAATACCCAGAAAACCATTCTGCTTGGCTAACCGACAGTTAGTTTCTAAATTTCACATTCATAGGGAAATGTTCTCATTAATTTTATCAAAGATAAATTCCTTGAATTTATTCTTTAATCTTCTTTTGAATTTTGATTCAACTAGTCGGGACTAACGAACCTTACTGAAGTAATCATTTGTTTTAATTTCCCAATCCCAACCTATTCATCCCATGAAGTAAAACGGGTCTTACTTCATATCTAACACCACGGTGTTATCGGTAAATTTAATTACCATTTCACGTTTAAATCTAATTAAAGATTTAACTATTGCCTGGAGAAAAACTGGTGATACTCCATTTTCGATCATTTCAATCTAATTAAAGATTCATTAAAACTCCACTTAGTTTTAATCGTTAACTGGGTTAAAGAATCTGTGTCATTTTAAAACACGGTTCACGATAAACCCAAAATCACATTCCATTAATTATCGGGTTAAAAAACGAGTGTTATTTAAAACACTGCTCACGATAAACCCAAAAATCAATTCGAATTCAATTCCAATTAAATATTATTTAATTGGTACACTTCATTAAATCTAAATAAAAAGATTTAATCTTTTCTCAACTGGGTTCAAGAACAGTGTTAATGAAGACACCATTCACGACAAACCCAAATCACATTTGATATTAAATACAAGGCTCTGAATAGAAAATATACCGGCTTATATTCAATATCAAATTCTACGACGAACAAATATCGTATTGGAAATAATGATATATATATCTTTCAAATTTCCATAACAACATCTGTATAATCACGAAATCCAACATTGAAATATTTCGTAGACAATTTCGATTCAAATCCATTCCAATGCAATCATTGGAAATTCTGGATATTTTCAAAACCATTTCAAATTCAATTTATTTATTTAAAAATAAATAGAATTATAATTCTAGTTCAAAACTAGTTCATTTCGATAAAAATCTATTTTTATCTTCTCAAATATGGAGTTTTTCACCCCAATTCTTTCTAAATCATTTCTTATGATTTTACACAAATTATTACTATTTTTAATCATTTTTATCAAGGCCCGTACAGTCGATTTCCATCAATGGCCATCGAACTGCACTTACAGCGACCTTTTCCAAATTTGATTTGGACATAATTCCAAATCCAACCGTTAGATTTCAAATTTCTGATATTCGTTAGAAAGCTCTTTTTGATACGAACCCAACGGTTCCTGTTTTAGGAGAATCCGACGGTCGGATCTCCCGCAATATCCGTTCGAAGTCAATGGTCGAAATTCGCGAACTGCCGCGGCGCGGCGCGTTCTAATCAGGCCATTATATTATATATATAATATATATAATATATACTTCGTCGATTTCAATTCAAAACATGCTTTATAAATCGTTTTAAATTCTTTTCAAATTGATTTCAATTCTAATCCATTTATATTCAAATTCAATTCGAATTCAATTCTATTTATTTTCAATTCGAATTCATTTCTATATATTTTCAATTCGAATTCATTTCTATATAGTTCGAATTTTAAATCTTTTCAAAATATCAGATTTTGAAATCACTTTCGATATTCATTATAAAATGAATAAAATCGATATAAATATCGTTCACGTCAAAATGACGTCAATCTAATCAACACGGCTTCATATATTTCTATTTTCAAATATTCTATTTCAAATATTTCAATTTCAAATATTTCTTTTTCAAATGTTTCTATTTTAAAACTGGAATGAGGCCCAATCAATTACCATATAATGTTAATTATATGGATTTTCTACAACACATGTATATATCAATAACGATGAATAATCAACCATCATCCAACGTGCATTCTACACTGTATAAGCATCAAATATAAATATTCAACGCTTATAACAGCCTGTCAATCAATCGATCGACATACAACTAATTATTGGGATTAGTGTATGCCGTGTTTTATCCCAATACCCGTGTGGGGTTTCAAATCAACAAACACAGATTTTTATTTGTGTAGTTGGGCGATGTGTAAAATTTATCGTCCCAATCCATGTCGTTCAAATAGGTGTACATAAACAAACCGTCTGGTTTGTAAATGAATATTTATTTATTCACATTCACGTTAAAAATTTATATTTTTAACGATAAAATATTTTATTCAAACTATGAATATTCTATTCGGTTCATTTATTCAAAAAAAATGATACTTTTATTTCTCTAACATATTTTAGAAAATTTCGGCGGCATAACGGCACGATACTAGAAACGGGACGAGGCCTAGCCTTATCCCCGGTCTAGTGAAGGCCCACGCCATTCACACATCAATCAAATTCACCAAACAACCAAATTCAAATCAAATCATCTAACTAATTTAGGCAACCAAATAAACAAGTCCATGGTCTGTGGACGATTGTGTCAGGTGCTACTAAGCACCGTCTGCATCCTAGTATATATATAACTAGAAAATGAAATTGAAAGGTGAGAAATTCTCACCAAAGCTAAATCCATTCACCGCGACTCTTCTTATATAGGAAATCTTCATCATTCTCGCCTTTTTATCATCTTCGTTGCCCGTAGTCACTACATATATAAAAATCACACATTTTTATATTTTGATGTCTTTAAAATAAAAATCACATTTTTATTTGTTCACTTTCAGTTTAAAAATCATATTATTATAATCGCTTCATACATTTCAAAATCGAATTTCCACTTCGCTATTCAATATATAAAAATCGAATTTTTACTTTGCTATTCAATATATAAAAATCGAATTTTTACTTTGCTACCTATATAAAGATGATATTTCTAATTCTCTACATAAACAAAAATCATATTTTTCCACTTTCTACATAATAAAGATTATATTTTTAATACTTTAAAAATATAAAAATCATATTTTTAATACTTTAAAAATATAAAAATCATATTTTTAACTCACCACTTGAATGAAAATTATATTTTTATCCTTTGTATAATATATATCAAAGATTGTATTTTTACAACGCCTTTTACACATAAAAGATTATATCTTTACTTAGCTACACGAATAAAAATAATATTTTTAACTTGCTACCATGATAGAAGTAATATTCTTATCTTGCTACACATATAAAAATTATATTTTCTAATACGCCCATCATGTAAAAATTATATTTTTACATCTACATAAAACTAATCTTCCTTTTATATAACGTATAATCATAAAAAAAAATCAGAACTTTAAATTAACTAGACAAAATAAAAGGAAATTAAACTCACTGTTATTTTAGGTTTAGGCGTTGGTGGGGGCTGTCTTGGGACTTGAGATCGCTGGAGGAGAGGGATGGCCTGGTGCTCCTCGCGGTGGCGGTCAGCAGGGGGTGGCGCGGCTCCACAGTTCGAGGCGACGGGATTTTGAATGGGTTCGGGGGGGGGGGGGGGGTGGTCTTGTTCTCGTGACTGGAGGAAGGCGAGAGGAGGACAGGGAGAGCAACGGTTGGAGGCGGAAGAGGGGGACGCGGCGGCGAAGGGGGGTTTCATCGACGCGATTTCGATTTGTTTTTTTTTTCCTTTCTGTTGAACGAATGAATGAATAAGGGGGGCCAGAGCGGGTTTAAGGGGGAGAAGGGTTGACCCTTTTTTTTTTAATTTTAATTTTTATTCACATAAAGTAACTTTTCCTATCGACCTCGAAACAAGGCCCACCGCCTGTCGTCCATAGCTAATTACCCCCATTCCGAACTCAATGGGATATGTATCGTAGGCTGATTCGATCGTTTAGATCAGTTTTCGTCAAAATCAACATATAACTCTATATATTGAATTTGAACGCGCATTTCAATTTACCGGGGTCACATACTAACATGAAAAATTCCAGAAAAATATTTTCTAGCTTCGTATTGACGATACGGTCCTAATAAAACTAGTTTCGTCGAATTCCGAGACCGTTAGAAAAATGGCCAATTTCCAGTCGATTAAAATCAACTGAAACTGGTCAAACGCGTTTTCCTTTACCACGCTCACATATTGATTCGAAAGATTTTGAAATTTGAAACCTAACAACAATTTGACATCACGAACCCAACAAAAGTGGTTTCATCAAAATCTGAGGTCGTTTGCAAAATTTCCATTTTTAAGGGCCTGAATTCCATAGCGACTATTCAGAATTTTCAACTGGACATATCTTTTGATTCCCGCTATGAAATTTTGATTTTTCGGATTCGTTGGAAAGATATCATCTATTAGATCCTAATGTTTTTGGTTTCACTAAAATCCGGATTGTTTTGCACCCGGTACATTCAATTGAAGTTTGAAATCGAATTATCGAACTACCGCGCCATTTTCAATTCTATTTATAATTATATATAAATATTTATATTCTAACGACGGCGTATATAATATATACGTTTGAATTCTCTTCAAAATAAATTTCTCGTCGATATTATTTAAAATAATTCATTTTAAATAATCAAAATTCGCTAAAATTGCCAAAATAAAAAATTTAAACTGGCCCAGATTTTCGGGTTGTTACAGATTCCATTTATACATTCAAATTGAGTTTTTACGAATTTTGGATTTTTGATGAAATTGAGAGCTTTTGTGTTTTCTTGTTCCCAGGTATTAGTATTTGGTTAAGCATTTTATCTTCTTTCTTACCTTCTAATGGCTTTTGTTGTGATGTAGTGGTATAATCCTAGACTGAAATCATACTAAAATCCTCTAGTTCAAGGGTACTGAGCAAGGATCATTAATTTGTTGATTTAAAACTAAAAAAAAAACAATAGTATTTATAACAGTTTAAACTAATACCACTCAATTAGTTTAAGTACTAACTACCCATTTCTTTTATCAGACAAGGAATGATTTCCAACCAAGACCTAAGACTTAACTAAGCACATCCAATAACAATTTTAACAGTTCAAAATAAAACGAACATGAATAAAATTTATTAGAAAAGTTTTACTCATAGAATAGATTTAAGCTCTCAATTTTCTTCACTGGTTTTATTTCGAATAATTTGTGTTGTGAGGAAAAGAAGTACATGCTCATGTCTATATATAGTTGTAGGAAATAAATAAAATATGTATGCATTTATTATGGTCCGAAAACAGAAACAGTTTTCAGTTTTGACACATGATTGACAACAACAACAAAATTCCTTTTCTCTCTAAATCAATACACTATTCTCTAAACTAACATGGCTATCATCATCCATTATTCTCACTGAAAATCCCTGCGCATGAACATTCTTTTCTCCTATTTCTCTTCTAGGAACTATCACATTTAATGCCAATGTACAACCATGTTCTTCTCAAATCTTACCTTGGTATAAACAAATATGGTAGCCATCATTTTGTATCACAAATGCTCAGAAATCCTAGGGTTTCTCAACTACATTTTTCACATGACACATTGATTTAACACAAAAATATATTAAACTCTTACTTTGCTTCCAAGTATTTTCAAAAATCTAAAAATATTGTGCAAGTACTCATGGCATGTGATGAATGTATATGAGAAATCTTGGATGATCTATATGCTAGTAAGTATCTAGTATAGGCAACATCTTTGGTTTATATTTTCAAGTATGTACAAGGTCTAAGGAGATATGTTTTGGTTGATTACGTGAAACAAATATGATATTCCCTTTGTGTCATGTTCATGAAAACTGAAATTACTTTGATCCAAACAATTTGCCATGTGAACAATATTTCCTCCAAGATCCTATTTTCTAGCCAAATCTCTAGTGTAGGTTGTACCCTTAAGTCTAGAATTGAAAACATGATTTGCAAGAAAAAGTGACATTTCAATTTTTGATTGATGCATATGTGAACACAAATATTTTCACTTGAACTTGTTTTGACAATAAAAGTGGTTTTTAGCATGTTTTATCCAAGTGTGCTTTATGTTTAAGATCAATAATTTGCTTTAAAAATAAGGATTTAAACCCTTTCGAAAAAAGGCATAAAGTATGTAAAAAAATGGCATTTAAAACTTGCTATGCACATGTGTTATCATACATACATGTGTAAAAAATGAATTTAAACAAATGCTGTCTCACACATGCTATCATACATACATGTAAAGGTAATGGTAAATGAAACCCTTTGACATGTTTTGAATTATTTAATGTATGGGTTTTAAATTGTATTTGTGAAGTTCTACTCACGATCGATAAGTATTTGTGTTAATGATATGTGTTAAGAACTGGGCCATTACCGTTCCAGAATCAAACAAGGTGTATGCTGAATTTCTTAAAATAGATAATATACCTTCCAGTGCGGGCTGCCCTTGGTCTCTTGGGGGTCGGATTTGAATTGGGGTTTCTTTAATTGCATAATCCTGGTCACTTTTGGCAGCTTTGGACAATCTTTGGACATGTGTCCTTCTTCGTGGCAATTGTAACATTTTCCCTTGTACTCCTTTGCCAATGAGACCCTACAATCCTAGGCCTCATGGCCCTTGCGGTTGCATCTTGTGCAAGTCTTTGCATCCCTTTTGAAGTTCTTCTTCTTGTTTTTCCACCATTCTTTCTTCTTGTTCTTGTTGGAGCTTTCTCATTTTTCACCCTCCTTATTCTCCTTGGAGCTTTCATCTGTGCAAAGGGTAAATATAGTCTCAAAAGTCGCCCCAACTGCTACTTGGGCTAGTAAGGTTTCCTTCAATGGGGAGTTCAGTCCTTTCAAAAATCTAAGGGCTTTATTCATGGGGGTGTATACCAATCCTCTACCAAACTTACATAACTCAATGAATTTGGATACGTATTCTTGCATAATAAAGCTTCATTGCTTGAGGTGGATGAATTTCTCTAGCTGAATAGTCATTTCTGCCCTTGGCAAAAACTTCGCTTCAAAACATGTCTTTAATTCGACCCATGTGAAGATCCAACCCTCGTTCTCCATTGGTATTAAGTTCCACCACTCTAAGGCTTCATCCATCAAATGCTAGACCGCTATCCTTCTTATTATTTCATTGGGCCAAGCGGTAGCCTCAAAGTTTTTCACAGTCCATAACCCACGATTGGGCACTAGCAAAGCCTTCCTTTCCAGAAAACGGTTCCCCCCAAAATTCATAAATACCTTACATAAGCGAGAAAAAAATCAAAGGCCACATCAGCGGCAGGAGCTGCGGGAGCTGTCGGGGAAGGATTAGCTACAGGAACCTGCTCCACAGTACGAAGGTACTTCTGGAACCATTCTGGAAAGTAACAGGGTCTTTCTTGGTTCCCTTGCTCATTAGGAATTTTAGCCATTCTACTATCTGAAAAGAAATGGAAGAATCCCTTAATGGATACTCCTAAGATAGTATTTAAGCTGAAAAAGGAAGAAACGATAAATGTGCCTAGTATAAATGCGTATGCGTATTAAGGTAAACATATATTATATATATAGTTTGAAAAAAGTCTTTTTCAAATCACAAGTACGCCTCTCATATGTATATTTCCCTTATAATCGAGTAAACTATGCTTTGATACCAAATGTAACAACCCGCCTAGAATGGGCCTAATTTCGACCCAGAAAAGGCCCATCGAAACTTAGAGCCATTCTAAACGGGTCATTGGTTCATGTAAGGATTACATTTGCACATATAATACTAACACATGCTTCGAATGGAAATCTCACACAGCGGAAAGAGAAAATATAATACCAAAAATAAGAATTACCATTTATTTCAAAACCACAGAAATACATAGTCACAGTTACAATTATTCAAAAGGTACATCAAAAAGTTCACCTTCATAAAATTCCAAAACAAGCACAGCAGTAATAACTAATAATATCATAATAACTCCATCTTCTTTGTCGTCTTCAATCAGGACTTCATCCATGGCTTTTTCCCATCTACTGACCTATTTGGATGTTAAGGAGAGGGGATCATAACATAAAGTTTTGTGTGACTGGGATATAGTATTACTTAATGTCCATACCCTATTTTTTTAGTAGGTTACATATGTCAAGGTATGTCTATGCACCACACAACAATTCACACAAACATAAGTATCTAACCAATGGGATGAATATCCAAGTCAATCGCCCACTAGTGTTTTAGGGTAAAGACCCAACGAGGTGGCATTCTCGGTCACTTATGGGCCTATTAAAAGTGGACTCATACGATCTCTTATAACCCAAAGGTGGACCCCTAGCTCTTTAAGAACCTCATCCGGTACGTTAATATTCTTAAGTCTATTCTCTTATTTGTAATATGAGAAGTAGTATTGCGAACATTATTATTTAACTGATATTACCCAGTAGGACACATATGTCACTTAAGACTTCCCTTAGACTGTTGTTGAGCATGCAATGGCCACATATCCTTTAATTACGAACCTATACCTAGTTGATCCCATACAAGCTCCTAAAAGTAGTGGACATCCCCCGTGAACTACCCTACACCGTTAACCTTTTTTGCCTAACCACTTTTAAAGGAGGAGGACCCAAATACATACCTTAATACTAATAAGGCTGGGTCCCATGACTTGGGTTCCTCTCCAAGTACCTAACGACTTAAGACCCGAATTAGAAAAAGAGGTGATTCAGCTACTTAAGACCTTCTTAAGGCGTAGTAAACCTATTTGTTTTCACACATCAACTTATATATATGTGTATGTATATATGTATGTATATAGTTATACACACACACACACACACACTAGACCTCCTACATTAACCCATATACTTGTAGATGCTAGATATGTCGGTCGGTTCCGCACAGGCTTTTACAACAAGTCGATTTAACCTCGTGTCTACTGTACTAAGTTTATGAATGGCCCATGGCACCTAGACATCTCACATTAGTTGGGCCTACTTGTAGTTGCTGGATATGCCGGTCAGTTCCGGGTAGACTTCTACCACAAATGGAAACTAACCTCATGTCTTTGTGTCATTTATATATATATATATATATATAAGCCATTCAATATATATATACGCACACAAAAACAAACAAATATATATGTATATATGTTCAGGGGACATTTCAAATTCAAACTTTAACCTAATCGCACTCATTACGCTAATATAACGTAACATTCGTATAAACGGGAAATGCTCTAATCGGGATGACAATTGTCATTTATCAAAACTAAGGCATACAAGTATAGGTCTTTCCATATTTTACCGCTACAATATAACATGATGGCATAATGAACATATAGCAAATAGCAGTAATGGAAAACATGCACATACATAACAACTACAATTTGTATCCTAGGCATATAGAAAAAGGTTTCAATATAAAATTAAAAGTAGACTATTATGTTCAATCTATATTCCACCCAATCCACCCTTTTTGTGGTGTTATACATCCAAAATGTTCGCATTTGACTTATTCTAATTTATGAATGCGTTCACACCCAAATTAGGATCCAAACACAATTCACTTATGAAACAATTCAAATCCCAATCTTTTTAGGCCAAATCAATTGATAATAGCGGTGAATTGCATAAAATACAAGTAATAATAAAATACTCATTTTTACCTTTAATCCAATACAAAACATAACTCTACAAAACCAATATTACATGACAATTCGTACGTGATTACAAAGTAGAAGATTTGGGGATTTTTCATGTTTTATCATCGCATAACCAAATCTTCATAGTCATAAAAATTCATATAGCAAACTGATAATAATATGAATATGCCTTTAAGCAAGACTAGATTCCACTCTCAACTAAGTGGAGATGTGAAAGAAATCTCAAGATCTGCGATGGTTCTCAACGTTCGAGCGAGCTTTGATTGATCTCCTAACAATATAAATATAAGAAACGTATAATTAGATTCTTATAGATATTGTTTGTGCAAATTTACCACTTCCTAAACATATAAATTTGAAATAGAGAGATATAGAATGAAGGTAGAGAAGTAGAAGAATCTTCACCCTTTTTCTCTTTATTTTCTTATGGAATTCAGCAACATAGAGGCAGATGTTTAAATTAATTAGGGTTTCTACTGTGGATTTTGAGGGGTTATTTATTCTTGCTCGTGTGAGCAGGAGTCATCGGATTTATAAAATTTAAATCAGAACCATCCAAATAAACAATACCTCTTTAGAAAACCCTAATAACATAGCCTTATTAGGCTGCTCCAACCGTTAGGGGTCGACCCCTAGTGGTCGATCACCGGTCGGCACCCATTAGGAGGGACGGTCGATCTCCTTCAGGCTGGAACGCCCAATTTGGCTCGTTGGCTGAGCTGTTAATTTTATTTATTACGTTCTTTATTTGTTTCCTTGCTTTCATATATCCAATATTCTCTGTCCCCTTGATATTATCTTAAATTTCAAATTCAAATCTTCCCTCTAAATTTTAAATTATCTGGACACACACACACACACACACAAATATATATATATATATGTATGTATTGACCGTCTTTAACATATTATATATGAAAACGGTGTAGAATTTCACCATAAATTCAAATAAAAAAAATTATAGCCAAATCCCATAAGATGCAAAAATTTCATTTTCCAACCATATCATTTAATTGCTTATTTTTAATTATTTATTTTATTATTAAAATTTATGAATTTTATGGGGTGTTACAAGTGTAAGTCGCGCCTGCAAGTATATGGTACTTAGCATGGAGGAACGTCGCCCAGGGGGAGTCGTTCGCTCAAAACCTCGTCCACAACTTACAAGCAAAGGCAATACAAATGTCCTTAGGATTACGGAGGCCCATACCTCCCTCACACCTGGAATGTCAAACGATGTTCCAAAAAATCCAATGGTGTCTTTTTTCGCGTTGTCCTTGTTTCCCCAGAAAAAGGACGATGCCAAAGAACGGTAAGAGCGGAAGAAGAAGGAAGTGGGTGTCATAGCAGCAAAAACATGAGGTCCAATGGAGTCTAAAACAGACTTTACAGAATGAGATGCCTGCCTGAGACAGAAGAGTCGTATTCCGACGAATGATCTTCCCCTTGACTTTATCGATCAAGGGGTCGAAAATGGCGTTAAGCTTCCCACCTCGGTATAACACTATACCGGGATAAGGTAAGGGAAGAGAGGCAACCATGAATCCAATAAAGGTCTGAATCTTGGAGGATTTTATCGCAGACAAATCTTTCATGGGACAAAGAAAATCTTATCCAATCTTAGGAGTTGGTTCGAGCTGCTCTCGTACAGCTTAATTAGGTTAATAAGCCTGCGGATAGAGCGACGACTACCATTGTTTAAAATGATTATGTCGTCAGCAAAAGATAAATAGGAAATAAGAGGACAACCAGAAGAGATGCCAAATCTGTGGATCTGCCCCGTTATCATGAGTTAATGCAGACCATGGACGAAAGCCTCAACAGTTATCACGAAGAGAGAAGGGGATAGTGGGTCTCCACAATGCATCCCCCAACCCGCTTTGAAAAATCCGTTGGTAGATCCGTTAATGAGAATGAAAAACCAGCAGTTGGATATCAGTCTCCAAACAAGATCAATAAGGGGTTCTAGAAACCCGAAAGCCCTCAGAACCTTGATGACGAAGAACCAGGACATGCGATCGTTGGCCTTATCCAGCTTAACTACCACATTTTAACCTCAGACCTTCTATCAAGTGAGGGATCGTCTCCTGGTCTATGAGGACATTATTAGTAATCAAACGACCCTTAACAAACCCAGCTTGAGATGAAGAAATAACACAATCGAGAAATGTTTGTAGTCGATAGGCTAGGACCTTCGAAATAACCTTGTTAGAAAAGTTGCACAGGCTACTAGGGTGAAAATCCGCATAAGAATGAGGGTTTTTGCACTTAGGAATAAGAACCAAATTGGAGGAGATCCACCGCATCGGAAGACCTCTACCAGAGAAGAAAAAATGAATGGCAAGACAAAAGTTTGCCTGGATAATCGACCAGACACTCCGGTAAAGACCACGTTGAAACAGTTCAATCCGGTCGCACTGTCCTTGCTAAGAACAAATGTGCAAACACTAATTTCTTCTAGAAAAGGGGGTGCAACAAGATCAGAGGTATACGTTGGAAGCACCAGTCTCATAATTAAAGAGAGAAAGGTCGCGCTGGATACCGACACTGACTGAATTCCAAGAAAACCTTGGAAATAGGAGAGGATAGTGTCCTTGAATTCACTCGATGTAGAAGCCACTGATAGGTCAGGACACGGGATCTGAAGAATCGTAAGAAGGTTTATTTTCTTATGAGCAGTGAAATGGAATTTAAACCATGACATGAAATAATGACGTTTCTGAACCGTTTCGAACGAACAGGCGCGACGGTTCGCATTTGAGATGTTTCCAGCACGTTACTAATGAAAAGGCACAACATTTCAATTTGAAACAAATGTAACCGTTGCAAATGATCATGACATTACACTGTCTATAAATAGTGTCGGCCAAAGACATTGCAAAAACACGCCGAACTCATCTTCTTTTTCCTTCTAAACTCTGCAACGCCATTAAACTATTACAAAACAGTTCTGTTTGAAACACTTTTATGGTGTTTCGATTCTGAAAGCATTGCAGAGTTATTGTCTTCTTCTTTCTCTTCGGCTCTATCTTCTAAATTGCATCATCAGAATCAAAACTAGAGTGTTCTTAATCGGATCAAAGTCATACAAACTTTGAATCCGATCTCGTTGTTCCAAGGCTTTATTGAATCCTGAAAGTCGATAGTTCGATAACTCGTCTATGCCTGGTGGGTTGAACTATTGTTTGAAAAAATCTATTCTGTAGATCCTTAAAGTCTGAAGTACGACTATTATTACTCCTCCGTTAGTTTCAAACTGCAAAATCCCCATCATAACACGCTTAATTTGGAGCTTATTCCTAGAGTCTATGTCAAATTATCCTATTTTAGAGTCTAGTTTAGAGATCCAGTGTGTAAAATTCATATGGAAAATGAGAGCACGTCTCGTAGGGTGACGTGCAGTAGCTTCGGGCTAAGGATATGCCTAGTGTTGAAGATCATATATGCCTAGTGTTGAAGATCAGATGGTTTATCTTCAGTGAATCGTACCATGATGCATAAAAGAGAAGATTGGAGGGCTAAGATGGAAGAGTAGGGGTCATAGGCATCAAGGAAGAGTAAATCAGATGTCAGAAGAAGATTAGAGTAGATCTGAACAAGTAATTGACTCATAGCCAACGCAAGTGCACAATTAGGTAAAATTTATATTAAAAGATTTTTGTAATTGCATATATTTATATTATGATAATTGCAGTATTATTGCATATATTTTATGAATGCCAACATAAGCAATGTGTTTAATGTAACATGCTTATTATTGCATATATTTTTTGATCACTGCATTATAAAAGATGAAATACCTAAAAATCGAAGGAATAAAATTTTAATCATCTTGATAGAGAGGCCACCAGAGGTTGCAAATGACGCCGTCATACAGAACCTAAGTTATAAAACTTGTTAAAGTATTTTCTCCTCCAACCACATAATAGTATATTCTCTTCTAATAATTTAATACTAGAGTGAACAATAAAATTGTTATGCATTAACCAAACAAAAGTTATTTCAAATAGAGTAATGTTCATTGTTTCAAACATTGTTGTTCTAGATATGTTCTTTTTAAATGAGTAGCGATCATAAATTAAATGCATTCACTAAGCTGTCAAATAGTAATAGGAGTAAATAAAAAATGAATTTTAAAAAGGCATCAAACTGATAAAGAAATAGTTCTATCAGTCAAACAATGTCACTGTAATTTTCTAATGACATTCACTTCACACATACAAGAATGAATAATTTTTATGATTTTACATGCACATGTGTGAAGACAAAAAACAACGGTCGTGCAAGAAAAATAAATAAAAGATAAATGCCTGTTTAGAAAGCAAAGTGCGTTGATTACCGTGCTCATTGCTCCGTATCTTTTGAAAATATATATTACCTTCATTTTATATGTTGAATATTTAGTTCCTTGATTGAATTAGACACTTAGTTTTAATTTATATACTTTTAGTTTCACGTATACATGATTTCAATATTATTGAAACTACTTTTGATTCTCAGAGATTCACAAAACTTTAAATTTGAAATTATTTCTTCATCCACCTGAAAAAGACCATCGTGATATCCTTTTGAATAAATTGCATTAGCTGATTTGGATAGTTGATTGTCCAAAACAATGGGTGTTGGTTTTCTCTTCTCAACCCTGCTAAATAGTCCACCGATTTGTTTCCTTCTCGATAAATATGGGTTAAGTTTATGTCTATAAAATGATTTAGTAGTTTCTGAATTTGTTTTAATATTGGCCGATTAGTTATCTTGACTGTGTTAAATCATTGCAAAAAAGATATAACAACGGCAGAGTCCCCTTCTATCCATACTTTCTTCGTAGAGGGGTAGTGTTCTACAACTTTTCTCATACCACTAAGCACCTCGCTTAGTTCAACTTCAATTATGCTAATTTTAGCCACCATATCGCAGCCGACCAGTAGAACGGCGTTGCGCTTGTCACGAACAATGTAACTACCTCAAGCTTTATTATTTAAGACCCCTCCGTCAAAGTTCAGTTTGATAAAACCGTGTTACATGCTTTCCAAGGGGATGAACTCGAAACATGTATATATTTATGTTGGTAGCATTCACCCACATGTCGTGACATTGAATGAGGAATTCATGGATGGTGCGGCGTGATACATGATGATGAGAACGTATAGCAATACGCTGACATTGATGGCGGTAAGCAACAAACTTGCGGATGATACCGCACATTAGTGCAATAGTAAGCGACATCATGATAAGCACGGTAAAACTGAAAATGTGAATTAATAACATACTATTAGCTTGCATAAATGCCGTTAAGAAAACATAAAAATAATATATGGGTAAGAAGCAAACTTAGGCAGGATAGCAGAACATTGTAGTTTCATTTAAACAAAAAATAGAACAAGGCACCGAAAAAAGAAGAAGAAAAAAACTGTTGGTCAGTGATTGTCTAACAGGAACTGTCAATTGATAGCATAATATCATAACCAAATTCTAAAAGGTAATTTTTATTCTAATCCATTATTTTAATATGTTAATCCACTATTTTACTTTAATAAGTTAATCCACAACTATTTTGTAAGTTAATCCACGAGTGGATTAACTTAATGATTTCACCCTATCATATACTAAAATGCCTTGCCTTCGAGTAGTTTATGCACCCACCTATTCCTTGACTAGGCCTAGATTTTTAAGCTTGTGGTTCACTTGCATTGAGATAAGGCTTAATATGCCTAAGTTCAAGTCCAGGTTACCCATTCCGTGCACATGAATATATATAACTAAGGCTCAACCACGTGTTAATGTGTTCCACAGTGCAACTTTTCTAAGTTTCTACTTACTTATACTCTATACTTCTCAGTCTCATGAATGTTCTTAGCTGTTTTTATAAAAACACAGATTAAACACATGGATATTTTATATGTGTGTAAAAAGCATGTGACCGACCACACCTTAATCCCTATATCAACCCTCATTTCAATTAATACAAACTTTAACATCAAGGCATTGGGTTTAATTTCTTCCTACTATATTTTCAGCCATACTTAAAGCAGGTTCAATGTAGGATTGATTTTAAAGGCATGAACCTTCCCAAATCTTTACATTTCAAATATTGGTGTCATAGCAGCAAAACAGAGTTTCAAGTCTCTCATTTTGAGGTCTCCTGTTGAGCTGAGCTTTTGCGTTGAATTGCTACTTCCAATGCACAATGTGACGGCCTCCACTTTGATGACGTCATTGCTCCACTTAAACTTGGACTTATATGGTAGGATTTCAGGAGCAAGAATACGATGCAAAACGCAGAGAAAAAGAATGAGAATAAAAATACATATGTTTTTTTATGTGAATACACTATTTATAATTTAAATTTTAGTAAAAGTAAACGATTCTATGGGTGGATTAACTTACTAAAATTGTGGATTAGAATAAAAACTACCATTCTAAAATTAAAGCTAATTACGTACTCGCTGTGAAGAATGAAATAAACGATTTATCTAAGCCTCAAGCAAGTGTAACAACTGGCCGGTACAGAACAGAGTACTACAGAACCATATAAACAGTTTGATAATCAAAGTTTTATCAAAAATTCGATTTAATTCCCTTTTATTCTTTAGCCAGAGAACAGGATGATTTCCAGCAAATTTAGGAGTTATCCATGGAAAGTGGCTATCTTATAATAAACGCAAACATAATTCAACTTATAAAATACCTACAAATGCAGCAACAAGGTTCTTCAAGATGATTTTGTTGCAAAAACGACTGAACTATGAAAAGAGAGAGAGACAAATTACCCTTTGAAGGAGAAGTTGGAGTTATTGATGATTAGCATTAGCATGCAATTTTAGTATGTCAATTTATAATAGCCAAATTTCTTGTTCAGACATTACGTTTTTCAAAGTTGTTTTTCATTACTTAATTTCCTAATTTGTTTGATCCACTAATACTTAACTTACTTACTTTTCCTAATTGGTTTTCCTGGTGATGGATGCAATATTAATTCACGTACATTAAGTTCATATTGTTCAACCTTTAAACGTTGGTTCCTCACACACGTTAAGAGAAAGAAATTGAACGTATGATAAAATCTAGAGTATCACAAATATACATCATTCTTTATAAATTTGGATAAAACCAAAAAATTTATTATTCACGGATCAGGCAAAGGAAGATGATTCATCACTTCAGTGTGTGATCAAAAAATCAAGATGATGGAATGGAAGAGGTGTATTGCAAACCAATCTAAATATCATTGCTAAATTTACATATAACATCCAAACATAGTTTTCCATTATATATATAAATGACATAGGCAATAAGAATGCATGCTCCGTTTACGTAACAACTTCAGTTCTAACTGATTCAATCAACTAACATGTTCATAAAACTTCTCAATTAGAAATCCAAGAAAAAGCCATAACATGTGAAGCAAGAGGGAAAAGTTCTTTGATTTCTTCACTTGTAAAAGACCAACAAAGTGCACTGCAAATCTTTAGCCTGCTTTCCATGTTTAGCCCTAGGAATTGACACCTGATTTTCAAGTAAATTTTATTTCCATCCATGCTATATTATTCAGTTTTCCTGTTTAGCCCCTGGATGAAAGTAAATCCCTATTTTGACTGTCTTGGACTTTTCTTTTTTTCAAGGGGTGCCTCCTCGAAGTTTTAACGGTTTGAAGCCATTCTTGCTTTCTTCTCAGACAAGTATCAAGTTAAATGTCCTCCTTTGTTGGCATTTCTTTTTACAACATAATTTTTTATTCTTTTTTCCAGAGGATCTGTTGCATTAGCCCTATTGTATCTTACAATATTTGTGATGGGAGTATGAAATGAAGACTAGCTCACTAGTAAGAGACATCTCGTGCCTAGGGAGAGTACTCGTAGTTTTATTTTGGCTTCTTATAAGTTTGAGGCTAATGATATTGACTAATTCTTTAACAAAAAGGGGATCAAGATTAATTATTTCTGGCATCATTCCCATAAGATGATTTTGTTTCCTTCATTAACCACGCTTAAGATAACATAATTGATAATACAGTGTCGAGAGATCCATTGATCACCTTTGAAAACACTTTAACCTCCTATAACAGGGAATTTCAAAAATAATTGTTAGTAGACAAATATTCGTCCACTGTATCAAGAGTTATTGTCCTCCTTAAAAGCGTTATATACTGAAGGGATATCCATACTGATCATAAAGGTAATCAGGACGATCTTATAGATAGGATCATTTCCAGCCTTAACCATAAAGTTGCATTCTGAAATTGGGGTGGTTCCTTCATTATTGTACCCATGTATGAAGGATTGACTGCCTTTAAGAAGGCACTTGGGTAGCCATATTTTTCAAAAGCATGATTTAAGATTGTGTTGATGGATGTTACAGTATCCACTAATATCTTTGCCATTTTCTTTAAGCCTGATTTGGGTTATAATTAATCACAAGTCGATAGTTCTGTGGGTCATTACTTGATCCAGTAACGTGGGGTCCTACTAAAATTATATACTGATGAAGTTCTAGGTTATGGGAAAAGATCTTGTAGTCTGTACTTAAGGTTGTACACCTTCACTCTGAACTAAAGTAACGACCCTTTTAGTATTATCATTTTTTAATCCCATCTTGCTTTCCTTCCTTAATCCATTTATTAATAATAAATTTTATAAGCCAAAACTGCTCAATGTTATTCCCCTTTCGTAGGTGATAGCTATAATATCTTCCACCTTGACTCATTTCCTTTCTCATTCTCTTTCAGAAGGATATGGAATACATTCTTAGGCTATAGAATATATCTAAGCATATAGTTGAATCAGATAGTAAACTTCTGTTACAAGGGGATCCTTCTTAAATTTCATGGTTGGAACAAACTTTTTATTGTAATTACCCTGATCCTTGGTCAGTATTCTTACTCGTTGCTCCTTCGATTCCTCAATTTGGTTATCTCCATAGGACCTGGCACTAATAACTGTATTAGAAACTCAATATTTAATTGTTCCTAAGAAATAAGAATTATGGGGACGAATCTGGAACCACTTCAAGGCAGACCCACTGAAGGTTGCATGCAGGAATCAACACTTAACTTCATCTCAAGCTCAAATATCCTACTTCTAAACTTCGTATAAGTTCATGTGATCTTTGGAACCAAATGTCGCATCATATGATAATTTTAGGATCCTAAAGCCTAGAGGCATAGAAGCTCTCATGATTTCCTAGGAGAACAACTGAACTTTTTTAATCTTTATCTCTGCCTCGAGATTAGAGAAATTTTCTCATAACTTTTGTAATTGGTCTGATAGCTTCATAACTAAGGCATCCATTCCCTCCTTAGATTCATTCATTCAAGGCTAAAGGTAAGAGACTAAGAGGTTTTCGGAAATGACAACGTCCGTAGCTTCTGTGCTCTCGACCCTTTTAGAAGCTTCCTTTGCAATCAGAAATTGGGATTTCAAGGTTTTGTTGGCTACCAGTAGCTATCCAAGACTCTATTTGGACATTCAGAATGCCTCATCTTATTCGAGTATGGTTGAAATTCATTTTTCCATTGTGATGAAGGTGCACTTGACTTTGATTTGGTAACTATCCACACATTTTGTCGTCTATGAGACAATTTCATCATTATTTGTTGAAGCTCTTCGTTGATAGCAGAAGGGGCGACGACAACAATAACTTGATTTGTTTTTTCTTACTAGTTTTCCTTATTTAGTTGTTTCTCTCTAATTTCTTCATCTTTGGTCGGGCAACCAAGAAATTTCGGAGAAGTTGACTTTGGTTTCATAATTTAGAGGGGGTGGTTGTTGAATATGTTGGGAATAAAGAAACATGACTGCTAAATGCAATTAAAATTTTCTCCATACAGTAAACGTCAATTACAGATTAGCTCTTGCCAATATTAAATGAACCGATGGCTCATTATTGAAGCGACACCATTTCCCAAAAAAACACTGATGTTGATTACTGCATGAAGGAAATTTTTAGTGCATTTAGCAAGGGCACAGAAAATAAGTGAAGGATATTACAGTAAATTAGACCAATTTTTGATTACTGCATGGAGGAAATTTTTACTGCATTTAGCACCACCTTAAAGAAACTGCAATTTCAAGGTGCCTTCGTTCTAGCACCAAAAATGTTAGGTTAAATCCTCACCCAAAGTCTTTCGAAGGCAAATCACAGAAGGAAATGACTAACTAAGTTTAATGCCGATAGGAAAATAAAATAAAATAAAATCAATAGACATTTTGTTGTACTCAAAACTTTCTAAAAAGGGAATGGATAGAGTGACTATTATTTGTTAAAAAGAATTTATCTTCTTTATTGTAGCATATCATCCTCTGTTTATAGTGGATTTAGTGTCCTTTCATTGGTCTTGAGGCTTTTTGTTTAGAATAATAACAATATCAGCTAGGTGTGGCTTCGATAAGAACACTCATCATCTAGATGAATATATTTTGATATGATTGATGATGTAGCAGGTCATATTATATTTATTTTGACCATTGATTTGGCCTTCATGTTTCCTTTGAGCTAATGATAGGATGATACCTTGTTGGGGTTCGCTTAGTTCAAGCAGTCTTTGTCCTCCGTTGAACTCTTGGTTTGATCTTGATCGATTATTTACTTTTGATTTATAAGGTCTCGGTTATCGTATATGGTGCGTAAACTCTCGTACAAAACTACATGATGGGTTCCAGAATTACGAGCCAAATAGGTTTTCAACATTTGTAATTTTCTATTTTGGAAATTATGGTGTAACACAAGATATAGTGATAAAAGCTAAACTTGATTGAAGATGGCTGAGATGAATAAGAAGGCGCTTAATAGCTAGAATGCTAACCCAATTTTTTTTTTTTACATAAAATCCTTGGTTTTCCATCCCAGAAGCAACATGATGAGCAAATGTATAGTCTCGTGATGATGGGAAACAATATCACCTTCATGAATGGTACAACTATGTCGTCTTGTATAATGAAAAAGGATGTTTCTCTCTAGGAAGAAAGAAGACATGCCTCCACTTAGGATGCTTGAAGTATTGTGTTGCCTCAATAACTCCGGAAAGTGTTTTACCATCTTGAGAGAAAGAGGTTGTACACCCCTCCATCACATTACAAAGCTACGCCATTTCCATTTAGTCGAAAATATACTTCTTTACAAGAGGACGAAAGAGTATGTTGCCTCCATTGGATAGAAAAGGCGTATCATTTCTATTCATCCGAAAGAAGAAGCCCTTTCATCCTCTAATAATAACCACTACTCGTTTGAATGAACATTGTCAGCAATCATGAGCTGAAGCCTCTAATTCAATTACATACAATAATTTCAAAGCGACGCAATGTGATTGTTGACGGGGGAGCTATCGTGGATTCAGCACACGCCAACCCTCGAATGTAAGTGTATTAGCAACACAATAATCCGAATGTAAAGTAAAGTAATGCGGGAGAACACAAGTTTTTATAGTGGTTCGGCATTGACGCTTATGTCCACTTTATAGTAATCATTCATCATATAATTGCTGATTACAAAGTTGTACAAGTTCAGACAATATCTGAGTACAAAGCGTTACAATAGAACAACAAAATGTTTGTTAATTCTAAACTTTGACCAAATGTCTTTCATCTTCTTCGCTGAGTGAAAAATATGTTGACTTGGTCAACAATGTCCAAAATATAGATTCAAAGTCCAGGAAATCCAATAATGTCCAAAACATGCCAAAAGCAGTGTAATTATCCTTGTAAATGTCCAAAAGTTGATGGAAAACGTGTATGCAACATTTTATTGGTCCACGCTATGTCCAATAGCCATGAAGAAGAAGATGGAAGCCATTAATTACGCTTGAGAGCTTTAAGAAGTCCAAAAATCCAGGCTAAAAAAGATCCATTTGAATGTCAAACTTGGGGGTATTTATAGGTAGTAGGCTAGGTGAGGGTAGGTAAGATTTGAGGACCACAACATGACATTTCGCATCCTACGTAGCCCATGCACAAAAAATCACATCCTATAACATGCTTGGACACGAAAAATAGCATCATCTCCTTGTTGAGTATAAAAAATTGCATCCTAGTACTAAAAAACTCTCATTTCAGATAATTTTGCATCCCTTTTAGAGGATGCAAAATTCGCATCCAAGGGATGTGAAAATTTGCATCCAAAGGATGAGAAAACTCGCATATGAGGGATGTGAGCTGTGGTGATTGATTCGGAACACTACTACAAAAGTGGGCATATTCGACACTAATTTGTGTGTGTTGCATGAAAAGTGTGGCGAAATCTATACTTTCTTTGATCTTCTGCAACAATATTCATATGTTGTTGCATTAGACGTGAATGCACTGTTGCGGTTGAAATTTTGTGTTGTGACGTGCAACACCAGTTCGAAGCGTAGCCTTACATAAATATGTGTCCAGGTCAGCGATCCGCGTGATCGGTTGAACCAAATAAATAACCGTAGATGTTTATTAATCCAACGGTTCAAATCAATTCATGCTTCCTCATTCCTTCCTATTCAAACATTACCCTATCATCCAATCATTGACATCCACCTCATTGCGTTGCTGTGTGAAATTTTGGCGGCATGTTTCCCCCCTTCACGAAAAATAATCCGGTCCCGCTAATCGTATTTCTCTAACATTTCTTCTTTCACTTTCCCCTTTCTACCATTGACCTAAATTCACGTTAGCTTCCATTCTCATTACCCCATCGCTCCCCCCATTTCCACAAAAATGGTGTATCCCCTCACCAACAGAAATCGCGTATCCTCTCACCATAATAAAATCGCAGCAGGCATCTGTCATCTTGTCGAGGCGCATGCGCCAAATCAGCTCAAGAGAAGCAAATAGATTCTAATTTCCTTGGAGGCTTCAAGTAAGCAACCCTAATTTCTAATTGCTTTCTTCTATTATTTATGCATCAATTTATTTTAGTTAAATTTTTTGTAGATGATAGAACAAATAGATGCTGAAAATATAAACATAGAAATGAATATGAAATAGATGCTACCGGTTTGTTCTAGTCTATCATGTTTCTTTCATTTCAGATATAGATGTCTTCATTTACACATTGCATAGTGGAAAGTTATGGTAAACTACGAAAGGATGAGAATATATTAGTTTTAGGGAAGGATGTTGGTCTATAGATCTCTCTAGCCCACCCATGCCTTTATTTATTTGATTTTTGAAGGCTTAGAAAGCAGCTAGAACAAGGTCTGAGGTAGGTTTTATTGAAGCATGTGTCTCGATGAGATTGCCTCTTCCACACACTAACAATTAGCTAAAAATATCCTACTATTAAATACCAATTGTTCTTATATTTAAAAGGGACTTTGTTATTTATAGGATTAGATGCAAAACTACTGATCAGGTTGACAAGCAAAGGGATGTGATCACTAGTAGAGTGAGGGAGAAATTGAGCAGTTAAAGAAGGGAAAGAAGCAGCACAAACCTAGCAGATAAAAAATCTATCAATTCTAGAGTGAATGGAGAAGTTAAGGCCTCCATGCCAGGTTAAGAAATATCCCTTAGTACTTGGTTCAATAACATTAAGTTGAGAAATGCATTTTAAAAAGTCATCACTGATGATAAACTGGGAATGGGTCGTTTATAACAGATCGGTAGGTATATTAGCGTTTTCATACTAGATGATATTTGCTCCATTCTTACATATGTTTTTAACATTTGTATGATATTTCGGCACATAATATAACTATGGTTTTGAAGAATGAAGTAGGACTTAATTCAGCGTTATTAATTGGAACTTCACAAAGCATCATTTGTTCGTTATGTGCATCTGGGATGTTGACAAGTAATTCATGGAATTTTCATTTTAATAAACTTTACTTTGAACTAACACCAAAAGTGAATAAGTATACAATAATATTGAATATTCCATATGGTAATTATAGCAGCTGCTTGCCAAATTTATTTGCCTCCCAACTTTCAGTACATGCTGAAGGTTGCACAACATTTTTCAAAAGAGAAGAAGAAGAGAGCGGATCACTTCCTCGAATGCATCATAACCGATCAAGGATGAGAGAAAACCTAACTGTTGCTTTGGAGTTTGATGAGTCGAGATTCGACGATGAAATAAGAACAACCATCATGATCAAGAACATACCATATGTCTATCATATACCATATGTCTATCATCATATGAATGCACGTTTTCATGTTCATTTCCACTTGTGATAGTCGAAGAATGCTATTCACGCTTCTTGATCAACATTGTGCCGAAGAGAACAGCAGTGCTTCCAGAGAAGGTATTGTTATTAGGCAACTTGATATTAGAGTAAGTATAAATTAGCAAACAAGTTTTACAAATGAGCGTTGATGTACAATCGAGTGCAGGGACAATCAGAGAATGGGAGATGGCTTCCTCTAATGAGGTGCGATGAATATGCTTTTGATTCATGAATGCGGCAATGTGAGGTACTGTTATCATGATTCAAGAACATAAATGAAAATATGCTTTTGATACACTACTTAATTAGAGACTATCGAAAGACTCTGAATAACTCATAACAGATGTGCAAATATGCATCACTTGTTAAAATCACAAATCAGTAAAGTATGTATTTGCACTGCAAGATTACTTTAACTAATACCTTTTCTTTTAAATTATTCAATTTGATGTAGTTATATTTATTCTATGATAAGCAGTTAGGCACCATGCATGATCCTTGACAATATTTCTATAACATTTGTCTTTAGTTTCTGAAAGTAGATTTCAAATGTTACTTTCATGTTCTCTTTTCTTAAAATCTGATTGTTTAATATCAGGGTTATGATGTTGTAGCTACAGCTAGCCCAAACCGATATGCTTTGGGATTAGATATATCAAGCACTGCTATTAAGAAAGCTAAAGAGGTATGTTAATGTGTTAATTTTTGTTAGACATGGAGCCTCGTATATCTGATTCCAAAATCAAATATTGTCGTAGCTATAAACATCAAATTATTTGCTCTTTGTTGTGGAAAATGCAGTCTCCATTAAAAGTTGTAGGTGTTAGAATGACCTCAAAGACTGCTTCACATGATTTTGTTAAAGTTTTCAATATATACAAGAATTCAGTTAAAAGGAATGCGATAACATGAATTCTATCAGAGACGGTAATATTATCTTCTAATTTTGATTTGTTGATGCTACTGATGTGGATATCAGACATAGCTAGCTGCATCAAGTACTTCGACCAAAAAACATGATTGAAATGGAATGGAAGGATTCTATGGGGATTCCAGACCAGACTAGAGGTAGTTCAATCCAGGATATGAAGTTGGTAAAGGTTTTGTTGTGCACAAAGTTAATGATATTGAATACCATAGGATTTTGATGAAGCCAAATGGAATTGACTTTAAAACAGCGAGTTGTCTGGAGATTGATAAGGTGAAGGCACACAAAGAACTAGGAATTTATTTCATTGTTGATTGGGTGATCGAAGTTAGAAGTGATGCTAATTCGCATGTTGTCATCTCCATCCATAGTAGTCTCCGTCCGTGGTAGTATGCCATATTGTTATATACCATCGCTAGTAGCAACTTATAAAAAATTATACTTAAATTTAAAAGATGATTGAGTTGTGCATAGGAAGCAATTTGAAAGAAGTATCAGAAGCTTTGATCATGTGTATTGACATTTGTTGTATATTTGAATAATTGATATGGTATGTAGAATGTTTTGGATGGTATGTATTTCAATTAAAGCGTTGTATTTGCTTTTTTATTGTAGCATTTGCCTTCTTCTACTGTTGCGTTTTCCTTTTTTCTGATGTTGCATTTCAAGATAATGGTGTTGCGTTACATAATACAGTGGTGTTGCATTAAGTAAAATATTATTAATTCCACATGGCACGTGGGTCCTACAACTGACATGGCGTGTAGCACGTATGCAGCTGACATGGCGAGCTGACGTGTCGTGTGACACGTAGGCAGCTTACGTGGAAAGATGACATGGCTCCACTATCATGACCTGGCAGCCAAACTCAAAATAATTCTTAAGGCAACGCTGTATGTTGTTGCGTTACATGCGTATACTGTTGCAATAGGGTTATAATGCAACACTTTCTTTCCGTGGCCGTAGATGGGCAAATGTGTTGCCTTAGAGGGCTAATGCAACGGCCGCGGATGCCACGCCCCCCTGGTGTTGCCTATTTGAAAAAATGGCCTACGACAATGCTTTTTTGATCTACGGCTACATAAAAATAGTGTCGAATATGCCCACTTTTGTAGTAGTGGAATAGGGGATGCGAGTTTTTGTAGGATGGGAGATTATGGAGAATGCGAGATGATGTTGGTGATGCGATGCGAGCGTGTACTGGGTGATGCGATGCGATGTAATGTGATGCAAGCGTATCCAGGGTGATGTGACTTTCTAAATATGCTCACGAAAATGGGGAAAACTTTCAAACCATAAGGTCATTTCGGCCAAATGAAAGTTGTACCTAAAGATAATTCAGAGGGCTACAAGAGTTACCGTGCGAAGCACCGTAATCCATGTTTTCGGGCCAAAAGAGGTCATCTAAAGGGGCTTCGAGCCATTTTTATGTTTGCGACGTGACTTCCACCAAATCTCTTTGTGTTTGCTGATGATGTTATTGACGGGTGACAGGTACGACCAAAAAGCATGTCAACATTTACCCCCGAAAATATATCTTGCTTGATAGGAGGAAGATGTGTTTTGTTGGAAGACCAGAAATTTAGAAAACCAAAGCTAGGAGAAATCTGAAACGAACTCCTGTAACCAGAAAACTGAAGAGCCATGATCGCGCTGGAACATATTATATATGGACCTAGAAATCAAATTTGAAATCCAATGGAAGTTGACGATCGTAATGGGATAGAAAATAGATGATCACTAAGATCGTTATAATAGAAATCTGACGGCCGTTGAGAATGTATTGGTATAGAAATCTGACGGTCGTTGGGATCGTCTTTAAAAGAGAAATCCGGTGATCGCTGGTATCATAATAGAATGAAAAGACGACGATCGTCGAGATCTTATTTAGAATGGACTATCGAGTCCGGGATGCTTGATATCTAGAAAATATGAAGCCATCGAATCATTGAGCCTTGCCGGAGCAAGTATGTTTCTGTAAAAGAGGGTTTGCACTTGGCGGACCAAGTTATGTGATGTTATGTGTATGGAGGGCCAGGTTGTTAAGGTTCTTATGATAAAAGGGTTGCGACAAGGAACTCCCATGCTTGGCGGACTAAGTCGGGTGGTTCTTATGTTTGGCAAACTTACCCAGGGAATCTTAACACCCGATAGTCCTAACCTTTGGAGGATGTCGTGGACCGGAGTCCAAAGTTTAGAACCGAAGTTTGAAGTTCATGTCTAACTGATCAGGGAGGGGTAGACCGGAGTCTTATGTTTATATTGGACGGATCCAAAGCGGAGGAGACCGAAGTCTGAATTTTATACTTGATTGATCCAGTGTGAGCCAGAGCTCAAATCATGTTATATACTTGACTGGTCAAGTGTGAGCCAGAGCTCGAACCATAGTTATACTGGACCGGTCCAGTATGAGCTGGAGCTCGAATCATATATATACCAGACCAGTCTAGTGTAAGGCAGAGCTCGAGTCATATTTATACTGGATTAACCCAGTGTGGAGTTGAAGCCCCAAAGTAGTATTTTATAAATTCCTCATGAGTACAACGGTCGTTAGTCCTACCCCAAACACGATTGGATACCATAAGCTAGTTTCATGCATGTGGGCCGATGTTGTTGCTTTGAATACATGAAAAAGAAAAAAAAAAGAGGGCAAGAAGTTTCCAACAACGAAAGAAACATAAGTGTCAGACCGGGGTATGGGAAATCTTAGGAGGATCTTGTAGAAGTAGGTCAGTTGATGACGATTCCCTAGAGGGAGACCAGCCTTGCCTCTATCATGGGATGTCGTAGGGGGGGCAGAGCAGGTGACACAGCTGTTGTTGTTGCATTCAAGATGTATTGTTGTAGGTCGCCACGCCTGATGTGGGATTCAACGAGATCGTGTAATTTCCCGTAATTGTCGATGTCATGACCCAACAGCTTATTAATGAGGCAGTATCTATCAGAGCTTGCTTGCTTGGAGTCGGGTCCCTCTTGGTAGGCTTTTGGAACAGGACAGTTTCGTGAATGTCAAGATAAATCATTTCCAGGCTTAGGTTGAGCTCGGTATTGGCTGGGAACTTTGGCTTGATGCGAGGCTGTGATTTTTGGTTGTCCCGAGATTTACCCTTGCCTTTGTCGAGCGTAAACAACCCTGAGCCCGCTCTGGAGTTGGTTCGATGCACCGGCTTCTCATCGTATGAGTCCTCGTCCCTAAGAAATCTCTCGGTCTCAAAGTAGAATTCGGTGAGGTCCCTTCACAGTGGGACCTTGAAGTCGGCTTAGTCAAGAATGCTGAAGACAACGACCATTAAGACCATGGACGGATCCGGCCTATCAACAGAGGCCACCGCTGCATTGAGCAGCTCAAGGAATTTACGTAGAGTCTTGCCTGTTCTCTGCTTGACGGATGTCAGAGTCATGACGTTCCTTGGTTGAGCGATGTGAACTCTGAACTGCTCAACAAATCTTCCGACCAAGATGCTCCAGTTGTTAATAGATTCTGGTTCCAACCGTCTAAACCACAGAGCTATGATATCGGTAAGATAAAGAGGGAAGAACTTCACCATGACGCCTTCTGAGGGGGAATGTATCTCCATGTGGGGCATATAACGCATGAGATGAACAATATGGTTACCGTCGAAAGGATTTAGCACTGGCAGTTTGACGTCTGGTGGGATTTGAGAGTTTCAGATGTCTAGAGTGAAGGGGTTGCGAGTAACGCAGTCCTAGCTGGCATGGGGTGACCCACCATGGGAGAAGCATTGGATGACAACGACGACTTGGTTTTCACTACCCAAGCAAAGAAATGGGTCCAGATTGTGTAAATTGATGTCGATGCCCCCAACATCGTGTCCAATGTTAGCGAAAGGTCGAGCGCCATGCAGAATATCCATCTCGATCTTATCCCGAGGTGCCTCGATGGTCACAAATCCAGGATTAGGAACTACGGGAGTTCCTATGTCCAAAGTTGCGCGCGCTGGCCCTTGAGTGGAATTTCCGATGCCCGATCCCGAGATTTGGCTGGCTACAATCTGAGATGATCCTTGAATGGGATTAGGGGTGTTGCCCCCCCCCCCAGCCTAGCCGATCCTGTAGCTGCATGTGGATTGGTGTCGACATGGGGTTATTCTTCGGGAATTGCCCACTAAGTCCCAAACTAAGCCTTGCAGAACACTAACACTTGTTCCGACAAGCTTTCCTTTGCCCGACTGCCTCGTAAATCTTTCCAGTCGGCCGAGAAGAGTAGCTATAGTGGCCTCTTGGCGATGAAAATGTTCTTCCTGTTGTTCCAAGCGATAACTAAGTTCTTTGATCAGACCTTTGATGACTCCGTCGATGTCATCTCGAGTGGCGAAGTTAGATGGGTGTCCGGTCGAGGAGAGTTCTTGCTCTTTCTCTACACCTGCTCCTTCCAAACGAGGTAACTGCTTCCTTTTAACCATGGTGGGAAGCAAGTGAAATTTGTTTCCAAAATAAAGTTGAAGTTGAATTCCAAAATCCGAAGACCAAAGTCAAGTGCTAAAGCTGAAAACTATAGCCGAGAGCTGACTGAAGAAGAAATGTGCTCCCCCCACCTGGCACGCCAAAATGTTGACGTGGAGAATTGTCGTGGATTCAGCACACGCCAACCCTCGAGTATAAGTGTATTAGGAACATAATAATCCGAATGTAAAGTAAAGTGATGCACAAAAACACAACTTTTTTGTGGTTCGACACGAACGTCTACGTCCAGTTTATAGTAATCGTTCATCAAATAATTGTTGATTACAAAGTTGTACAAGTTCGGATAATATTTGAGTACAAAGCATTACAATAGGACAACAAAATGTTTGTTATTTCTAAACTTTGATAAAAATGTCGTTCTTCTTCATTAAGTGAAAAATATGTTGACTTGGTCAACAATATCCAAAATATACCTTCAATGTCCAAGAAATCCAAAAATGTCCAAAACAGTCCAAAAACAGTGTAATTATCCCTGTAGATGTCCAAAAGTTGATAAAAACATGCATGTAACGTTTTAATTGTTCATGCTATGTCCAATAGCAATGAAGAAGAAGACAAAAGCCATTAATGGTGTTTGAGAGCTTCAAGAAGTCCAAAAATCCAAGCCAAAAGGACCCATTTGAATGACAAGGGTATTTATAAGTAGTGTGTTAGGTGAGGGTATGTGAGATTTGGGGACCTCAATATGAAATTTCGCATCTTACATAGCCCATGCACAAAAAATTGCAACTTACATCATGCTTAGACAAGAAAATTCACATCACCTCCTTCTTAAAGTATAAAAACTGCAGTGCCTGATTCAGAGTGGGGGATGCGAGATTATGGAGGTTGCGAGATGACATTGGTGACACGATGCGATGCAAACGCGTATAGGGCAATGTGATGCGATGCGATGTGATGTGAGCGTGTACAGAGTGACGTAATTTTTTACATATGCTAATGAAAATGGGTGTAACTTTCAAACCATAAGGCTGTTTGGGACAAATGAGAGTTGTACTTAAAGCTAGTTCAAAAGGTTACAAGAATTATTGTGCAAAACACCATAATCCATGTTTTCATGCTCAAATGGGGTCATCTAAAGAGGCATCGAGCCATTTTTATTTTTGCGACATGATTTTGACCAAATTGCTTTGTGTTGCTGACGATGTTATTGACAGGTGATAACTTCGACCAAAAAGCATGTCAATAGTGATCAAAAGAGATAGAGCCGAAACTAGCATCAGGGAAGTGCGGCCAGATCCATCCCTGTAAATAGAGGAAAATGGGCACAACTTAACAAACTATATTTTCTTTTCACATTGTCCGCATCATAGATTTCCTTCTAAAACCTACATCGAAGTACGGATAGAGTTGAGGATAGAACTGCCGATTATAATTTGTGGACTTGTGCCTAGACTGTTGTATTCACATAGGATATCTATGACAGTAAATAAGATCTATCCTTGCGTAATTCGTAGGATAGGTATTTGTGACTTTACTGATAGTTGAAACGACTTAGTATATCACATAACATAGCACTACACCAAATTAGTGATTTTACAACACTTATATTTTTCAATTGCTAACACTTATAAGTGTTATAAGGTACCAACAGTTAAAAATGTTAGCATTTTCACTCAACAATCTTTTTAACCCATTGGTTTTGGGTCATAACGCAAATAAGTGTTACAAGAGAGGGTAAATTTGCATGTAATTGTTTAATTGTAGGGCTATTTCATATATTTTTATGTGTTTTCCTTATGACGCTTAAATACTCTGAAAAAACCAATCCGGCCGCAAAAATTCACAATTATCTAGGGTTTTTTGTAGCACTGCTCATATGACGATTTGGTGGCGATTATTCGATTTCGATCAACTAGGTTCTCCGCCAACAATGTGGTGTTTAACCATTCATCTGTGCCGACGATTTCAATTTCGATTTGAGCTCGTGGCAACAACATCTCCATCAACGATTCGTAGCATCAACTAAGGAAAAGATGAAATTTATGGAATCAATTAAGGTGAATGATGTTTCTGTACAACTGTACACTGTTAGTTATGGGGAACATGAGTTTTCATTATTATTTTTTATTGTACTATGTTGTTAAATTTGTAATAATACCTAACTAAGTTTAGATATAGTAAAAAAAAACTAGACAAATTCTTATGTTATTAAGTTCTGTGATATTTTCATCATTGTGATGCTATAGAGATTCTTAATCTGTAAGATTAAATTGAATCACTGTGTGATAAGCAAGGCCATCACTTGGTGGTCTCACTACAACAAAACTTGTCTTTGGTTACTTTAATTGGTTGCGTTTCAAAGCCATATGTAACCGTTGACCATCTCATAATAAAAAATTGAAACGCAGCTAATTTGATCCCACCAAAAATTTACCAAAATTTTATTAAACATTTCCGTGTCCGCCCAAATGTGATACTTTTTTCCCCTCTCAACAGGTACGATGAGAAAAAAAATCGCTTCTTCCAATCCTTGAGAACCCTCGTCTTCGTGCCCAAAATTTTTCTTCTTCCTCGTCTAAAATGCTTAAAATCGTCTTCCAATCCCTCAGAACCCTTATCTTTGTCCCCGAAATCACTCTTCTTCCTCGACCGAAATCCCCAAAATTAGACAGTTAAACCTTATTCTAATTCAGAGAGTTCAGGTGTTCATACTCATCAAGTGGAATTTTTTTACAGCTAGTACTTAATTTCTCCGTGTAAGGAGAAAAATTAGGTTCATCGCAGCTTTAGGAAACCGTGCTGATGGACTGTATATACAAAAGATGGCAAACGATGGATGATGAGATTTTTAGAGTTAAGGGGTGGAAAAATGTTTTTGCAGTTGATGATATTACTAATGTTTCTGTAGGTTTATCTTTGTATTTCATTTTTCCTACTTTCTTATCATTCTGTCTTCATGGGAACATTTTTCCATATATGCTAAAAAAAGTACAGAGCAGTTTTTTTAAAATTATTTTTGATGAAAGATTTAATTTTGCAAATATTGTATGATGGCTTAGTCTACATCATATATGAAATAAATTTGTAAACATTATCTGAATTGATGTTTATAAATTTTAAGCAATAAACCTTGATGTCAAGTAGTCATTTTCTATTTATCTTTCTAATGCACCATGTTATATGTTATTCCATTTGTACCAATTTTTATTTTTCAAAACAATAATTTTAGTAAATTTTTCTGGTATTCATAAACTAACATCCTCGATTGATCCAACAGTAATGCCTAATACTTAAATTCACGGATCATAAAGATAGACTCCCTTTTGTAAAGAAAATGACGCCTTAAGAAATGATTGGTATCCACTAGTTAATTATTAGATAGTAAGGATATAGTAAACTAAGAAAAATAAACAGAGTGAAAAAAAGGCTGTTCAATATCCATATATGTCTCGTTTGTAATAAAATCATGTATGTTTTAGCAACCTTAGTCACTTAGTTACAATAAGCTTATTGGATATGTAAACTAAATTATCGAAATGACAAAGAATGTCTGAATTGGTAAATAATCAACATATATTTGGTATAATATAGGGGTAGAAATTGGCATCAAGTTCGTGAATGTGAAGAAAATCTGGTTCATCTTTGAAGACTTCAAGAGGTTATTCTTGTGACAAAGTAAGTTGTTCTCTTAACTCTCAATTAAGTACCATATAATACATAAGTTTATAAATTTCGCCACTTAAATATGGTTGTTTTATATCTTCCACATTAGATCTATGTCTAATAAAAATAACAGAAATTTGGCTTTCTCTATAGGTAGTCAATGTTCATGGTTATAATAATAAGGTTCAAACATGTACTGCTTAACTTAAAATTTTATAGTTTATAACAACAAAGTGCGAATATGTACTTATCATAGTAAAGAATCTTTTTTATGGTTAGTGATCTACAAAGTGGGTGAAAACAGACATAATTAATAATACTGGTACAGGCTGTTTAATAATGACAATTTCAGTCACTATTGCAAGGTTTCTTAACAACGATAGTTGTTAACAAACAAACTTTTTCAAAAAGTTGCATATTTCAAACTACCTACGATCTTATAGGACCAAACCATCAATGGTTGGTATTCGTGAAAAACAACAATATAATGAATAAGTTAGATTTAGTAGATTAACGACAATGTTGTAGCATTGATGGCCAATAAGTGATGAGTGAAAAGACATAGATAATATGTATGTATTAAACAATAATGGTTTGAAGGAAAATATTTAGTCACTCTAGGCCAGTATATATGAGAGATAGTGAAAGATAACACACCTGAAAGTTAAGTAATTGTGAGTTCAAACTAAATACTTTTCGGTTTTTCAAGATAGTTGAAACTCAAACCCAGGCTATTTGGTTGTTGATTGGATTGCATTTGTATCTGGGAGAAAGGCTCGAGGATTCCTGTCATGATTTCAAAATCTCTCAAAAAGAGAAAGATAGTAGTGATCACTGTAATCAAATGCGTAGCATACTGAGAATCACTATAAGAATCTTGTCTCTATGCAAGTCGCCTCTCTCCCTTCATAATCTCATTTCATTTTCCTTTGCATTTTGCACTATGATTAGGGTGTTATCACCGAAAGGGAATTTCGATCAGTTTGGCTATAATTTCGTTTATGAAAGTCTGACGAGAGGTCATCCGATGGAGTGTAGTTAGTTGTAGAAGGTGTTCAGCATCGGCAATACTTAGATTGAGGTGCGGTGATATTTCTTGGTAAATCCCAGCCCAGAATAAATTGTGTAATCCTAATCTTTCGGCCATTTCCCTTCCTCGTTCGATGGATAAGCATTTCGCATAGGTTGATGGAATTGTCCATTCATTTAGTCTTCTCTGTTTGTCATTTCCATTTATGTTGTGTTTTAAGATTGCTTCCTTCGTGCAGTCTAAAGATTTGAGATTTGCAGCTTCAAGCCATCTGTCATCATTGCCTGATCGTTCATTTCCTGTCTTTCCAGCTGCCATTGTTTGGGTTAGTAACGGTTAAAAAAAATCAAGATTTAATTGATTCCAATCGAGAGAGAACATTTTAGTATGTTGTTCTTTAATAATCCACATCATTTTATTATTAGCGAAAGTCAGACATTCTTGTTTAGTATCTTTTAACACTTCTAAGTTTAAAATGGTTTTTTAGTCTATGTTATATCAGTAATAATTGCAAGCAATTGTGCTCATTGTGGATATATAAATCATATGATACTTGAATAATGGGTAAAAAATCAAGAAGTAATTCATTCCAATTAACTAAGTTGATACACAAAACTGAACTGCTTAACAAATAACATGTTTTTATATTATATGAATGAGAACACAAGGGAGTAGGGAATGCTACAAAGTGAACTGAATTTCCTAGTAAATATGCATTTGATCTGAAACTAGACGAATTGTGGGAGGTCTAAATTGCAAATGGAAACAGTTTCGAATCAACGTGAAACTGAACTGATTAATGACCTTTAAAAGTCAACTGAATGTCTGAATCTTAGTGTGCTGTGAACTGGCGTTGCTGAAGTGAAAGTGCATAGCATAGTGCAAAAACAATTGAAGAGAGATGTTAAACACGTGTCTGATACAAGACTAGATATATGTTGCTTATATGACATCAGCCATATGCATGGAATTGAAAAACAAATGTGATAGAGATGCTTAGTGCAGGATTGAATTTTCCTAAATGTGGAGGATAATATATTAGTTTGTTTTAAAAAATGCAGAACGAAGTTGCATCCATTGATGTCTGTTTTTTTAATTTATTTAAGTTGACATTTATATTTTTTTGTGTAATTTAAGTTGCGCATGCCTGATGAACCCTTCCTGTATAATCTTGGGTTCTCTGGTTCATGTTTGTAACTCCAATAGGTATTATCTTAAGTTATCTTGTACTCACTACTAAAAAAGTGGGCATATTCGACACTAATTTGTGTGCGTTGCATGAAAAGTGTGGTGAAAGCTATGATTCCTTTGAGCTTCTGCAACAGTATTCATATGTTGTTGCGTTATACGTGGATGCACTATTGCGGTGGGAATTTTAGTGTTTTGATGTGCAACACCAGTTAAAAGCATAGCATTACGTATATATAATCCAGCTCAGCGATCCGCGTTATCAACATATAAAAACCCCAACCGTAGATGAAAGATTAATCCAACGGTTCGAACCATCTATGGATCTGATAATCTTAATGTCAGCCATCATCCAACCATTGACAGCCATGTCATTTCATAATTTTGACGAAATTTTGGCGCGATCTTCTTCCTTCATGAAATCGTTTTCTTCTCTATCATCTAATCGATTTCCCCCCTTTATACTATTGACAAAAATTTAAACCTAAATTCACAAATTTAAACCTAATCATCTAATCGCTCCTCTCCTCAACAGCAAATTCTTTTTCGAAAAGGATGAAGCTTTGAAACGCTTTCTAGATTTGATTGCTTAGGGCGCGACATCGCCAGTTTTTTCCCTCAGGTTCAGTTTGTATAGCACTGTGAATTAGTTGCGCCTATTATAGATTGGATTACGAGTAATTAGTAATTTGTTCATTTGTTACATTTTGGAAAACCCATTCGCTTATGAGTAATTAGTTGCGCTTATTATTGATTTGGGATTTGGGATTATGCTGAAGTTTATTCGAAAATTATACCGAGCAAGAAAAAGACATTGGTTTATTGTAGAGGTCGAGCTAGTTAAGGAACGGGGACTGCGGTTAATTTGCACTGCTTGAGGTTCATACCTTACACCGGTGTTTAATTTGTATGCTTGAGGTTAATTTGCACTGCGGTGTGTTTGCACTGCGGTGTGTTTGCACTGGGGTTTTGTGATACACACAGTGCATACACGCACAAGTATACACGATTTTTTATTACAATACACATCATACACGTAGTGCATACACGCACAAGTATACACGCACACACAAGTATACACGCTCAAGTATACACGCACAAATATCATAAGGCAGCATCTGAAGGCACGCACAAGTATACACGCACAAGTATCATAAGTATACACGCTCAAGTATCATAAGTATACACGCTCAAGTATCATAAGTATACATGCACAAGTATCATAAGTATACACGCTCAAGTATCATAAGTATACACGCACAAGTATCATAAGGCAGCCATCTGAAGGCACGCACAAGTATACACGCTCAAGTATCATAAGTATACACGCACAAGTATACACGCTCAAGTATAAACGCATAAGTATACACGCATGCATAAGTATATATGCACGCTCAAGCAAGTTCCCGGTAAAAGATTAAAAAAATCACCAGCATTCACAAACATTCACTACCATTCAAGCCATTCACAAACATCCAAGCCAACATTCATCACCAACAGTCACAAACTTCCACAAACATTCAAGCTGACAACCATCACCAGCATTAATCACAACATTCACAAACATTCACAAAGTGTAACAACCCGCATTTTTCAGCGATATAATTAATTAATTTAATTATTTAAAGAGTGATTTAGGGAATTAAATGGTTGTTAAATTAAATAATATTGAATATTTAATTAATATAATAATAAAATAATATATTTGATTTCTGAAATAGTCAGAAATAGTGGAATTCACAAAATAGTATGAATTGGATCATTTGTGATATTTAATTCAGTTTAAAATTGAATCAGAATAACGAATATATTATTTGAACGACAGCTTGAACGTATAATTATAATATAATTATAATCAAGCTCGAAATGGCGCAACAGTTCGCTATTTGGTGATTTGAACTTCAACTGAATGTACATGATTCGTTTTTAATCTGATTTCTGTGAAACAAGAAACGTTAGGAGCTGGTGAAGTATATTTTTCTAGTGCAAGAGAAAAATCGGGATTTCATTGTGTAGATTTTGATTTATGTCCAAATAAAATTTTAGAAATGTCGCTATGGAATTCCTTTATAATTTATATCGATTTATTTATATTTTAAAATGGATTTTTAAATATCAATCGAATATCGATGTAACACTGGATTTGAAATATCGAGTTGTAAATCCCAGTGTAGTAGTATGATATTCTGTTGTGAATATATGTGATAATATTTATTATTAAATATTGAATTTAATTATTTTTAAATATATTTATGTATTTAAATGAGTTATTTAGAGCTTTAAAAATAGCCAGTTTTGCAAACGACCTCTGTTTTCGACAAAACTAATTTTGTTGAATCCGCAATATTAAATTACTGTTAGATTTCAATTTCCGTGATTTTTGAAGTCAGTGTGTAGCCGTACGGATTTTTAATGTGAAATACAGTCGATAAATTAACCTTTAAAAATACGTTGTGTGAGCAAATGAAGTCGGAATTCGACAAAACTAGTTTCTTTGGGTCCGCAATGTCGAATTGTAGCTGCATGCCCATTTTCGTGATTTTTGGGTATTATGTGTGATCATGAGGATTTCTAAACGACAAATGAAAGCAACGATTCATTAAAAACAAATATAAAAATCAAATAAAAAAATGAATAGACTATCCTATAAATACCCAAAAACTGTCATAACCCAAAACCACTTTATTCGGAGGTCAAAGAAAAAATCCGCCGCAACTTTCTCTCCTTCCAGTAAGTTATCTGATATTTGTAAATTCATAACAACTCAAATAAATTCCTATAAATCCTAATATATGTGTATTTGATCCCACACAAGAGTGCCCTTCAATTCCATGCCATTTGGATGTGTGCGACGCTGGGTTTGAGAAACTGAAAAAAAAATCGACAGCGAACCTAGGGTTCGTCGGCTATCGGAATCAATGCGGAAATCCGCGGTTTTGAGTTCGATTCTCGTCTTAGCACGTCGATTAGCAGTTGTTGGCAAGTTTTTGAGGAATTTCGAGATGAGAAATGTCGATCGAAGTGATGAGGGCACGGAAAACTTCTACCGACGGAATCAAATTCCTGAGCACGAGTTGGGAGTTATGGGTATAGGATGATGGAGAGAATGATGAGGAGAATTTTGGTGATATTGGTTTGATTTATAGGGGATTAAAAATGGAGTTTTGATTTTTTGATTGAAATGGGAATTTGGAGGAACTTGCGTTGGGATTTACTGGATTATGGTTTGAGAATCCTAGAAGAAGAAGACATAGCGTGTGGATGGGCTTAGAGTAGTTGGGCCAACGTGAAGAGGGGTGAGCCCATTGAAATAATAATAAATAGTTAATGATTTAAATGCTTAGTTAAATTGTAAAATGCATAACTTATGCATACGATATCGGTTTTCAGCAAAACAAGATCCGTTGGGATCGTACGGACGTCAGCTATAATATGAAACTGACTGGGAGTGGATCGAAGCTCATTACAATTTATTGCAAAATAAATTGTCCATCTAAATCAAGCGATGGTTATAGTTATTAACGATGATCGTCCAATGTGAGTAAACTCACTAACACTTCTCAGATATATTTTTCTAAAGTATTTTTAGAAATGATAAATGATGGTTGTTTACTATATGTTGGCTGTTTGGTTGAACTGCTAGTCAGTTGATTGAAAATATAGATAACGATATAGATGTAAATCGTTAATCAAATATTGATTCTGTTTAGCAGAATATTTCATAGTGAAATGAAATTAATGTTAATTTTATTGTTTAACATCTGTGGATGCAGGGAAACAGATCGGAGGGATCCAACTGGGTTCCTCAACATTTATTTTAATGTTTTCCATATATTATGTTATATGATGCGATATGAAATCTGTTGTTGATTTTGTATGGTTGAATGATACCGATCATTGTTATATGGTATGTTAAATACCATAAGGGATACTGGAATGTTAAAAAGGAAAATTTCAATGTAATATTGAGCAAGAAATATTTATAAAATCAAAAGATTTTATAAAAAGAAAATATTTATTTAGAAAATAAATGGATTTAAAAGGAATACTTATTTGTAAATCAAATAGATAGAACTAAAAAGAAATATTTGTAAACTTTTTACAAATAGAATGGAAAGGGATATTTATTTGAAAAATAAATAGAATAGGAAGAAGAAATATTTGTAAAATAAATAGAAAAGGGAATAGTTAGATTATAAAAAGAATTACTTATAAAATAAATAGATTTTATAAATAGAAAATATTTTATAGAATAAATCGAATTATCAAAAAGGAGAATTTTACATTTGAAAGGTTTAGACCCGTGCTTCAGACACGGGTATAACGTGTTATGGATTTGAAGCAAAGTTTTTAAATAGAATATATTCTGACCGATAGATTGAGAAGAATAATTTATAAATAATATTTTATAAATTAAATGAAATGTTTATCATTGGATAAATAGAAAATATAAGTCAGGACTTATATAGAGAAGTAAAAATCGATTTCAACATTGTTATTTAAACTGAATAAACGTAGAGTGAATCAAAGGAGTTAATCAGTTAGAGTTAATTAGATAGAGTTAATCGAATTAGAATTTATTGAATATTAGTTATTCAATTAGAGTTGATCGAATATAATTATTTGAGATAGAGTTAGTCAAACATAGTTATTAGGATGTGTTGCCATTTCATACGACTGCTAGCGTAATTCGCAGGGCTGCAGATAGCCTATGGCGGTCGGATGTTTCCTGAGGGAATCAGGCGTAACCATTGTGATCACTGCGATATAAAGTCAGGCGAATGGAGTTAAATCGAATATTAGCCATTTGAAATAAAGTTTAAAACAGACATTGTTATTCGAATATAAGTAAATCGAATAATAGTTATTCGATAGGAATTAAATAAGTTGAGTTAATCAAGTAAGTTAATCAAGTTGAGTTAATCGAGTTGAGTTAGTCAAGATGAGTTAATCAAACCGAGCTAATCCAAATGAGTTAATCCAAAGGAGTTATTCGAACTAGTTTATTCGAATAGAATTAAAGGAGTTAATCGAATATAGTTCATTCGAAAGTAGATTAATCGAATGCAAATCATTCGTAGAAAGTTAATCGAATGTAAATCATTCGAAGAGAGATTATCGAATATAGTTATTCGAAGAAAGAGTTATCGAATATTGTTTATTCGAAAAGGAGTTATCGAATAGAGAGTATTCGAAAAGGAGAATTATACGTTGAATTCGATTATATCGAATTCAGGGAAAGTAATATTTACTTTCCATTTTTATCAAGATTTACTTACTTATTAAAAGATTAGTTGTTTAGTTATTTAGTTAAATTAAGGAATAAAAGTTATATTTTGAAAATAGATATTTAGGAAGAAGGGATTATAACCTTATAGTTATAATCAATGTTTTAAAATAAAGAAGTAGGTTCGTAAATAGAATCCGAGAGTTAGGTAAGGAAGTTTGTTAAAGATTTGAAAGCTGAACTTTGTCTATTTCGAAGTTAGAAATGTTGTTCAGTTAATGTCTGAGAGGTAGTTATACCCCAACTTGATTGACTTCGTTTTTAACTAAGAAATGGTTAAAGTTCAATAGTGAAGATTGATTTAGTGAATTTAGTTAATGAGTGTAATGGTTTAAATTGGCTTAGTGATGTTTATTTAACAACCATTTTAAATCAAATGAATAAATTTTGGAAACATTTTCCAAATATAATCAGAGATATTTTCTAATTATAGAAAATGAAATGTTGATGAGAAAGAATACTGGAATGACAGTAATACGTGAAACAAAGATGGAAATGTTTTCCAATGATTGATGACGTATATTTCATAAATTTAGGGAATAAGAGATGTTGAGTATATAGAAATGGGAAACGAATGAATTAATGATAAATTAAATTAAAAGGATGAATGTTGAATGTCGATTGATTGATAGAATTTCCATCCGGAAATAATATCGTTGGTTGTACACCGATTTTTCTTTGATAGTTAAATCACCGACTATCGAAGTTTTTGACCATTTTATCGTCATCAATATAGAGAGACCGGGATCAGATATATTATCTAAAAAGCACTCTGTATGGACATTAGCGTGGCGATCAAATATTGAAGACGGAGTTATGTAAGGGCTATCCTGCTTGCAGAATAGTGCCTTCGCTTTATCCAGTCCCGGGACAAACGTGAATGGATGTCCGATAGAGTATATCTAACGGATCGCGTAAGTTGATCTCTTCATACGTACTTACGTTTGGTGGCAGAGGAATTCATTTCTCTTAGCTTTATACCCGTTGTAATTTTGAGGAAATCAATTTGTGATTTGGTGGGTATGACGATGTAGCATTCAAAGTAAATGAATGTATGATCTGTCAAAGATACGTTATGACCTCAAGCCTCCTCAGCCGGGAAATGACAGAAATCGGGCAGGCAGCATGGCTAAGTGGGTCGCTCCCATTAGGGTGTATATCACCTATCTAGAGAAAATCCAATTTATTCTTTTATCTATTATCGATGTTGTCCCTTTTCGGGAAATGGTTGGGTAGCTCCCAACCGTTGGTGATATATATTCGATACACTCAAGAGAAATGAGTGGTACGTGTGGGCCAGGTTGCAAGATGTTCTTGTTGAACCCAGTGTATTTGCCTCTAGAGATACACTATCGGCAGGTGGTCCCATACCTTGTCATAGTTGGAATCCAATCTCCAATAAGCGCCTGCGGTTTTGTTTGTATACTATATGTGGAACGTGAGATGCAAGCGTTCTGCTAGATTCTAATTACTTGTGATTAGACATTATTATAATATCAGAGGAGCATTGATTTCCAAAAGTGTTTTGGTTATCGTAAGGTAAAAACCATCCGTGTTTATGTGTGGATTGGTCTTACGATTATCTTTCTTTTGAAAAGTTAAACCAAATGGTTTGAGTTTACTCACACCAGTCCCATGACTGACCCAGAGTTTATTTTGTTTTGTTTCCCCCCTAAACTCTTGGGTGCCCAAATTTGTACGGGCAGTCAAGTAATTCAGGTCTTTATAGATATACTTGGAGGAGCTTGAAGCAGGAGGCTTCTGGATTATATAGCTATTGTTATTTCCGATGTGTGTAAGTGTTGTACTCTGATAATGTTATTGTATATATATACTGTTTTATTTCAAAGTTATGTTATAATATATTTCATTCGTTCCACTGTGAGATTCGTATTACTCTGATTTTGTTCTGTGGTGATTTTCTTCTTCCTCTTCTATTCTAACTTTCTATCTTATCTTCTCTCACCCTCTAACTTCTTTCTATAAATGATCAGGTATTTCCGATGTTCGAATAGTCAACGTGGCAGTTTTGTGTTGATTTTCGGAGTCGAAAATCCCAGTTCGTTACAGTGGTATCAGAGCTGAAGGTTAAGTGATTACCTTGGCTCTGTGGCGTGAATCAGTAGAGATGGGGTTAGTAATGCCTTGATTGAGTTGAGTGTATATATACGAGTGAACATATTTGTAGATTCTATAAAAAATGTTTATATTGTGGAGATTTATTGGTTGAGTAGTTTGTGAATTCTGGTCGATCAGTTTGATCCACTGTATCGATAGGGGCTACCAAACACTCGAATACGATGAACCGACACAGTATGTTTTGGAAAAGGGTAAATGAAATAATTTTACCCAATATATATTTTGATATAAAAGAAGGGCATATGTTGGAATTATTATCATATATTGGACGTGTTGGTTGATTATTATTGAAAATGGTTATATAAATAACCAATTTGAGTTCGTATAATATAAAAGCAGATTAATTAAATCTAAATTAAATCAGAATTGGAACTAAAATTCTGAAATTGGGGAAAAAATGTTTGAAAGTGGATTTGAGTTAAGTATAAGAAATCTTAAGATCCTGGGAGATTTTAATTTGTTTACAAGAATCGTGAATGATATTTTTAAAAAAAAATCAAAATGAAATTGTTTAAAAATGGTTTTTAGAGTGATATAGTATTGAACTCACTTTGATAACTGGAAAATAACTCAGATGATGCTGGCCACATCATCAGTGTTCATTTTCGAGTCCTAAGTGACAGATTACTACCAAGATTTTGTGTTGAATTGTTTTGAGGAAAACAAGTTGTTTTGAATCTCGAAAAGTGAATATTTGATTTTTGTGAAAAGCAAAGTTATTTAAAACTCTTAGGAAAAGATCGTCTGAATTAAAAACAAATTAAAGCAAATATGAATTGAAATCAATTAACTGGAAATTTAATTGGAATATAATATATCAAGTGGGATCATTTTGAATTGTGAGATAGAATCTGAAATGGTATTTGATTGACGAGTTAGGAGTTCGGAATCGAGAATGAAACTTTAGTTTGAAATGGTAATTGGCTTGTTTAAGCGAATAGCTGTGTTGAGAATAAATTGATCAGAGATTGATTGGGATTACTTTGGTAAATGCTGAATTGGCAGCAGAATAAAAGGATTTAGTGATATGCCCGAAAAAAGGTACATGTTTAAGTTTCCATGTGAGGTTTTATGTGCCGAATCGGCAAGCCGCTTGGCTATTTGATTTTCTTTTGGATTGGAAAGGGCCTAGAGAGGCGAGTTGGGGATTGAACTATTGACCGGTACAAAGGAGGTGCTGGCGAAATTTTTCGAAAATTTCGGGTGTTAGAAAATTTTCATAATTTTTGAAAATTTTCGTATATATAAATAAATGAATATTTTAATTGAAATTAAATTGGTTCAGTTGAAATTGAGGTTGGTAAGTGAAACAAATAAATTTGTACTAGTCAATAGGGTTTGTTCACTACCTTAGCAATTTCGAGGACAAAATTATTTTAAGGGATGAAGAATGTAACGACCCGCATTTTTCAGCGATATAATTAATTTATTTAATTACTTAAATAGTGATTTAGGGAATTAAATGGATGTTAAATTAAATAATATTGAATATTTAATTAATATAATAATATATTTGATTTCTGAAATAGTCAGAAATAGTGGAATTCACAAAATAGTGTGAACTGGATCATTTGTGATACTTAATTCAGTTTAAAATTGAATCAGAATAACGAATATATTATTTGAACGTATAACTATAATATAATTATAATCGAGCTCGAAATAGCACGGCAGTTCGCTATTTGGCGATTTGAACTTCAACTGAATGTACACGATTCGTTTTAAATCGGATTTCTATGAAACAAGAAACGTTAGGAGTTGGTGAAGTATATTTTTCTAGTGGAAGGGAAAAATCGAGATTTCATTGTGTAGATTTTGATTTATGTCCAAATAAAATTTTAGAAAAGTCGCTATGGAATTCCTTTATAATTTATATCGATTTGTTTATATTTTAAAATGGATGTAGCACTGGATTTGAAATGTCGAGTTGTAAATCCCAGTGTAGCAGTATGATATTCTGTTGTGAATATATGCGATAATATTTATTATTAAATATTAAATTTAATTATTTTTAAATATATTTATATATTTAAATGGGTTATTTAGAGCTTTAAAAATAGCCAGTTTTGCAAACGATCACTGTTTTCGACGAAACTAATTTTGTTGGATCCGCAATATTAAATTATTGTTAGATTTCAATTTTCGTGATTTTTGAAGGCAGTATGTGGCCGTACGGATTTTTAATGTGAAATACAATCGAAAAATTAACCTTTAAAAATACGCTGTGTGAGCAAACGAAGTTTGAATTCGACGAATCTAGTTTCGTTGGGTCCGCAATGTCGAATTGTAGCTGCATGCCCATTTTCGTGATTTTTGGGCATTGTGTGTGATCACGAGGATTTTTAAACGACAAATGAAAGCAATGATTCATTAAAAACAAACATAAAAATCGAAAAAAAAAATGAATAAACTAGCCTATAAATACCCAAAAACTGTCGTAACCCTAAACCACTTTATTTGGAGGTCAAAGAAAAAATACGCCGCAACTTTCTCTCCTTCCAGTAAATTATCCGATCTTTGTAAATTCATAACAACTCAAATAAATTCCTATAAATCCTAATATATGTGTATTTGAACCCACACAAGAGTGCCCTTTAATTCCATGCCATTTGGAGGTGTGCGACGCTGGGTTTGAGAAACTAGAAAAAAATCGATAGTGAACCTAGGGTTCATCAACTACGGGAATCAATGCGGAAATCCGCGGTTTCGAGTTCGATTCTGGTCTTAGCACGTCGGTTAGCAGTTGTTGGCAAGCTTTTGAGGAATTTCGAGATGAGAAATGTCAATTGAAGTGATGAGGGCACGGAAAACCACTACCGACGGAATCAAATTCCTGAGCGCGATTTAGGAGTTATGGGTATAGGATGATGGAGAGAATGATGAGGAGAGTTTTGGTGATATTGGTTTGATTTATAGGGGATTAAAAATGGAGTTTTGATTTTTTGATTGAAATGGGAATTTTGGAGGAACTTGCATTGGGATTTACTGGAGTACGGTTTGAAAATCCTAGAAGAAGAAGACATAGCTTGTGGATAGGCTTAGAGCAGTTGGGCCAACGTGAAGAGGGGTGAGCCCATTGAAATAAGAATAAATAGTTAATAATTTAAATGCTTAGTTAAATTGTAAAATGCATAACTTATGCATACGATATCGGTTTTCAACGAAACAAGATCCGTTGGGATGGTACGGACGTCAGCTACAATATGAAACTGACGGGAGTGGATCGAAGCTCGTTACAATTTATTGCAAAATAAATTGTCCGTCTGAATCAAGCGATGGTTATCATTTTGTCCAATGTGAGTAAACTCACTAACTCTTCTCAGTTATATTTTTCTAAAGTATTTTTAGAAATGATAAATGATGGTTGTTTGCTATGTGTTGGCTGTTTGGTTGAACTACTAGTCAGTTGATTGAAAATATAGATAATGATATAGATATAAATCGTTAATCAAATATTGATTCTGTTTAGCAGAATATTTCATAGTGAAATGAAATTGATGTTAATTTTATTGTTTAACATCTGTGGATGCAGGGAAACAGGTCGGAGGGATCCAACTGGGTTCCTCAACATTTATTTTAATGTTTTCCATATATTATGTTATATGATGTGATATGAAATCTGTTGTTGATTTTGTATGATTGAATGATACAGATCATTGTTATATGGTATGTTAAATACCATAAGGGATAGTGGAATGTTAAAAAGGAAATTTTCAATGTTATATTGAAAAAGAAATATTTATAAAATCAAAAGATATTATAAAAAGAAAATATTTATTCAGAAATAAATGGATTTAAAAGAATACTTATTTTTAAATCAAATAGATAGAATTGAAAAGAAATATTTGTAAACTTTTTACAAATAGAATTGAAAAGGGATATTTATTTGAAAAATAAATAGAATAGGAAGAAGAAATATTTGTAAAATATATAGAAAAGGGAATAATTAGATTATAAAAGGAATTACTTATAAAATAAATAGATTTTATAAATAGTAAATATTTTATAGAATAAATAGAATTATCAAAAAGGAGAATTTTACATATGAAAGGTTTAGACCCGTGCTTCGCACATGGGCATAACGTGTTATGGATTTAAAGCAAAGTTTTTAAATAGAATATATTCTGACCGATAGATTGAGAAGAATAATTTATAAATAATATTTTATAAATTAAATGAAATGTTTATCATTGGATAAATAGAATACATAAGTCAGGACTTATATAGAGAAGTAAGAATCGATTTCAACATCGACATTTAAACTAAATAAAGGTAGAGTGAATCAAAGGAGTTAATCAGTTAGAGTTAATTAGATAGAGTTAATCGAATTAGAATTTATTGAATATTAGTTATTCAATTAGAGTTGATCGAATATAATTATCTGAGATAGAGTTAGTCAAACATAGTTATTTAGGATGTGTTGCCATTTCGTACGACTGCTAGCGTAATTCGCAGGGCTGCAGATAGCCTATGGCGGTCAGATGTTTCCTGAGGGAATCAGGCGTAACCATTGTGATCGCTGCGATCTAGAGTTTGGCGAATGGAGTTAAATCGAATATTAGCCATTCGAAATAAAGTTTAAAACAGACATAGTTATCTGAATATAAGTAAATCGAATATTAGTTTTTCGACAGGAATTAAATAAGTTGAGTTAATCAAGTAAGTTAATCAAGTTGAGTTAATCGAGTTGAGTTAGTCAAGACGAGTTAATCAAACCGAGTTAATCAAAATGAGTTAATCCAAAGGAGTTATTCGAAATAGTTTATTCTAATAGAATTAAAGGATTTAATCGAATATAGTTAATTCGAAAGGAGATTAATCGAATGCAAATCATTCGTAGAAAGTTAATCGAATGTATATCATTCGAAGAGAGATTATCGATATAGTTATTCGAAGAAAGAGTTATCGAATATAGTTTGTTCGAAAAGGAGTTATCGAATAGAGAGTATTCGAAAAGGAGAATTATTTGTTGAATTCGATTATATCGAATTCAGGGAAAGTAATATTTACTTTCCATTTTTATCAAGATTTACTTACTTATTAATGATTAGTAGTTTAGTTATTTAGTTAAATTAAGGAATAAAAGTTATATTTTGAAAATAGATATTTAGGAAGAAGTGATTATAATGTTATAGTTATAATCAATGTTTTAAAATAAAGAAGTGGGTTCGTAAATAGAATCCGAGAGTTACGTAAGGAAGATTGTTAAAGATTTGAAAGGTGAACTTTGTCTATTTCGAAGTTAGAAATGTTGTTCAGTTATGGTCTGAGAGGTAGTTATAACCCAACTTGATTGACTTCGTTTTTAACTAAGAAATGGTTAAAGTTCAATAGTGAAGATTGAATTAGTGAATTTAGATAATGAGTGTAATGGTTTAAAATGGCTAGGTGATGTTTATTTAACATCTGTTTTAAATCAAATGAATAAATTTTGGAAACATTCTCCAAATATAATCAGAGATACTTTCTAATTATAAAAAATGAAATGTTGATGAGAAAGAATACTAGAATGACAGTAATATGTGAAACAGAGATGGAAATGTTTTCCATTGATTAATGACGTATATTTCATAAATTTAGGGAATAAGAGATGTTGAGTATATAGAAATGGGAAACGAATGAATTAATGATAAATTAAATTAAAAGGATGAATGTTGAATGTTGATTGATCGATAGAATTTCCATCCGAAAATAATATCGTTGGTTGTACAGCTATTTTTCTTTGATAGTTAAATCACCGACTATCGAAGTTTTTGACCATTTTATCGTCGTCAATATAGAGAGACCGGGATCAGATATATTATCTGAAAACCACTCTGTAAGGACGTTAGCGTGGCGATCAAATATTGAAGACGGAGTTATGCAAGGGCTATCCTGTTTGCAGAATAGTGCCTTCGGTTTGTCCAGTCCCAGGACAAACGTGAATGGATGAATGTCCGACAGAGTATATCTAATGGATCGCGTAAGTTGATCCCTTCAAACTTGCTTACGTTTGGTGGTGGAGGAATTCGTTTCTCTTAGCTTTATACCCGTGGTATTTTTGATGAAATCAATTTGTGATTTGGCGGGTATGACGATGTGGCATTCAAAGTAAATGAATGTATGATCTGTCAAAGATACGTTATGACCTCAAGCCTCCTCAACCAGGAAATGACAGAAATCGGGCAGGTAGCATGGCTAAGTGGGTCGCTCCTATTAGGGTGTATATCACCTATCTAGAGAAAATCCAATTTATTCTTTTATCTATTATCGATGCTGTCCCTTTTCGGGAAATGGTAGGGTAGCTCCCAACCGTTGGTGATATACATTCGATACACTCAAGAGAAATGAGTGGTCGGTCATGTGTGGGCCGGGTTGCAAGATGTTCTTGTTGAACCCAGTGTATTTGCCTCTAGAGATACACTATCGGCAGGTGGTCCCATACCTTGTCATAGTTGGAATCAAATCTCAAATAAGCGCCCGCGGTTTTGTTTGTATACTATATATGTGGAACGTGAGGTGCAAGCGTTCTGCTAGATTCTAATTACTTGTGATTAGACATTATTATAATATTAGAGGAGCATTGATTTCCAAAAGTGTTTTGGTTATCGTAAGGTAAAAACCATCCATGTTTATGTGTGGATTGGTCTTACGATTATCTTTTCTTTTGAAAATGGTTTTGAAAAGTTAAACCAAATGATTTGAGTTTACTCACACCAGTCCCATGACTGACCCAAAGTTTATTTTGTTTTGTTTCCCCCCTAAACTCTTGGGTGCCCAAATTTGTACGGGCAGTCAAGTAGTTCAGGTCTTTACAGATATACTTGGAGGAGACTGAAGCAGGAGGCTTCTGGATTATATAGCTATTGTTATTTCCGCTGTGTGTAAGTGTTGTACTCTGATAATGTTATTGTATATATATACAATTTTATTTCAAAGTTATGTTATAATATATTTCATTCGTTCCGTTGTGAGATTCATATTACTCTGATTTTATTCTGTGGTGATTTTCTGCTTCCTCTTCTATTCTAACTTTCTATCTTATCTTCTCTCACCCTCTAACTTCTTTCTATAAATGATCATGTATTTTCGATGTTCGAATAGTCAACATGGCAGTTTTGTGTTGATTTTCGGAGTCGAAAATCCCAGTTCGTTACATATAGTTTCACAAATATTCATAAACTTTCAAGCCAAAAATCATTACCAGCAGAAAAAAATCAACATTCGCAAACATCAGCACTAGCATCATCGCCAGTCATCACCAGCATCATCACCAGTATCCACACCAGCATCAGCACCAGCATCTTCTTCTTTTTCTTCAAAGTCAGTGTCCATGTCAGAGTCATTGTCCATGTCAGAGGCATTGTCTATGTCAGAGTGACTGAAAGGGATTACATGATCATTGATATATTCCAATTAGCACCTCATATAAACGATCATAGTTTTAAGAAGAAATGATTACTTCTAGATAAGATAATCCACTTGTGATAATGTGTTGTTTTATTCTAATGTTGGTATAGCTACTTTCTAGTTGAATGTCGGTCATCTGGTTGTGTCTCATTATATGGTCACAATCAAATAAGAAAAGGTTTACTTTATATTTATATACTTCACACAAATTCTCGGCTGGGGGTTGTGGTACTCCCAAAAAAATGGTATGACATTTGAAATATTATGTTAAGTGATGATAAATATAGTGGGTTAAATCGAATGCTAATAATGCATATATTTTCCATCTGTAGATGCTAATAATGATGTATGTATGTGAGTGTGTGCATGTGTGGTTGTGTCTCATTGTATGTATGTATGTTAAGGATAGAGCATAGTTGAATGAACACTTTATGAGTGTGTTCTTTGGCAAATTTACCTCGATTGGCCAAACATACTGTGGATTAACTAAAAGAAACTGGGGATGGAAGTAAAATTTACCTATGATCACAAAAAAAACGTATCATCGGTAGCTCCCTATTGCCCACAAACAGAAGTTCAGGCCTTGTAAGAGGATGAGCATGGGTACAGCGCTGAACCCTAATGAGGTAAACCTTGTTGTCGAATCGAGCAGCAAAAGTATTCTCCAAGCCAATGCCTTCATAAAATTCCATTTTCAGGTATAATGATCTATGGTCAATTCGAGACTAAGGACAGTCGTCAATTTCACGCACATTTCCCATTGGCATCATTAATTCTTTAATTGCACGAACATTTTTCTTCAGGAACTCGGGAAAGCCAACAACTCTAGCCCATGATTCTGCCTCGAACGCTAGTTTAGGCTCAAATTCTTCATTAGACCATTGTTGCACATAAAAAGCACTTCCACGTTTTGTAAAAAGTTTCAACATTAGCACATGATCAAGCTTATTGTAAGATGGGCATGTTATTAGAAAAGAGTTATTGGGTATAACCCGTATAGGCCACTCACTATGCTCCAGAGTATGCCTAAGCGTGAGTTGGACAAATTTGTAACTCAAATGTCCTGTAAGAACAGTGGCAGTGATGCATATTGAAGAGTCTTCCATTGTTTTTTTTTTTTTAAACTTTTGACGATGGAGGTTTGTTTAATTAGGAGTTGAAGATGTAGATGACAATATGGTTCTGAAGCTTGAAAGGATATGAAGTGACACACTGAACGTGGCAGGAATATGCGAATTGACAACTTTCTGCTCAGAAGACGAAGCATACTGAGATTACTTGGTAGCTGGCATGAGTGACCAATCGCCAATGGTCAATAAGTCCACTGTAATAATTGTGTTTATAACATTTTGTTAAGAAGGCCAATGACCATTCGATTCCACCACTTAGCAAATAACTTGTTATCATTTCAAGTGCTTAGTTAATTCTGGAAGGCAGAGGGATACATTTTTCACATGTGACACACATATTTATAGGTAAATACATATATATTTCCTATTGCAATTGGATTGCTGCATATATATGATTCATATATATAAATGAGTAATACATTTTGCAGATGTGGACACATGTGTACATGTTCAAAATGCGCTAATGAATTGGCCAGGAATGGAGGAATGGCCAGGAATGGAGCTTACTGTATACAATGAAGAAAACTGTGTAGCTGATTTTTGAGTTCTGATATTTGGATAATTAAAACAATTGCTTTAGATGAGTTTCTTGTACAAAGACTGTATTGCAAAATTTTGAATTAAAGCATTGTATTTGCTATCTTCTACTGTTGCGTTAACTTTTATTGATATTGCATTTCATGATAATGTTGTTGCATTACATATTGCAGTGGTGTTGCATTACATATTGTAGTGGTGTTGCATTACATATTGCAGTGGGGTCTCACGTGGACCCCACGTCTGACGTGGATAGATGACGTGGCATGTGCCACGTTGGCAGCTGACATGGAGAGATGACGTGCCATGTGACACGTAGACAGCTGACGTGGCCCCACGGGAAGACAGGCCCTAACTAATACTTAAGGCAACGCTGAATAATGTTGCATTACGTGCAAATAGTGTTGCATTACGAGTATAATGCAACACTTTCTTTCCGTGGCAATAGATGGGCAAAAGCATTGCCTTAGAGGGCTAAGGCAACGGCCGCACATGCCACGAGTCTCTGGTGTTTCCTATTTGAAAAAAGGGGCTACGACAATGCTTTTTCAATATAAGGCCACATTAAATTAGCATCGAATTTGCCCACTTTTGTAGTAGTGGCTACGTGAAACTAAATTATTACTTAATTTTTGGGTAGCTCATGGTTCTTTTGTTAATGGGACATGGCTTGATCCTTTCCAACAGTGATGATGCTTCTGCGTATTTTTCTGTATGTTAATATACTCATCACACAACATGTTTATGTCAGTCTATTCAACCATTCTTTTGTCAAATATATATGAAATCACAAAGTATATACGCAATAGATAAGCTTAGCCATGTGAGCTGGAGGGATATATATATATATATATATATATATATATATATATATATGTATGTATATATATATATATGCAATTAAACAACTCTAAATCCACTTTGGGCATCAGGTGATTTGTCTGTTTTGTGGATAGGCACAGCTGGGTTTGAAATCACGTAGATTTTCATCTTTATAGTTGGTCATTTGATCGCGATCTGTTTGGATGGTTAGGGAGGGTCGACGATGGTGTAAAGAAGTTTGATCGATGATGGTCCAGGAGTAGCTTCTGGTTTCATACCTGGAGTTTCAGTGGAATAATACATTGAAGACAATAGTCAGTGGAAAAAGCATGTAAAAACCTGCAAAAGTGTAAATAAATTGATTGATTGATATAGGGAGATACACGAATATAATGGATATGAATGTAGGGCTGGGTAGTTCAGTCGACGATGGTCCAGGAGTAGCTTCTGGTTTCATACCTGGAGTTTCAGTAGAATAATACATCGAAGACAATAGTCAGCGGAAAAAGCATGTAAAAACCTGCAAAAGTATAAATAAATTGATTGACTAATACAGGGAGATACACGAATATAATGGATATGAATGAAGGGCTGGGTAGTTTCATTGCCTGTTATTGCCGAATGTTGTGTCTGTTATTGCTGAGAAGTCGATGCTTGGTGTTATATACGAGCGAGGTCTAATTGGAGTCTATCATGATTGGTATGGATTAGGACTTAACAATCAGTAATTTTTCATAAATGGCACTTCCATAAGTAAGCATATTAATTACAAGAATTCAAGTTCATTATGCCTCCCCATGAAGACTTTCTGCCATGAATAACATGACTTGCTTACCTTTTTTTTTACTGTGATTGTAATTTGATTCGGGTGTGAAGCATTCTCTACATACCCATGGACCTATGATCTCATCCATGTTAATGGTGTTTTTATACAGGAACAAGTAAGTTGCTAATGTTTTAGTCATATCATGCTTTTTATTGGACATTTTATACACATAATCAAGCATGCATTTGTGTACAGATGTGAAATAGAGGACATTCTTTTAGAGATGGACAAAATTTTAAGGCCAGAAGGGGCAGTTATATTCAGAGACGAAGTTGACATTCTGGTGAAAGTGATGTCACAAGGTATACGGACATATCAGGGGGAAGGAGGTACTACTGTTCCAAGTCAGAGCGTGTGTTAGTATATTACGTTTCTCTTGGTATTGATGTTTTTTAACATATATATAACTTGGCTGCATCCAAGGCATGCTCAGTAGGTTAAAGAGCACATTCATTATTGCATTTTCATTCTCTATTAGCCGTATTCCTAGCCACTTTTTGTCTCGACAAAATCTATAGCTGGGTCTTAGGTATTTGGGCCATGCAAGTACAAGTATGTATTGATTATTTTCCACCCTTTTTTTGTTGCGCAATAAAATCTATAGTTGGGTCTTAGGTCTGCTATAGGTCTATAACTGGGTCTCAACAAAATATATAGCTGGGTCGCAACAAAATATACAGCTGAGTCTTAGTTATGTGCTGACAAAGATGTATTAACTCGAGAACCAAAATGGTTTTGCATGTGCATTTTCTATTTTTGTAGCATCTGATGGTGAAGTAAAGAAATGGAAGAAACAGATGTCGCTTCAGTTGAAGCTAAAATTTCCAAATATAGAAAAGCAAACGTTGAACGCATATCTGATGTTGAAGCTCATAAGGTACATGCTTCCTCGTAAACCTTGGTTCATATGGCTGTATCTGCCTTTTGTTGTACTTTAACATTGATAATACACACCGAAGAATGTTGTCAAAGTGTTTGAATGCTAGCAAATGATTTCTATATATAGCCACTAAATGTTGAAATCCCGCAAAAATTGTTTAATATCACAAAAAAGTAATTAATTATTTTAAAAATTAACAAGTTTATAATAATAATGATAAAATATAAACCAAATTAACTGAGTTTTATAAAAATCAAATGAACTTATAATAGTAATACCCAAAATTTAAATATTTTTTTTAAATAATAATAATAAATATATTAATTAAACTTTATGAAAACCAACTAAAATTTATAATAATAGTGAAGTGAGCCTTCTATCCACAAGGATCTGCATTATGCAATTATTAAACCCAATTGAAAACATTGCCTGCTTCACATTACCCACAAGAGCCTTCATGATTCTTGATAGGAAAATTTGCATCTTTATACCAGTATTTTGGTGCTTCACATTACCCACAGTTGAAAACTTGTATCTTCATAATTCGTTTGTTTCTTGTTTTGTAGATGGATGCATAGGAACACCATATTTTAAATGCACCGTATCCATCGTCATAATGTACAATATTGTTTGAATGTTATTTGATATTCAACTTAATTATTTATGTGTTTGATTTAATAACAATCAATTAACATTGTTTGAATGTTATTTGATAATTCATGACAGATACTTATTGTTGATTAATGAATGTGTTTACAGGTAATTAGCTTTTTCGGACTAAAGACCATCACCAACCATGGACACGTGACTTCAATTGTTATATGAATTATGATATTAGTCGGTACTTAAGTAAAACTCTTTGAGAATGCTTGTGGTATGTGAACTTGCTCATTTTGTCAAATAACTATTATATAAATGGAAATGGATAGTACTTATGTAATTAATGTGTTTTCAATTACTTGAATATGATGATTATATGATTGGTTGATTGTTGGTTTGAATGTGATAATTATACGATTGTTGCTGATTTTGGTATGACTATTATAAAGCTGGTTACTGTAAATAATGTAAACCATTAATAGTATATAGTAGCATTTGAAAAATACTACAAAACAATCATTACGTTTCGGCAGCGTTTCTGAAATGCTACTGAAGGAAACGTAAAATATTATCTGAATTTATAGTGGCATAAAATAAATGCAACGAAAAGTTTTTAAATACATAAAATAAACGCTATGGAAAATCAAAGAAAAAGACCAAGCACAAACGCAACTAAAAAATGTTTGTTTTGGTTGGATTTTTTAAACGCTACAGAAAATATTTTGTTGCTTATGTTTGGCAGCGTTTTTCAAAATGCAACAAAAAAAACAGACATTTTGTTGTAGGACCTACAGTAGCGTTCTTTAAAACGCTACCAAAGGCTTTGGTACCATTTTTTAGATGCTACCAAAGGTCATTTCTGGTGTAGTGTCTGGTATAGTTAATTAGAGCTTTTGATTATCAAAGTGTTTGTAATTTAAGAGTTTGAATGTAATTAATTTTTTATTACTATCACCTTTATTTTTTTTGAAGGAGTGTAACAAAATTCATGTATTTTCTTTTTTCTTTTCTTAGCAAAGAGAGATTCAGAACAACCGTAGATATAATTGCAAAGAAACAAAAAATCACCGCCTCTGTCCCTAAGAAGGATTGGAAGAAGTCAAAAAAGGCACCCATTCCAGAGAATAAAATTCCTGAACCCACTAGCTTGGAAGAAAAATATGCTTTAGGAGGAGGTAATAATCTTCCATTAGTTTGCAATTTTAGTTATATGTTTTTCTATAGAACCATGTCGTACCATTGAAGTGAAAATATTGGAATTTACAAAGCATGGTGCGGTATGGAAATCACATTTAATATCTGAAATTAAAATATAAGTAGAACGGTTAAATGTATCTTAAAGTGAATATTTTCGTCGCTTGTTTAGGACCATGTATGTTGAAATACATTAGTTTACCGACTCTTCATTATTATTCACAACCCACATTGCAAAACTGAGCTTGCACGCTCTGTTTGGCAGAACTGAGCTTACATGCTCGGTTTGGCAAAATCGAGCATGCATGACTCGACTTTGCAAAACCGAGCTTACTTGCTCAGTTCGAAAAAACTGAGAATGCATGCTCAAACTGAGCATGCATGACTCAACTTAAATCTTGGAACCTGGCTTTTGCTCAAGGCAGCGTAAGAGAATCATAACAAATAACTTTTGTTCACTAGTACATGGTATAAACTTCTGTTTATTACTGCATTAAATTTCGGAACCTGGCTTCGCTATGCATTTTTTTTCTACAATATTTTTACTTGTATCAAATGCTCTTGCAATCCATTGTCTATCCATCTAACTAGCCTAAAAATTACATTGAAGATACCTTATAACATAAGTTGTTGGGAAAATAATAGAATACTTATGGTGAATTAGTACTTGTGTTTCCTGTTAATAATAAATCTTGAACAATTAGAGACATGAGACATGACTATGTTTGCAATGAGCTCCGCTTCTTCCGTAAAGCAAGTAACAGAAGTTTTAGGTCCAGAAGTACCGATTTACAATGGTCCTCAAAACAGACATGACGAGCTTTGTGAATTTTCGGATGGAGGCTTTGTGATATGGTCCATGTTTTGCCTTTGCAATATCTAAAATTCCATGTATCTTTAGTTAAACTTTGTATTGCTTTTTATAATTTGAACATGATATTATAGTATTTTGAGATTGGAAGCATGTAACAAATATCTGAGCATTATGCGAGTGTGACATTGTTGAATTGGAAATATGGAAGTGTACTAGATCTTTTATTGAATGGATATGTTGAATTACATATGTGATTGGAAATCATAGAGGCATATTATACTCATTTATTAAGTGTTAGCAATTTATGTATGTAAACATTTATAAGTGTTATTAGGATTATGATACTGACATTAATGAGTGTTACTCTATCTTATGGTTCCTACATTTATAAGTGTTAGCAAAGAATTGTTTGTAACACTTATAAGTGTTACTGTATCTTATGGTTCCAACATTTATAAGTGTTAGTAATGAATACGTTTGTAACACTTATAAGTGTTACAATATCTTATGGTCCCAACATTTATAAGTGTTAGCAATTATTCCGTTTGTAACACTTATAATTGTTACAAATTTGGCTGCCCAATTACTTATAGGCCATTGGTAACACTTAAAAGTGTTACAGAAATTATTTGTAACACTTATACTTGTTGGGAATCCCCTATTTTGGTGTAGTGTAGGGTATGACTCGAGTTGAATATGATCTATTCCCTTTATATCTGATTGGCTTTGTCCAAGCTTGAATTGAATCAATCAACCCTGATCTAGATTCAATACGAGACGACTTGACATAGTACCTAAGTGTTCGACTCAAAGCCTAAAAAGGGTTGTTGACTTAAGCTTTGGGTTCGCAATCCACACACGAAGTAAGGCACTTGGTTTTGACCTTAAAGTTTATGTTTCAACCTAATATAAGACCTCAACAGTTTTGGTTTGTAGTAGTGTTTAGGGATGTTGACAAAGAAACTCCATAATATTATTGACACTAGAAGGAGGACATGTAAAATCCCTAATTTTACTAAGATTATTACACCATTTAACTAGAAAAATAAGATAATGTATGAGGTCTAATTTTCGAAGTGAGTTGTGCCATAGTTAATAAACTAATTAGATCAGTTAGTAACCTAAACACTCGTATATCCGCTCCTTTTTTTCTTAAAAAATACAAACTGCAATATCACCTCACCTAAAAACTGTGCCACCTTCCTTTTCCCTTTCTTTATTCAAAAGCCCTAACAAAACACTAGTAATTTGCCCGAACTAGAGATACAAAGCTGGGACCCCCTGAATTCAAGGCGTGATTCTTGTTTGTGAAAAATACAATTCGCACAACCTTGACACTATCTTTTCGGGGCCTGTATCTCTATCCTACTTTATTTACTTTTCCTAAAATTCCCTACTTTATGTCTCTTTTTGCCTATCATAATTCTTCTCCCTTTTCTATCAAATTCATTTAACAATTCAGGTTCATCGACATTTTTCCTTTCTTTTTTATACCTGATTTGGCAGACGATTACAAATTCTGATGATAAAATATTGATCTCGCCCTCCGGAATTCATAGACTATTGAGTTGTGAGTTTTAACCTCTTGTGCTTATTTTGTCATCTAATCCACCTTACCTGTTGAATTTCACAAAATAATGTACCTTGTGCTCAATTTCCTTTAGCGGCCATTGCTGATTTATTCCTTCCGACATCATCATCATCGTCTTTAACCTGCTGTATTGGTTGCAATGCTGACTTTGCTTTGCGTATTTTTCTTCCCATTCTTTGTTACTTACATAATTGAGTTAGAGTTTAAATTCACTTTAATCTTTTGTTGATTTACATCGTTATAATATGATTTTCAGCATGATGAACGTTATACCACATTTACTATTGAAACCATATTTGATGGATGTCTTCATTACCGACAGTTTAATTTTTATCCAGTGTTCATCATTTTTTTCCCAAACGCATAAAATGAACGTTATCTTGTGGTTACATCATCTAAAAGATTTTGTACTTGATTAAAGCATCTCCAGTGGGTTAATTAACCTTTAATATTCAGCGTGCTTATCAATCTTTGTCGTGAAACTCATGTTTGAACTTATTTTGGTGTTGTAGTAATTGATACGATGAGTACTGTTAGCCTACTTTGTAAACTAGGCTATACAAAGTCAAGAAATCTAAAGATCAAGTAGACAAAGGACACTCTGTTACACATCCGGTTCGGAATTACAGGAGTAGGAACAGAGGCAACACAAAGCTAAAAGATCTAGTATTAGAATATAATCTGCCTATAAATCGGATCGGATCGGGTGTAGTCAGAGAAAAGAAAAGCGAGACAAAGTGAGGAAAGGCAAAATTCAAGCTGGATCGGATGGGATGCTCCGATCCGAACCCCATTTTCTAGCCCATCCGATCCGAACCTCATTTACTAGCCTATCCGAACCGAACCCAGTGTACCTTGCTACTTCACTCCACGATCTCCTGGATATTCGAGGCAGTTACAACCACTTTCTACCCACGATGGCCACTAACCAGATGTGTTGTCCTCACCAGAACTCACCCGATCTCGAAAGTCATGGGAAGGAGGCCACGTGTCCCCGATTCGAACCGGATCTCGAAGGAATTCTCACCTATAAATAGAACCGCAAGGGTCATTTGAAAGGATCTTTTGGCACTCTGAGAGTAAAAACATCTTTGAGAACCGAATTCCCGCATTCCCAAACAATCCAAATCATCATTCAAATTATATTTTGAGATAATTGAGTGAATGTATATGAAAAGTAAATGAGATTGAGTGATTATCTTATTGTATTTTCATCTACATCATCAAGCAAAGTGATATAAAGTGGATGTAGGCTCTTTAACGCCGAACCACTATAAATCCTGTGTCTGTTTTCTGTTTTTGATTTCATTTTATTGTAATTTCAGTCAATTTGGGTGTTAGAACCACTTTTTGGTCTAACATTTTGGTGCTTTCACCGAGAAATTTTTGAATCCTCTGTTTTTCTGGATTATCGTTCTACTTTTTGGACCGTTGAGTTCAAAGAAGTTAATCCCCAATTTTCGACGCTTTTAAGTACTTGTTGGCTGATTGTTGAAGAATTATGGCTAAAGGAAAAGGCAAAGAAGTTCAAACCAGTCGAGGGAACGAAGTTAGTGAAGATCAGCAAAATCCGGTCGTGATGAGGTCTCGTGGGCAGATTTCGGGGGCGAATCGGACAGGTTTAGGAAATCCGAACCGATCACATAAGGAGAGCTCCGATCCGAACCAAGTAGAAGATGTTGAAGAAGTGCACTCCCCCAATCCGAACCGATCCGGCCTGGTAACTTTGCTCTGATCCGATCCGACACTAGGTGACACTGGAACCTCTACTCGAGCCCCTCCAAACGCTCCGACTCCAGCCACCAGGACCAATGACCAGATCAATCCATCTGCGCCTGTCACCCAAGGAGATTTTCCGCGCCTTCTTGACATGCTTGAGAGCATTATGGAGGCTATGAAAATCCACGAGCGCACCAACCTTATGATGTAAGAGAATATGAGAATCATGAGTACGGAAATTGGCGAACTCCGCAGACAAAGAACTCCATCCCCAGTTCATCATACTGCAATGGATCAGTCTTCTTCTTCTTCTGAGGAAGAACGGCCCCGTGAATGAAGGCCGCTCGAACGACCTCAGAATTTGGAGCAAATGACTTTCGGATCTTTAGGGTCCCGCGAAGATGCCGCTCGTGTACTAGGACCCAATGATCCGAGCTTGAGAGAGCCTATGCTATTACCAATGCGAGGATCCCATGTTTTGCCTAGAGACCCTAACCTCACCAATCCCACTTAGGGACAAATGCTTCAGCCCCTTCCTCCCGAGATCGACCGGGAACGTAGGGAGCAAAGCAGAGCAGAAGCCGCTAGAAGAAGGATGGTGTCCCCTGATCAGGAGCCCGGAGGAAACCCGAACATTAGAGCCAGGGAGCCTGAACGGCCCTTGACCAATGTTGACATATGGGCTATGGTACGCCAGATCATGTCTGAGAGTCGAAACTACACAAATGAAGATTATGGTACTGAGCGAAGCCATACTCCCTTTACTGATGACATTCTTGACTTTCAGTTCCCCCGACAATTTAATTTGCCACAGATGGACAGATATAACGGGAGAACTGACCCGGGACAACATTTGATGCGATACGCATGGCTTATGAACGCTGCCGCTGCCCTTGACGCTGTGAAGTGTAAAGCTTTCCCAATTTATTTAGATGACGTAGCATTACTATGGTTTACCCGACTTCCTCCTCGGTCGATATCGAATTTCAAAGAACCAAGTGAACGTTTTATGAATCAATTCCGACTTCACACCCGAAAGTTTAAGAATGTTATTGAATTATCGAGAATTAAGCAAGCGTCGGGTGAGTCTTTGAAGTCGTATCTAGACCGCTTCAATTTAGCTGTAACAGATGTCAGCGACCCGCATGAGCCTACCATCTTGATGACCTTAATGGAAGGAGTTGATCCTGATTCAGAGTTTAGAGATTATCTTTCTAGGAAGCCGCCTCCCACAAGAGAGTTATTTTATGACAAGGCCAATATTCAGTTAAGACGGGAGGAAGCAAGGGCAAATAGAAAGAGGAAGTCCAGAACGGCCTCAAAAGAAGCTGTTCAGAGTAATGTTGCCGTAAAGCAGTTTGGAGAAAGCTCAGGGAAAGTCGAAGTGAATGTTGGAAACAAGAATGGAAACAATAATAATGGAAACGGGGGCAACAACAACCGCAATGGGAATGGCAATAGGAGAAACAGGAACCGAGGAAGTAATTCTGACAAAAGACCCTGGTTCCAGACATTTGAAAACTATTCACCGTTGAATGACACGTTAGAGAACATTTACTTGGACACGTATAATGTTTTGCAATACAAAAGACTGCCGCCACGAGATTCAACAGAGAAAGAAATCGCTACCTGAAAATTTTGTTTATTTCACGGAACTCACGGACATTCAACAAACGAATGTCGACACTTGAGAGATGTGGTTGAGAAGTTGTTGCGTGAAGGCAAGTTGGATGAGTATAAGGCTGCCCAAAGGGATAGGGGGCTAGGAGGATAGGCCCCAAACCAGAATCAGTCTGCTCCCAAGCCTACAGCGCAGCGCAACAGAAAGGCAAAGAGATTGTCATTAACACCATAGTAGGTGGACTCCATCCATCTATCCATAGTTTCAGAGCAATGGACCAATACGTTAATGCAGTTAAGCACATAGATGTGGACGAGTGCGATGATTCGGAAGATATCACCCCTGTGAAATAGCAGAATACAGTGTTCGATGATGTAGTGTTCCGTAGCAGAGACGATACTGGAATCCAGTCACCTACTGAAGATCCGTTGGTTATTACCACTACCATTGGACCGGTACTGGTTCATAAGGTACTAGTGGACAATGGAAGCTCTGTCAACATTTTGTTTAAGAAGTTGTTTGATCAAATGAGACTCTAGTCTGGAGATTTGAAGCCCTGTAAAGGTTGGATCCGAGGCTTCAATGGGGCATCAACAGCTCCAATGGGGTATATAGAATTACCTGTAACATTAGGACAAGGGGATTGTCGAAGGGTACGCATGCTTCAGTTTGTAGCGCTGGATATAGATTCGCCCTACAACGCATTTTTAGGAAGGCCTGCCCTTGCAGAGTTTAGGGCTTGTATTGCACCATGGTTCTTATTGCTAAAGTTCCCAACTGAAGCCGGAATAGGAGTAATGAGAGGAGATCAAGTCTCCGGACGAGCTTGCTATATTGCCGAATTAAAGATGCTGATGAAGGGACTCAACATCGAGACTAAAGGTACCTCACCTCCTCCAAAGGAGGGTTCGACGTAGCAATTAGAGAGATCAGCCCCGAAGGAGTTGCCCAAGGGAATGCCTGAAGACCTGGATCCCAGAGAAGATGAGGAACCCAAGGATAGAAAGGCAACTCCTAACGAAACGACAGTGGATATACCCATTGATGAAGCTGATCCAGCAAAAGTTTTGAAGATTGGATCCCAGTTGAATCCGCATCGAGCCAAAGAACTGGCTGACTTCCTGAAGGCTAACCTGGATGTGTTTGCCTGGACCCACGCCGACATGTGTGGGATATCCCCATCTATCATGAGTCATTCGCTGAGTATAAACACAAAACACCCTCCTGTAAAGAAAAAGAGACGTGTGCTGGGCCCAGAGAGGTCGACAGCTTTGAAAGAAGAAGTGGAGAAGCTGAAAGAGAATGGATTTATTAGAGATTCGACATATCTCGACTGGATATCGAATCCTGTTTTGGTAAAGAAGTCAAACGGGAAGTGGCGGACATGCATTTATTTTTCAGACTTGAACAAAGCCTGCCCGAAAGATAGCTTCCCACTCCCCATAATAGACCAGCTTGTGGATTCGACGGTGGGACACGAACTACTTTCTTTTATGGACTCATATTCCAGATACAACCAGATTCCCATGCATGTGCCCGATCAAGAGCACACGAGCTTCATCACAAATTTGGGGTTGTATTGCTATGTGGTCATGTCGTTCGGATTGAAAAATGCTGGAGCTACCTACCAACGCTTGGTGAACAGGATGTTTTATAACCAAATAGGGAAGACTATGGAGGTTTATGTGGACGATATGCTCGTCAAATCAAGACAGTCCTCCAGCCACACGCAAGACCTGGCAGAGATGTTCGGTATCCTGCGAAAGTATCGGATGAAGTTAAATCCTTTGAAGTGCTCGTTTGGGGTGGCATCTAGAAAGTTTCTAGGTTTCATCGTGAGCTCTCAAGGGATTGAAATCAATCCCAGTCAAATAGAAGCGATAAGGAACATTGAGGAACCAAAAAGAATCAAAGATGTCCAAAGTCTTGCGGGGAAGGTAGCTGCGTTGAGTAGATTTATCTCCAAAGCAACAGACAAATGCTTCCCTTTTTTGACTTGATAAAAAGGGGAAAGAAAAATTTCGAATGGTCTCCGGACTGTGTTGAAGCCTTTCGAAATCTATTGGACTTACTAGAGAGACCACCGATTTTGTCGAAGCCAGTGGATCATGAAGAGCTGTTTGTTTATCTAGCAGTATCGGCTCACGCCGTTAGCACTGCCTTGGTCCGGGAAGAAGACAAAGTGCAAAGGCTGGTATATTACGTAAGTAAGAAATTGGAAGCTGCAGAACGTAACTACCCAAGGATTGAGAAGCTTGCTTACACCTTCTAATCGCCTCCCGAAAACTTCGCCACTATTTTCAAGCTCACCCAATAGCCTGATACACTGATCAGCCTCTAAGGCAGGTGTTGCAAAGACCCAATGCATCGGGATGGTTGATCAAATGGAATATTGAAATAAGTCAGTTTGATATAAATTTTCAGCCGCGAAGATCGATCATGGGGCAAGCTCTGGCTGATTTTATAGTAGAGTTCACAATTCCGGAGGAAGAGACGATCGATGGTAAGGTGGTCAAATCAGAGAAGGAATTGAAATTAGATCCATGGAAGTTGTACATAGACGGAGCCAAGAACGACCGAAGATCCGGAGCTGGAGTCGTCTTAGTTACTCCTGAAGGACAATCGTTGTATTATGCTCTGCGACTAGAATTTTCAGTGACCAATAATGACTCTGAATATGAAGCCCTGATTGTCGGGCTGAAACTTGCTAAGGAATTCGGAATAAAGGCATTGGATATATTTTGCAACTCCAAAATAGTCGTCTGCCAAGTGCGAAAGGAGTTTGTGGCCCGGGGACCTCGACTTATTACCTATCTCAGAAAAGTGGAGGAGCTGTTGAGTAATTTGGAACAGTATAACATAACGCATATCCCAAGAGCTGAAAACCAGAAGGCAGACCGGCTAGCGAAGCTGGCTAGTTCCGACAATTCGGAGGAAACAGAAATGGTTCCAATTGAGATGTTGGGATCGCCAAGCTTTGAGTCAATGGAAATTGAATTAGCTTTCGAAGCAGAACCGGAGAGGGAGTCGTGGATCACCCCAATCAAGAATTTTCTTAGAAATGGAGTACTCCCGCCAAAGAAGAGTGAGAGGCGAGCCATAGTTCGCAAAGCTACCAGATACATCCTTCAAGATGATACCCTTTATCGGCAAGGATTTTCTATGCCCCTGTTACGATGTATAGCACACGACGACATCAAGCGTGTACTAAGGGAAGTACACGAAGATGAGTGTGGATATCATACGGGGGGTCAGACTTTAGCAAAAAAGGTATTGCGGTATGGGTATTTTTGGCCCACAGTTAATAAAGATGCAGCTGATTACTCACGACGTTGCGACAAATGCTAGAGGTTCGCCAAGATCCCCAGAGCACCACCGACCCAGCTCAAGTCGATGGTGAGTCTGTGGCCATTTGCCATGTGGGGAATTGACATCATCAGAGTTTTACCGATTGCCAAAGGAGGTGCAAAGTATGCAATAGTTGCCGTGGACTATTTTACGAAGTGGGTGGAAGTTGAGCCCTTAACCAAAATCACAGCGAGAAAGGTGATAAGTTTCATGGTTAGAAATATCATATGCCGATTTGGGATTCCAAGGACCATTATAACTGATAATGGAACCTAGTTCGATGGTGCCGAATTCAGAAATTTCTGCCAAAAATACAAGATCGACAAGAGGTACATGACAGTCGCCCACCCACTGTCGAACGGGAAAGTAGAAGCAGTAAATAAAGTCATAAAGTCCATCCTCAAGAAGCGATTGGAACGTGCAAAAGCAAAATGGGTGGATGAATTGCCCTTGGCCTTGTGGGCATATCGGACAATGTTTAAAACAGCTACCGGTCATACTCCTTTCTCTCTCTCATTTGGCTCAGAACCAGTAATCCCTGTAGAGCTTGAAGTTCCCTCTCACAGGGTGACATATTATGACCCGATGACGAATCAGGCACTCCTCCTCGAGTCCCTTGATGAAATCGAAGAGAAAAGGGACGAGGCAGACTTGCGTGCGTCAAGACATCGACGTCAGATGGCACGATATTATGACAAGAAAGTTCGTTTTAGAACCTTTGAACCAGGAGATTTGGTGCTAAAGCGAGTTTTTCCATCCCTTCCTCACCTCTGTCCAAAGTGGGAAGGACCATTCGTCATCCAACGGAAACTTGAGACAGGAGCCTTCAAGTTAACGACCGTAGATGGCGAAGAAGTGCCTAGGGCTTGGAATGCCCAACACTTGATGCGATATTTGAATTAGGGATGTTGTATTTTCTTTTGTTTTTCTTATGAACCCTGTAAAAAGGCACGACTTGCCTTAGAAAAGTCTGTTGATACGAACAAAGGACTATAAAGTGGATGTAGGCTACGACTTAGCCGAACCACTATAAAAATATTGTGTGCCATTTACTTTCCTGCATTATTTATATCTTCAACTATTATTCTATTGTGACTGTGGAATACGAGATGTTAAACTAAAATCTAAGAAGTTGGAGATGGCTTATATGCAGGAACGAACACAATGACTGTTTGTACAATAAGACATAAAAGAATGGGAAGACGACATTCTTAACTCTAACTCTCAAGAATTGAGAGAGAGTATAAAGGGCAGGAAGACGACGCCCTTTGAGGCGTGACGGTGCACCCAGTTGAGAGACCGCCTCAGCAAGAACTCTAACCTGAATATAAGACAGGAGAGTATAAAAGATGCCAGAAAAGAACAGGCATCAATGACAAAAGGAATGTGACCCCCGTCAGAGAATCGGGGACATTCGGACTTTTTAATTTAATCTTGAATAGTTTTTCAAGACTGACTGGGGGCATGTATGTACACACATATTTCCCCCCACTATGACTCCATTACACAACTTTAGTAGCACATGCATTTGAATTTTTACATAAGTACTGAACTGACGACTAACAGGCATTGCAGGAAACGAATTATTTTTATTTACAAACATATGGATTTGTACAGGAAAACAGGCAAAAAGAAGGTGCAAGGGCCGCACTCGCTGCAACAATTGTGGGCCAATTAAATGCTAAAATAAAGCAAAACACTTCATCACTTAGACTTTGAAGTGGATTTGGATTTTTTAGCAGCCTTCTGAGCATCTTTCGCCTCTCTTTCAGCATCAGTTAAGATGCGCCTTGGTTTTTTTCTTCCCTGAGACTGAAGTGCTGGAATCAGTTGATTTTTTCCCGGGAGTCGGAACGCTGGAATCAAGAGAAGACTTTTTAGCAAGTTCTTCTGTAATAGATCTAGTCGAAAGCTTAACAACTAACCTTGATCCAGCATCCACTACTGCGTGAGGCTTAAGGCTTTCGGGGTCTAGGTCTTCAACTTTAAGCTGCATGCGTTTGTCTTGTTCGGCTTTCAATGCAGCTAAAGTAATGTCATCGGCGCTTTTTGACTCCCCAACTATAGCCACCTCAGGGTCTTCCTCATGTCCCTCATCGCCACTATCATCCTTTAAGACGTCTATCATCTCGTCGTCGTGAGGAGCGTCAGCCTTACCCTTGTCTCCTTCATCCTCCTCCGCTGACTTTGCTTCAGCAGTGGTTCCCTGGGGCACGTCTGCCTTCTCGGATGGTTCAGCACCTGCGGAATGAGAAGCAACAGTTATCAACTCGGGAGAAAATAAAGGGTCCTTCATTGATTGTCCGACTATGCGATGGAAAGTGGAGACAGCTTTGACGAATTGGGTTGAAAAGGTAGAAATACCTTCCGATGATTTTTCAGCTGGAGTAGCTGCCGCCTTTGAAGCCGATTCAGGAATAGGAGATAAAAGAGATGTCTGAGGGATCGCCGGGTTTTCGGGGTCGTATCCCTCTACTTCAGGAGTTTTAGCGGCAGCGGAAGAAGAAACAGCCTCCAAGATGTCCTTTTGTTTAGCCTTCCGCTTTTCCTCATCCATGGCGGTAGCAATCAAGCGACGCCCCTCGGCTAGGCTCGCTGGCTCGTCATCTCTTAGATACTTTTCCATTAGTTTGTCCTCGTCAATGGAATCTACCTTGAGTTCTTCTTTTTCCCATTCAACAATTTGGCTCCACACATGAACCAAGGTAGTCGGATAATCATCAATCCAAGAGATGTTTCGATGACGGATTATATGTGCAAAAAATTCGATCAGTAATTCACCAAAGCCCTGCACATCCTCTTGGGCCTCCGCCAGCTGCTTGCGAGATTCTTCGGCTGATCTGATGACACTTTCAACATTAACCTCCGCCAGGGCAGCCCTGTTCTCAGCCTCCGTCAACTTGGAAGCCAAGTCAGCATTTTTCTTCTCCAATTTGGCGTTCTTCTTCGCCAACTCGACCTTTTTTCGCTCAAGGTCAGCATAAGCAAGTTGCATTTTGGCAGCATCTGACTTGGCGTCTTCTGCTTGCTTTTTCAGCTCCGAACGCTCTTGATTATGGGACTCGAGAAAGTCATGATAGTGCTTTTGTAGATCTTCAAATTGTTGCTTGAAGCTAGCAGCGTCCCGTTGAGCGATAGCAAGTTGAGCCTGTGTATCCTCGAGGTCTTTTCCTAAATTTTTCAAGGCCTTTGCATCATCTTCTGCGGTCTTCTGCATCGAGTTAGTATTCGTGATTAGATTTCGGATGATTCTGGAAAGGTTATGCGAATACTTGAACATCTCAGAATATTGTTTCTCGACCGCGTCAATTTTTGCTTTGGCCTCATCTTCCCACCTCGAGGAAATAGGCTCAAGAGCAGGTAAGAAAGTCAAGTTCTCAAAGTAGTGATCGGGGAACTGCTCCTCCAGGTATGCTCGCTTAATTGCAGTTTCAGCGTCCAATGGCGGAGGTGCGGGGAATGTCAGCTCAGTATTCTTATGTGTGGAGGGCTCAATGGCCTCCTCACCCTTTCTAGGCCGCTTAGCAGGAACCTTGCGCTTACTTCGCGAGTCGGTATCTCTCGACGGGCTCCTTTCCCTAGTGCGCTTTTCTTGAGAAGAAATTTAGTCTTTTGATTGCGGCCTGTCATCTTCTCGACGACCTTGGTAGCCCTTATATCGCTCTGGATCTGACCGCACGGGAGAGCGAGAGCGCGAGGACCGCGACTGATAAGAATCATAGGGCCTTCTATCCTCCCTACCGCGGCCTTCGCGACGATCATACTCAACATCGTGAGGGGGTCTGGTCATGCTGCAGCGTAGCTTCATGATGTCATAGTAAGCACGAGACATTGTACCTACACAATAATGTAAGTGGAATTCAGAATCAGTATTCTCATAAGGCGTAAGTGTTGTGAAGTGGGGTGCAATTGTGTGCATCCTAAGTGGTGTACCCCCTCCGACAAACCAGAGTTTAAAGCCGAGCCAATGCGAGAGGGTCTTTGGCCTTAACAGAAGTAGCCTCCTCCGAAGAAGTAAAAACTAAAGGATTTGTGCCAAAATCCTCGGAAGTGTCAATAGTGTCAGGAAGTGGGAGATCTCCCAAGCCCTGAAATGTATGATCATCAACGGTAGGGGCATCTCTTTGGGAAGCGCTTGTTGGCTGTTCTTTAGTAGATGGTGATTTTTCAGGAGAAATAACGTCCCCAGGAGTGATGTACCCTTCTCGATGCTTTTCAGGTAAGTTAGCCAACTCATCGTCTTGAGTCGAGCTTGGAGAAGGCGAAGTTCGAAGTGGCATGGTGGGGCCTTTCGAGCTCTCGCCCATTTTTGGAATTACATCCACCGGAGGGATATATACATATGGACCGGACTCGTGACCTATGTTACGGGTAATGGACAGAAACCTATAAAGATGAAGATATTCATCCTTAAGGACTTCATCGATAGTTAAAAACTTTTGATCACCATTAAGGAGCTGGTGCATCCGATCAAAGAACACTCGACCCGATATTTGTTTTGGATTGTCAACTGCAAACAAAAAGAAAACGGATTAGTGTGGTGGCGTGGACATTCAGAGTTGAGGTTTAGAAAACCAGTGCCTTACTTGATTTTGTCCATCTCCTAGCACACCCTGGTTGTTGCCTTATATAAAACCATTCCATCTTGGAGTCGTCGGCCTTGCTACTGAATGGGGTTGAAATTATCTTTCTTTTTGGGACAGACTCAAAGTAAGAGAAAGAAGGAGTTTCTCGAGTCCGATGCTCGAAGTTATAAAAGAAATGAACGTCATCAAAAGTTAGCTCTATGCCTAAGATCTCGCGGTATGCTACATATAAGGTATACAGGTAAGCATAGGAGTTGGGATGCAGCTGCATGGAGGCAATCCGCATTTGTCTTAGAAAATCGACGACGAAAGGGGAAAATGGAGGGATAGCCCTAACCATGCACATCAATCGAGTGATTGCCATAAATCCCTCCGGAGGATTATGAGGACGGTCAGTCTTCGATGGCACCAGGGTATCTTTTTTATGTATCCTGTACTTTAAGCATATTTGAAGGAGCCTGTCATAGTCAATCGTCGATTCAACAGAATCTTGAGGTGATTCCAATATGATGGCAGACTCAAATTCGTCAGGAGGTCGATTATCTCCAACCCCTCCTTCCTCTTCATAGCCCAGGGAAACTTCACTGTCAGAAGGCATTTCACTATTATGCGCCCCTACTTCATAATCTGATCCCTTGTCGTCCCATTCAGGGTTTGAGGAAGAAGATATGTCGTCAAGAGTAACTTTAGTGGATGTCTCTGGCATCTCTTTCTTTTCTGCCAGTCTAGAGAATGTCTTTTGGTCAGGATCACTAAACTATCGAAGAAGTAATAACAGAAGTTAGAGTAAATTAGCCCGTGTCCCCCTGTGCATATGTGTAAACTAAAAACGTCTGCAGTGCGTGCAAGAAATGCAAAGTAAAGATGCAAGAAAGTGAAATAAAGCTTTGAGAAAACAGCGAAGTTCAGAATAGATCTTGATGGTCGTCTATGTTCGCAAGGCGCTATCCTAACTGTCCATTAAGTCGAAGGTCATGTTCAACATTGATTAAGTCAGTTGAATAAATTTTTGGGTGTGTGGAATGAAGTTTTTTCGGTTCGGTTCAGATGAGTATACTGGGATCGAATCGGGGGAGAAGGTCATGTTCTCAATTTGAAATATATGTCCATGCCCAGTAAGAAAAGTCGGATCGGTTCGGGCGTTCATTTTCGGACCGGATCGGATTGACCTGAGCAACCCTTGCCTCTTTTCTTCCTCACCCTTTTGCTCCGACCCAACCCGGCCAAATAGGCTTTGTTCCCCCTGGTTGCTTTCCACACCGTCCCGATCCGGATGGATACACTCAGCTGTCACTCCGCCATTTTACTCTCCGCCCCGATCCAAGTCGAACCCTATGCCTTTCCTCTTCTTCATCTTCCTTCACGCCCAATTCCGTATCATAAACCCAACAGGGATTTAGCATTTATGTGCTTGAGAATCCGATGATGAAATTCGACCCCATCTCTCAATGTCTCAAGACGATGGCGAATCCACCATCGACGACGGCGAGAAGTGAGGGGGCCACGATATCGAAGCCAAGCAAACCCCATGGTTAAATTAGTAGGTTGATCGTGAATCCAAGCTAAAACCGATTATCATAAAGACAAGTGAATTTTTGAACCTACCGAGGTGTTTTAATTGAAGATCAACGAGAGAATTTCGGAATTTTTGGGTTTCTGGAAACTAGGGTTTCGGTTGAAAGTCTGTTGGGCAAGATTAATAAAAGAAAAGGAAGAGGAAGGAAGTAGGTAACGGGTTAATATATGTATGAGTAGTGACTACTCGTCTTCCCAGTCTTCTCCGCCCTGTTCGGACCAGCAAATAGGCCCACGAACCTAAGCCTGTCCTGTTAATTCAATGATCGAGCAGTACAAGAAGGGAGTCCCTTCGGATCGGATCCGAACCGAATGAATTGAGCACAACGACTCGGTGTGCAAATTAAATTCAAAGAAAAATGAAGAAAAAGATTACTTGGTGGAATCGCTGAAAATCAGGAAGGGTTCTAAAACTTGTTTAAAAATGAAGAAAGCAGTCTGCATGCTTTGTGATGTATATATAGACATCAAGAGATGCGACTTTCTTAAGCAGTATATCCCTATACGTCAATGGAAACGACTTTTCAACGACTCAAACTCAAAGATCAATGAGCAGATGATATCAAAGCACACTTCGTCTTCAACAGAAGCATCCTTTGAGGGGGCAAAATGTTAGCCTACTTTGTAAACTAGGCTATACAAAGTCAAGAAGTCAGAAGATCAAGTAGACAAATGACACTCAGTGTAAAAACCCGTAACTTCCCCGTAAAGGAAAGCGGCGGATAGTTCGAGAACAAGCCACAACAGAACACAAACAGAAGAACATTTCGTTGTATATTACAACAATGCACCAGAATATAAGAGTATACAGAGTATAAATGAATATTACACAGAAATATCAGAGATTTAAATTACATTTAAATACATAGCAGCGGAAAATAATACAATACACAACTAGAAGTAGATATACGGATACAAAGCTTTCCGGATATCATTCCAGCTGTAAACCAGGATCCTGTGAATATAAATCTGCAAAAACCAAAACTACTAGCTGCCCGTGTCAAAATAAGGGCACCCAGAGTTTAGGTTAAAACAATAAACTCCAGGTCAGTCATGGGACTGGTGTGAGAACTAAAACAGTTATTAATCTTTATTTTAAAGTTAGGTAAATCAAGGGACCACGCCGTATAACACGGAACGGGTTTCCTCCCAAGAATACCAGTGCATAAAACAAACAGCGCAATGCTAAATAAAGAAAAATGAAGCTATTATAAGACCCAGGTCCTATCACACAATGCAACGCAAGCCGGGGGATAGGGTTTTTACCTTATAATAGCCAAGAATGCTTGATACGTTTAAAAGAAATCATTTGATACTATTATAAGTGCATAGTGTATAAAACAACTTCAAATCATAAGTATCAATCATAGACGGCATAAGCGCCCCATCCCACTATGTCGCCATACTAGGCTCTACAAATAAAACCGCAAATGTCACGTATTTGGAAATTGGACTTCCGTCTATGAACCGAGGCAAAAGATAGTCCTCAACCGATTCGAGACTGCCTAGCCCGAGTCTCAGGATCAGAACGCATCGACCCTTGGATCGTCAGGGCCGGTCCATCGATGTGGATTAAAATGCCTGAGCACTACGTTTCGCCGTCCTTTGGGGCGTAAGCGAGCCAACGAATGACTCCATCGGACCCGGATCGTCCGATCTAACCGAGGCGCCTCGCAACAGCAACAACCACATAAGTCAAACTCGTCAGGGCGTGTAAAACCACTGACGCCGCTTTTAGCTAGGAGGAAACGTAGGCCCTCCCTGAGGTCCTTCTCCCGTTTTTGGTTCATACCGGGTGTGAAACTCACGAAGCAAACGTTACGCAAAGCTATGCCACAAAGGCCGTGCTTTGATCATCACCACAAGACTTTGCTTTTCAACAGAAGCCTCGATCAATTCCCACTTAGGCATGCCACACAGGCAATTCACTCCATGCGTTTGATATCCATCAATATATAACCCCTGAGCTCGTACGTCTCAGAGAAGGGCGTTAAGCAAGAGAATAAATTCTCCGCCGCCAAACAGATATATATTTAATAGAGATCAATCACACGGACTAAAATCCAATGTCAGACACACAGTCCATTTACATGTCCGTTCTGGGTCTGAACGAAACCGGAGGCACCTAGTACCCCGCATATCCATCGATCTCCAAGCACGTCTGGACGATTACCAACTGTTTCCATCTTCTTGGGTGTACATCCCAATCAAGATCATCAGTAATCACCCAAACGACGTGAAGACCTCCGGTCTTCGACCATCGTCTTCATCTTCGACTTATCGTCGTATCAGTTATTCAGAATGGGATAAACCCGGTCTTTCCGAATAACTCGCGTATACTTTAAATAAGTGTTACACAAACACAACATACGCCTCATTCCAATTCATCGGTCACTAACCGTAAATTAATCAAGAGAATAATTCCCCAAATATTAACCCCGAAGGCCGAAACCAACATCAGATCAATATTCAGAAAACCATTCTACTTGGCTAACCGACAGTTAGTTTCTAAATTTCACATTCATAGGGAAAGGTTCCCATTAATTTTATCCAAGATAAATTTCTTGAATTTATTCTTTAATCTATTTTTGAATATCAATTCAAAACTAGTCGGGATTAGCGAACCTTACCGAAGTAATCATTTGTTTTAATTTCCCAATCCCAACCTATTCATCCCATGAAGTAAAACGGGTCTTACTTCATATCTAACACCACGGTGTTACCGGTAAATTCAATTACCGTTTCACGTTCAAATATAATTAAAGATTTAACTATCGCCTGGAGCAAAACTGGTGATACTCCATTTCGATTATTTCAATCTAATTAAAGATTCATTAAAACTCCACTTAGTTTTAATCTTTAACTGGGTTAAAGAATCAGTGTCATTTAAAACACAGTTCACGATAAACCCAAAATCACATTCATTAATTATCGGGTTAAAGAACGAGTGTTATTTAAAACACTGTCCACGATAAACCCAAAAATCAATATCAATTCAATCCTAATTAAATATTATTTAATTGGTACACTTCATTAAATCTAAAATAAAATGATTTAATCTTTTCTCAACTGGGTTCAAGAACAGTGTTAGTGAAGAAACCATTCACGACAAACCCAAATCACATTTCATATTCAATACAAGGCTCTGAATAGAAAATATATCGGCTTATATTCAATATCAAATTCTACGACTAACAAATGTCGTATTGGAAATAACGATATAAATATATATCTTTCAAATTTCCATAACAACATCTGTATAATCACGAATTCCAACATCGAAATATTCCGAAGACAATTTCGATTCAAATCCACTCCAATGCAATCGTTGGAAATTCTGGTTATTTTCAAAACCATTTCAAATTCAATTTATTCATTTAAAAATAAATAGAATTATAATTCTAGTTCAAAACTAGTTCATTTCGATAAAAATCTATTTTTATCTTTTCAAATATGGGATTGTTCATCCTAGTTCTTTCTAAATCATTTCTTATGATTTTACACAAATTATTACTATTTTTAATAATTTTATCAAGGCCCGCACAGTTGATTTCCACCAATGGCCATCGAACTGCACTTACAGCGACCTTTTTCAAATTTGATTTGGACAGAATTCCAAATCCAACCGTTAGATTTCAAATTTCTAATATTCGTTAGAAAGCTCTTTTCGATACGAACCCAACGGTTCCGGTTTTAGGAGAATCCGACGGTCGGATCTCCCGTAATGTCCGTTTGAAATAAATGGTCGAAATTCACGAACTGCCGCGGCGCGGCGCGTTCTATTCAGGCCATTATATTATATATATAATATATATAATATATATATCGTCGATTTCTATTTAAAACGAATTTTATAAATAGTTTTGAATTCGTTTCAAAAGCAATTTCAACTTCCATTTCAATTCAAATCAAAATTGAATTCTTCTTTATAAATTCGTTTTAAAATTCATTTCTATTCAATTCAAATTTCAATTCAATTTGAATTCATTTCAATTCGCATTCAATTTAATTTGAATTCGTTTTCAATTCAATTCGGTTTCAAAGTCGTTTTCTATTCGATTCAATTCAAACTGGTTTTCTATTCAATCCATTTCGAAATCGTTTTCAATTCAATTCATTTCAAAATCGTTTTCAATTCAATTCATTTCGAAATCGTTTTCAATTCAATTCATTTCGAAATCGTTTTCAATTCAATTCATTTCGAAATCGTTTTCAATTCAATTCATTTCCGTTTTCTATTCGAATCAAATTCATTATATATTCAATGGAAATCAAATTCGTTTTATAATCAATTCGAATTCAATTCGTTATATATTCAATTCGAATTCGTTTTCTATTCAATTTGATTCATATTTCATTTCAAAATATGCGTTTTCGAAATCACTTTTCAATATTCATTTTTAAATGAATAAAATCGATATAGATATCGTTCACGTCAAAATGGCGTCAATCTAACCAACACGGCTTCATATATTTCTATTTTCAAATATTCTATTCAACAAATGAATATTTATTTTTGTCAACACACGACTAATCTCAACGAATGAGTACTGTCCACGTGTGACTATTTTTGTTAAATTATTTCGTTCAACACATGACTAATCTCAACGGATGAGTACAGTCAACACATGAACTTTTATGTTATAATATTGATAAAGATGCAAATTTTATTATTAAAATATTTCGTTCAACACATGACTAATCTCAACGAATGAGTACAGTCAACACATGAACTTTTATTTTATAATATTCTTTATTTTCTAAATTGGAATGAGGCCCAATCAATCACCATATAAAAGTAATTATATGGATTTCCATACATCACACGCATATAATAGCATTGAAAAATAATCAACCATCAACCAAAATGCACTACACTGTATAAGCATCAAATATAGATATTTAACGCTTATAACAGCCTGTCAATCAATCGATCGACATATTTAATCAATCAGGATGAGTGAACTTCAAATTTCATCCCAACACCTGTGTGGGGTTTCAAACCATCAAACACAGATTTTAGTTGTGCAGTTGGGTGATGTGTAAAATTTATCGTCCCAATCTATGTCATTCAAATAGGTGTACATAAACAAACCGTCCGGTTTGTAAATGAATATTTTATTTATTCACATTCACTATATTCTTATTCACGTTAAAAATTATATTTTTAACGATAAAACATTTTATTTTAACATATGAATTTCTATTCATTTCATTCTTTAAATAAAATGATATTTTTATTTTTCTAACTTATTTTAGAAAATTTCGGTGGCATAACGGCACGATACTAGAAACGGGACGAGGCCTAGCCTTATCCCCGGTCTAGTGAAGGCCTACGCCATTCACACATCAATCAAATCAATTTATTTCACCAAACAATTCAATTTCAAATCAAATCATCTAACTAATCTATGCAACCAAACAAACAAGTCCATGGTCTGTGGACGATTGTGTCGGGTGCTACTAAGCACCGTCTGCATCCTAGTATATATATATAACTAGAAAAAGAAATTGAAAGGTGAGAAATTCTCACCAAAAGCTATCCAATCATCTTGACTCTTCTTTTATAGAAATCTTCGCCAATCTCGCCTTTTGGCGCTTTCGTTGCCTGTATTCACTACATATGTAAAAATCGAATTTTTACTTCGCTATTCAATATATAAAAATCGAATTTTTACTTCGTTGTTCAATATATAAAAATCGAATTTTTACTTCGATGTTCAATATATAAAAATCGAATTTTTTACTTCGTTGTTCAATATATAAAAATCGAATTTTTACTTCGATGTTCAATATATAAAAATCGAATTTTTACTTCGATGTTCAATATATAAAAATCGAATTTTTACTTCGATGTTCAATATATAAAAATCGAATTTTTACTTCGATGTTCAATATATAAAAATCGAATTTTTACTTCGATGTTCAATATATAAAGATCGAATTTTTACTTCGTTGTTCAATATATAAAAATTGAATTTTTACTTCGTTGTAAAAATTATATTTCTATCTCGCTCTTCTTCTAATAAAGATTATAATTTTATAACCTTATCTAAGAAAAAATCATATTCTTAATATGCCACTAGTATAAAAATTATATTTTTAATACTCTACTATAATAAAAATTATATTTTTATTTTTCGCTAACTAAATAAAAATCGAGTCTTTTCTATTTTAAAAATCTAAGCTTTCTCTATTTTTAAAAATCTATACTTTCTTAGTTTTAAAAATAAAAATAAAAATCAGTTTTTAAACATAAAGGAAATCAGTTTTTAAACATAAACATTTTCAGTTTTTAACTTTAACAAACTCAATTTTTAATTTAACAAAGAAAACAATTTAAATAAACAAAGAAAACAATTTAAAAACTCACTGAAAATCAGACATGGTGGCTGCTCGCGGGTGCTGGACGAGGAGGAAAGGTAGGTGAGACGGAGGGGGTTGGCTCGACTGGGTCAGGTGGGGCAGAGGGGACCTACGGTGGTGGTTGGGTGGGGTCTCGGGTTTGGATTCGCGACTGGGGGTCTCGCGATAGGGGGGGCTTCGCACGTCGGTCTGAAGGGGGAAACGAGGGGAAGGAGGCGGCGCTGGGAGGCCGACCTCCGGTGGCGCCATCGACGAAGGGGCGGTGGTGGATGTGGGGGGGGGGGGGGAGGGAGATCGACGATGCATCTCCGTCGTCTTCGAGGGTTTTTTTCTTCTTCTTTCTTTTCTGAATTTCGATCTGTAATCGATTGAAAAGGGGGGGGGAGCGGTTTATAAGGGGAGGAGGGAGAGAAAGTTTACTTTTTAATTTATTTAATTATTTTATTTTGCAAAGTGTTGACTTTTACATACGACCTCTAAACGAGGCCCACCGCCTGCCATCCATAGCGTTTCACCCCCATTCCGAACACAATGGGATATGTATCGTAAGCTGATTCGATCGTTTCGATCAGTTTCCGTTGAATTTACATTTAAATCACTATATTGAATTTTAAACGTATATTTCATTTTACCGGGGTCACATACTAACTCAAAAAAATTCCATAAAAATATTTTCTAGCTTCGTATTGATTATATGGTCCTAACAAAACTAGTTCCATCGAATTCTGAGACCGTTGGAAAAATGGCCATTTTCCAGTCGATTAAAATCAACTGAAACTGGTCAAACGCGTTTTCCTTTGCCACACTCACATATTGATTCGAAAAATTATGAAATTTTGAATCTAGAAATAACTTGACATCCCGGACCCAACAAAACTGGTTTCGTCGAAATCCGAGGTCGTTTGCAAAATCTCCATTTTCAAGGGCCTGAATTCTATAGCGACTATTCAGAATTTTCAACTGGACATATCTTTTGATTCCCGCTATGAAATTTTGACTTTTCGGATTCGTTGGAAAGATATCATCCATTAGATTCTAATATTTTTGGTTTCACTAAAATCCGGATTATTTTGCACCCGGTATGTTCAATTGAAGTTTGAAATCGAATTATCGAACTACCGCGCCATTTTCAATTCCTTTTATAATTATATATAATTATTTATATTCTAACGACGACGTACATAATATATACGATCGAATTCTATTCAAAACATTTTTCTCGTTGATATTATTTAAAATAATCTATTTTAAATGTTCAAAATTCGCTAAAATTGCCAAAATAAAAATTTTAAACTGGCCCAGATTTTCGGGTTGTTACACTCAGTTACACATCCGGTTCAGATCGGAATTACAGGAGCAGGAACAGAGGCAACACAAAGTGAGGAAAGCAAAGCGAGACAAAGTGAGACAAAGTGAGACAAAGTTACACAAAGCTAAAAGATCTAGTATTAGAATATAATCTGCCTATAAATCGGATCGGATCGGGTGTAGTCAGAGAAAAGCAAAGCGAGACAAAGTGAGGAAAGGCAAAATTCAAGCCGGATCGGATCGGATGGGATGCTCCGATCCGAACCCCATTTGCTAGCCTATCTGATCCAAACCCCATTTACTAGCCTATCCGAACCGAACCCGGTGTACTTTGCTACTTCACTCCACGATCTGCTGGATATTCGGGGCAGTTACAACCACTTTCTACCCACGAAGGCCCCTAACCAGATGTGTTGTCCTCACCAGAACTCACCCGATCTCGAAAGTCATGGGACGGAGGCCACGTGTCCTCGATCCGAACCGGATCTCGAAGGAATTCTCACCTATAAATAGACCCCCAAGGGTCATTTGAAAGGATCTTTTGGCACTCTGAGAGTAAAAACATCTTTGAGAACTGAATTCCAGCATTGCCAAACAATCCAAATCATCATTCAAATTATATTTTGAGATAATTGAGTGAATGTATATGAAAAGTAAATGAGATTGAGTGAATATCTTATTGTATTTTCATCTACATTATCAAGCAAAGTGATATAAAGTGGACGTAGGCTCTTTAATGCCGAACCACTATAAATCCTGTGTCTCTTTTCTGTTTTTGATCTCATTTTATTGTAATTTCAGTCAATTTGGGTGTTAGAACCACTTTTTGGTCTAACAAGTACCCCTATCAATCTAGGGGAATCATCATATGTCGCTCTAGAAGTGTTTTGCAATCATATTTTATTTGAAAGTTGGGAAACGTTACGAGGTTATATAATGCATATTGAATTATGGTTTTCTTAAATATCTCTTAGATACATTAATAAACATCATCTAACTAAATTTATTTAAATATTTTAAATTCTGTATTATGTAATTAATATAAATATATGGATCTAAATCTTAACTATTAGAAGATAATCGATGAATTATTTGTAGATAATTATACATAAGTTTATATATATATATATATATATCACTATAAAATAATGAGTGGGTTAGTTAATTAATTTAATTGATAATTAAAAGATTTAAATATTAAATATTAGGAGAGAATTAAGTAGAAGAGAGAGAACTCCTAGAATTAAGAAGATCATAACATTACATTCTTTAAATACAAGAAATTCTTCTTCTTTACTATTATTTAATAGATTAGATGATCGTAACATTACATTCTTTAGCCTAGACACAATAGACATACCGAGCATGACAATTCGAATACGCATGACGTTGGATGATCGATCATTCAAATGGACCATTTCCGCAACATCGTGCAACATTGCAATTGCAAATTATCTCCCATTACAGATGTTCACTAGTGATGGCTCATGCTAATTTTTCGCTATGAATTTGCAAATTTTGTTTATTTGCGCAAACAATGACGGGTGAAGAAATTGAATGATTTAAACAATACCAGTTGAATTTGTCCGTAGTTGTCATTTGTAGTTTTAATTTGTTTCTTACATGCATTTGAATTTAAAAATGTATTAGCTTGTGTCAATGAAATCAAACAATTCATTTTTGTTATTTTCAATTGTTAAACACATATCATCTAATAATTAAGGGAACGACTATATGAACACAAAAGTTTAACACAAATCAGAAGACATATAGTCTCAGCCACATGATTAATTTGTTATGTGTGGAGCGCAAATCATAGGGTAATCGTATAATTCAGATTTTGTGTCCCTTAATTTATGTCAAATTTTTGTGTCTAAATAAATTTCTTAATGATTAATATATAAAAAATCAATTAGACTAGAAATCACAATTTAAATATTTTATTCATGTACAGTATCTAAATATCATGCACGTATTTTCCATTCAGGCAATATCTCTATTCGAATACCTTGCTTAATTATTCTTCTGCCATTAGGATAATATTCGTTATCAAGTTAGGGAGATTTTAGGATAATTTTCATAAGGTATATTACGAGCGGTCTGCATGAAACTACGTTGTCATACTTTGCCTTGGAGATTCATGCGTGGATGTAAATTAACACATACAATTTAGGCAAGGTGGGAAATTAATTCATGGACAAGCATCACATGATTTCATGTCCTTCCAGTACGGAGGGGGAGAGAGGGAGCAGAGGACCATTTCATATCAAAATTTAGAACTATTTAAATAGTCGAGTGAAGGAGGGATGTTATATCTGCTTTCATGTGGAGAGGAGAGTTGTTTAGAATGAAGAAAAATCAAGGCTGCTACTTCACCAACTTTCTACTTTTCATTGCAATATCAAGTACTGTATTTGTTATTGCCGATAGCTCTTCTTCTCGAGTGAAGAAAAGTGGTTTTCCACCCAACTTTGTCTTTGGTGCTGCTACCTCTACTCTTCAGGTATTTTCTTCTTTCCTTTTCTACTTTTCATGCATATATGCGCGTACATACCTATCACATATGCTACCTTTAAATCTACATGAACAATTATATTTATCCAAGTAATATCACGTCATACTGATCAGGTTTATGAATGTGCGAATAATTTAAAATTTAAATTTAAGCTTTGTTTTTGAATATTAGTGTTTTCTTAAGCAGCATATCCTAACACTCAGTTGGGTCTGACTTCCTCAAATTTCAGATTTAAGCTTTGAACTCCATATATTGTTTTGCGCATTTATAATTTTCTGATGAAGCATTAAAAATAGGGCTTTTAACCCACTTAGGCCTGTTTAAAAATAGTATAACAGCTTTAACCATGTTTAAGATTTATTTACTCATATACACCTGTTTCATTTTACATTGGCTAACTTTGAAAGCTCGCCAATGCATTTTAACATTTTCGCACAAAATGCATTGGCTAACTTTCAAAACTCGCCAATGCATTTTTACATTGGCGAGTTTTGAAAGTTAGGCAATGGATTTTATGTAGAAAATATTGTATTATTAAATATTTGATACTATATTTAATAATCTTTGCCAATAATTGATATTTTTTGTAAAACATCATAATTAATATTTAAATACTAATATCACAATAACTTTACAATAATTAAATACTTACAATATTAATAAATAATTAAATAATATTACAATCTAATATGTATATTCTTATACAATAATTATTTAAGTTAAATAATATATAATTTATATAATTAAATTTTTATAAATTTTTAAAATATATATTTTATCTAATGTATATGGCGTAATTAATATATATTTTATTTAATGTATATGCCATTGCAACATATATATTCATTATTTATAAATATATATTAAGCAAGAGACGCATAAACCTCAAATGGCAGATGTCCTCTTCCGGCTTGATTTCCAGATCCCATTTTCTTGCGCCGCCACTCTTTAACCACCTATATTCTCACCTCTCTTCTCCTTACCATCTCATGGCCAGGAACAAAAAGCCTAAACCTCGTCTACCCTCATCCATAATTACTCGATCTGGAAGCATAGCAAACTTTGTCCTTTCGAACTCTGAATCTGAAGACGAGCAAACAACTAACGCTCCTCCTACGAGATATGTCTTTTCCTTGCCGAATAACCACCCACTAAACAAACTAATTTTGGATATTAATGATGTTCGATCTAGCATGACAGCCACCCATGGTAAGTCACCAATTTCCCCTTCTCTTGAACGTGCATCTACTTCTTGGCCTATGCTAGGCCTGAACTTGTTTATGGTTCTTGATAATCCTAGAATTGTGAACTTAGGAAACGATTTGGGTAACATTTTGGGACAGTTTTTGGACTTTGAACCTGCTGCTTTGGGTTTCTCTGTATATCGCGTTAATCTTAAGAGGTCAGTATCCCTAGGGGTGTCATCTGGTTTGGGTGGCCTTTGCATCATTGACTCTCTACCTTGTGATAAAACTCAACGCCCACCAATTGTTTGACATATCTCCTCAAACATTAAGGCTAATGTCACGACTACACAAACACCTACAAGTCAAATGAACCAAAGTACCCCAACAATAATTCCTACGATCCATCTACCCACAAACGTTGCAGCCCCTGCTTTCGCTGCAGTAACGACGAACGCAACACCAAACACTCCAAAGAAATGGACAACATTATTTGACTCACTTCCCCTCGTTGCAGGGGAGTACATGTCAATTGTAACACCCTACATCCGTTAGTGTCACTCACAAAGGGAATGCACTAAGTTCTGTGGAGCATTTAGGGTAAAAGATGCAGATAAATTACAAGACAGACAGAAATTAAACAACGGAAATAAAACTTTGCTTTATTGATAAAATAGTTTGTACAATGGTTTCTTTACAATATCAGAGTATCATCTATCTTACAAAATAAAGAAGCATAAAAAAACAACATTTATATTCCTCGGTTTTAGCAAGAGCCAGCCATAGCATCTGAAAAGAGAATCCAAGCAAACTTCGACAAATCTTCAGGCTGGGAAAGAGTGGCAGTCCAACTTAACCTGAGCTAAACTATTTCCTCCTTTGCTACCTGGGGGGGGACAGAAGAAGAGAAGACGAAAGAAAAACAGAGTCATACATAAAGCCTGAGTAAGTTCAGTAACTTCTAGCATGTGAACACGGAAAAACAAAACGACATGAATTAACTAAATGCAAGATTACACCATGATGATAGGGTCAACAAGATTAGACAAGGTAATCACAAGATATGCTAAGATAAGATAAACTGGATACGCTCTAATACTTTCGCCGCTTCGCTATTTCCTTGTTATACTGGTTTCTATATCTCTGCACCGCCTATCTAGTGTCCCAACTAGTAACGATAACGTGATCCCAATCCCTGTATTTTCCATTGCCTTCCGGCATACATTCATTATTTATTACCTAGATCAAATCTAGGGTTTTCTATCAAGTGCTTTTTAGATTTAACTAGAGTTTACGCTATCTGCTGAACGCTTCTCGGATTCAGGATTATTGCCACCTAGTCCAACTAGGGATTATGCTACCTATCGAACGATGCCCCCAAGTCTAGGACACACTACCTAGAGTGGTATATGTTCCTATGCTTCCCCACGCATGTATCGCGAATCGTTATCGCTTGTCTAGATGCACATGTCCTGTAATGTGCGGTCCGAGTCCTGTGACAAGGCAAATCAAGGAATACAGAACTCGGTCGGAAGCTTTCAGATATCTGCCGATGCAGATGCTAAGGTCTGTTTTTGTTCCAGTGGCTATGGTCCCACTTGACCCCTCCTTCAACTAATGAAAGGCACACCTTGTAAAATGAGAACTATACGCCGGCCCCTGGTGCCCCTACTATCCTGTGGCCATCCTCACCCATAACTAGATAACAAGTATATGGTCTTTTGGAGTTCTCCGCCTTTCTGCTTCACGTATCTCGATTGACTCAAGATGGATGGTAGACGACGAGTCGCTATCACAGGGCTACCGTTTGCTCGCCGAATCACGCTGGTCCATCCTAGTCTTTAGGTTGCCATGTATTGCAACCACGGCATACCCCTGGTTCTTCTACGCAGACCTTAACCTCTATGGGCCCAGGCGGATCATCTGCAGCCTCACAGAGGGATACCAAGAGTACCCTCACGTCCCCTCGAAGCCTCGGGCTTCGTAACCCAATTCGTTGGAGCCTCCTTTTTACTCAGACGGACATTCGCTCCTTCCCGTGTTATACTAAGAATTACTACTTAGTTTTACTAACTAAGATTTACCACTTATTTTCCAGAATCGTTGTTTTCTTAACTAAGGTTTACTTTGTTCTCTTTCCCGTCATCTCAGATTGGTTAAGTGTCATTAGTCAATTCAAGCTATCTTAACCCTCTTCATTTATCCTGTCAAACTGGTTAAGTGTTATCAGTAATTCACGTTGACTTAACCCTACCACAAACCAAGTTACAGTGGTTAAGTATTTCTTATTACTTAACCCTACCCATTCATCCCGTATTGGTTAAGTGTTCCTTTTTAACTTAACCTTGCCCGTCTGTTTTAATTGACATGTTATTAATGGTTAAGTATAATCCCTTCATGTTTTAGACTTATCCCTATCCCTTTATCACAATCTGATGGTTAAGTGTTCATGTTTACTTAACCCTACGGTCTAGCCCAGCTAACATATCAGATTGGCTAAGTGTATTTACTTAACCCCAACCTCTAGTCTAGTTAACATGTTAATTTGGCTAAGTGCATTAACTTTACTTAACCCCTACAAATCTTGTCTTGTTACCATGTGAAGTTGGTTAAGTGTCCTTATGGACTTAGCCCTCCCACCCTAGCTTAACTGTGTTAAATTGGTTAAGTGTTCCTATGGACTTAACCCTCCCATTCTAATTTAACTGTGTTAAATGTCAGTCTGAACCTAACCCTACCCATTAGTCTAGTTATCATGTTGAACTGGTTAAGTGTCTTAGTTAACTTAACCCTACCATTCTTGTTCTAGCTTTACCCAAATAAGTTAAAGCTGCTACCACTCACATTAGACAGGTATTGTTGCGAATACTGGATGTGCCGGTTGGTTCCGGGCAGGTTTACATCGCAACTCAGTCTAACCTCGGGTTAGGCATATTCGTGTTTTTCTAAGTTCAAAGGGTTTCAGTTTATTTTCAAATCAAGTTTTGAAAGTAACCATCCCGTTCGTCGGATCAGTTAGGGATAGCCAGGGAGAGCAGGAAACTTGTATTTTCCAAACCCAAGCCTAGACACTATCCTCTCTGTCACCCTAGAACTTTCTGGTGTACTATTAAAAGAGATGTCATTAATAAACCTTTAATTTGTCTAAATTTACCTTTCCTCATTTAGGACAAATTCTATAAGTAAATTAATCCTAATTTACTTATTTCCCAATTACTCTTTTAATGTAAATTGTCTACATTCATTCTTATGGCCCATTTCCCTTTCTAAATCATATTTATGCTTTTTGGTACGTGGACCATACCAAATTAAGTGTCACTAACCATGATTTTGCAAAACCTGCCAATTACCCCCAATTATGGCCAATTTCACATTTATGCCAATATACTTTACTGTGCTAAATTAGCTAATCCAATTCCGATTCAACATTCTAATTCTAGACTTATTACTCTAGATCACTATTCATGTAAATGCTAGATTTACACGTCAATATTAGATTCCAATTACACATCTTATAATTCATGTCAAATTTATCCAACTTGCATTTCTATGAAAATGCCATAATAAATGTTCCCAATTTATGCCAACTTCCAAGTTAAACTATGTTTTTAGTAAATTTCATATTTTTCCCAAACCGCATTCCCACCGTTCGTATAATCGTGATTCATTCTAGACTATAAATAAAGCTAGGTTCGTAGAAAATAGGGAATGAACCAAAGATGCTATGCAAAGGATGGACATACTAACTGGCATAAAGAGGGTTGAATAACGATGTCGGTTCAAGAACATGGGTAGACCTAACTTAATAGGTAAATTCCCAAGGTCTAAAACCAAGAATAGACAGAATAAAGGCGTAGGTTCAAGAACATGGGTAGACCTAACTTAATAGGTAAATTCCCAAGGTCTAAAACCAAGAATAGACAGGATAGATAATCGGGTTCACAGTCACCAAACTTAAACACTTTCCTAGTCATGAACCATAGGTGTTTAATCATAGTTGTCCCATTTATGTCATAGACAATAGTTTTGCTTTCTAATCAAAGGTATAGGCTTGTGTTCATAGTCATGGAAATAATTCTCATAGTCACAGTCACAGTCATAGGCAATGTCCATAGTCATAGGCAATGTTCATAGTCTTAGGCAATGTTCATAGTCATAGGCAATGTTCATAGTCAAAGAGGCATATGGTTCTGAGGTCCATAGTTTCATAGTCACAGTCTTATTTGTCCTCGAATCATAACAGTTCTTAATTTGGTCCAAAGAAATAGGCACTGATTCAATAGAAAGAATTGGCATACTCTTTTATTCCTTTAATTTCATGTCACGAAAAGAGAAACGTTCAAATCTAGAAATAACTGACTTACAGAGATTAGATCTGAACAGAAAGATGGGGTTGCAAAGATTCGTAGAAAAACGGTCATTGAAGTCGTTTGAATCTTCACTTGAATTCTAGCTTGAATCTCCTCTTTGAAAGTCTTTGAGCAGCACCTCCTCGCCTTGATTTATTTTATATATTACTTATTCTATTTATTATTTAATTAAGAGGAGGAGAAGAAGCCATGTTCGCCAATAATCTTTGCAGCATAAGGGTAGAAAAGAATTGTGAATAGAGAAGAAGACTAGGGTTGTTTATATAGTGTTAGGTGGATGAACCTGGTCAGAAAACGCGACCAAATACATCAGAACGAACAAGGTGTAGAAAGCTGGAAAAACAGGGGGGTCGACTATGTAGTCGCCCTGGGTTCCCCAGGTCGACTACCCAGTCGACCTGGGTAGCCCAAGTTGACTACCCAGTCGACCTGGGTATCTTGGGCGGGAAAATTCCCGCCCTGGCCAATCCGGCCCGATTTTGAAATTTGAATTTGTCTGTTCGAATTTTAAACTGAATTCTGAAACTTCCGGAGGCCATATCTCCCTCATATGGACTCCGATTTACGTAAACTGGGACTCGTTTTCATGCAGAATTCCGAGACGAACGCAATGGCGCAGCCCGTTTCCCTTGATTTTGATTTTAACTATTAATTCTGCCTTGATTTGTGAATCTTAGCATTATAGAATCACGGGGTGTTACATTCTCCCCTACTTAAAAGGATTTCGTCCACGAAATCTTCAAGTTAGGAAGAATGTGTCCTACCATCCAATCACCCATCTACTCACCCATTCACTCACAGGCACCCATTGTCCTTAAAAGATTTCTAATGCTTTCATGTTCATATGCATAGTGTGTGTGTGTATGTCTTTATCTAATGCAAAATCAGGCGGTCTACTGATTCAGTTGACCTCCTTAATGCGAGTTATGTCAGTGTCATGCGTCCAATCATATATGCAAGCATCCCTAGTTATGTAAATACTACATGCGTGCACGGCCATTCATCCATATGCAACACCCATATGATAACATATCAAGTTCAACTTACAAAAAATACATATCTGTAAATGCAATATGAAAGCGTCTGAACTGATCTAGTGTCTAATATGTATGCATATGCATCCACGAGCAACCATTTGCAACCACTTGCAATCATCAACCATAACATGTTTCAAATACATGTTTACATCCATTGGCTTCTACCTAAAGATCGAAGACCCGACCTAGAGGATATACTTTGGAAAGAGAGAAACAATTATGCGTAAAGCTCCTAAAACAAAGAAATCAAGGATGCACCCTCAAGGAAAAGGGTATGATGCTAGTATCTAGCCTTCTTGAGCTTTACTCTACTGTATCTTAACTAATTTAACTTCACGATTGTGGAGTTCCGGATCTCCATTTCCAAAATAAACAGATGTCAATCACGGTACCAGATATACGTACTAAGATGATTAGAGGTTTCCCTCTTATCCACCATGCCATAACTATAAGAGTCGAAAGGTCACTACGTGCTCTTTAGAGTGCCTGCCACAACTATTCATCTCTCATGCAAGCCATCCAAACCAAACTCGACATTCCTGAAGTACAAGCCCTAAAGGCCTAAACCAATATCTGACAAGCACCCAAGGAATATCTCCCCCGAATTAGATGATCTACGTGAGATGATATAAGCAAACGTGATAGCTATTCTCAAATCCCTACTAACCAAAAATAAACTGGTCGGACCACCAATTGGATTTGAGACTCTAGTGGGACCTTTCTACTATACAAGTACTATGGTGCAAAGACCCAACTATGGAAGTGGATATGAACAAATGAGAAGCGCTAAAGCCGAAGGAAATAGTACGAATAGCAAAACTAGACTCTTCCAAGAGAACTTCACTACCTTTCTTCTAGGTACGCTTGGTGGTGAAAGTATATACTTGCCCTTCTGAAAATCTTGTTCCTCTTTCTTGCCCTATCATACCCTAGTAAAGATACTTCCTCTTGTCTTAGGTTCTATAATTTCTTCCTCCTTCGTGAGCTAAATCTACATCCATGAATTCCTCATCCTAGGGTTATGCTCCCTAGCCAAACTCCTCATCCCCTTCCGTGTGTGGTCATGTTGACAGATACCTTGAAAGCTGCTTCCATCATACAGAAAACCCTATAAGCTTGAAAGAAAACTGGCCGTAGGTGAAACTACTATGGTTATAGATGGAAGTCGGGCACTATCTTGCCCATCGATGAGGTTACCTCCTAGAAAGCCAGGAGCCCCAGAGACTCAAGAAAGAAGGAGACAAGAATTCAAAAAGAGGAAGAGAAGATAATGCGTATGGCTTCGGGGACTATGCCTTTAAAACAAATCTTTTCTCTTGAAAATGCTTCTTTTAAAACCGTTTTGAAAATAATTTTCAAATCCTTTATTTGATCTGGTAACCTTCAGCTCTGATACCACGTGTAACATCCCACATCCGTTAGTGTTACTCACAAAGGGAATGCACTAAGTTCTGTGGAGTATTTAGGGTAAAAGATGCAGATAAATTACAAGACAGACAGAAATTAAACAACGGAAATAAAACTTTGCTTTATTGATAAAATAGTTTGTACAATGGTTTCTTTACAATATCAGAGTATCATCTGTCTTACAAAATAAAGAAGCATAAAAAAAAACATTTATATTCCCCGGTTTTAGCAAGAGCCAGCCATAGCATCTGAAAAGAGAATCCAAGCAAACTTCGACAAATCTTCAAGCTGGGAAAGAGTGGCAGTCCAACTTAACCTGAGCTAAACTATTCCCTCCTTTGCTACCTGGGGGGAGGGGAACGGAAGAAGAGAAGACGAAAGATAAACAGAGTCGGACATAAAGCCTGAGTAAGTTCAGTAACTTCTAGCATGTGAACACGGAAAAACAAAACGACATGAATTAACTGAATACAAGATTACACCATGACGATAGGGTCAACAAGATTAGACAAGGTAATCACAAGATATGCTAAGATAAGATAAACTGGATACGCTCTAATACTTTCGCCGCTTCGCTATTTCCTTGTTATACTGGTTTCTATATCTCTGCACCGCCTATCTAGAGTCCCAACTATTGACGATAACGTGATCCCAATCCCTGTATTTTCCATTGCCTTCCGGCATACATTCATTATTTATTACCTAGATCAAATCTAGGGTTTTCTATCAAGTGCTTTCTAGATTTAACTAGAGTTTACGCTATCTGCTGAACGCTTCTCGGATTCAGGATTTATGCCACCTAGTCCAACTAGGGATTATGCTACCTGTCGAACGATGCCCCCAAGTCTAGGACACACTACCTAGAGTGGTACATGTTCCTATGCTTCCCCACGCATGTATCGCGAATCGTTATCGCTTGTCTAGATGCACATGTCCTGTAATATGCGGTCCGAGTCCTGTGACAGGGCAAATCAAGGAATACAGAACTCGGTCGGGAGCTTTCAGATATCTGCTGATGCAGATGCTAAGGTCTGTTTTTGTTCCAGTGTCTATGGTCCCACTTGACCCCTCCCTCAACTAATGAAAGGCACACCTTGTAAAATGAGAACTATACGCCGGCCCCTGGTGCCCCTACTATCCTATGGCCATCCTCACCCATAACTAGATAACAAGTATATGGTCTTTTGGAGTTCTCCTCCTTTCTGCTTCACATATCTTGATTGACTCAAGATGGATGGTAGACGACGAGTCGCTATCACAGGGCTACCGTTTGCTCGCCGAATCACGCCGATCCATCCTAGTCTTTAGGTTGCCATGTATTGCAACCAAAGCATACCCCTGGTTCTTCTACGCATACCTTAACCTCTGTGGGCCCAGGCGGATCATCTGCAGCCTCACAGAGGGATACCAAGAGTACCCTCACGTCCCCTCGAAGCCTCGGGCTTCGTAACCCAATTCGTTGGAGCCTCCTTTTTACTCAGATGGACATTCGCTCCTTCCCGTGTTATACTAAGAATTACTACTTAGTTTTACTAACTAAGATTTACCACTAAGTTTCCAGAATCGTTTTTTTCTTAACTAAGGTTTACTTAGTTCTCTTTCCCGTTATCTCGGATTGGTTAAGTGTCATTAGTCAGGTCAAGCTATCTTAACCCTCTTCATTTATCCTGTCAAACTGGTTAAGTGTTATCAGTAATTCACGTTGACTTAACCCTACCACAAACCAAGTTACAGTGGTTAAGTATTTCTTATTACTTAACCCTACCCATTCATCCCGTATTGGTTAAGTGTTCCTTTTTAACTTAACCTTGCCCGTCTGTTTTAATTGACATGTTATTAATGGTTAAGTATTATCCCTTCATGTTTTAGACTTAGCCCTATCCCTTTATCACAATCTGATGGTTAAGTGTTCATGTTTACTTAACCCTATGGTCTAGCCCAACTAACATATCAGATTGGCTAAGTGTATTTACTTAACCCCAACCTCTAGTCTAATTAACATGTTAATTTGGCTAAGTGCATTAACTTTACTTAACCCCTACAAATCTTGTCTTGTTACCATGTGAAGTTGGTTAAGTGTCCCTATGGACTTAGCCCTCCCACCTAGCTTAACTATGTTAAATTGGTTAAGTGTTCCTATGGACTTAACCCTCCCATTCTAATTTAATTGTGTTAAATGTCAGTCTGAACCTAACCTACCCATTAGTCTAGTTATCATGTTGAACTGGTTAAGTGTCTTGGTTAACTTAACCCTACCATTCTTGTTCTAGCTTTACCCAAATAAGTTAAAGCCGCTACCACTCACATTATACATGTATTGTTGCGAATACTGGATGTGCCGGTTGGTTCCGGGCAGGTTTACATCGCAACTCAGTCTAACCTCGGGTTAGGCATATTTGTGTTTTTCTAAGTTCAAAGGGTTTCAATTTATTTTCAAATCAAGTTTTGAAAGTAACCATCCCGTTCGTCGGATCAGTTAGGGATAACCAGGGAGAGCAGGAAACTTGTATTTTCCAAACCCAAGCCTAGACACTATCCTCTCTGTCACCCTAGAACTTGCTGGTGTACTATTAAAAGAGATGTCGTTAATAAACCTTTAATTTGTCTAAATTTGCCTTTCCTCATTTAGGACAAATTCTATAAGTAAATTAATCCTAATTTACTTATTTCCCAATTACTCTTTTAATGTAAATTATCTACATTCATTCTTATGGCCCATTTCCCTTTCGAAATCATATTTATGCTTTTTGGTATGTGGAACATACCAAATTAAGTGTCACTAACCATGATTTTGCTTAACTTGCCAATTACCCCCAATTATGGCCAATTTCACATTTATGCCAATATACTTTACTGTGCTAAATTAGCTAATCCAATTCCGATTCAACATTCTAATTCTAGACTTATTACTCTAGATCACTATTCATGTAAATGCTAGATTTACACGTCAATATTAGATTCCAATTACACATCTTATAATTCATGTCAAATTTATCCAACTTGCATTTCTATGAAAATGCCATAATAAATGTTCCCAATTTATGCCAACTTCCAAGTTAAACTATGTTTTTAGTAAATTTCATATTTTGCCCAAACCGCATTCCCACCGTTCGTATAATCGTGATTCATTCTAGACTATAAATAAAGCTAGGTTCGTAGAAAATAGGGAATGAACCAAAGATGCTATGCAAAGGATGGACATACTAACTGGCATAAAGAGGGTTGAATAACGATGTCGGTTCAAGAACATGGGTAGACCTAACTTAATAGGTAAATTCCCAAGGTCTAAAACCAAGAATAGACAGAATAAAGGCGTAGGTTCAAGAACATGGGTAGACCTAACTTAATAGGTAAATTCCCAAGGTCTAAAACCAAGAATAGACAGGATAGATAATCGGGTTCACAGTCACCAAACTTAAACACTTTCCTAGTCATGAACCATAGGTGTTTAATCATAGTTGTCCCATTTATGTCATAGACAATAGTTTTGCTTTCTAATCAAAGGTATAGGCTTGTGTTCATAGTCATGGAAATAATTCTCATAGTCACAGTCACAGTCATAAGCAATGTCCATAGTCATAGGCAATGTTCATAGTCTTAGGCAATGTTCATAGTCATAGGCAATGTTCATAGTCAAAGAGGCATATTGTTCTGAGGTCCATAGTTTCATAGTCACAGTCTTATTTGTCCTCGAATCATAACAGTTCTTAATTTGGTCCAAAGAAATAGGCATTGATTCAATAGAAAGAATTGGCATACTCTTTTATTCCTTTAATTTCATGTCACGAAAAGAGAAACGTTCAAATCTAGAAATAACTGACTTACAGAGATTAGATCTGAACAGAAAGATGGGGTTGCAAAGATTCGTAGAAAAACGGTCATTGAAGTCGTTTGAATCTTCACTTGAATTCTAGCTTGAATCTCCTCTTTGAAAGTCTTTGAGCAGCACCTCCTCGCCTTGATTTATTTTATATATTACTTATTCTATTTATTATTTAATTAAGAGGAGGAGAAGAAGCCATGTTCGCCAATAATCTTTGCAGCATAAGGGTAGAAAAGAATTGTGAATAGAGAAGAAGACTAGGGTTGTTTATATAGTGTTAGGTGGATGAACCTGGTCAGAAAACGCGACCAAATACATCAGAACGAACAAGGTGTAGAAAGCTGGAAAAACAGGGGGGTCGACTATGTAGTCGCCCTGGGTTCCCCAGGTCGACTACCCAGTCGACCTGGGTAGCCCAAGTTGACTACCCAGTCGACCTGGGTGTCTTGGGCGGGAAAATTCCCGCCCTGGCCAATCCGGCCCGATTTTGAAATTTGAATTTGTCTGTTCGAATTTTAAACTGAATTCTGAAACTTCCGGAGGCCATATCTCCCTCATATGGACTCCGATTTACGCAAACTGGGACTCGTTTTCATGCAGAATTCCGAGACGAACGCAATGGCGCAGCCCGTTTCCCTTGATTTTGATTTTAACTATTAATTCTGCCTTGATTTGTGAATCTTAGCATTATAGAATCACGGGGTGTTACATTCTCCCCTACTTAAAAGGATTTCGTCCACGAAATCTTCAAGTTAGGAAGAATGTGTCCTACCATCCAATCACCCATCTACTCACCCATTCACTCACAGGCACCCATTGTCCTTAAAAGATTTCTAATGCTTTCATGTTCATATGCATAGTGTGTGTGTGTATGTCTTTATCTAATGCAAAATCAGGCGGTCTACTGATTCAGTTGACCTCCTTAATGCGAGTTATGTCAGTGTCATGCGTCCAATCATATATGCAAGCATCCCTAGTTATGTAAATACTACATGCGTGCACGGCCATTCATCCATATGCAACACCCATATGATAACATATCAAGTTCAACTTACAACAAATACATATCTGTAAATGCAATATGAAAGCGTCTGAACTGATCTAGTGTCTAATATGTATGCATATGCATCCACGAGCAACCATTTGCAACCACTTGCAATCATCAACCATAACATGTTTCAAATACATGTTTACATCCATTGGCTTCTACCTAAAGATCGAAGACCCGACCTAGAGGATATACTTTGGAAAGAGAGAAACAATTATGCGTAAAGCTCCTAAAACAAAGAAATCAAGGATGCACCCTCAAGGAAAAGGGTATGATGCTAGTATCTAGCCTTCTTGAGCTTTACTCTACTGTATCTTAACTAATTTAACTTCACGATTGTGGAGTTCCGGATCTCCATTTCCAAAATAAACAGATGTCAATCACGGTACCAGATATACGTACTAAGATGATTAGAGGTTTCCCTCTTATCCACCATGCCATAACTATAAGAGTCGAAAGGTCACTACGTGCTCTTTAGAGTGCCTGCCACAACTATTCATCTCTCATGCAAGCCATCCAAACCAAACTCGACATTCCTGAAGTACAAGCCCCAAAGGCCTAAACCAATATCTGACAAGCACCCAAGGAATATCTCCCCCGAATTAGATGATCTACGTGAGATGATATAAGCAAACTCGATAGCTATTCTCAAATCCCTACTAACCAAAAATAAACTGGTCGGACCACCAATTGGATTTGAGACTCTAGTGGGACCTTTCTACTATACAAGTACTATGGTGCAAAGACCCAACTATGGAAGTGGATATGAACAAATGAGAAGCGCTAAAGCCGAAGGAAATAGTACGAATAGCAAAACTAGACTCTTCCAAGAGAACTTCACTACCTTTCTTCTAGGTACGCTTGGTGGTGAAAGTATATACTTGCCCTTCTGAAAATCTTGTTCCTCTTTCTTGCCCTATCATACCCTAGTAAAGATACTTCCTCTTGTCTTAGGTTCTATAATTTCTTCCTCCTTCGTGAGCTAAATCTACATCCATGAATTCCTCATCCTAGGGTTATGCTCCCTAGCCAAACTCCTCATCCCCTTCCGTGTGTGGTCATGTTGACAGATCCCTTGAAAGCTGCTTCCATCATACAGAAAACCCTATAAGCTTGAAAGAAAACTGGCCGTAGGTGAAACTACTATGGTTATAGATGGAAGTCGGGCACTATCTTGCCCATCGATGAGGTTACCTCCTAGAAAGCCAGGAGCCCCAGAGACTCAAGAAAGAAGGAGACAAGAATTCAAAAAGAGGAAGAGAAGATAATGCGTATGGCTTCGGGGACTATGCCTTTAAAACAAATCTTTTCTCTTGAAAATGCTTCTTTTAAAACCGTTTTGAAAATAATTTTCAAATCCTTTATTTGATCTGGTAACCTTCAGCTCTGATACCACGTGTAACATCCCACATCCGTTAGTGTTACTCACAAAGGGAATGCACTAAGTTCTGTGGAGTATTTAGGGTAAAAGATGCAGATAAATTACAAGACAGACAGAAATTAAACAACGGAAATAAAACTTTGCTTTATTGATAAAATAGTTTGTACAATGGTTTCTTTACAATATCAGAGTATCATCTGTCTTACAAAATAAAGAAGCATAAAAAAAACATTTATATTCCCCGGTTTTAGCAAGAGCCAGCCATAGCATCTGAAAAGAGAATCCAAGCAAACTTCGACAAATCTTCAAGCTGGGAAAGAGTGGCAGTCCAACTTAACCTGAGCTAAACTATTCCCTCCTTTGCTACCTGGGGGGAGGGGAACGGAAGAAGAGAAGACGAAAGATAAACAGAGTCGGACATAAAGCCTGAGTAAGTTCAGTAACTTCTAGCATGTGAACACGGAAAAACAAAACGACATGAATTAACTGAATACAAGATTACACCATGACGATAGGGTCAACAAGATTAGACAAGGTAATCACAAGATATGCTAAGATAAGATAAACTGGATACGCTCTAATACTTTCGCCGCTTCGCTATTTCCTTGTTATACTGGTTTCTATATCTCTGCACCGCCTATCTAGAGTCCCAACTATTAACGATAACGTGATCCCAATCCCTGTATTTTCCATTGCCTTCCGGCATACATTCATTATTTATTACCTAGATCAAATCTAGGGTTTTCTATCAAGTGCTTTCTAGATTTAACTAGAGTTTACGCTATCTGCTGAACGCTTCTCGGATTCAGGATTTATGCCACCTAGTCCAACTAGGGATTATGCTACCTGTCGAACGATGCCCCCAAGTCTAGGACACACTACCTAGAGTGGTACATGTTCCTATGCTTCCCCACGCATGTATCGCGAATCGTTATCGCTTGTCTAGATGCACATGTCCTGTAATATGCGGTCCGAGTCCTGTGACAGGGCAAATCAAGGAATACAGAACTCGGTCGGGAGCTTTCAGATATCTGCTGATGCAGATGCTAAGGTCTGTTTTTGTTCCAGTGTCTATGGTCCCACTTGACCCCTCCCTCAACTAATGAAAGGCACACCTTGTAAAATGAGAACTATACGCCGGCCCCTGGTGCCCCTACTATCCTATGGCCATCCTCACCCATAACTAGATAGCAAGTATATGGTCTTTTGGAGTTCTCCTCCTTTCTGCTTCACATATCTTGATTGACTCAAGATGGATGGTAGACGACGAGTCGCTATCACAGGGCTACCGTTTGCTCGCCGAATCACGCCGATCCATCCTAGTCTTTAGGTTGCCATGTATTGCAACCAAAGCATACCCCTGGTTCTTCTACGCATACCTTAACCTCTGTGGGCCCAGGCGGATCATCTGCAGCCTCACAGAGGGATACCAAGAGTACCCTCACGTCCCCTCGAAGCCTCGGGCTTCGTAACCCAATTCGTTGGAGCCTCCTTTTTACTCAGACGGACATTCGCTCCTTCCCGTGTTATACTAAGAATTACTACTTAGTTTTACTAACTAAGATTTACCACTAAGTTTCCAGAATCGTTTTTTTCTTAACTAAGGTTTACTTAGTTCTCTTTCCCGTTATCTCGGATTGGTTAAGTGTCATTAGTCAGTTCAAGCTATCTTAACCCTCTTCATTTATCCTGTCAAACTGGTTAAGTGTTATCAGTAATTCACGTTGACTTAACCCTACCACAAACCAAGTTACAGTGGTTAAGTATTTCTTATTACTTAACCCTACCCATTCATCCCGTATTGGTTAAGTGTTCCTTTTTAACTTAACCTTGCCCGTCTGTTTTAATTGACATGTTATTAATGGTTAAGTATTATCCCTTCATGTTTTAGACTTAGCCCTATCCCTTTATCACAATCTGATGGTTAAGTGTTCATGTTTACTTAACCCTATGGTCTAGCCCAGCTAACATATCAGATTGGCTAAGTGTATTTACTTAACCCCAACCTCTAGTCTAATTAACATGTTAATTTGGCTAAGTGCATTAACTTTACTTAACCCCTACAAATCTTGTCTTGTTACCATGTGAAGTTGGTTAAGTGTCCCTATGGACTTAGCCCTCCCACCTAGCTTAACTATGTTAAATTGGTTAAGTGTTCCTATGGACTTAACCCTCCCATTCTAATTTAATTGTGTTAAATGTCAGTCTGAACCTAACCTACCCATTAGTCTAGTTATCATGTTGAACTGGTTAAGTGTCTTGGTTAACTTAACCCTACCATTCTTGTTCTAGCTTTACCCAAATAAGTTAAAGCCGCTACCACTCACATTATACATGTATTGTTGCGAATACTGGATGTGCCGGTTGGTTCCGGGCAGGTTTACATCGCAACTCAGTCTAACCTCGGGTTAGGCATATTTGTGTTTTTCTAAGTTCAAAGGGTTTCAATTTATTTTCAAATCAAGTTTTGAAAGTAACCATCCCGTTCGTCGGATCAGTTAGGGATAACCAGGGAGAGCAGGAAACTTGTATTTTCCAAACCCAAGCCTAGACACTATCCTCTCTGTCACCCTAGAACTTGCTGGTGTACTATTAAAAGAGATGTCGTTAATAAACCTTTAATTTGTCTAAATTTGCCTTTCCTCATTTAGGACAAATTCTATAAGTAAATTAATCCTAATTTACTTATTTCCCAATTACTCTTTTAATGTAAATTATCTACATTCATTCTTATGGCCCATTTCCCTTTCGAAATCATATTTATGCTTTTTGGTATGTGGAACATACCAAATTAAGTGTCACTAACCATGATTTTGCTTAACTTGCCAATTACCCCCAATTATGGCCAATTTCACATTTATGCCAATATACTTTACTGTGCTAAATTCGCTAATCCAATTCCGATTCAACATTCTAATTCTAGACTTATTACTCTAGATCACTATTCAGGTAAATGCTAGATTTACACGTCAATATTAGATTCCAATTACACATCTTATAATTCATGTCAAATTTATCCAACTTGCATTTCTATGAAAATGCCATAATAAATGTTCCCAATTTATGCCAACTTCCAAGTTAAACTATGTTTTTAGTAAATTTCATATTTTGCCCAAACCGCATTCCCACCGTTCGTATAATCATGATTCATTCTAGACTATAAATAAAGCTAGGTTCGTAGAAAATAGGGAATGAACCAAAGATGCTATGCAAAGGATGGACATACTAATTGGCATAAAGAGGGTTGAATAACGATGTCGGTTCAAGAACATGGGTAGACCTAACTTAATATGTAAATTCCCAAGGTCTAAGACCAAGAATAGATGGAATAAAGGCGTAGGTTCAATAACATGGGTAGACCTAACTTAATAGGTAAATTCCCAAGGTCTAAAACCAAGAATAGACAGGATAGATAATCGGGTTCACAGTCACCAAACTTAAACACTTTCCTAGTCATGAACCATAGGTGCTTAATCAAAGTTGTCCCACTTATGTCATAGACAATAGTTTTGCTTCCTAATCAAAGGTATAGGCTTGTGTTCATAGTCATGGAAATAATTCTCATAGTCACAGTCACAGTCATAGGCAATGTCCATAGTGATAGGCAATGTTCATAGTCTTAGGTAATGTTCATAGTCATAGGTAATGTTCATAGTCAAAGAGGCATATGGTTCTGAGGTCCATAGTTTCATAGTCACGATCTTATTTGTTCTCGAATCATAACAGTTCTTAATTTGGTCCAAAGAAATAGGCACTGATTCAATAGAAAGAATTGGCATACTCTTTTATTCCTTTAATTTCATGTCACGAAAAGAGAAACGTTCAAATCTAGAAATAACTGACTTACAGAGATTAGATCAGAACAGAAAGATGGCGTTGCAAAGATTCGTAGAAAAACAGTCGTTGAAGTCGTTTGAATCTGCACTTGAATTCTAGCTTGAATCTCCTCTTTGAAAGTCTTTGAGCAGCACCTCCTCGCCTTGATTTATTTTATATATTACTTATTCTATTTATTATTTAATTAAGAGGAGGAGAAGAAGCCATGTTCGCCAATAATTTTTGCAGCATAAGGGTAGAAAAGAATTGTGAATAGAGAAGAAGACTAGGGCTGTTTATATAGTGTTAGGTGGACGAACCTGGTCAGAAAACGCGACCAAATACATCAGAACGAACAAGGTGCAGAAAGCTGGAAAAACTGGGGGGGTCGACCCCCAGGTCGACTATGTAGTCGACCTGGGTGCCCCAGGTCGACTATCCAGTCGACCTGGGTAGCCCAGGTCGACTACCCAGTCGACCTGGGTGTCTTGGGCGGGAAAATTCCCGCCCTGGCCAATCCGGCCCGATTTTGAAATTTGAATTTGTCTATTCGAATTTTAAACTGAATTCTGAAACTTCCGGAGGCCATATCTCCTTCATACGGACTCCGATTTACGCAAACTCAGACTCGTTTCCATGCAGAATTCCGAGACGAAAGCAATGGCGCAGCCCGTTTCCCTTGATTTTGATTTTAACTTTTAATTCTGCCTTGATTTGTGAATCTTAGCATTACAGAATCACGGGGTGTTACACCAATGGATTTTAATATCCTCCATGCTGAGGATGGCTCTATCCCTCCGCAAGATATCCACAAGGAAGCTACAAAATTCTTGAACGACAACCTTGTTGGATTTTTCTTGGATTCCAAACATCTAGATGTAATTATGCTTACGGCATGTCGTAATTCCTAGCATATCCGTGCATCATAAAAAATGACGTATGTTGACAGTCTTTATTATTTTAAGTTCTCCTTTGCTGATGAGAGAAGACATGTTCAGGAAGCTGCGCCATGTATCACTGAAGGGAGACCTTTCATTGTGACCTCATGGAGTGCTTCAATTGATAGAGTCCGTGAACAGGTCCTATCGATACCTGTCTGGATGCAGTTTACCCATATTCCATCCGTACTACAACCTCTTATTGGCCTTAATTGGCTGGCATGTCATATATTGATCCTAAAACCGATGCTAGAAGAAACTTAGTATATGCTAGAGCTCTGATTGAGATAACTCCCGATAAACCTTTGCCTACTCAAATCATAGTTAGTATAGAAAACGACTGTCTAGATGCAGTTTACCCATATTCCATCCATACTACAACCTCTTCTTGGCCTTCATTGGCTGGCATGTCATATAGTTAAACTCAAATGCTTTGATCCTAAAACCGATGCTAGAAGAAACATAGTATATGCTAGAGCTCTGATTGAGATAACTCCCGATAAACCTTTGCCTACTCAAATCAAAGTAGTATAGAAAACACGTTCATTATATGGATGTAACGTATAAATGGAAACCGGAAATCTGCACAACCTGCAAATCCTTTGATCATTGTTCTGATACCTGTCAGCATGAAACAAACTTTCCTTTCCCTGATAAATCTACATTGCCTAAGCCTCATGTTCATGTATGGGTCCCTATGGGTAGAAAGATAGCACATGCGGTAGTGGAGGAAGTACTCGTGGAAGAGCCGCCAGCACCTATTTTACCTGATGTATCACCTGATCCTGATATCTCTTGGAGTGAGAAGACAACTTCTTGGGTGCATGCTCCTTCTGGAATGTATAGTGACACTAATTAAGTCTTCTCCATTTTTATTGATGATAAGGTGGATGATCGTAGCTGTTTATTCTTCACACCCGATGATGGAAAACTTATTATGAGAGATGACAGAGAAGTTGGAGAAAACAATGAGGTAATAATGAAGGATCCTTCATGGGATCGAAATCATCTTTTGGCTACTTCCAATATTAATGATTTGGCTCTTCGGTTTTGGAACTCTAAGCATAATATGACTCCTTACACTGGATTTTACTACGACGAAGGAGACGATCTATAGGAAGCTCTTCTTTGGTTCTTCTGAAGTTATGTAGCTTCATCTATCATCCAAAATCTTCTACCATAAGTCATTGGATGCAAGACAACCAATGACATATGACAAAATACTGAAAAAAACATCTAATAATCAATCTACAGCAAAAGTGATGTAAAATAATATGCAGATTTTAAAAAGTAAGAAAAGATAATATCACTATGAGGGAATACTTTTAGAGCAGAACTATGAGGGAATACTTAAGCAAGATCAAATCTATTTTTGAGTTATTAAAAGCTGCTGGACATAAATTGCCTAATTAAGGACAAGTTCATTTTATTCTAAATGGTTTGGGTGAAGACTACGAAGTTATAGAGGCAATGATATCATCACACAAAGAATTCTCATCAATGGATGGTATAAACTCTATTGTTCATGAAGCCAGAATTGAGAGTAGAAGTGCACAAGAAAGTGATTTCAGTGATAACTATGTAGCCAATAACACCAAGAGTAAGAATCAAGGAAGTATTAACAAGTTGGATCAAACATTTCAGCATGGTGGTCCCTCAAACCATGGTAGAGCAAGGGACAGATGGAGTAATAACAATAACAAACCAAAGTGTCAGATATATGAGAATAAAGGCCATATTGCACCAAAATGTTACCATAGATTTACCTTAAATTATGTAACAAATCAAGATAGCAATAGTCAAAGAGGATCTTACCCTAGTGCAAACATGGATAAAATTCAAACTAACGGTGTTCAACAAGCTTATGCATCAAGAAATCATAGTGAAACTGCAAAAGTGGATCTTATTTGTGATGACAGTTGGTATCTAGCATCTGGTATAACTTATCATATAATAAATAATCTTGATAATCTAAACCTTGGCAATAGAGAATACAAAGGTAGTCAAACTATTTGCATGGGTAATGGTAAATGAATTAATATATCTCATGTAGGTAATGCTAGTATTCAAGGAAAAAGGGAACTATTCTTAAACAAAAGATCATAAAGTGGACACAGGCTATGATCTGGCCTAACCACTATAAAAATATCGCATGTCATTTAATTTTCTTGCACTAATGTCTTTGCGACCTGTGATTATTTCGATCTTGGTTTGAAAAATGGGACTTGAATTAAAATCGAGATCGAAAACAACACTCGAACTGGCGACGTCTCACCCTTTAAAATAGGGCGCAGAAGGGAAGCCGGAGCGAATGGAATGATCGTTCGCGTGATTAACTCTAACTCTCATAATACGAGAGAAATTATGAAGGATGGGAAGATGACGTCCATGACTCTAAATCTCAAGATCTAAGTGGGAGCACAAAAGAATGGGAAAATGATGTCCACAAGGAGTGATGGTGCACCATGATTAAAGGTCGCCTTGACTAGACTCTAACTTGGTAAAATGACAGGAGAGTATAAAAAAGACACTGAGAGCAAGTGCAGATGAAAATGGGTTCCTACCCCTACTAAAGGATTGGGGACAACCTAATGTCGATCCTAATCAATCCCGAACAAGCCCTGGCCAGGAATTTTATTCAAGATTGATTGGGGGGCATACACATACACTTCACACCTGATCTGTTGTTTATTACATAACTTAGTAATGATTTTTTCTGATTTGTGATATGATTTATTGCATGTTACTTAGATTAGTAATAACTTGATTACAACTGCATTTGACTAAAGTAAATGAAAAGCTTGCAAATATTTGACATTGTAGGGATATTACCTTATTCACAAGAGTTCAGATCTAAACAAAGGAACTAATCAAAAGCGCATGGGCTGCACTTTCTACATTTCACTTCGGATTTAGGGAAGACTTAGACTTCTTAACAGTTTTAAACTTCTCCTTATCCTCTCTCTCAGTGTCAGTGAGAATACATTTTTTTCTTTTCTTGTCAATGGGAGGTGCACTTGGATAGACAGACGATTCCTCAGCAAACTTTCCAGTGATTGATTGAGAAGAAAGCTTGATAATCAGCCTAGACCCAGGAGCAATCTCTTGGATTGGATCAACACTGAGGGTTTCTTCAGATTCTTCCTCAATTTTGGCTTTTAAAAGCTCATCATTCTTTGCCTTTCTTTCCGCCAAAGTCATGTTATCAGTCTCGCCCGAGTCCTAGTCACAACAACATCGTCGTCTCCCCCACCTCCATCGTCGTCAATGTTTTTTAAGGCATCTATCACATCCCCATCTTTGGGAATTTCACCACGGGACGACACGATGGCTTTGTCAGCAACCTCTTCTTACTTCTCTTTGGTCTCCTCAGCAGGCTTTGCAACTAAAGAACGAGAAGTAATAGCTATTAGCTTCGGAGAGAACATGGGCTTTTCTATTATTTTCTCTATAATGCGATGACAGGCTACAGTGGCTTTAACAAATTGAGGCAAAAAGGTGGATATACATTCGGACGATTTGTCGGCAGGGGTAATAGAAGTTTCAAAAGTTGATTCAATGATTGGAGATAGGAGAGCTGTTTTTGGAATTTCTTGATGATCAGGATTATACCCTTCCATTTCAGTAGCCCCAGGAGCGGGAGACGAAGAACTAGAGCCTATTTCAATAGTATCCTTCCCTTTGGCTTGTCGCCTCTTCTCCTTCACAATTGCATGGATTAACCTCCTTCTTTCAGCTATATGCTTCTGCTCCTCTCCTCTTAGATACATTTCCATGAGCTCTTCATCATCAATGGTGTCAAATTTAAGCTGCCACTTCTCATCATCCACAATCTGACCCCATACATCTACCAAAGTTGTCGAATAGTCTTGGGTCCAAGAAATGTCACGAGTCTGAAGCACTTGGGCAAAGAATTTCACCATGATCTCACTGTATCCGTCTATTTCCTTCTAGGCTTTGACAAGCTGCACATTAGAATTGGCAGTTGATTTGATGGCCATATTAGCATTCCCCTCGGCTAAGATTGCTCTAGCCTCAACCTGTGCTAGCTTGGCCTCCAGACCGGCATTCTTCTTTTCTAACTTCGTCTTCTCCTATTCGAGGCAAGAACGGGATAACTTCGCCCCGGTACTCTCCGACTTGGCATCCTCGACCTACTTCTTTAAGGCTAGCACTCCTGGCTATGGGAATCGAGCTCGGTATAGTAGCGCTTTTGTAGTTCTTCATGCTTCTTCTTGTAGTCATCATTATCACACTGTGCGGGGGAAAGTTTGGCTTGTGCATCATTAAGCTCTTTTTCTGTGTTTTCTATAGACTTCACATCGTATTCAGCCATCTCCTTCATGTGACTTACATCAGCTAAAAGATCCCGAATGATCTTAGAAAGATTTCGTGAATACTTGTGCATTTCCTTGTATTGCTTATCCACCAGGTCTATTTAGGCTTAACTTCATCCGCCCACTTCGAAGGTACCGGCTCAAGAGCTGGAACAAAATGCATATTCCCGAAATGGTGTTCTGGAAATTGCTCCTTCAAAATCCTCAGTTTAGCCTCATTTTCTGTGTCAAGTATCACAGGCCTCGTTGTAGCGATATCCATGTTCTGACGCCTCGATGGTTTGTCCCGGTGATGTTATTCTTTGGAAGAAGTTAGGGCCTTGGGAATGTACTGATATCCCTTACAATGAGTAGAATATCACTTGTACTTTTCTGAGTCCGAGCGAGACAGAAACTGAGAACGGGAGGATCGATGGTATTGAGATTGATGACATCTCCGATCATCTTCCTTGCGGCTTTCATGTTGATCATGCTCGGTATCGGAGCCATATCTGGGTAAGCTTGCGCGAACATTCTTGATATTGTAATTCCGACGAGGCATCCTTCTTGCAAAATAGCACAAATATGTATAAGATGTCAGGATTGATATAGTACACAGGTACTGTGACGTGCAGTGCAAGTGTAGTGCGTATCCTAAGTGTTCCCCACAACAGACCAGAGCCCGGAGTTAAGCTTGTCTACGTGACCTCCTCGACTTTTTTGGGAGTAACCTCCTATTCAGATGTAGGGAAGAAGGAATCCATGTCAAAATCTGTGGAAGTGAAAATCTTGTCAGGTAGGGGTAGTTTGGCTAGACCCGAGTATATAGATTTCTCAAACTGAGAGTTTTAGAAGGGAGATTTCGACGCAGACAGAGTCCTTAGAGAAGGTTGTCTCTCGGTAATAGAAGCGCCTTTAGGATCAGCATCTCATTGCTTATACTAATGGGTATATTCAAAGCTTCACCGTCTTGAATCGGCAATGGAGGACTTTTTGGAAGTGCAATTGGATTCTCCTTTTCTATTGTATTTTGGTATCCTAATTATAATTCCTGACCGGAGCCGCATGTTCTTGATGTTTCGAACTCTCCCCCTTCTCAATTAAATTTATAGCTTGTCCCTCGGTTGGGGGGCACATATACATAAGTACCGCCCCCATGGCCTATACTTCGAATCATGGCAAGTAGACGATGACGATAAAGATAGTCATCCACCAAACATTTTATGATGTTTATGAGATCTGGATCACCGTTTAGTAAACAATTCAGGCGGTCCCGATATACTTGGTGCTCTTCCTTCGTCGAGTTCGCAACTACAAATAATAAAATAAGTTAGTACATTCGTTACAATGATAAAATTAAGAACGTTAAAATAGACGCTTACTCGACTGAAGCCATCGTCTAGCACAACCAATTTGATGTTTAATGTAAAACAATTCGAGGTTCACATCGCCCACTTTGTTGAATCATTCGTTGATGATTTTCCTCTTTAGCACAGACTCGAAGTATACGAGAGATGGAGTTTCCTTTGTTCGATGCTTAAAATGATAGAAGAAGTTTACATCTTCGAAATTGAGCTCCACTCCTAAGATTTCCATGTATGCGATGAACAACGTACACAGATAGACGTGGGCATTAGGATGAAGTTGCATAGGGGTGATACACATTCGTCTTAGAAAGTCGACGACTAATAGTGGAAATGGAGGAATGGCCCCTACAATACACATCATTCGGCTCATCGCCATGTACTACGGGGCATGTCTGTTTCATTGGCTACTTTGACTTCTCAAAGAATTCCATGTTTCAAACACATACGCCTGAGCTTGGGTTCATCGATTATTGAACGAACAAAATCATAGATTGGGTGCTTCTAAGATGGTTGCACTTCCAAATTCGTCAGGAGCGCGATTGTCTCCCACTCCTCCTTCCTCTTCCTCATCCATGAAGACGTCACCTCCAAATGATTCTGCATTCTCACGGATTTCTATTTCAAAGTCTGAACCTGAGCTGTCCCACTCCGGATCTGAAGTTGATGAGATTGCCTCGAGATTCGGATTATCAGATGACCTTGGAGATGTTGTCATCTCTAACAATCTTGTCGAGCGTCTTCCAGACATGATCGCTGTATTATCCAAGAGATAGCAAAGATTAGAGTATGGTTGTCCGTGCCCCCTCCCCGTGTGTGTGTACTAGTATGTGCAATGATGAAATTAGTAGATATAAAGTAAGAAGGAAAGCAAGCCGTTAATCGGTATGCATTGAGCAACCAAACAAGTTATATATTCGGTAAGTCCAGAATGTTCAGTTTAGAAGGCCCTATCCTAACTATCCGCGAACTTGTAAGTTGTATCTGAGCTTGGTGGAATTATATTGAAGTGTGTATTACGAGTCTGCATCCTCAAAGTCTCAGTTTTAACCATATCTGGTAGTGATAAGTAATGTGCATGTTCCACATTGAAGATGTTTGGATCGGATCGGAGTTTTTTAGGGGAAGCAACTTCAGATCAGATTGGAATGCCATGGGAAACAACTTTGGGTCGGGTCGGGATGCTATGAGAAGTTACATTAGTTCGGTTTGGCGTAATTATAAAACCACCCATACGGATCGGAAAAAGCCGACCCGACCCGATCCAGTTTGGTTTGACTCACTTCATTCACCCAAGCATCTCTGACTGTGCCATGACGTCACCCACTCCGATCCCATCAGTTCCTACTCAATCTAATTCGACATCTTCGCCACCTTTCATCACACCAAGGACCAAATCTCCATTATCTCCCTTTCATTAAAATAAATAGCAAACCCCATGTCGAGCCTCTCAATGCTGAGAACAGTTCATCGGCGCCGCCGCTTTGAGGTGACGGTGACATCGCCATCGACGGCGGTGGATCAGGTGACCTCGACACCAGCGTCACCATCATTTGGCCAAGGCAACGCAGGTTAACACAAGAATTCAAGTAGTTTTTCTATTCCAATTTGAAGATTACAGAGTACGAGATAGGATATCCAAACCTACCTGTGTTTGAGTTTGAGAATCGAGACAAAGTTGGTGAAAAGGGGAATTAGGGTTTTGGCTGAGCAGGAGTGATTCTGTCGAAGTAAAATAAAAAGAAAATGAAGGAGAGCAGTTTATATAAGGGGATTAGAAGGTTTTTCGTATTCCTTGATGAGATGGGTTGGACTGATCCATTGGACGAATAATGGAAGTAGTCCAGATGTAGGTGGATCGGCTGCATAAGCGTTCCCAGTCTGCTGTGCAAGTTACCATCCGATGGAATAAAAATAAAATCGAGCAGGTTTGAAAATAGGAAAAGTTCAAAGAAGTAACTCGGGGTTGTGAAATGTGGGAACATAGATAAACAGGGAAATTTCATCAAATTGAGTAATTATAATTTTTTTGAGATGATAGCAGTCAGAAAATTTACCTGGAAACTCGTTTATGTTTTGGTTGAAAACTTTGGTTTGTTGAACGCAATGGAAGTGACCATGAATCGAACACCATATTTATACTTGATGCAAGAATCAGGAAACACAGTTCCACTAAGCAGCTTGACTTTACAGATAGACACAACTATTGATTATCACTGGTTCAAGAACATACATAATTCCAAAATTCAAAGCACATCTCATCTCCGATAATACGTACTTCGAGGAGAAAAATGTTGGCCTAGTTTGCAAATAGGTCACACAAAGTCCAATCGATCACATATGCGTAACATAATCAGAGTAGATCGAAGGAAGTGCCTCAAGTCAAGGAGAGAAATCAAATATCAATGGATGTTGAACAAGAACGGGTTGGATCGGAGCACCATCTTTAATCCAATCCCTTCACGAGCACGAGAAACCTAACTCCAGCAAATAAGCACCGGATCAGGTCGGTCACCAGTATCTGACCCCCTCAATGCATGAAACAACATAGCCTTCCACTATCACCGATGTGGATCGAGTAGTATGGATATTGATCCGACCCCACAGCTACTATTCAAAAGCGGTTACACATCACATTGCTACAAATGCGTGGCGGTTACGACCCATTGACCCACGAGGTTGATGTGTTGTCTTCACCCTGGCACATCCAATTCCGAGATCTATGGGATGTGACCTACGTGGCATCCAACCCGCATGTATTCTACACTTATAAATACACCTTAACTTGCCATTTTTAGGGATCTTTTGGCATTCTAAGTGCTCAAGCTTCACTACTAACCATTCTTATCTGTTTTATTCAGATTGTACTCTTATAAATCTGGAGAGATTGCCGATTGTACTTGTGAGGTTGAGTGATTATATGCATTGTCCTTGTAATCAAATCATCAATCAAAAAGCTACAAAGTAGATGTAGGCTCGTCAACGCCGAACCACTATAAATCTTTTTTGTTGATTGATTTATCCGTTTTTAAATCACAATTCTCTACAGTTTCTAGTCAATTGGGAATTAGAACCACTTTTTGGTCTCATAATGAATATGGTTAATATGAATGCGATTTATTAGGGAATCAATGAATAATAGTTTGCTATAGTTATTTAAATAGTTTTAATATTATGTAATTAATTGTAAAGTATGGTACAATGTGTAAAATATTAGAAAAGAATTGAAAGAGACCTAAATGATTCCAAAAAATTTGAAATGTAGGTTTCTGAAGTCAAAAAACATAATTTTATCATTTTAGTATTTAAAATAAACATTATTTAATTTAATTTACTTATATTTTGGGTTTTGTAATTAATTTAAATATGTGGACTTAAATATAAAATGTTGGAGGATAGCTGTTAATAAATAACTGTGTAAATTTTGAAATGTTCATATTAAAATGTAAAATGACAAAAGATGCAAAATAATGTGAGAGATAGTAAATAAGTGTAAAGTTGTAAACTAATTAAAAAATAAATATCCAAAGGGATTTAAGAAGAATAGAGGAAATTCCAGAAATTAAGGAGAGAGTTTTGAAAGGTTATGCTTTACTATTATGTACATAAATTAAGAATAGATGTCTGGATCGCATAACATAAATCAATTATGATTCACTTATAGCGAAAACGTATTATATGACGATCAATGTTAATTACTCTAGAAAAAATTTATACCTTTTTCCAAAGATTTTTTCTAGATTCTTTCTACTATAAGTCCATATATTTAAACTAATTTCATAATTTTAAATATAACTAAGTTTAACAAATTTCACTAAATAATATTTAGACGAAATTAGGCATAAGGACAAAGTTATTTAAAATTTAAAACTCTGGGCCGCAACTTTTGTTAATTGGGCTGAAGGACCCGTGGAAGAAAATAAAAAAAATCCCACATTACCATTTCATTCCTTCAGTTAGTCATCTTCTATTAGGGTTTTACATCAAATTTTAAATCGAGAAAACAGGAGATAGATGTAACTCAAAAGCAAGTGAATTCCTATAATGCAAACTCGTAGCTTAAGGTCATCGTCATCGTCGCCAGATCAATCGCCAATGCAAACCCATCGCTTAATGTCATCATCGTCGTCAGAACCATCGCCAAATTCGCCACCAAAAACAGCAAATAGGGTTGTTTCTTCGAGATTATCACTATCAGCTATAAAGGCGAAAAAGACGATGGAGAAGGATAAACGAGATCAGGGATAACAGACAAAATTAAACACAAATCGTTAAATTGACTGTATACGTAGTTTTAAATTCTGTTGTAACACCCCATCTCCATTAAGGTCACTCGCAAAGGGAATGCCTTAACTTTGGTGGAGCCCTTTTAGTAGACAGAACAGAAATTTACAAGATAGATAAAGTAGTACTTGAAAATTTTATAACTTTATTACGACAGAAACAAAAATGAGTTTAGTTACATCTTTCAAAATCACAATATCGGAATTCAAGTACATAAATATCGGTCTAGCACAAAAGCCTTCAGAATGCATAGTTTTTAAAGCCATAATCCCCAATATAAACTGCCATGGAAAGATAGAGCCAAAGCCAAGCAATACTTCAAACACTTCAAGCAGAGAGAATCAGAATCAACCTCCTATGTTTCCACTCTGAGAACCTGGGGGCGGGGAGGGGAAACGGAAGAAAAGAGGCGAAACAAACTAGTCAGACATAAGTCTGGTGAATCCAGTGACTTTCAGCATATAAACAGATAACAGTATCATGACATGTAAATAAAACTGGATGAGAGATAACCGAAAAAGGAATACCAGGTTAACAGAAGAAACAGAATGATATAGGCTAACCTAAGCTTCTTACTTAGTTTTCACTTCTCTGCACTAATACTAATATAACAGGATCAGGTGTTACCCTAATGTCTAAGCTAAAACAGAAACGGAAACAAAATAGTCTCTATAGAAACAGAATGCTAGTAATGGGCCTTTACCACCCGAACAGAGGCAGATGGTATAGAAACAGAATGCTAATAATGGCCTTTTACCATCCCAACAGACAGAAGGTACGGAAGCAGAATGCTAATAATGGGCCTTTACCACCCAACTAATGGGCCTTTACCACCCCAACAGACAGAAGGTACGGAAACAGAATCAGAAACGGAATCCGAGACAGAAACATAATAATTTCTACAGAAACAGAATGCTAGTAATAGGCCTTTACCACCCGAACAGACAGAAAGTACAGAAGCAAAATACTAATAATGGGCCTTTACTACCAGCTAATGGGACTTTACCACCCCAACAGACAGAAGTTACGGAAATGGAATCAGAGACGGAAACAGAATAATCCCTACAGAAACAGAATGTTAGAATTAGGTGTACACTAGTAATGGGCCTTTACCACCCCAACAGACGGTACCACGCAGAAACAGACAGGTGTTACCACCCAACAGAAACAGACGGTACCCACAGAACAGACAGAACTAGGTGTACCCTAATGTCTAAACTAAATCAAAAAAGGAAACAGAATAATCTCTACAGAAACAGAATGTTAGAATTAGGTGTACACAAGTAATGGACCTTTATCGCCCGAACAGATGGTACCACGCAGAAACAGACCGGTGTTACCACCCAACAGAAACAGACGGTACCCAAAGAAATAGACAGAACTAAGTGTACCCTAAGTCCTACTCCCAAGCGATCGGCTCCCTAATACATAAATACCCTGTGTCGGCCTCACAGTAGGGTGTATCACTCCCTAAAGTGGCAACCTATTGGCACAGACCTACTTACAGATGTCACGGTGTCTTACATCCTCAGAACAGACCGGATCCATGCACGCACATGACCCGGTTAGAACGCGCCATCAACATCCCTCGCCATTATCAAAATGAACCGCTTATAATTAGTTCAGTAAGCATGCCCGGACCCCTGCATAGCGTGGGGTCAAAGTTTTGATACCAGAAAAGGTTACTGACTAATATGGGTCCCAAACAACAGATGACACAAGTATTTCCCCTCCTAACCTTGTGTCCCCAGACTAGCAGTTTTCATATTAACTTTTTTACAAATTTCAGACAGGATTCAGATTACCAGTTCACATATAGACAATTAGGTTAACAAGTTTTCAGATTAACAGATCAGATGTACGGATTTAACAGACTTACAGGTTGTCTTACTTTGTATTGGGCCTACAGATTCACAAAACGGGTTTATTAGATTCATCAGTCCAGTAGGTTTAACGCTATCCACCCAACATGTTTTTAGACACCACATTTCTCTTAAATTTGCATTAATTAAATATTAATGCATAGACATCTCACATTAGGTCGATAGCTTGTGGCCGCTGGATGTGCCGGGCGGTTCTGGGCAGACTTCTGCCACAAGCCAGACCTAACCTCGTGCCTAAGCATATTTTAGTTATGCCTACGACCTCTCACATTAGACTGACAGTTTGCGGTCGATGGTTAAGCCGGTTGGTTTCGGGCGGCTTCTACCGCCAACAGAGTCTAACCTTGTGTCATAGCCAATTTATTCCAATACATATTATACAGAAATCAGAGTAATTATGTCCATTTAACAGATTAACCTTCTTTACAGGTTACAACAGATTAATCAAATTTCCATGTGTTACTCAATCTTAGATCGAGCCTACGGATTTTCATACCCAAATTAAAATTATTTAGCTTTCAAAAGATTAGGCGATTCAACAGATAACAGATCTAGCAGATTAGGCGATTCAACAAATTAGCAGGTTATGCAATTCAACAGATAACAGATCTAGCAGATTAGGTGATTCAACAGATTAGCAGATTAGGCAATTCAACATATAACAGATCTAGCAGATTAGGCGATTCAACAGATTTGCAGATTAGGCAATTCAACAGATTTAGCAGATCAGGCAATTCCATAGATTTAGCAGATTAGGCAATTCAACAGATTTAGCAGATAACAGATTTAGCAGATTATATATTTCTAAAATTCTATTTACGTATCTTGCCTAATCATAAATTAAGCCTAAACTTACATGCCTAAATCATGGTCATAATACATAATACAACATACGCCCAAATTTTTAGTTAAACTTTGCACAGTACAGAATATTCTCTAAAAGCCCCCAAATCATGATATACCATATGAATTATGCCAAATTATAGCCTTTAATGCCAAATATCCAAAAATCCACTTTTAGGCGTATTCACATTGATAGTTATCCTATTATAATATAGGTCTCTATGCTTAAGTCACATATCCTTTTTCAAGTCATGAATCCAAAAATCTAGATCTTAAATTATATCCTCTCAAAATCAGATCTTATCTTTTATATGCATTATGCCCCCAAGTTTCAAGTAATATGTTATCATACAATGATTCCTCTTCTTCCAAATTACAAAGTATACACTGATCTAGATCAAATTTACAACATATGTCCATTTCTCAAATCAATCAAAGATTAGTCATGTCCAATTATGCATTATCCATTATATGTCCCAAAATTTAGCGTTCGTGCATTAATCTCTTGTGAGATTTAGCGCAGGCTCGTAGTAGCCTGGCTATAAACAAAAAGGAAGAAAAGAGGGAATAGATACAGAACAAGCACAATCAAGATAGATTCACAGAAAAGTATGAATAACCTCAGATCCAAATTCACAAAAATGTCAAGATAATTATTAAATTTCATATCTAAAAATAACTATGCTCACAAAAAGGGAACGATTCTTGTATTCTGGAATCTGTGTTCTGAAACTGAAATGCTCGCCTTTGATGTAGACTAATCGTTTTAGATTTGATTCTCTTTTAATTCTATTCAGATTGGAAGAAGATGCACTAATTCTAGTTTTGATTCTAGCAGAGTAGTGACGCCATTATTTTATTTTTAACTAGAATAGAGGCAGAGTATAACCAGAATGAAATTGTGTGGAGAGAAAGCTAGGTTTGGGGGTGTTTAAATAGCACAGGGGTCACGAATCTGGTCAGAACGCGCGTTTAAATACAGAAAAATGCATCTGTCCACGGATCTAGAATAAGGGGGAGGTCGACCCTAAGGTTCACCCTAGTGTCGACCTGTTTACCCAGGTCAATCTAGTGTCGACTTGGGTCCTGGGCGAGAATTTTCCCGCCCCGCTCGGGTGTCTGTTTTGAATTTCAAATTTTGAATTTTGAATTTAGGGCTAGTTTCCACTGAAACTTCTGAAGGCCGTATCTTCTTCATACGGAGTCCGATTTACGCAAACTTAGACACTATTCCAAGTAGAATTTCGAGACGAACGCAATGGCGTAACCCGTTTCCCTTACTTATTCTGTTACAAATTAATTATTCTCTAATTTGTCATTCTTATGTTCACAGAAAATACGGGGTGTTACATTCTCCCCTCCTTAAAGGATTTCGTCCCCGAAATCTTCAAGTTAAGAAGAATGTGTCCTACCATCCAATCACCCATATACTGAACCATCATCCACAAGCATCCATTGTCCTTAGAAAACTTCTAATGTTGTATCAACATATGCAAAAGTGTGTGTATATATTCCTTGTCTAATGTAAAGATCAGGCGGTCCACTGATTCAGTTGACCTCCTTAATGTGAATTATGTCAGTGCCATGAGTCCCACATGTATGCAATTTTCCTATTTGATACATATCATTTCTATATGAATGCACAACCGTTCATTCATATGCAACAGCCATGTGCTGAGTCAACCATTTCGCATCCATAAAAAATGCACACACATCCATTTGTAGTATGAGAGTGTTTTTGAGCCGATCTAGTGCCTAGTGTGTGTATATGCATCCACGAGCAATCACTAGCAACCACTTGCATCCACTTGCAACCATCAAACATAGCATGTCCCAAACACACGTTTACACCCATTAGTTTCTACCTAAAGGTCGAAGATTCGGTCGATAGGATAAAGTCGAGTGATAGAAGCAAGTACAATTAAAATAAAAGCTTGGTTCCCATTAGACATCGGTTTAAGAGAATAACCCCTAAGTATCAACCCCAAGACCGAAATCAACATCAGATTGACACTCAGAGAATTAATCCCATTAAACAAATGTTCAACTGGAAATCTACTTCACGCTTCGAGTAAAAACCCTTAACCTTATCAGAAATATACAGATACTTACAGACTACTGGTACAGATCCAAATGATTCTTAGGAAATTAAGCAAGATAAAAACCCAAAATGTATGTGTCATCGTCAACTTAACGCCTAACACAGATGCCCTCAAACCCCAACTTATCACAAACAGATTGGTCGTAACCCTCATAGGGCTTGAGACTATAGCGGGATCAGAAACCAGACTAGTAGAGACTCAACTACAGAATCAAAATGCCAGAATGATCAAATAAGGAAATTAAACTTTCTAAGGAAAAAAAATTCCACCTCTATCATGTCTGCCAACTACGAGAGTATCTACCCTCCAGAAGATTCTACCCTTTGCCCTTGCCTTCTGGAGCAATCCTAGATCAGATATCCTGTCTCACCACACTGGAAACAACCAGTCTTCTTACATGTTAACAAACCTTTCTCCAATGTTGCCGTCATTGCATGGAAAACCTTACGAAGCTCAGAAGAGGATTAGCCGTAAGTGAAATTACATTGGCTACAGATGGAAGTTAGGCACTTCTTTGCCCTTCGAAAGACACCGTAGTCTCATCATGCCTACGGAACCATGTCGCGATGAGATTACCTCCCAGAAAGCCAGGAGCCTCTGAGACTCAAAAAAGAAGGAAACAAGGATTAAACATGAAATCAAAAGATAGATATAAGGCTCTTGGGGATTATGTTTTTCTGAATAAACTCTACTTTTGAAAATACTTCCGTTTTAAAACCTTTTTGAAAATTGTTTTCAAAAACTTTTTATCGAATCTGGTAACCTTCAGCTCTGATACCAAGTGTAACACCCCACCTCCATCAAGGTCACTCCCAAAGGGAATGCCTTATCTTTGGTGGAGCGTTTTTAGTAGACAGAACATAAATTTACAAGACAGATAAAGTAGTACTTGAAAATTTTATAACTTTATTACAACAAAAATAGAAATGAGTTTAGTTACATCTTTCAAAATCACAATATCGGAATTCGAGCACATAATTATCGGTCTTGTACAAAAGCCTTCAAAATGCATAGTTTTTAAAGCCATAATCCCCAATATAAACTGCCATGGAAAGATAGAGCCAAAGCCAAGCAATACTTCAAACACTTAAAGCAGAGAGAATCATAATTAACCTCCTATGTTTCCACCCTGAGAACTTGGGGGGAACGGAAGAAAAGAGGTGAAACAAACTAGGTCAGACATAAGTCTGGTGAGTCCAGTGACTTTCAGCATATAAACAGATAACAGTATCATGACATGTAAATAAAACTGGATAAGAGATAACTGTAGCAGGAATAGCAGGTTAATAGAGGAAACGAAATGATATAGGCTAAGCTAAGCTTCTTACTTAGTTTTCACTTCTCTGCACTAATACTAATATAACAGGATTAGGTGTTACCCTAATGTCTAAGCTGAAACAGAAATGGAAACAAAATAATCTCTATAGAAACAGAATGTTAGTAATGGGCCTTTACCACCCGAACAGAGGCAGACGATACAGAAACAGAATGCTAATAATGGGCTTTTACCACCCCAACAGACAGAAGGTACGAAAACAGAATAATAATAATGGGCCTTTACCACCTAACTAATGGGCCTTTACCACCCCTACAGACAGAAGGTACGGAAACAGAATCAGAAACGGAATCCGAGACGGAAACAGAATAATTTCTACAGAAATAGAATGTTAGTAATAGGTCTTTACCACATGAACAGACAGAAGGTACAAAAGAAAAATACTAACAATGGTCCTTTACCACCCAGCTAATGGGCCTTTACCACCCCAACAGATAGAAGTTACGGAAACAGAATCGAAAACGGATTCAGAGACGGAAACAGAATAATCCCTACGGAAACAGAATGTTAGAATTAGGTGTACACTAGTAATGGGCCTTTACCATCCCAACAGACGGTACCATGCAGAAATAGACAGGTGTTACCACCCAACAGAAACAGACGGTACCCACAGAACAGACAGAACTAGGTTTACCTAATGTCTAAACTGAAATAGAAACGGAAACAGAATAATCTCTACAGAAACAGAATGCTATAATTAGGTGTACACTAGTAATGGGCCTTTACTACCCGAACAGACGGTACCACGCAGAGACAGACAGGTGTTACCACCCAACAGAAATAGACGGTACCCACAAAAACAGACAGAACTAAGTGTACCCTAAGTCCTACCTTCAAGCATCGACTCCCTAATACATAAATACCCTGTGTCGGCCCCACAGTAGGGTGTATCACTCCCTAAAGTGGCAACTTATTGGCATAGACCTATTTACAGATGTCACAGTGTCTTACATCCTCAGAGCAGACTGGATCCATGCACGCACATGACCCGTTGGAATGCGCCATCAACATCCCTCGCCATTATCAGAATGAACCGCTTATAATTAGTTCAGTAAGCGTTCCCGGACCCCAACATAGCGTGGGGTCAAAGTTTTGATACCAGAAAGGGTTACTGACTAATATGGGTCCCAAACAACAGATGACACAAGTATTTCCCCTCCTAACCTTGTATCCCCAGACTAGCAGTTTTCAGATTAACTTGTTTACAAGTTTCTGACAGAGTTCAAATTACTAGTTCATAGATCAGACAATCAAGTTAACAAGTTTTCAGATTAACAGGTCAGATGTACAGATTTAACAGACTTATAGATTGTCTAACTTTGTATTGGGCCTACAGATTCACGAAACGGGTTTATTAGATTCATCAGTCCAGTAGGTTAACCTATCCACCCAACACGTTTTTAGATAACACATTTCTCTTAAATTTGCATTAATAAAATATTAATGCATAGACCTCTCACATTACGTCGGTAGCTTGTGGCCGCTGGATGTGCCGGGCGGTTCCGGGCAAACTTCTGCCACAAGCCAGACCTAACCTCGTGCCTAAGCATATTTTAGTTATGCCTACGACCTCTCACATTAGACTGACAGTTTGTGGTCGCTGGGTATGCCGGTTAGTTCCAGGCAGGCTTCTACCGCCAACAGAGTCTAACCTCGGGTCATAGCCAATTTATTCCAATATAGATTATACAGATATCAGACTAATTATGCCCATTTAACAGATTAAACTTCTTTACAGGTTACAACAGATTAATCAAATTTCCATATTTTACTCAATCTTAGATCAAGCCTATGGATTTTCATACCCAAATCACAATTATTTAGATTGATAACAGATCTAGCAGATTAGGCGATTCAACGAATTAACAGATTAGGCAATTCAACAGATAACAGATCAAGCAGATTAGGCGATTCAACAGATTAGCAGATTAGGCAATTCAGCAGATAACGGATCTAGCAGATTAGGCGATTCAACAGATTAGCAGATTAGGCAATTCAATAGATTTAGCAGATAACAGATTTAGCAGATTAGGCAATTCAACAGATTTAGCAGAAAACAGATTAGGTAATTCAACAGATTTAGCAGATAGTAGATTTAGCAGATAACAGATTTAGCAGATTAGGCAATTCAACAGATTTAGCAGATAACAGATTAGGTAATTCAACAGATTTAGCAGATAATAGATTTAGTAGATTATATATTTCTAAAATTCTATTTACATATCTTGCCTAATCATCAATTAAGCCTAAATCATGGTCATAATTCATAATACAACATATGCCCAAATTTTTAGTTAAACTTTGCATAGTACAGAATATTCTCTAAAAGCCCCCAAATCATGATATACCATATGAATTATGCCAAATTATAGCCTTTAATGCCAAATATCCAAATATCCACTTTTAGGCGTATTCACATTGATAGTTATCCTATTATAATATAGGTCTCTATGCCTAAGTCTTATATTCCTATTTCAAGTCATGAATCCAAAAATCTAGATCTTAAATTATATCCTCTCAAAGTCAGATCTTAACTTTTATATGCATTATGTCCCCATGTTTCAAGTCATATGTTATCATACAATGATTCCTCTTCTTACAAATTACAAAGTATACACAGATCTAGATCTAATTTACAACATATGTCCATTTCTCAAATCAGTCAAAGATCAGTCATGTCCAATTATGCATTATCCATTGTTTGTCCCAAAATTTAGCGTTCGTGCGTTAATCTCTTATGAGATTTGGCGCAGGCTCGTAGTAGCCTGGCTATAAACAAAAAGGAAGAAAAGAGGGAATAGATACAGAACAATCACAATCAAGATAAATCCATAGAAAAGTATGCATAACCTCTGATCCAGATTCACAAAAATGTCAAGATAATTATTAAATTTCATATCTAAAAATAACTATACTCACAAAAAGGAAACGATTCTTGTATTCTGGAATCTGTGTTCTGAAACTGAAATGCTCGCCTTTGATGTAGACTAATCGTTTTAGATTTGATTCTCTTTTAATTCTATTCATATTGGAAGAAGATGCACTTGTTCTAGTTTTGATTCTAGCAAAGTAGCGACGCCATTGTTTTATTTTTAATTAGAACAGAGGCTGAGTATAGGCAGAATGAAATTGTATGGAGAGAAAGCTAGGTTTGGGGGTGTTTAAACAGCACAGGGGTCACGAATCTGGTCAGAACGAGCGTTTAAATACAGAAAAATGCATCTATCCACGGACCTGGAAATAGTGGGGTCGACCCTAAGGTTGACCCTAGTGTCGACCTGTTTACCCAGGTCGACCCTAGTGTCCACTTGGGTCCTAGACGGGAATTCCCCCACCAAGCCCGGGTGTCTGTTTTGAATTTCGAAATCTAAATTTTGAATTTAGGGCTGGTTTTTACTGAAACTTCCGAAGGCCATATCTTCTTCACGGAGTCCGATTTACGCAAACTTGGACTCTACTCCAAGCAGAATTTCAAGACGAATGCAACGGCGTAACCCGTTTCCCTTAATTATTCGTTACAATTTAATTATTCTCTAATTTGTCATTCTTATGTTCATAGAAAATACGGGGTGTTACATTCTCCCCTCCTTAAAGGATTTCATCCCCGAAATCTTCAAGTTAAGAAGAATGTGTCCTACAATCCAATCACCCATCTACTCAACCATCATCCACAAGCATCCATTGTCCTTAGAAAACTTCTAATGTTGTATGAACATATGCAAAAGTGTGTGTATATGTTTCTTATCTAATGCAAAGATCAGGCGGTCCACTGATTCAGTTGACCTCCTTAGTGCGAATTATGTTACTGCCATGAGTCCAACATGTATGCAATTTTCCTATTTGATACATATCATTTCTATATGAGTGCACAACCGTTCATTCATATGCAACATCCATGTGCAGAGTCAACCATTTCGCATCCATAAAAAATGCACACACATCCATATGTAGTATGAGAGTGTTTTTGAGCCGATCTAGTGCCTAGTGTGTGTATATGCATCCACGATCAATCACTAGCAACCACTTGCATCCAATTGCAACCACCAAACATAACATGTCTCAAACACATGTTTACACTCATTAGTCTCTACCTAAAGGTTGAAAATTCGGTCGATAGGATAAAGTCGAGTGATAGAAGCAAGTACAATTAAAATAAAAGCTTGGTTCCCATTAGACATCGGTTTAAGAGAATAACCCCCTAAGTATCAACCCCGAAGACCAAAATCAACATCAGATTGACACTTAGAGAATCACTCCTATTAAACAAATGTCCAACTGGAAATCTACTTCACGCTTCAAGTAAAAACCCTTAACTTTTTCAGAAATATTCAGATACTTACAGACTACTGGTACAGATTAGATTATCAAATGATTCTTAGGAAACGAAGCATGATAAAAACCCAGAATGTATGCGTCATAGTCAACTTAACGCCCAATACAGATACCCTCAAACCCCAACTTATCACAAACAGATTGGTCGTAACCATCATGGGGCTTGAGACTATAGCAGGATCAGAAACAAGACTAGTAGAGACTCAACTACCGAATCAAAATGCAAGAATGATCAGATAAGGAAATTAAACTTTCTAAGGAAAAACATTTTCCACCTCTATCCTGTCTGCCAACTACGAGAGTATCTACCCTCCAGAAGATTCTATCCTTTGCCCTTGCTTTCTGGAGCAATCCTAGATCAGATATCCTGTCTCACCACACTGGAAACAACCAGTCTTCTTACATGTTAATAAGCCTTTCTCCAAAGTTGCCCTCATCGCACGGAAAACCTTACGAAGCTCGGAAGAGGATTAGCCGTAAGTGAAACTACTGCGGCTACAAATGGAAGTTAGGCACTTCTTTGCCCTTCGACAGACGTCGTAGTCTCATCATGCCTACGGAACCATGTCGCGATGAGGTTACCTCCCAGAAAGCCAGGAGCCCCGGAGACTCAAAAAGAAGGAAACAAGGATTAAACAGGAAATCAAAAGATAGATATATGGCTTTTGGGGATTATGTTTTTTAGAATAAACTCTACTTTTGAAAATACTTCCTTTTTAAAACCTTTTTGATAATAGTTTTCAAAAAAAATTTATCGAATCTGGTAACCTTCATCTCTGATACGAAGTATAACACCCCACCTCCGTTAAGGTCACTTGCAAAGGGAATGCCTTAACTTTGGTGGAGCATTTTTAGTAGATAGAACATAAATTTACAAGACAGATAAAGCGGTACTTGAAAATTTTATAACTTTATTACAACAGAAACAGAAATGAGTTTAGTTACATCTTTCAAAATCACAACATCGGAATTCGAGTACATAAATATCGGTCTTGTACAAAAGCCTCAAAATGCATAGTTTTTAAAGCCATAATCCCCAATATAAACTGCCATGGAAAGATAGAACTAAAGCCAAGCAATACTTCAAACACTTCAAGCAGAGAGAATCAGAATCAACCTCCTATGTTTCCAACCTGAGAACCTGGGGAGGGGGAGAAACAGAAGAAAAGACGCGAAGCAAACTAGGTCAAACATAAGTCTGATGAGTCCAGTGACTTTCAGCGTATAAACAGATAACAGTATCATGACATGTAAATAAAACTGGATGAGAGATAACCATAACAGGAATAGCAAGTTAACAGAAGAAACGAAATGATATAGGCTAAGCTAAGCTTCTTACCTAGTTTTCACTTCTCTGCACTAATACTAATATAATAGGATTATGTGTTACCCTAATGTCTAAGTTGAAACAGAAACGGAAACAAAATAATCTCTACATAAACAAAATACTAGTAATGGGCCTTACCACCCAAACAGAGGCAGATAATACAGAAATAGAATGCTAATAACGGGCTTCTACCACCCCAACAGACAGAAGGTACGGAAACAGAATACTAATAATGGGCCTTTACCACCCAATTAATGGGCCTTTACCACCCTAACAGACAGAAGGTACGGAAACAGAATCAGAAACGGAATCCGAGACGGAAACAGAATGATTTCTACATAAACAGAATGCTAGTAATAGGCCTTTACCACCCGAACAGACAAAAGGTACAGAAGCAGAATACTAATAATGGTCCTTTACCACCCAGTTAATGGGCCTTTTCCACCCCAACAGAAAAAGTTACGGAAACAGAATCGAAAACGGAATCATAGACGGAAACAGAATAATCCCTACAGAAACAGAATGTTAGAACTAGGTGTACACTAGTAATAGGCCTTTACCACCCCAACAGACGGTACCAAGCAAAAACAGACATGTGTTACCACCCAACAGAAACAGGCGGTACCCACAGAACTGACAGAACTAGGTGTACCCTAATGTCTAAACTGAAACAAAAACGGAAACAGAATAATCTCTACAGAAACAGAATGCTAGAATTTAGGTGTACACTCGTAATGGGCCTTTACCACCTGAACAGACGGTACCACGCAGAAACAGACAGGTGTTACCACCCAATAGAAACAGATGGTACCTACAGAAATAGACAGAACTAAGTGTACCCTAAGTCCTCCCCCCAAGCGATCGGCTCCCTAATACATAAATACCTGTGTCGGCCCCACGGTAGGGTGTATCACTCTCTAAAGTGGCAACCTATTGGCATAGACCTATTTACAGATGTCAAGGTGTCTTACATCCTCAGAGCAGACCGGATCCATGCACGCACATGACCCAGTTGGAACGCGCCATCAACACCCCTTGCCATTGTTAGGATGAACCGCTTATAATTAATTCAGTAAGCTGTCCTGGACCCTTACATAGCATGGGGTCAAAGTTTGGATACCAGAAAGGGTTACTGACTAATATGGGTCCCAAACAACAGATGACACAAGTATTTCCCCTCCTAACCTTGTGTCCCTAGACTAGCAGTATTCAGATTAACTTGTTTACAAGTTTCAGACAGAGTTCAGATTACTAGTTCACAGATTAGACAATCAAGTTAACAAGTTTTCAGATTAACAGATCAGATGTACGGATTTAACAGACTTACAGATTGTCTAACTTTGTATTGGGCCTACAGATTCACGAAATAGGTTTATTAGATTCATCCGTCTAGTAGGTTTAACCCTATCCACCCAACACGTTTTAGACACCACATTTCTCTTAAATTTGCACTAATTAAATATTAATGCATAGACCTCTCACATTAGGTCGGTAGCTTGTTGCCGCTGGATGTGCCGGGCGGTTCCGGCCAGACTTCTGCCACAAGCCAGACCTAACCTCGTGCCTAAGCATATTTTAGTTATGCCTACGACCTCTCACATTAGACTGACAGTTTGCGGTCGTTGGTTAAGCTGGTTGGTTCCGGGCAGGCTTCTACCGCCAACAGAGTCTAACCGCGTGTCATGGCCAATTTATTCCAATACAGATTGTACAGATATCAGACTAATTATGTCCATTTAACAGATTAAATTTCTTTACAGGTTATAGCAGATTAATCAAATTTCCATGTTTTACTCGATCTTAGATGGAGCCTACAGGTTTTCATACCCAAATTACAATTATTTAGCTTTCAACAGATTAGGCGATTCAACAGATTACAGATCTAGCAGATAAGGCGATTCAACAGATTAACAGATTAGGCAGTTTAACAAATAACAGATCTAGCAGATTAGGTGATTCAATAGATTACCATATTAGGCAATTCAACAGATAACAGATCTAGCAGATTAGGCGATTCAGCAGATTAGCAGATTAGGCAATTCAATAGATTTAGAGATAACAGATTTAGCAGATTAGGCAATTCAATAGATTTAGCAGATAACAGATTTAGCTGATTATATATTTCTAAAATTCTATTTACATATCTTGCCTAATCATAAATTAAGCCTAAACTTACATGCCTAAATCATGGTCATAATTCATAATACAACATATGCCTAAATTTTTAGTTAAACTTTGCACAGTACAGAATATTCTCTAAAAGCCCCCAAATCATGATATACCATATGAATTATGCCAAATTATAGCCTTTACTGCCAAAAATCCAAAAATCCACTCTTAGGCGTATTCACATTGATAGATATCCTATTATAATATAGGTCTCTATGCCTAAGTCACATATTCCTTTATCAAGTCATGAATCCAAAAATCTAGATCTTAAATTATATCCTCTCAAAATCAGATCTTAACTTTTATATGCATTATGTCCCCAAGTTTCAAGTCATATGTTATCATACAATGATTCCTCTTCTTCCAAATTACAGAATATACACAGATCTAGATCAAATTTACAACATATGTCCATTTCTCAAATCAGTCAAAGATCAGTCACGTCCAATCATGCATTATCCATTATTTGTCCCAAAATTTAGCGTTCGTGCGTTAATCTCTTATGAGATTTGGCGCAGGCTCGTGGTAGCCTGGCTACAAACAAAAAGGAAGAAAAGAGGGAATAGATACAGAACAGTCATAATCAACATAGATCGACAGAAAAGTATGCATAACCTCAGATCCAGATTCACAAAAATGTCAAGATAATTATTAAATTTCATATCTGAAAATAACTGTACTCACAAAAAGGGAACGATTCTTATATTCTGGAATATGTGTTCTGAAACTGAAATGCTCGCCTTTGATGTAGACTAATCGTTTTAGATTTGATTCTCTTTTAATTATATTCAGATTGGAAGAAGATGCACTAGTTCTAGTTTTGACTCTAGCAGAGTAGCGACACCATTATTTTATTTTTAATTAGAATAGAGGCAAAGTATAGGCAGAATGAAATTGTGTGGAGAGAAAGCTAGGTTTGGGGGTGTTTAAATAGCACAGGGGTCACGAATCTGGTCAGAATGGGCGTCTAAATACAGAAAAATGCATCTGTCCACGGATTTGGAAATATGGGGGATGTCGACCCTAGTGTCGAACTGTTTACCCAGGTCGACCCCCAGGTCCTGGGTGAGAATTTTCCCGCCCAGCTCGGGTGTCTGTTTTGAATTTCGAAATCTGAATTTCGAATTTCGGGCTAGTTTTTACTGAAACTTCTGAAGGCCATATCTTCTTCATACGGAGTCCGATTTATGCAAACTTGGACTTTACTCCAAGATGAATTTTGAGACGAACGCAATGGCGTAACCCGTTTCCCTTAATTATTCCTTTACAATTTAATTATTCTCTGATTTGTCATTCTTATGTTCATAGAAAATACGGGGTGTTACAACTGTGTTGTTTATTTGGGCAACATTAACAAAAATATATTATAAAACGATTCATTAATTATGCGTTGATTTGTAGTGCAAAATATGCTAGGTTAATTAAGTGCAGAATATTCTAGATAAGTTTAAAACACAAAATGTCAGGTTATCCTAGCACTACGGCGAGTGGTCCAGCCCTTGAAAATTTTATGAAAATGCTAGATTAACCTATTATTACATGGCATGACCGAGCCCTTAATCGACATATGTAAATGACAGGTTATCCTAGCACTACAGCGAGTGGCCGATCCCTTGAAAATTTTACGAAAATGCTAGATTAACTTGTCATTACATGGCATGAGTAGCCCTTAATCGACATATGTAAATGACAGGTTATCCTAACACTACAGCGAGGGGCCGAGCCCTTGAAAATTTCACGAAAATGCTAGATTAACCTGTCATTACATAGCATGACCGAGCCCTTAATCGACACATGTAAATGACATGTTAACCTAGCACTTTAGGGAGTGGCCGAGCCCTTGAAAATTTTAAGAAAATGCAAGATAAACCTGTCATTACAGGGCATGACCGAGCCCTTAACCGACATATGTAAATGACATGTTAACCTAGCACTACAGCGAGTGGCCGAGCCCTTGAAAATTTTACAAAAATGCTAGGTTAACCTGCCATTACATGGCATGACCGAGCCCTTAACTGAAATATGAAAATGTTAAGTTATCCTAGCACTACAGCTAGTGGCCGAGCCCTTGAAAAATTTATTAAAATGGTAGGTTAACCTTTTATTACATGGCATGACCGAGCCCTTAACGGGCATACGTAAATGACAGGTTAACCTAGCACTACAGTAAGTGGCTGAGCCCATGAAAATTTTACGAAAATGCTAGGTTAACCTGCCATTACATGGCATGACCGAGCCCTTAACCGGCACTCGTAAATGACACGTTAACCTAGCACTACAATGAGTGGCCGAGCCCTTGACAATTTTACGAAAATGCAAGGTTAACCTACATTACATGTCATGACTGAGCCCTTAACCGGCATACGTAAACGACATGTTAACCTAGCACTATAGCGAGTGGCTGAGCCCTTGAAAATTTTACGAAAATGCTAGGTTAAACTGCCTTTACATGGCATGACTGAGCCGTTAGCCGACATATGTAAATGACAGGTTAACCTAGCACTACAGCGAGTGGCCGAGCCCTTGAAAATTTTACGAAAATGCTAGATTAACCTGTCATTACATGGCATGACTGAGCCCTTAACCGTTATATGTAAATGACAGGTTAGCCTAGCACTACAGCGAGTGGCCGAGCCCTTGAAAATTTTATGAAAATGCTAGGTTGACCTGCCATTACATGGCATGACCAAGCCCTTAACTGACATATGAAATTGTCAGGTTATCCTAGCACTACAGCAAGTGGCCGAGCCCTTGAAAATTTTATGAAAATGCTAGGTTAACCTGCCATTACATGGCATGACCGAGCCCTTAATCAACATACATAAATGAAAAGTTAACCTAGCACTACAATGAGTGGCCGAGCCCTTGAAAATTTTACGAAAATGCTAGATTAACCTGTCATTACAAGGCATGGCCCAGCCCTTAACCGACATATGTAAATGATAGGTTATCCTAGCACTACAGCGAGTGGCCGAGCCCTTGAAAATTTTACGAAAATTCTAGGTTAACCGGCCATTACATGGCATGACCGAGCCCTTAATCGGCATATGTAAATGACAGATTAACCTAGCGCTACAGCGAGTGGCTGAGCCCTTGAAAATTTTACAAAAATGCTAGGTTAACCTGCCATTATATGGCATGACCGAGCCGTTAACCGGCATATGTAAATGATAGGTTAACCTAGCACTACAACGAGTGGCCGAGCCCTTGAAAATTTTGCGAAAATGCTATATTAACCTGTCATTACATGGCATGAACGAGCCCTTAACTGACATATGTAAATGACTGGTTAACCTAGCACTACAGCGAGTGGCCGAGCCCTTGAAAATTTTATGAAAATGCTAGGTTAACCTGCCATTACATGGCATGACCAAGCCCTTAACCGACATATGAAATTGTCAGGTTATCCTAGCACTACAGCGAGTGGCCGAGCCCTTGAAAATTTTATGAAAATGCTAGGTTAACCTGCCATTACATGACATGACCGAGCCCTTAATCAACATATTTAAATGACAGGTTAACCTAGCACTACAATGAGTGGTCGAGCCCTTGAAAATTTTACGAAAATGCTAGATTAACCTGTTATTACAAGGCATGGCCGAGCCCTAAACCAACATATGTTAATGACAGGTTATCCTAGCACTACAGCGAGTGGCCAAGCCCATGAAAATTTTACGAAAATGCTAGGTTAACCAGCCATTACATGGCATGACCAAGCCCTTAACCGACATATGAAATTGTCAGGTTATCCTAGCACTACAGCGAGTGGCCGAGCCCTTGAAAATTTTATAAAAATGCTAGGTTAACCTGCCATTACATGGCATGACTGAGCCCTTAATCAACATATATAAATGACAGGTTAACCTAGCACTACAATGAGTGGCCGAGCCCTTGAAAATTTTACGAAAATGCTAGATTAACCTGTCATTTCAAGGCATGGCCGAGCCCTTAACCGACATATGTATATGACAGGTTATCCTAGCACAACAGCGAGTGGCCGAGGCCTTGAAAATTTTACGAAAATTCTAGGTTGACCGACCATTCCATGGCATGACCGAGTCCTTAATCGGCATATGTAAATGACAGATTAACCTAGCGCTACAGCGAGTGGCTGAGCCCTTGAAAATTTTACAAAAATGCTAGGTTAACCTGCCATTATATGGCATGACCGAGCCGTTAACTGGCATATGTAAATGATAGGTTAACCTAGCACTACAGCGAGTGGCCGAGCCCTTGAAAATTTTGCGAAAATGCTAGATTAACCTGTCATTACATGGCATGACCGAGCCATTAACCGACATATGTAAATGACCGGTTAACCTAGCACTACAGCGAGTGGCCGAGCCCTTGAAAATTTTACGAAATTGCTACGTTAACCTGCCATTACATGGCATGACCAAGCCCTTAACCGACATATGAAAATGTCGGTTTATCCTAGCACTATAGCGAGTGGCCAATCCCTTGAAAATTTTACGAAAATGCTAGGTTAACCTGCCATTACATGGCATGACCGAGCCCTTAACAGGCATACGTAAATGATAGGTTAACCTAGCACTACAACAAGTGGCTGATCCCTTGAAAATGTAACGAAAATGCTAGGTTAATCTGTCATTACATGGCATGATCGAGCCTTTAACGGGCATATGTAAATGACAGGTTAACCTAGCACTACAGCGAGTGGCCGAGCCCTTGAAAATTTTGTGAAAATGCTAGATTAACATGTCATTACATGGCATGACTGAGCCCTTAACTGACATATTTAAATGACAGGTTAACCTAGCACTAAAGCGAGTAGCCTAGCCCTTGAAAATTTTACGAAAATGCTAGGTTAATCTGCCATTACATGGCATGACCGAGCCCTTAACCGACATATGAAAATGTTAGGTTATCCTAACACTACAACGAGTGGCCGAGCCCTTGAAAATTTTACAAAAATGCTAGGTTAATCTGCCATTGCATGGCATGATCGAGCTCTTAACCGACATATGAAAATGTCAGGTTATCCTAGCACTACAGCTAGTGGCCGAGCCCTTGAAAATTTTACGAAAATGCTAGGTTAACCTGCCATTATATGGCATGACCAAGCTGTTAACCGGCATATGTAAACAACAGGCTAACGTAGCATTATAATGTATGAAAATGCTATATTAATATAAAATTATATTGCACAAAATGATTTCTTTAATATTGCATTAAAATACAGTTCTATATTTTAATACAATTTTATATTGTTTTGTTATCTCTGTCTTGCAGGAAATATCGGATTCTTCTCCTGAGAATAAAAAAAGCAAAAAGCGAGAAATAACTGCAAGCCAAAAAAAGAAAAGGCAGACTGTCCAATACCGATGTAGTCTAGTATCATTGGTTAAAATTCTTGATAAAATTTAAAAAAATGGTTTTCCAATTAATCAATTAATTTTTTTAAAACAGACTCCTTTTTATGAATCTATAAATGCATTTTTTTCAAGTAACATTGGACCAAAGCAAATTAGAAAATCTTCTAAAATTTTAGATGATTTAATCAGTTGTTATTCAATTGAGGAGGAAAGTTTTTCTATTGGGGGAAAAAATTAAAATTATCAATGAATGATGTTTCATTAATTTTTGGTTTGCTGTGAATGGGAGAAATATTTTTCCATTACCTAAAGTGTCTTTATCATGCACCCCTGAAAATTGTTAAAGGTTTGTTTCAAGAAATTTTATTAACATAGATCATATAACCAAAGATCTTGTTATTAAAGAATAGAAATAGAAATTGAAAAGGAAATTCCAGAAGAGGAAAATGATTTGCCAAGATTTATTCTTATTCTTCTCTTTATAACATTTCTTTTCCCTGACAATCAAAGAATGCTTAACTAAGGTTATCTTCAATACAACGTTGATCCAAAAAATAAATGACTCAAATTTCTTGGCCATTAAGTATTCATTATCATTTAACTAAATAATTAAAAATTTTCAAGGATAAACCAAGAAATATGTGTGGCATTTCCATTCTTCCGTTAGTAAGAAAAAATAAATGATAATTTATTCATCATAATATTAAATTTTAATATAGTATGGTAAGATGTATGATAATTTATTCTAACTAATATTTGTCTCTTTTTTTTTTAGTATTTTCTATGTGAACATGTTGATATACTTAAGCCAAGAAAAGAGTGGATAAGCGGGTCTTCAAGATTTGCAAAATGGTCGCTAAACTTGATGAAAAACATTATGTCAGAGGAAATCCTAGCCAATATGGATGATAAAAAGGTATGATAATATGTTATGTTGTTAAAATTTTAATAATGCAGTTGCTTTTATAATTTTCTGTTTAATACTGGAAACATAGTAGTTCACACTGATTAATGTAAATTATTTTATCTATATAGCACACTATAAGTGAAATGCTAATTCTCCTAGCATTATGATTTTTTTTTATTACAAAAAGTTGTTCAAAAAATGCTTAGCTTCTAAAAGAATGTTTGAATTTTAGTCAAGTAGTCGACATGCTATTACAAAAATGTTAACCTCTCCTATCATTTCGATTTTTTTTATTTAGACAATTTTCTATTAATAAAATGCTAAACTATCCTACCATTATAATAACTTTTTAAGTAAATAGAACACTGTAAATGAAATGCTAATTCTCCTAGCATTATGAATTTTTTTTTTTTGTGATTACAAAAATTTGTTCAAACACTACTTAGCATCTAAAAGCAGTTTGATTTTTAGTCTAGTAGTCAACATGCTATTACAAGAATGCTAACCTCTCCTATCATTTCAATTTTTTTATTTAAGCAATTTGTTGTTAATAAAATGCTAAACTATCCTACCATTATAATAACTTTTTAAGTAAATAGAACACTATAAGTGAAATGCTAATTCTCCTAGCATTATAATTTTTTTTATGATTACAAAAAGTTGTTCAAATAATACTTAGCATCTAAAAGCATTTTGATTTTTAGTCTAGTTGTCGACATGCTATTATAAAAATGCTAACCTCTTCTATCATTCCGATTTTTTTATTTAAGCAATTTGCTGTTAATAAAATGCTAAACTATCCTACCTTTATAATAACCTTTTAAGTAAACAGAACTCTGTAAGTGAAATGCTAATTCTCCTAGCATTATGATTTTTCTTTTGTGATTACAAAAAGTTGTTCAAATAATACTTAGCATCTAAAAGCATTTTGATTTTTAGTCTAGTGTTCGACATGCTATTTCAAAAAAGCTAACCACTTCTATGATTTCAGTTCTTTTATTTAAGCAATCTGTTGTTAATAAAATGCTAAACTGTCCTACCATTATAATAACTTTTTAAGTAAACAGAACATTGTAAGTGAAATGCTGATTCTCCTAGCATTATGATTTTTTTTTGGGTGATTACAAAAGGTTGTTCAAATAATACTTAGCATCTAAAAGCATTTGATTTTTAGTCTAGTAGTCGACATGCTATTACAAAAATGCTAACCTCTCCTATCATTTTGGTTTTCTTATTTAAGCAATTTGCTGTTAATAAAA